>CM055893.1:0-1395000 GCA_029582165.1 Portulaca oleracea
TAACCATGTCCCATTGTGTTGCATCCTTTCAAGAAGAGGTCCTTTCTCATCTTTTGTGTTGTAACTCTTTAACTGTTCGGTTTCAGCTTCAAATTCTTCTATATCTATCTTTCGCTCAATTGCAAACCTTTGAAGTGTTTGGATGTATAGCTTGAGTCGTTTTCGATCCTTTATGCATAATCCAAAGTTTGTGCACACTATACTGTTAGGACCTTCTTTTGTCGTTCAAATAGTTAATGCCGAGGAGCTGATTGTTATTTGTTTAACAATCTATTTTAAAATTGGCAACAGCAGGCAAGTGATAAGAATCTTTCTGAGACGCCCAGTGCAACAATACAGCAGCATTCTCCACCCCAGGAGCCTACATTTAGTTGTCCTGTTTGCATGGGTCCATTTGAGGAGGAGACATCAACAAAATGTGGCCATATTTTCTGTAAGGCATGTATTAAGCAATCAATAGCTGCGCAGGGTAAATGCCCTACCTGTAGGAAGAAAATGACAATGAAGAGTACATTTAGGATCTACCTTCCTGCAACAAGATTGAATTGAGGTATGCTTCTTTCATAAACGAATTACCACCTACCAAACAAGGAAGTTGGGAATCCATAAATGAATTTCCATTTTCAGTCCCTCAATGAATTACATGCCACTGTAAATTCTGATTCCACTTTTGTTTTGATTGTTAAATTCCGATTCCTTGTACCAATCACCCTACTAAGGTTATGTCTCAAAAACCTTGCTTCAAATGGGAAAACTACATACTAAATAAGGTGTGTGGTCATTAAATTCGAAGAGGTTTGTTGTGAAGGAATGATGCATGTGTCACATGACTGCAAGTGATTCTTGAAGCCAAAACAGTAACAATGATTTCTACACAGTAGCATTAACAATGATTTCTGCATAGTAGCATTAATAGGATATGACCACAACTACTACCATGCATAAGAAGGGCAACCAACTTTGTAGTTTTTTTTTTTTTTTTTTTTTTTAACCCAAGGATGACTATTTTAATTACATATTTACATAGGTTAACTCTTATCAACCCAAATCCAAGTATTTTTTTTTAGAAAGGGGTAAGTGTGACACTAGTTAATATTAAATGACTATCAAAATCAAGTGTGGGCGACAATTACACTGGTCAGGGCTCACGAAGGAGTTACTGATTACAAGTTTGCAACTTACAACTCCTGAAGATGTCTAATCAAAACTGAAAGTTCCAAATAAAAATGGAAAAGAAAAATAACCCAAATCATAACTTGTATAGCTCCTAATTTAATCTTTTGGCATTTAAGCTTCCTAAATTCCTGTTATCCCATTATTCTGTCAAAGAACTCGACTTTCTGGCTCCAGGTTTGCATTGAAATGCTTAGGATACTGACTTATGAACAAAAAAGCAAACAGGGTTCTATGAGAGAAAGTGTCAACTGATGAGTGATGACAAGACAGGTGAGCCTTTGCAGAGGCATGAGAATTAGAAAACAAGTATATATATTGCCCAAAGAACAAAGTCATGTAAATATGTTAATCTCTTCCCTTATAAGGTGTCGCACTTATGCTTATTGTGAGATGGTCTTGTATTAGAACCATGCTTGTGCCTGAGGTGGGTACTGTCATAAGTTTGATTATACCACGGCCCTTCTTTAGCCAGTGGGCTCACTATCTTTCTCAAGGTTCTAATCCCTGATCTGTTTATGACTAAGTCAGTTAATTTTTTTTTATGCACCATGGAATATTGTGGCTTCGTCTGTAATGTGCTTGACCCTATTCCGGTGCTTGCATTACTTTTAACTCTTGTTTTACCTTGCTCAATGACTAAACATATTTTCATGCCTTTGGGAGGTTATCACAAGTCGCAATTTTTCCAACTAAATTTTGTCATCTAGAATTCTGATTGAGTCCCCTTGATGCTTTTCATGACACAGGCTTCTACTGTTTAGTGGGGGAGAATTTTTCGAGGTTGATTGTTCTACAAGAGGGAGTGAGACTCTGGTTCATGTCAATGCATTATTGAATAGGAAGGAATGGCTACATTTTGTGTTTTTGGGGGGTGGGGGGGGGGGGGGATTTCCTGAAATCCCCGTTTGCCCTTTTATTGTATTTTATTAACTAAGGGATGATTTTAGCTGTAAGTCTGTACTCAGTAGGGGAAGGAAGATGGTCATGGATTTCTGGAGAAGACACAGATTTATGACAAATGTGGAGATATCGCAAAATTGCCTATACATGTTTCACTTTCTGGTTGGTGCTATTCAACATCGTCTTGAGTGATACTTTGCCATCGTATTTCAAATGCCGTTCTACGCACAAAGTTCGCTTTATCTAAAGAAGATATGAGCGTTCTGATTTTAGCTTGAATGTGGAGGTTTGCTGAAGCCTTTCTGCTACAATCCGGTTGGTTTTTAGTCGAAAAGAGCGTAAGAAGCCAGTAACTGGAGAGATTTTTAAATATAAATATATATATATATTAATAGGAACTGGAGAGAACTATATTGAATATCAACCAGAACAAAAAAGTATAAATTTCAGGTGCCAATCCTAGCTTTCTTCAGCATTGAGCTGCCCAACAAGATTACTAAAGACAGCATACAATCGTCCTTGTAGCCTAGGTAACAAGATATGAAAACAATTGCAAGCATGACAGCCTATTTTCGATGTGATATGATATGATTTTGAGAGTGAGATCAAGAACTGCTATAAAGTGATTGAATGCAGTATTCAAATCATTAACCAAAACTGAACCAATTTTAAGAGTCCTGGGTGCTTTTTGTTGAAAATTTTGAAAAAAACTTCCTGAGAAAAGTCCTTACACGGTTACACACCTAAGTGAAACAACAGGACACATATAAAATCCATTCAATACAAACCAAAAATAAAATTTTTTTGTCAACTTAGAAATGTTACTCATCTTTTTCATGAAAATTTACCAACCAAACACTCCATAATAAAATGCAGCATCTTTCTGATACGAGGGTTCACTGGCATGACAAACACCAGCACGATTGCCAATATTCAACTTCAGTTATATAATTTATCAAGATGATATTTGCCAAAAAGTCATTTCTAAATTTGTTATTAGACATGAAATATGTTTTATGCTCTCTTTCCCGTTGAAGAGTGAAGACCTGCTGTTGACAAATTGAGCATCCCGCGGGCAGGCCAAACTTATCCCAAGAATATTTTGCAAGTTATTTAACTAGGTAGGGTTATTTTTCGATGGCTACTTAACTAGGTAGTTGATCTGGCTTTGCCACAAATAACAGTAAAAATTATTCTGAGGGAAGCAAGCAAAACAAAGGAAACACTGTGGATAACACTATAACTTTGCCACAAATGGTACACAAGGTTGAGAATTTGCAATGAAAGAAAGAGACAGGGCAAACAATAACGTAAAATGGTTGCGAAGCTATTGATAGTCCAACCAAAAGGAACAAACAGTCTAGAAAACAAACTGTGGCTGGTCACTCATCTCTGGGACTTCCGCCTCCATTCAGTACGTCCCCGATTAATTTCAGAGCCATCAGCACTTAATCTTAGGAGATGCAAGAACTGTAGGCAAACATCATCTTCATTTCTTGTCCCATTTATGGATTTGGGCAGAGGGACACAATCAGCTTCAGTCATCTCAGGGCTTGTGAGAGAGTCCACAACATCATCATGTTGACATTCTCTCCTGTAATCCAAGGTTATACTGCGCAACTCATGTGTATCGATGATTTCTTGGGGCATACTCTGCAAAACATTTCTTGTTTCTTTTTATCCATTCAACCTTGGTTTACAAACACAACTATGTAACAGTTTGTCCAGGTTCACCTTTAACACAATAGCATAGATTTTGAAACATAGAAATTAGCTAACTCACCTCTAGAACCCACCCAATGTAAGTGACATTGTTCACGTGCTGGTTCATGTCCAGATCAGCTCTTCTGGGCTGCCATAACATAGTAACCATATTCAGCACACAGGAAAACAAACTAGTCTGTAGCCCGTAGGCATAGAAATGTTCTAATTGTTGAACAATCTTTACCACTAGCCCAAGTTTTGAATGCTGACCAGGGTCTTCAAGCTTTGGTATTTTCCTTACACTTCTGTTGTTTTCCTCAGGAAATGCCAATCTGCAGTAGCCACAACATGACAACAATACTTTACAGAGCTTATGACTTCACACCGGTTGAAAGTTGATCATTGTGGTATCCAATTGGTTCAATTGCTAATATCAGGCAAAATTCAAAACAATACAACACCAGTCACCACCCCCAGTAGGGGACGTGCTCTAAAAAGGTCAAGGTAGAGGGAGTCCAAGATGTAGGTCAGTTTCAAAAGGCTGCCTCTGAAAGACCGGGGAAAGGTTTGTTTAGAGAAGGTAAATACAAACTGTCCATCACATTGGGAATAGTTTCTTAACAGTTCCCCAAATAACCCATCGCATATATGTTAAATAAACATTGGCTCGTTTAAACTGTATAGGTATACATAGTGTGTCCATCTCCCCAGCTATAAGACTGGGACTCTTGAGGAAATCCTTCATCTTTCAAATAAGAAAATATAAGTAAAGAACGTTTCCCCACGTAGTTCAATCTAATATCATTCACAGCTCTCAGTTCAACAAAGTACTGGCCGCTGAGTTCAACCCTCAGACTTTTTGGACATGATTTGACACTCCAAATGAGGAGAAGCTGATGAAGTCGATTACTGTATAATCCTTTTTAACCCTCAGTTCCAAATGGAAGATATGCACTTTTGAGTCATCTCAATTGAAAGATTAACTAATTCTTCTTTGTTGTTGCTAAGGGCAAGAGAAACCAAAAACAGAAATTTCAAAGATATATACAAGCTATATTAACCTTACATTTTGGATGTGGCCTACTTCATGGGTAGCTTCTATATTGGATGTATATCGTTTTATTTAGGATGTCAACTTTGCATCCATTCTTTGGACCATTTTTATAAGAAAAAATTATTCTCCTTTTCAGGAAAAACACTCAAGCCCTATATAAACCACACTTCAAACTTCAGTATTGGAATTTGGAAAGATCAAAAGGAAGCACCAAAAGAGACACCCCACCCCCAACACACACAAGAAAAACAGGGAGAAGGTATACGTCATGTCATAACTACTCTCGGATCCCAATCATACAAATACAACCAAGCAAATCAACCAACTCACCTCAATGTTTTCGGACAATATATAAGATATTCGTCCGCAATCTGTTGGCTTACTCGCTCTAACTTTCGGGTGTCCATGTTCATCATCACCCATTTGCTGTAATAAGGAAAATATAGCTGGTTAGCTGCCATCATCAAGAAGTTTGTATCACAGATGGCTAGCCAATAAAAAAGCTTTTGGTGTTTGCAGGATGGCAAAGACAACACCCTAAGTAGATATCAATTAAAAGTTTACAGTTATACATCATTCTAAAAAGAAAAACCAGCAAAATCAGAAAAAGCTATGTACAACGCATGAGATCTTGTCAAAATGGAATATCATTATGTAGTTTGATATCATAATTCCCTTCTAAGTACAGTGGGCATAAGCATAAAGTGCATTAGATATTAAAATGTCATGGGAATATATTAAAACAATCTCAGACAAGGAATGTCAGGAACTTGCATACAGATGGAAATATCATGCATGATTGTTAATGCAACATTATAACATTAGAGACATTACAAGGCCTATGGGCTTGAGAGTAGAAAACTAACCTTGTAGCTCTTCCGATAACTTCACCATTTGCATAGTCCTTGAGAATGAAATCACGTCTTGTCCCAATTTTTCCTTCTGCCTGGCACCATGTCTCTATCTCAACCACATCACTCCTGCTCCAACATTAACACAACAATCATAAACAAGATTTTTCAAACTAAGAACAAAAAGCCCTCACAGCATAAGAAAGAAAGAAAGAAAGAAAGAAAGAAAGAAACAAACAAACAAACAAACCAAGCTGGGTAGCGGTAGATTTCAATGTGCATACGTGCAGTCACCCATATGAGATGCAACTTTCTCATGGTAGGGGTTGTTGCAAACCCATCTGTTGAGAATCCAACACTCTGTGCATGATTACACCCAACTTCCTACAAAAAAGAAGGTTGCTACTATCATTAGCAGAAGTTTGAATAAAGCTACAAGCAAATAGGCACTGGTCTACCCCAACAACAGGGATTCGATGAATAGCATCAGCCAAAGAAAACAAGTCATATTCCTGTACATGACCAATTATCTTTCTTGATAACAGCCTGAGTTCAATATGCAGCCTAACACAAAAACAAGTAGAAGTTTGCACATAATCTGCATATTGTAACCATAGAATGTTTTGGCATCCAAATGGATCATGACCTACATTACCGAATCAATCAAAGCCCCCACATCACAATTAACTATGCCGGTCATTTTGCTCAATATATGTAAAATTCTTCGTCTCTATTTCTAAGTTTTCATGAATTCTCAGATCCTCTTGTTTCAGGACAAAGTAAGAGTGCTGACAAGCAAGTTTTGGCAGTTTAACTTGAACTGGTAGATACAAGACCTCCATCTCTGAGGTCAACTCCTGCCGCCATCCTCATACCGCAACCCCACCTCTAACCGCCAAAAAAAGGGGAGAAAAGAAAACTAACGTAAATGTAGACGAGGAGCCATTATCAAGTAAGAGCACTGCACACCACATTGTCTATGATTCCTGCATACTGTTTTTTATTGGATATAAAGTAATGTAATGGCAATGCATTGCAAAAAACCTTGTAGTGCAATCATGAATACATAGTTTGTGGAATCCTGGCTATAATTAATTATGTTCTAATTAAAATACTCCCATATTACCATGCATAGTAATAGAGAAACAAGCACAAATTTGTTCGCAATACAAGGTTGTACTTGTATCCATCTAACCAAACAAAGCAAGGCCAATGTAATGCCATACATGATGCTGCCTCCTTCCATGCACCTCGATGAAATGTGGAGGAAATAGAAAGGATCAACATTTAGAGATCCAGCTTACCCGCAGAAATTGACATGCCAACATAATCTTAACCCAAGCAACTTGAAGCAACTGATGACTATGAAGAGAAAATCCAATTCCCATACAATTTAGAGAACGACACCTCTAATTCTTCTTTGAAGTTGTAACAAGAGTGTAAATTTGTTCCTGCAGATGCCAGATATGTTGTCTCTGATTCCCCCACCCCCCGTGTGTATATGTGTCAAGCACTTCAATTACAGATGATGAAACAACTAAGCCTAAGTTATGTAACAATAACCAACCACCATAATTTTAAGATCCCCATACAATTATTAAGAGCTCCAAACCATTCGTGAATTGAAGACACAGACTTCCCTAAGACTGAAGTAGCCACCATTACAGCTACTGATACCCATCATTAAAATTCACAAAGAAGAAGATAAAACACAAAAGTGTAACATGAATAGACAGAATTGATGCCCCTAAGGCAGCCAAAAAGAAAAGGAGAGAGAAACCTGCAAGAGATTGGCAATGGTCTCAACAGTAGCAGTCTTATTAATCCCAACCTCATAACACCTAACGATGAAGCTCTCCTTGTAAGAGAGGCCATCTTCCGTCAAGCTGCCGAGGCGGAGGCGGTCGGCCAATGTGGGGGTATTGTTCTTGTTTGGAGTGATTGAAACGGAGACGGATAGATCCGGGAGTTTGGAGCAGGAAAAAGAAACCTTTCGGCGGCGATTGAGGATTGGGAGGGTTTTGGGAGATGCCCAGAAACCAGATTGAGATAGGGGTTGAATATGAGTCTTGTCAGTGACATTGCAGGAACCCTTCAACATCCTGCTCTGTTTGTGGTTGAATGAATGAATGAATGAATGAATGAATGAATGATGATCCTATTGCTGATACTTATGGCTGGCTTTATTAGTTCAACGTCGATAACACCGAAGCGGATGTGGGCTGAAGATTTAAACACGAGGGGTCTTAAAATCTCAAAGGCAGAGACACGCAGGCAGGCCACTTGAGACGGATGAAAGAAATGACTTTTTGTAATTTGTTTTGTTTTTAGTGGGGAAGGAAAATAAAAGAGAAGATGTGGTGGTGGACTGGTAGTGGTAGTTGTGGGGTTTAAGAATCAGCACTCAGCAGTAATTATGTTTACTGCTTCCCATGTCAATAATTTTCTACTCACCACCTTTTTACTCGCTGCCGGATCCACTCATGGTCGGTGCTACTATGTTAATGCAGGTCCATTCTCGACATTTTTTGTAATTTCATATAATATATAAGATCAATTTATAGATTGTAGTCCTTTTAAAAATAGGTTTCACATTCATACTAAGAATTTAGTCATAATACGTATTTATGATAGACTAATTTTCTTCCTTCCTAAAATATTCACCTTCCAAAGTCTCTTCCAAAGTTCTCTGCTCTCACTGTGGGATGTGGTCGGTTTATTAATGAAAATTTGGAAGCCGAATATTAAAACAAGACAAATAGAATGAGCTATCGTCAAATGTCATGCATATAAAAAAAAAAAAAAAAACTCATTGTTATTGAGTTGGAAAATTTTCATTGGCCCATTTATTTAATGTATTCATTAAGTATATTAAAACAAGACAAATAGATAAATAGAATGAGCTATTATCATGTGTCATGCATATAAAAAAATACTCATTTTTGCGGAGTTGGAAAATTTCCATTGGCCCATTTATTTAAAATATTCATTAGAGTTGTTCAATATTAACATTTGTTAAATATTGAAAGTTGTTAGTTAATAAAATAAGTTACTATTAGTAATAGCTATCAACCAATAAGTACACAAATATATCTTCGTCAAAAAATGAGAAGACATTGTCATTTACACATTCACGCTTTACTTTTTTTTTTTAATGGTAACCTACTACCATTAATTGATTTGTGGTATCAAAATAAATTATATAGTTGTCTCTGCTTATTCAAATTAACTAAAATAAAAATTATTGTTATTCTTTATTATATGCATTTAAGACAAATTATAACACATTTTTTTTATTTTATTATCATATTAAGAATAATATTTAATTTACTAAATTTAAAAAGTAAAACATTTAATAAATATTCTCTAATATATATATATATATATATATATATATATATATATATATATGTATGTATGTATGTATGTATATATATGAAAAATAAATATTTTAATTAGTTTAACACATATTTTTATAAAAAAAAGTTTAACACATAAGTCTCTATAGTTTAATAATTGACAACCTTCTTGTACATCGTACGGGATATACAGCGGTAGTTTGCTAATAAAAGTGACCCATGCAGCATAGTAATCAAGACAATGTTGCCCTTTTATGCTTTGCTTACCCTATAGCTAACCCAACCCTTCAAGTATGGAATCAAATAATAGAAAAGAGAGACAGAGAGAGAATGGAGAAACCTAGAGTTTACTATTCTATTCTTGGACAACAATTCTATAACTCCAAAGAATCTCCAATGCCCATTCTTTTTCTCTACCATGCTACTTCTTCTCTCTTCTACTCTCCCTTATAAACCCCCATAAGTTAATCAACAATGCCTATCATTTTTCTTTCTTTATCTTTGTCCAAGGCCTGTGGTTTGAAACAAGAGGCAGATTTCGTGATAATCTGGTAAGTTTGATTTTAGGGGCCATGTGTTTGAATTGCTTACTTCTTACTTTATAGCATTATCGTTAAGACTTGATATTAGATATATTACGTGATTTTGTTGACGGGTATAATAAAACTGGTTTTGTTGGTTGCTAATATATAATTTTGTTGATGGGTATAATAAAACTGGTTTTGTTGGTTGCTAATATATATATATATATATATATATATATATATATATATATATATATATATTTGGACGTCAATAATACCAACTTTGAAGGTATTGGACATCAATAATACATACTATTTTCTTAGACATTGATAGTATCAACTATTGACATATTTTCCACCAACAGTACATGACCGATTTTGTATGGTTTTGACTTATGGAAAAATGACGCGGCTCCATAATGTGTGACGTGGAAGGCAAAGCTTGTGTGAAAATGTTGACATGGACGTTGATTATAACAAATTTGTTATACATATATTTTAACATAGAAAAATAAAATACGTGATCTAATAATGTCTCGTGCAATGTACGAATAGAAAGACTAGTTTAGTCAAAAATTGGTTTTGGATGGTAGGTATAATACCCCGGATATGTGGTTAAAGTGTGGCTTAAAAGGATTGAAATGACTACTTATATCACTAAGGTGCACCTTCTTTTATGGTAGCTCATCCGTTGGGAACTCCTCAGTTAAGCGTGCTTGGCTGGGAGTAGTCTCAAGATGAGTGACCTCCTGGGAAGTTTTCCCAGGCAGCGTGTGAGCGAGGACGAAGCACGCTGGAAAGACTCGTGGTAATTTGTGGGGTCAGTCAGTGATCCTTAAAGTGATTATTGGTAATGTCCGCGGGTCGGGAGGGGCCGGGGCGTTACAGTAGGTGTCTGCTGTTTAGTTATGTAGGCACTCTACTGAACATAGTTGTTCTAGCTACACGATTATAGTGCCAGGCTGCCGGCAAATGAGTATAATTCGACCATAGGGAAGATACATGTGTGACTTTTTATATTTTATTTACGTCCCTCAAATCACCTTACTGGGTACTACTAATTGCTATCAATCTCTATGTCCATGTCAGTGATGAGGACCCCAACACAAACATTCTACAATTGAGGGTCTTTTTCTTCCCAAATTTCATGTAGGTGTGTGCTCACAACTTTTCAATTGCATGATTCTAGGGTTCTTTTTTGTTGAATTGTATTAGATTGTCTTGGTTGTCTTTCAATTTATGGGATAATGGAACTGTATGTATGGTTGTTGATTGCGTTGAGTTTTTGGCTTCCCAACTTGTGAATTGTGAGAAGGTGATTGTAAATTAATTAGCTAATGAATAAAGTTTTTTTTGTTGTATGACATTTCTTATGTTTCAGAAATGGTTGTGCCTGAAGTAGACAAGAAGTTGCTTGGAGAATTGGAAGAAATGGGATTTCAACTAGTTCATGCAACTCGAGCACTATATTACTCTGGTTAGTTAATTGTCTACTGTATGTTTTGCTATTTCAGTAAGGGTTTAATGTGACTGTTACATTTGTTTGCACAATTTTTTTGAATATTCAATGTTTTTGATACATAATACAACTTTTTTTTTTTAAAAAAAAAACAATTCATGGCCAAATTATGGCCTTACATGAGTATTGTTTTGTGAACTTTAGTGAACTTTTCTATGTACTAGTCTTTAAAGTTCACTGTTTTCTCGTTAGAGTTATAGTTACTTATTCGAGTCTGGCTTTAGATCCACATTAAATTTCTTCTTATTGCCGACCTTCAAACTCTGGTGGATTCTGCTCAAGCAAGAATATCCTTTGTGGTTATAAAAAAAAAAAAAATTGTCCATTTCTGCATTTCCCTCTGTTTCATAGCGTGCATTTGAGTTTCTGCTGGTGGTTCTAGTTCTTCTGTTTGATTGATAAAGCTTGCTTCTGTAAACTTGAATAGGGTGATCCACCTTTTTCTCAAACCCATTTCTCTTTGTGCAGGGAATTCTTCGCTTGAGGATGCTGTAAATTGGATTATTGACCATGAAAATGATCCAGACATTGACCAGATGCCCTTGGTATAATTTACGCCTTTTACTATTATCGAAATCAAACTTATGCTTTTGTATGAACAATATGTATGGAATCATGTTGGAACTGAGGCCAAGGCGTTCACCATGTTACAATTTCTTTCTATATAAACAAAGGAAATGTTCCAACTCAAGTTATTTTAAGATTATTTCCCCAGTAACTTTTGCCTCTGGAAGTTCATCCTAAAAGAACTAGTTCGTTTGTTGATGAAAGATTGGATACTTCAACCCATTTAGTCTAAAGTTCTCTCATTGCAAACTCCTCCCCAAGATCCACCCCAATAGTTATGTGTCTGATCTGAACATCTCTTCGCGTTTTACCTTACTCAACAACCTAAGCAAAGAAACGCAAACCATCCTTTTTCTTTTCCTTGTTTTGGCATCTTATGCGAAATTACCCACCTCATCAAATAGCAAACATGTTTGAGTGAGAGAGGAAGAACCCACTTCATCACATGACACATCTTTGAGAAGAGAACTTAAGCATTATCGTTGTGTGTTCATAGGACATACATTATCCTGCATAGGACAATTTGTAAATTCTTGATTCCAAGCTTACAACTAGCTAAGCCACAACAGAGAGTATGAATGTAAACTCTAACCCAGACCTTCATTCCAGACTTGTCATTTACATTAATTAGCCCATTTTGGTAAACTTCTTTTCTGACAGTGAACACATACATGTTTTCCACTTGCAAAAGCCTTGTTTTCTATTCTTATTGTTCCCAAGACTTTATGGCAAAACTAACGTTAATTTCCTTGCGTTACAAATTGGCTTCAGTCTATGTAGGGACAATAGTGGAAAACTGATATTAAATTGTCACTAACCTTTAAAATATCTCTCTATCTAAATGAATATTAAAAAGGTTATGGTTTGATGCTTCAATCATAATAGCTTTTTATGTGTACCCAGGTGCCTGTGGACATTTATCTAGATGCTCCTAAACCATTTGATGTCACTGAATTAGTTGAACGCAAAGCAGAGGAACTGAGGTTACCTACTCATTTTGTTCTTATATTCTATTGTTGAATGCTGACCTTAATAACCAATGTTGTTGAATCAAACAAAATAAATCTTGTACAAGGCAACAACTTCATCATAATCCCTTATTAAATTGTTTTATTTGCCATATTTTCTTGTTTGTTTGGCATAATGAAGAAATAGGGCACGCCGGTCGTTGAAAGACAAAGAAAAGCAATTGGAAAGAGAAAAAGAGAAGGTACAAAATTGACTTTGATGGTTCTATTCCGGACTTTATTCTTTTTAATTCTTTTCTTTGTTGTGTGATCTCTATTTTTCCATTTTTAAATAGATTGTTATGATTGTTTTTTCCTTTTCTTCTTATGTTGAATGTCTATAAGAAGGAATTACTGCTTCAAAAATGTTAAGGCTATTATGTCCTAATTTGCCACATGATTTATTTCCTAATTATATTAGAAAATTATTTAGATCTCCTTATTATGTAGGTTTCCTAATTATATTAAGATTTGGAAAATCTTATTGGGAAGATAGCCAAGTTTTGTCCCCCAATATATTTCCAAGTTGCTAAAGGTATTAGGTATGTCTCTTGGGGAGAACACCGTGGTATAAAGGCAGAGGATCCTTGAAGCGACCACCTTAAGGGGAGGAGAGAGATACGAGCAGATGAATTTACTAGGGTTTGAAGAGTTGTCATAGTAATAGTCTCAACAGTGGGATTCATCTCATGTAATTTGATCTACCGCGGTAGGTCTGTATCTCTCCTATTGATCTCTTGAGAGAGTAGGATATGTTGTTGTACTCTGACTTTGATAGCGGAGTTTGTTCGTATCTATGCCCTTCGTTGGTTTCTTGCTCAGTTCTTGGGTTTCCTACATTAAATGTTGTCTCCTTTGTTTATGTTATTCTTGCATTATTTCCCCGATATCTAAAGTATCTAAAATGTTACCTATTTTCGTTGTAAGTCTGCCCTAATGACATTTTCCTTCCCAACAAGTGGTATCAGAGCTGGTTAAACCAATTAAAGGAAGTAATTGGTTGAGGAGATCCTGATTGTTAGAGCGATGGTGACATTATTGTTGGTTCGAGATCTTCAAGGGTAAGGTCAAATTCAAGATGGCAGAGATTGAATTTGCATAGTGCAGATTGTGATCGTTCAAGTAGATTGGGTGGAAGCTTCTAAGCATTGGTCGATTTTAGTTCACGAGGGAGTTCATTAGGAATATTATGTCCTAAAATCTCCTAAGTTAGCCACATGATTTATTTTCTAATTGTGATGGAAAATTATTTAGGCTTCCTTATTATGTAGGTTTCCTAATTCTATTAGATTTGAAAAATCTTGTTAGAGTGGTGGCCAATTTTTTTCCCTCCATATATTCCCAAGTTGCTGAAGCCTAAAGGTATTAGGTTTGTGTCTTAGGGATAGCACCGGGTGTCTCGTGGAGAATATCGGGGCAGAAAGGCTGAGTATTCCTTGAAGCGCCTCCCTTAAGGGGAAGGAGAGATATGGGCAGATGAACTTACTAGGGTTGGAAGAGTTGTCATAGTGAGAGTCTCGACAGTGGTATTCATCTCATGTAATTTGGTTTATTAGGGAATCTGTATCTCTCCTATTGATGTCTTGAGAGTATAGAGATCTATTTTTGTATTTTGACCTTAATAGCGGAGTTTTTTTTTGCCCAATTCTTATGTTTCCCACATTAAATTTTGTCTCCTTTGTTTATGTTATTCTTGAATTGTTTTTCTTGATATCTAAAGCATCTGAAACGTTACCTATTTTCGTTGAAAGTCTGCTCTTAGGACATTTTCCTTCCCAACACAAAATTAGTCTCTTATACTTGGATTGTTGGGCTTTTACTCTCTAATGGGTAATATTGAATCTTTTTGTTGACTATCACCTTCTTTTTTTCTTTTCATTTTCATTTATGTATTTTCTTATTTATTAATCTTTGTTGTATTGAAAAGTGTGTCTTTCCTATGTTCCTATCCTGATATTTTTCGACATTGCTAATTTATTGTCATTTGCAGTAGCAGTACATGCCCGAGCAACCTATGTATAATAGTTTGATGATTACTTGGACGGTGATGCTAATTTGTAATGATTTACAACAATACAAAGCATTATATAGAGTTCATGCTCATATTTTACTCTTTATTAGACTGCCTTCAACTTTCATCAACATCAGATTCCTGTCTTTAGAATCAATAGAGTATTTAGGGTTCCTTATCTTGCATGTTTGTCGAGGCTAAATTTATGTTGTGGATTGGTTTTTGACTTTTAAGTTATGGAAGAAGTATGAGAAAATGTTTGAACTTCTAAAGGGGTGAAAAATAGGAAAAGTTCAGGGGAAACTATAGAAGGGATAAAGCCTACAGTTTTTGCTTTATAATTTTAGTTTTAATTTAAAAGTGTACCGGTCACCTTTCAATAATAACAGGTTTTAGCTTGACATTTCTGCATTTGTGTTGCATAAGAGGTTTTTCAAAATGTTTGTTCAATATCTTTCCCTTTCTCTGTATACCATTTGAAATGTTTGAATGCTCCAGGAGAGGATCCAAGAAGGCAACAAAACTCAGGATGCAACACGAATAACTGAAGAAAATGCTCGAAAAAGGTGATCGTCTGGTTTTCGATGTGAAGGAATCCCATGAGGCTAGTACTAATGATTATACCTGGAAATACATTTGTATCCTCTATTTTCACAGGATGGTAGCTTTGAGACAAGCAGAGAAAAAGGAAGAGAAAAGAGCAAGGGAAATAGTCCTTCAAAAGTTGGAGGCAGACAAGGTCTTTGTTTGATTCTTGTCAGGTTTCATACTTTTTTACAATAACCAACTGGAGTCATTGTTATTACGAGTAGGTGTCATAAATGTGATCAAGTTGACATTCATGTTGTCACTGAGGCTCCAGTCAGGTGTACAGTGCACCTTCGACTATTCAATGGGGAATGGTTTGAATAAGTCCTTTAAGTGGGTGACATTAATTGATATGGGTGGAAGTGACATTGGAACAATGAATTCATAGATAATTCCTAAATGATTCATTCACTCGTAAGCGAAAAGTAGATATGTAATATTATCTGTTCCTTGAGCTTATCAATTCCTTTCCTAGCTAAATAAGGTTGCTCAACCAGGATTAAGGTCTGATATAACAAATAGGCACTGATGAGAGTACGAAAATGCCTAGTATTAATCTTCTCAAGGTTGTTGTAAGGTGCTCTTGTTATGAAACCATAAACAAGATTAAGTTTATTTTGAATCTCGAACAATATGTTGAAATTTCTTGTCACAATTCTTTAAACATAGTCCTTGGACAAGGTTGCCAGTAAAATCTGTAACCTAAGGCTTATGTTTTGCCAATGTACTACTCCCCTCTCCTTTCAAAGAAAGATTTGTTTGGCTGAGGGCCTTGATGTGATTAATGTGGAAACGTATAACACAAGGGACAAGTATTGACACCCCCTATTTGACCATTTCCGGCCATCCTCCTAAAGGGAAACACGTGGCCACTAGGTAAGACATCTACTTAATAGATTATTTCTTTCATTCAGAATATTCCTACTTTGAAGACTTTTGCATAGGAGTTAGGACTAATATACTACATCATTTCCTTCATTTTACGAGAGATGGAAATCTTAATTTAAACTTTAGAACAAAATGCGTTAAAAGTAACCAAAGATGTCCTTGATTTATAGTTAGCACAAGAGTTAGGAGTGACCGGACCATTTGTGCGAGTGGTTGAGGGCATATTAGAGAAGCATGTGTAGTGTTCATTCAAGGTGACAGGAGCTTTGATCCATCGAATTGGGGTGGATTAATGATTAGATACCAGAGAAGTTTCCTTTGTGAAGAGGAAGAGGAATTCTTTTTTCTAGAGAGAACATTTTCTTCTGAGTTGACAAATTATTTTCTTTACCAATTCATGTAAGCCAACACCATTAGACAAGATGGAAAAACGTTCCAATGTGGCTGCAGAATCGCTAGTTGCACTTGAGGAATGAAATGTAAATGTTTGTCGTTAACGGTTTTGCATGTATAAGATATATCTGGTTTCCTCAAACTTGAATTTTTTTTTCCATAATCCTAAGTCTATATAGAAAAATATTGATAATTAGGGATTGTTATGTAAATTTTTTTGTGTTATCAACAAGATTCACAGGCAGAACGAAGATCCAAGCTTGGACCATCATCTGCAATCTCGTCATCTACATCACTTGCACCTCGAGCTATGCATGAAAGAATGGTATTTGTTTGCTTTCTTTTTACATCAAAGTCATATGTTATTTTTCTTTCTTTCTTTCTTTCTTTCTTTCTTTTTGTTTGGGGGGGGGGGGGGCTACTGTTCGTGTAGACTTTCAGTTGTCTTAAATGGAGTATTCGAAATAGTAAACCAATGACATTTATGTATACATTCACTCATAAGCTTTTAATTTGTGAATTTATAATTGTAGAACTCATCACATGTTACAACCCCTATGAAGGCAGAGATTTTAAGTAATTGCTTACGAACTATGAGGCGCATTCACAAGGTTAGTGGCATTTCTTACGCTCTTTAACCTTATATTGCTATAATAGTGGATATGGTTTTCTTATGATTCTCTTTTCTACTAACTACTGTACTTAAAAGCGAAAAGTAGATAGTAAGATTCACCAAGGAAAATATGGTTTTAATGGCATATTACATCTCATCTACCTACCTTATTAGCATATCCGTATTAAAATAAGGGGTGGCCAAGACATTATTAACCTCCTTTAGTAAATATAATCTATAATTTTACTCCTAAATCATAATATTTTTTTTAGTTTTTGTTTTGGGGGTTAAGGGAGTCCATGATCACCCTTACCCTCCAAACAAATATACCTTGTATGTGTAGAATTTTTGCAAAATTGGTTTTGGCTCTATAACGGACGTGTGTCCGATGATACTGTTATCTGGATTTGGCTTATAATAGTTTACAATACGATTCCCCTCGGGGTTTTTTTTTTTTGGGGGGGGGGGGGGACTAAAAAACTCATCCCAACTCAATATTTATATTTGTATATTGACTGCTCATGCAAGTAAGAACTTTAAACTATTAAGTGTTGATCAGTCATCACACAGATGTTTCCTGTTGTATTTTTATTCTTTTATGAATTCTAGTGACAGAAATATCAACACAATGTTTTCTTTTTAAATGGTTCCAGGATGATGATGCTAGAGTACAAAGGGCCTTCCAAACTCTGATAATATATGTCAGAAATGTTGTGAAGAATCCAGATGCTGAAAAGTTCAGGAAAATACGCCTTACAAACCCTATTTTTCAAGTGAGCTAATTTCTGATAACAACTATTGTAAAAATTTAGCCCTATTTAAACACACCGAGACTATAGACTATCATGTTTTGCTTATCATTTGTAGCTTACTTCTTCTAGCACATGTAGTCTTTTTTCCCTGTTTTTTGGGGGTGGGGAGGCTCCTAAAAACATTAAACCTATGCTTATATGAAAAGTTACTCAGGAAGTGAATGATTTAAGGTTTGTTTTTGCTATATACTTTTGATTTTGTCAATTTGATTTCTGATTTCGGATCTCTCGGCAATTGGGATAGGATGACCAAGCACACAATGATGAATAGCTCAAACTTCATACATTGCTTTTAATCCATTTGTCTACATTGTAATCAATGGTTTATTTTTCTAACAGGAACGAGTAGGTAGTTTGACAGGAGGTGTCAAGTTTCTTGAGCTTTGTGGGTTTGAAAGGACTAATGAGGGGCATTACTTGTATCTTCCTCAGGACAAAGTTGACCTACGTACACTGAATTCAGCCATGTCTATGTTGAACTCTGCTCTCACAAATCCTTACTTCGGATTACTCTCTATTGAACAACCATGAATTGAAGACAGACAACAACTTGTTTTAGATCGCCTCGACTTCCGCCTTCACTATCTAATTGTACATGCATTTAATGTTCTTGTCCCTTGAGGTGTATTGGGAACATAAAATAGTTGTAAGTTGTAACCGTTTATCTTTATATCGTCCTATGTATCATGGTATGAGTACACAAAAATGGACTATGGGGTACCTTTCATTTTGCAGAAACTATTTTTAGGCCTCCATATTTCTAACATACATTTTAAAGCACTTTATAATTTAAGTTAACAATTGTTAAATAACAAATTCGGTAATTTAAACATGTCTCTTGTGAGGTTACGTGGACTACTTGAATGCCCATTATTTGTTTTCACATTCGTCGACCATAACCATTTTAAGCAATCTACCACCAAAACCTCGCCAAATACATGTTCAAACCACCAAATTTGTCACGTATAATTGTTAACTTATATTATAGGGCACGTTGAAATATATTTTAGAAACATGGTGGCCGAAAAATAATTTCCACAAAATGAGGGGTACCTTCTAGTCATTTTTTATGAGTACATACTATCTTCTCCAATGGATCTTCTCATTATTCTTCAGTGTCCAAATTTACTGCCAGTGGTGAATACATATAAGCTTTTGGTAATGTTTCATCAAAAACATCCCTTAGGAAGACATTTTATCCGAACAAATTTTCCTACTAATCATCCTTGGACCGGTTAAAAACAATGCCATAATTTTTCTTACAAGTGGGAGTTTTGCTTGTGATTTCTAATCTATGATGTGTCACAAGGGTGTAGCATACCATACCAAATACTTTGGCTTGTCTCCATGGTTGTTATATTGGGTGTCCCCAATATGTTTTATCAAACTAGTGTTGTCAACTTGTGGAGCAACAACTGGATATGATAGAAGTTATTATTTTTCTTCTTTTCTTTTATAGTATGGACGAATTATAAATGTTTTTTTAGCTTTTATGGGGATTTGTAATTCGGGGATTTGTAATTCTCCTTTGTAACAGAAATTGGACGAATATGAATGAAAGAAAATGGAGTTGTTAAACTCTCTCAAAATCTCAAAATTCTTTATCCTTAATTGATGGTGAGTTTAAGTAGGTTCTTTATGAGGATTACTGGTGATGATTTCTATCTAATCCTTGGTGGACTCATTATGGAATAATAGTATGAATGTCATAATCTTGCCAAACAATTTGAACTCTTGAAGAAATATTCCTTATAAAAAAATTCTTAATATAGAAATATTCTTCTTGATGAAACACTTCTAGTTCTAGTAATGAAGAATTTTTATTACAATGCTCATTTTCCCCCCTCTCAACTGTTCACTCTCATTCTAAGGCCCTGTCCTTTCATATGAGTCGATGGCCACCACATTTTACCGCAAATCATTACTTTTATCTATCTTCACTTTTCTCCTCTACTTTTTACATTCTCTCTCCTCACCTACCCCACATACCAATAACCTACCACAATTCCACCACACTCCACTACAATTCCACCACACCTCACCACACAATTCCGCAAAATACCGCATAAAAGAACAGAGCCTAATTATTCCAAGTCATTTTTGCGATGTCGGAATTGAATTTTGATTTAGTCAGAGTAAATAAGTTAAAAGTTTGACACATTCTCAACCAAAAAATCAATTTAAATTATTTTCAGCCACTCATGACTTCAAATTATTTTAAGCCGAAAACTCTTTAAAAAGATATATCTTAAATATACCGGTAGAGAAAAGAAACAAAAAATTACTTAGAGGTACCCTAACTTTTGGTGAAATGTTTTTCCGGTACCCCAACTTTTAAAAACTAATTTTGGGGTACCCTAACTTTTAGAATTAGAAATAATTAGGTGAATTTCCGGCCAATGATTTGAATTCACCAGTGAATTTTAGGCGAGAAATTGATTAAGTGTATTTGTGGACGAAAATGTCGTTTGTTTTTATGGACGAAAATGATTTGAATCAATCGGAGTTTCACCAGAAATTCACCTAGTAATTTCTAATCCTAAAAGTAAGGGTACCCAAAATTAATTTTAAAAAATTAGGGTACCAAAAAATTATTTCTTCAAAAGTTAGGGTACCTTTAAATAATTTTTTTGAAAAGAATATGAAATGTTTAAAATTTTGGCGTCATTGTTCTGCCTCTCGCCATCCTCTAACTTAACCCCGAATCTCTTTGTCACCGAACGCTCAAGACCCTCTCCGGTATCCGCCAGCAAAATTTCCCTACATATTCCATCCCAATCGCTCACCCCTCAAATCTAGGGTTAGGGTTTCACAATAATCACTGTCACAGCCTTTGGTCTGGAAGATGTATGCCGATCGTTTAGAGGGGGAGGCTAGGGCGTCAATCAAAGATAGGATCACCGGCAACGTGCTCGGAAACTCTTCTCGCCGGCTTCCTCTAACCGGCAAGAGGTAGGCCGTCCCCCAATGCATGTCGTCTATCTAGAAATTCAAAATTCAGCTCATGCTTTACCTATTATATCGTGAATTCTGTTGAATCATGGGGATTCCAGTTGAGTTGATACTGAATATCTTTTGTTAGTTGCCGGAAAGGAGAATTTGTTGTAGTTTACAAATAATGGTTACCCTATTTTTTAATTGTGGAGAGATATTAGAGCCAGTTGGTGGTTTTTTTGGATGAAATGTTATCCAAGTTGTAAACTTAGGTGTAGTTTTCACAATTGATTGAATGATGTCTTACAGAGGATTAGGTAGAGAGTAGAGTGTGAATTCAGTCCTCAGCTTCCGACATTGTTGGTCAAGTGAGACATCCAATTAGGGAGATGGTGGCAAAAGTTGTATTTTCTCTGGGATCTGTGAGGGATCCTCGGGTTAAGAAATGGTATTAAGAGCACTTAATGTAAGTGAGTTATGCTAAAGGCCTAAAGCTAAGGGATGTGTATTACGTGTGAAGTATTTATTGAACTGTCTTCTGGACTTGCCTAGGAGTGTTCGCAAGCAGTTCAGCTCATGTATCTCAATATGTGAACACATGAGTGTGTCTATTAGTAAGGGTAATTTATGTGCTTAGTCTAGTTTGAGCTGTTCATGAGTCCATTTGTTCTGGTTTAGAATATTAGTTCTTAGATTCCTTACTGAATTGAGACGTGTTATTCCTTATCAATTTAAGATATCCTAGGTGTGAGTTTAGCCTTCCATGTTGCAGTTTGATCAAACCATTGCTCTTGTCTAGAGGTTCTATTTCTAATTGTGTGTGGCCAGTTGGTCACCAGATTTTCTTGTGTTCTAGTGTTGCAAATTATGATTTTGTGGGCTCACATGTGGCGATGATCAAATATTCAAATCCAGTCAATTGCTCTCTATTAAACCCAGCTGAACATAATCTTTTTACACAGGCAGAGGCAAGATGACATATGGAAACATGATCTCTATGAAGATGAGCAACGTCAAATATGTATGGTTGGGCTGAGAACATAAGCACACTGCTGAGTTTCCTCCTTGTTTCTATTATATACCATATCGGGTCTGACATCTGCAATCACCTTAAAGCTTGCAGGCTCGGTGGTGGAGATCTTCGTCTAAAGCTTCGAAGAAAGAGTAGGCAGCAAGATGCTAATGCTGGAGGTGCACGTGATCTGCGTGAAATGTTGTCTCGCATAATTCAACCGGAGCTGATAAAGAAAGATACTCAAAAGTCTAAGCCTGAGCCTGAGGCTGTTAAACGTGTAAGGAGAACTGTCGTTGAAGCTCCTGTAGCAGAGCCAAATAAGGTCCCGGACCCAGCTTCAAGAAAGAAGACTCAGCAGAAGGTAGTGAAGATACTAGTTTCTTTCTTTTTCATAATGGAGCTCAGGTTGTTTGCTAACTGCTAAGGAGGTTTTATTTTATGCTATTTTATTTTGTAGATGGATTGGATGGGACCAATTACCAAAATTACTCGTGTTAGCATTTAGTGTCCGTTATTTTTGCGTTAACAGTCTATTCATGTTTTTGTTTTATTATATGATTGAAGGACTGATAGGGGAGTTTCTGTTTCATTGGTGTCTTTTGTGTGCTTTTCCTACTGAAGTTTCAAAAACTTTTCTTGGTTGCAGAATCATTCATCAGTGGATGGGTTCCTACGTTCATTAGGACTTGAAAAGTATCTCATTACGTTTCAGGCGGAGGAAGTAAGTCACATTTCCTTTGTCACTACGAGTTTCCTTTCTTCAAACTTCTCATGATAAGTATCCTTTTGTTCAGGTTGACATGACTGCCCTTGAACACTTGACTGATGACGATTTCAAAGCAATGGGAATACCAATGGTGAGATATCTAATAACGTCAAATCTTGCTGGACATGAATCACTTGATCACATGGACTATTGTGGTTTTCCCTTTTGTTTCATTGTGTGAATCGTATTGCACACTGAAAGCTACTGAAATATAATTGATATCACTATCTACAAATTGCTTGAAAAGCAGAACTGGACTAGATTTTTCTTTAATGTCAAAGTTTCCCCTACTATACTATATGGGAAGTGGGAACTCTGACAGTCTGGCTTCAATTCAATGTTCTGACTAAAGAATCACCTCAGGAGTAAGGGTCTACCTCTTTCTGTGTGTGTGTGTGAAAAGAAGGTTTGGGGGGGGGGGGGGGTCATGTCTTGCCCTACAGACTAACTGCAAAGAGGTTCTTTCTGTTGGACACAAAGTTTGAAATATATCTGCAGATGCCTGGAAATATCTGCCTTTGTATACCAATGACGGTAGCGGTGATGTGTAGCTGAGAAACAGGGAAGCGGAACATCTGTAAAAGGTTTAGAAAATTGTGTAGTCCATGCAAGATCATAAATGAGTGCTGGAAGTTCATTCAGACATTTTTGGCACCCAAAGGCCAATCACACAAAATAAGCCCTAAACTTATGCTAGGTCTGCACCTGGGGCAAGTGGGAGGACAAGGGCACCATCTCTGGCTCCCTAGAAACTAGGAATAATTAACCACACCAGCTTCTGAAATTTCATTTAGTGCTTGTATGTATCCAAACACCCCCCCTCCCCCCTCTTCCCCCCTGCCAAACAAACTGTTTCCTCAGAATTGTTTCCAGCTTGAAGTTGATTACAAGACTGTGTCTAGGTTGGTTGTGTTGGTGAGTTTGTTGCTTTAATTGGACTCCACATGACGGCACTAATAGTGGGATGATTCCATCATTGCTGTATGCTTGAGTCTTGACAATATGGTAATGGAAAATGGGTGATGTGGTGGTTCAACTGCAGCTCACTGGTCTACATTAGTAGTTAAATGGTGGCAGACTATGCCCTCGTATCCTTACCTTCATCCGTTCTCTGTCATGAAAACGAAAATCCACACCCACACCCACCTCTTTTCCCACTCACATGCACGTAGACACTGAAAAACACGCGTGCGCGTATGTTTTCAGGAACTTGGTGCTGGTGCCTCGGCTTCCTCCGCTCCTTTCCCCATTTCCATTTTTCTTTTTTTTTTTTTATTGGGGATTTTTTTTGGTTGGGGGAAGTGGGGTTGCTAAAGTTTGAAACTATGAATAGCATTTTTTTTATGTTTGTTGACCTGCAACATCTACTACTGTTCATATGGGATTTAAGTTCCATAATCTAAGCAACCTTCTAAACTTGACATAGCTAATGTAAGGCCCAAAACTCGAATTGAATTATTCACATCCATAAACCGGCACCAAAAAGAGCCAACTTGAAATGAACCTGAAATCCAGAAAATTGAACCCAACATGGACTTTTTCTTCCGAAGTTGGTTTTTTCTAACTTGCACATTTCTGCAAGCTGCTTGTTTGGTGCCTTTTCACCCAATGAAGCTGAAGGTTTAGCTCTGTAACAGAGTCTTTTCTCCCCTTTTTCTGTTTGTTTCAGGGTCCAAGGAAGAAGATACTGTTAGCACTAAATTCAAGAGGCTAAGATCTCGGTGTAAAGATTTTCTTTCTCTTTCGTTTATTTTTCGTTTTGGTAGTGGATCCAATGAGCTTGGTTGATGTACCCATGTCTATAGTCAGTCAGTGCGCTGTAGCCCTGCATTCTTACTAGTATGAAGCTTCAGGCTGCATATGCTTTTGATTTTTGACAGTATGGTTTGTATTAAATGGCATTGAGAAGCTTCATACGTTGGGAAAGTAGATTGAATCTACACATTTTCTTCACCCCTTCAACTCATTTTCACAAGAGATGGAATGCTGCAAGAGGAGAGAGAGGGAGGAGAGAGAAGAAATCAAAATTCCAAACAAAATTCTGCTTTGCATTTGCTCTTAATGTTACTGACTTGCAGTATTGTATGGTAATTTGGTATTTGAAAGTATATGATTTTTTTTTTTTTTTTAAACTATGACCGGGACTGCTAGCATAAAAAAACAATGTTCAAATTATTATTGTCCAAATATCAAAAGTTTGGATTATTAAAATCCAATTTTCCTTTTCTAAACAAGGGGAACGAGGATTAACTCAGATACATATGCTTGCCCTCCTCACTCCCTCCCCTTAATACAAACCACTCAAGGGCTCAGATGAAAGTTCATAAAAGGGAGGCATTTTACTATGAATCTTCCATATGGTAGTCTATCGATATGAGTTGACAGAGATATCAGCATTGGCAGGCATTGTACAACAACAAATATCCATCCTTGAACCGCAAAACATTGATCATACCTTGCGCTTCCACATCTTTTTCTTCATGTTTATGTAAGCAAGTCCTTGGCTTTGTGAACATATCTCGCTTCACAAGCCATTGATTTCGTTCACCTCTACTAATCCACCAAGGAAGGCCTTCAAGTGCAAAAACGTTTGTCAGACGTTATATGCCTTGAGCTTAGGGCTCATTTGATGAGTTGCACCTGCTCATTATCCTACACTTGAACAGAGCTTGAGACATTGCTTCATTCATAGTCTATGTCAATAAACCACGGCACCCTGTTATAGCACTCATCCAATACAAATTGTCTATGACAGCTGCCTGACTAGACGTGCAGCAAAAGCTCCGTCCATAGAATGCTTGACTGGGTTTGAACGAAAGAAACCATGCTGAGTTACAAAATCAGAAGGAACATATTTTTCAACAGACTCAGCTCGGAATTCGGGGTGCCTAAGAAGAAATGCAGCGATCCTGTCTTCATTTTCTTCAGGATCTATGGAACAGGTACAATAGACAAGCACCCCATCTGTCGCAACCAACTTGGAAGCAGCATCCAACAGTTGATCCTGTAGTTTCGTCAGCTCTTCCATATGTTCTGGCCTTCTATTCCAGCATAAATCCGGTCTCTTTGATAGTACCCCCAGTCCAGAACATGGGGCATCCAGCACAACTTTCACAAACTTGGAGTGGCATTTTTCCTGATGAAATCAGTACAAAGTACAAAGTATTAAGCAAAAATGCAAATCAAAGGGGAATGACATCACATTCAGGTGGGGGGGGGGGGGGGGGGCCCGAACCACTTACTGCATAAGAACGAACATCATCATGGACACAAGTGATGAGATTATCAAGGCACTGCAGCTTGGCTGTCTCTTCAAGAATCCGAAGACGCCCTTCATTTACATCAATTGCCAATATCCTACCTTGTCCACTCAATCGAGCTGCCATGAAAAGTGTCTTTCCACCCGGAGCAGCACAGCAGTCAATAATGCAATCCCCTGGCTTTGGATCCACAACAGAAACAGCTAGACCAGCACTCTCATCCTGGACCGAACATAAACCTTGTTTCAGAAGTCCTCTTTGAATCACACCCTGCATTCCACCATTGACACGGACGAAATCATCCAAATGTGGAGAACACTCATGGGGAGCCTCGAGCGAATTGAGCTTCACACTGAGATCATCTC
Organism: Portulaca oleracea; assembly: GCA_029582165.1. NCBI lineage: Eukaryota > Viridiplantae > Streptophyta > Magnoliopsida > Caryophyllales > Portulacaceae > Portulaca > Portulaca oleracea. Next base: position 26,307 of record CM055893.1, read on the forward strand.
GAGATACTCCTTTCCCAGAGTTAGCCCTCAAGCTGAAACTAGGATGGGTGTTATTCCATATCATTAGTATAATAGCTGCTTGTTGCCCAAGATGCTTCGTCCACCTTCTTACCATCCAAACTGGATGGGAATAAATGGTGGCAAGTGCACGGGCTTGGGTGCGGTCATCATCATTGGCATCCAACTTGGGTGATGGAAGGGAATTGTTATCCTTGAGTGAAACAAGCTTCCGAAGAATTGCATTCACCATGTTTCCAGCACCTGGTCTTAGGGCATACTTTGCAAGATTCACACACTCATCAACCACAGCATAGGGTGGGGTTTCAAGTTTAACAATCTCATAACATCCGACCCTGAGAATCTGTAAGAGAAGGGGCTCAATATTCCCAAAACTCGTCTCATCATGGCATAAGGAGAGAAGAAGGTAATCCAGATATCGTCTCCAACGAATGGTACCCCCAACAATTTCAGTGACCAATCGAACATCTCTATCGTCAAGGTCTTTGGTGCGGAAACCAAGAGTTCTCTCAACATATGCCATCTCATTGCTACCTGAACCCTTGCCTTTGTCATTCAGAAGATCAGCGAAAGCACCCCCAAGCTCTATTCGCATCAATCTCACCGTGGCCACCGCTCTGTGGGGTGATATCTCGTAGTTGGTCTTCCGGCGGGTTTTCTCAACATATGCACTTCTACCATTGCAAGGAGGATGAATATTCATCCTGATATTCTGCTTCTGATTGTGGATGTGGTTGATTATAGCTTGAGATGATAGGCAGGAACTGGATAAGGGAGCTTTTCCGATGTTGAGGTTAGAGCCATTAAAGAGTATGCAGGAGTTGGAGCAGCAGGAGGGAGACAATGAACTCATGCCGCTCATGGTGATCTCCATTTTCATCAGGTGAACTGAGGGATTTAGATTGTTCAGGCCGTTTCATACCAGTACGGACTACCCCAACAAGGTTTGTTTATGGGTAATTCACAAACAGACTTTTATTTACTTGCAGCGGACAAAGTACACCCAAATATCTCAAGGGATGCAAAATGATAAGTACATTGAGACAACACTATGTATTGAAATACATCAATTTTTTATGTGATAAATTTTGTAAAAATTTGATTACTTTAACCCTGTTCTTTGAATTGGATAAAATGAAGCTTGGATGGATTGGATTGGATAAGTTATAATGTTTTTTTTAGGAAATTGTGTTTTTAGAGAGAATTTTTTTGTTGGGAATTGTGTAAGGTTTGGATTGGATTGATTGGATTGGAAAGAGTTATCAATCCAAACAACATGACCGAATTTTGTAATAATATTGTATATTAATATTTATGATGAATTTTATAATTAATATTGATGAAACTTTTTAACAAATTGAATGCAAGTGATGTATCTACCTAGTTACACCATGATGGGCTATATAACATCTCATAGTTAATAATCATATTGAATTTCACTTCAATCACTTAAAACATTAAATATAAAGATACTTAAACCATCATAAATGTATGTTTCATTACTTTAAAGGATAATTATAACTTATAAGCTAGATAATTCTTTATATTTTTCCATAAATATAAAATTATGTATCAAATATACATTCTATAGTATAAATGATAAAATTCAGTTATTGTTTATATTTGTTGACCTAGCGAATAAGCATTACACTTTTATAGTTGATAAATATATATAATTATTAGAGAAAATACTAACAAAAGTTACAAAAATGTGATGTATGGACAATTCAATGCAAGATGTGTCTCATTGTCCTTTTTAAATATCGAGTTTCGGAAGTTTATGTAGACTGCTTGAATAAAATTGATTGAACTTTTTCAAATAGTAAAAAATGTCACCAGCTTTAAAAATTTCTACAAATTGCCAATGATCTTTCCAATTTAATAAAAAATGTCATTTTAAGTGATAGTTATCTACTGCTAGCTTGACTTTCATTTCATGACATGCCTCTTAAGTTTTAGCGGCTAATTTAACAGTCCATCTGTATACATGGTGTCATATCTTTGGCCCAAACGGCTTAGATCCTTGTTATTACAAAGCCGCAGAGATGAATCAATCCTTGCCAAAATCCATGCCCTCCTCATCACAACTGGTTTATTCAGCCAAGGCAGTTCCACCACGCCGCAGCTCATCGCATCCTATGCCATTCTTGGTCACATTAAAGCAGCACGCCAAGTGTTCGATAAATTGCCTCAAAGAGCCATAAATGTTTGGAATGCGATGCTTGTTGCTTATTCGAGGGTGGGTTTGTTTAGTGATGTCCTGGGTCTTTACAGAAGTATGGTTTCTCAAGGAATGAGGCCAGACAGTTGTACATTTACGGTGGCTATTAAGGCATGCACAAGCCTGTCAGATTTTGAGACGGGGATGCAAATTTGGCGCCTTGCGGTTGATTATGGATACAAGTACGATGTGTTTATTGGTTCTTCCGTGTTGAATATGTTAGCAAAGGGTGGGAAGATGGAGGAAGCAAAAGCGGTTTTTGAGGGATTAGTGAAAAAAGATCTGGTTTGTTGGACTGTGATGATAACTGGGTATGCAAAGTGTGGACAGGGGATGAAAGCTGTCGAGTTTTACCGAGAGATGCAAGAGCATGGGTTTGAGGGAGATGGAATTGTCATGTTGGGATTAGTACAAGCATCTACTGATCTTGGGGATATGAAGATAGGTCTTTCTATTCATGGGCATATTCTAAGAAGAAATCTTCCAATGGATGTTGTCACTTATACGAGCCTTGTTGACATGTATGCAAAGAATGGCCACTTGAATCTTGCCCATCGCGTTTTCAGTAGCATGCCTCAGAAGAATGTCATTTCTTGGAGTGCACTCATTTCCGGTTATGCTCAAAATGGTTTTGCACGGGAAGCTCTTGATTTGTTGATCAAGATGCAGACGCTTGGATACAGCCCTGATTTATCTTCTCTTTTGGGTGCAATTTCAGCATGTTCTCATGTTGGCTACCTGAGAAAAGGTAAATCAATACATGCATACATTCTGCGCAGTGAGGAATTCGAATGTGTCTCAGCCACTGCTATGATTGACATGTATTCAAAATGTGGGGCTCTTTTATCTGCTCGTGTTCTCTTCGATCAGACAAGCTCTAAGGATGTGGTCTTGTGGAATGCAATGATTGCTGGGTATGGGATTCACGGACATGGTAGGGCAGCCCTTTCTGTTTTCCTTGATATGATCAAGACCAGCACAAAACCTGATGATGCCACATTTGCTTCTCTGCTGTCCGCCTTGGGCCATTCAGGACTGGTGGAAGAAGGCCGGTATTGGTACGATGAAATGATCAATAGATTCAACATTAAACCGAAAGAGAAACATTTTGCTTGCATAGTTGATCTATTGGCTCGTGCAGGAAAGGCAGAAGAAGCATTTAAACTGGTAAATTCCATGAAAGATCCTGAACCTGGGGTCTCAGTCTGGGTTGCCCTTTTGTCTGGTTGCCATACCCATAGAAAATTTTCCATTGGTGAGGTGGCTGCAAAGAAGGCGTTGGAGTTGGAGACAGATGATTCAGGTGTATACTCTTTGGCAGCCAACTTCTTTGCAGCAGCAGGAAATTGGGTTGAAGTGGCTGAGGTGAGGAAAGCTATGAGGAAGGCTGGTATGAAGAAAGTACCCGGTTACAGCATGGTTGAGGTGAAAGGAAAGCTCCATGCTTTCCTCATGGATGATAAGAGCCATCATCAGTATGAGCAGATGGTGATTTTGATGAACAAGTTGGATCATGAGATGAGAGCCATGGGTTATGTACCAAGGACCCAGTTTGTTTTTCATGATGTTGAAGAACAAGTGAAAGTGAGAATGTTGACTAATCATAGTGAGAGGCTTGCTATTGTTTATGGTCTCTTGAACACAGAACCAGGGACTAAACTGGTGATTATGAAGAACCTAAGAGTTTGTGGTGATTGCCATGAGGCAATCAAATATATATCGAAAATTGTGAACCGGGAGATTGTAGTGAGGGATGTGAAGCGATTTCATCTCTTCAAAGATGGCATCTGTTCATGTGGAGATTATTGGTGATGAGTGATGATCACAAGAGCCAGTAAAAGCAGTTGGGCAAGGATATAAACTTGTTACGACTGATTGTTCTGAATGGGGAATTTATTGAAATCCATATAATCCAGAGCTTATGTTGCTGGCGGCATCAAGCTGGAGGCTTCCGCTGCCAAAGAGAGCCTGGTTTTTGGGATATCTTGGGCCAAATGTGGGTTTCGCACGCATTGATCCAACAATTGTAAATATAAAATTTAATAGTTTAATATTGAAAAGAAATTTTCTATAATTTTCTATATTGAAAAGAAATTTTAATTTGATTGTATTAGTTATTAATTTACTTGTATAAAATATATAGAACATATATAATCCAAATTAAAATTAATATGATAAATAACCAATACAAATTAAATGTTTTGTATAACCTTTTTCTCATCAATAATTCTTTAAAATACGGAGTACATGTTTAAATTTGTGAGTAATCAACATTTAAAATTTAGCCAAATGAACAAATATGAAGGAGAGTTGGAGAAACATGGTAGTCTAAGCTCACTTTTGAACTTTGAACCTCCTTTCTACTATTGTTGATTATCAGGAAAGTATTGAGTGCTACTACTGAGTAGTGGTTGGTTCTATAATCTATAGGGTATAGTAGGACCAACGTTCCTTTATTACTTGACTCCACTTGTTTTGTTTATCAGACAAAGCTGTCACCTTGCGTGAATGGCGCCCCAGATTACCCAAATCCATCTGATTTGGGTGGTGTTTTTGGTTGCCATTTCTAATTCTAGGGTTGTGTTTGTGGGAGTGGAAGCAACAGCGATAGGAGTTAACTGGGGAAGAAATGCGTCTCATCCACTCCCACCTTCCATGGTTGTGAAGCTTTTGAAGGCAAACAATGTGAGCAGAGTGAGGCTATATGAAGCCGACCCATCTGCACTTGAGGCTCTTTCTTCCATCAGAATACAGGCTATTGTCGGCATCCCAAATTCCATGCTCCATACCCTCAACTCTTCCTACAAAGCTGCTCACAGTTGGGTTCATAACAATCTCACTCGATACTTCTCCAATGCTTCTTCCAAACTTCGTATTCAGTAATTCCCCCACCTCTTCCTGCTTTCATTTGGTGCCTTTTTTTTTATTCCTGACATGTCTCATGTCTGTTACTGTGTGCTACGCAAACCCTCTTGAAAGGCAGCTACTTTTCTGTTCAGTGCTTATTTATAGTATAACTTGTGGGGAGGAGTTTATGTGGTTAACTGTGTTTTCTCCAGTTTTAAGTCCCTCAAGGTGAAACATGGTATCAGAATGGGTTCTGAATTCTGACCAATTCAGAAATGGTGTGATTAAATGGTATAGGACTGTGGATGCTTTCAATTGAGGAGGCACTTGCTGATTTTTGTTTCCTCCTTTGCAAATTCCGGGAGATTGTTCAATTTATATTTTGAACCAATGACCAATTATATGAGTTATCTGGAATGTGATGCTGCTGTAACATGATTATCTTTTGAGGGTCGAATCTAAGAACAAACTTTTATGTGATTTTAGTTCCTTATCTTATTTTACCTTACTCTGGGATTCTGATGCTGTGGGTTCTCTCTAAATGGTTTTATTATTTATCAACCTGGTTGCAGCACTAGAGAATGCTGAACCAGAAGAATCATAACTCTATCCTTGTCCTTAATTGCTCCATTAAAAATTAAGTAATACAGCCATGGAAGGCAGTAAAACCTTTATTATTAAATATTAATGCACATGGTCACACTTGCACCTAAATCTATTATCTGTATGAGAGCTTATTTATATGTCTAAAGGGCTCTGCCTGTTGGGACCTTTAAGAAGTGAAAGCTGCTGGGCAATCAACTTCCTAAAGGCTTTTGCTTTTTAACCCACCCAACTAGGGCTATTTTGTCCAACCAGTTTTGTTTGTTTAGAAAGGTCCAAGAAGGGAACCTTTGTGTTTCTTTCTTTGAACACAGTTAAGCTGTAAAGAACTTCCTAATGGCTGTCTTCTTTTGATATGCCTGCATGGTGCAATAAGCTGCATTAGTGAGATTCCAGCTGCTTTTATGCTTTTACTACTTAATGATGTATAAAAAGCAAACGAGACTCTTAGCAGAATTTTATGAACACAAATCGTTATGTGCGAATGATTTCTGCTTATACATTGTACAAAGTTACAGTTTGTGAAGAATTTTCACAATGAAGTTGAGAGTCGTAAAGTGAGTGAAATAATGTTGGTAGTGGTTTCCAGGACAGGGTTTCGTCTCCAATGTGTGATTCATTCCTGCAATCTTATGGTATTGTGTGTTTTTGTTAGTTTTCCTACCGTTTGACCTTATGAGCATTGACAGATATGTTGCTATTGGCGATGACCCATTCCTGCAATCTTATGGTGGGCACTACACTCCTTTTGTCATCGGAGCTGCTACCAACATTCAAGCTGCTCTGGCGAAAGCAAGCCTTTCAGACCAGGTTAAGGTGGTTGTTCCTTGCAGTTATGATGCTTTTCAATCAGAATCGGGGTTGCCTTCTAAGGGCCATTTTAGATCTGATCTCAATGAAACCATGTCTCAGCTGCTAACTTTCCTGTCGAAATACAACTCACCCTTTTTAGCAAGCATATCTCCCTTTCATCTTCTCCAGCACAACCGGAACATCTCCCTCTCTTTTTCTCTTTTCAGAGAAACTTCACATCCCCGTACTGACCATCACAAATTGTACACCAACAGTTTTGACTTGAGCTACGACACCCTGTTAACTGCATTGTCCAGTGCAGGGTTTGGAAACATGGATATCATCATTAGCCAGATTGGATGGCCCTCAGATGGAGCCGTGAATGCTGATTCTTCCATGGCTGAAACATTCATGAAAAGTCTCTTGGGTCATCTTCGGAGCAAATCAGGGACCCCACTTAGGCCTCATGACCCTCCAAAAGAAGTGTACATTCTTAGTTTGTTGGATGAGGATCAAAGAAGCATAGCTGATGGCAGTTTCGAAAGGCACTGGGGCATCTTCACTTTTGATGGGCAAGCCAAGTACCAACTTGATTTGACAGAAGGCTCTAGACATCTTGTGAATGCCCAAAATGTGGAGTATCTCTCAGCCAAATGGTGTGTTGTCAACAATAACAAAGATTTGAGCAATGCCTCAGCCAGAGCTTTAGAGGCTTGTTCTGTTGCAGATTGCAGTGCTTTGTCCCCTGGAGGCTCATGTTACAACCTTAGCTGGCCTGGAAACATATCGTATGCTTTCAACAGCTATTATCAGCAGCATGATCAAAGCCCAGATAGCTGTGACTTTGGTGGGTTAGGCTTGTTTACTACTGTCGATCCATCTGTAGATAATTGTAGGTTTTTGGTTCAACTGCGGACTTCATTTGGAGCCTCGCTCCTGGTATCGTCGTCATTACATTTGATTCTCTTTTTAATGGCATTGTTTCTTGTATGATTGATTGACACTCTGCGCAGCATTTTCCGTTGATTTTATGTAGTTATGTCTCTTTTCCTCTGCAATTGATGATTCTCAAGGATATTTTTGGTGGTATTCAATTAATATAGACCCTTGTGGTGTTTAGAAATTACAATTTTCTTTTCGATAATTGGAGACACAAGCCTAAATTTAGAAGCCAAATGCAAAGAGAATCCAAAATACCAACAACACCCAACATAAACCCAAAACTAAAATAATACACTGATTAAACTAATGAAGAGCTAAAACTAGCAATGATCTATAACACAATGATCTATAACACAAGGAATAACACAAAATTGAATTTTCGATCCTAGCTCCCTGTGGAGAAGATATATAAAGCTCGGTTGTACTGCAACTAAACAATCACTGACCATGTACGTCTACATAATACACTAATTTAAATGTACGGCTAAATCCAAACACAGTGTCAAGTGAGTAGTAGAGTTGCGGGTGAGAGTGGAGAAAGAAAGAAAGCAGAGAGGCCGGAAATGTCGATGAAAGACGAAGTGGTTTGCGTCACCGGTGGCAGCGGCTTCATCGGCTCTTGGCTGGTCTCTCTGCTCCTCTCTCGCGGCTACACCGTTAACGCCACCGTCAAGGATCTCAGTACTCTTTCTCTCTCATTTCTCTATCTCCACATCGCATTTCTCAGTTTCTCAACCTCTTTTTGTGTTGCTGCCTTGCCTTTTCCAGATGATGAGAAAGAAACCAAGCATCTCAAAGCCCTACCTCGTGCTGATACTCGCTTGAAATTGTTCCAAATCGACCTTCTCAACTACAACTCCATTGTTGCTGCTATCAATGCCACTGTCGGCGTTTTTCACCTCGCTTCCCCTTGTATTGTCGATAAAGTTCACGATCCCGAGGTATAATTCAACTGCTATTCACGCTGTGTTCTCTCTTATTTATACCAACTCAGCTGAAATTTGGAATGCTATACGTTTTACGCAGAATCAGCTGCTTGATCCTGCAGTAAAAGGAACCATCAATGTTCTCAAAGCAGCCAAGGACGCTGGAGTAAAGCGTGTGGTGATCACTTCTTCCATATCGGCCATTATTCCTAGCCCTAATTGGCCTTCTGATGTTGTCAAGAATGAGGATTGTTGGACTGACGTTGATTACTGCAAGCAGAATGGGGTAACAACTATTCAATATTTTGGCCTTTTGGGGTTCTGGCAGTACTAACGAAAACATAACGCCCCACTTTTCTGCCAAGGACTTTGCCTATCCAATTTATGTGCTTTGAGTCTTTAAAGTGTATCACTTGCACTCGCATCTCAGCTAGGTCTGTTTAAACATGAAACTTTTTTGCTTTCCTGTAGAATACTGGTGTGAGTCGGGCATTGGACTTCAGTTGGTTGTGTAGTAAATCAATAATAAAGCTTCAATATAGGAGATTGTTTACAGAACTTTATGTATTAAGCAACCACTCCATCTGATCAGCAAGCATGAAATACATATATTATTTAAGATAAAGAGCAGTAGCATGGAAGAGACATGATGAGATAGGTAATCAGAATTCCATAATTGACTGCAACAAAATTTAGTGTGCTTCTTTTTCTTTGGTCAAGATTCCAGCTAACTAATGTGTGTTGAGGGCATGCTTAGGATATTCAAAATAGAGAATCTGTGAATAACTAAGTTATCAGGGTAATAAATTAACTAATTCCTATCTCTTACTGAGTAAGACCTGTAAAATGGAAGAGATATGATGGGAAATGTGATTAGAAATCCATGATATAGTCTGATGAAGTGCTGCATTCTGTTTTCTCAAAGTTTTGAGCCTACTTATGGATGTTGATACCTAGCATATTCAAAATTACTAAGATTGTTAAGTAATGGCAAACGTTGTCATTGGCATATCGGCTTTAATCATTCAATAGGTAAAGTTAGCTTCGTGCGATTCTTGAGGATAGCTATTCTCTACTTGTCAAATGATGCCGTACTGGCTATACTTACCTGGGAATTCTGGACACATAATTCATTATTTCTTAATGGCATCTTGATTTCACCTCAATGGTTTTGCTTGGTATGCTGACAGCTGTATTCTTCTCACTTCAGGTATGGTACCCACTTTCCAAGACACTGGCTGAAAAGACAGCGTGGGAGTTTGCTAAAGATAATGGGTTGGATGTGGTTGTTGTGAATCCAGGAACTGTTATGGGTCCTGTTCTTCCACCAACACTGAATGCTAGCATGCTTATGCTTCTTCGTCTACTTCAGGGTAATAATCTATTATTAAGCCTGCCTATCTGTAGGTTGCCTTGTTCCCTTCACAATACTTGTATTTGCTTGACAATGATTTCATGTATGGAGTCATTTGTTAAATAGCATATAATGTTTTGGCCTTTTAGAAAGGGTCCAGTTTTTAACTTCTGCAGTTAAACCGCTACCCAGTAGACCTTTTAACTTTTTGACATTCTTGGACGTGGAAGCCCGAAAGTGCTCCAGTTTGCAACCATATGATTCCATAAGAGATGTGGCATATGTTTCATCTTTCCAGTTACATAATAAAAGAGAACAAGCTTAATCTAAATTGTGGAATTTTCTTTGCACCGAGTCTTCAGCTGAAGTTTCTGCTCTGTGTTATAGAATGTGAGAATTGAAACTTAACCTCTTTAGTATGAAATTGAATAGGTGGTTCCAATGGTGTCCTACTTTTGAGCCTCCCAGGGTTTGATAAGTATCCATTAATTTGCATGGGCATAAACTTTGAAACAGTTTTCCCTTCCCTTTAGTTCGTTTCTATTTATTTTTATTTACTCTTTCTATTTTATTTTATTTATTATATCATAATTTTTTAAAGTATTGTTGTTGTTGTTGTTATTATTATTATTATTATTATTTAACTTAGTGTTTGTATTGACTGCATTATGTTGCTCTTTTGCTCAAGAGGGTTTTCAACTTCTAAAAGATTTACTCAAAACCTTTAATTGGTATCTCAGGATTAGTCTCTTGGATGCATTTATGTGTGCCGTGTCAAGAAGGCCAATATCCTGCGTGGGCGAGACTACATTGGTAGTTGTTGCACACTTTGAAACAGTTTTATGAGTTCTGATACATAATCTTGAGCATTTTTTCTGGAAAAGGGGGGGGGGGGGGGGGGAATGGTTGCCATGGACTCCTGAACGGATTCTGTCATGGTAGGTCAGAAAACTCTAGGAGACAGACTTGCATCCCTTTGGGCACTTTGTTGGACTCTTTTGTTAGAAATCTCAGTCATCAGCTTCAAGTATTGACACTTCACAAACTCCCTGGTGTTAGATTCTGGAGGTCAATTCAGCTAGAGATCACCTTTATATTTCTAATTGAACCTCATTCAACTGGTTAAGATCCCAAGTAATTAACTGAGTTCTCTATTGTTATTTCTTCTTCCAAGTTGCATCTTTTTGAACTCCATGAAGCTGTTCATCAATTTGTAATCTGAGTAAGATGAGATGAGCATGGTTTATGCAGTCCATAGGTCTATATTGGGTTTCCTTAGACATAACTGAGATTTGTATAGCAGATGCAGTCTTATGGAATTCCTCTGAAAGATAAGGTTATCAGGACACTGCAGCTGAATTATTCAGATTTACGTTGAGCTCAAGTTATCCTAGTAATTGCGTGTTATGCTTTGCAACATTCTTGACTCCTGAACATCTCAGCTTCAAGCACAAGAGTTATCTGCCCTTTGGAGCTAGTATACTTTTGAGAATTTTGTAGACTGAATGTTAACCTGTTTGACTTCCCGTTAGTATGGTAACTGAGATCAGTGAACATTCAGCCATGAGCTCCTTTAACCACTTTTGATCATATCTATGCACTGTGTGAGGAGGGTTGGATTGCTGAGGAAGTAGATCATAACTCATCTTAAGCTACCACTTACCATCACTAATGGCTGCTGCTGGCTACCATCATTTTGTGGTGGGCCAGTGACCTACTTTTTATGTCAGTGAGAACACCACCGGAGTTCGTGGGCACAGACGAGGCATGTCCCAAAATCTCCTGTTTTGAGTAGTTTGATAAAATAGAGGGGGTGATCGGTCAGAACAGAGTGAGGAACTGGCACCCTAGTGACCAGTTGCCAATGTTGGTGATGACTGTTGTTGACATTGTTAAGGCAGGGGGACAATTAGAAGGTAAAATCCCGGTGGTATGATCAGAATAGACAAAAGAGTATCACTCCTTAATACAAACTGCTATTAAGATTCCACATTTCTACCCTTCAAAAGAAATTAACTTATCGAATTTACATACACTATTGAAATTTTGCCCCAGCATTTGAGTGGAATTTGTTAACCTCTAACCAACTAACCCCAAGTCTGCAATTCATCCTTAATATTTGCTTTTAAGTCCAGAATGTGAAATGTCATTAAGAAATCTGAATTCCAAATAGTGAAAATGGAGGACCTCACTTAAAAATTCACCTCCCTGGAAATTAGCTTGGGCAATCCTTTCACAAACAAAGCTGTATTAATACAGCTACCTCAACCTTAAATATGTTGTAAGTTGCATCAGTTGCTTCCTTTCAACATGAGATTCCAGGCTTGCTGTTGGGTTGAAGGATTGGGTTTATGTACAATGCAGGCTGCACTGAGACTTATGAAAACTTCTTTATGGGATCTGTCCATGTGAAGGATGTGGCCCTTGCCCACATTTTGGTATATGAAAACAAGTCTGCATCTGGAAGGCACTTGTGTGTGGAGGCTATATCCCATTATGGTGACTTTGCCGCCAAAGTTGCAGAACTTTATCCAGAGTACAATGTGCCCAGGTAACAATGAATGTACTTGTTTTTTCCGAACAAGTTTACAATCAGTCTGCCAGTGCATAACTTCAGTATGACTGAGTCCCATGATTCGTTGCATTTTGAGAAAGTTACCAGTTGGTGATTTGCGAATCATGTGCTCAGTCTAAGTTTGAATTATTGATTTCATGATTCGTTGTTGGATGTATATAGGTTGCCAAGAGATACTCAGCCTGGGCTAGTGAGGGCAAAGGATGCATCAAAGAAGCTGATGGACTTAGGTCTGGAATTCATACCAATGGAGCAAATAATCAAGGATTCAGTTGAGAGTTTGAAGAGCAATGGATATTTATCCTGAGTTCCTGACTGAGCAATAGTTTCAGACAAATCTCACTATCTTTAAGATCCGAACTATGTAATTGAAGGAGCTAGTATCGTGAAATTGTTTCTTCATATCGTGTTAATTAGTATTGTACTATGGACAGTGAATATGTCCATATCATGTAAGGTGTGTCATAAACACCGGGGTTCATAGCCATGTAATGAATAATGATATAGGAAGTGCTTTACCTTATCATTACCTGGTCTATAGTAATAAGCTATACCGTCTACTAACCATTACCAGTCACAAACACCATAATGTTCATGCTCAACTATTTTTATTATTATTTTTTTAATGTATTTTGGAGTTGCAGAAACATATGATGACATCACTATTTCCCATCAATTAAATATCACAGAACAGATGTCGTTGACAAATTAAGAAAGGCGTAAGGGAATGGATAATGGATGTATCCCTGATACGGTGCCCAATACATTGGGTCTTTGATTTGTACGAGCTGCTCTGAAAAAAAGATAAGATTGCAATACATCAAATATCTGAGGTGACAAATTCATATAATTAAATTAATTGGGGCCCTGAAACTGAAAGGAGAGTGTAAGATTCTCATAGTGCCACCAAAACACCATAGTGAGTAAATTGTTACTTATAATAAATAAAACTAAGCTTTACTTCTTCTCTCACTCTTCAACTGTGTTTTTGTGATGGCATCTAATCAGGGCGTCTGTTTCTCTCTACTGTGGTGCCTGGTCCTTGTGAACTCCGTCTGCTATGGAGATTCCATAATCCCCAACTCTAATTCTGCAGAAAAGGTAGCGCTGGCTTTGTACTACGAGAGCTTGTGCCCATTCAGCGCTAATTTCATCGTCAATGAACTTGCCAACATTTTTGAAAATGGGTTGATCGACATCGTTGACCTCAAGCTTTATCCTTGGGGTAACGCCAAGATCAGAGCCGACAACTCCTTCATTTGCCAGGTCCTCTTTCTTCTTCAATCTCACTGTGCGGTGCTTGGCTCAGTTATGATCTGATGACCTTGTTTTTTATGATTTCAGCATGGACCAGGTGAATGTTTACTCAACACAATTGAAGCCTGTGCAATAGACGCATGGCCAGATTTGGTAAGACCTGCTATTTCTTGAATCAAACTCAACATTCTACTCATCAACTTTTAATTGTGGTTTTGGTTACTCAGTAGTCAATAGTATATTGATAATACACAAGTTATGAATGGCAGAACAAGCATTTCCCTTTCATCAATTGCGTTGAGGAACTCGTCTGGAAGCACAAGCACTGGGAGTGGCAGACTTGTTTTGAGCAATTGAATTTGGATCCAAAACCAATTGATGATTGTTACAACAATGGATACGGCAAACAGGTCTGTGTTGCTGTTATGTTTCACATTATTCTTTCAAAGTGTTGTGACTTGTGACTTTGATTCAAATTAACATTTGCATGCACACTATCTGCTGTTCAGTTTGCCTGCTTCTGTTGTGGGTATTCTTTCATGAGTGGTTTTATTAATGCGGGTTTATTCATAATGTGTTATCCTGAGTAAGTAGGCTATATGCACTAAGTTTTTGTCCAGGCCATATATTGGTACACTAAATAAATTGCGCCTGTAAGACATGCACTGAAGAATCCCATATTCCTATGCATCAGCAGGATATGAATAACTTGTTAAGAAAAAGTTATATTGTCTAGCTCAAGCATTCATGGACAGGTTAGTTTTATTTTTCAAGGTTTAATTTTACAAGGAATAAGTGTACTCATCCTTCTTGCTCTCTTGGACCCTGGACAAAGCTGGTGAAGGACCTCATGGGCTGCAACGAGACCTAGGAAACTGGTCGGTTTGGTGGGCTCATAAATAGAGGCATCAATTTCTTGTCAAGTTCACAAATTGCTTAAATTTACTTGAAATTGAATAATATCGTGTTTTTAATTTAAACAATCAAATTGTTGATTTAGGGTTGAAACTGGTTTCAGTTCCTGTTGGATTCGGGTTTCTCTCAGTAATTTCAGGTCAATTTTGGGGTGGTTTATTGTGTCACTTTCCTAGCTCTAGCTGCAGCATCGGGCAAGGGGGTGATGATACACTCAACTGGACTAACCCTCTAAAGGGCTACCCATCCCAAATGCATGTATTAGAGATTGGTCATGCTAATGATGGTTTGTTTTAGCAATTGGCTTGATCTTCCAGCAAAGTGCTAGTGTCTCGTCCAGAATCTTGTGAAAGTTATTATGTGGAAAATATCAGAAAATGGCTTCTGATGTGGTTTTTGCCACAGTACTTAGACCCACTCCATTTGTTAGTTACTTCAACCCCTGCAAATGTCTTCGTTTCAGACATTGTCCAACTGTTGAAAATGTATTCAAGTAAACATATTTGATGTGCACTGTCTTTCTTCTCCATCTTTATTCCTTTTCGATTTTAGTTCTTATGTTCTGTACTTTTTTTACTCCAGGTAAATTTAGCCCACTCACTAGGCCGCTATCTTACGGATAACCATCTTTTAGCTTTACAGGCTGGGGAGGGGTAGGCCTGGCAAATAGGTGAATCGGTTTGGGTTGGGTGAAGATCAGTTTGAGGTGGCATCAGGTCAATCAATTTTGGTTTGGGTCGGGTACGATTCACGCTGACTTTGGGTGAATCGTAGTCGGGTTGGTTCCGGTGAAATTCTTTCAGATTGGGGTTTCTTCAGGTTTGGGTCAAGATGGGATCATCCATCCAAGTGTCAGTTGGGGTCCGGGTTGGTTTTTTATTTATTTAGTTCGGTTCGGATCTCAGGTCGGTTTTGCCAGGTCTAGGGAGTGGAGGTGCCTAACTGCCCATGACAAGCATGGTCTATCAACTCCACAATTTCCATCTGATGGAATTTAGTGGGGTTGGTGGAAATGTAAGGTGATAGGGATAGTTGTCACTTGGCTACCACCTTTTTGCCTTTGGTAGTTCTCATGTTTTGACTTGAAAGGCGTTATCCTTCTAAATGTTGTTCTTAAATCTTAATGCAGCTAGAGCTGAAGTATGCTGCTGAAACTGATGCCCTGGTTCCTCCCCATGAATATGTGCCTTGGGTAGTTGTGGATGGACAACCACTTTATGAGGTAAGATAAGAAACATTACTTGTAAGTTGCTGTTTTTTGCTGCACTAATCTCTTCACTCTTCAGGAGCTAATTCTACCATTACTTTGTGTATTTGAAGGACTATGAGAATTTTACCAGCTACATTTGCAAAGCATACAAAGGACCAACCCCTAATGCCTGTAGTGACGTATCATCTGGCAGCATCCTGAAACAGAAGCCTGTCCACACTCATTCTGTCTCCTACAGGGAGGAGACGGCAAATGTGCCAATATTCCTGAGGAGTATTTCATCTTCTATAAGATCATGGGCTCTATGGGTGATCGATAGAGCTGGAATGTAAGTGAATATCTGGTCTGTAGTGTGCTCATATTAGCACTATAGTGTATACCAGTGTTGTAATTTCTTCCCAGAGCTTGTTTCCTGATGTTGATGTTTATGTGGTCCGAGATTTTAGAACAATTAGATGTTTTTATGAATATGTAAAAATGGAATTCAAGTAGCTGTGCATATATGTTCTTTATATCGCCTTTCGATTCTGATGTCAATATGCTACTCTTATCAGTTGGTATGGTCACAGTGTTGAAACCCCTGAAGACTGCCATGGCTTATTGGCTTTGAATCCATCTTTGATTGATATTGGAATGATCACCCTTTACCAAACCAAGAAGGAAGCATAGGGATAGATTGAGGCTAGTAGGATTTTGGAGCATGACATGGTGGGAAAGACTTGCTTGAGTTGAGGAGGAAGAAGATCTTGAACTCGGAAATCTTGGTAATGGAGGAATCCACAACCAAGAACTACAACTCCACCAAAATTAGACAAAGACTAGTACCACTAATCTATCAAGGAATTGACTTGTTAACACCACCACAATGAATTGTGGCTAAAGTAAGAACAAGATTTGAGGGAGAAACCCTCGTTTTTCATTAATGGCCAAAGTTCAATTCCTCTTCTTAACCAATGTGAATGAATATAAACATTAGAGTGGAAGAGAATGGCAAAAAATTACAAGTTTGCCACCCAAAACACGCGGATGGAGAAAAAAGGGGGAAAACGTGAGGAAAAAATTAACGCAAGTCGGATGACAGCAGGAGGCTTGACATGACATGCGACACTTCCAGTGCGAGTGCGAGACGGGCCTCTTCCAGAGGCTTCAAGTCTTTGCAAAAACGTAAATTTAAAAGTATTTATGTGTCACTAAATACAATTAACTGTTGCAATAAGTTATTTTGATAAAAATATATTAATTTCAATCTTTTAAAGTAGAATTATCAATTATTGTACATTTCAACTTTGATAATTGAAAAAGAATCAATATGGTAGAATCTCCTTATAAATATTAATTTTTGTAAAGCAGTTGTAACCCAATAAATAACATTGCTTGTTAAAACAAATAACATTGATTAATATATACAGTATTAATTTTTATGTTTTAAAGATAAAATACACTTTTCAATTATCACAACGAAAAAAATTTTCAACTAAAGTACCATCTCCCATTCCAATCGTACCCTAATTATTCATTTTTGAATTGCCAATTAATAAACAAACAACAATAACAAACAAGAAAATTAGAAATGAAAATACGACCATAATTAAAATTTTTTGAATTACATTTTCATTTCGATATCCATTATAAGTACAACTCTTATTCTCATTCCTAATTTCCGAAACTATAAATTAACAATTCTGCAAGAAAATATTAGGCAAATTCTACTGTTGAGGCCTGCGGACGAGAAACCCTAATTTCCGAAAACCGTCCAACTCCACTATCTCTCTCTCTCTCTCTCCCTCTCTCCCTCAACAATGGCGAGCGGTGGGCCCAACCTGGAGTGCAGAATGTACGAAGCGAAGTACCCGGAGGTGGACATGGCGGTGATGATACAAGTGAAGAACATAGCCGACATGGGCGCGTATGTTTCACTGCTTGAGTACAACAACATCGAAGGGATGATTCTCTTCTCGGAGCTGTCTCGTCGCCGTATTCGTAGTGTCAACAGTCTGATCAGAGTTGGCCGGATTGAGCCTGTCATGGTGCTGAGGGTTGACAAGGAGAAGGGCTACATCGATCTCAGTAAGCGTAGGGTTTCCGAGGAGGATATTGCACAGTGTGAGGAAAGGTATAATAAGAGCAAGCTTGTTCATTCTATCATGCGCCATGTTGCTGAGACGATGAATATGGATTTGGAGGTATTCTTGCTTCTAACTCTATTTTGTACAGTCAATGCTTTCGCCTTTCTTTGTTGCGGGTCTTCTTAGATTCTTGCTGCCCCTTTCTTGATTTACTGTAAAATAGATCTTTTTGTCAAATTTTGGAAGTTCATTTGTTGCTTAGTCATACTTTGAGAGATTTGCTGTGCGTTTGCCCCTTGTAGTTTTAGTTTGGGAATTGAACATCAAAATATGGGATAATTGTGCTATTAACTTGCCCAGAATTGTAAATTGCAATTGTTAGTTCCTAGAATCTTGTACTTAGGAAGAAATTGCTGTTTTGTTGGTACATGCATGCTAAAGTCTGGATCATCCTAGATGTAGTTCGTGAGTAATAATGCCACTCGATCATAAATCACGTTTGTGTGAGCTGTTCATTACTCTGCTGCTCGATAGTTTTTGCTTACAACAGAGTTCTTCTGTTGGCCTTTAGATTGTGTTCAATGTCTCCTCACTGCATTTTTAATCTGTCCTTTTACTTGCTGTAATTGCAAACCGTACAAAAAATCTTGGACTAGGCACCTAGAAACTGAAAACTGGTCTATCCCGTTCAAGTTATGCTTGTACATAATGTTGTTGAAAATGTCTCCTCACTGCATTTTTTATCTGTCCTTTTACTTGCTGTAATTGCAAACCGTGCAAAAAATCTTGGACTAGGCACCTAGAAACTGAAAACTGGTCTATCGCGTTCAAGTTATGTTTGTACATAATGTTGTTGAAAATGATCTTGTAGTGCCACCCTTTATTATGTGAATGGTGGATGGATGCTATGCTCTTTTTGATGGGAAAATACTATTTATTTTAAGGATTGGTGAATTTAAATGAAACATATGTAGCTTTGTGGGGATTGTTTACATTTTAGTTGGTTATATGGGAATATAGAATGGTTCATGCTGGAACTCCTGAAGTAAGGATATTGTGAGCAAATGGAAATTATATGTCCGGATGGCTGGGAGCAGTAGTTGTGTGCAATCTAGTGGCAGGGACTCAGATTTGATAGATATTGATTATTTTTCTATTTTGGGAGAGTGCTGTTATTATCCTTTGTAAATTGGTGGCGTTATTTGTTTAGAGGAAGATAGTTCATGATGTAACTTTTTTATTATTACAATGCTCAAGCAGAAAAGTGGTTGGTTCTTTGATATTTACTAGTCAGGAGAGCTTAAATTGGGAATATTCTGTACTCGTATGTTGCTGGGCTGTGTTATGAGCTCCACTTCAACGAGTATATTTAGCCCAAGCAACATTCACTTATGTGTATGATGCTGGCATATATTAGGAACCTAGCTACTTAGATTAAGAGAATAAAGAGAAAAAAAAAAAAAGAGGGGGGGGGGGATATGGTGGACATGTAGTTTTTTCATGGAGAAACGATATTATTGGCCTTTGACAAGAGCCATGAAGTTAGTTTTGTGGATTCAACATTCAAAGATGGCCGTTGAGCTTTGATAAAGGAATGAAAGAAAAATGGATTGGTTAAGCAGCGAGCAGTTGAGCACCAAGTAAAAGTCAGGGTTTGGGTTTATACTTATGCTGGGCTAATTGTCATTTAAGAGAACAGTGGGGATATTTGTGAAAAGGAGCATCTTTTATTAAGTGCCTTTCTGCTCCCCGAGAGGTTGAAACAAGAAGCTGCATTTCCTAGCTTCTGCTTCTCAGTGGTTTTGGTGCTGATTTGGGCTTTGAAAAATTGGAAACAAATTTTCAGCAGTATTTTTGGCTATAAATTTAGATTCTTGGGTAATATGCTCTCCTAGAAGCGTTGTCAAAGTTGCACGTTCTTTGTGGCTTAGGAATAGGCGTATAGTTCATTTTCTCAACTTTAAAGTCATGCATATGATGATGAGCACCCACTGGCTTCACAATTTTAGGGCCTACACAACTTAGAGCATGTAAGGGAGTTCACATAGCTGCCTGTTCCAAATTTGCATATGTAGAGATAATATTCCCCAAGATTTAGATTGCTCATTGATTGTGTGTACATTTTCTGTCTTTCCAATTCTCAGTTTCTTTGTCTGCTAAAGACATAAATACTACTCCCTTCATTCCTTAATAAGTGTCATTCTTTAGCTTTGGGAAGATTTCGAAGGAATAGTACTTAATAGATATAACATTAAAATTATCTATTTTGATTATATAATTGTGTTGGGTATGATAAAAGTAAGAGGTAAAATTGGTAAAACAGTAACTAATGTTGTATTGGAATTGTAAGCGACAAATATTGTGGAAAATAGAACGTTAAAGTAACAAAGATTGAGAAATGAAGGGAGTGCTTCATTGTTTGAGGCATGTCCTTTAGTAAGCAAAATCTTAATCATTCTAGTGAGGGTCTTTTATTTAGCTGTTGTCTCTTTCTGCCCCTGCCCTCTCTTTTTCTGGGGATGAGGGGTCCATTTTCTGTCCCTGCTCCCTTTCCCAAGGTTTATAGCCCCAATTTAAGTTATTTAACATCAGTGGGTTCATGCCCCCAGTTCCTGCCTAATCAGGGTTTAGTCTAAAGGATAAAAGGACCATTTCAAGAGTTGTGCTTCTGGAGAGATCATAATACAAAGAGAAAAAGTTACCACTTTGACCATTTTGAAAAGCATTCCCTAATTTGGTCTTTGTTCTATCAATTTTTTTAAAACTTTTGTATTCTTAATATGAGATTTCTGTGTTATATAGTGCTTAGTGATTTACTGATTTTATCTGGAAGTGCATTCAAGTCCATATTTCTTATATTCTTGTTATGAATGATATGTGTTGGTTAGCTAAGGTTATTGGTGGGATGTTTGATGGGGACTCAGACCATTTTCTATTGATATGAGCTGATGGACAAGTTTGAGGTGCAGCTTGCTACCCATCTACTCTACATTGAAACCAATACTAGTGGTGTTACTTTTTTATTTTTTATTTTTAACGGTGTTTGCAGTATTATTTATACATTTAGAGACGGCTATCTTCATGTTGAGATCTTGCAACTTCTCGCTTTTCTGTGCAGGACCTATATGTACGTATTGGATGGCCCCTCTACCGGAAGTATGGGCATGCTTTTGAGGTCTTGCCTTTTCTAAGCATTTATCTGTTTTTTTTTTTTGGTATGTTTTGTCATTTCTTGTATTTTGCTTAATAGCTGTATGTTTGTATCTTGTGATTATAGGCATTCAAGATAATCGTGACTGATCCTGATTCCATTTTGGATGCACTTACTTATGAAGTCAAAGAAACAGGTCCTGATGGCCAAGAGGTAGTACACGGATTTCCTATTTTGTTCCATGAAATTTCAGGGTCTTGCCTCATACTGCTTATGTTTCAGGTTACCAAAGTGGTCCCAGCTGTGACTCCAGAGATCAAGGATGCTTTGGTGAAGAATGTCAGACGCAGAATGACCCCTCAGCCGCTGAAAATTCGTGCTGATATAGAAATGAAATGTTTCCAGTTCGACGGAGTTCTTCATATAAAGGTATGTCGTTTTTTAAAAATTATGCTGAGGCAGGATTTGTCAATGTGGAATCACAATTGTGATAGTTGTGGACGAGCCTAATAATATTTTTGGAAAAATGGAATTTCTGTTTAATGTTTATGAAGTCTGTTTATTGGGTTGGGTGACTTACATATGGAGATGATTGCCCTCTGTTTTTTTTCTATCTTCTGGCATGTATTGTGGGGGTGTCTAACTTCATTTTTGATGCTTCTAGCCTATGATTATTGTTTCTGCATTGTACTCTGTATGATTTTGTCAATAACCTTTCTGTTTATCTCTGTGGTGTAGCAGCTTTGGGTTGCTTTTGATTGGTTACTGGACTTTGGTTAATTTTTCTAACAAGCAATGTTTTTGACAGTGTGTAAGTGACTAGTTGCTCTTAGCAGCTGAACCGGTTTTCATGGATAATTGGTTTGGTACTTCCTTTTTCTGCTCATTGGTTAGGTTCAAAGTCAATTCTGATGAAAGCTTGACTATTGGGGCCCTCTATGAGATGTGGCTGGGGCAAATTTGGGATCTTATAAGCCACAGCTCACATCAAAGTCTAGATGATACCCATCTTTGCTTGTTTAGTACCCACAGATTGAGTAAATATGCACGCACTTTTCTGATTTTTCTTTTGTGGTGCTTATGGGCTTTTTATTGAGGTGCCGAACAAGTTAACATACATGAAATGATCAAACTAGGAACACCCTCGTGGGAGAGAGCATATCCGTGCAATGTGGAGGTGAGAAGCACATGAGTTGCAAGCAAAGACAACTTGTCAAATGGTCATCATTTTTAGATCATTTTTATTCATAATCACTGGAAAGATTAAAAAAAACAAAGTGGGTGAGGTTGGGTTGCAGATGTGGCGAGAGGGATATGGAATGTGAGGACTAACATGGGACCCTGGGCTTTCAGACACACGCACACACACAGAGGATGAGAGAGGTCAGTGGGTTGCTCCTATGGGGTGATTTGTTATAAGCTACTGTTTTTTATTTCCCTCTTTGCCTTGTTTTATTTTGAGAGATGGAGGGGGGGGGGGGGGATCAGAAGGAGAATCTTGATTGGGTGGATCAACCAATACTTGGACCACCATTATATGTTGCTTTGGTTTCTACTCTTCAGAAAAAGTACAAGGTAATGGGAGTGGCTTCCCAAGTCAGTATTGAACAACCTGTTTTGATGCCAAGAATAGGTGTTGGATTCTGTGTAACAAGCTCTTAAAGGCAGGAATTGCCATGTTTCATACCATGTTGGCTAATAAGGGCACTTACAGGAGGCGATGCGCAAAGCTGAAGCAGCCGGAACAGAAGACTGCCCTGTGAAAATTAAGCTTGTTGCTCCACCACTTTATGTTTTGACCACCCAGACTCTCGATAAGGTGAGTTCTTTTCTTACAGATGTGCTTCAGAATTAGACCAGATGGTTTTGCTATTGACTTGAGTTCTAGAGGCATCCTGGCCACTTTCAACCGTTTGCTTGTTTTATCAGCATGATTTGTTTGGAATATCTGATTAACTGACTGTTATGTTCTGCTCCTTGTCATAAAAGAATGTCAAAGTCTGTGAAACATATTTCAAGCTATACTTTTTGTAGTCTCTTTCATCTGTCTTGCCCCCATCATCGTAGATTCTGTTTTAGTTTGGATGTCATGTACAATGATTCTGGTAATGAATCCTCTGCACTTGCCCATAAGTGTCTAATCTCCCTAGCATAGTCCTGCAATATGGTTAGCATTCTGGTGTAACTTTGAATTTCCTTTACTGAGGTCTCTATATGCATACATAACTATGTTTGTGCTTGCTATAGGACCAAGGAATTGCAACTCTCAACAAAGCAATTACTGCAGCTACTGAAGAAATTGAGCGACATAAGGGAAAACTTGTCATCAAGGATGCACCGAGAACTGTAAGTGCCCTCTTCAACCCCAGCTATAATCCTTTCCCGTTTGTTAGAAACAATTATGGACCTTGCTATTGAAATACCATGCTTGCTTTACTGAAAAAATAATTTCATGTTTGCTTAATTGTAATGTTATTTTGTTGAGACTAACTGTTGGGGGCGGGTGCAGGTGAGTGAACGGGATGATAAGCTACTTCAAGAGCACATGGAGAAACTGCGTCAAGGCAATGAAGAGGTGAGTGGCGATGAGGATAGTGAAGAGGAAGAAGATACTGGAATGGGTGATGTTGATGTTGAAAATGCTGGGGTTCACGAATAGCCTCTTTTCTCCTTCAAGGATACAATGACAATGATGTAGTACTTTCCCCCCTTTTGCCCAATTCCATTCAGTGTTTTTTGTAGCTTTTGTTGCTGAAATGTTGACGACATGTATACATGGACAAGTAAGGAGTATGTACTTTTGGTCATTTGAGGTCGATTTTTGATGTGCATACACACAATTGAGGGTTATTTACTACAACCTATGCAACTGCTTGACGTGTATTTTGGTATATGCTGTGTAGTTTTGTGCCCTTGAAAATCTTATAATAGTAATGGTGTCCTTTGATATCAGAGGACAGAACAGAGAGGAAAGGGAAAAAAAATGGTGTACTTGAGTATTGGGGGCTATTGGGGTGTTTGGGCACCCAGTATTTTCGAGTAACTTTTAGTTTTTTTGACACTGATAGTTTTTTGGTTAAGGTTAAAAAACTACTTGAGATGTTTAACAAGTAGTTTTTATATCAGTTTTTTTGGATCTAATAAGCTAGTTTTTAAAAAGTTACTTGATGAACTTTTTTAAGGTAACTTTATGAAATGCTACTTTACCAAACATTTTCTTTTACAATCAGCTAACTCAAACAGTTAAAATCAAACATTAATCTAAATAGTTATCAAGTTTTATTAACATATACAAATGTTTTAGTATAAGAAAGTATTATTATTAGATTCGTAAGGAAAAATGCTATCATAAGAAGATATTGTTGCAATTTTATTATCTTAAAGCAAGTGATTCCTCATATCGTATTCCTGGCGGAGAACCCTCTACAAGGAGCATTGCGAAATACAGATTCGATAAACATAAAACTTCATTATCCTAAAGCAAACTAAAAATAAGGCTCAATTTACTCGTTTTTTTTTTTATTATTAATAGCCAAAAGGTTTAAAAGTTCATAAAATATAGCAAACCGCAAACAAAACAACAACTATCACCAAAAGAAAAAGGTTACAACCAAACTGCTAAAAAAAAAATAACACAGCAAGGACTTTCGCGAGTACTACAGCCAAATGAAACAATTACATATATTATGAAAGTAGAAGAAGAGGAAATGAGGTTCACGGAGTCCATGGGGAGATGCAAGAAGACTCCACACGGCAAAGCAAGCATTATAGACATAATCCCATGCATACTGCACAGTGCATCCACCATAAATAAAGTATGTTTGGAACGTATGATCGTATGTAGAAAATGCTCTTGAGCTAAAAAAAAATTCAAGTTAATGCCCTTGATTCAATAAAGCAAGTTTCCTCCTCTTTAATAATGCAGTGCCATTAGAGTCGGGGTGTATGCCATTATCTATTCGAACCCACTCCTACCTTCCAATTTTATCTCCATGCCCCTTCTATTAGAAGAAGCCCTGATCATATGTTGATCATTCGTCCTGTATGATAGCTATTAGCTAGGGACACCATTGAAAAACTCTCTGTGACGTGCATCCTGTTTTCTCCCATGGTTTCAACTTGTATATCATAGTCTCTGTTATTATGCATGCGCGTTAATTGCCATAGCGATATCATACTTTGCACGTCATGTATATATTATGCTCAGTTCATTTTTTAGTTGCGTCACTTGCCTTCTCAAATCAGTAATTTTGCGTTAAGTTGGCCTCAATATTCAGCCTAATACACCTCTTGGTAGCCACACAGAATATTATCTTCATTTCTCCAATTCATAGGCCATAAGGTTAGTACCAATTGGGTATCGGATCAAAATCTGATATTCATTATTCAATACCCACTTATTTGCGTAAGTTCTAGTTCATATAATAGAAATTTAAAAAAAATATTATTGTACATGGCAGAATTTTCATTTTGTTTGGTATAATTTCCTTTGCTGTTTTTAAACTATTTTAATTAGTGACCAAGGTTTTTTTTATTCGATTAAAGGGTATATAGCATTCATGTTTGATCAACAACTACAATTCTTTCCTATAAAAAAAATAAATATAATTCGTTACCATAGAAAGTTAATTTTTTTTTTCTCTTGATCAACCAATTATACATTTTCTTGGTAAATCCAATAATATATGATTTTTTTTAAAACATGCATGGAATAATTAAAAGGCCCCACCAGAAAGTTTATTTTTGAAAAAACTCTAAATTGAAATGAGTAGCAAGTGGTTGGTCTTCCAACAGCTTCCCCTGTTTTAGGCTTTAATCTGCTACACAGAACTAACGGGGAGCCCACGCATTATTGCAACAACATTGTTCTTCCTCCTCTTATTGTTATTTATTTATTGTAATTTCTTTTAGTTAGATGACGCAAACACATACACGCTCACTAAGTTTTACTTGCGATTATGTCACCTAAATTTCTTTTAGGACAAACTCTAACTAGAAATTACCACTCAAGAAATTAAATTATGATCTAGTATTTGACTAACTTAAAGCTCATAACAGCTTTTAAAGTTTTGCATTAGAAGCCGTAAAACAGTTTAATACTATTACTATGAATTCGAAAAAAATTGTCAAATTTGATTGTTGGGTATCCAGGTAAACTTTGTTCTAACTTGATTATCGGGCATCCCCACGATTATTATTTGATTGTTTCCTTTTGTTGTTGAGTTCTCAAGCTAATCTGAAGGGTGAAATTGCTTGTGATCCAGCTACTTTAAATAATATAAAATGGACAATTCAGTTCCCAAGTCCTAAATCTAAACTCCATTTTATTTTCGACTTGAACATGAGAGATCGATCACTTTCTAATTATGTATTATTTTTCTTCGCCAAAAAGTTTTTATCTTTTCTTTTTGTGGAACATATAGACACTGAAAAACTATTGATTGATAACAAATCATACCGCATGTATAATGAAAATTATATAAAAAGTAAAACTCTACAACATTAGTAAAAACTAAACTTTGATCTTCAAAAAAATTAATGGTACATATATCTAAGATTTTGTAATGTATTTAGGCCTCTAATTGACTTTTTTTTATGTCCATTTATCTTTCCACAACTATTTCATTCACTAGTATAAGTCATTCTTAAAAAGAAAATTATCATGATAGAACCATATAATTTCGAGTCTTTCCTCGAGCAAAATAAACTAGACCAATATGATATGTATAGAACCCCTATTTATGCAGGAACAGAGGACGTTACATCCACACTAGCCAAGGACATTCCTTGAGAGCACTTCAAGGCTCTTCAACATAATTTTGCTCTGAAAGGCAAAATTGTACAAAAAGGGAAGTAACCAAAATTCTTGATCTCCTTCCAATTATATGTCTGCACATTTGCTAATCTGAGCCACATTTTGTTTCAGGAAATATACGTCGCTGCAAATAGGAAAAGGAAACCAAGTTTGGAAAAAGAAGCAGTGTGGATCAACAGAGCAAGACAAGAATCTCGAATGACTATATTAGGAAGGCCAAATCAAAGATCAACCACAACATTCCTCAAATCCCTCTATAAATCCATTGCTTCCCCACTCTGATTGATTCATTCGATTCCAAGGAAACGATCGAGAGGGTAGGAAATCATTGAAATATTTCTGAGTGTAGTTTCTATGAGACGAGTTTTGATTTGCTAAATTATAGCCAAGGGAATTGGCGAGTAGCTGCTTGTAGAAGAACCTTAAGGGTCAAGATTCTGTGAGTTCTGTCACACCAACTGAGTTGGTGGAAACCGCTGTAACGCTTTGCGTGCCAAGTTATCTAGCACCCTCTCTACTGTAGTTGTCTCAAGGACCTTTAGCCTTGAGCTACGAGTTTTCTTTCTTGTTATTTCATTCTGGGTAATGCCCTTGTTAATTTAATGAAAGAAAAAGTTGATTTTCATTACACATTGTGTTGTTTCTTGACTTAGGTCAATAAACCCTAACGTCCTTGTCATAAGTGTGCAGAAATTTACAAAAACGCTACTCACCCCCTAGGGTTCTTTCAAGTGGTATGAGAGCAGGCCCACTGATATCAAGAGACTAACCGCTCTGTGGCAATGATTATGGCAGGAATCAACATGGGTGAAACGGTTTAGGAAGTTCTTGGATCAGACCTCCCCTTATCTCAAGAGAAAACTACAGGAACTGGAAGAGGCAGATGAAAATCTTCCTCAAGGATCAGGATAAGCGTTTATGAGATGGCATCACCGATGGAAACTATCCAACGCCTACCAAGACAACCCCCTAAGGGGCTATAGTTCCAAAAGAAAGATATGAGTGTACTGAGGAAGAAAAAGAGCAAATGATGAAAAACACTTGAGCTCTACTATTTTGTAGTCTTAATTCTAATGAGTTTGAAAGGGTGTCTACTTGTGAATCAGCTAAACAAGTTTGGAACTTCCTCGTCACCACCTAGGAAAGAACCCTTTAAGTCAAGGAAACCAAGATAGACACACTTGTTCAGAAGTATGAAGTCTTCAAGATGGAATAAAATGAGTCAATTGAAACCATGTTCAAGAGATTTAACAATATCATTAATCACCTCAAATCTCTTGGAAAAACCTACTCAAATGAAGAAAAGGTTAGACAAGTGCTCAGGTGCTTACCCAAGCAAACATGGGGACCTAAAGTAACAACAATTGAAGAAGCTCAAAACGCTACCAATCTCTAAACCAAGTGAAGTAATCATGAAATTCATTGTAAAATAGTAAGTCCACATCACAAATTGACCCAAAATACATGTGTTAAATACCTAATTATCAATATAAAATATAAACTTGTCAAATCCCCACATATTTAGCTCTTGCTTGTCCCCAAGCAAGTTCAAAACATGAGACAAGAAGAAAGAAGAAAAGAAAGACTTGAACAAGAAAACAATGACTCAAGCGGGAGATTTAGAATACAAACTCAAGACTGAAAAAGGGAAGTCAGTTTTTACATTTACATTTACATTCATCCTTAGGCCAACTAATGAGAACCAAATAAGTGTTAATAGAAAAAGGGATGTTTTCAAAACTTTTAGGATATAAACATCTTCGAGGGACAAACAACCATTGACAAACCTTGTGTACAGCGGTTTGTAGGCCGGTGTAAATTGTCGAACTCAGGGAGCCTGTGGCCTAAATTCTCGTATTTTATTTCGGTTTTAGCCTTGAATCGAGAAATAAATTACGAAGCAAAGATCACTTTGATTATGACAAAATTAAAGCTAGAAAGATGATTAACTAGGTGATAATTAGACAAAGAGAGGTTCGGGGGTTTTAGACACTTAACAAAATCTTTGATCAAGGAGTTTTCATGACTAAAGCGCATAAAGTTGGATTTATCCATGGAACAACGCGGGGAAGGGGCCACGATGAATCTCCTCCCTCGAGGAAGATTGAAATTAACTACCCTATGTCCACCATGGACCATCGGGGTTGAGAGTTGCGTTAATTCCTAGTTAAGCCTACACTTACCCTCGTAAGCGTAGACCTAACTATCCCACTCTAGGCTTCTCATTGAGTGTATAACGATTCAAAGAGCTCTCGGACCTTGAACCGCCACCCCCAATGAGAAGACACCAAGTGAAAATAGACTCCTCCAACTAAAACACACTTTAATCAATAAACACCTTATCCAAAACCCATTAAGGCCTTAATCACCCCATCACCTCAAGGAAGATTAGCCTCTAGACATGGTGGAGAAATTAGCAACACACAACCAATAAAACTCTAGCATGGTTCTACTCAAAAGATGGATATTAAAACTAACCACTACGATTAACAACATAATACTACACTAAACACAAGCAACAAAGCATTTGGAAACATTAAAATGAGGAGAAAAGAGATTATACCTAAATGGATGAGCAATAAATTGGCAATAAATGAAGAGCAATAATATCCAAATGATGAAGAGCAATTGGCCTTAATTGAAGAAAGTAATTAATCAACAAAGTAGAAGTTAATCCCCCAAAAGCTAATCCTAAAACTCTTGAAAGATAGAAGATGTAAAGGGGAAGAAAAATAAAGCTAGCCCCAAAAAAAAAACTCTCGTTCAAGTGACAAGACGGCCTCATTAATACCTAGGGGGAAGAAGGGCCAAAACACAGTCGTTTTGGCCGAAAATTATGCAGAAAAATAAGGACGTCGCGAACGCTACGGTCATCGTAGCGTTCGCTACGACCCAAAGCAGGCGAATCATTTCAGCTCCAAGGCGTCCGCTATGCCCAGTGTCGCGACCCAGTCAATCATCCGTAGCGAACGCTACGGAGGGTGTAGCGAACGCTACGACCGTCAGCAGGAAAACTTGGAAAATCAGGGCTTCATCGTAGCGGGCGCTATGAATGGGGTAGCGACCGCTACGGCCTTGGGCAGAACCTTCTGCCTGGGCTCGTAGCGATCGCTACAATAGGCGTAGCGACCGCTACGCTCTTCAAGTGATCTCCATCTAAATATGGGGGCGTAGCGATCGCATACGGTTGTTATGCGACGCCACGAGCACGATGCCCCCATACTTAGCCTTTTGGCCCGAAATCCCTCTCCTTTACACATGGCTGGTCTCCCTTGCTTCCCGGGTCTTCACCACAGCATCAAATCGGCTCCAAAGGTCTCGGGATGACCGAGTTATCGCTTTTTTTCCGCAACTTCGCCCCCTTTTATTATTCTCTAAACTTAAAACCTAAAAATCACAAAACACGTAATAAATAACCATTTTATTAGGGAACGGCAATAGACTTGAGCGTAAACGAGTGGTATTTAGCCCCTAAAATGGGACTAAACACCCCCCCCACACTTAGACTTTTGCTCGTCCTGAGCAAAACTAACCGAAAGAAACCTAAGAAACTAGAAAACATAAACACCTAACTCACTTTCGCAGGAATCGCGGATGCATTTAGCATATGCATCAAGCCCTTTAAA
This sequence comes from Portulaca oleracea, assembly GCA_029582165.1. Classification (NCBI taxonomy): domain Eukaryota; kingdom Viridiplantae; phylum Streptophyta; class Magnoliopsida; order Caryophyllales; family Portulacaceae; genus Portulaca; species Portulaca oleracea. The sequence continues at coordinate 56,625 of CM055893.1, forward strand.
CCCCCCGGTAGCCCGGGTGGACGAGGTGGGTCTCGTGAGGGTTTATAGCGGCTATACCCACAAAAGACAAAGAAAAAGGAGAGAGGGAAAGTGAAAACAAAACCGAAGAAAAACAAAGGAAAAGAAAAACAACAGCTTCGCTTCAAAAGATCTCTAAATCTAAATCAGGAAAACGTTATTAAACCTCCAAAAGGAGCCGTTATGAGCGTCCCACAAACACCTATCTTAAGCAAAGGTCAGTCTTTGAGATTTTCGATGTCCGACACCTAATGTCAAGCAAAACCCCATGTGCGTAAGTGCTAGTGGGTTCCAACCGAATCCAAAAGACTCCAAGGGCTCATGCCCGAGCTCAAAAACAACGAAACGAACAAGAGAAGTGTTGCCTTTCCTCGCATTTGGTCGCCCTTGGCTTGGTGAGGGCCGTAGGTGATGCAAGGAGAGGCCCCACACTTTATTAACGCTCAAACTTTTCTTTTTGGAGTTGGGTAATCCCAACAAAATTGCTCTTTCTTTTTCTCCTTTTTTTTTCTTTTTCTTTTTAAAGGTCGGTATTAGCCTTACTTTCGGGAATTGGACGGCCCAAATATGGGGTTTACCCTCCCAACACAGTCTTTTCCATACACACCTCCACCGAGAATTCAATATGGGAGGAGCTTAAGGTGTAATAGCGCTGTACCGCTAATACCGGGCCCGTGTAGGTTGGCTAAGTGTATTGTGGTTGATGTCGTTCAGTGACACGCTCCACTTAATCCGGTTATTGTAGCTTTTCTTTCTTTTTCTTTCCTTTTTAACTTGCATTTGCTAAAAAGGGAAACTAAACAAGCTCGGACACAAACCTCTAGAGTCTCCCGACTTCAACCAGAACGTGAAAAGAATAGGGGGTTTCACTAGACACTTGATGAAGGTCATCTAAAAAGATAGGTCAAGACTCGTACCCGAGACAGGGTCGAAAACGCTCAGACCGATTTCTTTTAAAGAAGTTTAATAACGGCTTCTCAATTTTGACAACAAGATCCAAGAAACAAAGCAAAAACAAAGCGAAAACAAAACTAAAAAGAAAAACTTTTAGGGTTTTCACTCCCTTTTTCCTCCTTTTTCACATAAAAAATTTTCAGATTTTTGGCAAAAGCTAGAAAACAAAAACAAAAATGCTAGGTGATCTACCCTTGAAACAGAATATCTCCCCCTCCCCACACTTAAAATGCCACAATGTCCTCATTGTGGGAAGGTGTCACATGAAAAGAGTAGAGAACCTACAAAAACAAACAAACAAGAACAACTAGCACATAAAAGCGGTGGCGACCCGAGCCCACACGGCTCCAACAGCAAGAAAATCCCAACACAAACACTCAAGGGGGTTTGCCACCCAAAAGAAAAAAACAAGCATGCAAAAAGAAAACAAACTATACAAACAAAAACACAGAAATAAGTACAAAAAGAGAAAAGGGTGGAACGAATGTACCTTGTATGTTTCCAACGTATAACAAAAGTTTAGACCACGATCACAAAAGAAAGGCTAAAACTAACAAGGTTGGAGAGAAAATAAGAGTGTGAGGCGAGTTGGGAGTGAAAAATGAAGGGAAATGAAGAGGGGGGTCGGATTTCCCCTTTTACAGTCCGCGTTAAAAGGGGCGTCGCGTTTGCTATGCGGGTGTGTCGCGTTCGCTACGCCTAATGTCGAGAATCTGGGAATCGATCCGTAGCGAACGCTATGCTCTGCGTAGCGAACGCTATGCTCTGCGTAGCGAACGCTACGCTCGAAATAGTTGCGAGGTAGAAAGTCAGGAAGGGCTCCGTAGCGAACGCTACGCTCTAAACAGTGGCCAAATAGAAAGATAAGGAGGGTTGCGTAGCGAGCGCTATGCATGGTGTAGCGAACGCTACGCTCCCAGACTTAAAATAAATTCAATTGTTCCTCGTCCCTCTTCTCCTTAGCTTCTCCTTCAACTTATCTCCTCTAAAACCAATATGCTTCAAATCTTGCACATAGGCTCCAAACCTCCCTCATTTTTTTTTCTTTCTTTTTCTTCTCCTCTCATTCATGATTTCCCCCCTTTTTTTTTTCTTTTTTTTCATTTTCTTTTTTTTTTTTCTTGTTTTTTTTCTTAGAACTAATTCCTCATTACAAGCATGGGTTGCCTCCCATGAAGCGCTTGCTTAAGGTCCTTAGCTTGACCATTGACCGGGTCTTATCATTAGGTATCGGGGAGGAAAGTCACCATAGTCCCCGCATACTCTTCGCTCATGACATATGGTTTGACCTTGGAAGAGTTCACTTTAAAAGTTTCCCCCTTCTTGTTCTCCAACTCCACAACTCCACCCGGGTGGAGCTTGACAATGACAAAGGGTCCCGACCATTTGGTCTTTAATTTGCCTGGAAAGAGTTGGAAGCGAGAATTGTACAACACTACTTGATCACCCACCTTGAAATTCCGGTAATTGAGGTGCTTGTCATGCCAAGCCTTTGTCTTCTCCTTGTAGATCCGATTGTTCTCATAAGCTTGCTGGCGGATCTCCTCCAATTCTTCCAATTGGAACAATCGTTTCTCCCCCGCGACCTTTGCATCAAAATTCACTTTCCTTATCGCCCAAAATGTTTTGTATTCGAGTTCCACCGGGAAGTGGCAAGCCTTACCATAGACCAACCGGTAAGGGGTGGTGCCTATGGGAGTCTTGAATGTCGTCCTATACGCCCATAGAGCATCATCAAGTTTGTCCGCCCAATCTTTTCTTGAAGACGCAACGGTCTTTTGAAGGATTTCCTTAATAGCCCGGTTTGTGATCTCCACTTGTCCTTGAGTTTGGGGGTGGTAGGGCAATCCTCTCTTGTAATTCACCCCATACTTCTTGAGCAATGCCTCAAATTTCTTCTCAATAAAGTGAGGCCCATTATCACTAATGACCACTCTTGGGATGCCGAACCTAGGGAAGATTACCCTCTTGAAGAACTTGGAGACCGTATTGCCATCACATCTTTGGCTTGCAATTGCCTCGGCCCATTTGGAGACGTAATCTACCGCCACCAAAATGTATTCATTCCCCCTTGACGAAGGAAATGGGCCCATGAAATCAATACCCCACACATCAAAAATCTCACATTCAAGTATATAGGTCAAGGGTGCTTCATTTCTCCTAGAAAGACTCCCAACTCTTTGGCATTCATCGCAAGCCTTGACATGAACTTCTACATCTTTGAAAAGCGTCGGCCACCAATATCCGCATTGAAGAACCTTGGCTGCGGTTTTATCCTTTCCCCCATGTCCTCCACATGGCTTGTTGTGGCAATGATTTAAGATCTCCGGAACCTCGCTCTGAGCTATGCATCTTCTATATAGGCCATCATTGCATATGCGGAACAAGTAAGGCTCATGCCAAACATATTGCTTGACGTCACAAAAGAATTTCTTCCTTTGGTTTGAATGGAGCTCGGGCGGGACCACATCCGAAGCAAGGTAGTTCACAATATCGGCGAACCACGGGGTCTCCTCTTGGATAGCAAGCAACTTCTCATCCGGAAAAGAATCATTGATAGGCCGAGATTCCAATTCAACAAGGATTCGTGAAAGGTGGTCGGCCACCACATTTTTGGAACCGGCTTTGTCCTGGATGGTGATGTTGAATTCTTGCATTAGTAGCAACCAACGAATAAGTCTCGGCTTGGCCTCCTTCTTGCCTAGTAGATACTTCAAAGCCGAGTGATCGGTGTACACCACTACTTTGGAAATCAAAAGGTATTGGCGAAACTTGTCCAATGCAAAAACAATAGCCAACAACTCCTTCTCCGTAGTGGTATAATTGCGTTGGGCGGCATCTAAGGCATGACTTGCATAATAAATAACCCTTGGTTGCTTATCCTTGGTTTGTGCTAGGCATGCCCCCACGGCATAGTTGCTAGCATCACACATAACATCGAACGGTAAGCTCCAGTCCGGTGGTTGAACTACCGGTGCGGTGGTCAAGGCCTCCTTCAATTTCTGAAACGCTTCAAGACACTCATTAGTAAAGACAAAAGGGGCATCCTTGCATAGAAGCTCAGTGAGAGGTCGAGCAATTTTCGAAAAGTTTTTGACAAATCACCGGTAAAACCCGGCGTGTCCAAGAAAACTACGCACCCCCTTGACAGTGGTGGGGGGTGGTAGGCGCTCAATGACCTCCACTTTAGCTCTATCCACCTCTATGCCCTGCTTTGAAATCACATGGCCGAGGACCAACACCCTCCTCAACCATAAAATGACATTTTTCCCAGTTAAGAACTAGATTGACATCTTTACAACGAATCAACACTTTTTCCAAATTGGCAAGGCAATCGTCAAAGGTATACCCATACACACTGAAATCATCCATAAAAATCTCCATAAGACTCCCCACATGGTCCGAGAAAATAGCCGACATGCACCTTTGAAAGGTGCCGGGCGCGTTACATAACCCAAAGGGCATCCTCCGGTATGCGAAGGTGCCAAAAGGGCAAGTAAATGTGGTTTTGTCTTGGTCTCTTGGGTGAATGGGTATTTGAAAGAATCCCGAATAGCCATCAAGAAAGCAAAAATGGGATTTACCGGCGAGTCTCTCTAGCATTTGATCAATAAAGGGCAAAGGGTAATGGTCTTTGAGGGTCGCCTTGTTTAATTGTCTATAGTCAATGCACATGCGCCACCCATTCACAACTCTAGTGCTAATCAATTCTTGATGCTCATTTTCAATAACAGTCATGCCACCCTTCTTGGGTACACAATGCACGGGGCTCACCCATTCGCTATTAGCGATAGGGTAAATGATCCCGGCGGACAGCAATTTAACGATCTCTTTTTTAACCACTTCTTGCATATTCGGGTTTAATCGACGTTGTGGTTGACTACATGGTTTAGCATCTTGCATACGATCGATAGCATGCATGCAAATAGAAGGGGATAGACCCTTGAGATCCTCAATAGCATAACCCAAGGCACTTCTATGTTTTCTAAGAACACAAAGAAGTTTTGAAGTTTGAGTGCCATCAAGGCTAGCATTAATGATCACAGGGAATGTTTCCCCCTCACCCAAAAATTCATACCTCAAAGTGGATGGCAAAGGCTTGAGCTCAACTTGTGGTAATTTGTTTGACTTGATTGGTCTCTCGGAGACGACCTCTTCAATCTCCATGCATTGCACAAATGTTTCATCCGGGGAAAACTCCTCAACAATGGGAGTAGCATCCAAAAGGTCGGTGAAGACTTCACATCGTCCCCCTCAGTTGTTGAAGAACGAGTGCCCATCAAGCTTGCTTCAAGTGGATCATCAAAAGCACCTTGGAGGAATAGAGACTCCCATAAAGAATCATCGACCGCATCCTCAACCACATCAATTGCATAGCATGAGTCATCGAATGTCGGGTGCTTCTTTCCCTCCTTGAAATTGAACACTACTTGCTCCCCCCCCCCCCCACATTGAGAGATAGTCTCCTATTCTGCACATCAATCATAGCCCCAGCCGCGGCCAAGAATGGCCTCCGAAGAATAATAGGGGTATGTACGTCCTCATCCATCTCCAATATCACAAAATCACAAGGGATGAGGAATTTACCAACTTGGACCGGAATGTCCTCCAAGATACCCATTGGCCTCCTAATCGACCGGTCCGCAAGTTGCAAATTAATGGTGGTTGGAGTGAGCTCATCGAGGCGGAGCTTTTGACATATTGACCATGGCATGACACTCACACTAGCCCCAAGGTCACAAAGGGCGTTTCCTATCTTCATCTCCCCAATTGAGCAAGGTATAGAAAAACTTCCGGGATCGGCTAACTTGGTAGGAGTTTTGTTGGAGATGATGGCACTATAATCGGCTGTAAGAGAAATGGTGGTCTCATGCCGGATCTTCCTTTTGTTGGTCAAGAGATCCTTGAGATACTTCTTGAAAACCGGGACCTCCGAAATCGCATCTAGGAAAGGGATGTTCACGTGAAGCTTTTTGAGCATATCAATGAATTTGGAGAACTTAGCTTCATCCCTTGTCTTGACAAGTCTCTCGGGGTATGGAACCGGTGGCTTATATGGTTTGAGTGGTTGGGTGATCGGCTCATGTTCAACCCCCTTCTCAACACTCTTCATTTTAGGCTCCTTCCTCTCAATTTCGCTGGAATCAATGCCATCACTTCCCTCTTTCCCATCAACAATGTTATCCTCACCTCCCTCCTCATGAGTGATGTCAACAACATCTCCACTCCTCTCTCCCAACGGTTCCTCCTCTACCATAGAAGGGCCCTCATAAGTAGTTCCACTCCTCAAGTGGATTGCGTTGACTTGCTTCTCCTGTCCTTTCCCATTGTTGGGGTTTGGCATGGTTTGGCTTGGTATAGGTTGGGGAGGTCGGACGGATTGTTGGGCCATTTGAGCCACATGGAGCTCAAGTTGGTTGATCCGGTTTTCTTGGTTGGTTAAAATCTTTTGAAGCATTGCTTTCAATTCCGGATTTTGAGTAGCAGAGGATGGTTGTGGGTTGGTGTGGTTATAGTAAGGTTGTTGTGGAGGAGGGTTTTGAAAGTAATGAGGTTGGTGGTATGAAAGGTTTTGAAATGTATTTTGGCCGTGAGGGCGAACAAAAGGTTGAGGTTGGTTAGAAAACCCGGGAGGGAAACCTCGGTTTCGAGTATTGTATGTCGGGTTTCCTTGTGGTCTAATGGGGTGGTTATTGGAATAGGAGAGGTTGTTGTTGGGGTAGATGGCATTGGCTTGCTCCACGTCGTGGTACCCTAGGCATTGACCATTAGGGTGGTACCCATTGCAAACGTTGCATTCAACCATGTTACTATCGGGCATGGATGAAGGGCCTTGCATCTCTTGAACGACATTGACTTGCCTCGAGGTATCCATGAGGGCAAACTTTTGACTCAACTCCGAGATTTGATCGGCTAGGTGTTTCAACACGGCATCACTAGATGAAGATCCTTCCCCTCTTTGCGAACGGTCCGAACCCCAATTCGGAGAGTTTTGTGCTAACTCATGAAGGAAAACATTCGCCTCCTCAGCGGTCTTGCCAAGAAAAGTTCTTCCCGAGGCATTATCAATCAACTCTCTCAAATGTCCATTGAGCCCTTGATAGAAGGTATTAAGGAGCAACCAATCATCCAAGTTGTGATGAGGAATTCTGCGTTGAAGATTCTTGTACCGTCCCCAAGCATCAAAAAGTGACTCTCCTCGCTCTTGTTTAAAATTGAAGATATCTTGCCGTCGAAGATGGGTCTCATCGGTGGTGTAGAACCTCTTGAGGAAATCTCCGCTCAACTTCTCCCAAGTGTCATAAGTTCCAGGAGGACAAGTATTGAGCCAAAGCTTGGCTTTCCCCGCTAAAGTCAATGGAAAGAACTTAAGCTTCATGTAGCTTGGCGGGACTCCTGGTATTTGGACATAACCGATCCTCTCTTCAAACTTGTCGATATGGTCAATGGGACTCTCCCTGTTAAAACCATTGAACGGGTTTTGCTCAAATATGTTCACGAAGTTGGCCTTGAAATCGTACAAGGCATTATTGGGTAGAGCAGGTAGAACGATGGGGTTGCCTCCCGTCCCTGGAGTGGGCGTATTGTACCAAGCTAAGGGACGGGGTGGGTTTTGTGGTTGACCACCTCCTTGGTCTTCCATGGCGGCTTGTTGTTGTCGTTGCTCCCGACGACGTCGACGAGTACTACCGTGGGCTCTACGAGCCGAAGCTTCAATCTCGGGGTCGAGGGGGACGAGTGGGGCTTGATCTCTATGAGACCTTGTCTGCATACAACACCAACAACAAGGACGCGTAAAATTATCCTAGGACCTAGACTCACAAAACCTCAAGCAGGTAGAAGGATTCAAAACAAAAACCTAGAAACAAAACAATGAGGAGCTAGGGGCACTAGCTCCCCGGCAACGGCGCCATTTTGTGTACAGCGGTTTGCAAGCCGGTGTAAATTGTCGAACTCAGGGAGCCTGTGGCCTAAATTCTCGTATTTTATTTCGGTTTTAGCCTTGAATCGAGAAATAAATTACGAAGCAAAGATCACTTTGATTATGACAAAATTAAAGCTAGAAAGATGATTAACTAGGTGATAATTAGACAAAGAGAGGTTCGGGGGTTTTAGACACTTAACAAAATCTTTGATCAAGGAGTTTTCATGACTAAAGCGCATAAAGTTGGATTTATCCATGGAACAATGCGGGGAAGGGGCCACGATGAATCTCCTCCCTCGAGGAAGATTGAAATTAACTACCCTATGTCCACCATGGACCATCAGGGTTGAGAGTTGCGTTAATTCCTAGTTAAGCCTACACTTACCCTCGTAAGCGTAGACCTAACTATCCCACTCTAGGCTTCTCATTGAGTGTATAACGATTCAAAGAGCTCTCGGACCTTGAACCGCCACCCCCAATGAGAAGACACCAAGTGAAAATAGACTCCTCCAACTAAAACACACTTTAATCAATAAACACCTTATCCAAAACCCATTAAGGCCTTAATCACCCCCTCACCTCAAGGAAGATTAGCCTCTAGACATGGTGGAGAAATTAGCAACACACAACCAATAAAACTCTAGCATGGTTCTTCTCAAAAGATGAATATTAAAACTAACCACTACGATTAACAACATAATACTACACTAAACACAAGCAACAAAGCATTTGGAAACATTAAAATGAGGAGAAAAGAGATTATACCTAAATGGATGAGCAATAAATTGGCAATAAATGAAGAGCAATAATACCCAAATGATGAAGAGCAATTGGCCTTGATTGAAGAAAGTAATTAATCAACAAAGTAGAATTTAATCCCCTAAAAGCTAATCCTAAAACTCTTGAAAGATAGAAGATGTAAAGGGGAAGAAAAATAAAGCTGGCCCCCAAAAAAAAACTCTCGTTCAAGTGACAAGACGGCCTCATTAATACCTAGGGGGAAGAAGGGCCAAAACACAGTCGTTTTGGCCGAAAATTATGCAGAAAAATAAGGACGTCGCGAACGCTACGGTCATCGTAGCGTTCGCTACGACCCAAAGCAGGCGAATCATTTCAGCTCCAAGGCGTCCGCTATGCCCAGTGTCGCGACCCAGTCAATCATCCGTAGCGAACGCTACGGAGGGTGTAGCGAACGCTACGACCGTCAGCAGGAAAACTTGGAAAATCAGGGCTTCATCGTAGCGGGCGCTATGAATGGGGTAGCGACCGCTACGGCCTTGGGCAGAACCTTCTGCCTGGGCTCGTAGCGATCGCTACAATAGGCGTAGCGACCGCTACGCTCTTCAAGTGATCTCCATCTAAGTATGGGGGCGTAGCGATCGCTACAGCTGTTGTAGCGAACGCTACGAGCCTGGATGCCCCCATACTTAGCCTTTTGGCCCGAAATCCCTCTCCTTTACGCATGGCTGGTCTCCCTTGCTTCCCGGGTCTTCACCACGGCATCAAATCGGCTCCAAAGGTCTCGGGATGACTGAGTTATCGCCTTTTTCCGCAACTTCGCCCCCTTTTATTATTCTCTAAACTTAAAACCTAAAAATCACAAAACACGTAATAAATAACCATTTTATTAGGGAACGACATTAGACTTGAGCGTAAACGAGTGGTATTTAGCCCCTAAAATGGGACTAAACACCTTGGATAAGTGCATATATGTACGGTTGGTTATGAACGTAGGATGGTTAATGAACAAATGTAACCCCTAAAAATTCGATTATGTTTGTCGTTACGTGTTGTGATATGGACGGTCATCCGTGTGATTGTGATAATCATTGAGATTGAAATTGTGATGATGTTAAGAAATGATTCTGTTGGAAGTCTTGGACTTCATTAAATGAGGGGCAAAGAAGGGTGCTCTGCTTGCTTAGTAAATCCGTTGAAAGACGATTTGGTTAGTTAGGTAAATCTGTTTGTAAAATGGTTTGACTTATTCACTTCTCCCCCTAAATGCATTGAAATGAATTTACTTTGTTTTGACAATTAGGGGTAGACATTACTGAGTTTCGTCTCATGTTTTTAAATGTTTTGATTTCAGGTGAAGAGTTCTATGATGAGAGCGGGTTCTAGGAGTGAGGACGATTGTTAGAAGTTTTATTCAAGAATAAAAGTTTAGTTGTTATGTTAAGACTTGAATTAGTTGTTTTTCTATTTGTCCAACCAAGGAAGTTTGTTTTAATTTTGTTCAATGAAAGTCAGCAGTGTAGTTTTTCGCCATTCTTGCCTTGTATTTCGTCGAAGGTACGGCCTTGACGCTCGTTAGATTTGGCTTTTCCGCTGTTAAAAGTTAGTTTGACTTTGACTTTTAGATAATTGAATATCTAGGGCGTTACAGAATGGTATCAAAGCTCGGGGTTGCAATCTAGTAGCTTCTAAAGTCAGCTAAGTGTCTAGTGTCAGTCTTAAGTGGCTAATTTTGAAGTGTGGAGTGTAGGATAGGAAAAGGGGTATCTTTTGTGTGCTTTGAGCATGCTTACATGTGTGTGTTTTCGGCTGCATAAGATGGATCCTAACCTTCAACATTGTCGTGACCTCAGGGTATTGTGGACATTTTTTGCGTTGTTCAGACTTTAAACATTCGTGGGATGGAGAATTTGCTAGAGTTTACTTTTTAAAATGCTTTAAGGATTATTCGAACATTTTATGAATAGTACATTGTAAAATCACCTTCCCTTTATTGTATGCATTTCATGAATGACTAACTGAACTTTAAGAGTGAACATCTACTTGTTCTAAATCTTTAGGATTAGTCCAATTTGTTCACAAAATGTTAAACTTCGAAGAAGGTAATTTATGCAATCACTAATTAAAAATGTACAAAAAAACACCTTAAAGTTGTATATCAGTTCATTGTAAAACCAAGATAAACATGATTTAGGCTATTCCGATGTTTTTTAGTTTGAAAGAAGTCGTCACCTGACTTTTTAAGGAGAAAAGGCAAAACAAAACCGAAAAGAAAACAAAGAAAAACTCTGCCTATGAAACAAGAAGTGGATTCAGGGGTAAGATTACAAACTCGAGAGGTAAAGACCTTTGAGTTTGTCTCTCACTTTAGGAAAGACTCTACTAAAAGTATGAAAATGTGCTTTTAATAAAGTTTGGAAGGGAAAGTAAATTGAAACTTTACATGATTATTTCATTAAACATGCAAAAAGGAAAGGAAAAATTACAACATGTACAAGCATTTTACATTAGGAAATAAACACAACAAATGTACCTATATGATGATTTTAAGAGGACCCTTGCCTAGCCTTGCTTGAACACTTTCTTTTCACCCTTGAAGAAGCTTGCTTGGAGACTTGAACACTTCCTTTGTTGATGTAGAAATAGAACCAAAATTTAGGTAGAAAAAGGTGATAAAAGGGTTTTTTTATGAGTTTTTTTTTATAGGCTTTTTGTGGGGGTTTTGGATGGTTTTGTATATCGTTTTTGGTTTTTTTGGGTGGTTTATGGAGGATATTTGTTTAGGCTTAGGAAGGGATGAAAGAATAGGGAAAATGGGAGTAAGAATGATGTAAGAAATTAGGGGGAGAAAATAAGAGAATTGAGATAATAGAAATGGGTGGGGAGGATAGTGTCTTCTATATGTTTTGCTTTGAGCTTTAAGGGTCCTATTTATAGGCTTAGGGTACTTCATGGGAGGATATACGTGCATGAACTCTACTACATTGGAGTCATCGAAGTAAAGTCCGATCGAACTTAAGGGAGTGTATCATGTGTGGGTTTGTGTGGTTGGCAGCATGAAGAGGATGAATCTGAATGTGAATGCTAAAGGCCAATCAGACTTGGGGGGGGGGGTGGGGGAGAGGATGAATATTCCTGGGTCAATGCATCACATGGTCGAAGTGGTGTGAAAACATTAAAGTCCGATAGGACTCAAGGGCTTGATCCATGTATGCATTTGAGCTAAGTTCACACCTTGGACGGTGTGTGTAAATGTGTTGCAGTCTTTGTGCACGTTTTGGTTTAAAAATCTTGGAAGTAATGCTTGCATGAAGGCTTGAACTTGAGAACTCTTGGAAGTTCATGCATGTAAACTTTATGTAGCCCATGCATGGCTAGGGTTTTGTCACCTTTGCATATGATATTGCATGTAATTTTCCACGTAAACTTGTGCATGTAGAGTGCATGCATGCAAGTCCTTCGGCTTCGGCTTCGGATCCTCTTATTTCCTAACTTTACTTTCTTTCTTTCGTTGTCGTGAGAGAGTTGTATCGCATGTGCCAGAAGTTTTCCAACAAGCTCTTCCAGTTGGAGAGTCTTGAGATTTCGAACTTCCTCGATTGCTGTCACTTTTGGTCCCCACTTCTTGGGGTACATACCTGAGGACCTTTCTAACCTTCTATTCATTTGAGTAGGTTTTTTTTGAGGGATTTGAGGTGATTTATGATACTACTGAATTTTTTGAACATGACCTCAATTGATTCACTGTCCTCCATCTTGAAGGCTTCATATTTCTGAAGGAGTATGTCTATCTTGGTTTCCATGACTTGATTGGTTCCTCGTAGGTGGTGACGAGGAAGTCCTGGACCTATTTAGTTGTTTCACAAGTATACACTCTCAAACTCGTTAGACTGCAGAATAGTAGATTTAGAGCACGAGTATTTTTCTTCAATTTTTCTTTTTCATCATTTGTATACTCATATTTGAGTTTGGGAATTGTATTCCCTCCTGTGCCTATCTTAGAGGGCAGTGGATAATCACCATCAGTGATGACATCCTATAGATCTTCATCCAGATCCTTGAGAAAGACTTCTATTTGCCTCTTCCAATTTTTGTATCCCTAGAGAATGGGCGATCTGGTCTAGGAACATCCTTGACCTGTTTCACCCATGTTGGTTTCAGCCATGATCTTTGCCACAGAGCGGTTAGTCTCTTGATATCAGTGGACCTACTCTGATACCGATTGAAAGAACCTTAGAGGGGGAGTGAATAGGGTTATTAGATTATTCTGCACACTTGCAACAAGGACATAAGAGTTTCTTAACCTTCATTAAGAAACAACATAAAGTGTAATCAAAATAACTTTTCTTTCTATTGAAATAGCATTAAGAAAATTACACTTAAAGAACAAGAACAAGAAAGCAAACTCGTTGCACAAGGGACAAAGGTATTTGATGCAACTACAACAAAGGGTGTGCCTGACATATTGGCACACTAGGGTTTTGTAGAGGATTATACCAACTCGGTAGGGTGCTTATAGTAACTCACAAAACTTAATTAGTTCCCTTAAGGTTCTGCTACAACACAAATCACCAAACGCCTTTGGCTACAAAATATTGAACACTCATCTCTTTAGAGACTACTCTCAGAAATCCTCACGGATTTCCTACTCTTCGATTTTTTCCTTGGAATTGATGATTTCACTAGCATGTAGAGCAGCATTTTTATAATGAGTTTTGAGAGTCGTTGAAATCCTTCCTCAAGTCTTCCTTCTAATTGTGGTTGTCTCTGGATTCTTGCCTTGATCAAATCTGTTTCTCTTTTCTTGCTTTCAGAAATGCTTTCCTTTTCTCCTGTTGATCTTTTGTCCCATAAGGAATGCAAGATTACAATGAGATTGAATCAATAAAGCACGAATGGGATAAGATTAGGGTTTATAGATAATTTCCCTTTTTCAGTCTATTTTACCTTCCACAACAAAACCGTTGCTGAGGGCCTTGACGGATGAGTGAATGATGTCATTATATATATATATATATATATATATATATATATATATATATATATATATATATATATATATATATTACAGCAGCAGGAACTTGGCATTTTATTAACAAAACAAAGGACAATATATCATTTTCTTTGCCGGGGGGGGGGGGGGGGGGAGTGGGGGGGGGCGAGCGAAAAACACCTTCCTTCCCATAATAGCTCAAAACACCTTCCTTCCCATAATCATATGTCGTAACCATAATCAGTATTCTTACATTGACTTTGGAGTTGGCACCATGACAATGGCTCTTTCTTCAGAACTCCGCACTGGCACACTTGTCCCGACTACATCTGGCCCCCCTTCCCTACTGATCCAACAACAACGATTACTTAAATCGACTACAACAACAATCAAATTACCTATATTAACACGAACATGATGATGCGGGTGAACATGAACATGCAATTATTTCTTCTGTTTGTGCGGATGAACACACCACGAAACGAACATCAGTTTGTGAATGAACACATGCTGTTACCATGAAATGAGCAACAACTAACATGAAATGAACATACAATAAAACAATCACCATATTAAAAATGCGCAGCATGTTGCGTCAATATTCACCTGATGAACATCAAAATCACCCTAAAATGGTCATCAATGTTTGTCCAAACAGAACCCCAACTGTTCACACAAAAAACTATCCCCCGATGAACATCAATCGATGATATGAACAAAAAGCCCTGATAATACATTTAATTGATTCAATATATACAATGACTTACATCTCCTTCTTCCTTTCTATGACCTCCCCAGTTTCATACACGCCTTTGGACGCCATCCCGAATTCTTCAACTTCCCTTCTTACTCTATCAATAACACACCATCAATTGTTAGAATGAACAACAAAAATTCATCGGATACCCCCAATTCTGAACATTAAAAAGGCGCGAAAAAACCTAGAAAACTCGAAATTCGATTTACCTAAGAAGTCGTCGTTCCTGGGTTTCACCGTCTCCGGGTAAACTGCCACCGGAATTAGAAAGTCGTGCCCTTTATTTAGTCACGCCGGAACCCTCGTCGGAGAACACAGTCGTCGTTCCTTCAACAGCTTCAATCTGACGACAGTCGTGCCCTTTCTCCTTAATTTGTGTTTTTCAAAATTTTTCACAATGATGGTGTTTGTGTTAGAAACTGACGACAGTAAACCCCCTCCATCAGCATGCAAATGCTTGATATCATAATGCCCTTTCATCTCCCTCTATCACGTGACCATACTCAAGAAAAACAGTAATAAAAAAACCCAACCAATCACCTTTTAGCATAAAAAAGAAAAAATAAAAGTAAAAGAAAAAATTAGACTCACCCTTGATTTGGGAATCAATGGCTGGGATTGCCTCTTCTTCTGTTCTCATAAAAATTCCCTTCTCATTATATCTATTCCATATATATATATATATATATATATATATATATATATATATATATATATATATATATATATATATATATATATATATATATATATATATATATATATATATATATATATATATATAAAGACAAGAACTTGGGATTTCATTAACAAAACAAAGGATAATACATCATTTTTTTGTCGGGGGAGGGGGGGCTAGCTCAAAACACCTTCCTTCCCATAATAGTTGTTCAATTAATTAAAATTAAGAAAATGAGTTAGTTAAGCATTATGTTGCATGGAAAATCGTGAAACAATAGTATTAAATTACTATTATATATTTCTCTCTCTTACTTTTTATATCTTTGTATCAAAAAATTAATATATAGAAAGTAGTTAGTTGAAAACAAATGCATTGGAATTATAAAGCGACAAATCCTGTGGAATAAGAAAAGTTACTTAAAGTGACACACACACACATTGCAACAAAAGCAATGTTATCTTACTATGCAAATAAAATGTACAAGTGGGAGGAGGGCATTTCACCCAAGCTCAAATTACATCATGAGAGCAATATCTAGATAAATTTTATATCCCCTTCGGGACTTAGCGTACATGATGGTTTTTGATTGGACCTCATGCCTAATGTGTTGGACAATTGTGTGAGTTGGTCTACGAGGTTTTCCGTGGGTATAGTTGTTTCGCTCCCTCCAGATGTGATAGATGTATACTCCATAAATCACATAGAACAAGTACCTAAACTTTCATGGTGAGTCCATCGTCTTCAGCCGCTCCCACCAGTCATTGTTTTGGCTCGGATCAAAAATTTGACATTAGGCCCATCTGTTGACCGATTTCCTTGGTGAATTCGCAAGAGTCAAAGAGATGATGATGTGTTTCTTCGTCCTCTTGGCAGTTAGGGCAGCTAGGGTCAGTAACCGCCCTCCAATTATAGGTGCGACTTCTGACCAGGAGGTGTTCCTGCATTCGAAGTCATAAGATAAAAGCATGTCTCAGTGTTACCTAGCTATTCCATACCATTTCTATCCTCCATGGCATCTCATGGCTTGGGAAAGCCCACTTATATCCACCTGTCACAGTGTAATGCCCTTTCTCTCCCCATTCCCAATGTCTCCCCGGTTCAGAACCCTACTTGAAAATCTCCTTGACTTTGCATAGGTGTTTGAAGTAAGGACACATATCATACGGGGGAGAGTAATCCCACTATGACCAATCCTCAATGTACTTTGAGTGAATCCATTTCACCCAAAGGATCTCCCTCCGCCCAAGTATGTCCCAAACTAATTTTGTTATCAAGGCTTGGTTCCATAAGTTAAGGTTCATGTAGCCCAGCCCTCCCATGTGCCTCAGGAGCATGTTTGATTTCAAGAAACCGACGGAGGAGCCTTATATATAGGTGTGGGATCCCCCCCACCCCAAATAAGAAGTTCCTGTAGTATTTATTGATAGTGTCTACACTCTCTCTAGGAGGATGAGAATTCTTGCGACTGAGTTTATGAGAGTAACCCTCCCAGATATGAGATATGACGTAAGTCTTAGTATTTAATTTTTACAAGGATTTTCTCCACCAAGATATTTTGATTGGTAGTTGAGAGTTTCCACGCCGAGATAGGCAAGGTATTTGAAAGGCAAGGCTCCTAGTGCAAAGCCTGTCTCTCCCAGCACTTCAGTGTCGTCTTGCACCGCACATGGGGCTTGCATCTAATCCAGTTACTACCAAGAAGTGGCAGAATGCGTCCATCAGAGTTCTAATCGAACCTCTGTTTTCCGAGGTAAACAGTATGAGGTTGCCTGTGAACAAAAGATGAGTGGGCTTCAGCCTAGTGCAATTGAGGTGGTACTTTTAACCCTTGGATTGCATGACATGATATTTGATCGATCTGGAAAGGTATTGATCCATAGTTAGTACAAATAGAAGGGGGTGACGTATATTTGGTCTCCCTGTCTGAGGCCTCTCCCACCGGGGAAGCGATCTAAAATAGTGTTATTCCCATTAACTGCAAAAATTGGGGTAGTGAGACACACTATAATGCATTTGATTAGCCAACGGAGAAATTTGTAAGCATTAAGTGCTTCCTCGATGTATCTCCAATGGACCGAATCAAATGCCTTTTTTAGATCAATCTTTCATCATGCTCCATGGAGTGATGGTGGGGCGAGTGTATCCTCCAATTATCTCCCGGCAGAGAAGTACGTTGTACAACAGTTCTCTTCCTATAATAAAGGCTTCCTAGCTGAGGTCGATCATTGAGGGGAGAACCTCCCTTATTCAGGCTGCTAGTATTTTAGTGATGCCTTTGTAGAAGGATTTACAACACGAGATGGGTCTAAACTCCATAGCCTTTTGCGGATTGAGAACCTTGGGGATGAGAACTAGATCGGTGGAGTTGAAGTGCCTTAGGAGAAACCCATTTGTAAAGAATTCTAGAGCTGCCTCACACACTAGTCCCTCGATGTGTGCCAGGCCTCATGAGTTTTCACTGTATCGCATATTTACTTGAGTCCAACCAGTGCCTTTTTGTCACCAATTAGCCCACTATATTCTGCCCCTTGCAATACCGGACAACTGTAACCTTCGTCCCTCCTTGAAGAAACCGCTAATGTAACCGTGGGGCTCAGGCGTTTTGTCATTTGGGATTGAGAAAAAAACATCTTTAATCTCCTTATCAGTCACTTCCCTACTGATTTGCATTTGTTGTTCAACCGAGAGACGAGAGTCGCATTCAAAAACTTCATCTTTCCCACGACTTCTTGTTGCTAGTTGAGGACTCAACAAATCCTTGTAGTAATCCCTTAGGCATCAATTTACATTATTAAGGCCAGTGATTATTTGTCCTATGTCTTCTAGCTCATGAACATAAGTGATAGCTCTCTTCTGCCTCATTTTTGCAAAGAATAATTTGCTATAACTATCTCCCATGTGGCTCCAACCAAGCTTGCTTTGTTCTCTTTTGAGAATAAGAGTCGAGTGAAGATTCTAATAATGCTCTCTAGCCTATTTTTCCTTCTTCTGTAGCTTTGGGTTGTTTGGATTTATTTACATGTCAGCTTGGATTTGGCTTAATTCTTCCCTCTTCCGAGTTTCTTGCATGTAAATATCAGAGAACTTGCTACAATGGAGTTTCTGGAATTCTTTTTGCATGAGGGATAGAGCTCCCAGAAGCCTGTACATTGCAAACCCATTTGAAGCTGTTTTCATAGCCTCCGTGATGATGGATATGAAATTCGGGTCCTCGCACCATATATCATAGAATCTGAACACGAGGTCTATGTGGGAACAGGATCATAAAAGCAGAGTGATCTGAAAGGCAGCCATCTTATAAGTAACCTCCATACAATTCGCCAACAAGTACCAATTCAAATTAACAAGCAATCCCCTAACCTGGATCACATTTAGTTATTTGTCCAAGTGTAATGGCCGCTAGTATAGGCCGGTTCATGAGCCCATGATGCAATGTTGAAAGGCTTGTGTTGTAAAAGCTTCTACTCCTGCTCCCCCTTTCCTGCCATGTGCCCTATGATGGCATTGAAATCCCCAATGACACCCCATGGATAATCCATATCCCTTGAAACATCACGCAGATCATCCCATAGAGTCTCTCGTTCTGATAGGTTGTTGTTACCATAGACCCATGTTATATAAAAGGCAAAAGCATCATATAGTCTTGTGATTTTTGTGTGTACCAACCGGGCTGTGGTTTTCATTTGATGTATAGCGTAGAGTCTTGGATCCCAAGCCACCAAGACCCTGACTCGATTACAATACTCCATATTTGAGACAAAGTTTCAATTTGAAAAAACCCTATGAACAATTACATCCATATTTTTGGGGAAGATTTTTGTCTTATAAAGACTCACTAATCCTATCCCATTACTTCTTCGGGTTGTTAAGCCCTCGAACGTTCCAGTTCAGAAAATTCATTTATGGGGTTCTTGGGTGAGAGAGATTCTCGTTCTTCAATATCACATGTTTCATCATCAGTTAGAACCTCATAACGATTCGTAGGTGTTACCTCTTGCCTTTGTGTAGACTTGCGCTGAAATAAGGTCTTTTTGGGTTGAATAAACCCATTCTCATGTACTCATGTTTCTAGCCTTTGTTATATATATATATATATATATATATAGGATAATTGGATTCTAATAATCCCTACTTTCATCAATTGGACAATGGTGGACCGTACTTTTATTTTGTATTCTGGTGGTCCAAAAAAAAAAATTGGATTGTAGTGGTACCAAATCCACCTCCACATTCTTCTTATTTTTTTCATTCCTACGCTATATTGTTTTTGTTTTTTTTCGTTCCTGCTCCTAGAAAGTTAATGAATTGTAGTTTCTAAAACATTTTTTAAATTATTTTTTTGAGACTCCGAATAATTATTATGATTTTTTAAAAATAATAAAAGTGAAAAAATCATAAAAAATAGTAAAAAAATGAAAAAAAATTGGGAGAAACGCTGTAAATTCATTAAAAATCATTGTAAATTGTTATACTAAGTTTTGAATCAAATGCAACACAAAATCTATGATTCTTTCGAAAATGTCCTACTACAATCCAATTTTTTTTTTTTTTTGGATCACCAGAATACAAAGTGAAAGTACGGTCCACCATTGTTCAATTGGTGAAAGTAGGGATTATTAGAATCCAATTTTCCTATATATATATATATATATATAACTAGGCATTTTGAACAGATCAAACGTCCGATGACCAAGCTGAATGATTACATTTGCTACAACGCCAGTATTATACACCCTGTCCAGGTTGCTTCACCTCACCAAAAGGTATCCCCAGGTATGCCCTATCCTTTACATCATTATGTAAGTTGTCTCAATTTTCCTCTTTCACATAAAAATTATTTGACAAGAATTATGAAGGTCGATGAACCTAAATTTTTTCATGAAGCCGTCAAAGATAGTAGGTGGCAAGATGCTATGACCAAAGAGGCAAAAACTTTACATAAAACTGGTACTTGGGATGTTATGATCTCCTTTGTTGGAAACAAATCGATTGGGTGTAAATGGGTTTATCGAGTCAAATATAAAGCAGATGCATCGATTCAAAGATACAAGGCTAGACTGGTCATTCGCGGAGATCATCAAGGAGAAGATATCGATTATAGTAAAAATTTTGCACCAGTTGCTAAGATGATAAGTGTTCGGTGTTTTCTTTCTGTTGCTATCACTAAAGGTTGGGATCTACACCAGTTAGATGTGAACAACGCATTTTTACATGCTGATCTTGATTAAGAGGTGTACATGAAGTTGCCTCCATGTTATAAAGCCTCTACACAAAATAAAGTTTGCAAACTAAGCAAGTCACTTTATGAATTAAAGCAAGTGCCTAGACAATGGTTTGCGAAGCTGTCCTCCAAGCTCTACGAGTATGGATTTGTGAAATCTTATGTCGACTATTCCTTATTCACATACCAAAAGGAAGGAGTTTTTATGACACTTCTTGTTTATGTTGATAACATTATTCTTGCTACTAATAATGTTCAAGAATGCCAAAAGTTCAAGACTTATTTGGATGAGTACTTTAGCATTATGGATCTTGGCCCTCTAAAGTATTTTTTAGGTATTGAGGTAGCCCGAGGACAACGAAGCTTCTTCCTTTGTCAGCATAAGTACACTTTGGAGATAGTGGATGAATGTGGCCTCCTAGGTGCCAAACCTGTGACATTTCCTATAGAGCAGAATCATAAGCTTGCACTTTCTCAAGGAAAGACTCTACAAGATCCAACCTCATACAGAAGACTTGTAGGAAGATTAATCTATTTGAATATAACCAGACCAAACCTCACATATGCAGTTCATATCCCTTCTTAGTTCATGTAGAATCCAAAGGAAGAACATATGGAAGCAACAAAGAGGGTGGTTCGTTATATATTAAAGGTTCACCTAGAATACTTTTGCCATGGGAATCAAACATGCAGCTGATCCCCCATTGTGACTCAAATTGGGGAGGTTGCCCAACTATAAGAAGATCATCACATGGTATTTCATTACTTTAGGAGGAGCGGTTGTGTCATAGAAGACCAAGAAGCTAGCAACTACCGTATCTCACTCGTTCATGAAAGCGGAATATCGGTCAATGGTAGTTGCTACCTATGAGCTCATTTGGCTAAAAACTTTCTTAGCTACCTTAGGTTTTTCGCCCATACAACCCATGAAATTATTTTATGACAATGAAGAAACCCTTCATATTGCTACTAATCCAGTCTATCATAAGCGAACTAAATACATAGAGATTGATTGTCATTTTGTACAGGACGGAGAAAGTTGAAGATGGACAACTTCTTCTATTCAAGATAAACACCAAGCACCAACCTGCATACATTTTCACAAAAACTCTTGGCAGATACCAGTTCGATCTAATATTTGTTGTCCAAGTTGGACATTATCAACCTCCATATTCCAACTTGAGAGGGAGTATTAGAGTCCTTTTATGTTTATACTAGGAATTATTTTTTAATTGTAATAGTAATCTAAGTCCTTGAATGTGTTTTAATAGGATTCTTCCTCTATAGTATATTAACGCTCACTATCAATATATAAATAGGGTCTCTATCACATCTTTTCAAAAACAAGAAATCAAAGAGAATAATTTATTTCCTCCAATTTCTTTTTCTTCTAATTATTTTTCTTCAAGTTGAAAACTAGGGTTTGGTAGTATTGTTATATATATATATATGGACTACAAGGTAGGGAATGGTAAAATGAAATATTCGTTTTGATCGACCAAACGTCAATGATAGGAGTGACAAGGCAATGTTGGACAAGACTAATCAGTGCAGTATACAATACCCCACCCCACTCCACTCACTAACTCACTCACTCACACGGTACTGCTACTGCATGTCCCTTGACCCAAAAATAATGTCCCCACCCTTTTTCTCATTCTTCAAATTTACCCCCTCCGATCCCTGCATGTAAACCGTTTTCCCCTACACATTTAATTGTATACCCACTATACAGACATACAGTTGCATTTTATACTATCCAACTAACGCTTTTCCTTTGCCTCCTTCCTTATCTGTACATGCATGTACTCATCTACACCCTTGTTTCTTTTCTCAGCACACAGTTTTAAGAATTCAAGCACCTCATTATCAATACAGCTTTCTTTTAATTTCCTCTCCTTAAATAATACCTTTTCTTTGACTTTTGTACGTGAATAACATGAGAAATCCCATGATGATAAAATAATACCCAAAGGTACATATTAAAGAATATATATATCTGATGTAAAAATATTAACTATGACAATCTACATAAAGTTCCTTGGGCTAAACAGATAAAATAATACTTATGAAAAACTTAAACTGTCCCATATGTATGCTGTATGCAACTATGCATGATAAATAAAACCATGCATATCAAACCATACATATTTTGAAATGGAGTTGTCTGATGAGTAACAGGCTAAACAGCTGAATCAGTGAATTCTCTGGTAAAGTACAAGCTATAAAAGACAGGGAAGTTTGGAATTGCATGTACAAGACTAGACTTGATACATGATGAATAATTTATGAATGCATGCTGCCGGTTCCGGCTATACATTCTGTTGGAGCCCAAGAGGGGGGTGAAGTTCACAATTGAGATCTACACACTAGGTAAGGACGTTAGAGCAAACTTCCTTGGTTTCAAGCCAAGGATCAAAACACAGTGTAACTGAAATACCTCATTAGATTTATAACAATCAAAGAACAAGTTACACTTACAAAACAAAATAAGAAGTAACAGCCCGAAGGTAGTTACTGATAGGATCACTGATCAAGGCTGAATGTCCTTGAGTCAGCTACAAATGAGGATCGTCGTAGGAAAAACCATAGCGCGATTTGGAACACGATGGATTACATTGAAGCACAAACACACACAGCCTTAGTCCGTCAAGGCTCTGCTACACACCATCTCTCCACCACATGTGGACATAACGAATGCTCACCAAGGTCCTTGGCTATACCTTCACCAGAGGTCCTTTACTGGCTACCTTCACCACCGAACCATTGGTTACACACTCGGAGAAATCCCACCAGATTTCTTACTCCGCGATTACTTCCGTGGAATCGTCTATCTTCTCAATTCTTCTATCGTCCTTTTTATAGATGCCTTTGGATGTTTGGACTTGAATCCTTCCAACGGTAACTTGCCTTATGTGTTGATTTCTTCCCTTTTGTTGCTGCAATAATCATGATTGATTTCCCTTGATTTGTTTCCTTTTGTTTCCTTTTTAGATCTACAAGAATCATGCCCATAATAAGAATATATAATATATAATCAATATATATATATATTATCTACACATAATCTGAGTATACAATCAGAATATATATTATACTCAGAATATATAATCAGATTATATAATATAAGGAAACTTCCCTTTTCCGAATTTTCACTTTCATCAAACCGAAGGTCCTTCGCAGATGCGCGGTAAAGGACCTTGACCCTGTCTTCAACACCTTCAACACTTTAGGTCTTGTTATTTGTGTGGTAAGATAAAATTATTCTATCTAGCTAGTTATCTCAACACTTTAGGTCTTGGGCATTATCTTGAATTGTTAATCAATATCTTGAATTGTTCATAATTTACATTTTTGTAACTTTTATTAATATTTTCTCTAGTAGTTGTATATATATATATATCAATTATAAGAGTATAAAACTTATTAACTAGGTCAACAAATATAAATAATAGCCTTATTTTATCAATTGTACTAGATAATGCACATTGCATGTATAACTTTATATTTATGAAAAAATAAATAAATAAATAGATTTTTTATATACTTTATGAGTCATAATAATTCTTAAAGTAATGAAATATATCTTTATAATGAATTAAATATCCTTATATTTAATTTTTTGAATAATTTAGATGAAATTTATGATGGTTATTAACCATCTTGATTCAAAATGCTTATCATTTTGTTATTTGAATGGGTAGTGGGCTAATATTGTTAATGATAGAGAATAGTTGAAGAATGTGAGGAAAAATAAGAAAAATATATGTAATTATTTAAATTTTAAAAGAAAAGATAGATAAAATAAGGGTCTGTCTCTCTCCTCTTCAATGGCTTTTCTCTCTCCTCTATTCTTCTCTTTCACCAGGTAGCAGCAGAGTTCTCCATCAATTTTGTTTTACTATTTTTCTTTTATTTTTATGTTCTCTGTCCTCTATTCTCATAGCCTAAGAGGTGACAGATCAATCAAAAGCAGGGGGAAAAAACACTACTAAAAGAAAGAGTACAAGTATCGCTAGATAGGCTTTATACTAAACGCTATAGCCCATAGGGTTTTAGAATGCTCTCCAGTTCGTCCTTTACTTGGTACATGCACGAAACTGAAACTCGGAGACTGCGAGTGCTTCGTTTTGTATATACCAGCTGCAATCATGTGATATATATATATATATATAGGGAAATTGGATTCTAATAATCCCTACTTTTGCAAATTGGATGTCAATAATCCCTACTATCAATTTGTATTCTGGTGGTCCAAAAAAAAAATAAAATTGTATTGTAGTGGGACATAATCCAGAGTATACCCTAAATATCATAGATTTTGTGTTGCATTTGATTCAAAACTTTGTATAACACTTTACCACGATTTTTAATGAATTTACATCACTTCTCCCAATTTTTTTGAATTTCTTTTCTATTTTTTATGATTTTTTCAATTTTATTCTTTTTAAAAAATTATAATAATTGCTTGAAATCTCAAAAAAATAATTTAAAAAATGTTTTAGCAACTACACTTCATTACCTATCTATGGGCAGGAACGAAAAAAACAAAATCAATATGGGGTATGCATGAAAAAAATAAAAAAAATGTGGTGACGGATTTGGTACCACTACAATACAATTTTTTTTTTTGGACCACCAGAATACAAATTTAAAGTAGGGATTATTGTCATCCAATTTGTAAAAGTAGGGATTATTAGAATCCAATTTCCCTATATATATATATATTTGGAAAAACGAATAGTAATTCCATTAATAAAACAGAGAAAACCAAATACAAGCTGAGATTGAGTAATTACACTTGATTTCACCTTTTTAATGTAACAAA
This sequence comes from Portulaca oleracea, assembly GCA_029582165.1. Taxonomy (NCBI): domain Eukaryota; kingdom Viridiplantae; phylum Streptophyta; class Magnoliopsida; order Caryophyllales; family Portulacaceae; genus Portulaca; species Portulaca oleracea. The sequence goes on from CM055893.1 coordinate 81,741, forward strand.
TTTCACCATAAACAGGAAAAAAAATGCAATATCATATATATAAGTTACAAATATTAATACACAACTAAAACAATATTCATTAACATTTTTATAAATAATATTAATTAATTAGTTTTTCTTCCATCGAATTTGTTAATCAAATGTATTAGTACTGTCAATATATATATATATATATATATATATATATATATATATATATATATATATATATATATATATATAGGGAAATTGGATTCTAATAATCCCTACTTTTGCAAATTGGATGGCAATAATCCCTACTTTCAATTTGTATTCTGGTGGTCCAAAAAAAAAAAAAATTGTATTTTAGTGGTACCTATCCATCACCACATTCTTTTTATTTTTTCATGTCTACCCCATATTGTTTTTATTTTTTTCGTTCCTGCCCCCAGATAGGTAATAAAGTGTAGTTGCTAAAACATTTTTTAAATTATTTTTTTGAGATTCCAAGCAATTATTATGATTTTTTAAAAAGAATAAAATTGAAAAAATCATAAAAAATAGAAAACAAATTCAAAAAAATTGGGAGAAGTGTTGTAAATTCATTAAAAATCGTGGTAAAGTGTTATACAAAGTTTTGAATCAAATGCAACACAAAATCTATGATATTCAGGGTATACTCTTAATTATGTCCCACTACAATACAATTTTAATTTTTTTTGGACCACCAGAATACAAATTTAAAGTAGGGATTATTACAATCCAATTTGCAAAAGTAGGGATTATTATAATCCAATTTCCCTATATATATATATATATATATATATATATATATATATATATATATTTAAGTATAATTTAAGAGATGTTAAAGTGTAAAACTCATATAATGACCTATACTATTGTTCTATGGAACATGATAGTAGATAAATAAAGGATTTTTGGATCATAATATACTCTTTTGGGGTATTAAATCGTGATATTCCAACTAACCTTTATTGTTGATACTAATATAGAGTCAACCTTCCACAGAGGAGGAGATTGAAGCCATGGTGACCGAGTTCTACTCGAAGCTATTTACTTTGGAGGGCGTGAGTGGGATGGATGAAGTCTTGGAGAGGGTCCAACAGCGGGTGACCCCGAAGATGAACGAGATCCTCGGGGCGTCATATATCAATGAGGAGATTCGGAAATCTCTCAATGATATGCACCCAAACAAGGTGTCGGGTCCAGATAGGTTTAATCCATTGTTCTTTTAGCGGTACTGGGATATAGTGGGAAATGAAGTTTGCGACATGGTCCATAGCCTGCTTCGAGGGGAGTAAGTGCCGAATGGGTTGCACCATACCAACCTGGTGTTGATTCCTAAATGCATGAGGTCAACCGGTGTGGGAGATTACCGCCTGATAAGTCTCTGCAACGTATTATACAAGATGGCTACAAAAGTCATTACAAATCGCCTGAAGCCGATCTTAAATGCCATCATTTCTCCCGCCCAGAGTGCCTTCACCCCCGGTAGACTAATCACTTAATATCCTAATTGCTTATGAAAATTTTCGTTCCATGGCTAATAGTTCTGAGGAGGGGGCCTTTATAGTCGTGAAAATCGATATGATGAAGGCATATGATAGGGTTGAATGGTATGCTGCTTAAGCTTAGGTTTAACGCTGAATGGGTTCGAGTAGTCATGTCCCTAGTCCAATCGGCTACCTTCTCCATAATAATCAATGGGAGTTCCCAAGGCCATATTGTACCGACACGGGGATTGAGACAAAGGGATCCCATATCCCCTTATATCTTCCTTTTGATTGTAGAGGGCCTTGTGGCACTGCTACATCAAGCAGAATTGACGGGTGGGATACATGGGAATAGAATCTATCAGGGGACACCGAGTGTGTCACACCTTTTATTTGCTGATGACTCAATTTTTTTTTTTTTGGTAAAGCTACAGTGGAGGAGGCGGGGTCGCTCTTGGAGATCCTACAACAATATGAGGCTGCATCAGGACAAACGGTAAACTTAGAAAAATCAAATGTGGTGTTTATTAGGGAAATCCCAGAGACGAGGAGGCGAGCAATCACATCCACGATGGATATTAAGGAGGTGCTAGCTCAGGACAAGTTCTTGGGCCTGCCAGCCTATATAGGGAGGAGCAAGAGGAAGGCTTTTAACGATATAAAGGACAACGTGGGGAAGAGGTTGGCGGGGTGGGTCGACAGGCTGGTGTGAGGGAGGTGTTAATAAGAGTAGTAGCACAAGCCATCCCGACTTACGCGATGAGCTTCTTCAAGTTACCCGAAAATTTGTGCACCAAGATCTAAGCAACCATCAATCGGTTTTGGTGGAGCCATGATACGAGCAAGAAGAAAATTCATTGGGTGGGGAAGGGCCGATTATGTGAGGCCAAGGACGAAGGAAGGCTGGGGTTTCAGAACCTTGAAGCTTTCAATGATGATCTCCTAGCCAAACAACTTAGGAGACTAATGCAAAACAAGTCCTCCTTTGTGTATGCAATGTTGAAAGCGCGCTATTTCCCGGATAGGAATATCATGGAGGCACAGCTGGGCTCAAAACCGAGTTATATTTGGCGAAGCATTCGGGGGGCATGGAATATCATTGAAAAGGGCTCGAGATGGATCATAGAAAATGGGGAGAAAGTGCGGGTGTGGCAAGACAGGTGGATGCCTCAGCTCTTTTCCTTCAAACCGGTATCTAAACCACCATCAACGGATCATCATACGACAGTGGAGGAAGTCATTGATAAGAATATAAGTGCGTGGAAGGAGGACGTAATCAGGTTGTGGTTTCTCCCATGGGAGGCGCAACAGATCTTGAGCATGCCATTGTGCAATGCTTGGTCGGAAGACTCATTACCGTGGCACTTCACTGCGCCCGGGGACTATACTGTGAAGTCGGGATACCACTTGGCCTGACCCTTGAGGAAAAGTGACCAGACGTTCATGACGTCCGACAAGAGCAAGAAGCTTTGGAGACGACTATGGTCCCTTGATGTGCCACCCCGGGTCAAAAATTTTGGATGGAGATGTGCAGAAAACGTTCTCTCACGAACATGTAGGTATTGAGACGAGACGGCAGTACACGCTCTGTTTCGGTGCCCACTGGCGGCGAGTATCTGGGCGAATAGCTCCTTTGAAGCCCACTGTGGGAGGGGCATTACAATTCAATTCTAGATTAAGGATGACAATAAAACCCAAACCCGCGAGTACCCGCCTTTACCAGACCCGTTATGGGTAATAAATTTTAGAAAAAACGGGTAAGTGTAGGGTAATGGTACTCATCATCTCTACCAGAAGGGTACCCTACCCGACCCGCCCGAATACCTACAAAACAAAAAAACTACCGTTGTTGAGTTTTGTAACACGATATTTTCTCTAAAATTTTATCATCCATGCTCATTTTTTTCGGGCCGGATTAAGGTGGGTATATTAACAATACATATTAGATGTATTTTGGCATGATAGTTGTCCAATTTTCCTCTTCCTTATAGGAATCTTCATATAATATTTTCTTTTGATCGATAATAAGATTATATCCAAAAATAACCCTTTAATTTGTACGTATGGGTATAAAACAGGTTGTATAAGTTAATCTTCAACTATACCCGAATTATACCCGCACAACCCGATGGGTAAGGGTAAGAGTACTCGTATTTTATACCCGCTAAATATGGGTAGGGTAAGAGTACGACTCTACTTAGCCCGAACTTGACCCATTGTCATCCCTATTCGAGATTGCTTTGGGAGGGCAACAATGTTGTTGGACGACGACCAAATGAGGGACTTTATGGAAAGGGCGTAGGGCATCTGGACCGAGTGAAATAAAGTCCTCCACTGCACAGGACACTACTTGGGAGACTCTACAATCAGCTGGGTAACAAATCTAGTTCACCAATTCAAAGAAGCGACAGCAAAGGAGACTGTACCTAGAGCCCCACGGTTGGCGTCGACGTGGAAACCACTATCTCCAGGAGTCACAATGTGAAATAATGGACTAGAGCCCAATTCAACTCCAAAAGCTAGCTTAGGAGGTTGAGGCACCCAAGTCATTATAAACACCACAATATGGGTGTCAAAGGCCGATGTGGGACAACTCAACACGCCCCCCTCACCACGAGGCACAGACAACTGCGGGCGCGGCCCCAACATCAATGACCCTGGCTCTGATACCATGTGAAATAATGGACTAGAGCCCAATTTAACCCCAAAAGCTATCTTAGGAGGTTGAGGCACCCAAGTCATTATAAACACCACAATATGGGTGTCAAAGGCCGATGTGGGACAACTCAACACACAAAGATCAATTTCGACGGTAGGAAACGAGGGTCGGAAGGGTTTGGCTGGGGTTATGTCATGCGCAACCACCTTGGGACAATAGAGGTTGCGGGGGTGGAACAAGGAATCGGGTTCTGTGACCCACTTGTGCAAGAGGCAAGGGCTTATCTATTAACAATCACTGAGGCGAGGAATCTGGGATACCGGCAAATCATTGTCGAAGGCGACTTAGCGATCCTCACTGAGAAGCTTCGATCGAAAAAACAAGACATTAATTTGGTCACTCTGTTTTTGAAACTTATTTTTAGCTTGTTTTCTACTTTTCATTGGATTAGTTTCAATTTTGTTATAAGAGATGGGAATGTTGTAGGCTGCCCATGCTTTAACTCGATCATTACTGTCCTACCCAGGTTGATAGACAGGTATGGATAGGTGAACCGTCGGGTTTTATCAACGACCTGGCTGCAGCCGATATGCAGAATTTTTTTGATGTTGGATTAATATAGCCCTTCACCGTTTTGGCCTTGAAAAAAAAAAAAACAATTCAAATTGGGGCCAATTTCTTAAAAAAAAAAAAAAAAAGAAATATGCGATATAACATATACCTACCTCCATTACATTCTTTACCTAACTTTCCTGACCTAACCTAACTTTATCTTACCTAATTTAGGCCCCTTTTTTTGTGCGTTAACGCAACTAACCGCAACGCAAATTACTGCAACTTACCGCAACCTAATGCAACATACCGCAAATTACCGCAATCAACCGCAACTAATCACAACGCAACGCACAAATGAACAGGGCCTTAATCATACATTTTTAAGGAATAGGGCCTTAATTTCATACCTTACTAAAAAATATATTATAACAATCACACCACTCTTTTACCTCACTTTTTATTTTTTATTCTTACCACCAATTTAACCATGTCTATGCCATGTTCTTTAAAATTGTAAGTTAGGTTTATTCTTGTCTAGTCGTACTTTACTTTACTTTATCTTATCCGATTCCCTAAAAAACACTTATATCAAAGTCAAAATTTTAATAATAAAATATCATTACCCCACCACTAACTTAAGTACCACAAATTCTATCCTTACATTTCCTTACCTTAACAAACAAAATTTGGTCCTATTATTCTAAAGAACAAAGCCCTAATCACACTAACCATATTTGACAAATTTAATTGTAACTGCCACTTACCAACAAACAAAATAATATATAAGTCAGAAAAATATCAAAATATACTTGGATTTAAAGGGATACTTGTAAAGGGATTTTTACTATTTTTTCTTTATAGCTAGGCGTTAATAAAATTTGACCCACTTTATTAGATCTCTAATGTCTATCTTAAGGCTCGCTAGTAAAGCTGGACAAGTGAGAAACAGTGAAAATTAGTCAGGCTTAGGCACCGTTCTTTTGTGCGTTGCGTTTGCGTTGTATTGCGGTAGACTGCGGTAAGTTGCGGTGGAAATAGTAAAAGGTAATGGTAATTTGCGGTATGTTGCGGTAGGTTGCGTTGCGGTTAGTTGCGTTAACGCACAAAAGAACGGTGCCTTAGGCGTTAACGTAATTAACCGCAATGTAAATTATCGCAATCTACCGCAACATACTGTAAATTATCATTATTTTTTTACTATTTTCACCGCAATTTACCGCAATCTACCGCAATTAACTGTAACGTAGATGTCTTGGGTGAACAAAAATTAACCCAGGCTCAAATTAAGCCTCGTATATGAACTCCATACAATTTTTTTTTCTTTTTACCAATGAGGTGTGGTATTACATGGGCAATTCAAGACATTATGGTATTGATAATGGGATGTATGATTTGATTGATTGATTTCACTGGAGATCACCATAGAGAGGGCATTTTGAAATAAACAATTCATATATACAAAGATTGCGGGGATTTCTGGTGGATCTTGTTCGCTAATCATTGTCTAATAAAATAATGGTAATTATAGGTATGTGGTGATTATTAAACACTCAGGAAAACGTATTTTAAGGATATAATATAATATTATTAGAAAAAAGGGAAGCAAGGCAGGGGTTGGCTATTGGTCCTTTTCATAGTGAGGTGACGTTTTTCTTTTCCATTATTTATTTATTTATTGAGAATATTTATTTAAAAAAATGAGTGCGGGGGGCAAGGCAAGCAATATAACGAAATGGAATATTAATTAATAAAAACGTAGTTGCACCTAGCAAGCTAAGCTAAGCTACAGTACTTTTTCTTTTTGTAAGTGCCTGCCTCTTTTTGTTGTTCCTCATGTTATTGTCACACAAAAGATAGGTAGGGACGGAGATTGGTCTATTGAGAGCAAGCTAAGCAATTAAGCTCATCACCTCCCTCTCCTCATTTTCATCCCTGTACCTATACATCATCCCAAAAGGCCAATATTCATAATTAAAACAAACACAATGCCCTCCACACATTTCATTTCAGACTTACGTACATTTCCTTTTTTTTTTAAAATATTGTTGGGGAGATCCAAGACGAAAGCCCATTTCAATCAAGGTAAATGATACACAAGTTAAGTGAGATTTCATATTAAGATCAATTGGTATTAGGAGGAGTAGCCCACTTGTTCTTTCTCTCTATTTTTCCGATGTATGACATTTTTACTTATGGGTGAATCCCAACAAATAAATATAAGTATTTTTCAATATTATAAATCATCAAAATCTCATAAAGGAAGTTTAACGTTTAGCATAATGTTTAAGTTGACAATTGAAGATTTCGGTGAATAATTATAGAGTAGTATGTAATCATAGATAAGGAGAAGAATTGAAGAGGTTGGGCACACGTGTGGAGAGAATTTCCGGAAGAGGGGTGTAAACACAAATTTCGAAATTTTTGCCTCCTACAAGGGGCATGCAGGAATTGGAAGGGATGATGCATGTCTCATTAGCTAACTGGATCATCTGGATCACATACCCACTGGTTCAGTGATGATGCATATATATATTCTTTCTCTTTCTTTGGGGGACCATTTGAGCAGGTAGTGAAAGAAAGATTAAGCAAAGAACCTGAAGAGGGGGACGTCTTGAGTTTAGATCTTACAAAAGCAACTGCTCTCACATTCATCATCAATCATCATATATATGTGTGCTTTTGCTAGTTTGCTCCCACAATCAACTTGTAGATAGTAATACCAATATTAGATACACATATGGATATGGATATGGATATATAGGTGATAACTACTGCCACTCTTTCATCACCCTTTCTTCCTCTTAACTCCTTTATATGCCATTTACTGCAAACTGCAAATTACACACACTCCCGTATCAGCCACCCATACACACACATAACCAGAGGACGTACACCTGTCCCTACATTTCTTAATTTCAACCTAGCTAAAAATGCCAAAGGATAACATTGATTACATTATATTTCTCAACTTTTCAGTGACAATCACCTACATCGACTAAACAAAGTTATTTTTTAGGATAACATATATTATGTTTATTAGACTGCATGTGTAGTTTATTCAATATATAGCACAAGAACAATCTACTTGGAAATAATTAATTACAAACTCAATCTAATAAGATAGTGTTGTCACCAGATGCTGGAGTCGTAAAGGTATGTAAAATCTAAAATATCATCTTATCAAGATGACATGGGATATCATGGATGAATCATTACAGTTATAACATAGTACCATTATGGATCCTTGCTTTCAATATAATTTAAAATAATTCAAACCTAGACAAGTTTACTAAGCAAACTTAACTATTTTCAATTCTGACAGTATATATATATATATAATGTTAGTGCTAATAAACCTAAAGCTAATTAGCATGTTTTTATCATCAGACAGAAGAATAGGCCGGTATGTATAGATAGATGGTTCCCTAGCTTGTAGAATACCAGGGCATGTATTAATGCATGTAATGATCTTCAATATATATGAGCTAAGAGACCAATGAAGGAGGATCATAAACAACCATGCCAATATAGCAATGCATATATCATGCTAAGCTGCTTTTGGAACAATCCAAGCCCTCAGTTTCTTTCAACTTCACCTCATAAGATTTCCCTATTTCTGGATGCATGTTTATAGCCCTTATCAATTTCTGTAGACCCATAAAAGGATAAAAAAAATATAAAAAAATAAAAAGGGGTAGTTGGATGATGCCGTGGTCAGAAAAAATTAAAATGCTAAATATGGAGTAATGCTAGAAATTTGTAAACCACTTTTATTTTCTCTTAAGTTGGAAATTGGTAAAGACTTGGGCAACTAATCACTACGTACATATACAGAAAATGCTTGAGAAGTAATTTACTCTTTTATCAGATACAGGTAAATTACTCCCTTGACGTACTGGTTAATTCCATATAAAGTATTACACTACCCGGGTGCTGCTAGAAAATGGAATCACTTGGATTTCTTGACGGCACCAAACATTTCTTTATTAATTACAATTACCCCCTAAATTTGTAGAATTAATTACAGCCTTAATTAAGATGGTAAGAATAATGTGAGATGAAAATTAGCAAAAGGAGAGGATTTTTGGAAATACTTGGAGATCGATGTCAAAAGTTTGAAAAACGGGTTAAACACAAATTAATTAAACTAACCCTAGTTACATACTAATACCAGCAACATAATATTGACTAATCAGCTACTACTATAACAAAGTATAGCAATCTGTGTAAATTCAATCTTAACAAGGCACCTGGAAAATCTATATGTAAGCAATTGAACTTCTGGTAGCTAGCAGAAATCTATATACTGATTCTGAATAAGATAACTATATAGTAATCAAAAAAAAAAAAATGGTACAGATGTACAATTGATGAATTACCTGGAATTATAGTGAAGCTGGAATGTGGAGTTTTGGATCAGATGATTAATTCTGATTTCCAAGATGATGAGCTGAATGAACCAGCGTCTGAGATTGTCTGCTTTAGATGAGTGGTTGATCATCATGTACATCATATCAGAGGGTCAGATCATCACTTGACAAAGTAATTAATAATTTTCCCCACAAAATTAAGATAGATAAGAGTGCTTATATACAGCTTGTTTATATTTATGGAAATGGTATAATAATATAGCAGTACTCAGCAGGAATCTATAGTACTAAATAAGCTCATCATAATCTGAATTAACCCCACAGGTAGCCCGTCGATCACAATGACAATAATTGACCCATCCACAATTAATAATAATAATAATAATAATAATAATAATAATAATAATGAAGTCAAAAATAAAAATTCATTTTGTAAGGGCGAGTAGGAAGCTAGGAGCGGGGGGCAAAAAAAAGAAAAAATAATACTCCAATGAATCATCATCATCATCATCATGATTCATGATGATCAGGTAGTAGTAGCAGAAGTGGTTGAGGAAGGGCCTACGGCAGCAGCATCACCATCGCCGCCGCCGCTTCCACCGGCACCTTCGCCAGACGCGGCGGCGGCAGAAGTGGTTCCTTCAGCATCGGGTGGGGCGGTGGAAGGAGGAGGAGGACGCTTTCGCTTCTTCTTCTCGTAAGGAATGCCGCGGGCCTTCGCCTGAGCCTCCCTGACCTCACGGAGGTAAATACGGACGGCTCTTGCGGCAAAAGGGTTGGACTCAGGACGGCCGCCGTTCTCCTCGTATGCGGCGCGTAGACGTCCGATGAGAGCGTCGAGGCTGCCCCAAGCCTGCTTTAACGGGCAGGCGCAGGCAGCCGGTGGGTTAGGGTGCCCGAAGTACGGGCAGCCGGTGACGTGGACCTTAGTCTTCCCGAACTGGTCAAGGTACTTGAGGAACTCAATCACATGGGCCCCACTGCACCGGGATAGAGAAAGGGGTGGCTTGTGGTTCTTCAGGTACTGCAGGAAGGTGTTCCAGTCTCTCCTCTTCTGTGACTCGTACCGACTCGGTGGCGCCGGCGATGATGAGCCAGCTCCTCCGCCGGTGGTTCCGCCTTCTCCTCCTCCTCCGGTGGGCTGTGATGAGGAACCTTCTCCTCCTCCTCGGCCACCACTACTGGGTTCCGATGAGGCTCCTGCCGCCGTCTCCATGATTCAATTGGGGGGAATATGGTGGGGATCGGAATGGAGATGGGTTGGAATTGGTGAGTAGTATAATTTAGTAGCTAGACAGACAGGTAGGTATCTAGATAGAGTGGTAGGAGTATAATAAGGTAGGCTATATACTGAGTGTGTTAAGAATAATTAGTAAATGGGGGGTGAGGAGGGGTTTTTAGTGGAAGTATTTAGAGTTGAAGTTGTGGGTGTTGTTCAGAAAGGAAAGTGGATGTTAAAAAGAGGTGAATCGATGAATGAATAAGACCTTCTTTCTCCTCCTTTCCCTACTGTTTATTTCCACTCTTTCAGTTTGAGAGAGAGAGAGAGAGATGAGATGAGACAACAAGGAGAGAGAGGGAGAGAGAGAGGGGGATATTTGGGGCTGAAAGAAGTGCGTATTGGGCACCGTCAAGAGTCGTGTGAATTCAGAAGGGGAATAATTGACAAGAAAGAGGGAAAATAATTGCTATATGCTACATTTTGTATTCATTTAGGTTAATTATATTCAATTTTATAATTAATTAATATTATTGAAATATTTATTAATATTTTTAAGTTTATTAAATCCTTTATATAAATTAATCATATGAAAATTCACCTTTTTTTTAATGTACGTGATGAATTTATATGTAAGTTCACTATGATATATATAATATAATTTGGGGAAAACAAAGGACTAAAAGAAGAAATTTAGGGATAAAAAAGACATAATTAAGTCTTTAGGAAGACACTTTTGCCTTAGTGTCTAAACTAAATGATATGTGTCTAAGGTCATAAAATACTTTCTAAATGCCATGCTTTTAAGAATTAACGCGTTCATTACGCCAACAATTATAAATAATTAATACTCTAATCAAATGAACCCTATCCATTTTATTATAAATAATTTTTTATAATTTTAAATTACTATAGATACAATTATACAAGTATAATTTGTATCAACGCAAATGATATGCATCTCACTACAAGATGGTTAATAATCATCTTGTATGAGATGACATATCCACATAAGCATATTCATTTTTATTGTAAAAAAAATATTTGTCACATCACTATTATGATTAAGTAAATGAAAAAAGTAAAGTAGGGGATGTAACTTGTGTAAGTAAGACTTTTTTTCTCTCCCCTAGTGCGGCAACCCTAGTCGGCAAAAAACCCTAGGCGTGGGCCACAGTTGTGTGGAGTCTTCATCCCTCCGTTAGTGCAGGGTCTTGGTGGAGTCTGACTTTCGTCCCCTCAGGTGTGACGTAGAGAGCAATCAAGTCGGTAACCATAAGTAGGGCAGTGGTGCGGCATCGCAAGAAACATGAGGAAAGAGATGGAAACACAACTAGAGAATTCGCTCAGAAATTTAAAGCTTACTACGGAAGAAGAGGAGATAGTGGACTTTAAGGATCCGGAAGAATCAAGTATCAACAAGCAAATCTCCCTATGCCTTCTGGGAAGATTACACAGTAATGCTACATTCAATGCGGATGCCCTGATGAATACAATGAAAAATATTGGAGGTCTACACAAGGGGTGATAGCCAAACAATTGAAGAAAAATATGTTCTCGTTCCAATTCTTTCCGGAGGAGGACAAGACGGTGCTGAACGAAGGGTCGTGGACCTTCGACAACTTCGTATTGCTGCTCAAACAAATTGATGGAGGAGAACAACCATCCGAGGTAAAGTTTGATACTGCTCGATTTTGGGTCAAAATTTTGAACTTGCCGATGAAGAAGAAAGCGCATGCATATGCAGAATTTATAGGGAACATGATGGGGAAGTTTATAGAGGTAGATGAAGAGAATATTTTGTCGCACTCTAAATATCTTAAGGTGAAGGTAGACATTGACATAACTAAACCCATAAGGAGAGGATTTCATATTAAGGTAGATGGGGCGGCTGAGTGGGTAGAACTAAAATACGTTCGTATCCCAGATTACTGTTATATTTGTGGCCTCATAGGCCATGTGTTTAGGGCATGCACCAACTACAACCCAGGAATAAGGGAGGAGGAGATGCCCTACGGGCCGGGGCTGAAAGGATCCCCTTTAAAGCGGAAGAGAAGAGGAGGGGAGAAGGAGTGGAAGGAAGAGCAAAGAAAATTGCTGGAACTGCGGGGTGGGAAGGATGGAAGTAGGATATCTTTGGGGAGGCAGTTGACGGGTAAAGCGGGAGAACCAGGGGAACGGGAGGGAGAAAATGCAAAGGACGCATGCATGGCTGAAATGCATGGCGGTAATAAAAGGAGAGGGACTGATCTGAGAGGAGCTTTTGTAGGGGAAAGAAAGATTCGGTTGGTGGACGACTCTGCAGCAATGGTACCAGAGGTGACGACTGGCTATGACCAGTCCCGCCTAAACCAATGAAAATCATGTGCTGGAACTGTAGGGGGTGCGGCGGCCCTCGGGCAGTTCAAGCGCTCCATTTCTGGAGCAATAAACACAGCCCGGACATAGTGTCTCGACAAGGATGGAATGGTTGGGAGTGAAACTCAGCTTTCGAAATCCGGTGGCGGTGACTAGTAATGAGAGGTCAAGGGGGTTAATTATTTTAATGAAATATTGTTTCTAAATGAAAAGTGGGGAGGAGCATTGCATGGTCAAGGATGCATGGAGGGGTTTCAACGAGCACCGGAAGACACAGACATGCGGGACCTAGGGTTCACAAGGCAGTGGTTCACATGGCAGAGAGGAAGGGAAGAGAGCAATTGTCTTAGGGAGAGACTGGACAAATTCGTTGCTAACGGGTCTTGGATCACGGCCTTCCCGGAGGCACAAGTGAGAAACATGGTCATCTACAAATCTAACCATGGCCCAATATTATTAGAGTTCAAGAAGGCTATTGACATCGTGTCATTCGCACGAGCTACGAGACAAGAATGCTCAAAGATTATTGAGATTCTTAACATCTATGAAAGAGCATCGGGTCAAAGGATCAACTACGAGAAGTCAGAGGTGTCTTTTAGCAGGGGGTGAATGAGAATAAGAAAAGTGAGTTGGCAACCATTCTGAAGACGAGGACTGTGGACAACATCCAAAATATTTAGAGGCGCCAACAATCATCGGACGCAATAAGAAGGAAATTTTTAGCAACCTAAAAGACCGCGTCTGGAAGAAGATAAACGGATGGAAAGAGAGGTTCTTATCAAGAGTTGGGAAAGAAATACTGCTCAAGTCGATTATACAAGCGATACCATTGTATACCATGAGTATTTTTAAAATACCAACCACCCTGGTCGACGAACTACACGGGCTCTGCTCAGATTCTGGTAGGGTTCCTCAAGAGATAAGCGCAAAAGGCATTGGCTTTCCTGGGAAGAGTTGTGCAAATCGAAATGGTTAGGTGGGATGGGCTTCCAGCGACTAGATATTTTTAATGACGCTCTGTTAGCGAAACAAGGGTGGAGGATAATGAATGAAGAGAACGCCCTACTGGGACGGGGGATGGCTGCAATATATTACAAACGAGGGAGTTTCCTAGAGGCCTCACTGGGGTACAACCCGAGCTTCACATGGAGAAGTATATGGGGAGCCAAATCTTTGCTGAAGGAGGGGCTATGTTGGAGGGTGGGTGATGCGAGAGACATAGATGTATGGGAGGACAAGTGGTTGATCGACGGGGAGAGTAATGGGGTCACGACGCCGAGACCAGACAGTACCAACATCCACAAGGTTAATGACCTCATTGATGAGGATGAAGGGAACTGGAAGGTAGATGTGATTGAACAAAACTTCAATAAAAGGGATAGCGAGCTGATCCTAGCCATTCCGGTGAGTAAAAAACCTCCTCCAGATAGGTTAGTGTGGTGCTACTCTAACAATGGATTGTTTACTGTTAAGTCCGCATATAGGTTGGGGTCTTCGATTGACCCAACCGGCCTCGCATATCACTGGTCGGTGATATGGGGAGCCGACACCATACCAAAAGTGAAACACTTCTGGTGGCAGTGGGCAAAGAGCATACTCCCAACAAAAGTCGCTCTCAAGAGACGCCATATTTTGGAGAGTGAAGAGTGTGAGAGGTGTAAAGGCAGCACAGAAGATGGATGACATGCAATTTTTTAGTGTGCTAAGGTAAAGGAAGTTTGGATGGATGTAGTGGGAGGACCAGAGGAGCTAAGAGAACAAAACACGTGCCTCGGGGAATTATTCACAAGATGGAAACAAACACACATAACCGAGAAACTAGCAGAGCTGCTAACTAGGGCATGGTTGGCGTGGTTTGGGAGAAATGAAGCTATTTATAATGGCCAAGAACAGTCTCAGGTGGTCATTAAAAATAGGGTTATTGGAATTAAATAGACCAACCTTTAAGGCAACTTGGATACAACGAACTGACCTTTGAAATTTGGACTCGACGAACTATACTTAACATCCTATTATATTGAGTGAACTTTTACCGATTTTAACTCATCTGAAAAGTGACCTAACAAAGGTGATAGCTTATATAAACTATTTAAAAGATGAAAAGTAAAGAAAAAAACACCTTGATCACCACCGGAAGTCACTTTTCTGATGAGTTGAAATTCGTGAAAATTCATTCAATCTAATAAGATGTTAAGTAATAGTTTGTCAAATCTAAGTTTCAAAGGTCAGTTAATCGTATCCAAATTGTCCCAAAGGTTGGATTATTTAATTCCAATAACCCTTAAAAATAGAGCCAAGCTAATATGCCAACAGTTGAAGGAAATAAGAGATCAAAACACAAGTTCTAGAGAGGGACAAAGACAGCAGGTGACCACAACATGGAATAGCCCCGGCTTAGGACAAGCGAAAGTGAACGTGGATGCACACACAGGAGATGGGGGATGGACAGGACTGGGCGTAGTCATCCGAGACGAGGATGGCACAGTACTAGCAGCGGGAGTTAGGAGACGGAAAGCAAGATGGTCACCACAAATTGCGGAAGCAAAAGCGATCTGCTATAGAGTGGAGTTGGCACACAGGCTCAACTACTCAAAAGTTTGCTTGGAGTCTAACTGTATGCCACTTATGCGAAGGCTGAAGGAGGGGAACTTATACCTTGGTGAGGTAGATCTAGTATTACAAGATATTATTAGCTTTAGCAAATTTTTTATCGTATGTGAATGGTCTCATATGAGTAAGGAGGGCAACTTTGTGGCCCATCATCTAGCTAGAGTATCCATAGCAGAACGAGAAAAAGTGTGGATGGGCACGTGCCCGACATTTATTTCGAGCTATGTACTCATGGATAAATTGACTTTGAATGAGTAATAATAATATGTCCTTATTGTCTCAAAAAAAAAAGTAAATGAAAAAAGTACATAGGAACCTTTAATTAATTGAACAAAATTGTAGGGACCATATCATAAAATGTTATAGAAAAAATTAAATATTAAAAATTACTTCTTTTTTTACCAGAATAGTCCATATTATTCAGAATGACAAAATAATAGTGTAAATTCACCTCAATTTCTTTCATACAACCGTAAATACAAGTTTAATCTGTATCACATTGCTCCCTTATGAATCGCCTTTTCCTGACGGGAGGTATGATGTCAACCTCCATCTGTTCAAATTGTCAGTTTTGTCCAATGCCATTAATTGCAAATTTCCTGCAAAAGAAATTGGTTTTAGAAGGTACAAACTTATTGGGAGGAAACTTACTTTTTCCGACGAGCATTGCTCTATGATACTTACTCATGTACTTGGTTATGTACTGCTACACCTACTTGGATAGATTTGACAATTTCTGGTATGTTGTTTACTCCTTAAGGTCTGAGATCGAAATTTGAATATAATAGTGTCATCCTTCGTAGCGTTCAATAATTTTTGTTGTATCTGCTAATCCTTGTGATGAGTGGGAGTTCAATCACACTTTCTAAATCATCATGGTCATTTTTGTTGCTGCTCTGAATCATTCATATGCATCAGCTCTTGTGATCCACCCATGTGCTTATACAGTAGCCAACCTCCAATTCAGTTTCACCGTCTACTTCTCTTTCACCTTTGTCAAGAAGTTCCATATCCATCTGACCAAAAGTAGGAGTCGTCATAACTGTGAGAACATGTTGGTGTTGTGTGCACGAAAATCTCACAATCTTTCCATTCACTATCTGGAGGTAGAGCTTCTTGGAAATTCTCAGAAATCTACCCAGTTTATTTGAACATGAAAAGGTAACTAGATTTTGATCCTAATCACCATCTTCCTTACCAATTGAACTTGTTTCCATCTCATCAACACTGTTTGTTCCCACCATTGAACTATCTTCCACTCCTTTATTATCTGATGTTACACAACTTAATTAATCCTCATCCATTGACCGGTTCAAAGGAATGCACATTTTCCACTTTGATATATATCTTCACTATCTTGTGGACCCGTAGAAATAAGTGTCATATGCTCCTACTTCGCAACATCTCGGTCCGTTGCCCTATTTTCCATCTCTAGATTCTCCACTACCGATTGAGTAACATCTTTTTTAGGAATCGTATGATCTTCCGGACACTCTTGATTATATGTTGGAACCAATTTTACCATTTGTGAAGGAATGTCACTATGTTTTGACTTAGTTAAACTACATTTGGTATTCCCCCTCCTTTACGAACACGATGTTCTCATAACGGATCAAATCCCTTGTGATTAGTTTCTACTTGCATAGAACTCACACCTCCATCTAAGGAAGGACCAAACTCCTCTTCCAATTTCTTTAGCTCTCGCAAAACAATTTTGTTGTTTGGCTCAAACCTAAAAGCAATGTGTAAATTCATTCTAGCATTTTCCACTATCCCTCTATGCAAAAAAGAAAGTGTTGTCCTGTAACGTACTTTAACATTATACGCATCAAATTTCATAGCTAAATCACAATGATTCTATGCTAGCTCAAATTGCTCCATCTTTAGCCAATTATTGGGTTTTATGTGATCTATTTCCTAAACATATACAGATTAATTGGCGGAATATTCATAATAATTACAAAACAATTAATCAACCAGGAAAGATTACATGGCTTAGTATTATACTTGATCGCTAATCCGGCTGAAGAAGATGTTGACATTTGAGATTTCAATGCAGAAATCCTTTATTGTAGGTCCACGCAACACTCCAAGAACTCGATTGCTAGATCGACCCGATTGAGACTGATCTCAATCTAAGATCTATATGCTTAGGGTATTTTGTGGATTGTTTTAGACAATAAAGATAACCGTTAAACCTAGAGAGAGTAGAACTTAGGAAGTCACCCTGATATTTCTCTAGAAGTCTCAAACAATTGATAACAATCTCTTAGATAGACTCCCTATTTATATGGGTGGCTTGAGAAGGGGTTAACAAACCCCTAGTAATCGACCTCCCTTAAAATGGTGTACCAACACGGTCCGTGTTGACCTACAGAACTCGTTTAAGTTGGTTGCAAAGCAACACGGGCCGTGTTAGCCCAACATGATCCGTGTTGTGTTGATTTCTCCAAGAAATTAACTCTTGACACTTCCAATCAAAATACGACATTATTTTGGGTTACATACATTGTTTCAGGGCATTGACTTGTGTGACCCAGTATGACTAAATAATATGGTTGGTAATTAAACATCTTTAATTACTGAATATGGAGGTCTCTAGCAAGACATATAATCACCATATTATTTTGGCTTAAACTCTAAGTATATCGAACATTGTTGGGACACTCGCAACACCAACAAGCTACCAGATCGGAATTGAGAGTAACTCCCATTTCAGACATAATATGCACATCCTGACTGCAAATTGGTATACCCACGCACAAAAATTGAATGGTCCGTTCATACATGTCGATAAGAGCTGTATAAACATAAATTTTAAATAGGAGATTGCCCTATCTTTGAAATCCAGAGCAGCCCAAATAGCTTCCCTTGTACAATTCATTCGTTCTAGGCATGTTCCAATATTGCTTTAGGTAATTCATCTTTCGACCAACTTCTCAAAGGCCTCTTCAAACTCGGGGTCCATAGATAAAATTTAAATTTTGGAGCTTTTGATGAGACATCTCTATATGACTAGGCAATAGTTGTAATTCTCCCTTGATATCAACCAAACTTCGAAAGCCTCATGCCTACTCCAACAACACCATAAGATTGATCCAAACTCCAACAACACACAAGCAGACTCAATACTACACATTAGTATACGTTAATGGGCTCAAAAACTCCTAAATTTGACTCCAAACAACCTACTGAGAGACCATCCGAAGCACAAGCACGATAACACCTCTGTCGTACATTTGGATAACTCTGCTCAAGTTACACAAACAACAAAGTTGTGCACTCAGGAGACAGAGATACCACCAAAAACACAAGCACAACAACACCTCTGTCTGACTCTGTATACAAGCCAGTAGCACACCCCAAAGAACAAGAAAGATGGATCTTTACCTTTTAAATTAAAAACGCTTCCAATTCTCTCAATGCTAGCTAGGCTCAATGTCAATATCTCCATCATTTCAGGAGCTGTAGACCCCGAAAAATTGATGACCTTTTTCGCGGCGCTACTTAAAGGAGTGATTGGGAGCCGACTAGGATTGCTTAACCTTAAATAAGGTTGAACTTTTATTTATGCGCCGTGAGCCCAAGATTCACCTTTTAAGAAAGAAGAAAGGGAAAAAGACAAAAAGGAAGGGGAAAACACAAGGAACCCGTCTGGGTTCACTGCAAAAAGGAAGGGGAAAACACAAGGAACCCGTCTGGGTTCACTGCTGGAACCAAGACGGATTCGTAACTGCAGATCCCACGAGAAAGGAGAAAAACAAAAGAAAAAAAAAGAAAAGAAGGTGAAAACCCGTCTGGGTTCATGAACTGAACCAAGCCGAGTTGCTCCTTGCGCTAAACACAAATTAGGTCATAGAAACCATAAAAAGGAAAATACCAGAGTACGAAAATAGAGTCGCCAGTTGAATTTTAGGAGAAAAACAACAAACCATTTAAATATAGACTCCGGCCTGCGAATCCAGAGATGGATTCGGGGGTAAGGTTACGAATTTGACAATTAAAATCATCAAATCCGCCTATTCAACGAATAGACTCTACTAGAATTAAATTAAAGCAAAACAAAAGAGAAAAAAAAGGGAAAGAGAGGAATTAGATAAATTTCACAAGTTCATCATTAAAAACATGCAAAATATTGAAAATATAAAAGAAATAAATTCGATAGATTACTACATATATTACATCAACTATGCTAAACTTTAGTGAAGTAGCATGCAAAGGGAGAGAAAAGGTGGAGAGAATATGCTAGTGTCAATACTCTAGCATACCATGGTGTGTCTTTGGAAGGGAGAAAAGGGTTTAATTTATAGTGGAATGGGAGGTAGAAGTGCGTTTAGGGTTTAGGTTTAGCCGACGACCTCAGTAGGTTTAGCCCAAAGAACCAGACGGGTTCTTGCCAACCGAACCAGGCTTTGGCCCAAAGAACCTGCAGACGTTCCTCTGGTGAGCTATGCTCAGCCCAAAGAACCAGACGGTTTTTCGTAATATTGGGCCATTATGCTCGTTTCTGCCAGGAAAGAGATGGGTTTGCATGCTACTAAACTACTCGTTAACTTATTTTACAAATAGCTAAAACTAATACTGTACAAAATCAGGTGTTCACAGATAGCCCCACTTTGATCGAGTTTGAGTAAAACGATGATCAAAGTAGTCTTGATGATCTTGGATATGAATCAGAAGCTTGTTCTGAAGCTGGTTGACGCTTGGAAGCTTGGTCCTGCGCCGATGTTGGTTGACCTGCTTAGTTTCTTCCGTAAAGCAGGTCGGGGTCGATCCGCTTCATTTCGCCGTGAGGCGGATCTGGGTGACATGCTTCATTTCGCCGTGAAGCATGACAGGATGATGGGGTGGTCCACTTCATTTCGCCGTGAGGCGGACCGAGGTGACGCTTGGAAGCTTGGTCCTGCGCCGATGTTGGTTGGTCTGCTTAGTTTCTTCCGTAAAGCTGATCGAATTGACCTACCTCATTTCGCCGTGAGGTGGATCAAGATCATGCACTTCATTTCGCCGTGAGGTGCAAGACCTGTGTCTGTAAGGGTTGACCTGCTTAGTTTCTTCCGTAAAGCAGGTCGGGGTCGATCCGCTTCATTTCGCCGTGAGGCGGATCTGGGTGACGCTTGGAAGCTTGGTCCTGCGCCGATGTTGGTTGGTCTGCTTAGTTTCTTCCGTAAAGCTGACCGAATTGATCTGCCTCATTCGCCGTGAGGTGGATCAAGATCATGCACTTCATTTCGCCGTGGAGTGCAAGACTTGTGTCTGTATGGGTTGACCTGCTTAGTTTCTTCCGTAAAGCAGGTCGGGGTCGATCCGCTTCATTTCGCCGTGAGGCGGATCTGGGTGACGCTTGGAAGCTTGGTCCTGCGCCGATGTTGGTTGGTCTGCTTAGTTTCTTCCGTAAAGCTGACCGAATTGATCTGCCTCATTCGCCGTGAGGTGGATCAAGATCATGCACTTCATTTCACCGTGGAGTGCAAGACCTGTGTCTGTAAGGGTTGACCTGCTTAGTTTCTTCCGTAAAGCAGGTCGGGGTCGATCCGCTTCATTTCGCCGTGAGGCGGATCTGGGTGACGCTTGGAAGCTTGGTCCTGCGCCGATGTTGGTTGGTCTGCTTAGTTTCTTCCGTAAAGCTGACCGAATTGATCTGCCTCATTCGCCGTGAGGTGGATCAAGATCATGCACTTCATTTCGCCGTGGAGTGCAAGACCTGTGTCTGTAAGGGTTGACCTGCTTAGTTTCTTCCGTAAAGCAGGTCGGGTCGATCCGCTTCATTCGCCGCGAGGCGGATCTCGTGACGCTTGGAAGCTTGGTCTCGCGCCGATGTTGGTTGGCCTGCTTAGTTTCTTCCGTAAAGCTGACCGAATTGATCTGCCTCATTCGCCGTGAGGTGGATCAAGATCATGCACTTCATTTCGCCGTGAGGTGCAAGACCTGTGTCTGTATGGGTTGACTCGCTTAGTTTCCGTAGCGTGCGGGGTCGATCCGCCATTTCGCCGTAAGGTGGATCCGGTGGACGCTGGAAGCTTGGTCTGCGCGCCGATGTTGGTTGGTCTGCTTAGTTTCTTCCGTAAAGCTGACCGAATTGATCTGCCTCATTCGCCGTGAGGTGGATCAAGATCATGCACTTCATTTCGCCGTGGAGTGCAAGACCTGTGTCTGTAAGGGTTGACCTGCTTAGTTTCTTCCGTAAAGCAGGTCGGGGTCGATCCGCTTCATTTCGCCGTGAGGCGGATCTGGGTGACGCTTGGAAGCTTGGTCCTGCGCCGATGTTGGTTGGTCTGCTTAGTTTCTTCCGTAAAGCTGACCGAATTGATCTGCCTCATTCGCCGTGAGGTGGATCAAGATCAGGCACTTCATTTCGCCGTGAGGTGCAAGACCTGTGTCTGTATGCTGAAAAGGGTGTCATCGCATTGTGAAGGCCCGATGACGGCCACCGAAGATGAGTTCGTCCTTTGTAACCGTCTGACGACCGATGTATCTCGTGTATTGTTCTGCAAAACAGAGAAGGAGAGCATCAGTTTATCTGAAAATCAGAGCGAGTCAGAGAATTTACCTGTTAATTGCGCTTTAGCTCTTGGAAATGGGCTTAAGTTTGCCATTGCTTTGGGCTTGAATTAGAGCACTTGAATTAGAGCGACGAATTTGGGCTCGTTTTGGCTCTGAAAACCCGTCTGAAGTCATGAACTGCGCTTGCAATTGCAAAGCCCACTTTGGCTGCGATTAACTTGGGCCGGTCATTTTGGCGCAAGGAACCCGCCTGAGTTCCTTCTTCCTGCATTGGGCCTGCAAGTGCGAGGCCTGTTTCTTGGGCCGGTATTTTGCGCAGGAACCCGTCTGGGGTCCCTTCTTCCTGCATTGGGCCTGCGAATACAAGGCTTATTCTTTGGGCCGGTATTTTGCGCAGGGAACCCGTCTGGGGTCCCTTCTTCCTGTGCTGGGCCTGCAAATGCAAGGCCTGTTTCTTGGGCCGGTATATTGCGCAAAGAACCCGTCTGGCCTATCTCTTTCTCTTTTTCTTTTTTCTTTTTTTTCGGCCAATGCATGGATAGATTTTAGGATAGATTTTCGGCCAATGCATGCCTTCCATGATCCTATTGCTGGGACCCGCCGGTTGGCCACTTGTGTGGTGTGCATGCATCCACTTTCCTTATAAAAAGGGGCCTCTTCACACCCTCAATCACACATCTCATTCTCCTACTTCCACTCCTTGCTTAAGAAATCCTTCATTCACTAGTTAGGAAGCAATGGTTAGAAAAGTTAGGGATCCGCCCGTTCAACCCCATGCCACAAACTGGGCACATGAAATGTCCTCCCGGCGAGCGTGGACTCCTAGGCCGGGTTGGGAACCGTCGATATTGGTGCCTGAACCGTGGAATCATGTATGGCACAAGCATTCACATGTCCGGGTAATGTCTTCTTCCTGACTTTGCTCTTTAATTATAGCATAAATTTGCAAGTAGAAAATGTTTTAATTCTAGCTTATTGATTTAGCTATAAATAATGAAGTAATTTGTGTCGATTACCCGTATTGTTCAAATCGAGCTTTAGAGAACCGAGGATGATAGGCCGAACACATAATGAAACCAAACCCGTCTCAGTTGGGCTGATGCGGCTGAAAAATGGGCGGCCCTTATTCGGCCCAACTTTTTCGGCGCAAGGAACCCGTCTGGGTCGGCTGAAAAATGGGCGGCCCAACTTTTATCGTGAACCTGTCTGAGTTGGGCTGATGCGGCCCAATTTATTGGGCGAACCCGTCTGAGTTGGGCTGATGCGGCCCAACTTGTTTTGCGAGAGGCTGTCTGAGTTGTGCTGATGCGGCCCAATTTTTCGTGAACTCGTCTGAGTTGGGATGATGCGGCCCAGCTTGTTTTGCGAACCCGTTTGAGTTGGGCTGATGGAACCCAACTTATTTTGCAAGAGCCCGTCTGAGTTGGGCTGATGCGGCCCAACTTCTCTCGGGCCCGTCTGAGCTCATGCGCACGGCCCAACTTATTTTGAACTCGTTTGAGTTGGGCTTATGCGGCCCAACTTTCTGGAACCCGTCTGAGTTCATGCACACGGCCCAACCTACTTTGTGCTCGTTTGAGTTGGGCTGATGCTGCCCAACTTCTCTTGGAACCCGTCTGAGTTCTGCGTACGGCCCAATTTTTTTTCAAGTTCCCGTCTGGGTTGAGCTGCAATTAGATGTAAAGCCCAGATCCATCCCCTAATCGGCCCATTTTTGGCGCAAGAACCCGCCTGGGTGGCTGTAAGTGCGCGGCCCAGTTTTTTTTTTTTTTCTCTCTGGGCCGAAAAGAGAGGCCCAAACCTCCTTGTTGTTGTGAGAACCCGTCTGGTTGGGCCGAAAAAAGCGAGGCCCAACTCTCATTTCCTTGGGTGGGCCGAATGATTTTTTTTTTTTTAGCCCCCTAATTTAGTGGAAGCTCAATTTAGCTTTTGCTAAATTAGGGATCGCCTGATAGGTTGCCGTAAGGACTTGTCTCTTTTTTTGAATTTTTATGGTGGATCCTCAGGAGGACTCCCTTAGAATCAGTGGCACATGCGAAACCGATCAAGGTGGTGGAGCATTTTGAGAAGATAATTGGGCGCTTACACTTTTAGAAGAGTCGATTCGACCTCTTCTCGAAATGTGTCAAGGCCAGGAACCTGTATACCACGGTGATGGGCGCGGCGCAGAGATTTTGGGATTCCACCAACACCTTCCACCTCCCTGTAGGAGAAATGGCCATAACCCCTGTCGACTTTGTGATGATTACCGGGCTACGCTGGGGTGGTCAAGATGTCGAATTCGACCCTGTTGTGCCGGACCAGGTGATGGAATTATTAGAGCCTGTGCTCCAACGGCGCCGATTTGGTCGAAAGATGAAGCTTTCTTATGGTTCCTTCGAGAATGTCATTACTTCCGCCGACTTCACTCATATGGATGAGTTTCAGCGTCGCTTCATTTTCCTGGCATATTTCATCTCTGCCACGATGTTTGCCAATCGAGGAGACGATGTTTATTTGACCTGGATGAAGAATCTCCTTGATCTAGAGCAGGTCATTCATCGGAACTGGGCAAAGGCCGCTTATGCTAACTTCGTTCGCTGGCTTCGCATTGGTATTCGGCCTGGTACTGATGTGGACCCATTCTTTGCACCGGAGAGTCCGCGGGAGATGAGCGGTCCGAGCATGTGGAAGGTGCTCGAGGTAATCTTCGAGACGCTTCTCTTTTACATGCATTTTTCTTTTTTCAGATCGTGAGCCTCGGTATTGACGTATTTGTAGGTATGGGGGTATGAGTATATTAAGGGGTTCACTATCCCTACCCGACACGTCCAGACAGTGCCGGCAGCAGAACGGTGGCACAAAAACTACCTCGAGCAAAAGAAGAAACCATTTGGGAGCTTAGATGAATTGCGCCGCGTCTTGGATCACCTTGAAGAGGTACATTTTTCATGTAATCTCTCTTGAATTTCTTTGGTGCTTATGTTTCTTTTACTTGTGCAGGATGATGTCAATTGGAACGCCTGGGTTGACTTCAATATTCCGCAAGACTTTATTCCCTCGCGAAATGCGGCGCATAGGGATAGTACCCTACGCTTGGTGATAGAGAGCCCGTCCGGTTGGGTCTGGAGTCTTGGCGAGAGACTTACGAGGCAAACCCTGGGCCATGAAATGTGGATAATACCATCAGACCCTCCCGAGACCATGAATGATCCGCGAGCCTTGCATGCCGAGGCGTTTGTAGCAGCTAAGAGAGGTTCCTGGTATACTAACCATGCATCGATGGCATCGCCCGACCAATTCTGGGAGGAATGGGAACAATATCGGGATCGCTCGCCTTCGTAAAGGTAGGAAGAAGACCTCTATTTACTCTTTTCATGTTCCTTCTATTACCGCTGATATGACCAATTCTTTGTTTGTTGTAGTTGGGGCCCTATTGCAAGGATGACGAGAAGAGTCGAGCAACTCTGGGACACAGCCATGACTACCCAAGGGCGACTAGTGAAGACATTAAACCGAACTAGAGAAGATCCCGGGAAAGCCAGAGGTGATTCCCCTTTTTCTTGCTTAGTTGTTACTTGCTCAAACTTTGACC
This sequence comes from Portulaca oleracea, assembly GCA_029582165.1. Lineage (NCBI taxonomy): Eukaryota > Viridiplantae > Streptophyta > Magnoliopsida > Caryophyllales > Portulacaceae > Portulaca > Portulaca oleracea. Next base: position 107,065 of record CM055893.1, read on the forward strand.
AATTTTCTCATTCTGCGATGGCGATGGAAACAAGCAAAAGGCTTCCTCAAAAATTACTTCACAGTGGGCTCGAGAAAGACCTTGCATGTTCTGTGGTTGGGGACGCAAACGTGGATGATGATGCACGCCTGCCCCGTGGATCCTCCTCGCCATTCGGGATGCGCACGTGCTCGTGGCGGCCGGAGCGATGGACCTTCCTCGACATTCCTCCTTCACGGCCGACGCGAGGCGATCTTATGGGGGCCGCTCTCGAAGGCACGGAGAGGAGTAGGCGAGCACGGCATGCCGGCCACGACGGCCGTGAAAAGGTATCTTACTTGAAGATAGTCATTCAACCAGCCTCACTATGGAGACACGTTTTGGCCATGATTCTCGCTGCTCGGAGAACAAAGATATCCTCCATGTCTTTAGGTGAGCACGAGCATCGTGAGGTCTCATGATCATGGGAATTCTCGTCGAGCCGGTTCTCGTCGTGGTACCCTGGGCTTGTGGTGAGACGGCCCGAGTCTAGCGTTGGTGGAGCCGTGTGTGGCGAGCAGAAGGCATTTCACCGCATTTGGGCACCCTCCGGAATCTCATCATTCGGTCTAGCGCGCCTCTCATCCTTTGCCTCGCACTTTGGAATGCCCGGGTATGTTCCTCGCTCCGCACCGATCGTGGATTTAGGTTATGGCACTTCCTTTGCGCGGCCGACCCTACCGTGGTGCTGCAGCGATTCGGTGCATCCGTGGTATAACCGCGCTCGCAGATGACGCCTCATCAGTGCTTCCATCTCAACCCGTTGTACCCGTTACTCCTTCGCAAGGGGGTTTGGAGCAGCCTCGAACGTCTGGATGGGGAACACAAACTCAGGAATGGTCGGGATGGCCTGTCCCAGAGCCCGTAGTAAGAACTTCTTGGCCTGCTCCACAGGGGTGGCCTGGAGGTAATCAAGAGTGGCAGGTTCCAGAACACTCTTGGCTTAATGCAGGCAGTACCGAAGTGTTGCACCTATCTGGCTCAGGTGGCGATACAGAGGTGGTAGACTCCTCCTACTATCAATGGGACACTTACTTTGGAGCTGGTGGAAGTGGAGCCCATGGGGCTGATAGCGCCAGTGGTGGTGGTTGATGAGAAAGATGCAGGGTCTTTATGCGACGAACCTATGTAATGCTATGTATGACTCTTTATTATGCACTTAGGACGATGCAATGCAATGATGTAATAATGCTTTTTTTTTTTTTTAGTGCGAACTACTGATGTGACGCTTATGCAATGACGATGCTATGTAATGCACTTCTTTTATTTTCATGTAAAGTAACAAAAATGTGCAATGCGATATGCAATCTACATGGTGGGATTACTCCCACTTCCCCAAACGAAAAAGACAAAAATAAAAAAAACGATAATTAAATGCTACAAGTACGTTCGAACCGCAGTTTCGGGGCCGGCGAAGACATTTGATATTGGGATTTTCTATGTACTGCTGAAACATTCTGGGATAAGGAATTTTCGATTAAAACAAAATTAGTTCAACAAGCCAGCACAAAGATTAATCTGGACAAGATCAGAACTCAGTTCGAAAGAGATAGGAAGAAATTTTCGAATCCCAAAGGAGAGAACAAGTACTTCAGAGGCATAAATCCGCCAACAGTCTTAAGAATAATGCAAATGTGCGCGGTTAGTTATGGACGTAGGTTAGTTAAAAAGAGCAAACCTCATATAGGAAAGAACAAACACTCAAACCCTCAATTTTGAAAATGTATGTGTGTTTTCTCATACTCAAACCAATAGAAACAAACTACCATAAGCTTGGTAAGAACCTCGCTCTCCACTATTGGTATGCAATGCACAAGTGACAATCAAAAAGACTTTTTCGGGTTGCAACGGGGCTTAGGTTAGGGTAAGGAGTGGTAAAATTTGGAAATGAGGAGTTAAGAGCCATGCTTGGATTGATTTTCAACGAATAAAACACTCTAAACTCTCCTTCTTGCTTAATGTATGCAAGACATTTCACCTTTCACCCTGAAACATCTCAACTGAATACAACCGGGTCAAAGTTTTCTGAACTTTAAATTGAATCTCCCTAATCACCCTTTTATTTTTGAAACTCTTTTTCTTCTTTTTTTTACTTTTTTTTTTTATTTTTTTTTGGTGGGTGATCGGGGAGAAGAATATCTATGGATTATCACTTCGACTTTGATATGAACAACATAACCAAATATCAATCGCTCAAGATATGGGACTTTCAGATTCTCCTAAACTTCCAAAAAAAAGGCAAACTCTCATCCAACCAAGCAAGGCAAAGGGATACTGGATATCAGAGGTCAAGGCTCGTATTGTCAGGGTTCAATCATGAAAAAAGGATAAACAAAGGCTAGGTGGGGCAAAAAGAAATATAATGTAAGGCAGGCTATTTAGCTATGTAGCTTATCAAAATAAAATCGAACGCCTTAATCACTTTGTCACAGCGTGCAATGCAAATATGTAGTCTCAAGCAAGATGCAAAACAAGTTCTAGAGATGCAACTAATGGGTGAGTCACTCAAGGGATCATGGAATTGATAAAAGTGATCAATTCAAAATTTAGGCAATGTGGACTCACGGGATGGGGCTCAATCAACTAAACTTAGCCCAAAGATTTGCGGCACGCACATTTATACTTTCTAAGATAGTCAAAGCAGTCAGATACAACTTTCATAACTTGTCTCAAAATCAGAAGGTTTGAAGGAAAAGGTTTCAAAAACTTTTGAGATCTCGTCCAGATTTTTCTAAGTGAAGCAAGTCAAACTGAAAACAAGAAAGGTTTACGGCCTCCGTTGGATGGAATTAGTCTCAACAGTTTTCTGAGGGGGGCTAGGCACGCTAGTGGCCATGGTGGATTCACTGGATTGGGCAGGCGGTCTGTAGTTGGGATTGTGAATGAGTCTGCCGGTTTGTGGATCACGGATGCGGGCTCGGAGATGGTCTGTTATCTTGCCTGCATGGAAACTGACTAGTGCTCGAAAGAACCTTTACGCCACCCGCCCAATGCATGCATGACTTAATGGACCTATATGAACCTAGGACACGGACATGACGCCTACATGCTGACATAAGGGTGACTCACCCACTTTTATGGGAGTGCATGTCCTAACTCTATATGGACCTAGCATGATGACTGACAGGACTGACACTGACTCAAGGGGCGTCATAAAGGGCCGAATAGGATCAATAGTAAGTGGATTGGGCCGACTGCAGTATCGAACAGTTTGGCCCGATGTGGAAGGAGAAGAAAAACAAGCCCAAACCCGTCTGGGTTTGAACTGTAATTCCTCCCTTTCAAATAGGCACAGACAGGATTCCACAGTGAGTCCAACTAGGCCAGGCACAGCAAACCCGTCTGGGTTTGGGCCAGTCCGTCTCTCATTTGATCCTACGCGGGCTAGAATGACGTTCTACTCATGATCGGGCTAGACACTTGGACTCAACTTTTTACAGGATTAATTCACATGACATACAGATGCGGGATGAGCCTAACCATGGCTTTAGATTCAGGGTTTTTCTAGGTTTAGGGAGATGAATAGGGTACCACATGTTCTCGCCCCGGTGCATTTTCCTTGTATGGAATTCAAGGAAAAATGTGTGGGGTGTTGCTCTTTGGGTTTCAAGGAAACCTTTAGAGTATAACACGGGGAGAGGAGAGATCAAATGCTTGGCGATGTAAGTGCATCCCACAAGTAGTGATCTCCTGCTCTCGGGGTTGATTCCTAGTTTTAAAACCTAAACCAACGCTTTTGTGCTCCCCAGCCATAAAGGCCCAAGAGTAGCCTGGTATGCAATATGCCTAAAACAATGATAAAAATGTGAAATAAATTAATTCCTCCTTTTTTTTACAAAAAAAAAACACTAAAATTTAATTCTTTCAAGTTTTACCCTCTTTTTAAGTTTAAGTCCCCAGTGGAGTCGCCAATCTGTAGACCCCGAAAAATTGATGACCTTTTTCGCGGCGCTACTTAAAGGAGTGATTGGGAGCCGACTAGGATTGCTTAACCTTAAATAAGGTTGAACTTTTAAGAATGTTTTCGTTAACGGATTAAAAAAAATGATTTATGCGCCGTGAGCCCAAGATTCACCTTTTAAGAAAGAAGAAAGGGAAAAAGACAAAAAGGAAGGGGAAAACACAAGGAACCCGTCTGGGTTCACTGCAAAAAGGAAGGGGAAAACACAAGGAACCCGTCTGGGTTCACCTTTGGAACAAGACGGGTTCGTAACTGCAGATCCCACGAGAAAGGAGAAAAACAAAAGAAAAAAAAGAAAAGAAGGTGAAGACCCGTCTGGGTTCATGAACTGAACCAAGCCGAGTTGCTCCTTGCGCTAAACACAAATTAGGTCATAGAAACCATAAAAAGGAAAATACCAGAGTACGAAAATAGAGTCGCCAGTTGAATTTTAGGAGAAAAACAACAAACCATTTAAATATAGACTCCGGCCTGCGAATCCAGAGATGGATTCGGGGGTAAGGTTACGAATTTGACAATTAAAATCATCAAATCCGCCTATTCAACGAATAGACTCTACTAGAATTAAATTAAAGCAAAACAAAAGAGAAAAAAAAGGGAAAGAGAGGAATTAGATCAATTTCACAAGTTCATCATTAAAAACATGCAAAATATTGAAAATATAAAAGAAATAAATTCGATAGATTACTACATATTTTACATCAACTATGCTAACCTTTAGTGAAGTAGCATGCAAAGGGAGAGAAAAGGTGGAGAGAATATGCTAGTGTCAATACTCTAGCATACCATGGTGTGTCTTTGGAAGGGAGAAAAGGGTTTAATTTATAGTGGAATGGGGGGAGTAGGGGGTGCGTTTAGGGTTTAGGTTTAGCCGCGACGACCTCAGCCGAGTTTAGCCCAAAGAACCTGACGGGTTTTGCCAACCGAACTGTGCTTTGGCCCAAAGAACCTGACGGGTTCCTTTTGGTGAGCTATGCTCAGGCCCAAAGAACCCAGACGGTTTTTTTGTAATATTGGGCCATTATGCTCGTTTTCGGGCTAGGAAAGAGATGGGTTTGCATGCTACTAAACTACTCGGTTAACTTATTTTACAAATAGCTAAAACTAATACCGGTACAAAATCCGGTGTCTACAGGAGCACATCCCTAATGATCCTTATAATGATTCAAAATACCCATTCGAATGTACTAATAAAGAGTTCATCTAAAAAAAAGGTGCATTGTGGTCTCCTGCTCTGAAACAACTATGTTTAAACTTTGGAAATATGAGCTTTTTGATATTTTTATCTAGGCAAAGGTTGTTAGTGTTAGCTTAGTGATTTGTGGATAGTTGACCAAATCATGGCACAATGTTTTTTTTTTAAGAAAATATGGGATCACAAGTTGGATCATATATGAAACACTATGGTAAAATCTCCAAAGATTTAATGATTAAATAATGCCACAAACAGTAACACCTCACAATCGATGAGGTAAAACATTCGAGTAAAATACAGATTGTTCTTGATAATTCAGTAGAATATCCCATTTCCCCACTTAAAACGTCTTAGTCCTATTTTTGAAACATAATTAATATCTCCTCATTACCAAATTATAGTTTCTTTTGCTATTAAAGTCATTTACAGCTACAATTTTATGTGTTTGGTACATTGCAAATATCTTGCAGCAAAAATGATAAACTTTGTCTGCTCCTTGACAAATTTATCTCCTTTCAGTAGTATATATACACATATGACATATCCAACACATGTTGACTAACTAGGCCTAAAAAAATGATCTTAAGCCTGGGTGCAGGGTGCTTTTTGCGCCCGGCCCATTTTTCCTGCCAAGCCCAATGTTGGGCCCAATGTTAAAATAGTGAAATCCAAAATTGATAATTACTAATTTCGTTTTAAGATTTGGCCCAATATTTAATTTGGTAAATGATTGAAATAGACTCAAATAGTGCTAGGGGTCTACGTAGTAAATTTTGTGCGCCCAGCTTTTTGTATGTGTACGTGTTTCCCAGCATTTCCTCCATTTTTTTTTTCCATATATTTTACTATTTTTAAAGTAATTGAATTATAGTTATTATATATATATATATATATATATATATATATATATATATCAATAATTATTTTTTAAGTAGATGTACAAATTTTTTTTTATTTTTTATTTTCTTAATTTTTTTTCTATTCTAATTTTAAAAACTTTTTTTATTCATTTAACGGTGCTCATAATCGATATATAAATGATGTTCATAATTTCTAATATGAATGTTCGGAAAGATATACACCAATGCTCATAATCGGTATATGAATACTCATAAATCAGTATATGAATGTTCATAACATCCATCACACATGTTCATAACTTCCAACTAGACACTGTCTGCGGGCCAGGATTCTGGTCGATCGTATATCGGGTTCGGATAAATCTGGTGGGTGTATTTCGGGTTGGGTAAATCTGGTCGGATGTTTTCGGTTTGAGCGGTTTGGAGTCGGGTTGACCGCCTTTTCTCGATCACTAACAACTAATAAAAATGATTATAATTGGTCAAAGACACCTATGTAATGTCTTAATTCCATTCAAGTTAAATGGCAGGATATGTCATAGTTGTATAGACATATTACTATACCTCCAAGGGACAAAATTTGGCAAACTTCAAGTCTACAAGTATTATGCGGTTTACATCAACAATCCACGAATAACAGTACTTATTAAATATATAGGGTTTTGGGATGCTAATATACTGAACTTTTAGGGTATTGGACAATAATGCACTGAACTTTGACCTTTGACAATAATACACTATTTTACTGAAAGAGAGGAGAGCGGCGGGACTTCAGAAGTTAGAGGGTTCACTGAAAGAGTGAGTGAGTGACAGTGTTAGGGTTTTATTTTGGTCATTTGTTATTTGATTATTTCATTTGTATATCTCTCTCTACGCATAACTTTTCAAAGTCACCCAATATTTTACTTTTGGGCCTTAATTTTCAAGAAATGTGCCCATTTTTTTGCACAAGGCCAAAGTAGACAAATCACTTAAAATTAAAGTGTCGACGAGTCGACCCAAACTCGACCCGACCGACGTTTTACCGGGTTCTTTGGGTTGGGTCATTTTCGGGTCTCGGGTCGGAATTTCGTGTTCAAAACCCAATTTTTGCGGGTCAGTTTGGGTCGGGTTTCCGGGTCGGGTCGAGAATTGCCAGGTCTACTTCCAACACAAATGATCATAACTTGACGTTGTTACTAAAATACTCACAAATCAGTACTCCCTCCGTTCCATGGTCATTTTATTGATTGTCACGGTCCCCAATGTCAATCTCTAATTAATATTTTTTTAACATAATCTTATTAACAATTTCAATATTATACATTAGGATATTATTTTTCATTATGAATTTAATGATAGTAATTTTATTTAACAAATCATTGTATATACTGAGAATACCACATTTTGATCCTGATAGGATGATTAATATATTTTTCTGAAAGAAAAAAAAGAAAAACGACCTTCAAAATAGTGCAACCATCACTGAAATTGTTTTAAATGTACTATCGTCCAATACCATCACAATTTAGTGTATTAGAGTAAAAAAAAAAATAAATTAATACATGATTGTCCAGCACCCTACTCTTGGCTGTAGGGCTGCCAATCCATCACCTCTCCCTCTCGCACCTCGGCTACTTATTTATTAACACTTTCCATTTTCGTTGGCTCAGCTTCCCACTCTTGAGAAAACTACTGCCACCCCACCCCAGTAGGCAGCCATAGGTAAAAACATTCATTAATCCAACGAAAATATTACTGTTGTTCCCTCACCAGTCACCCCTGTCCTGTCAGAAGAGAGGAGAAACCAAAGGAATATAAAAGTTGAATCCAAATGAGCAAACCTGTGAGTTATTAGACACCATCACCATTCACCATTCACCCTTCACCAAAATCCATTTTCCCTCTCAGAGGTAGTAATTAAAGCGGCCTACAAGACGAGGGGTGGCGGCGGAGGATTCCGGGAGGTGGGGATGGCGGCGGCGTTGGAGTGCTGGTCGAGCAGAACGAGCACGGACGAGGACACGGTTGAGCAGGTCCTCATGAGGTCCCAAGACAGATCCGAAGGCACGGCGGAGCCTTCTGCATCCACCGCCGGGAAGGATTCCACCACCACCATGCAGAAGCGCTTCCAGAGGCTCAGTCGGAATGTGTCCGAAGCTATTGCTTCTCTCAAGAACACACTCAATCTCGACTCTGCCCGGGACCCACCTCCCTCTAAAATCGACGGCCATCGTAAGCTTGTCTGGGGTTCCATTGTTCGTAGTCTTACTCAGCTTTACCCTGGTAGCCAACTTCCAGAAAAGCTCGTCTCCAACATTCGTAAACACTATGATTCCATGCCCTTAAGGTTAGTTTCACTTGGCTCTTATTCTTATCTGACCACCTGTATTCACGCAAATGCCAAGTTTAATTCGAATGTTTGTTGTTGTAACAGTTATGCCCAGGCTGGATTTGATATCAAGGATGTGTTTGTTCATATACGGTTGATGGAGCAAGCTTGTGTTGAGGACCAGCCTGCTATTCTGATTCAAGACATTTCTGACGATGAACTTCAGGGTTGTGTTTATAAGATCACATTTGCTTGTAATTCGTCGATCTCATGGCCGGCCGTGTCGGGTGCATTGGAAAGTGGGTCAATTTGTTGCAAGAAGATTCAGATCTTTGAGAAGAAGGGTTCTACTCTTGGGATTCTGCATATTTTAGTGCAATCTGAGCAAGAGAAGAATTTTAAGAACAGGATTGAGAATGCGTTAAGATCTGCTTCGAAGAAGCCTAAGCTTGGGAACATGAAGCTACCATTTGGGCTTTGTGGGTGTCAAGAGGAGAATGGTAAAGGAAGAAATTTTGGGGAGATAGAAGAGGATGTGAATGACCAAAGCTACAGAAGCAGTGTTGAGCATTCTAATGGCAAGATTGAACTCCCCATGCCATTGCCTTCGTCACCCTTTGTGGTGTCTGTTGATGAATGGCAGACTGTTAGAACAGGTGGGGATGAGATTGGTAAATGGCTGTTGAATCCTGAGAGTATAGAGTTCACTGATCAGGTTGGACCCAGCACTTTCAAGGGTTTTTACAAGGGCAGAAGGGTTGCTATTGAGAAACTAAAAGGTTGTGATAAGGGGAATGCCTATGACTTCGAGCTTCGTAAAGATTTGTTAGAGCTTATGACTTGTGGTCATAGGAATGTTGTGCCATTTTACGGTGTATGCGTTGATGAGGTCCATGGACTCTGTATTGTTACTAGATTCATGGAAGGTGGATCAGTTCATGACCTGATGATGAAGCACAAGAAACTTCATATCAAGGATGTAATGAGGATTACAATAGATGTAGCAGAGGGTTTAAAGTTTATGAATGATCACGGCGTTGCGTACCGCGACCTTAATACTCAGAGAATCTTGTTAGATCGCCAGGGGAATGCTTGTTTAGGTGACATGGGAATAGTCACTGCGTGCAAGAGCTTAGGTGAAGCCATGGAGTATGAGACTGATGGCTATCGGTGGCTGGCTCCTGAGGTATATTTTCCCATTTCCAGCAAACTTTTTAATCAGAATTCTATCTTTACTTTTGCTTGCATTTGGTTACATCCAAGTCTAGTAGATGCAGATTAGTAGGCAACTTTTCGGGTCTAATCTATATTAGCATTTAGAACAATGTTTCTCAGCCTTATTGGTCTGTAGGATTCATAACCTTTTGACACTTACCTGCTAGTGTCGAATAGTTAAATCCATAGGAGCTCTTAGACATACCAGTTCTCGTGACCACATTTATTGACTTGTGTTAGAATAGGTGTACTCATTCATCTTTTTTTTTTTTTTTTTTGTGTGTGTGTGGGTTGAGCTGGTGATTTCTGAATTCTGGGTTAATATCACAAACAATTACTTTACTGGCTACTCACATGGTTGATGATTGTATCATTAAAAGCTTCATGTGATATCCTTTTCCTTTATTCATTAGAAACTCAGCTGGTTATTTATGTTGCTTCTTCTGCTCATACATAATTGTTGTATATCCTGCCTTTGCTGAACAGTGAACACCCATTTTGATATTGTTTCTATATCTTTGCTTTGCCACCTCACCTACACCTCTAATGTGAGTGGGCAACATTTGAGCCTCTTTCTTCTGTTTACATTATTGGTCTTTTGGAGTTTATTGGAGGTTTCCTTTCATTTGTAATGATGCATATTTGCACAGCTCTGATTCATTGTACATGAGTGGGTTCAGGGTTCCTTTCATTTGTAAAAGTGTGGGGCTTTAAGCTTTATGTCATTTCGAAATCATCATCGTTTGAGCATGAATAACATACATGTCTGGATAATGGCTCCTCTGCATTATAGTACTTAATTGTGCGTTTACCTTTTATCTGTTTGCTAAACACAATCATATTTGTGTCGCATTGTGGCACCGATTACCCTCGAATATTAAGGTGAACTCTATTTTCTTCCCTCCCCCCACCCTTTCTTTTTTTGCCCCCCTTTTCCTATAATGGGTAGGGGTGGGGTGGGGCTGGTTCACTTGTTGTGATGAAGACTATGAGGGCTTACACGAGCTTCCAATCACACGATTACTCTACACGTGTCTCAGCTTTGATGTATACAAACTGCAAGTATTACTCTTTCTTGATGAGTCCTTTGAATTGCATATGTTTGATGGATTCAAGTACTTGATTCTAGTAAACATATGGAAGAAATAAAACACGAATAGTCGAAGCTCTCTCGTAATATTGAGGTGGATTCTCACGTTTTGGTAATTGGATGATTGAATTGTTTGCGGATTTGACCCGTACAGTTTTTCATTATGTATACATGGATTTGTTCAGTAGCGTTTAAAGTGCCTGATTTGGTTGCTTGTGTGGTTCTGCGTAGATCATTGCAGCGGACCCTGAAAGCATGAGCGAGACATGGATGAGTAACATATACAGTTTTGGCATGGTGGTTTGGGAAATGGTGACTGGTGAGGCAGCCTACTCGTCATACTCACCTGTTCAAGCTGCAGTTGGAATAGCTGCTTGTGGTCTCCGACCTGAAATTCCAAAGGACTGCCCTCAAGTGTTGAAATCTCTGATGAGCAAGTGCTGGAACAATTGCCCCACAAAGCGCCCTCAGTTTTCAGAAATATTATCCGTACTTCTCCGCCCAAACATCTTGAGTACCCTAAAATAGTTGGTGAACAACATACACGTATCTATTTTACGTTTTGCTATGTAATTAGCACAAACTCTATCTAAAAAGGTAACATGAAAGGGGATGATGCCCTTGTTTGTTGCGCTTGGCCTGGTAAAGATGAATGTAGTAGTGAGCTTATATTTTTGGCTGACGAAATGAAATCAAAGTCATGCATCATGGCATGCCTACTTTGTCGAACTGAAAGGAACTTATCGTCCTCTTGTTTGTAGCTGCGTGTATGCTTATTGCATTAGATGGGTGATAATTCCATATTTGCTGACATAAGAAGATGAATAATTTGGGAAAAGCTTCAAGGGAAGGACCCTGCATGTCTGGAGTGATGAATGGCATATAAATTGAGGATATAGTGTTGTTGTGTGTCTGGTTAATGGCAAACTTAAGGACCCAAAAGGGCCCTTTTGGTTGAACTTAGTTTGTTTGATGGATAAAGACTTGCGTGAAATTGTTGGTGTGCAATTGCCCTATTCACATCATACCCGACTCCTGTTACCATTTTATTCCTTGGTAGGCCTCACTGCGTACAAAAAAAGTCATGAGATAGGCCAAAAATAAGTCAGTATAATGGTCCAAAACTCCTGCTGATTTGTTTTTAGGTTTCAAGGCTTGTAGGTCCCAATTATTGGAGGGAAGAATAGAGCGTTCCCATAGAGAGAGAGATGTTAGGAGTGGCATGTGCATTGGGGCATCAAAATAGGAGACTGCCAAATCCACAAGGCCTTAACAACTCATCATCATCTCTCTCTCTCTCTCTCTCTCTCTCTCTCTCTCTTGTTTTGGGTCGTTGGTGTGGTAATGTGTGGATCAAAGTCAGCTTAGAAAGGGAGTCAACTGTCGAAGATGATTTAGATCTTGTTTTTATGTGATACTACTGTATCATTATCTTGGAATGCTATTAAATGCAGCAGCTAACGCCATTAGGCTATAATTAAAGTTTTGATTATTCATAAGATTCAGAATAAGGCATGTGGGGAGGGGGTTATCTACCAAATTTGTTTAGACTTTACACCTACACCCCTTCACACAGTCTCTCTCTTGATCGGAAGCCTTTTTTTTTTTCTTCTTACCAAGGTTTCAAATAAACGTCAAGATTCCATCATAGTCGCACATTACTCTACAGAGTCGCACCCTACTTCACCTGAGTCTCATTCCACCACTCTGCCTCAAGAGTCCCAGCCGCACCCTACTCTACCTAAGTCTCATGCCACTACTCTGCGCCTTCAGGAGACCCAGCCGCGCATGCACCATTGTCCATGCTCCTGTCCATTGTGATTTTTATGGGACCACTTTCCCGCACTTTGTGCCTAGTCGAACAAACTATCGGCTCTGATACCACTTGTTGGGGAGATCCAAGGTGGGAACCCACCTCAATCAAGACCCATGGTACACAAGTTAAGTGAGGTTCCATCTTAAAACCAATTGGTATTAAGAGTATTAGCCCACTAGACTTATATATCATGTCATTTTTTCTGATGTGGGACATTTTACTCATGAGTGAATCCCAACAATATATATATATATATATATATATATATATATATATATATATATATATATATATATATAGGAAAATTGGATTTTAATAATCCCTACTTTCAAGAATTGGACAACAATAATCCCTACTATAAATTTGGATTCTGGTGGTCCAAAAAAAAGTAAAATTGGATTGTAGTGGAACATAATTGAGAGTATGCTCTAAATTTCATAGATTTTGTGTTGCATTTGATTTGAAACTAAGTATAACACTTTGCCACGATTTTTAATGAATTTACGGTGTTTCTCCAATTTTTTTTCAATTTTTTTACGATTTTTTCACTTTTACTCATTTAAAAAAATCATAAAAATTCCTCGGAGTCTCAAACAATAATTTAAAAATTATTTTAGTAACTACACTTCATTATCTTACTGTGGGCAGAAACGAAAAAAACAAAAACAATATGGGGTAAGAATGAAAAAAAATAAAAAAGAATATGGAGGTGGCTTTGGTATCACTACAATCCAACTTTTTTTTTGGACCATCAGAAACAAAATTGATAGTAGTGATTATTGTTGTCCAATTCGTGAAAATAGGGATTATTAGAATCCAATTTTCATATATATATATATAGGAAAATTGGATTATAATAATTTGAGACATCTTGGTATGCTCCCTCTCGTAGTAACTTAAGAAGGGCTCATCATCTCTGTGATTCATGGCCGTTAAATCCTCAACAATGGTTTGTTTCTTCTGAATGCAGCTGAAATGGCTGATGAATGCATTGAATAGGTCATTCCAGCCAACTTTAACTTAGGGCGGTAGTGCATAATACCACACCTTAACTTCTCCATTTAGGGCGGATAGGAAAATAGTAGAGTAAAGACCTTCTTCGATCTTGTTGGCTTTTTTGACAGTAATAAGAGGAAACAAACCATAGAAGGGTGGAGACTTGAATTCATTGAATATCTAGACATATTAAATATCCGTAATGGTGAGTATGAGTTATACTCAATGAATAAAGTGTAAGCAATATTAATACGTTATTTCTGAATTGGACCGGAGAATATATGGAATGTAGACCCACAAAATATTGGAACTAGTGGCCTAATACCCTTTTCATTTTCTTCTTTGGTCTTCTACAGTCTCCCGTTGAATACTACTGCTAATCTTGTTTTGATCAGCTTATGCTACAAGCCTACAATGCTAAATTCCTTAATCAAGCATCCCATTTCCATTGCTTTCTCTTTCTCTGCTTGTTAATTAATTATCTCTCTGTATACTCGGATTCCATTCTTGCTTTGTTGGCTTTCTTTTAGAGGTATGTGCTTTTCTTCTCCTCCAATTATCCCTTAATCTACTCTGTTACCAACGCCTTATGCCTACTTTCGAATCAATTCACGACTATAACTGTTTGAAATGGAGTCTTCTAGCTTCAGGTTGTGGCTTGTGTTCATGGTGGTCCTTGGATTTATCTGTGGCGAAAATTTCGCTCTTTGCTCTGATCTGACCTTATTTTTCTGGCTGTTTCTGCTCTGTAAATTGATGTTTTGTGTCATGGTGTATGGTCGTCGATTTTTCACCAGTTGCTTGCACTATATCCTTCCAAGAAAGAGACATGCTGAAGGTCAGGTAGTTCATACAAAAGCTGCTGCTTCTTCATTTTCCTCTGTCAGGAAGAGTCGCGTTGGAGGAGTGAGCGAGAGTGTTGAAGCTACTTCCTCGATCAAAGCTGCCGATAACAACAGTACGACTTCCGGCGAGGTTACAAATAGAAGCAGCAGCGATAGCAGAGTTCCGGTGATCATGGTGATGACCGATGGAAAGAGTCCTGACATTGACGAGGATCTTCACAGCCGACAGCTGGCTGTCTATGGCCGTGAGACTATGAGACGTCTTTTAGCCTCTAATGTCCTCATCTCTGGAATGCAAGGCCTCGGAGCTGAAATCGGTAAACCCTTATGTTGTTTTTCTTTTTTTAGCCTACAAATGAGTAGATTAGGCATTCGGAAATTTCAAGCTATGACTACAAATGAGTAGATTAGGTCTTATGCCTATTATCTAGGATAGAGATACTTGGCATATTTTGTAAATCCTGGACTTGTTAGTAGAAGAATACATCAGCTCCATTTTTTTAAGCATGTGAATATCCTTTTTGTGAATTTGCAGCTAAGAATCTTATTCTTGCTGGTGTCAAGTCTGCAACATTGCATGATGAAGGGGTAGTGGAGCTGTGGGATTTGTCCAGCAATTTTGTTTTCACAGAAGAGGATGTAGGAAAGAATAGGGCTCTTGCTAGTGTTGAAAAGCTGCAAGAACTAAACAATGCTGTGCTCGTCTCAACTTTGACAACAAAGTTAACCATGGAGCAGCTTTCTAACTTCCAGGTAATGTTTATGTGACCTTGTTGGCCATGTGTCTTTCATTATGTGCACTATGTTTCTGATATCATATATTGCTTTGGTTATGATGGGAATTGACCCAACCCGACCTGAACCCGAAAGTTTAAGGTTAGGCCCGGAATTTCCAAACCTAAAACATAAACGAAGTCGAAACCGACCCGTACCGACCCTGACCCGAAACGGACCCGCCCGCCCAAATTGACAGGTCTAGATGGAAGGCATGAACTTGGTGGACTTGCTATCAACCCCTTGTTCATGCTAACTGTTAATGTGATGAGCACTCATGGTTCCCTGGTTTGTAGGCTGTTGTGTTTACCGACATCAACCTGGAGAAAGCGATTGAGTTCAATGACTATTGCCACAATCATCAACCCCCTATTGCTTTCATTAAAGCTGAAATCAGGGGTCTGTTTGGTAGTGTGTTCTGTGACTTTGGACCTGAGTTCACTGTTTTGGATGTGGACGGAGAGGAACCACGCACTGGTATAATTGCTTCCATCAGCAATGACAATCCTGCCCTTGTATCATGTGTGGACGATGAAAGACTGGAGTTTCAGGATGGTGATCTAGTTGTGTTTTCGGAAGTCCAAGGGATGACAGAGTTAAATGATGGGAAACCAAGGAAGATTATAAATGCCAGGCCATACTCTTTCACCCTTGAGGAGGACACAACAAAGTATGGTGTGTACCAAAAAGGTGGTATTGTAACACAAGTCAAGCAGCCTAAGGTTGTACATTTCAAACCTTTGAGGGAGGCACTCAGTGATCCTGGTGATTTTCTCTCGAGTGATTATTCCAAATTTGACCATCTACCGGTGTTACATTTGGCATTCCAAGCTTTGGACAAGTTTTTTTGTGAGCTAGGCCGTCATCCGTGTGCTGGCTGTGAAGAGGATGCTCAAAAGCTCATATCCATAGCCAGTCGAATGAACGACCAAGCGAATGGCAAGCTTGAAGATGTTAACCCCAAACTTTTGAGGCATTTTGCTTTTGGGGCGAAGGCCGTGCTAAATCCAATGGCTGCCATGTTTGGAGGTATTGTTGGTCAGGAAGTTGTGAAGGCCTGCACTGGAAAGTTCCATCCTCTTTTTCAGGTTGTTACCAGTCCTTTCTGCAACATCTTTTAACTGTAGGTTGGATAGACTTCTGTTTCTGTCCTGCTCACTAATTGGGTCATTCTATTACTTTATCTGTGCTTGCAGTTCTTCTATTTTGATTCAGTTGAGTCACTCCCCACTGAAGCTCTGGAACCTATTGATTTGGCTCCAAGAAATTGTCGTCACGATGCTCAGATTTCAGTTTTTGGGATAAAACTCCAAAAGAAACTAGAAGATGCTAGAGTATTTGTTGTTGGATCCGGTGCTCTTGGGTGCGAATTCTTAAAAAATTTGGCTCTGATGGGGGTTTCTTGTGGTAGCCAAGGAAAGCTGACAGTTACTGATGATGATGTGATTGAGAAAAGCAATCTCAGTAGGCAGTTTTTGTTCCGTGATTGGAACATTGGACAGGCAAAATCTACTGTTGCTGCTGCTGCTGCGACATCTATTAATCCACAGATTCATACCGAAGCCTTGCAGAATCGGGTTGGTCCTGAAACTGAAAATGTGTTTGATGACAATTTCTGGGAGAATCTTGATGTTGTTATAAATGCACTGGACAATGTAAATGCTAGGCTGTATGTTGACCAGAGGTGTTTATATTTCCAGAAGCCACTCCTTGAATCAGGAACATTAGGTGCTAAGTGCAATACGCAGGTCGTTATTCCACATCTTACTGAAAATTATGGAGCTTCAAGAGACCCACCTGAGAAGCAAGCACCTATGTGCACAGTACATTCTTTTCCACACAACATTGACCATTGTCTGACCTGGGCACGGTCTGAATTTGAGGGTTTACTGGAGAAAGCTCCAGCGGAGGTCAATGCATATCTTTCAAATCCCGACGAATATGCATCTTCTATGAGAAAAGCCGGTGATGCTCAATCTAGAGATACTCTGGAACGAGTTCTTGAGTGCCTTGAAAGAGAAAGATGCAAAACATTTGAGGATTGCGTTGCTTGGGCTAGGCTGAAGTATGCATCAATCTAATAACATTGTTCAGTAATCAGTATTTTTAGATGATTTGCTTCACTCATCTCTAAAACTGAGTTTCTAAACAGGTTTGAAGATTACTTTGCCAATCGTGTCAAGCAGCTAACATATACATTCCCTGAAAATTCCGCAACCAGTACTGGAGCTCCATTTTGGTCAGCCCCCAAGAGATTTCCTCATCCACTGCAGTTCTCATCATCCGATCCTTCCCATCTACATTTTATTATGGCTGCCTCAATATTACGAGCTGAAACATTTGGAATTCCCATCCCTGATTGGGCCACAAATCCTAAAAAGTTGGCTGAGGTTGTGGACAAAGTTACAGTCCCAGAATTTCAGCCAAAAAAGGATGCAAAGATATTGATTGATGATGAAGCTACTAGCCTCCCATCGTCTTCAGTAGATGACGCTGCAGTAATCAATGAGCTTATCAGTAAGTTGGAGCATTGCCAAAAGACTCTACCACCAAATTTCAGGATGAAACCAATCCAATTTGAGAAGGTTTGTTTCTCACTTGTGGTTTCCAGTAGTATGAAACTGTCTGTATCACATTCGACCGTCCATGAGTTAGGAAAGCAGCAGGGACCTCCTTTTTCTAGCTTCTGCTCCAAGATAACTTATAATCGATGTTTTCTTGCAACATTTGCAGGATGATGACACAAACTATCATATGGATCTGATAGCGGCTCTGGCGAACATGAGGGCTAGAAACTACAGCATTCCTGAAGTGGACAAGTTGAAGGCCAAGCTAATTGCAGGTAGGATCATTCCTGCTATTGCAACGTCAACTGCGTTGGCCATTGGCTTGGTGTGCCTTGAGTTGTACAAGGTCTTGGATGGGGCTCATAAACGAGAGGATTACAGGAATGCATTTGCTAATCTGGCGCTGCCCCTCTTCTCAATGGCTGAACCAGTACCACCGAAGGTCTTCAAGCACCGTGACATGAGCTGGACAGTTTGGGACAGGTGGGTCTTCAAGGGTAACCCTACTCTGAGGGAACTTCTGAAGTGGTTAGAGGACAAGGGTCTAAATGCATACAGTGTCTCCTGTGGAAGTTGCTTGCTTTACAATAGCATGTTTCCACACCACAAAGAGAGGATGGACAAGAAGGTGGTTGATCTTGCCTGGGAAGTGGCAAAGATAGAGATCCCTCCTTATCGTCGACATGTTGACGTTGTCGTGGCATGTGAGGATGATGAGGGCAATGATATTGATATCCCTCTTGTATCAGTCTGCTTCCGTTAAGGATTCCTTTTCCCTTTTTTTTTTTTCTCTTTTCTAAAGGACATATGTGTTTTAGGGGAGATTGTATGAGATCCTAGAGGACAGCTTCAGAACATAAGATGTCCATTTTTCTGCGGGACATTACAGGTGTAGCAGGGATTCAGGGAATTCCGATTTGAGCAATCCGAATTGATTCAACAGCTCTACCACCCTTCCACTTGACTACTCAAACCATAGGAACAAGCAATTGTGACTCGATACCCTTTTGATATCCTTTTGATATCAATCTTGACTAACAAATACCTGTATGATTGGAGTACATGAAGCTATATTTGTTGCAAAAATATTTGAACCAACAATAGGTGTGAGCAGTTATGTCCCGCTTTGATACATTGACATATTTGGTGCACAGTTTTGAGCATGGCAAGCTTCTTTCTTCTTGTGAAGATCCTTGAATGATCAATACAATAAGCAAAGCAATTATACCCCACTTGAAATTAGACTATTAGGTGACTATCAGGTTTTATCAGCACCTTCATCAAAATCAGCAGCTCCACTGGCTCGAAAGTTCAGCTTCTTCTGATATTTTAACCTTCGACGTTCATCAAATTCTTCCCATCCCTCAACCTGTAATACAGATACCCAACTAATTGGCAACCTGTCTACATATCTCTAATGAACATGAACCGATCATAGAAGTAAGCAGGATACCTGACGTAGGACATCCATTGTAACTTCCGTTCCATGCAGATTCAGTGTTGAGAGCTTCACACACTTACTGAATAAAGTGGGTGGCAGCGACTTGAGCCCGTTATTACTGAGATGCAGTGCCTGGGGAACAGCTATGGAACTGTTAAGCTATGTGACAATAGTATAAACATGACAACACAATCTGGAATTATGGATTTGTGACATAATCAAATGGAACGCAACCTTCATATTCTGTAGATTTCCAAGTGTTTCCGGCAATTCCGTAAGAAGATTTGAAGATAGATTTACCTGGGCAACATAAAACATACAGCAAAAACAAAGATCAGCAGACACTACACATTAAGAAAGTTGATTTGCAACAAGATAATATTGGAAGAAATACAGGGAAAGACAACACTAATCTACCTCAGTCAAAGAGCTGCAATCACCCAAGCTAGATGGCACAGTACATATCCTGAACAATAAAAAGTACACAAATTATCTAGTAGAAGATAAAAGTAAACAAAGCAAACCCTATCAAATAATACAAGCACAAAGGAACAAGGTTACTTCTTACTTAGACTAGAGGATGGGAAGAAAGAAGAAGGAATTAAGTTGGTTACCTGTTATTATTGACTTTCAAAATTTCTAGCCGAGTTAAATGACCTATTTCTACAGGAAGATTCTCCAGTTTGTTGCTTGCTATGTGCAATTGCTCCAGAGAAGTGAGTAGACCCAACGACGAAGGTAAATTTGTTAACCTGCATAAGGTGTAATATTTTGATGAATCAATTCACCATTTCAACTATGTTATCGATACAAAACAGTGGCAGAAATGCGAAAAGCGTTTAGATTCAAATGTATACCAGTGAACCACCAAAGAGGATGCATTTATGGTTCATTGACAGTAAGAAGCGCAGAAAATGACCCCAATGAAAAGGTCTAGAGAGTGACTTACACAAGGTTACCATACTGCTTTTTAGTTGATATCGTCACTAGTCACGAACAAAAGCTATTTAATCGCGTAGAAAATGAGAGGCATCACTAGCAATTGATAGAATACTTACTGGTTGTGATTTATAGCCAAATATGTCAAGCCCTTCAACTCAGATAGACCTTGCCAGCTAATAGAATCCTCGGAGAGTTGATTTGAATTCAAGATTAATTTCTACAAAACCAAATGGGAGCAGTCGCCGACTTAAAAATAATTAGCAAGAGTTCTCTATGACACCTAAAGAAAAGGTATAGTGTAGTTGCTAACCTGGATAGGTGTCAGGCAGCCAATTTTGATGGGCACATCCAATATATGATTATTGGCAAGATCAAGTACTCTAGCAGAAGATCCGCAATTCCATACTTCATCAGGAATACTCTTCCAAGAAACAATACTTACAGTAATCAGATTAATACACAAAAACAAAATAGGACACTTTCCTTCCCCTCAGTAATAACTAAACAAGATATTGTTTCAGTCACCCAAACATCATCACAAGCAAAAAACTAAAAGAATTCACTCCACTTCATCAACAACTAATGTAAGATCATAACATATAATCAGGTTAGTCAAATGCTGGAGCCTGACCCCATCATATAGTGAAATGTGCAACACAGAACACAGATATCTACAGTAAGAAAAGCATAATTACAAATTTGAGAAGCAATTCAACTTAAATTGAAAAGGGGTACCTTCAAATTGGATTCAGAGAGTGCAACCACACCAGTGATCTTCCATCTTTCAACTCTGGTCTTAACAGCGACCGGGGGTTGTTCGATGACCTTGCTGGGCTTCCTATCCACATTCATAACCCTCCGATAATTGGAAACCACTGGGTCATCCTTTACCTTGGGACCATCCTTTCAAACCCAACAAAAATTGAACAGGAAAACCCCATTTCATTTCATTTGATTCAATCACATGAAATTGACACTCAAAAGAAAGAAGAAGGAAGAAATAAATACCCCTTGGTGAAGGCCCTGAGTAGCCATAAGCATGATTTTAGAACCAGCAGATATCCCCGAAGATCTGAGTGTCTGGGTATCGACAAGAATGTTGCCTTTGTGGATGAGTTTTTGGCCGCGAGGGAGGACGTTGGTGGAAGATTGAAGCAGTGATTTGAGGTGGGAAATGGTGGAATCCAGGGAGAGAGACAAAGGAATAGTCTGACCTCCGAACTTGATCTGAACTTTTACTACTTCGCCGGCGCCGGCGCCGGCGCCGGCGGCTGCTTCCTTTTCCATTTTGTTCTTCTCTCCTATTATTCGACGAGATGTTGCCGGAACATTGGCGGTGAAATTGTCCAGCGCCAATGTCCAACTACGCACCAAATCCACACTACTAAATGGTTTATTATTTATTTAATTCATTTACTCTGTTTTCCTTTACTTATCAATGTATGGCATTATTTCATTTCATTTCTTTTCTTTTTTTTCCATTATTGAAAATTAAAGGCTTAAAGATTGATAAAATACAGCAAAATAGCATTATAAAACAGTAAACAACTCACTTCAAAAGATAAAAGGCTTACAACGAAAACTGCTAAATATAAGCAATACAACAAAGACTTACAAACTCACAACAACAACAAAAAAAAAATTCTCATACGACTGCGATCTTAAAAGATCAATAACTTCACTTCATTGAGTAATCACAGTTCTGCGATCAATTTCAGCATCAATAACGTAAATGTTGGGTTTTTTGTGGCTCATTAGATCTGTTACAGTCCAAAACGGCAAAGGAGTGAGCCGCGACTCGCGCCAAAGGAGGCGCTAGGCGTGCCCCGGGTAGAGAGAGAAGAAAGGAGGCACAGGCAGCGCCAATCTTGGGTGACGTGAAATTCTTCTCGTGATTAATTTTGTTTAACCTAGGTTCTCTTTTCAAGTCAGATACTGCTTGTTGTTATTTGAGTTTTAATATAACTCTAAGTTCTAGCCACCTTATAAATATGGTACAGTCTTCTCCACTTTAGTCTATGTCGAACGATTAGATACAGTTTCACTAATATTTTCATAGTATCGTGAGTTGAGAGTTTGAGAGATTGGATTGTAATCTCCATTGTTGATCATATCACACCCTGTGATAGTGATCGAGTTGTACTCCTCCCTTCTCATAGTGGATTATTTTCTGGCTGTCGCCGTCCGTGGATTTTCCTCCGAGTTCTTTGGTTTCCCACGTATACCTGGTGTTCATTTTATCGCTTATTTTTTCATTCCTGAATTTTTTCGTAATTTCCGTCATGTCGTTTATTTCGCTTCCGCTATAACCTTGCTATTATTTTCCTAACAAGTGGTATCAGAGTAAGGTGGAGATGACTTTAATCATGAAGCGTGAGATTCCAAAATTCGATGGAACTAGGAGTTTCACGATGTGGAGATTGCAGATGAAGGTGGTCCTTATTCAGCACGGGTTATAGGATGTGATCGAGTATCCCGACGTGAAGATCGATGAAACGATGAGTGATGAGAACTTCAAAAAAGTTCCAGAAAGAGATCCAGACTAGCCTGAGTTCGAGGTGGAGTAGGTTGAGGCTCAAGGTGAAGTTACTAGAACCTGTAATTAGGAGTTGGTTGTTGATAACACTCCTGAAATAGCTCAGGTGGATGAGCCTGAGATCGAAATTGACGTTCCTCAGGTGGAGGAAGAACATAGTATAGCAAGAGATCGTCCCAGGAGGGAGATCAAGAGACCAACGCGGTATACAGATAACGTTATGATTGTATATGCGTTGAGTGTTGCAGAGGAGACTCTTGAAGGTGTTGAACCTTCTACTTATCAGGAGGTCATCTCCTGCCCAAGTGCCTCAAACTGGATAGGAGCTATGCAAGAGGAGATGAAGAATCTGTAAAAGAATCATACTTGGGAGCTTTGTGACTTGCCTAAAGGACGACGAGCTCTTACTGCTAAATGAGTATACAAGAAGAAAGAAGGTATCCCTGGTGTAGAGAGTGCAAGGTGGAAAGCCAAATTGGTGGCTAGAGGTTGCAACCAGAGAGGGGGAATTGACTACAACGAAATTTTCTCACCAATTGTGAGGCATACGTCAATCCGTACCTTGCTAGCCTTCGTTGCTCTATTGACATGAAGTTGGAGCAACTTGATGTGAAGACTGCATTCCTTCATGGCGAGTTGGAGGAAGAGACCTATATGAGGCAATCAAAGGGTTTCACCGTTCCTGGTAAGGAGGAACATGTATGCAGATTGAGGAAGTCCTTATATGGATTTAAACAAACACCCAAGCAGTGGAACAAAGGGATTGATACCTTTTGAGGGCCCTTCGTGGCAATGCCCTGCGAAGGAGCGTGTTGATGGTGACAATCGAGGTGGTTATTTGGACCAATTAGTCGGATCATGGTCCAAGGTGGAGTTTGTTGGGTTTTGTGACCCATTGGATCCTCCTAGAGTCAAAAAATCGGCAAGAGGAGAGGAGGAGACGTAAGTCGCGCCTCATTCGGTGCTACAAGGAATCCTAGGTGGTGTGGAATTTCTCTCTTGGTTAATTTTGTTTAACCTAGGTTCCCTCTTCAAGTCAACTACAACTTGTAGTTATTTGAGTTTTAATGTAACTCTAATCTATCATAGCCACCCTATAAATAGGGTTCAATTTTCTTCACTTTATTTCAGGGCGATCGATTAGATCAGAAAGAAAATATTGAGAGAGATACAATTTCATCAATATTTTCCCAGTGTTATATCGAGAGATTGTGGGTTGAAAGCTTGAGAGATTTTATTGTAATATCTTTTGTTGATCTTATCACACCCTGTGATAGTGATTGAGTTGTACTTCTCCCTTCTCAAAGTGGATTCTTTTCTGGCTATCGCCGTCCGTGGGTTTTTTCTTTGGTTTCCCACGTATACCTGGTGTTCGTTTTATCGCTTTTTTTCGTTCCTGATTTTTTATGTAATTTTCATCATCTTGTTTATTTCGCTTCCACTATAACCTTGCACTTATTTTCCTAACAACAAACAAGTTATAATTTACTCATGAATCATTTCACAGTTTATGAATAAGTTTTAAGGGGAGTCAGTCTTACTCTTGACCCTCGACTCCTAGTCACTCAAGGAAAATCACCATTCCCCAACATGCTTTCATTACAAGGGTGTGCTTGCTGGGTCGTCCTCCAGTTCAGCCTAGAACAAGGCAATGGAAAGGGGCTAGCCACTCCTTTTGCCCCATCTATAATGGAGATGAAAAAACCTTCAATCATCTTTTCATGAGCTACCCTCTGGGGAAAAGCATTCACAATTTGGGCCCTTTGTGATATCTTTGCCAACCCAATTGATTTGAACAATGGGGCCAAGCAATAGTAAATATGGAAGTGCCGAGTATTGAAAAGCAACTCATTGATGCTATTTTCTGTGCGAACATTTATACCATTTGGCAGGAGAAGAACTCTCGAGTCCATAAAAATAAAGAAAGAACTGCTCATTTCCTAGCCCTAGTGATCAAAAACAATGTAAAGGGCCGTTGTTTAAGTTATCCAAAATATTATAGAAAAGTTCAGAAAGTCATAGACATTGCTCTAAACTTATAAATTGGGTAGCTTTTAGTGTTGTCTTGTACCTCTCAGTTTGTTAATATAGTCTATACTTTTGTGTGTGTGTATATATATATCAAGTAGGAAGAGAGTTTAGGTAGGAAGGTGAGAAGAGTAAATCTTGACCATTGATCTTACATCTGACGATGTGCGGTCATGAATATTACAGAGTGTGGTAATGGATTTCATGACTACAATTCCTAATATACATGACCACACTCCATAAAATCCATGAACACACTCTCTAATATTCATGACCACACATCGTTAGATGTAAGACCAATAGTCGAGATTTACTCTTCTCACCTTCCTACTTAAACTCTCTTCCTACTATATATATATATAGTGTGTGTGTGAAAAATAAATTACGGGTTTGTTAATATCTTTCCATTGTAATAGTATGCCAACCACTATTAGAAATTGTATTGTTTCCACCATATGGCAACGTACATTCATACCCTTCCTGTAGCAAAATATATACACCCATTATCATGTTCCATGGTAGACTATGAATTTACCCCGGGCATTGATGATATGAGGTGGATGAAGCTGCAATCAAAGTGTAGTGGAAGTCACATAAACATACCATGATAATTAGCAACATGCATCGCAATCATGATTGGTTACTTGATTTTGCAGCTATCAATTTCAATACTTACTGAATGAATGAATGAATGAATGAATGAATGGGTCATGGACTTATGGGATGATAATGTATTGACTAATAAGGTACGTAGTGCATCCTATATATATATGTTAGTTGTAGTGTAAGTATAAAGGCAGGGTGCCAGGGTGGGCATGGAGGTGCACTGAATTGGTGCATTCTAAGACTGGCAATACATTCATCACTCCCTAAACTGCATGCCCAATAATTATCACACCCCACTCACCTCACTTCCCTACATACTTGGATCTATCATTCTTATTTTCCAACTAACCCCATCTAATCCATCGCATTGCCATTGCATTTTACTTTAAACTTAATTAATGTCTGTATCCTTTCATGTCCTTATTGATTACGTATTATGACCAATATGATTGACTCCTTTTACACACACTGACATACACACATATACCGATTTATTGGCATTGTAGTAAAAGGGCAGGTCACGAAACTAAGGTATTAATGATCAAAATTTATGAACATACAATTTTATATAATAAACTTACTCATAAACCTTCACATTACATATCCAATATGTGTATGCATGTGAATTGGTAGGCAAAAACAAGTGAAAAGTAGGGAGTAGGTAGATGATATGTGGCATGCCATATCCATGTGTGTGCAGTAGTGGAGGCGAACTAGTCGGCACAAAACATGGACGGACCCTTCATTATCATTAATATAAACCTTCACATTACATGATTAGTTAGTTAGTTCTCTAACTTCCTCCTTGTAATGTAAGAAGCCGGCACCGCCCTCAAAATTGTATAATACTCCCATACTACATTCATTATCAGACATTCCCTCTAATCATTTTTAACCACTTTGGTTACATACTACATCCTCAAATTTCACACAAAACAAATTTAGATACGCTTCAATAACATTTAATTATATGTTTCTAAAACTCTTTGAGAACAAGATAACTTCCTCAAAAACTCAATACCAAAAACAAGCGACACTCCTATGCATGCCAAATGTCGACATGCCCATGTCAAGCTCAAGAGAAATTGAAGAAGCAAGCCCCAAGCTAGCACTCCTTGGCCAGAGCCTTGACACACGTGTGCCAAAGACTGAGCGATAACTGATGGGAAGTCGTAAGCTGGCACGCCTGTGACACTCAGTTGGCACGCCCGTGCCAATACCTGGAGCAAAAACAGCCAAAGTGTCACAGGCTGGCACTACCATGACACCAAGATGGCACACCCATGCCACCTTCGACTTGGGCCTGCGCATTTGTTATTTAAACGATGCGTTTTGGATTGTACTCTTTTACCCATAAACATTCTTGTAAACGTTACTAGCAATTATTAAGTAGTCATTGGCATTAGTTTTACACTTTTGTTATCTTTCTTTCCAGTTTTCATTAATTGTCAAGCACGTTGATTAAGAATTAATGCAAGTTCAAGATTTGCTTTCAATCTCTTGTTTCTCTTTTCTCCTTAGTGCTATGTTACTCTCTAGTTGTTGCAATTTAATTAATTCTTGTTATTTGGAAATGGCTCATATATACCATGTAATTTTCATAGCTTATCAAACCAACTAATCTTGTGGTGAGAAATCTCAAATCACTATAGCCAAGTAGAGAAATAAAATTAAAAAAATGTTACAATTGTTAATGATAGTGGTTAATATAAATTGCTGGTTCTTGCTACATATTTTGGTAGACTTGAATCATTCTCCTTGTTGAAAACTGAGATATAAGATTTTCCATATTAGAATTTTGAACAACTCAACAAAGTTTCCTGAAATCTATTTTCCCAGACTTTGATGAAACTTGCACATAAAATAGTAAATGAAGTTGGAAAAGACCATCCATCACCTTGCATATATTTATATTTGGTGTGGTCCATGATTAGCATTTGACGGCAGCTCCAATTAATCCTATGAAAACTGAAATCATTTAATTTTTCATTAAAAAAGAATTAGGTAATACTACTTGGTAATAACAAATAAGGCAGTAAATTTTAGAATAAAGAGAATAGGAGCATTAGATAATGGTGATATTAGGACGTAACATTTGGTATATAAAAATGGGCAAAGACTTTTGAGACTGGAGCGAGTCAGGGGGTGAGAGGCGGCTCGTGATGGCGGGCAGGGTTTGACTCCATCATCTTGCTCCTGATAATGGTGATCAACATTCAACCTAAAACCCAGTTAACTTAATTACACCTACAAAACATACATTACCAAATCATGGCACTGATAATAAAAGAAAAGAGAATTTGGTAGGCTTGAACACATTGCATTTAAGCCCCCGCAGTATAATTCTTCGTTTTTACAGTTTTAGACCGACGCGGCATGGGCATGGGCATGGGCATGGGCAGGGCTCATCCTCTTTTCCTCGCAACTCTCTTCCTCCAATTCACACGCTTCTCCTCCTCCTCCTCACATTTACCGTAGATTGTTTGACTTTTTTGTGAAAAACCCTTTTCTAAAACCAACGTACATACATACAATTCATTACATCCGCCTTGACTAAACGCGTTTTCTTCTTTTGTTGTTTATCTCTCTCTTGGCCTGTTCAGCTTCTCAATCAGTCATCGTCTTCTTCCCCAGCTCCCTTGTTTCTCTTATCAATCATCACACATCTCTTATCTCTTATCTCTTCTTCTTCCTCCAACTGGTTTTGCATTACAAGACCTACGTACTGGGTGCTTTGTATGTTTCCCCCATCTGGATTCTCAGCTTATCATCCCCCCCTCCCCACCACCTGGGTACCAAAGTTTCAAACTTTATTATATTCTACACAACAAACTTGAACGAAGAGGATGTCCGTGGATGGATGCTTTTGCTGGGACTTTAATGGATACAGACCTCTGAGCAGTGGTCCAACCGTCTTCTGCCTTGTTTTGCTCTTGCTGTTTCATCCTAACTTCCTTCTCCCCTGTTCTTCTCTCAACTCCGAAGGTTAGTCAATAACATGTCTGTATAATCAACCCAACTGATTCTTTTTCTGCTTATTCTTGTTAAGCCCAGCAAGCTGATTTGGTTTATTTTTGGTTGGGACAAGGTTTGGCGTTGTTGAAATTTAGAGAAAAACTGGTGAAAGATCCGTTGAATAGCCTCTCCAATTGGAACGCAGCTCAACAGGGTGATTTTGTTCATTGTTCTTGGTTTGGAGTCCTCTGCTCCCATGACAGCAAAGTTGTTGCCTTGTATGTTCGTCTTCTCTCTTTCTCTCTTTCTCCCATTTTTGGTTTGGGGTTTGACTTTGTTGACAAATTCTTTTCTGCTAAAATCTTGTTTGGCTGCCCAGAATCTCAGATGTTTATTCCCTCTGCAAGTCTCTGTGAATTCTTCCCTTTTATAAAAAAAAGAATCTTTGTCTGTAAATAGTATGGAATTGGGTGTATCGAAGAGTCTGCATTTCTTTTACCTCTCCCTTAATCTTACAGGCTGATCATACCTTTGTGTGCAGAAATCTGAAGGATCTATGTCTTCAAGGGACACTAACACCTGAACTTAGAAACCTGCCTCATATTAAATCCATGTAAGCACATTATTTTCAATCACCAAAAGTGTTCCTGCTATATTTAGCCTCTGGGATTTCCATATTGAACCTTTCAGCAATCTGTGATTATGTTTCCAGCATATTGCGTAACAATTCATTCAGTGGGATCATTCCAAATGACATTGCTGAGCTGAAACAACTGGAAGTATTAGACCTGGGTTACAACAATTTCAGTGGTGCAATCCCATCTAACCTCAGGAACCACTTTTCCCTGTCAATTCTGTAAGTGTACCTTAATTGCTTGTTGATATGTCACTCCTCATGATCACTGAGATTTAGTTTTCTTCCAGCCCCTTTTGTTTTTGGCTAGTCTGAAACAATTTTCTCCATCTAAATATGGTGCAGTCTTCTGGACAACAATGACTTGCTTGATTACTCCTCGGATGAAAGCGAGCCAGAGGACTTTATTGGAAGGCGCTTACTGCAGGAGCTACGTGTGCCAAGGCAGAATAGGAGAGGCGGCATAAGGATAGATGGCGATGCTATCCCCTCACAACCACCATCAATAGCTTCTTCACCATCTCCGTCTCCGTCTCCAAACCCTTCTCCACGATCTCATTCTCGTCCTCGTCGTATATTTCCTTTTTTATCGCCATCACCGGAATTTGCTCCATCACCATCTCCATTAGGCAGTCCTTCCCCATCACCAGCACCTGCTCCTGCGATATTACAACCGTCGGATCCTCCTTCACCCCCTCCAGCTCTTTCTGTACCACCAGCATCAGCACACGCCGCTAGAGTCCCTGTGTCTTCATCTGCTTCTAATAGAAATTCAAAGGGAAAGCATCATAAGGTGGTAATTTGGGCTTCTGCTGTTGGAGCGTCTGCGTTTATAATTATTCTAGCAGCTGCTATTTTGATCTGTCGGAGCAGTAAGGTAGTTACTGTCAAACCTTGGGCCACTGGGCTAAGTGGACAGCTTCAGAAAGCATTTGTCTCAGGTATTTCTCAATCTATACTACCAGACGTCGTACTTTTGGGGCAAGGAACATCGTGCTAATACTTTTGACTGCAGGTGTGCCAAAGCTAAAGAGAGTGGAACTTGAGGTAGCTTGTGAAGATTTCAGCAACATTATTGGCTCTTTGAATGATGGGATCGTCTACAAAGGTACTCTTTCTAGTGGGGTTGAGATAGCTGTTATCTCAAGTATGGTGAAATCTCGTGACGAATGGTCAAGGAATCTGGAAGCTCAGTTCAGGAAGAAGGTATAATATCCCTTATCGGCGACACTGTCACTGGCTATAAAATGTCGCATGTAGCACTGAAATGTTGTTTCTTGCTGATGCATTACAGATAGAAACATTGTCAAGAGTTAACCACAAGAATTTTGTGAACCTCATTGGTTACTGTGAAGAAGAGAAGCCCTTCACTAGAATGATGGTTTTTGAGTATGCTCCAAATGGGACACTCTTCGAACATCTGCACAGTAAGTAGCATCTCATATCAACCAGCAAAATAGTATGTCAATTCTGTTGTATTTTAGCTCATTAATTTCTCTCAACTGAATGCCTTGTTGTAGTAAAAGAAGCAGAACGTTTGGATTGGGGCATGCGATTGCGTATAATTATGGGCATGGCATATTGCCTGGAGCATATGCACCAGCTGGACCCACCCGTACCTCACAGGGACCTTCAGTCTGGCTCAATATACCTGTCAGAAGACTACGCGGCTAAAATATCAGATTTCAGCTTCTGGAACGAGGGAACGGGAGCTAAGACGAGGTCACCCTCCTTGCAGTTGTTAGAGGCAACACTGACAGACATAGAAAGCAATGTCTTCAACTTTGGGGTCGTTTTGTTCGAAATAATCACGGGAAGGATGCCTTTCATGGACGACAACTGCTCTCTGGCAGACTGGGTGTTGGACTACTTAGAGAAAGACTACATACCACGGGAGCTTGTGGATCCGACATTGACATCATTTCAAGAGGAGCAGGTCCAGAGATTGTTTGACATAATTAAAGACTGTATGCACCCTGAACCTAAAGAGAGGCCGAGAATGAGTGAAGTTATAGCGCGTCTGAGAGATATTACAAGGATGGGACCTGATGCTGCTATACCTAAACTATCCCCTCTTTGGTGGGCAGAACTCGAGGTTTTGTCCATTGAAGCTAATTGATAAGATTACGGTGAGTGAATTTTGCTATACTTGATTCGACGTGTTCATCTCAACACTATGCAGTCATGTTAGTATTGATACTGAGGAATGCAAACACGCTGGTCCAGAAGTTGTTCAACCAGCTCTGTTACTTGTTAAATATGTAGAATACATAGAAAGAGTGTTCATTTTTATGTGTGTATATATGAGTGAGGAAAACAGGGAATTCATCATTTTTTGTTTGTTGCTGCTTTCTTGCAGTTAAGTTGCAGCATCCCTTTCTTAAAAAAGAAAATGCAATGGTGAAAATGTGAAATGAGTAAAAGCAGATTGATTCATTCTTTTTAAACGCAAGAAAATAATTGAGTAAATTTCAACCAACATACGTAGTTTCATTTGGTTTCATTCTGTTGTTGCTACTTGCTGTTTCTGCCATGCAAACTCAGTTCCTAACACCAGTTGAGTTGCTGCAATTCTGTTATCTCTTCTCTTACTGCTAAACCATGGTTGTCAATACTGTCAAACATGATTGCCAATACCGTCAACCATGGATTTGATAAATGACTTCCTTTCACTGCCATCTCCAGACCTATAGCCATCTCCTGGCACCGCCTTGAACAACCAACACTAACCCGAATTACCTAAAACCACCCGAACTCACCCTCAGAACTATTGTTTTTATTGAGATAAGTAACGGCCACATAATCAATGGGATTAATTTCTCATTGATGTGGCAGTTACAATAGTCATAAAATCTCATTAAACACTCCTCCTAATTAAGTACGTTTTGTACTACTTAAGGAATTGATTAGGGGATGAGAAACGATACACAATAATATACGATAACCTCCAAAATATATTCTTTGTTCTCTTAACATGGTCTACCATCACAAGACTCGAGTTTGCAGTGTGACAATATTCGGGCGACTCTAGTAGCCACCGAAGATCGATCCTGACTCAACCGGGTACAACTATGACAATCAGGTCTTATTTCCGCAACTACAGTTAGTCCTTTAATTAACCAACAGAACCACCCAAAACCAACCAGAACTCCCCTTGTTCTGGTTCTGTTTGCGCCACCCAAGTGCGTAGCAATTGCCACCCTTGCAGCTGAGGCCACCTCCGAATCATCTTCCGCAAGAGCCGCCCATCAGCCACACAATTGCCACCCTTTCAGAGATCATTGGAACCGTCGTTAATCATCCACCAGTTCTTCTCAGTTTCTTCTAGGTGTATCATGAAGAGAAAGAAAGGGGAGGGTCTCATACAGTCATACATTTTACAAATTGGAACCTTACAGTATTCCATAGAATTTTATAGTCCCTCGTCGTATTAGGTCATCAAGTATTGGGCTGTGAATTACTCATGCAATTTTTATGCCGAAATGGTAGCTTTAGTCAGGACTTTTTGGCTCCTGGAACTTTTTTTTTTTTATCACCAAACGAAGAACCGGCTTATATTAATGATTCATTCAAAAAGGAGCGCATATTTGTCTCTTCCAGATCATCAATAGAGTCTGGCGCCATACCCATCCAAATCCTCCTACGAAGCTCAAAAGGGTGACTATAAGCAATTTCGTGTGCTACTCAATTTCCCTCCCTCCTAACATGCATAAAACTTACAAAATTAAATTCATCACAAACTGAAAAAAGTTGCAGCAACAAGAAAAATTCAAAGTTATTCTCCAGCACTCGGCCTTGCATCTTCCTAATAATGTTCAGCGAATCGCCTTCGACTTGTTACAAATGAAAAGCTATGTCACGTCGAAACGGACCATCAAAGATAGAACATTGAAGTTTCCTGATCTTTGGGTGCCATATAATCCTTTTTTAAATTTTTTTTTTAATGTCAGAATCCTTCTAAAATTAAACGAATCATATTTTCCACAAATTGAAACAGGAACTTATTTAAATAATTGAAATTTAAAAAGCCTATAAAACTAAGCCATCCGAAAAAAGATGCAATTTAAAAATGGCGGTGGTTTATACATATTCATTCATACTCAACAACAACTCAACCTAAATAATTAAAGCACCAAATGGAGTAAATTAATAAGAGTAGGATCATATTATAATGATGGCATTGTTGTCAATACGACTTTTTTTTGTTTAACTTGGCAGAAAATGTGGACCGCGTCAGGGCATATCATAGACAAAAACGTTTACCTTGCCATTTTAAATAAATCACTTTGAGTGTGTTTTGTGTGCAGATAATATATAATGTAGGGTGGTTATTATATTTACTAATTAGGTGCCACAGTCAAACGCACCAAATTCAGGCAAGTACAAACTTGAATAATCATAGGTAGACCTGTCAGTTCGGGCGGACATGTCGGTTTTGGTCGGGTTCGATAAAGGCCTGTTTCGGGTTTATTTATGTTTTAAGTTTGAGGATTCTGAGCTTAACTTTAAACTTTCAGACGAGTTCGGATCGATTTTTGGGTCGGGTCATATTTTGCCAGCTCTAATCATATGTTCTTGAAAGTCATTGAAGTACAAACTGTTTGATAGTAATGTCATCATCTACTTACATGCCAACCTTCTTTTGTGTGTATTTATCCTATAGACAAGCTTCAATACATTTGTTCACTTTCCGTCTACAAGCATGTAACGTAATATACAATATTTTAAAAAGTCATCGCATTTCTTGAAGAGCAAGGGGAAGAGATCAAAAGCCAAAAGATGTGAATCGAATTACTAACTGTCAGCCCAAGGGATGTAACACTGAAGCATACACAAGTTTATTAAGGCGAGCAAACACTCGGATCACGTGTTGTAACAGGTACCATATACTTGTCGATAGCGACATTGTACAAGTTGGAAAATATATACACTACATCCTGGACAACCAAAATACAGAATATTGAACTTGGAAACTATATGCAACTCTTGTATCGATCACCTGTGGCAAAATTTACAAGGCTCCACAGTCTAAAAGACTCTAAGCAGTAAATACACGCTTTTCTTGGGTAGTATGCATACCGATATTTCCCATCACATCATCTCATCTATTATGCCATTTTCATAATCCAAAGCTTGTATTTCTTGATATACATATATACGAGACAAGGTCCAATCAACTCAGCATCCGACAGGCGTTTGCAAAACTCGAGATAGGATTCGAAATGCCCTGGTTGCTGGATCTTACGTCTGAGCCCCTGAAGAACTGCAATCCTGTCTAGCTGCTCTGGACTCAATCCCATGTTGAGCATTTTGGTTACTGTTTCTGCAGCATCCTCAAAATTGCCCCCTTTTATGTACCCTCTCAGCAACCATGTCAAGGTCTTCTTTTTACCGGAAGAACTCGTGGCATCCAATGCAGTTAGCAGTCTTGAAACTGCAGCAGATTCCCCCTGTGAAGCACAGATAGCGAGGACTATGTCGTAAAAGTACCTCTCAACCTCTTTCCCGATGACCTTCATTTCCCACAGTTGTCTTTCAGCTTCGAGTCCACGGCCAGCACATATATACATAGCAAGCAACTTCTCGTGAACCAAACTGAGGACGGAAGTGTTTCCCTCTTCAGCTAACCAGCTTCCCATTTGTATCCCTTCTTCCAACACATCAGACTGATACTTCTCCACAAGCTTAATATTTTCATCATCAAGTCCTTCAACTAAACCGTCTTTTGCAAAGGTCTTCAGTTTACGTAGTGCTTTTCCTACTTCATTCAATTCTTTGACCACAGCTGTCATTGCAATCAGGTAGCTGTAGGTTTCCGGATTCAACCCGGTTTCCCTAAGGCTAATCACCAGTTTCACAGCATCCCGATAATTTCCTTCTTCCTAACAAAAACAAATTAACAACTGATCAATACAGGAAGCCCATAGAAACCATCTGAACTTCACATTTCCTTGCATCAATCAGTAGGAACAAGAGGATATATTGACTGAACAACTCATCTTCTCATGCAAGGAAAAGGGTCCCCTCAAGAGTGATAGAGACATTAAATGGGTCATCCTACCCTCCCTCCCCACCAATTCACTGCCCCCCCCCCCCCCTCCCCAAAAAAAAGAAAACAGAAATACAGATAGAGAAATCCCACCTATAGTTCTATACTCGAATACTCATGGTAAACCCAAGAACAATGAATTCCCCATGTTTAAAGAGTAATAAATAAAATGCATTACTCAGTAAGTTCTGTTAATTTCAGACAGAAGCATAGACCAACATGAACCACATCATCATATTGGCTTCTTACAATCAGCATATACTAGAAAGTACTGATTTTTTCTTCCTTACTGTGACAATAAAAATGATAACTATAGAGAATTCAACCTAATTCACATGTAAATCATGAATAACTATAGTTATATGATGAGATAAATAGAAAAGTGGAAAGAAAGAATGAATGAAAACAGACCATCATCTTCCAAGCCAGGTAACCAGCAGGGCCACCCTTGTGTGTATGTTGGGGATCATCCTGTAAAGAGGGAATTCCTCGAGCGAGAACTTCCTTGGTAAAAGAGACAGCAAGATCCTTCTGACCCAAATCCCAATACACAGAAATAGCCTTCTCCATCATACTGAAATTGGGTTTAAGACCAACACAATCCATATCAACCAAAAGATCAACAACTTCTCTAACATCCTTTTGAGACTCAATCATCTTCTTGACCCATCCACACATGATTGAAACCATCAACTCCATGGTCTCCTTGTCAACTCTATTCTCCTTCTTGAGCCACTCAAACACCTCCAAAGCACACCATGAGTCCCTACCCTCTTGAGAAAAGTATACCAACACAAGCTGCAGTTCTCTTGCTGATAATCTCTCATTCATTTCTTCAAGAATGTCAGATGGTTCGCGGGTCATACGCTCTAATTCTTCAATTGCTTCAAAGAAACTTTCACCCATCTCATCTTCATCCTCACTCGTCAATACTCGGTCCAATTCCACCGCCCTTAATTCTCGAGCTTTACTTCGAATTGGGACTATCAATTTCAACATTCTATCACCAGTTTCCCTCATCGCTAACCTAGACCATGCTTCAATTCTCAAATTTCTATCTCTATAGCCTGGACAAGGGGGATTTACATACTTCAATGAAGCAAACCCAGTTGCCAGGGACATTTCTTGGGATAGCAAAACACACCCACAAACACAATCTTTCAAAAAACACACACACGATTCAGACTCTGAGGTTTTAGGCAAGAAATTAGGCTTGTAATCAAGAACCCAATTCCGGTTTTATAAAGAAACTTCACTGGAATAAGGCTTGGATGACAACTTCGTGGAAAGTTGAACAAAAGTGCTAATATGATACCTAACCTCTTTGGATAATGATAACCCACCAACCGAAAGAGAGAGAGAGAGAGAGAGGCAATTATCGAGTTGATATGAATTGAAGATTGAGAGAATTTGAGGGGGAAAGAGATAAACCCAGGAGAATGAGAGGGAAGAACATACAAAAGGGCAAAGGGGAAGCGGTGGTGAATATTTCAGACAGCTACAAGCTGCTCCACTCTCCTCAATATACCAATGGCTTCTTCTCCTCTCAGAAAGACAGATTTTTTTTTAATGTTTCGTTTTGCTTGTGGGGGTATATGTATTTTGGGGAACGAAAGGCAAAGATTGAAGATAATGGTGTCCTAATTTTTCAGTTTTTTTTTTGTTGGTTATGTGCCAGTGGATTCAACTATGAAGAAACGTGATCTTCGTGGGCCAACACAATCAGTTTCAGGCTGATTTGAGTGTGGGACTTGGGATTTTTCAATTACAAGCCCATATAGTTTAGACTTTGCTCAGCTGGGTAACCAAATAATCCGATCTCTTTTGCTAGGGAATGACTTCCACATTTCCATATTAATTCACATTTTCTTATCTTATATTTTATTAATAATTGTAATATTATACTTTTAGGATAATAAATTATTGTATCAATTGAAGAATTTATGATTAAAATTTTAAAGTTTAACTATGCAATTTTTAAAGATGACAATTAATATAGAATGGAGGGGGTAAAAATGCTTTTACCTGGCTTTAATCCCACCTAATAATGAACAAGTCTCCTATACTTTAACACTGTAAAAAACAAGTGTTTATTCGGATTTTTCAAGTAATTTTAACGCTCTTCCTTACTTTATTCATTATGTTTTTAAGCAATGCCAAGTTGGTCTCCATTGTTGGGGAGTCCAATTATGGACTTTATGGTTTGTACATCCTGTGGTTAAACAAATCGAACACGCATTTATTCAAGATTTTCATGAAGCTAGATAGTTAAAAAAGATTTTTTTTCAACTAAGATTGTAATGAATTAAAGTAATTAAGCATGATTTATAAATTTGGATTAACTAGAACTAGTGGTCTATAAATTGCAAAATTTGAAAGTAAAATTGCTACATCTTATTTCTTCATATTTTATACTGGGCTAGATTTCAAAGTATTAGTTTTGTTTTGTTTTGATAGGAGATAATTTCATGTCTCAAGATGAATTATTTTTATCGATGGACCAAATGAATGATTAGATAGCACCAAAAAAAATCCAAGGAGCTTAAGAGTTTGAGATATGGCAAATAGGCGTCAAAACCGCCTTTCTGAATGGTTTTCTGGAAGAAGAGGTGTATATGATGCAACCAGAAGATTTTGAGGATCCCAATCAAGTTGGGAAAATCTATAAGCTGCGAAAGGCCATTTATGGACTTAAGCAAGCTTCTAGGAGTTGGAATCATATGTTCGACAAGGTATTCAAAAAGTTTGGTTTTCTTCAGAAGCAGGAAAAACGTTTTGTTTACAGGAAACTCAATGGGAGCAAAATTGTATTGTATGTGGATGACATACTCCTTATTAGAAACGATATTCCTATGCTAGCTGGAGTCTTACAAGATTTAGCCGAGGAAGAATTTCCAAATGAAGGATCTCGGCGAAGCCCAGTATATTCTTGGAGTCAAAATCTATAGGGAATGGATAGATTAAAGCGTTTGATTACGTTGAATCAAATAACTTACATTGATAAGGTTTAGCATGGAAAACTCCAAGAAGGGTTACATCCCTATGGTCCGTGGCACATCACTTGGTAAAACACATTGTCCTTCGCAATTAAAAACTTACAGCGAATGAAAAATGTACCCTATGCTTTGGCAATAGGATCCATTATGTATGCCATGAGATGTACTAGGCCAGACATAACTTATGCTCTGAGTATGTGCAATAGGTTTCAATCTAATCTAGGAGAGAAACACTGTATAACTATGAAAAACATACTCAATTATTTGAACAAGACTAAAGAGTTGTCTTTAGTATATGGAGGTGATACGCGACTATGTGTAAAGGGCTACATCAACGTCGGCTTACAAAAGACAAGGGTGATTACAAGAGCCAATATGGGTATGTCGTCTTGTTAAATGGAGGGGTTATGAGCGGGAAGAGTTCTAAGCAAGACACAGTTGCGGATTCTACAACTGAGGCTGAGTATATTA
Organism: Portulaca oleracea; assembly: GCA_029582165.1. Classification (NCBI taxonomy): domain Eukaryota; kingdom Viridiplantae; phylum Streptophyta; class Magnoliopsida; order Caryophyllales; family Portulacaceae; genus Portulaca; species Portulaca oleracea. The sequence goes on from CM055893.1 coordinate 145,371, forward strand.
TCGCTTCAGAAGCCGCAAAAGAGGTTGCATGGATGAAGAAGTTCATCACGTTATTTAGAGTGGCGCCTAGCGTAGTGGAAGGTGTGAACCTCTACTGTGATAATAGTGCGGTCATCGCTCAAGCTAAGGAACCTAAGGCACATGACAAGGCCAAGCAGTGTCCTGTAAATATCATCTTCTACAATCTTTCGTGCATGATGGTAATGTAAGGGTATGCAAGGTTCACACGGATGCGAATGTCATTGATCCACTCACTAAACCCCTAGCACAAGCTAAGCATGAAGGTTATGTCAGGGCTATAGGTATCAAGCATGTCATGAATGTGTATAGTTTACTTCTCATGTTTAAACAGTGAATAAGTTGTATTCGCATTAGAGAATGCACTGTTTTACTTCTTATGTCTTCATATTGTTCTCAGGTTGTAAACGATATTTATTCATCAATCAAAGTCATCTTTGTTCCGTTTTCAATTTTGGTTTCTTATTGAAAAGAATGTCCAAAAGGTTAGCTCATCCAAAAATTGGAAGATCAGATGATGTTTGTTCTTGTGAAACCCCATTCAGTGAATTTGAAAAGCCTAAGCCTCTGGTCGAATGTCGACCGAGTTCCTAATTGGATCATCATATATGGGACAATGATAATTGCAAACAATTAGCATATAGTACTGAAATGATGATCGAGTTTCATGATCATAGGATTAGATGTCAAAAGTTAATTTCATGAATAAAATTGTTGGAAAATAATTACTGAACTGACCCATAGTGGGAGTCTTTAAGTTATTATAAACATCATAAGAGCTCCCACTAACTCAAGCTAATTCCTCAAATATGAGTTCTTTACACCTCATACAAGCTTAATTGTGCCTTTGGATCGTTACCTAAACTTCTCGTAATAGGGGGTGATGTGATTGGTGTTTGGGTCACTTTTTTGGTCTTTGTAGTAATTTGTAGTTGAACAACATGTCATTTTCCACTCTTTTTAAGGGGTATATGTCTACAGACCACTCGATGAGATCAGCATTGAAAATTCTCGACCGAGCTTAGGAGGATCAACAGTTGATCTCCCATTTTGATAGTTTGACTCAGAGGTCGAGAAACATTCGGACTAAATAAGGATGACATGGACTTACCTTATCTGAATCCGAGACATCAAGAGACAAGAGAATTTTGTATATTAAACACTTGTGGGACAAGTGAGATATTGTTAGCAGTGCCTCGACAATGTTCAAATACATTTGAGTACTCAAGTCAACGTGGCACGATGATTAATGTCTTTGCTAGAAGATCTATTGATAAGTGACTGAACTGTTCAATCACATTCGTGTCAATCGGTCCCACGAGGTCTCATAAGCCAGTATCCCAAGGCAAGAGTGTGTTGGAGAGAGGACCGAATCAATAGGAGATTGATCTAAGGATGTGCTAAAACCCCTAGGGGTAAAAAGAAGGCACCACGGAAGGCGACAGTGGCCGTCACGGTTTGTGGTGGCCTCCAAGCAACAGATTTTGAATCTACTGCTCACCATGGTCCGTGGTGATACCCAGGACGCACATCCTACATCAGGAGTTGAGCCATCTTCTTCTCTCCCCACCTCCCCCCTATAAAGGGGGGTCCCTTTGGGATTGAAAAACTTGTCTTTCTATCCCAAGTGCCCATTATAAAGGTTAGTCTCTATTTTTGAGATTTAAGTGATATGATATTGGGAAAACTTTCCTTTGAAAGCTTCCGGTTTTAGGAGTCTCGAGGTGATTCCCGGGAATCCTCCCTATGGAAGGAAGGACATACCGTATAGAATATGGTCAACATACTCTTTGAACCTGATTTGATCAAGGTTGAACGGTTTAGCAGTCGTGTCGTAAGGTGCTGCGTTGACCTTTTGTGGAGGTTTCACTTTGGAAACTTCTACTCAGTGTCCCTTTTGAAGACCAGTGGGTCCAAGAGCTCAAGGCCAGCCGGGGCTGTCATTTTTAGAAACTTGAGGTAATACTAAGCCCATGCTATCTTTTCAATTCTATTATTTCTTTTTGGGTTAGTTTAGAATAGATTATGTGGAAATCCTCATAGTTAGGATTCCTTTTTCGCCCCTAATCAGGGTGGTTCTGATTAGATCGGATCCACCTTTTCATGTGGCCTAGTTAGAACTAGACTACCTAAACCATCAAAAACCCCATGCAAAACCTTAGCCATGCAAAAGAGCTATGTAAATCCTCTGTACAGTCAATGGCCGCGTGGACTACAAGGAGGTCCAGGGGTCGAATCCTCCCCTCACTTCACCATCCAACCACCGTCCAAAGCCATAAAAATCCACATGGTTCTGATGACCACATGGACTTCACGAGGTGGCAACACCTCCATTTCGACCCCACCATCTAGCAAATATTACATGCTTCCTTGATAGTCTGCACGGTCATCCATGACATCAAAGATTACTATGTAATCTTAGTGCTCAATGTGGACGAGATACATGCATCGTTCAATCTATAAATACCCCTCCCCCCTTTTCTACCTTAGCTCAACACTCACTCACTCACCAACTCATCCTTAGCAACCCTCATTCTTACTCACTCATTCTCTCCTTCACTTATCAACTCATTCTTTTATCATACACTTCTATTTCTTTAATTCTATCTATTTCATATCACATTCTTTACCTTTTCTTGCTATCAACATCTCTTTCTTTCCCATCCATTCTCATCATGCAAACACACTCCATTTTACTAATACTTTCTTTCATCATCTTTCTAACTTTTATCCATTTCGTAAACCTTACAAAACAAACCATAAAACCATTCCAAAACCACAAAAAAAAAATCACTTCTTGTTGCTTGAAGATTGACATCAAAGGGCATTCGAGGCTAGGCAAATGTTCCCGATCCCTCATTGTTTAGGTATAATTTCATCATTTTCATTCTTGCCATGTAATCATTCTTTGATCTGGCAATGTTGTAATATTCATGTTTCTTTCATTTATCTAAATGTATGACTGGATGATTTTAAGATGTAGCATGTAACAACTCACCCCAAAATCACGTTTAATTATCTATAAGTCACAGTAATTACCCAAATCGCGTTATAAATTTTTCGCGTTTATCTTTATTCATTTACTGAATAACTTATTTATTTATTGTTATCGGTGTCGTGTCTCGTGCAGGAGATGGCTAAGGTGCCGAGTTATCGGCTTAAAAATTTTACTTTACATGTTCATATATTGAATTAAAGTATTTCCGGTTATACGATTTATGTTATAAAGTTATTTACACGTTAAGTTAATTTGTATCGGGTTTTACCGTTTACGCGGTTTGCTTAACCGAAAAGGGTCTAATTATTCGACCCCGTAACATTTATATTTTATTACCCAAACCTTAATTTATTTGGGTTATATTTATTTCATTTAAAGTACAAGTAATATTTATGTTTCATTTATTTGGATTTTCTACATCCAAGGTTTATTTTATTTTACCCAATTATTACCAATTGATTTTATTTGGTACAAAGTAATTATTTTAAGTTTACTACTCTTATATTTATTATATTGGGGTTACAAATTCAGATTAATTAAGGGTTATTTTAATTGTTATTAGTATTAGTGAGTTAGATGATAGTATATATGGGTATTAGTTAGGGGGAGGCTTAAGTCTTTTCCATTGCACTCTCAAATTAGACAACTCTCAAAGCTATCATCCTCCCTCCTCCTTCCTCCCAGCCGGCCAAGACTCCCAGCCACCACCACCACTGGTTTTCCGGCCAACCGCCGGCCACCACGCACCACCCCTTCCTCTCTCTTGTGTTTTCATCCATGTTTAACACCAAGGGTAAGCTCTCAAACCCCAATTTCAAATCTTTTATGCCCTAATCTGAAAATCCATGTTTAATACTTGTTTCTTTTGTAAATTCCATCTCTTTTACTCTCTTTATTCATGAATTCAAGTATATAATTGTTATGGTTAAGTTAGGGTTTGAGTTTCAAGTATGTGCATGTGTGTTTGGATGAGTTCTTGAGATTTTCTTGTTGAATCCATGGTTGCATGTGGTTTTTAAGGCCTTTGATGAAGTGATTATCATGGTTTATATTCTGGAAATATGGTGGATTAAAGTTAGATAAGGTTTGGTTATGTTTTAATGGGATTAAGAGTGGAAAAACTCAAGTCAAAAACTGAAATTTTGGGTGTTTAAGCCTCTGTTCGGTTCTGGAAATTTTCGGAATTAGAAAAGTGAGATTTTTGCCCAGATTTCTACTCCATAAGGTAGCCCAAAGTGTTAGCGAACCATAGGCTTTGGAATTTCTAAATTTCGACATGTATAGCCCGAAGTTACGACCAAACCGTAACCTCACGTTTTTATATACGATTTCTGAGTCAGTGTTTTGAGGACTGATTTTCGGACCTTTAGAGACTTCCTTAGTCTTTGTGGTAAACATGAAAGTTTTAGCTAACATTCTGAGCTTTCCGGAAATGTATCATATGCGTCCATACGATGTCTGGATTAAAAGATATAGAGTTTCCCGTGAAGGGTTGCAATCTGACCTCTGCCCAGAATTCTTAAGTGCATGTCTGATTTGTTGGCCATTTTTCGTGCCTTTGGAGACTTTATTGGTTTTAGTGATAAACATAAGAGTTTTAGGTTACTCTTTGAGCTTTCCAGAAACATAAAGTATGTGTTCATCGGATATCGGGAGTGTGAGTTACAAGCCGGGAAGCAGGGCTGTCGGGATAACATTCTGCCCAATTTGGTTTATGTAAATGTATGTCTTTTGGGCTTTAAATCAACCCAATAAGGGGTTCTAGGCATAAATGGGTCATGGTTATAAGTTGTCATTTTAGAGTTATATGTTTAAAGCTAAGAGTACCATTATGGAATCTCAAGTGAATCTTAAGGATAGTTCTAAAAGCTAATGAGTTTAGTAAAGTATTTCACCTCCCCATCTTCCTATAGAATAATATTCCAAGTCTTGAGCTAGCTAAGAGTTCTTCTAGCTTGGTAGCTTCCAAGTTCAAAGTCAAGTCCATCTTTATTGCCTAAAATCATTGATCCCAAGCTTGTTCTTATCGTATTCGAATATGTTCATCATTTCGTTTATCGTTCATTTGTCATCGTATTATCGAGTCGTGTTGAACTCCACCGTGCTTACCTAGCTTTCAAGTTATAATTACCCATTCACCATCGATTCAAGCTTGTTTTATTGGATTCAAGCCCTTCCATTTGGATCATATCTTACGTCATTATTCTCATGTTTTCCGACCGGAAATTTCTAAGGTTATATGTGTACTGCTTCTGTCCGGGCCATTTTGGGCCCTTCCTTTCATTTCTAGCCTTCGGGCCAGTTGACAAAGTTAAAGATCATAATTTTCCTATTCCGGGATGTACTTTTTACTCCGTTCGATTTTCCTAACTCAAGTTATGCTACAAACTCTATTTTGATACAACCTGAAATTTTATTTCTAAAGTATTTTATTTATATTTACTAAGTTTCTAAACTTATGATTCTAATTGAACCTTATTCGGTTCTTCTTTTTATGTATGCTTACATTGGTTGACAAAGTTTCAAAGGCCATCTCCAAGCCGAGCCGCCAAGGTCTTTAGTGTCTTAAGGTAAATTGTCCGACTTTTATGATTTAAGCTATGTTCATGGTTCATTCAATTTACGCCATGTCAAGTTTTATGGTTTACAATGTCTTTATGTTTAATAGTGGACCCGCATTCTATGCTTATATCTGATTATGTTTTTAGCACTCGATCGAGTGCCTTGACACAACGCTTGATGTCGCTGATCAATCATTCCAAGTTTAGATCAACTTGGGCATACACGCGTGTGTGAGGTGCTTGCACCGATCGTAAGGGTTCCACCTACTTTCTATCTTTATTGGTTTATGTTTATGCATATGTTTATGATCATGTCACTCAAGTCCTATTTTAACCCCTTCCCCGTTTTCAAAACGAATTTAAATGTCGGCACTAAAAACGTTTTGAGCGGTTTGGCGTGTTGGAGGTTTACGTCTTGAGTGTTTCCCCACTCACTTTGCGAATGTTTTAATGTTTTGTTTTAGGCGGTCCGAGCTCCCGGGATAAAGCGAGGTTAAGCGAGAGTAAGTCGTGCATGCGGTGGTTCTCTAAAGTCGATCGATGATCGGTAATAAATGTTACTCAAGGGCATTAAAGGCCACGGGGTTGGGAAAGACTTTATGATATGTATGATTAAAAGATGTATTGTGTATTTGCGTTAAGTCTAGCGGTTGGGTTGTATGGAGTTAAATGCAGTTTTATGGTGGATTGTTATATTGCGGTTGTGTGTTTGCCTTGTCAGAGTGGGACGGCGGTAATGCCTCGACCTAAGGTGTTCATTGTGCTAATCACGAGTTTGGGATTTTAAAGTATAGTCTTAATCTTGTGATTAAGGTTGGGCGTTCTGATTGTGGTATCGGCGGAGTTATAAGGAGGATTCGAGGATATAAACATTTCCACGCAATTGTGATATACATTTGTGAAGTATGGATGCTAAGTGTGGAGACATATGTGTCCCTTATAGGTGTATGGGTCCTTTATGGATTGAGTTGGAAATATGTGAAATTTTTGGGATGGATGTTGAGCTTGAAGCTCTAGATGAGTATATGAAATGTAAGAGTTTCCCTTGCGAGTTTGCAGGACTATGTAAAATTTGGGATGGTCCAATTTATAGGGGAAGTGCTGCCGAAATTTCTGTAGAAATTTGAAAGTTTAGTAGCAAGTTTAAGAAAACCTAATTATAGGTTGTGTCTAACTTAAAAGTTTGGTATGAATGAAGCATGTTATGTGCATAGGTGACGTTGTGGACACGAAGCATGTTGAAGCAGTCCTTAAAAGAGATTTTAGTCATCCAAATAAGAATTTATAAGTCCCAATTCCAAGTGGAATTGATGTAAAGCTCAAATTAGGGGCTAAAAGCCTTGCCAAGGTGTAGAGTGAAATGATTAAAGATGTGTATATGATACAAATGTTTAGTATGACCTAAAGATAGTAAGTAAGGTCACAGTAATCATGAGATGGAACAAGAGTTCCTTTTTAAGGTAAGTAAAGTTCAAGTTGGTTGAGTCTCGGACCTAGCCTTAATTTTCATTTGTTTAATTCTTTCAACAAAGTCTATCAATGTCAAAGTTATTAAAACTTTTTTATCGATGTCACATAGAACATAGAGCATAGATGGGTCACAATCGTGGCCCTTTGTCCAACCTCTTCACGATGTTACGGGAGCCCAAGACCAACGTCCAAGTCCATCTCGAGAAGTTGCAAAACGCTTTGATGTCCATTGTGCGGCTAACCCGCAAGTTGAGTATTGCAATGATGAGTACCGAGTTGGTGCTTATGGCCACCCTTCCCCAAGAGTCGTGGGACGATGTAAGAAGTTACTTCCAATTGCTCGTCGGGAAGAACCGGTCGATACGCCTGGTCCTTCAACTACGACTACATTGAGCACAGAATCACACCGCATTGGAAGTAGTCACCATTCAAGTTGCTTCGCTTAGGCAATTACGTGTGTACGAGTTAGTGCTTTGCCTACACGAGATGTTATCGTTGCCTGCTCCTCCAAACGTGGATCATCACCGTTAGAGCACGAAACCGTGGAGGAAGAAAGACTCTAATATGGATCACGATGAGCATAAAGTTAACCAAGAGCCTAAGAACGCTAATGATTATGGTCAAGGGGTATTTCATCATGAGAATTTACGCTGATTGACTCTTGTACCGGGTTAACTAGAAGCTAACCTCCGCTAAGTTAAATATGTATGGACCTACGTGGTGGACCGATTCTTTTGTCCCAAGGTCATCTCTCGTAACTAGTTAAACTATGCTAAATTTATGGGGCCTCCCCATGCCATTGATTAAAGGGAGGCATTGGAAATAATTTGGGGACTTTAGAATTTGTTTAGTGTTAAAATGTATTGCGGATATGGTTGAAAGGGGTACCCTAAGGGCAAAGGAAGGGCATCCTCATATTCTAGGATGTTTACATTGGTATTATACGTTGAAGGTTTCTAACTAGCAAGTGCTTGCAATAGCCCTTTAGGCGGTGAGTTTTATGTCATTATAGGGCCGTGGGAAATTAATTGGAGTTTCCTTACTATCTGAACATGCTTGTGGATTTTATAGCCAAGTGAAGCGAGGAAGGCCTTATGAGAATGCATCGGCTACAAACTAAGGACATATCTGAACAAGTTATAAAGTGGTGATGACAATAAGTTATGTTGAATAAGGGTATTTTCCGTGGTAATGTTGGAATATGTTTCAAAGATCGGGGAAATCAATTTGAACTACAAGGTCCTCAGTATAACCTGGGAATAGCTACGCGCTGTGCACATACTCATTCGCGACTAGGATAGGAGAAGATGCTTTTGGAGGATAGCTAGTAACGAACAACCATTGCGGGGAATCAAATTTCTTCGGTATGACTTTTATACTTCAAGTTCATCGCTCAAGTTCAACTTTTATTCCCTGTCCTCATTGTACATCCTCCTAATAAAGTTTACCCTCTTATCGCAATATTAAAGTCCAAGCTTTTCGTTTCCTATCCTTGTTTATTCTCAAGAATCTTTATCAGATCCTATCGTTGTTATCAGTTCAGTGTGTTAAAACATTCAATGACCTGCCTTTGATGGCTCGTTGCCAATCCATGAACCAATTCGTCAGGACCATTACCTACTCTCGTCTGTTGATGACTCGTTATGTCTCCAAAGATAAAACTTCATTAGACTCATATGACCCTTCTTATTCGTTAAGATTCATCTTTTCCAGGTGATGGTCACGTTCTATCATGAATTTGAATATTCTTTCCAAAGCTTGGCTTCCACCAACGTCATATTTTGTTTAGGATTAATAGCTTATGCCCTATTATTCCGTAGTTATCACAAAGTATTCATACTTTTCAAACTTTAATTGTTTTAATTTTAAGATCGATCCTAATAGCTTTTTCTCTAATTCAAGCTCATCTCGATGCACTTATGAACTTCCTTATTCACGAAATCATTGCAATTATCATCTTTGGCAAATATGCTATCTCTTGTTGATACTAGTTTTCTTAATTGATATACATGCGTCGTTGGACTAAAGAATACCTTTATTCATCCACGTCGTTTTAAGGCTTTAAGTCTACCAGTGTAAACCTCTGCTTTGTTGTTATTCATTTTCAAAATTCATGTTCTTACCTCTTAATTGATGGCACCTTCCTATTATCGCGTTTCCTCCATCCCTGTTGGTACCTTTTATAAGAAATAGATGCCTTGATGGAAGTTAATAAAGGGAGGAAAAAGCAGAAGTAGAAATATTAGTTTGTATGGAATTATATGATACGAGGTAAGATGGGAAAGGTAGAAATTGTTGTTCAAGGAAATACTAGGGACCTTCGGGTCAAGGCTTCTTACGATTAGATGTTCATGAGTTCAAGAATGTAGAACGTTCGAAGAAAGATTAGCTCTTCTTCCAAAGGACATAAAAGCCATATGAATATATCTGAGAAAGAAAAGATTCCGGCCATATAGTTATGATGGGAAGAGAGTGCTCAGTTAATTAAGAGATAAAAACCCAGTGTTTTGGGCCTTGTCTTAGGAAGTGATACCAAGAGAAATGAGTTCAAGGTTGTATGAATAACCAGTGTAAGGTGCTTGTCATGGTGATGACCGTAACCTTAGGATGAGATATGATATCATGGAAACATATGGAAAGAAGGAACAGACAGCGTACCTATGTCAGACGAATACAATGACAAAGTCTTACACAGGCATGATAAAGAAGATTATACTTAGACTACCAAAGGTTGAGCATGAACAAGAACAAGTACCCCTCTCAAGTATCGAAGGATTGTTCGACTCACCCAAGGGGCAAGAGTGTCATCTGAGATTGGTTAAGGTTAAGGTACCAACCACTCAGAGTTAGGGTTGAGAATACTCCTAAAACTGCCTTTAAAACAAATTATGGGCAATATGAGTTGCGGTAATGCCTTTTTGGACTTACGAATGCCCAACAGTATTTATGGATCGGATGAACCGTGTGTTCAAACCTTAGGTGGTTAAGTTGTAGTGGTGTTTAACGACGATGTTTTGGTATACTCGAAAAGCCGAAAGAAACATGTTCATCGCAGCGGTGGCGTTTCAATCATTAAGGGAGCAAAGACTGTATGTGAAAAATTTTCAAAATGTGAACTCGGGTTCAGAAAAATAGGATTTTTGGGAACATATAGTGATCCACGAAAAGATCTGATTGGACTCTGACAAAGTATGCGCCATTAAAAGTTTGGCAAACCCACTGTAGTTACCAAAGTTCGAAGTTTCTTAGTTATGGCCGAATGCTATAGGAGATTGTTCCGAATCTTTCTAAAATAGTTCTTCCAAAGACCAACCTCCTCAAGAGGTCAACACGGTTGAATGGACTGGCAAGTGTAAAGAAACCTTTTAAGTGTTCAAAGAAAAACTAACAACCGCCCGATGTTACCCCTTCAGGAAGGAAAGGAGTATGTGGTTTATAGCAACGCGATTCATTAAGAAGTGAGACATGTATTAATAGGGAGCGACAAGGTAGCGACCTATACGTCCACAACAATTAAAGTCGACTACGAGGATTACCCATACATGACCTAAAGCTCGCAACAATGGTGTCATTTGAAATTGAAGGCTTTACATTTATGGGGTCTCTAATGCCATCGTTACGGATCACAGGAGTCACAAAGGTATGTACACTCAGAGAGAGTTGAATCTAAAGCAACGAAGACGATTGAACTCATTAAGGATCATGACTTGGATTCCAACGTCACTCCAATAAAGCAATTTCGATAGCTAATGCTTGAGGAAAGGCTTAGCATAAGGTGTTGACTCGTCTTGTAAAGCGTCCATAAATGCGGCAAGAATCCAGTAGAGAGAGAGCATTGTCCCTACAACCGTCCGTCTTGGAGGTTACCAAGATAGAATGAATAAATGCCCCAGGACCCAAGAGGATTATGATAATCTAGCCACGAAAGGAATATCTGGATTTTTAGGCCATGAAAGCAAAACCCTAAGGCTTCAAAATAAACTATGTATACTGATAAGGAAGCTTAAGGCTTAAGCTTTTGAAAGGAGGCCACAAATCGTTGTACTCTGTGTATCCGGAGGTACAAAAATGTATAATGGTCTAAAGAGCACCTTTGGTGACCTAACGTAAAGGGAGGTATAGCCAACTATGGGGATCAATGTTTGCCATGACAAAAGGGTCGAGCGTTAAAGAGCATCAGTAACTCTAGACCCTTAGAAAGTCCCACGTGGGAATGGGAATCAATTTCTATGGATGCTATCGAGTACCTCACGGCTTCTAGAAGGAAAAAAACATTTGAGTAGTTACGGATCGCCTTACCAAGTTGGCAGATTCGCTCCTATCTATGAAGGAGGAAAGGTAGAGATTGGCGATAATTGCATACAAGAAGTTGTAAGGTTGCATAGGATTCCAAAAAGGACATAGTATCCGAACGTGATACGCGATTTCAATCACGATTTTGGTGCTAAGACTAATGGTAATAGCTTCTACCATCTAGAAAGCGACAGCCAGACGGACAGAGTAAAACAAATTGTAAAGATATGTTACGCGCATGCATTTTAGGTTTCCAAGGAAATCAGGATGAAATTCCCTCGTTCATAGAGGTTTCTTATAGTAGTAAGTAGTAGATATTAGTCTACCATTCGAATGACTCCTTTTAAAGCGTCTTATAAAAGGAAATGTCACACCCGCGATGTTAGTGTGGAATAGTTAAAGCTGTAGTCACAGGTCCGGAATTAATCCAGGACGCATCACATAAGATCAGAGTCATCCGACCACATGTCAAGATCGACCAAAGAAGGCGGAGACCGCTTGATCTTCAAATTGGAAACCGTGTTTTCTTTAAAGTGATTCAACTCAAGGAGATTCGAAGTTTCAATATCTAGGGGAAGTTAAGCCCTTGCCATAGTAGGGTCTTACTCCGTTGTGGAGGAGATCAATCCAATGACATATCGATTAGAGGTACCTTTTACTCTAAGGCAATTACGTAACGTTTCACGTCTCTCCAACTCCGGAGATATGTATCGGGCTCGACCCGCAATCTTGAAGAAGAACCTCTACTGAAAATGGAACACAGAATCAAATGACTTCACTCACAGGAAAGTCCCTTAGTCAAGTACTTTGGGCAAACCAAGACACCTCGGAAACCTGCGGGAAACCGAGGAAGACACGAAGGAAAGTTACCCACACGTCTTATAAGGAATATCAAATGCAAGTGAACCAACGAAGTTTGGGGCGAAACTTCTTTTAAGGGGGGGGAGGATGTAACAACTCACCCCAAAATCACGTTTAATTATCTATAAGTCACAGTAATTACCCAAATCGCGTTATAAATTTTTCGCGTTTATCTTTATTCATTTACTGAATAACTTATTTATTTATTGTTATCGGTGTCGTGTCTCGTGCAGGAGATGGCTAAGGTGCGAGTTATCGGCTTAAAAATTTTACTTTACATGTTCATATATTGAATTAAAGTATTTAGGTTATACGATTTATGTTATAAAGTTATTTACACGTTAAGTTAATTTGTATCGGGTTTTACCGTTTACGGTTTGCTTAACGAAAAGGGTCTAATTATTCGACCCCGTAACATTTATATTTTATTACCCAAACCTTAATTTATTTGGGTTATATTTATTTCATTTAAAGTACAAGTAATATTTATGTTTCATTTATTTGGATTTTCTACATCCAAGGTTTATTTTATTTTACCCAATTATTACCAATTGATTTTATTTGGTACAAAGTAATTATTTTAAGTTTACTACTCTTATATTTATTATATTGGGGTTACAAATTCAGATTAATTAAGGGTTATTTTAATTGTTATTAGTATTAGTGAGTTAGATGATAGTATATATGGGTATTAGTTAGGGGGAGGCTTAAGTCTTTTCCATTGCACTCTCAAATTAGACAACTCTCAAAGCTATCATCCTCCCTCCTCCTTCCTCCCAGCCGGCCAAGACTCCCAGCCACCACCACCACTGGTTTTCCGGCCATTTTCCGGCCAACCGCCGGCAACCACGCACCCTTCCTCTCTCTTGTGTTTTGATCCATGTTTAACACCAAGGGTAAGCTCTCAAACCCCAATTTCAAATCTTTTATGCCCTAATCTGAAAATCCATGTTTAATACTTGTTTCTTTTGTAAATTCCATCTCTTTTACTCTCTTTATTCATGAATTCAAGTATATAATTGTTATGGTTAAGTTAGGGTTTGAGTTTCAAGTATGTGCATGTGTGTTTGGATGAGTTCTTGAGATTTTCTTGTTGAATCCATGGTTGCATGTGGTTTTTAAGGCCTTTGATGAAGTGATTATCATGGTTTATATTCTGGAAATATGGTGGATTAAAGTTAGATAAGGTTTGGTTATGTTTTAATGGGATTAAGAGTGGAAAAACTCAAGTCAAAAACTGAAATTTTGGGTGTTTAAGCCTCTGTTCGGTTCTGGAAATTTTCGGAATTAGAAAAGTGAGATTTTTGCCCAGATTTCTACTCCATAAGGTAGCCCAAAGTGTTAGCGAACCATAGGCTTTGGAATTTCTAAATTTCGACATGTATAGCCCGAGTTACGACCAAAACCGTAACCTCACGTTTTTATATACGATTTCTGAGTCAGTGTTTTGAGGACTGATTTTCGGACCTTTAGAGACTTCCTTAGTCTTTGTGGTAAACATGAAAGTTTTAGCTAACATTCTGAGCTTTCCGGAAATGTATCATATGCGTCCATACGATGTCTGGATTAAAAGATATAGAGTTTCTCGTGAAGGGTTGCAATCTGACCTCTGCCCAGAATTCTTAAGTGCATGTCTGATTTGTTGGCCATTTTTCGTCCCTTTGGAGACTTTATTGGTTTTAGTGATAAACATAAGAGTTTTAGGTTACTCTTTGAGCTTTCCAAAACATAAAGTATGTGTTCATCGGATATCGGGAGTGTGAGTTACAAGCCCGGGAAGCAGGGCTGTCCGGGATAACATTCTGCCCAATTTGGTTTATGTAAATGTATGTCTTTTGGGCTTTAAATCAACCCAATAAGGGGGTTCTAGGCATAAATGGGTCATGGTTATAAGTTGTCATTTTAGAGTTATATGTTTAAAGCTAAGAGTACCATTATGGAATCTCAAGTGAATCTTAAGGATAGTTCTAAAAGCTAATGAGTTTAGTAAAGTATTTCACCTCCCCATCTTCCTATAGAATAATATTCCAAGTCTTGAGCTAGCTAAGAGTTCTTCTAGCTTGGTAGCTTCCAAGTTCAAAGTCAAGTCCATCTTTATTGCCTAAAATCATTGATCCCAAGCTTGTTCTTATCGTATTCGAATATGTTCATCGTACTTCGTTTATCGTTCATTTGTCATCGTATTATCGAGTCGTGTTGAACTCCACCGTGCTTACCCTAGCTTTCAAGTTATAATTACCCATTCACCATCGATTCAAGCTTGTTTTATTGGATTCAAGCCCTTCCATTTGGATCATATCTTACGTCATTATTCTCATGTTTTCCGACCCGGAAATTTCTAAGGTTATATGTGTACTGCTTCTGTCCGGGCCATTTTTCGGGCCCTTCCTTTCATTTCTAGCCTTCGGGCCAGTTGACAAAGTTAAAGATCATAATTTTCCCTATTCCGGGATGTACTTTTTTACTCCGTTCCGATTTTCCTAACTCAAGTTATGCTACAAACTCTATTTTGATACAACCTGAAATTTTATTTCTAAAGTATTTTATTTATATTTACTAAGTTTCTAAACTTATGATTCTAATTCAGAACCTTATTCGGTTCTTCTTTTTTTTATGTATGCTTACATTGGTTGACAAAGTTTCAAAGGCCATCTCCAAGCCGAGCCGAGCCGCCAAGGTCTTTAGTGTCTTAAGGTACGTAAATTGTCCAGCTTTTATGATTTAAGCTATGTTCATGGTTCATTCAATTTCTGCCATGTCAAGTTTTATGGTTTACAATGTCTTTATGTTTAATAGTGGACCCGCATTCTATGCTTATATCTACAGTTATGTTTTTAGCACTCCTGATCAGAGTGCCTTGACCTGGCCAGTGTCGACTGCTTAGCAGTCAATCATTCCAAGTTTAGATCAACTTGGGCATACACGTGAGGTGCTTCAGACCGATCGTAAGGGGTTCCACCTACTTTCTATCTTTATTGGTTTATGTTTATGCATATGTTTATGATCATGTCACTCAAGTCCTATTTTAACCCCTTCCCCGTTTTCAAAACGAATTTAAATGCCGGCACTAAAAACCGTTTTCGAACGGTTTGACGTGTTGGAGGTTTACGATCGAGTGTTTCCCACTCACTTTGCGAATGTTTTTAATGTTTTGTTTTAGGCGGTCCGAGCTCCCGTGATAAAGCGAGGTTAAGCGTGGAGTAAGTCGTCTGCATGGTGGTGGTTCTCTAAAGGCGATCGATGATCGGTAATCAAGGTTACTCAAGGGCATTAAAGGCCACAGGGTTGGGGAAAGACTTTATGATATGTATGATTAAAAGATGTATTGTGTATTTGTACGTTAAGTCTAGCAGTTGGGTTGTATGGAGTTAAGTACAGTTTTATGGTGGATTGTTATATTGCGGTTGTGTGTTTGCCTTGTCCCGAGTGGGGACGGCGGTAATGCCTCGACCTAAGGTGTTCCGCTGTGCTAATCACAGGTTTGGGATTTTAAAGTATAGTCTTAATCTTGTGATTAAGGTTGGGGCGTTACATAGCATTTTACTTTATCTGCATTCCAAACTTTATAAAAGCACATTCTTTAAATATTTAGCTGAGTTTTTTCTCAAGTGAGAGGCGGACTCAAAGTTTTTTTATCTTTCGAGTCTATAGTCTTACCCCCGAACTCAATAATCTGGTTCATAGACAGAGTCTTTTCTTTAGGTTTTCTCGGCTTTCCCTCTTAAAAATTTGGGTGGCGACTCTTATAGATAAATGCATTATTCTTGTTGTGTAGATCATGGTTTTCAAAACCTTAAAACTTATTTTGTGTGAGTAGCGGTCTTACGATGAGTTTAATGCAACTTTAGGAACATAATATATATTTTTAAATAGTCAAAATTTCCTAAATTGCCTTTTTCCTGATCCCCTACACCTTGAAGATAGGATAACCATGTTTAAGGAAGAAAGAGCAAGTGGTAGCTATGTTTTTGGATTTGATTTGAATATTTTCAAAGTGTTCATGGTAAAGGAAAGGTGAGTTTACAATTAAACTATTCATAAAACATATAAAATCATTCCTAAAGGCCTTTTAAAAAATAAAGCTCTAGCAAAGTCCCAAAAATTCTAACCCAAAGAAAAGCCGCAGGATCACCTTGACCCGTTATGTTAAGGGGGAAGCTCCGGGGAGGTTGGAGGCTGATTACCTCGAGAACATCCACACTCCTATGAATTTTCCGCAACCTAGGAGGCCTAAGCATGCCATTGAGAATCATCTAGATCCTAAAGATCCCTTCGAAGAGGTTGGAAGGGAGAAAATGTTTCAAATGTCACGACTATGGCCACTACCAAGTTGATTGCCCCTCAAAAAAGGTGATGACCCTTCTAGAGATTGAGATAGAAGATGTGGTCCAAGAGGAAAAAGAAGAACCCAAGAAGGAGTTGGCTAGTTCGGAGGAATTTGAAGAGCCATCGAGCTTGGCGCTGATAAAGGTGAGTTGCTTGTGTTGAGGAGATTACTACATTCCAATGAAGCTCCAATCGAAAATGATCAAAGGGACATGTTTTTCACTATCGTTGCACTGTGGGATGAAAATTTGGGGAGCTAATCATCGATGGAGGGAGTTGCACCAATGTCGCTTCATCCTACATGGTGGCAAAACTCAATCTCCCGATCATCTTGCACCCTCGAATGTACTCCTCAAGTGGCTAGATGATGGTGAGTATATAAAGGTAACCAGACAAACTCATCTCAAAATGTCTATTGGTTCTGTATACCATGACACTATTTTATGTAATGTTATGCCGATGAACACTTGTCATGTGCTTTTGGGGAGACCATGGAAATTTGACAGATGTGTTGTACATGATGGTCGAGCCAATACCTACTCCTTCATCCATGACTAAAGAAAAATCACCTTGTGTCCTATGACTCCATAACAAATCAAACTCGGGGTAAATGGTATTACCATATTAGAGAAACCTCTTTTTTGAGAAAAATACGGGAAGAGAGCACTCCTGGTGAGGACAAGTCGCATCTTGCTTGTCCTTAGAAGCAAACCTAGTAAGGTGATGAAAACCCAAACTTCACATAAAATTCCTTCTTCCGTACCTTGTCGCCTACCTTATACCCTATAAGCCTCCGACCAGATTGTATTTCAATTATGATGGGTATGTGGTGGAATATGGTGTTTGGTAGTAGACTTACACGATGTTCGGGTGATGAAGATAATAGGATGACTGGGGAACAAACTTTGTGTGTTGAACTTACGATTGAAGGCTTTTTGGTCGAGTTTAATGAAATAGTATGCGGTGAAGCAAATGCAAAGAGTTGTTTTGGAAACCCTTGCCCTTCCTTCTTCAAAAATTTATATATTTTCGAGAAAGGCGGGGTGATAAGTATAGGGTTAACTGACTTTTCGAGAAAGAGTGTTTTGGAAGATCGAATTTTCTTGTATTTGCGTCCAACCCCCAGGTTTTGAGGATAAATCCTCCCCAACCCAGGGTGGATGAACCATATTGTCCTAAGGTCTTTGGAGTCGGAGGAAATAATAAAGGAGCATTTTGGTCTTATCACAAAGACCGGGGTCGGTTTCGTGAAGAAACGGAAGAAGTCGGGGCTAGAGAGGATCAAAGGAGAAGCCAGGAGGAGGTCACGGTCGCGACCTACATGATCAGGCCCGTGACCCATCTATTTTGCAAGCCTTGTTGATCTCACTTGTGTCACGCTCGTGAACTCCGAAGTCACGACCGTGACAACTGAAGTCACTTGTGTCACGTGCTGCTTCGATTTCTCCCTTTGCAAGCTATCGATGTCTTGATTGTGACATCCTAATGTCATGCTCGTGACTGGGGTCATTTCAGGTCTTAATCGTGTTATATCCCCCCTCCCCTGTAGATAATTAGATTCTCCCTTTTTTGCAACTAGCTTATGACTATGAATATTAATGAAATGAAATCATTGGGTTATTTGAAACCTCTCCCTCAAATCTTCATTGTTGCTTTACCCATTGACATGGAGGTGGTAGTGGAGTGATTTCTTTATAGATTGAATGGTGGTTTCCTGTACTTCGATCTTGGTGAAGTCTTTTGGCTATTTAAGGGTGATTGTTGGTGGATTCCCTTTATATGCAATCTCTATTTGAATGCCTTGGTCAAGCTTGGTAAGATTCTCTTAAGAGTTAGATCATATTATTTACAGTTGTTTATTGTTGTATTGATTTTTGCTTTAAACTACCAAGTTCCACAAATATTGAGATGTTTTTACTTTTTATGAATTCTAAGTAGGGTATTCAAATATCCTTTGGTAATAGATGATCCTAGGCCCAATCTACACCTTTGCTAACCTCACACGGATCAGGTTGCTAGTAGGATGCATTGCTTTACCATTTCTGTGTGTATATTTTTTTGATACGTTTGATGCACTTGCTTAACTATTCATTGCTTGAAGCACACATGTATGAAGTTTCTTTCTCCTTGTTTCTCTTGCTCCTTTGATTTCCAAGCGGATGTTAATTTTTGGTTTTCATATTGTTTTTCTTTTTTCTTGGTTTCCAAAAAGTTTTTTGAGTCTACTGAAATTAGTATCTTCATGCACTAATGTGAAAGGGGAAAATGATGCCTACATTAGATCACCTCAAATCTCACATCGGTTAAACTATAGTGAGATATGTTATTATTGTTGTTGTACACGTTGTCATATCTGAAAATTGTTCGATTTGTCCAGACGCTCAAATTTGTTTGTGACAAATTGACCATAATTGATCAAATTGTTAGATTGACCAAATATTCTAATTCATTAAACATTGTATGAATATTTGGGTTCAGGAGGGACATTGTCCAAATTCGCATGGGCCCGAATTATGTGCAAAATATGGACAAATGAAATTTCAAACTGTAGACACATATATGACGGAGTTTTGTATTTAGAAATATTTAAAATGACCAAATTTGAAATATAAACATGAATATTAATAAGCATACTGATCGGACAAGTTTGGATATTCTGTTCAACAAAATTTTGGACAGCAATAAAAAACGCGTACAACAGTGGCGCATTTTAGAGCGTTAAGAGAGAAGAAAATTTGCAAACAATTTTTTTTGTGTACAACTACAAATAGTGCGTTTTGCAGGCTTAGTGGACACACAGCTGACCATAAGAAAACAATTTATTCAATAGCGATTTGCCAAAATTACCCCTCTTCATTTTACGTGGCATGCAATGCATGAAGCACTTTGGATTAAAGAAAAAGAAAAACTAAAAAACAAAAAGTGGGTCTATCAAATTAAACCTAAACCGCGTGTCTTTTGTTAAGCCATTTTGCTAAACTAACAACAATTCAGTCAAATCAACTCCGTATTTAATTTTCAAGAAATAGTTTTCGTATTTCTCTTTGCCATTAAATACAAAGTAGTATATTACTATTTCCCTTCTTTTCAGGAACGGCAAAATAGTGACTGCGAAATTTGAAAATTTATTACTATTTATATAATTCCCAATATACTTGGCCTTCCAATATTTGTCTTACTGTTCAAAGTAGAAATCCACATCTCTACTCTCTAAAAAGAACAAACTCGAAAAAGTTAGAGGGAGATAGAGAGAGAAACAGAGAATTAAAGAGGGCAGAATTTAGTTGCTGTTGATTTTTGAAAAACATTTTCGACAAACAATCCAAGAGGGGTTTTTCTCTTGAGTATAAATCTCCTCTAAATTCCATATAATTATTTGTCCAAAATTCTTTCTGGGATCCTCTGTCTGTGCTTCTCTTTCCATCTTCTCTGTTCCAGTTCAAGTACAATCAATCAGTCTGGGGAGATCAAGAACAAGATGAGTTGTTTTTTGGGGTGTGCCAGAAATTCCAAGGAGAAGCAGAGATCAGAGAGCCCTAATTCTCAGGATGTTGTAAACAATGCTAGGAAGAAAGCTGATAATCGAAAAACATCAGTTGCAGGTACTAAACTAAAACCCCTTTTCTTGCAATTCATTCTTGAGTTTGGGAAAAGTTTGATTGCATGGATTAGGCTCAACGATTCGAGTTTACTTTCCAATTTCATTGGTTATCCATATACTGCTCCTATTTCTTTGCTTTAGTTTGAATCGGAATCAAGCACATTTCATTCAGTACTTTGAATATTTTCTTGGGTTCTTTTATCATGTCTTTTTTTACCTTTATTCCAGTTTCTGGGGTTGAATTATGGCGATTTCCCAAATTTGTCGATTCAAGTTTCTTGTGACTTTCTTTCTTGGAATGTTTGTTTACACTGAATTGCTTGCTTGTTTGTTTGTGTTAGCTGAATTTTGAATAATGAGTTGCATGCTTGATTTCTCCATAAAATGATTGCTGTATCAATATCTGAACCCAAATTCTCATACAGTGTCATACTAAAAGTCCCATGTGTTTGACCTCACCTAATTCGATCATTACCCTTCTTATCTTAACTATTAGTTTTGTCCTTGAATGTTGACAAATATTGGGTGTCATCTTTTTGTTTCCATTGGTTATCTATCCTCGTTGCTACAGACATGAAAATGAAATATTGTCCATATGTGCTATTGTTTCCTTCCACATCTTATATTCAGAAATTTGTTATGTGTTGTTTACATAGATGCATCAGGAGCCAAACAGCAATCAGAGTCCAAGGATTCAACTTCGAAGAAAGAAAGTAGTGGGCACGTCAATCCATCTTCAAATGCTAGACAGACAGATGCTAGGGATATTGATGTAGAAGGAAACACGAGTAACTCCAAGGCGCGTACATTTACATACAGAGAGCTTGTGGATGCTACTAGAAACTTTCAGCCTGACTGTCTTCTTGGTGAAGGTGGGTTTGGCAAAGTGTATAAAGGGTGGCTGCCAGGCACTTCTCAGGTGGGTTTATCGGACCATCGTTTTACACGTTGACATTCATCTTCACCATGTCTCGTATTCTTTATTATCCATACAAATGGACATTGTTGATGTTTCTTACCCCTGCGGGATTTATGTTAACCTTGAGTATCTGCTCGTCGTAATGTAGGTTGTTGCCATCAAAGAACTTGATCGTGAAGGAGTGCAGGGCATAAGGGAATTTGTTGTGGAAGTGTTGACCCTTAGTCAAGCTGATCACCCGAATCTTGTGAAATTAATTGGATACTGTGCTGAAGGTGAGCACAGGCTGCTTGTTTATGAGTATATGCCATTGGGATCCTTGGAAAGCCATTTACATGGTAAGTATTGGGTTTTCTTCCAGCTGTGGCTCTGTCTAGCTCATCTTTCTATATTAAGCAAATTTTGGATGCTCATGTATCATTTCAAAATTGCTGTGCAGACCTCAAACCCAGTCAGAAGGCTCTTGACTGGAACACGAGAATGAAAATTGCTGCTGGGGCAGCCAGGGGCCTGGAGTATTTGCATGACAAGATGAAGCCCCCTGTTATATATCGTGATTTGAAATGTTCAAACATCTTGCTTGGTGAGGGTTATCATCCTAAACTATCAGATTTTGGGTTGGCCAAAGTGGGTCCTGTAGGTGATAAGACCCATGTCTCAACTAGGGTGATGGGCACATATGGTTATTGTGCACCGGACTATGCAATGACTGGTCAGCTGACTTTTAAATCAGACATATACAGCTTTGGCGTGGTTCTGTTGGAGCTCATTACAGGAAAAAAGGCAATTGAACATCTAGGACGTGGTCGGGAACAAAATCTTGTTGCCTGGGTAAGATGGATGTCTTCTCTCTTTCCGACTGGTCTTTTGTTGATCTGGAGACTTCTATTTTTTGAGTTACTGATGTGTGTTATTATGGTTATGATGAACTGCCCCCCCCCCCCCCCACACACACACACACAGAAACCCAAGAAGGTTCATTGGTTATTGTTCATGACCTTGGTCAAAATATCCTCAGCTCAAGAATGCAGCTGACTAGGCATTGTATATTAAGTTAGGTTTCTCTGATCTCTGCTTGTACATCCTCAATATGGCGTGGCTTTATTAAAACCCTCTGTAGGGAGTAATCTTTGATCTCCCATGCTATTTTGTGTAGCTGCAGGCTTCAAGTAAAGCCCAAACCCTCTTAGCACAAGTATTGTGTTTTATGGTTCCTTTGGATATTGGGCGATTGGGTCTATACTAGGCATTGTATGTGAAGTTAGAGAACATTTCTCATTGTAGATTTGATGAGTGAATTGATTACAGTAAGAAGCCTCTTGCCGTTCATGGCTGATAAGCTTTGGTACTGCAATATTCTATCAGTGGTGAGGGGTACTTAAAGTCCTGTTCGGATGCCAATTCTTTAATCAATGTAATTATTGTTGCTCTGCCGCTGAACTTAATTGCATCCTGAAAATGGTGAAGATAGTCCAATTCTGATGAGTTTCCATAGCAACTTGATTCAGAAAGAAGAGATGACTGGTTGAATCCACTGTAGTGAAATCAATAGGCACTTTGGGTTTGTTTGGTTCACTTGCTATACTAGCCTAGTATTGGATGCTACCTTTGCTATGAACTTGGTAGTTCTTTTTGGAGTGTTTATATTAGGAAAATTGGATTGTAGTGCACTATACTTTAGGCCTTGGGATTGTGGTAAGTTGAACTATAAAATTGTATCACAGTAAGCCAAATTGTGAAACTATTGGACTGCTGTGCACCGCCACCGAGTTGGGTGAAACAAAGTATGACAAATTAGGCTCTAGTAGGCCAAACACTTCATGTCTTGGAGTTTAGTACACCATAGTATGATACATTTGATTGCAGTAGTCCAAACTTTTGAACCATTGTATTGTGGTACACCAAACTATGACAATCCACTGTAGTCTAATAGTTTCACAATTTGGCTTATTGTGATACAATTTTAAAGTTCGGGTTACCACAATCTCAATTTTCCTTTATATTATATGAAACTATGTACCTCTAGATCGTCATGTTCCAAACAAAACTTTTCTCGAGCTTGTAAACCTTTAATCTCCACGAAGCAGCTGGCTTTATGGTATTGATCATTTGGTGGTACCCTAACATTTGGATTTGCAGCACCTGAACCAGAGCCCTGATAGCCTTAAGAATATATTATTAGCTTGATTAGTGCTTTCCTTGCATGGAGCTTGGAAATATGCAAATGCTTGCAACTTGCATGGTTGATTTTCTGAGTTTGTTTTGTTTGACCTAAAGGAGAGTTGGCTAAACATAATGTATTATCATTTAATCCAGGCACGACCAATGTTCAAAGACAGGAGGAAGTTCCCTCAAATGGTGGACCCAGCACTTCAAGGGCAGTTTCCAACGAGGGGATTATACCAGGCATTGGCAATTGCTGCAATGTGTGTTCAAGAACAACCTAGTATGAGGCCTCTGATTGCTGATGTAGTGACTGCTCTCAATTACCTGGCATCTCAAAAGTACGATCCTGAGAGATACAGCAGTCAGCATCAGAGAAGCCTGTCAACTCCGAGGGGTAGTAGAAGAGAACAAAGCAAGCCGACTGACATAGAAGACGCGGAAGCAGAGAATGAACAAGACAACAAGTAGAAACATCTGTCTGATGCTGTAATTTGGTCCCATTGGGAAGAGAAAAGAAAAGAGATACTCTGATACATACACACACTATGGTGCCATGTTATCAAATTTTGTGTTGTGCAGATAACAGGTGCTACTTGGATATAGTAATATTCACACTGACAGCCTAAATATCTCTATGTACATTTGCAGATAATGGACAATCTCATCCTTGTCACCTCGCACTTCCCCTTTGTTTCATTTTGGTATTATTGGGGGATATAATAGTCTTTCGCAGGAATTGGTTCCAAATTAGAGATTGGTAATTGATGTGGTACCATTGAAATGTATTCAAAGTGTGTTATGTTATGCTGTACTTTTGCCTATTATGCAGTTCAAACAACATGTCTAAATCCAGGTAAAGTTGGGTTCCAACAGTAGAGAAATATTGTGTATGCATGCATTCATGAATTATACTTTCCTATAAATAAAACAGTAATTATCGTGGACAAAACTATGTTAATTGTATTTGGGAGTGACAGGTGACATAAGTCATGACGAAATTGTTAGTGTTAATCATGGTGGACAATACTATGTTCAATTGCCTTGGTAGCCATGTATTTTATCTTCCATCCTTTATTCTTAGGGTTCAATTTTCAGGGGATATCAGATATAAAATTTCGTACTCTGTCCGCTACATATTTATTAGGTTAGTGTTTCTCCTCTTATAAAGGTCCATTAGATTATACTATTTACCAATAATAAAAGGATTTTTGGACGGCTAATATAGTGAACTTTTAGGATATTGGACAATAATACACTAAACTTTGAACTTGGACAATAATATACTGTACTTTGAAGGTGTTAGCCACTAATTGGTGGTGATCCAGCGTGGTAGGCGGACCATGTAGGAAATTTGTCTATGCTAATAAATCTTTTGCCACCGTGGAAGCATCAGAAGCAACACATGAGTGAATTGAGTGAGAAGGAGATGCAGGGAGAGGGCTTTTTGTTCTCATAAGCACAAAAATGAATAGGATCAAAGACAATCAAATGGTGACCGAACAGTTTTTTTTTTTCTACTTTTCTTGTTCAATACAATTAGTAATGATCATTCTTTCTTGTTCTCTTCTCTTTTATTCAACTCTTATTTCTCGGTGTTCATTCTCTCGAATATTCAATGCTGAATGCTTACTTACAATAAATGTCAATTTTCCTCTTCACATTATCCTAACTAGAGTTGGAGTTTAATTTTCATCGGTTTCTGTTTTAATAGTATGAAACATAATTGTTGAGTGCATGCTACAATCTAGTAACACATGCATGATATGATAATAAGACTAGAACTAGAATATTGTCCTTTTCTGAAGCATTACTTGCAAAATCAGATATTATGTGATGATATATCATAAAATTTCTACTGATGTGAACACATTAGTTGTGCATTTTCAAATACAAGTGGGACGAACTATTTTCTAACACTATTCTATTCAAGTAAAAACGAATCCTTTGGTTGTTTTTTAGTTTTTTTGTATACCGTTGGCTCTTCGGATTCTTTTCCCATGTTTCTCTAGTAGACGGACATAGAGACAGGATGAGAGATACACTATGTCGTGAGGATACTAAAATTCACTGAGTTCTCCCGTGTGACAACTCCCAACCCTTAAGTATAACACCGTGCGTTTCCGTGTGGGTATGACTTTACAACAATCTCTCCTTGGGGACTGCAGTAGCAAGAACGTATAAAAAAATTATTACCACAAATATCAGGTAGGGTAAACGTAATTTACTTGAAGTGAAAGTGTTACCTTTTGCCAACGACGGGGATCTGTCTTCTTTAAGACAACAACAGAATCAATCTGCTCGGGGCTTTGCGTCTTCCAACGGCAATAAGGGTGTTGATACCGATTATGAGCCTGGTAAACGCCGATAGTCTGCCTCCTGCCCTCATCATACCTGGCCCGACTCATGTAGAAAATGTAGGGAGACTGACAAGGGTGTCTAGTAACTGGCCTTGTATTGAATGAGTAGCCAGTGTAATCAGCTCTTTTATACCAGTTGAGGAAGGTACGTGCAGGCATCTCTAGCTCCCGAGGGGAGATCACTCCCCTCATAACTTGAACCACGTAACCCCATGACACCATGATCGACCAAACCCTTCTTTTGTCGTAGCAGATGGATTGCTGCATTATACTTGCCGAGTCTAAGTTGATTGATTGGAATAGGTGTCCGATTGCTTGGGGTTGTGTCATCCCTGGAAATATCGGCTCTACTACATCTAGGTGATGGAGGGATGCCAACGGGGTCACCGGATGCGCGGCCAACAACCCCAGAAGGTTTCCGTATACATCATACTGCACTCCACAATCACAATCACTAAATGGGCGGCTAACATGAGGTTAAATTGGATTCTAATAATACGAACTTTAACCTCATGTTGCTCTTAACAATACGTCATTGAGTTAAGTTGAACTTTGTAAGGAAAGAAAAATTAAAAGGAATTAGTGTAGTGAATTAGTAATATACCTGATGAAAGCCAAGCTCTTTGGTAAGGGGGACGCCAAGCTCAGCCATACAAGCTTGAATTCTGTCATCACTACCATACAAGGCTGGGTACCTATTGATGCATCGGTCCTGCATTTTCGCCAGTTCTTTGGCAAGAGGGTAGCTAATGGCGAAACCTCCCCCTCCATAGGCCATGGCATATGAAAATATGATGTTCTGAACATGACTCTCAGAGCAGCTCCCAATATAATAGTATTGACGATGGTCATATTTGGACAATATTCTGACCACATTGTCCACTACAAAAACAGTGTCATCATCTCCCATGACAAACCATCTTACATCAGGAAGTCCAAGTCTAAGGGTCTCAGAAACTATCCTTGAAATCCTGAGGGCAGATCGACTCCCGCGACTGTTTGTGTATCTGAAATTGGATGTTTCTTCTGAGATGCGAACATCCGGGAGTTTTTCTTCGTCGTTGGTTTCAACTGGGTTGTCTAGCCAAACAACCCCTCTGGTCTCTTCAGGCCTCCACCATTGTTTGATGTACTCTTTCCTCTTGTCCCATAGATCCGATGAGCCCGCAATCCCGAACACAACATGTTTGAGCTGAGTTTCATCATCATCATCATCATCGTTGTTGTCATTGTCGTCCTGTTCTGTAGGTAATGCAAGATGGTTTGTAGTTTGTTCATCAACATCTTTGGTAGAATTATCTGGGAAAGACATGAAATTGCTTGTGCTAGTTTTTCCATTTTCAACCAACGAGAATCCATTGTTGTTGTTGTTTGTTGTGGATTTGGGAGGACATTCGGCGTTGTGTAGGAAGATATGATTAGATGAATAGATAAAACAGAGGACGGATGTGATAATGATGATCCAAGCTACTAGCTTAGGAATCATGGCTGCCTCCCTCTTTTTTTTTTTTTTTTTGTTTTTCTTTGATTAACAATCACCCTTCCTCCAGTTTTACTAATGACTAACTTCTACTGATCTTTTTAATTATTTTATACATGCAATGTAATATCAACACTCTTCCTAACTTATTTTATTTTTCTAATCGTAGGTTTTCTGGGTTGATGTTAGATTAAACCTGTCATGGCATACAATCAGCCTCTCAGACAAACAGAGAGAGAGAAAGGGAGAGAAGTTAGTTAAAGAATTCACGAAGAAGAAGGCTAGTCTTTCTCCTTGAGCGTTGTTGACATACAAGGGTTTGAGGTCCCTCTATTTGTTAATTTGACAGTAATTGGGACAAGCTCAACTCTTTATTTTCAATACTAGTTTCAATTATATGTTTCACATATATTTTTGTTAATATTAATTTAATAATATGATGAATTAACATCGTTGTAATATCTTAAACATACTATAATACACAATTATTTTTATATGTAATTATAGATAAAATATAACAATAAAGAGTTAGTTGATTTGAATACTAATTTCTAACATACTAAACAATATATGTAACTAGTATAGCAATTAATTTTATAACAAGTAATAATTATTACTTAAACATTTTGTCTAATTTCAATCTCAAAATTATGTAACTAGTTTTGATTTCATTTAACTGATTTTGTAGGTTTTATGTAGTTCAATCATAGTTAAAGTCATGTATAATATATTAAAGGATTATTCTAGTAATCAATTTAGGCATCGTTCTTTTGTGCGTTGCGTTTACGTTTCGTTACGTTTAGTTGCGTTGGAAATGGTTAAAAAGTGATGATAATTTGCGTTATGTTGCGTTGCGTTTGGGTGCGTTAACGCATAAAAGAACGATGCCTTAGATGATGCAAGATATTGTTAAATAACATTTATTTAAAAGATGATTATATCAGAAATTTTCTTTGATATAATTCAGAAAACTTGTACTTTAGAAATAGTATATAGTAAAACAAAATTAAAATTTAACTCAACTCATATATAATTTAATTTGCTAATGTCACATTCTTTTTTTTTAATTGTTTTTATGTCTAAAATATGTATAACTAATAAATATAATAAGGTTTAAATGGATGTTCAACTCAAATTAATTTAATTTTTTTATGAGAATTGTATATATGATATTTCAAATTAATTTAGCTTTTTTTTATCAGAGAGAGAGAGGGGGGATTAATATTACAAGAAGGTGTTGTCTTCTAATCTTAATCAAATCAAACATTATGATTGTGATTGCCTTTGTGCTCAACTTTTCTCATAGTTAAATTTTTCTGGTTGCCCTAGTCCATAGATTTTTTTTTTTCTGAGTTCTTCAGTTTCTCATGTGAATTGATTTTTCTTATTTTAACTTTCATTGTTTCTTTGTGACTTGATCCTATACTGAATTTCCGCATATTTCCTAACATTTTGATTAATTAGTCTAGTGGTTTGTGTTTCGCCAAGTAACAGGATTTCTTCCTATGAATCAGAAAGTAGACAAAATATGCAAAAAAAGTGTGAAGCATCGATCCAAACAAACAATAAGAGCGCATAAAATGAAATGAAGGGAGATTTCATGCAGAGAGACAATGAGGAACAAATTAATCAATTAATTGATTAGTGAAGAGAGTAAGTATTATGTACATTAGATGCTTGAAAATCAAAAGAAGTAATTACAAGGGGTGTTATCTCTGACTTATAAAAGAGTGTTCACTTCCACTGCCGATGCTTAATATGTCGAAGTCATCCTTGGTTCCCCTTGAGCTATGAATATTCTTATCATTTCTGGGTTGTTGTTGGACGACCAAAATGGAGAACTTGAAGTCTTCGGAAGTGACAAGCATGTCTGCCAAAGTCCCGATCTCGGAGCTCTCGCTCCATTCGGAGAGTCCGAGGATTGCGGGACATTCAGGCTCATGGTATCTTCCTACGACGAATAGATCAGCATTTTGCATGGTGAGCACAACCCGTGTGGTTCCCGTGCCATCCTCGACAACCTTTTCACGGCATACGACACCCTCTCGCCCGATGGATCTCATGTGAAAATCCCTCATCACTCTTATGTCTTCTTGGGTGTCATGTAGATGGGGTTGGTAGTCATTACATTTCAACCACATCACT
This sequence comes from Portulaca oleracea, assembly GCA_029582165.1. NCBI lineage: Eukaryota > Viridiplantae > Streptophyta > Magnoliopsida > Caryophyllales > Portulacaceae > Portulaca > Portulaca oleracea. Next base: position 174,566 of record CM055893.1, read on the forward strand.
GTCAGCCTCACATTAGGATGTTCTCCCATACGTCTAGCGACTGCTAATGCTTCTTGGTCATCATACCCTCCAATAAACAACATCACAACTTGAACTGTAGGGGGTCCCGTATTTGACATCATGTTGAAATACTGACCCCCTTTGTCAATGAGGATTGCGACTGAACACGGGGCTTTTCTAAGCACCCTTATGTTGACCGCTCTTATTTGTGGGCAAGTAGTGTCTACTTGCCCATCCACCCCCCATTCCCTATGGAAAGGGAGGATGATTATGCTGATTCTCTTGTCATGAGCTAAGGCACACACGTCGTTGTGCATGGTTTTGTAAGGAGCTACTGAAACGTAGTGTTGTACGAACGCGTTTCCTTGGCTTTGGTCTTCAATCCGTTGAAAGGCATTCGCTGTGTGCTTCACCTGGTTGAGGTGGCCTGGGGATTTGATGTACTTATGTAAAGGTGCCATGACAGGCATTGCACTTCCTGTCAGTTGTATCAGTTGGAGGGCAAATACCGAAATGTAGCCTAGACTTTTGTTGAACTTGGACAGAAGCTCCACAAGTTTAACCACAGGGGGAACATTCTCCTGCTTGTGGATACAAACTAATATATGAAGGTCCCCATTATCTGCACATCCTACCAGTCCCCTTTTCCTCACTGTTTTGTATTTTGCTGAAGGGTCATATGTGTGCTTTATTAGAGGGAATGCAAGCCCATTGAATAGCACTATGTTCAGCATTGACAGCGTAAACAATTGATCATCCAAAACCTATACATATACCGAATCACAAATTCAACATAACTAATCGATCATCAAACCAGTAATAACTAATTAATGATACACACTTACAGCATGATCTTTCCAAATACTGAAGAGGCTGATCTCAACAATCCCTTTGAGAGACATCATAAAAGCAAGGGGCACAGCGTTTTCGCTAGACACTTGTAGGAAAATGGATGACACAATGGTGCCTACAAACTTACCAATATGACCTATCACAAAGATGAGTTCCACAGCCCAGACAGTGGATCTCTCTTTCAAGGATTCCACATTCACCCTCCATCCATTCATAGAGCAAAACACAGGCAACAATATTCCCGAAGTAAATGTCTCTATCTTCTGAACCAACTCGGAACCCAATGGGGGGCCATCGGGCAAAGACAACCCGAACAAGAACGTGTGAAATCTCTGCCCCACGTACTCCCCGCCCATCCAGGCAAACAAAAGTATGATAAAGATCATGACAAAGTGGGTCTGCCTCATACGGGAGCCTTCCTGACTACGACGCACAGTGTAAAGCATCAAGGGTCTCAGGACTGTAAACAATACCAAGTAGTAGAAACCCGTGTAGAGGAGGCATATGTAAGTAGGTAACACATTAGCATTCTCATTCCTAGGGGCTAACAAGATGAGGGCAATGACAGAAGCAAACATCCCAAAAGCATCAACTACTAAAGACGACGAGGCAGCTAATCTTCCCATGTCAGAGTTTGTGAGCTTAAGATCATGGAGGTAGGAGTTTGTGACCATAAAGAAGGTGAGAGAATTGAATAGAATAAGGACTCGAATGCCGGCATGTTGAGACTGCTCTAACTCCATGACCTGACGAACCACAAAGAAAGCCAGGGCTCCAAAGACGACGGAAGAGAAGAGGCCAGAGAATCCAATCACAACTGACTTGACACCGCTGTGTCTAAGAGAAGACATGTCAATCTTAACCCCCAAAACGAACAAGTGAATCATGAACCCAAAGGTGGATAATGTCTTGAGAATGTATCTTCCTGGAGGTGGGAATAGCTTGCTTCCTAATGCGGCGTCGTAGCACAGCAATGACCTTCCTATTACGATTCCAGCCTGCCCAATTAATTAATTAATGCAACCCATGAAACGTCAGTCGATTATGTATGATATGATATGATAATTAATAACAGGGTAATTCAAGAGAGTATGTACCAGAATCTGGGCAACGATCATGCTCTGACGAAGGGGATGAAGAACCAAGTAAATGAGTCGTGTAGTGATGAAGATGATGATGACTTGAAATAAAATAAGAGGGGTTGGATAATCCAAAGGGTTGTGACCAACCCAGATACCATGAGAAGTCCCAGCTCGTGCATATTGGCAAACCATCCTATCCTTGAATATGCTTCCTGTTGTCCACCATTTTTTAGGTATTACTATTGCACCCTCGTTTGATATCACTGTCTCATCCATTCTCTTTCTTTCTTTTTTTTTGGTTTAATTCCTCCTATTTACATTCCTTTCCCCTCTTGCAAACAAAATTCCAATTACTTTTTTGGTTTAATTCCTCCTATTTACATTCATTTCCTCTCTTGTAAACAAAATTACAATTACTAACTTAAAAACAAAGGGATTGGCATAGGATAAGAAGCCAACTCAAAAACATAGGTAGATATTCAAAGAATGAATGCAAGAATTTGAATGAACAAATTCATATGGAAGATACAAATTCATATGATAAGTTAAGGGAGGAAAAGAGAGAGAGAAAGGAGAAGAAGAAGAAAACAAATCAAAGTAACAGTATAAAGGAAGATCACAAATTTTGTGGCTAGTTAGTCTAAATATATCAAGGTACGATTATTCCTTCCTTAATTTGTTAATCACCTCAAACACTATTATGTGCCCAGGAGTATGATACTGAGAGGTGTGCTCAACTTTTTTATTTTCGATTTTTTTTTTCTATTTCAGTCTTTTATATTTTTTTATCGTAATGTTATTTAACCATTATAAAATACTCATTAAAATATAAACTATGTTCATGATTTCTAATATGAATGTTCAAAAAGATATATACCAATGTGGCCCTGTTCTTCATGGCGGAAATCACCGCAATTTGCCACAACTCACCACATTTTACCGCAAATCATTACTTTTCTCTCTCTTCACTTTTCTATCTCCTCTACTTTTTACATTCCCTCTCCTCACATACCCCACATACCAATAACCTACCACAATTCCACCACACTTCACCACACCATTCTGTAAAATACCGCATAGAAGAACAGGGCCTTAAGTAGGTGAATGCTCACAAACTAGTATAAGAATGCTCATAACCTGACATTTTTAATACAATGCTCATAACCAGTATATAAATACCCATAAACATAAACTACGTACAATGCTCATAAACCAGTATATGAATGTTCATAACCTCCAACACGAATGTTCATAATGTCCAACACAAATGCTCATAAACTAAATTGTATAATTAATAAGTTGAATGTTCATAACTCATTAAAAACATCGGTGTTGAATTTTTATTACAATTATTAACGTAAACTTTACATTTTCTCCTACTATTTATTTTTTGTCATTAAAAATAAAAACATTAGGCATTTACAAAATATGTGTTAGACCTGAAGGGGAAAAGCAATTGATTTATAAATAATTAAGTATCACAATACACAATAATTAAAAATAAAATCACATTACAACATAAAAATAATTAAAATAATTGCAAAATAAAACTTAAAAAATATATAACAAAAAAAAAGAACAAAATACGACAATTGTGAATGGGCAAACAAAGCAAGAATATATACTTACTATATAATAATAAATTGCATGGTCGGCTGATGAAAATGAAAAGCAAATACGACAATGGTGGATGGGCGAACAAGGGTGTACCTTCGAAATTTTACAAACACTCAACCACATATTCACTCTAAGTCTCTTCATCAGCGTATTACCAAACAATAATTGTCATAATCCTTGACGCACAATGCAATCCGGTGTACAAGGCTTCCCCGCAAACGAGGGTCTGAGGAAGGGTTTTACCATAAATGTGTGACATAGGCAAAACTTACATTGTATTTCTATAAGAGGTTGTAATTCGTAATCTCATGATCATATGACATTTATCTACTTTCACTATTTTCTTATCTAACTTTCCTTTTCTTAATTACCTTATTTTACTTAACTTAATCCTACATTTTTAAAATCCATGACCTGAAGGTGTTATTGAAGTGGTTATGGTTAACCTGTGAATCAAATTGAAAGATACACTTAATTTATCTAATTATAATTTTGGTTCACGGGTTCTCAAATTGAACAATTTAACCGACCCAATAAGACCTAAACCGAACCAAATCCAACCATACTCACCCCTAATCAGTTGACCTTTATCAACGTGCATTGCGAGCTATCTGCTTCGAATTACTTTTGAATGATGTCACCCATGACGATAACACTTACCACATGAAACCGTATGTCATCCCGATTTTTGTATTCTATATTATGCAGCTAGTTATTAATGTAGTATCATGGCTATTGTTCTAATTGTGCATTTTATCCTTCATTGGTATTAGTATATACAAGTTGAATAAAGTATGGTATTATGGCCCTGGTTTTTTTAGAGTGGTAAATAGAAATTTAAAAAAAAATATTGAGAATCTCGGGTTTATCCTCGCATGCGAGTTTGAGTTTTTCTCACCACCGCTTATTCTCGTCCTCACTTGTGCCACGTCAGCTCCATCTCACTCTCAAACTCGTCATTGCGGATTGTCTAAGAAATTTTAGGTGAATGGCAATCAACTTTATTTAAGTATTCTCTTATAAGTTTCCACAAAATATGGGGTACTCAGTTATTTATTGAAACTTAAACACTAACACTTTGTGTCAAATTTTCGCTTTAGCAACTAATGATGAGTAAAACATACTTGTAAATTACATTGATTGCTATCCAGGAATTACTACATATCCAACTTTTAACTTACAACATACAATGCAATCTGCAATTAAAAGAAAACCTAAGTATCTGGCCATGGACGTAACCTGGCCTCCTAAATCCCTATGTTTTGAGATAGTTTCTGTACTGGTTGAGTATACAAAGTTACAAACCCACAAAGAAAAAACCAACATAATGAAGAATACAATCAACAAAAGAATGTAGAGCATCATAATTTATACTGTATTCAACTTGGTTAGTATGAAGTGTGGATAGTGTGGATTGTAGAGCCAACAATTTCAGCCTAGAAACGAATCGAAAAACAGATCCTGATCTTTGGGTTCATCCTTGGCCTGAACTTGATTCATCAACCCTAACCCTGGCATGCCAAAACTCCCATGGTTGTGCATCATCTCCATTGTGTAAGGGGAGAACTGCCCATTCCCTACTTGTCCCCTAACCGCGTAATGTGAACTCGGGTTTGGGTTTGGGTTTGGGTTGGCCGAGGACACGTAATTTAGGACAGATGGCCTTACAGCGATTCCCCCGGGATTGGGAATGCTGTTGGACCTTTGGCTGCCTCGAGCAGCAGGAACGTCGTGGTTGTGCTTGCCTTCGTATGTGGTGATCACTGACCTTAGATCATGAGCAGCCCGTTCGACGTGTTTCCTCACTGGACAACCCGGATGAGTGCACTTATAGTAACTCCTGTAACATTCATTAACAGCATACATAGTTACAATTGGATCTATCAACTTATCAATCAACACAATTACACAAGCATCAAGCATGAATAAATTGTAATACTACATTGATTCACAATATGATCAATCAACTAAGGAAACTATGGAGGAGTTACCTAGGATTAGGATTTCCTTTGACAACTTTCTGACCATATTTTCTCCATCTGTATCCATCATCAAGAATATCGATGTCACTTGTGGTCTGAACAACCACTCTTGGTTCTCTGACAGTTCGGTTTCCGGTCATACTCGCAGCACCAACAGAGGCTGACATGCATTCATTCTCACCCATATCTCCTCCTTTCCTGTTTTCATACATTTCATGCAGAGAATGTTTTAGTCACTGCAGACACAATCAATCATTACATAACTTTCAAATTACTCTGATATTGCTGATAGCTGCTTACCATCTTTTGGCATCAGGTTGACCATCAACACCATCATCATCATCCTCATCAAAATCATTGTCCCCAGCTCCAGCTGATCTACTTCTCTGTGAACACATGTCATGCTCATCATCGACAAGCGAAATCGACGAATTCTCAGGAGTAGCAACCGAATCAGTCTGCCCGGATGATCCCTGTGGCATCATCGACTGATCTTGGAAATCATTATGAGGCACTATAGACCCTTGGAAAGACGACGAGCCTGAGGCTGAAGATGCTGAACCCGATCTTCGGGTACTGGCCGGTTTCGGATGGTTATGGCTACCCTTATAAACAATCTCAGTGATCTGACCATCAGGACCCGTCTCGATCTTCTTCTTCATGGGACAATTGGGAAATGTACACTTATAATAACTACGAGGGTTTTCACTCCCTTTAACCTGTTTTTGCCCATACTTTCTCCAATTATACCCATCATCTGACTTCCTATTACCCTGCTCTCTTTCTCTTGGATAATCAGATGGGTTGTACGAGGAATTTTGATCTGCCTCGTATTTCATCCCATAGTTTTCAGATTGAGCATGAATCGGACCATGAGAAGATGGCAAGTTAGACTGCTGTGGTTTCAGCTCAACCATACTCCATGACGATTGATGTTGTTGCTGTTGGTTCTGACCCTGCAAATTCCATTCCTAAGATCAGCTCAGCAATTAAAGGGTAATCAGAAAGAGATAAAATTTGAAAGACAGAAAGGAAGATACTTACGGTGGGGAAAGTAGAGATGGAAGAGGGAAACATAGAGGAAGAGATATCAGAAGGTCTAGCTTGGGTTTGAAAGGTGAAATCAGAATACTTTTGGGAATGAACATCTTCCCGATTCTGAGTGTTGCTGCTTGAATTAGGCTTCCAGTTCAAAGCCTGCGCTGCAAACCCTGTTGTAGGAGATGGTAATATCTGCAAAATTCAACCCACCCAACAACCACAAAATCAATTATTAATGAATCCCCACCCAACAACCAAATTTAGAACTCTCCCCAAATAAAGCAAAGAAACCCAAGTAGAGAAAACATACGTTGGAAGAGGAGAGGAGAACAGGGGAATCCAAGAGGTCAGCAGGGGTAAGACCAGGAGGAATAGCAAAGTAAGAAGGTGGTGAAATGGGTAGTGAAGGTGGTGGCAAAGACTTGAACTTTGGAATCCCAGAAGAAGGTATTGCTATACGATCTGACATGCTCCTGGGCTTGTCATCGCCGGTTGAATTGAGAAGATCGGTGAATGAAGTGGTGGTCATCAATGAACTGCTACTGGTGCTGCAACTTTGTAAGCTTCCAGCACTAAAGAATCCCATAAAACAGAGTATGATCGGGAGGGAGACCAAATCAAACAAGGATAGGTGGAGATGAGACTATCTATATTAATGGAAGAGAGATTTCAGAGAGAGAAAGAGTTGGGGATTTCTACTTGTCTTTTTATTGGTTTGTTTTTCCATGAGAGAGAGAGAGAGAGATAGGGGGAAGTCACGTAACGCGCAAGGAAGAGGAATGGAGGGGGGGCCAAAGCCAAGGCATCTTCTAGGAAGCTGAGGAGACATTTGACCGTGGAATTTACATTATACACTAGTATTACGTAGCTAAATCTATCAAGCTTTGCGGTTACGGGTCGCCGGTATATTTAATTTGGTAAATACGGGTCGGAAATATTTTGGATTTCGGTAAATACAGATCTATTTTGATGTTAGATCAATCCAACGGATTATGATTGTTTTTTTTAAAAAAATTATCTCTAAATATTATTTTTGGTACAATATACATAATAAAATATGATTATCTTCTAATAATGATATATTATTGTAAATGTTTCAACTTAAATTAAAGAAATAACATATCAATGAATTACGGTTATAGTTTAATAATCATGAATTTCAATGAAAAATCACAAATTCTAACAGATTTGAATGTAAAATATAAAATTTTTGGGTTAGACGGATAGGTCGGGTTTGACCCGCTAATTTACAGGCTTTTCAAATTTGATATATTTCAAATTGAGATTGAAAAAGTCATATTCAAAATCTAAAATTTACGAGTAGATTCAGGTCAGATTTTTAAGTCGGGTCAAGGATTGGCGGGTATATATGCAGCCAAACCTAACATCAAATATCCAAAATAATAAAAATGAAATATGTCGTTTTCATTAGTCAGACACTAGCAAATAAAATAATGTTCAAATATCGTGTGTTTGACTGGCTGCAACCCAATTGGTGGGTTAGAAATTAGTAGCAAATCAAAAACTGAGGCCACTCGGGCTTCTAGAGGGCCCCAACCAGGAGGCGGCTATCCACAACCCACTAAAGTAATCCCTCCATTTCATATTAATTGTCATAGTTTTGATTTTTACGGTGTCTAATGTCATTTTTTGATTGATAATTTCTTGCATAATATATTATTAACAATTTCAATATTATACTTTTATGATAATATTTTTCATTACGGATCTAATGGTGGTAATTTTATATAACAACTCATTGTATACATTAAAAAATTTACGGTCATAATTTTTAAAATTTAACTATATAATTTTTAAAGACAACAGTTAATATGAAACAGAAGGAGTAAATAATAACGGTAGTGTGGGTGTTTGGTGAAAATTAAATACAATGCTCTTTTATCACTTTACATCTACATGGGTCCATCTACTACTATTCCATTCACACTGCGATAATAATGCTCCCTCCTTTCCATATTAATTATTCCAATACATTATTAATTTCTCAACATATACAATATTATAACATATAAAAGTACCATCGATTTATAATGAAAAATACTATCATAAGAATATAATTTTTAAAGTTTTTGACAAAATATACTATAAAAAATTCTTGGTCAAAAACGACACTTTGGACAATCAATATAGAATAGAGGGAGTAACAATATATATTACGTGCATCACGAGTATGTATTCCAAAATGTTATTAGTAAACAATTATAATAACAAACGTAAACAATTATAATAATAAGAATGAATAATTATAGTATTTGATGAACAATTATAATAACAAACATAAACAATTATATTAACAAAAGTGAACAATAGGAACATTTGAAATAGATGTTCTAGATGCACCGAATAAATTGCACCGTAATGAAGGAATTAAACTAGGGGACAAAGTCAATCACAACTCCATATTTAGGACGCCATCCAGCAGTTGGACACTTTTCCACTTTGCTCCACTCCCCCAAATCCTAACAGTCCTAACTAATGCTACTCTATCTTATCACACTTTTAGGCCATGTAGCTTGAAATTTCCCTCTATAAAAATCTACACTTACCATTCTAATCACTATAATATGTTCTTTGATTGCTTAATATATCTAACCGATGCCTACCACATATACCACTTTTTAGACAATCAAATTGCAATGTCTACTGTGACCAGTTTTGCAATGTCCATATGTATTCACAACAGTTTAGAACTTTCAATTATAAGTGATCAATCACATAACATTACATTGGATTAGAAAAAATGACATAACAAAGACAAAATTAGCCAAACAATTTATGTTGTGGGACAGAGGGAGTATTGGCTAACAAGTCATTAATATAATGACTTGTACAGAGAGCTTGAATAAGCAGGGGCCAAAGTTTCATAAACATATTTTGTATGAGTGTTGATTGTTTATTAAAGTTCAACTCTTTCTATAGTGCTGCATGAAGTCAATCACACAGTCATATGTAAATCTGATAGCATTCTTACTCATCAATGACAAAGATATTAATCAATAAATAAACATACTTCATCTAGTCATTATCTGACAATTGACATTTTCTTTTGAGGAAAATAACTCCCTTGGTAGGGCATCACCCTGAAGAAAACAAAAGACAAGTGTTAAAAGAAAGATCAACAGAGAGTCTGAGAGTCGGTGCATATGCAGTTAGGTTCCTGCTGCAATTGTCAAATGACCTATAGGTTCCATTCCAATGGATCTGTGTCAACCTGTCCAAGTCACACACAACAATTTTTCAGTTTAGGAATATTTTTATGAATCTAGTATGTTAGTTTTAAGTTTGGCTCAACTAAAATGTTTCATCATTTGGGATAGTGTTTGAATCGAAGAATGGAGTTGTTGAGTAGAGTCGAAAGAGTAGGATGAAAGAAATAAGAAGGGTGTAGAAGGTAGGGTAATGAGGGTTACCTGGGGCTGAAATGGTTTGTCTCTCCACTGAAAGACACAACCACGCCTTTCCATGAGGTCGAGAAGAGAGGGATGAAGCAAAGCCTTAAAGCAAGTGTGTAGCTTCACTTTCTTGAGTCCCCCACAGGCTAAAAGAGCAGCTGCTAACCCATTTGGGCTCAGCCCAGCCAGGTGCAGTATTGTCATATTTTGCAACCGGCTTACACTTGCCAGTGCCAATAGCCCTACATCGGTCACCGAACAATATGACAAGTTTATCTGCCAATAAAACACAACCCATTCATACAAGACGAAGAAAAAAAGAGAGAGATGTGAGTTACATGTGGTAGAATCAATTTGAGATAATCACAAAATATGAGTTAGGATTGGAAAAGGTTGTCAGTCAACCAACCTGCTTGAGGTTATGAGAATAATGGGCAAGCGGAATCATCCCTAAATCGTCAATTTTGTGACACTTCTTTATGTCTAATATGGCGAGTTGCCTGCATCCTGCAGCAATGGCTGCCAGCCCTGCTGATGTAATACGAGGGCATCCTCTCATTTCCAACACTTTCAGTTTCCCGCATTTTGATAATGACATTAGAGATGCGTCTGTGATATTATCACAATATGCTATGTTTATAGACTCCAAACCACCACAGCCTTGAGCTATTGCTGCTATGCCCACATCAGTTACTCCCATGGCTCTGTCATTAGAAAAAAGGGGGAAAATCACCTTGCTGTTTGCCGCTTGCAAGCACAAAATTGATTGGTATGATACCGTGACCTTGCATCCTTATAGGGATCCTTATAGGGATACAGATATCAACTGTTTTAGTTCATTTAGCTATCAAAATAATTGGCTACGAAATGTTACCTGTACAAATCAAGCTCCTTCAGTCTAGAGCAATGCATCCCAACTTGAATCAACCCTTCATCAGTAATGTTAAGGCATATCCCTAGCTTCAAAACGGTAAGTCTGGAACATCTTGAGATGCATTTCAAACCTGCAACAGGGATAAAATGCATAACTTCAGAAATCAAGGAAGAAAGAGAAAACGTAACTAAGAGTTGCCCAGTAAATTATCCAGATACAGGGGGAAGGGGACAATTAAGCATTGATGGTGAACCTTCATCATCCAAATTATTATCTGTGACATCCAATTCTTCCAAGAATGGACAACGCTGCCCGATCAGGGTGAAAGCTTCTTTCGAGACAAGACTGCAGGCTTCCATCTTAAGGCGAGTGAGAGAAGTGCATGACCTTGTGACGGAATCTGTAGAAAAGGAAGTGATCTTACTGCAGCATGTGATATCTAATTTTCTCAGTTCTGTGTGCCTCTTAGCAATAGAGGAAATACCCTCATCAGTTACACCCACGCACTTAATCAAGCTCAGTTCTCTGAGCGATGCACAACACTTTCCGATCATCTTCAATGCAGAAGATGTAACATCGCAGCCGTCTAACTTAATACACTGCAGCTTTGAGAAATTCTGAAGACATTTCACCACATCAACAGTGACCTGAGCCCAGTATGAAAAGGACGCGAGATAAATCAGCAAACTGAACTGATACTATGGGAAACAGAAAAAACAATCGGGGCAGTTGTGGAGGATACAAATGTACACTTACAGCGGAGCCATAAGCCAGTGTAGTCTGGAGCAAATGTTCTGCGCCTCTGGTCAAACTTGACAGACCAATGTGGCTAATGTTTTGACAGTGGGACAAATCAAGAGTCTATTGAGACGGAAAAGAATCGAAATTTAGAAGCAAAAAACCAAAAGAACTGTCAAAGAATCATCTCGCACTTAATCACACAACAGCAACCAATAATGACTAAAAACGTTACAAGAAACAAGAAGACAGTATAGACCTTCAGTGTGCTGCAGCTTGCTTTGAGAGAAGCTAATCCATCATCATCAATCCCAAGGCATCCAACCATGACTAAGTCTTCCAGACATGGCAGTTGCAAAACATCCTTAAGACACTTCTCTGTAATCTGTAGCGTACGAAGCCAAATTCAGACCCAGATGCCAACATTCGTGTGATTCGGTTCATTCATGACACCTTCAATAGCATCATAATAGACTATGGCATTACATTACAAAACCATTTTAATTATATGTTTGATAACCATGCTCACAGTACTCACGAAAACATCTTTCTTTCATAATCGATAGCTCTATAAAGAAGGGTGTAATCAGAAGGTCCCATTGTTACATTGGTCAAAAGGGTTCAGAGTAGCTGAGTTAAATTCAAGATTCAACATTAACCCAAGTACCCTTTTCATTCATTCAATTTGGGTAAGGAAGTTTTGAAAAAGAGAGTCAATTAATAAGGTGCCCAAGCAAAATAAATTAAGAATTGTGTATGAATTGATGAACACAGAGGTAAGGAAGAAAGCATTACAGGAACATAGGAGAGATCCAACGAACGAAGTTGAGTGCATTTGAGAGCAACAAGTCCAACCCCCAAATCAGTAATCCGCAAGCACCATTTCAAGTTAAGAACCCTAAGCATATTACATCCAACAGCAATACACCCAATGGCCAAATCAGAAACAAGCTTACACCTAAACAAGCACAACTTCTGGAGGTTCTTAGCCATAGCAATGGCGGAAGCAGCAGAATCAGTGAGCTCAGTAGCATTGGACAGATCAAGCTCGATGAGATTAACAACCAGCTGGGTCATCCCTGACCTAGTAACGAACCTGCATCGTGTAAGCTTGACGGAGATGATGGAAGCAAGAGATGATGCGATGGTGTTGAGGATGGCATCGTCGACGAGTGGACAGAGAGACAAGTCCAACTCCGACAGCCGTGGGTATCGCCGGAGGATGCCGCCGACGAGGTCCGGCCGGAAAAGACGGGCGGATCTCCGGTGCTGAGATTCGAGAGTGTGGAATGATTTGGAGGTGAGGGAGAAGGATTTGAGGGATAATGGGTCGTCTTGGAGCAAGTCAAGGATTGCGAAAATCAGCTCAGAGTTGAGCGACTCCATTGTTGATGTCGATGGTGTTGAAAAGATACTCTCTTTGATTGCTATTGTTGGGTATTCACTGCTGTCAACGATGGGCCAGAGTTTGACGAGGGAAAACAGTTATTAACAGACCAATGCCATAATACCAGGCTTACTTCAGGGATTCATTGACAGACTCACAGACATAGGGGGTGGCAATGGGTTGGGTTCGGAGCGGGTAGAGTCGTATCCTTATCTTACCCATATTTTGCGGGTATAAAATATGTGTACATTTACCCTTACCTACCGGGTAGTGCAGGTATAATTTGGATATAATTGAAGATTAAATTAGCCCTTTCTTTTATGCGGTAGATTGCGGTGCGGTATCACACCGTACAGCAACTCTTTAATTTCTAGCATATTTCACCACACCACATCACACCACAACACAATCATTATCAATATATCTCTTTACTTTTATCTCTCCTCGCTTTTCTCCTCGATCTACTTTTCACATTCTCTCTTTACCTACCCTACTTACCATAATTTTCACCACAATTTACCACACTTTTTCAAATTTCACTGCACCGCACCATTACCAAACCGCAACCAACTGTATAAAAAAACGGGACCTTATATAACTCGTGTTATACCCACATACAAATTGACGGGTTATTTCGGATGTAATCATATTAGTGATTAAAAGAAAACATTATATGAAGATTTCTACTAGAAAGAGGAAAATATGACAACTATCATGCCAAAGTACATTTAATATGTTAATATACCCGTTCCTACCCGGCCCAAAAAAATGGGTATGGACGACAAAATTTTAGAGAAAAAATCGTGGTTACAAAACTCAACAAATTAGCTATAAACGCAAATATTAATACATATCCAGGGCCCAAATAATGAATAATTAATTGTAGTTTTTTTGTTTTGTAGATATTCAGGGCGGGTCGGATAGGGTACTCGTCGGGCAGAGACAAGTACCCATTACCCTACCCTTACTCATTTTTTTCTAAAATTTATCACCCATGACGGGTCGAATAAAGGCAGAAAACCGCGGGTTCGGATTTTATTGTCGTCCCTAGCAGATATCCAATGCCACTTTTACTTTCATTTTATAAAGTGTATGAAAATATTACTTATTGAGATAAAAACTTTGTAAATGTTAATATTTGTAAAAATAATTAAATTTTAGATTGAATGTGGACAAGTACAAGTTGACAGTTGATACGGGTAAGTCCTGGTTGGTATGGATTAATGCAAGTAGGCACGGGTTGGTGCATGTACAGGTTGACAAATAACCTAAAGAACGGGTCTTAACTTGAGAGTTGCCCATGTGATTATGCTTCTGTCACCCTGATTATATACAGTACGCAAAAACCCACCGCATCAACTATCCATAATATGGACGGCAATAATAAATACAGTTAAAGGACTCATCCTCTAACATTTTGAGTCAGGGTATGGGCTTCTGCGGACCGTGAAACTTTCCTAATCTTACAGAAATTAAAATAGCGTAGTACAGACCTACAATAGAAAAACGATATTGCTACGTATTATCTCAATTCTTAACCAACCAATCAATATTCCAACTCGAAAATTCACTTGAAAAGAAATTCCATCGCCTGCCATTGTCTATTGCTTTTACAAAATCCATGGCTGCCACCTCCACATTTAAAACAAAAAACATGATTTCCATAAAACAGGAGCCACTGCTTGTAGAATTTCCTACTGACTTGATGTACAACAGCTTTAGACAACTTTGGACATGATTCTCATTGATAATCAGTCCCATCACAGCTCTAGACCATCCAATCCAACTCAAAAGACAAATCATTTCTTTGCATAACTGATTTCCATGGGGTTCTGAGGCGTAACTTTGAAACCCTCGAGTGCCTGCATTGCCACTGTGGCTTGGTCCTCATCTTCAAACTCGACAAATGCAATGCCTGGTTTTGCTTCAATCATTCGCACTTCCTTGAAACCTGGGTACTGTTGGAACAGCATTTGCAGCATTATACTCGTTGTCTCATGGGGTAGATTCTGCACAAATAATATACTGTTTGGAGCCATAGCTGCTTCCTGGCCACCAGCTTTGCGGTATGGTGCCTGCCATGGAAATTAATTATGGTCCATTAGTTGAAAAACCAAGTACGATCCAGATAAGCAAGATTTCACCTAAAAACAATCTATGATGTCGCTATTTCCTTTGTCTCAAACTAATTGTACCCTTGTGTACTATTACTAGAAACTTTTGCCGTAAAACATTGATGCTGATGGGAAGCACCAGTCAGACTCACTGAAGAATGTGGAGGAACTCTGCTATTATTGAAACTTCTTTCATTCTACCATTGGACTAAAGTAAAATGCCTCATTAAATAAACCTCCTCTTCTTCTTTCCTATGTGGAAGGTAGCGAACGATTTGCAACTCTTGGGTCAATTGGAATATTCTCCCTAAATTGCAAAATTTAGGGGTAAGATTGCGACATCTGACCCCTCCATACCTTGCCTAGGCGGGATTTCGGAGTGTTGGTTTTGGGGTTTTTTTTTCAACCTAGCAATCACACATCAAGTGTCCACATTAAAGATAAAGAAAGCTCTGACCCTATCCTTGACTTGAACATATCATTCTCCAATATCAATATTAACTTCTGACAATAATATTCCTCATCACATGGCTCCGATACTAGTTCATTACTCTCAGTTCCACATCCAAAGGTAGCATCCTTTTCATCTGGAGCCCCAGACGCATAAGACCCACATTGACAACCTATGCTTTTATGGTTTGACAACAAATTCAACACCAAACCAATGCCACACATGTACATCCTATATGATTCCTGACCCTGGGATAAACACTTAACATAATGAACAAATGACACCAAGTCTGCTAATACAGGACTTAAGGCAGGTGGATCAGATTACAGACTGCAGATTCAGCACCAATCAAATAAAGGAAATTGGATTCTAATAATCCCTACTTCGAGAATTGTACAATAATAATCCCCTTTTTTTTTTTAACCAAGGTGGTCCCAGAAAAATCGAAGTTGTCCTTTTCTGATCCTCCGCCATGTCAAGTGGCGGTGACTAGGTGGAAAGCTGACATGGCTTGCCGGAGTCTGTATTGACTAATGTTTTTTTTGGTGTTTGACCTGCCACGTGATGTCCATGTCACCCAAAAACACTTTTCTTTCAAAAGCCGAAAGTCAAAAAGCCCGTTGTTTATCCTGGCATTCTGAACAACTCTTCATCTGGGTTTAGGGTTAATTTCTTTCAAGAGCCAGGATCTCTTCCACATCCACCTCTCATAATCTCCCATCCCCAATCTCTTCAGCCCTGATTTCTACTTACTGACCCAATTCAACAATACCAATCAACAAACTCCCAATCTTCTCATCATCATGTACCCCATCTCAAAAACTCAACACCCAGGTCAAAACAACCCCTCAATTGTCGTCCAGACTGAGCAAAATCAAAGACAGATGCCAAATCATGGCTCTCCCCTGTCTCTAGTCATCTAAATAAATTCATCCAGGTTTGATTTCATTGCTAGATTTAGGTTAATTTCTTGGTTGAGTTCTTCATGTACTGGATTGAGTTCTTGATTGATGTGGAATTGTAATTTTTGGTTGTTATTTGGGTTTTAATTTTTCACTGTTGAGAGAGGAGAAAGAGAGAGTGAGGGGGTAAAAATCCAGCAAGAGGAGAGATTAAACTCAGGGAGTATGTATTTTTAGATGACATGGCATCCACATGGCAGGTCAATACAAATAATTCCGGTCATAACACACTCCAAGCGGTCCATGTTAGCTTTCCACCGAGTCACTGCCACTTGACTTGGCAGAGGACAAAAAGAATACAATTTCGAACTTTTTGGGACCACTAGCATACAAAAAAAAAATAGTAAGGATTATTATTGTATAATTCGCAAAAGTAGGGATTATTAGAATCCAAAGAAATCCCATATTCTAGATGTTGATCAAGAGCAGAATATTAAAACCATTATTAGAGCAACTGCGTTAGTTCTTACATAAAACTGATGCCGAAATCAGAAAACTGTGAAAGGAAGGAGACCATGAAAGGGTATTAATGAGGAGCAATCATGGCCAGTAGACCAAAGGTAAATGATGGCCCGGATGGCAACACCAGAATGGTAGTGCATAAAATGATAGCTGGTTGAACAATTAGAAAGTTTGCTTATTGATATCCAAATTTTGATAATAAAATTTTTCATCTACACAATTCACCAACAGCAAATGGAGTACAGCAATCAGAGACATGCACATTAGAAGGCAAGACTGCACATGAGGCAGAGATACAGAAACGGTATTGATCAGCAAACTTACTGGGCCTCCATTGTTTTGGGCTGCAGTGCCGTTAGCTGCACCAGCTTGTTGAGCATCTTCTGTACGTCGCTTCTTCTCGGCTGAACAAAGAGATATATTGGTCAGATAATATTGTGCAACTTAGAGCTGTTCAAAGGTCAGGTTGGGTCGGGCCGCGGGTTGGAAGTCACAGACACCTTGACCCAGATCCGACTGGACCTGACCTCAGGTCAGTGGGTCATCCGACCCTAAAACCTGGAATTTGTTATTTTTAAACTTCATGCATTTTGAATGTAAAGAGATCCCAAATATCAACAACACAGACCAAACTACAAGCAAAATTCAAAGTTCCAAACATTAAAACAAAACAAAGAAAGAAAGGTTCCAACATAGAGTATCTTAACTATTACAACCCTTGACCAAATAAAAGTTCAATGTTCAAATTACAACACTTGAACTATCTGGAAATCAATCACATTTTCAACAAATAACCAAAATCATACCCTGACAATCAAAGCAAAGAGAGAAGAAATTACTTAAACTATTTAATCCAAGGCCACTTTTTTAACAATTAAACTTAAAGTAGTAGAGAGGCCAAGCTTCTTTAAGCCCTTCATAAACATGGCTGATGACTTGATGGCTAGGAAATTAGCGAGAGAAGCAAAAGACGATTATTGAGTAGGATCTCTAACATCACATTGACAAATTCAACCCCAACCCCTGCTCTGGATTTTGAATCTTTTTTTCAAATTCAGGAGTATTCTGGGACCAAGAAGAAAAGTTCTTGGTCGTCTAAACTTTTGTCTGGTTCATGTTGAGTGAATTTTTGGTAGGTCTACGAGTCCAACAACGCAATAAAAAAAGAAAGAATAAGCACATTACCTTTCTCTTCTTGCTTCTTCTTCTTTTCCTTAGGAACATAGGTTCCCTCTGCTTTAGCAAGACAGTCTGACTTAGTTTTAGCATATTGTATCCGCTGAAAGATGCCATCATGAACAACAATACAATGTCACTATACAAATAAACAGCAGACCCCTTACCTCACATGACAGCAGTATGCAAAAATACCTGACACGATTCAGCATTTTACCACTAGTAAAATAATCTGTAACATAGGCTCCATTTAGTTCTCCAAAAATAACATGGAAAGAAAACTTTAGTCTCTCCTAATTGACCTAGTTTTGAAAGTCCTTTCAATCCCTCACTTTACTCTCACTTATTCTTCCTTTTCCCCATGAAAATTTTGCTGACAAATCAATCAAACTTCTTATGAAGTTTTCCATGTAAGTCCTATCCTCCCAAATTTCTATAAGGCAATATAAAGAAGTAAGCTTCTAAGTTTACATAATATATTCAAAGAATTAAACGAAGCCCTTTGGTTTTTCATGACATACCCATGCTGCAATTGCGTGAAATCATCTAAACAGTAGCAGTTGAAACATTTGAAGCATTATATGAACTTACAATAGGTTTATCATAGAAGGGGAAGTTCTGCATTTGGCGAACAGCATTACTAGCAGCAGTAATTTCACTAAAACAAACCCAAGCCTGTCCTCGAAGCTTAGGTGTTTTGAGAGCAATGACGTCCAAGATTCTTCCAAATTGAGAGAACAAACAGTATAGAGAGCGCTTTAGTTCTGCAACAAAGTAAAAGTAGAGAATGTTACGTTATTGGGTAGAAACCCTAGAAAGAGTAGAATGAAATTACAAAAGTGAAGAGACATTAAACCTTCTTTCTTGACCTTCTCATTGAGGTTTTTGATGTAGATCGTCTGATTCGGAGGAATATCGCCGGACAGCATTCTTGCCGAGAGAGAGACAGAGAGAAGATGTGAGTTTCGCCCTAAGCAGGAGGAAAGGAAGAGGAGTGGAAGTGCAAGAAGGCGAAGTTGTCAATGGAGGAAGCTGTTGGCTCAAATTGGGCTCTTCTCTTGGTTGGACCGGATACTTGGATTGCGGAACTACACGGGGAATTACGGAAGACTACCCTAGAAATTATTCACTTCGTTCCGATTTTGATTTTCATGGTATTTAATTTCGCTTTTTGATTAATAATTTTTTATATAATATTATTATTAACAATCGTAATATTATATTTTTATGATAATATTTTTCGTTACGAATCTAATGGTGATAATTTTATATAGCAACTCATTATATATATTGAAAAATTTATGATCAAAATTTTTGAAATTTGACTACACATTTCCAAAGATGACAACTAATATTGAATGGAGCAATATATATTAGATTCACCCGGAGCATGTGCTCCAGATATTTACGAATGAACAATCATATGAATCAAAGTGAACAATCATAATAATCAGAGTGAACAATATAATACATATGGGTGAACAATTGTAGGATCTGGAGCACGTGCTCCGGGAGCACCTAATAAATTTATTACATGCTCTTGGAGCATATGCTCCGGATCTGGTCATTGTTCAGTCTCAATAGCATAATTGTTCACTCACATTTACTTGTTGTTCACTTTCAATAACACAATTGTTCACTCATACCTATCTGTTGTTCACTCCCAATAACATAATTATTCACTCATACCTACTCGAAGCACATGCTCCAGGTGCATGTAATATGTATTGGTAAAAGAGTAGGTTGACTATGTAATTTATGCTTAAAAATAGTAAAAATAGGAGTGCATATGTTGATTCAGTTTATAAGATACAAAATAATAAGAAACCAAAATGTAACAGGGGTGCTATGCCAAATTGCCAAGGTCCATTTCAGATGACAGCAGCATCTGCATTCCTTACAAACCAGATTTTTGCACTTTCAACAATAGACACCAATAGACCTGTCAATTCGGTCGGGCGGGCGGTTTCGGGTCAGTCGTATATCGGGTTCGGGTAAATACGGATCGGGTGTATTTCGGGTTCGGGAAAATACGGGCGGTATATTTCGGTTTCGGATCAACCCAACGGGTTATGATTGCGACCTTTTTTCGTTTTTTCTTTTTAAAAAATGATCTCTAAATATTACTTTTTGTACAATATACATAATAAAATATGATTATCTTCTATTAACGATAGATTATTGTAATTATATTGACTTAAATTAGAGAAATAACAAATAAATAAGTTGCGGTTATAGTTTAACGTTAAAAATTACAAAGAAAAATCACAAATTCTAATAAAGTTGAACTTAAAAAATTAATTTTTCGGGTCAAACGGGCGGGTCGGGTTTGACCCGCTAATTTTCGGGTTCGGTATACTTCGGGTTCAGTTCAGAAAATCTTGTTCAAAATCCAGAAATTTCGGGCGGGTTCGGGTCGGGTCAGAAACTGCCAGGCCTAGACACCAACCCTCTGACAAAGCATTGTGATACTCTACAATATCATATGCATAACCCATAATCTGCAAAAACTTTTACCATACAAAAGAATACAAGGATGCAACCCAAGCAGTTCCCACGAAAATGATGACCAAACGCAGAATCACTAATTCCTAGCAGATATCGCAGATGTGACAGTTTCTCCAGTGCTGGGTTGCTCTAGTTTCTTCGGGGGACATCCCACGACAGAGGCTCTGAAGTCACAGCCTTGTCACAAGCCAGCAAATCGTTAAGTGTGTAAACCTGTGACATTTTAACACAAAACAGCACGACAAAATTAGTTTCTGGCATTGATGGTCAATGAAACCCAAACCTGACTAAAGTAACTCTTGGCTTATCACACAAGTCGCATACCACTCCTGCACGGTTTCTCTGCCTCAGTAATGCCACTGCTCGAACCAATGGGCTTGATAACCTACTCCGTGCAAGTTCTTGGACAACTCCTTTTGCCTTGTCGGCGTTAATGCTCGAAGTCTGCAGGAATTTTTTTCGTAGGCTTGTTCCTCGTCAAAATCACCAGTGCCAGATGAGAATGTCTCATCCACAGCCTTCTAAAAGAGATTCTCCCGCAAGCTCTCTGATATCATGTTTTCGAACTTCACACTTGCTTCTTTGAGTTCCCTAACCTGCTTTATTTGCATAATAATAATAACAATAACAACAACGACGACGACGACATACAGAGACATCTCCAGTCAAGGACAAGCACATAATGTTCTTGTACTGCTTCATTTGTATAACAAATAGCGCATGAAGTATAACCCAGACGTTGGTTAACAAGAGAAGCTTTGCTCCGTGCCCTCACCACATACTAAATAGAAATTCATTCAAAACTAGAGCTGGCAAACATGTCAGTTAATGTCAACCTACTCAATAATCAGGTCAATTTTGTGCTGTGCTTGAAAAATAAAGGTCAATTCATTTCAACCTTGGGTCAAAATTGGTTTGGTGAGTGTTATTGTATCAGATCAATTCCACTTTGATCATAAAAGAACTATCAACGATCTTGTTCAGCTGGTGTTATTGCATCCGTCGGGAGCATCAGGATCATCAATACCCACAGCATTCTTGAACTATCAACATCGGGAGCACTGATGACAACAAATCTGTAAAAGCCATCTAAAGTACCTTCAGATAATGAGTGAGAACCCAATTAAGCACAAAATTATGTCAATAATGCACCAGAATAGATAAAATTCTTCATAGTTACAAACATACTGAATGAACTCAATAAATAAAGTGCACCAACTACAACAGATTGCATCAGTATACTAGGAACACCAAGTAGCATTAATTTGAATGCCACAAATGAATAAATCTATTCAACAAAATTCCAGCTGCAAGAGGATCACACAAAACACAATGAATATACTGATGCATTTTTCCAGTTACCTAAGATACAAATCACAAAGCTCAGTATTGAAGGCTTCATCTTGTTTGCTGACACCATACCTGAGAATAAAATTGATAAAAATCAGCATCAAGTAGTATACACCTTGATATCATAGTGCTCAAACAAGCCTTAGCAACCGTTCCCACGCATGAT
The DNA here is from genome assembly GCA_029582165.1 of Portulaca oleracea. Taxonomy (NCBI): domain Eukaryota; kingdom Viridiplantae; phylum Streptophyta; class Magnoliopsida; order Caryophyllales; family Portulacaceae; genus Portulaca; species Portulaca oleracea. The sequence goes on from CM055893.1 coordinate 196,741, forward strand.
ACAATCATATAATATGAACTTCCCATTAGAACTATGAAATAAGGGAATGCACGGCTACTAGAAAAAATGATAGGCCAATAAAACCCCTAAAAATCCAACCCTCCATAACAAATAATATACAATGTCAGAATAAGTAATGGATTAAAAAATTAACAAACCGTTAGAACTAGTAGTGGTGGTGCTGGTGGAGTCCTGGATAGTGTTCTGCCATCTCCAGCGGAGGCGATTGAGGTTATAGATCTTTTTACACCTTCACCAGAATGTAGAATCATCTAAGGCAACAAGAAGAGAAGAGTTGCCCACCATCATCCTGATTTCATTGACCTGACTCGGTCACCTGTATTTGTGAAATTGTAGACAAAAATGTCCTTTGACCTTACTCGGTCATCTACAGAGATACCATGTACGGATAAGAGCAGCACTCGGTCACCTACAGAGAAAAAATACGGACAAGAGCAGCATTTACTTGCTTAAGATAGCCGCAACTTTGTTGCTAGGAGAACAATACAACTCTTGTACTTTAGTCCACAGAAACTTCTTTAATTTATGTAACTGTAAAAGAGAATTCTGAAATTGACAAACTTTGATGCAGAAACCACATGAATCAATTGTCCGAAAGGAGCTCCTATTACGACAAAGCAAGTAAAATGTACAACTGAATTCCAACTCCAACTGTTTCAACAAGACAGACAAGATACATAATATTTTCAAAATTTTGGGTAAGATTGAGCAAAAGCAAAACCGTAAGTAGGAGTACATAAACATACACGTAAGCTCAGTGAACCAGATTATTCAAAGATACACCACATGAGCAAGAGCTTTGACCACTTTGTAGAGGCATGTATATGGATTTTGAAGTAAAAAGAATGTCCCGAGTGACTAACTAAAATACTTTCTGTAAAGAACATGAGGTGCTGAAGATTATCATCCCCAAGGATCACTGCTAAGACCGCTGATTTTGTATTTGTCGCTCCTCCTCTGGGATCTGCTGGTGATTTCGTGAGTGCGCCTCAGACAATGGTTGCTGCTGTTGTTCACCTTGCCATGCCCAAACGATATCTTGAAGAGCAGGCCTCATATCTTCCTTCACTAACTTGAGATATTCAAGAGTATCCCCATTGGCTTTTCTCATCTCAACCAAATACAATGCAGGGGTTACCTCGAATATTTCTGCATCAATTGACAAGGCACCCTTCCTTCCTTCATAAAGGCCTTCAAAGTTTAGCAACCCTTTGTCCAGCCTCTTTACTTTCAACTTTAAACTCTTCGCAGTTTCTATGAGCCTAGAAATGATAACAGATGCAGGTTGCCTAGAAGTAAATCTAGTCTCTTTCTTTTTACCATTGTCTTCAAATAAGCCCGATAGATCAAACCCACAAGAAAGTGAGATTATATCAAAAGCATTCAACTCTGCAGGTCTGATGGATCCTTCATCAGTAATACTGCTGCTGGAAGGGCCGGGATCTCCATCTGTATCCACATGAGCAACAGTTTTGCCATCAAGTTCGGGCTGCTCAAGTTTTGGGGTTAAGTCTTTTCTAAACCAGGGAGACTCTTTTATTTTAGCGATTGAGATTCTAGCTTCAGGGTTTGGTTCCAAGATCTTTGCTAACAACTTACGTGCATCCTTGGGAAACCAACCGGGGCATTTGTATTCTGCTTTACCAATCTTCCTATACATTTCCATCAAATTGGAGTCATGAAATGGAAGATAACCAGCCAAAAGCACATATAAAATTACCCCACAAGACCAAATATCTGCTTTCGCCCCATCATAGCCTTTCCTACTGATTATTTCTGGAGCGACATATGCCGGGGTTCCACAAGTAGTGTGGAGTAAACCATCTTGGCGCTTTGAGTCTGCAAGGGCGCTTAACCCGAAATCCGTGACCTTAAGATTCTCATTCTCATCCAATAGCAAGTTTTCAGGCTTCAGATCACGGTGGTAAACCCCTCGACTATGGCAAAAATCCACAGCATTGATCAGCTGTCTGAAGTACTTCTGGGCAACTTCCTCTTTGAGCCGTCCTTTTGCTATCTTGTCAAAGAGCTCTCCACCTTTAGCATATTCCATTACAAAGTAAATTTTGGCCTTGCTCGCCATAACTTCATATAGGTGTACAATATACGGATGCCTGACCATTCCCATAACAGAAATTTCTCTTTTAATCTGATCCATCAACCCCTTCCTCAACACCTTCTCTTTGTCAATAATTTTGATTGCCACACTCTGGCCAGTTTTGAGACTTCTTGCATAATAAACTTTTGCAAAGGTCCCCTGGCCGAGTAACCTCCCCATTTCATACTTTTGCATCACTGTACCCGTTTTATTCTCCATGTAACTTAACTGACCGAAAAAGGTAATATCAAAAGACCTATATTTCTGTTGTTAATTCAGTAGAAGCTGTAAAAATCGAACAGCAAACAAGATCAACCATCCCCAGATAAATCCCACATAAGGAGCGAGAGCATTTCATACTGCATGACCCCTCTAGACTTTTGGGGGACAACCCAAGTGAAGCAATAAAGATGGCATACAATCACATCAAGTATCACTAATGCCAAATTACACAAGTTGACAGGGTCATGGACTTGAGACAAAGGCCCTTGGACATGCAGCCACATCTTCCAGCATCCCCCAATTGTGTCTATAATCTATATCATGGAAGACCAAATGAAGACTGCAAGCAGCTACTCAAGAAGTTTGAAATCTGTCAATTAGTGATAAATCACATGAGATAACTGCTATGTAAGCAACATAAAAGGGGATGGGGGATTTGATGCTTCTTTGAATAACTTTAGGGATTTTGCAGGGATACTAATACAGAAGGTACAAATTCTGGGCAATTTGAAAAAGAAAAGATTGTTAAAAATGGAATATGCTTGAGAAATGCGGAAGAATGATTTCCCAGATCATGTAACGTTAACCCTAGCTAGAGACATAGACAGAAATATAGTAAAGTTGAGATATTGAACTGAATTCTTCACAGCACCGAATTGGGTTTGGCAATTCCATCAAAGGGTGATGGTATTGCAGGGAAATAGATGGATTAGGATTGGATGATTAGAAGTTTTAGGGTAACGAAAGCATAAATTAGGTTAATTACAGCTCCTTGAGCTGAGAATAACATAGAAATGAAATCGAAATCGGAATGAAATCTGCAGGTATAAAAAATGAATGAAAAAGGGGGGAAATTGAAGTGAAATTACCTAGGGATGAGGAGAATGAATCTGGGAATATACAGTCTCCAGAAATTGGTTGAAAAAGAGAAAGAAGATGAATATGAATATGTGATTTGATGATGAGGTGTAGTATTTAGCTTCAAGTTGAAGATGGCGTAGAAGAAGAAGGACGCGTACAAAGACAAAGCCAGGGCCAATGTATTTGGTGGCACTCACGGGAAGTCTGGGAATCAGGTTGTCAACGTCAACCTCCCCTCAGATATTATGCATCTTCAATTCTACATCTTTTGAACTGCTATATCCGTTCTATATTATTTGTATTTTCAGAAAATAATGCAGTCAAATTTTTGAAAGAAATTAATTATAAATTTCTCAATATATACACTCATTTATTAAATAAAATTACAAATAATTAAATTCGTAATGGAAAATACTGCCTTGAAGTATAAATTTACAATTGATAATAACATATTATATAAAAAAAATTATCAACTATAACAATTCACAAAAGGAGAAATAATATGGAACGTGAAGGAGTAAGGAGTAAGGAGCAAGGACCATTTACAAATATGGTGGGTTGGGCGGCTGGGCCATGACGTTAATATGTTTGTTTGGGGAAGTGGGGTCGACATCCACTTCAGGCTTTCTTTCAATTTGCCTCCTTCTTTAGTACTCCCTCTGTTCCGTTTTAATTGACACATAACTGCAAATTTCAGAATACATTAATGAAGCTATGTTTTCTCAGTCTAATCAGGATCATTTCCAAGACTCCAAACCATTTATCTCGCATTCTCGTCTCAGCATCTTCCTCACCTCTCCCTCTTTACCATTGAATTGAATTGTTGGTTTGAAAATCAAAAAGTAGATGTCAAACAAACCGACATTTGCGGTACAAAACCTATTACATTTAGCTCCACAGATTGTCCATGAAATTGCAAAACCAATTTGAGACTCAAGCGTCTCTGTTGAAGGCCACTGTATTGTTAAGTGGCTGAAGGTACGCGAATTTGCAAAACCAATTGCAGCACTTGTCAAATTTCGACGAAGAATTTATCCCAGATTGGAACAAAACCGAGAAATTATTGGCAAATATATCAGCAAACTTCGCCACCTAATTGGAATATGTATCAACAACTGGATATTGGTAATAAATCTGGCGCAACTCAGCTTCAACTTATCCCGGTTCACATAAATTTAGGACAAACCTCACCAAATACCAATTGAAGGTAGTGAAATAGATATCCACAATTAAGAGTAAATCTCACTGATTGTAGTCGGAAAACACCACAAATCTCGTCGGATATGCAATGAATCACTACTATCATTGGATTAACAAAAAATATAACGGAACAAAACATCTTTCATCGACTCGAGCAGAGACCGGTAAACACGAGTCTCCAGAAAGAAGACAAAAAATGATAATCGCAATACAGATCCTACTTTGGAACTTCAACCAAGAGAACGAATACCTTTCTAAGTCGTAACCAAAAAAAAAAAAAAGGGGGTAAAGAAGAAATGTTGGTGAGATTATTAACCCGGTTCAGCAAATGCTTGGGTAGAACTCAGATGAAGATTTGAAGGCTGCAATGTCATCAATGAATTGCAAAGATTTCCTCTGCGTCTCGGCTTCATTTATGTTGGTGTTGCAACCCCATACACGGATCGCAAGTCTACGACATTTCGGAGATGTTGGCTTAAAATAGATGTTAAACCACTCGATCAGGTCACTCTTTTTCATGTTTCGAAGTTCTTTCACTTCCTTTTCAGACAGATCAAACATATACCTGCACATTCACCTCATTAGTCGGAATTAACACACAAAAATTTAGACGGACAGAGCAAATGCTTGGGTAGTGAATGCGGTTGTATCTAAAACTCCCACAAAAGATGTCATACCTCTTATCCACAATCTGGTTCCAAAACCGGTTGGTCTCATATGTCAATGACGGATCTTTCTCTTGTAGTTTTGCTATTAGCCCATTTTTGTAACTCTCAAAGGATTCATCATCAAGACCTCCCTATATAGCAAATAAGAAACATAGGTATGGAAGATTAAATTCAACAATCCTGATTACAACACATTGATCATTGCCAATAAGTTATATGTCCTATTAAAACCTTCCTGCAGAAGCTTTTGCTAACAATAGAGCTGCTTCAGCCTCGTGATGCAAAGATCCAGCGCAATTTTCTTCCTTTTTTTAATAATATATAACGAAAAAATTATCGATCCAAATGAACAATGTTACTCGGACTAGGGTATAGAAGTATAATATGTACAAGGATACAGGTGTCAGACTCGAATATTTTCAAGAGATTTTGCAGATTTTCGTTGTAATTTGAAGTGTCCAGTGCCATACTCTTGCTTGGATTTTTTTTAAAGGCAAGTGAAATTAAAGATTTTTTTTTTAAGGTAACTGATGAAAACAATGCATCAGTTGCAGAAGTTCGAGTAAATGACAATGGAAGGGGGAGAGGGGGTTCAGTCAGAACATGCATTTCAGATTCACCGATAATGTCAGAAACCAAACGGTACTGAAGGAAATGGTGAAATGCAACTTACCAACAAATCTTCAAGACCATCAATAAAGCAGTCAATCCTGTCTTGCAAATGAATAGGATTATATTTGGAAGATTGCACACAGAAACAAAATCCAAGAACACGGTATGTCAATCGCGGGCTGCACTCAACAACATATCCTAGCTGCTCCTTTGTCCTGTTCAAATCCAAGTGAGCAGGCAGATTAAATGAATAAAAATCATCCAAGTGATGAGTGATGAGTGATGACTACAATCAAATTACAGCTGGTACACTTCCAGTAGAGCATTCCAACCATCCCAAACATGCAGCTGATGCAAAAGATGTTTCAGGATTATGTTTGATATGATACACTCAGAACATTTACCGTAGCTGATTAAAGAATGGCTCTTCCACAATCTCATCAAACAGATCAGAGAAGCTTTTCACTTTGATTGAATTCACCCCATTATCTTGCTCGAACTGATAGTAAAGCTGCATCACATTCCCAAATAGGGGAAAAAGAAAAAACACAAAAGGAAGCCCTTATTTAGATGGAGACCGCAACAAGGAAGCTGACAAACCAAGGAATCAAAACGCTAAGAAGCCTAACAGACATCATACCTCAACCACTGAGATTGTTTCCATTTTATTTTTGACACAAATATCTCGAATCAGATTTGCTCCAGAAGGAAGGCATAAAATATGCTCTTTATGCCTCAGCTCAATTGGAATTGCTGGTACGGAGAAGTTACGTTTAAATGTTTTTGACATGCTGATGACTTCTTCCTCTAGTAAGTTACCATGACAGAGGCCCTCAACATATAGCTGGAGAAGAACATTGAGCAAATGAGAATAACAAATTGACCAAATCAATCACATGACGTACCCAAGGGGAAATGAAAACTCGGAATTACAAGTTCATCGGCACCTTGTTTTTAAGTTTCAATAATATGTTCACTGGCCCACATTCTACATCTTTTACTTTGAAAGTTGTAGGTAGGCAATGCATTTCAACTTCAGATCTAATAGAAATGACCAAGCCAGTTTTTGAATTTGCATGCACTTGCTAGAGAAACATCAATCATAATTTGTTCATCTAACTATCTAATGATACCAGAGTTTTAAACCTCAGGTGATTCAGGATTGGATATATAGTACTGAGAAGTCAAGCAACATCATTCAAGCACACAATTTCATACCTCAGAAAGAAGCTTTGGAATAAAAGCCTGCAACTCAGCAAGGGACAAACTATTTAAGTACTTCAGCTTGTCCTCTACATCCCAGAAACTTTCGCAAAGGATTTGCAACCGTGAGTATGAGGCATGATTCAAGGGCTTCATATTTGTGTTCCTTAAACTTCTCTCCATGTTCTCTTTAATGACCTTAAAGGCACAACAAACACGTATAAATGGTGCTGAATATAAAAATATGAGGATGTAAAGAAGAAATAATCCCTCTGCCACAATTAAGCTCCACGTGTTTCATAGGCTACACAATATGAAGATAATGTTTTCTGGTTGAGTGTAGTATGCCTAAACAATACACGGTGGAATTTGACAGTTACATTCATTCAAAGTAGTGCCAACGCAAAATCCTTGGAATGATCAAAGTAGAAACAGGCTTTTCACTGTTGAAAATACAATGACAATAATGATAAATGGCCAAATTTAACTTGTCTTCAACATGCAAATACAAAAGATTGATTCTGAATAGAGGCAACCTGGGGAATTTACCTTGAATCGATCATCTTTTGGTGAGAAGGATTTGGCAACTTCCAAAATCTTCGAAAATAAAAGTGGCAGCTTTTCATTGAAACCATATATCTTTAGCTCCAATTTGTCACTAGCAATAGATATTGAAGTTTCCAACTTAGCTATGCTGGCCTACATGAAATGCAAAAGCAGTTATGTCAAAGCGGATTACAGAATCACAAATCAGAAAGTTCAATTAACCAAGATTAAAGATGAAACTACACAAGTGCAAGGAAACTAGCAAAGCAAATATACAAACCATCCTTATCAGTAGCTTTACCTGGCTATTATCAGTAAGGCTTCATACATTTGAATCCCCAAATCCACTTTTTTTTTTTTTGATAGGAAAATATGTATGTATTAATATAACTCACAAGAGAACTGATGCTTAGCAAGCATCTACAAAGTTATATACAACCAAAATATAGGCTATCCACAAAGTCTACCACATCCATAGGAGAAGAGCAAAACTTTCCCATTAACCCAAAACAAGAGAGATTTGATGAAATTGTCTTTCAAGTGGTGAAGAGGAGTTTCAACTCCCTCAAAAACCCTTTGGTTCCTTTCTCTCCAAACCTCAAAAACCGTTTGCAGTGCTTTTATTGTCATAAATTAGTGAAGGGAAATGGCAAGACAATACAAATGAACTGTCCAAATGTAACAAGATCTCAATTAAAAAGTTTGGTTGATACTTCAGTTCCTTAGGCATGTAATCACAACAATTTCACAGAAAATAAAAGCTCCAGCATAGCTAGTGCTAAAGGAGCCAAGAATTCAGCTCATGCAAGATGCACAAAACAAATGCGCCCTAGAATCATAAAATGGAGATGCTTGTTTATTCTGCAAAAGCACGAAACAAACAAGAAAAGTACAAGGCTAACCTGGTACACAATCTCATTCAGCTCATCCTTAAGCAGTAGAACAAACAATTCAGTGAGGAGACAGCTCTGAACACTATCATAGGCACCCTTCAAGTTTATGCGGAAATATGTATTTGCACGAGGAAGTTTAAATGTCTCATCAAGCTTGTACCAGAACTTCATCAATGGTTCATCAAGTATACATCTTGGGTAAGATGTACCAGTGCGATCATTCAACAAACTACCAGCATGAACAGAAAAGTTGACAGGTAAAAAGTCATTCTTTGACGGCAGATGAAGTGATCCATCAACTTCGGGAGGTTCCTTCCATGCGTTCAACATAGACGGAGATATATCTTCCTCAGTGTATCTTGAACCAAACCATGGCTCATATAAGATGTCTAAAACAGGGAATTAAAAAGAAAAGAAGGAAAAAAAACAACCTCATCAGTGTCCAAAATCTAGCAACACATATGACACCACAAAGTTATTACCAGAAGACAATCCGTCCAATTTTTTTTCCCCTCTTTCCGTCCCTTGTAAGGAGAACAATAAGAAAATCTTTATTTGTTTATTTGTATTGTGACAATTGACAAAACAGAATTTCTGTTACCTCCAGACTCGCTAAAGGACTTGGATAATATGTCAATTCTCATATTCTCTGGGGTGAAAAAGCTAAGGATGAATTTTATCTTCTTTGGATCCCAATCTTCATATGCATATTCACCATAAACTACATGCTCAGGCGGATACACGAGCAAGTTCTCTGCAATAAAAAATAAAAAATAAAGTCAAGGACATGTCAAATGATGAAAATGAAGGCAGGTACTTGCCCCGTTGATCATGAGTTGACTCGGGGATAAATGCTGTGATTAACAATGAGAAGGCCTTGATTGACCAAGTGAACATAAATAGTTCTTATATGAGAGAAAACAGGATCACACAAATCAAATTCCAAGACATTAGGGAAAACTAGTTACTTATTTAAGCATGATGATAAGTGATGAACACAGAAAGAAGTGATGATCATATGACGAGAAGACCTGTAAGTTCTGCGGCATAATCATCGTGAGGCTGCTCCTCAGCAAATCTAAATTCCATATTTGCTATGTCTTGAAGTTCCTTGAATATCCACTCCTGGGGAGGAGCTTCGCGCAATAATTTGATGTACTGATATATGAACCCAATAATCTCATAAACCTGTCAATTCAGTATCAAAACGGAATGGACAACACCTCATGAGACCACTAAATAGATGAAGGAAATCAAAAGATCAATTTCCAAAACTCCCCTATCAGATATTTAATTAATTGAAAAGAAAAGGAACAAAAAAAGGAATAAGAAACTAATTAAGTGGTCCAACCTTCTCCAAGCCGGAGTCTGTAAGGTTAATAGACATGCCAAAAATATAGGCTAAAGAACATCGATTCATTCCTTCATCCCCAACACCAGCAGATATGGATGTTACCCATCCCTTATTTTTAAGAAAGAAATGCAAGCTTCCTCTGCCCTCTGAAAAGAAAAAGGTAAATTATTTTCAAATAAACGGACACCGCAGACATCAATCAGCATATGCTTGAGTCCTAGCTTAGAGGCACACAAAATCCTAAAGAGCGACACCAAAACACTCAATACATAAATCACAATACAATCTCTATTGATCTTTTTTCCTCTTTTTCTAGGTCAAGGGAGGCAAATAAAATCGTAAACTCCGAACAATTAACATAACAGCACTCCGCACTCTGAATCAGCTGTTATTTGGATAAGTGATTAATCCAATCACCAAAATCAAAGAATTTACGAACCACAACCATATGTCCCATAATAATCAGTCAAATGTATCAACACATACTAACCATGCCCTATGAGATGTGCCAAGTAATCTTCAGATTTTTTCAGATAGTCTTTCCGAAGACAAGGCAATTTCCATGATAATTCAAGGATGTGAACATCTTTGACAGCCTCAAGTCTGTATAGCTTGCCAGCATTCCAGATAGGACCTTCATCCATAATCTCCCGCTTTGACAAAGGACCACTCTTGACATTGGCGAACAACTCAAGAACCCAACTCTCCAGTGTATCAAGCGGCTCTGCAGCAATTAAAGGTAATGAGGTTAGAAAGAAAGTCAATTATTCCATGGAACTTAGCTAGCTTATGGATGAGCTGCACATACAGTTCAACATTTTACATTACAATCAAGGTGTAGCATGAGTCAGCACACTCTAAAGTTTCTCTGTTTGTGTAAAGGATGTACTTTCCTAATTTGTACATCTCATTTATATATACATTCTTTCCCCTGCTTTGTCTAGGAATGAAGCAAAAAGTGGATTACTACATGTTTAAAGGGACACATAAAAGTTAGAACATAAGTATTCTATTACATTGTGTTTATAACTAGTTTTATGAGGGCATGCCACAACAACGAATAGCACAAACCCAACTTCTTCGTGTTACCTATATGTTTTCCAAGGATTTGAGAGCATCTGAAAGTGTCCCAAGTCCATCGGCCACAGATACAAGAAACCCAGAACGCCACCTCAGACTCATCAATGGTCATTAACCTCCCATTGACCAGATTAACTCATCAAGGGTCATTAACCTCCCATTGTCCAGATTAATGAAAAGCTTCCACCAACTATCTCTTGAATTCCTTGTCAATTACACTCTATGGCTGAAACTCTGTTTTCTTTTCTTTTTTTTCTTTTCTTTTTTTTTTTCTCTTGACATGAACTTTGATGCTATAAATTACAAATATGAGCACATTAAAACTGAATTTTTCCTTATTCAAGAATCAACAATTAGCTATGACCTATCAGATTACCCAAATAATAATGAGCTCACATATGATACTCTCTGTATCAGATGAAGGGTTCCAAAAGATCAATAAGCACAACACTTTACCTCCACCGATGACAACTAGCTTCATGAGTCCCCCATAGTAATAATCTTTGTACATTTTCAAAATCCTTTCCCGCAGGTCAACCCCTTTTTCCATAGCATCGACCAAACTTTTCTTGTTCCCTAATATAGGCACAAAAAAAAGGTTAGTAGGAATCATTAGAACAACAATGAGACATGAGACAAGACAGGACTTCCTAACTCACCCCAAAAGAACCTATTAAAAGGATGCCCTGATATGGATGTATGGCACTGCAATTGTTGAAGACGACAAGAATCGCTTTGCAAGACTTGGTTGAATTCTACAACACAAATCGGTTTGTGTTACGATGCCACATTCCCAACAGAAATATAACAATACAATAACTCTATCCTAGTGTGGCAAAAATAAAGTCTTGAGATTTACATGTAAGAAAGTTTTGCAAGCAGACAAGCTGTCATGCAAAACCCCATAAAATCTTAGAGTTACAAAGAACGGATAGTTTCCAACAAAAATAAGATGAGAGATGCATACCTGAGTCAACTGCCAAAACCTCTCGGTCCATAGCTTCGGATTTCACTAGTGGTGAGATGAAGAACTGAGAAAACCTAGAGACAAAAAGGTAGAAGCTGCTCAATCACCTTGAACCTAGTAGCATTCAGCTACAACAAGCTTAAATATGCATCAGGTTTAATGATTTAATTAACCAGTATAGTTCTATCTCCATTCTCCACATAAGCAGTGTGTATGCCTACCTGAGAGAAACAAGCAGTGTTCTACAGTAACTAAGCAACAAAGGAAACCCTGCACTAATCTATGCGTAGTTACTAAGAAATTAATGAAACGAAGACAGTGTCGCCTGCTCTTTAGTGTACTAGATAGGGCTTCTGTGAATGAGTGTGAATGAGTCCTTGAGCATGGTTAGATGGAATCTGTTTGCCATGATGGCCAAATTCACTGTTATATTCTATTTCCTTCTCTCTTTCTCATGACAATTCATCATTTTCGCTTACTGTTTTTGGATTTTGTTAGTTTATTATCTGGAACTAGAAGACTCCAGCCCTTCCAAATTTTCTTCCTCTTTTTTAAACATGTGAAGCTTGAGAGGGCAAGATCTTAGATTATGATAATTTACAGAGTAAAGTATTGGTTGATACATGCTCATGCGCATAGATGGCTTGGAAACTACGCCAAGCCAAATAAAAAATGTGCAGAAACAAGAATAAGTTCAAGAATCAACTCCTTAAGAATCCATATTTCCTTGTACCTTTTCCTTCATTACCAAATAATTTCCCTCCACATGCTCTTAAACAGAAGCCAGTAATTTTTCATCACTCCACTTTAATACCCTAGCTAAAATGTTTGTGAACAACCACCTTCAAGTGTTTGTGAATAATCTCCTTCAACCCATTTAAAGAAATGAGTTTCAGCTGCTTTTGAGAATCAGCTATCTGATACACAGGCCATATGTTGGCTATATATGGGGAGAAAAGAATGCCAAATTGAGGAGTATAGGGGTCCTAAGAACCTCACAAACACACGACGATGATGACGGCAACCGCGCAACGACAAAGAAGAAGAATTGAAAGGACAGACCCATGGTCAACTAGAACATTCAAAGGTACAGGCCTACGCTTTAGATGTAGCTACATGCCTCCAAAATCCAGATATGAATAAACAAAAGAATTTTGATGAAGAATTGAACCATAGAAAATAGTCTGACGGTTGTAAAGCAGAAACCAGTACAGAAGGAAAATTGCCTACCTTCTCAAGGCACCTTTTAGAAACTCCCGCTTAACTTCAAAATGATAGCAGGTATGCTCTGTCTCTGTGTATGCATTTGATGATCCTCCATGCTTAGACAAGTAACTATCATACTAGCCCAAGGAAGAGTTAGACGTAATACCAAAAAGTAATCAGCTAACTGCTAAACCAAAATGTGTCAACAATATGCAAAGATAATTGGATAACTATATGCCATCAGATAAGGCATACGACAGTTTCTCTTTTTTTTCAAAATTCAAAGGTGCTAACTGTTAGATATAAAATATCATCACCCACTTTATAAGAGAAATATCTAGGAAAACTCTAGAGAAAGATAAATATGGTTGAGAGAAAAATCTAGAGATTTATCTAGATTGATCTAGCTACTATAATATCTAGGATATTTACCTAGATTATTCTAGATATATAGAATATCTAAGATATTAATTATGTATTCTAGAAATATCCTAGGAAGTATCTAGGATATGTAAGAGTATGTATTGTAGGAGTGTGACATTTGGCACAATCTCCACCACAACTTAAGGAGGTGGAGTTAGTATAAATAGGAGTGAGATGTCATAGTGAGGTAGAGCATAGGAAGTGAGGCATACCACACTCCAAGAGAGTTGGTGAGGTGTGTAGGAGAGTTTGAGGGATCTCCCACAAAGTTAAGTGGGTGATTGTGTCTAAGTGTTGTATGATTGTCTTGCCATATTATTGAGTAATAAGAAGAGTATAAGTTCTAGTATACCACTTGCTCCCAAACTTCTCAACAAGTGGTATCAGAGCAAGGTTCAAAGGTCCTTGTTGAGCTAGCTAGCATTTTTCGTGTGCACACTGGGGACCGTAGTACGGGAGATCTCACGCATACCGGGATTGTGATAGTTGTTGGAGTTGTTGGTCTGGGACCACAAGAGTGTTGGTGAAGTGCAGGGCACTTACCATGTTGTTATGGCAGACTTTTCGGGATCGGCTAGCTCGCTTGAGAAGCTCAATGGGAGCAACTACAGCACTTGGTGTACACGCATGAAGTACTACTTGAAGGGGCAAGGCTTATGGGAGATTGTTGGTGGAGAAGAGAAGACATCACCAACGGATCCGAATGAGAAGAAGAAATGGGAGATCAAGGCAGGAAAAACAATGTTTGTCCTTTCCGTTACAATGGAAGACGAATATCTATACCGGATTAAAGATTGCGAGACACCCGAGGAAGCGTGGAATACCTTGGCTACGCTATTCACCAAGAAGAATGAAGCCAAGTTGCAGCAGTTGGAAAATGAGCTTATGTCTATCAAGCAAGGAGACATGATGGTGAGTCAATACTTTACTAAAGTTAAATCTTTATGTGTTGAAATTGCAAAAGTGGACCCAGAAAGTGCAATAAGTGAATCAAGGATGAGGAGGATAATCATTCATGGCTTAAGCCCCAAATATAGCGGCCTTGTAGCAGCAACTAGGGTTTGGGCTACACACAACCTGCCCCAATTAGAGAGTCTCTTGGTGAATCAAGAAGACCTAGACAAACAGATGTCTAAGGTCTCTATAGAGGAGAACGACCAAGCTCTCTTTACTAGAAGGAGAGCACCTAAGAGCCAAGGTAGAGTCACATGGAAATATAATGGTAATGGAGAACCATTAGAAGGGAGATTACCAAGGTGGAAACAAGGACAATGTAGAGGTCGTCCATATCAAGGGGGAGCACTTCAACCATGTGACGATGATGATGATGAATATGAAGAAGAACAAGAAGAAATAAAATATGGACGAGACGATCGATGCTACAAATGTGGCAAGAGAGGTCACTTTGCTTGAGATTGTAGATCACGTCCATTGGAAGGTAACATAACAACCTTCAAAGATTATGATAGTAAAGAAGAATGGGACCTTCAAGCATCATTGGCGATGGAAGAGTCTATCCAAGCATTCAAGGCCGAGAAGACTATTCAAGCATCCGAGGAAGAATTAGCTATGTCATGTGTGGATGAGTCCAAAGAAGAAGACGTTCCCTCCATGACAAGTGACATACACACCAATCACCAAGTAGTGGTTCTTCCGGAATCTAAGGAGATCGGGGAAGACATAGAGCAAGGACTTGAAAACCAACAACAGATGGTGAGCAAGACTTTAGTCAGGATTAACAGACCATAACCTGTGAATGACAACTTGCTCTAAGCAAGTCTTTACTATACATTTTATTTTGGGTGGAGAGGGAGATTTTGATGCATTTATCCTTGACCCCCATAATTCAGGATAGTTTCCAACCAATGAGACATACACCCACAAAATAGGAAAGGCCAACAAAGATTTACATATATTACGTTGAAATGTCGTTACTTGAATTCCGCAAAGTATCACAAGACAGCCAAACAAAACAAATTACACACTCCCTCCAATTCAATATAACCGAGACTTCTGTTTTGTTTTTTCACCATCTACAATATGACCATCATTTTCCATCGACATATATTCACGAAAAATATATTGACAAAAACTTATGATTAACTTTGGGTGAAAGCATGTTCTCTATGAATCTAATGATAGTAGTTCAATACAAGGGATCATCATACATGCTAAGAAATTAATAGTTCACCACATTACATAATTTGAAACTGAGGGAGTAATTAAAGATTATCGGTGGCCAGCTGCTGTAAATAAAAAATGCCGTATTGTAACTACAGTCAATAACACCAACCAGTGAGCCATTCTAAAGAACTGAAACCCAAGCATTGAAAATGCAGCAAAATTACATCAGAAAGTTCAGAGGCAGACAAATAACAGAGAAGTTACTGAGGCTAAAAAGGGTGAACGGTGATTGGATTGATGATAAAATAGAATCCTGGGTCGCGAGCAGTGATTCGATTGATGATGAAGAAAGAGAATTCTTGGTTCAGTTCTCCACTTTAACGACAGAAAAAAGGATTGATCAAATTCTATTGAGTCTGACGCATAGTGGGTGGCTCCGTGATTTCTTATGGGCACAGGCATCCCAGGTAATTCAGTCTTATGGTTCTTCATTATCTGCATATGGCTTATTTTTCCTAGGTGCTCATTTTGTATGGGCTTTTAGTTTAATGTTTCTATTTAGCGGACGTGGTTATTGGCAAGAACTTATTGAATCCATCGTTTGGGCTCATAATAAATTAAAAGTTGCTCCTGCTACTCAGCCTAGAGCCTAAGCCTTCTATGGTACCATACAGATATGATGAAATGGAAACTCAACAAGCAAACCCCATGGGAAGATTCATGAAAGAAGAGAGAAAATAGACTGACAAACCTCATTTTCATCAGGAAATTCAGCACTACCCATGAATAGCATGTGTTCTGCAAAAGGGTTATCACATTCCATGTTAAAGTTAGACAATTCCCATGATGCACACCTGACTGAAGCATGCATTAGCATATCAAAATTGTCCAACCTAAGAAATGAGCAAGTCCCTGTGCTTCATACGGGTCAGAGAAGCTTCCCATCCCTACACTAACTGCAGCTGCAGCCTGCCAACAACATCCATTGTAACACATTACAAACCATTTCCATCAAACTCAAAATCCCAAAATGCAAGTTAAAAATGGCAGATTGTTGACATTAACCTTCTTAGTCTGAGAAGACCCTTTACTCCCCTTTGCACTTCCCATTTCACTTCCTTCATTATCATCCTCTTCTTCATCTTCTTCTTCTTCATCTTCATCATCATCATCATCTTCTTCGTCGTCCTCCTCATCTTCATCCTCTTCTTCCTCGTCGTCATCCTCTTCTTCTCCATCGGTCAGCTGACGAGGTGGTTCATTAGAATAGATCTCTGGGTCGTGAACAAGCAAAGCACAAAGCCCATTTTCAAGCTCAAGGTATCTATACAATTTCCTGTCATTGGGAGACTTTCTCACGATTTCATCTGACGAGAATTTCACTCCCCCTGCTGTCATTGTGGATCAAAGCTCTACCCAGCTAACCGATGACCCAATCCCGTTTGATCAAAATATTGGGTGGGTCAAGCCAAGAATCGGAATTTTTTCCTATCCGATTGTATAAAGTCACCAAAATTTGCAATGGGAAAGTGTAGATAAGTATGATAATATAGAAATGCAGCTTGGAGCGATGGCTGCTGGAACTCTCCAAAGCGATGGGGAAACACGAGGGAGTGCAGCCTGCAGAGTTGAGGAAGGGCGGGGGAGCGGAGACCTGTTAATGTTTGTTCTAGGGTTTAGAACCCAGTCAAGCACTAATCTTTTAGATATTTTTGTGTTCGTTAATGAGAGATTTTTTTTTTTTTCAAAGGAGTCAGCACTAGAAACAAATTATTATTGATCTTAAAAAAACGAAACAAATTAGTATTAAGGAAGCAAAATATCCAAACAACACTCCGCGCAAAGTGATATCTAAGTTTCGGAACTGAAACCTCACACTTGTTGATCGTGCTTGCCAGAATAATGAGTGTATGGCGCCTAAGCTTGAGGAACCTTCATAATATGACAAGAAGAAAACATGACAAACACCAACACGCCGCCACCGTTGCAAAACAAGAACTCCACGCATGACCGGTGTCATACGGAAAGTCAACCACCTAAGAAGAATTGGCAAAAATCATCACATAGTCTAGTGATTATCACGTGCAACTTACAATGCCAATTGAACTGCTCGTAACTCGATCTGTACTACTTGCATAGCCAAAAACATCAACCTACCCAATGAAAGTCACTTAAGCCACCAATATCCTCCTTCACCCAAATTGTTGCTACACTCTGCGAATTCCAATCTTATGCCACATCACTGTTGTAATACCCCGATATATGGTAAACAGATCGCTTAAAGGGATTGAAATGATTATTTATCAGCATTTCTTCTTTTAACCTTACTTAGATCATGTAGTTGTCCGTAAAGCACTTCCATACACATAAGGAACAGATATGGAGACAATGGATCTCCTTGCCTGAGTTCTCTAGAAGGTTTCATCAAACAACACGGCTAGTGATTCACCAAGACTGAGTAAAAGACAGTAGAGATGCACTAATAAACCGATTTGATCCACTTGTAGGGACAACCCATTAATTTAAGAACATATGTTAGGAAATTCCGTTCAACTCTATTATAAGTTTTTTTATCAAGTTTTAGGGCTATCAACATAATCTTATAATGTTTAACTTTTTTTTTTGGAAATGTTATGCCTTGTCCAATGTATTTTAAATTTTGTGCGTTGTTTCGTGTGGATTTAGCCTTGTCTTGCTGGGACGATGGTAATGCTCTTGACTTTTTTTAATCAACTGCATTAATCTTTGGGTTAAGGGATGCTTAACTTTGATCTAAAAATGGTTTAACCCCCGAGTGTTACACAAATAATTTTTCAAAATAAAAAAAAAAAACATGATGATGGGCGACCGTTAAACGAACGGTCATTAAGTTAGAGATTGTTTAGCTATCGACCGTTCATTTAACGGTCGCGCATTATGACCATAAATGAATGGTCCCCCACTTTTTAAACGACCACTAGTTTAACAACCGTTCATTAACAGTCTCCGTGTACACAGGAGACCATTTAGAGGCGATGGCCTTGAACTGTAGCTAAGTAACGATTTCCTATCGCAAGTGGCAACCGTTCAAGGCCTATTGAGATCGTTAAAAACGGTCTCCTTTTACTTGCTACGTTGCAGTCAAGTGCTTCATCTTTTGATCCTACTAGATATACTACACTATCTAGAATGGTCATTTATGAAAGTTATGTAGTACTTCTTGCAAGAATAGCTGACCCACGAGTGCATTAAAACAAGTGGCGACATTCCAATTAGTTTTGAAAAACATGTACCACCTCCAAGCTATTTTTTGGAAGCTTGGTCATTCATGCAACCATTCATCAATTTATTACATTTTATCACAACATCATGTTTGTAGTTTTCACCATCATCAAGGATCGTCACTCCAGATCCAGGTAGGTCATTCGTATAACGATTCATCAAATTTATTGACATGTTTTTCACAATCTCATTTTCTTCATACCTTTGAGGTCAATCATAGCTAATGAAGAAGCTCCTAACATTCCACTCTAAATTTTTGGCCTTGTATATAATATAGCATATGTATATACGTGGGTAATAAGTCAAGTCAGGCCGACCCATTAGTTACGTAGAGTCTAATGAATTAATAGTCAGTCTATTAAAGCAGGGGGTTAGTCAAATTCTCTAAACATAAAAGATGGTCGTCATAGGCAACCAATTAAATCTGAAATTTAATATAAAGTATCATTAATAACATATTTAATTAGATTTAACATTTCAAAGAATGTGAAAAAGATACTTACTGAGCCTTTAATATTATTAAAAAGGCTTGCCTATAATCAGGGGTGAACAGAAAAATCGGGTATTCAAACCCAGATCAAGAATCAGTTGGAACCAATGAACTTCGATTCGGATCCTGGTCAACTAGATCCGGGACCAGATTTTAATGTTAGGATTCATTGGAAAATGGATTCGAGACTGAATCCTAACATGTATGATCCAAAATCGGACTCGATATCCAGGATCCAAATAATTATTTAAGATTACTAACACAAAAACTAAATGTAAGTACTATTAATCTGGACTCTAGAGACTATTCAATAAGTCATTTAGCCCTCTCTAATCTCACCAATCATGGATCCAAGCTCATGATTGTCATCACATGCTCATATACTATGATAATATACTAACACTATATAAGGAGAAACCCCAATGCCAAAACTTGTAACTTATTGTTATTTTTGAGACTTTAAACCTTGAGCTTTAAAGTTTGCGATATGGTGATAGGGATTGTAGAAATGAATCTGGTTGAAATTTGATAGGAGCATCGTGTCAGACTGTTGTTAGTTAAACTTTTTTAAGATCTAGAAGTTAGGTATCCAGTTAAGGATCTAGAACTAGTGGATTCGGGACTAAATCCTAATTTTAGGATCCAGTTTGAAACATATCTTACCTAGGATTGGATCCTGAAACCGGTACTAAATGGATCAGGGACTAGATCCTTAAATTTTGGACGAGTACCCAATATTACTCAGCCCTGCCTATAATAGACCCATCTCGTTGATGAAACAACCCTTTATTAATTTTTTTTTTAAAAAAATTTGGTCTACTAGATCCTTCAAAAGTATGCGGCTATGACCCTATGCATGTGTAATGCTTTTTGGAGTAACTTTTAATTTTTTTTGGACACTGTTAACTTATTGACCAAGGCGAAAAAAGTACATGAGGTGTTTGGTAAAAAGTTTTTCATATTGACTTTTTGGACCCAATAAACTAGTTTTCAAAAAGCTATTTAAGGTAACTTTTCACAAAAAGTAATTTACCAAACACATCAGCTACCAGTTGGTTGACAAACATAACCACAATCCCAACCCAAACCCACCCCACCCCACCCAAACCCCTCTTCATTAAAAAATTAGGAAAAAGAAGAAAAAAAAGGCACCGATAATCATGGGGCAGTCTTGGTACATCATACGGATAAATAGATACACAACCACAGATCTAAGCTCACGTTATTATAATTGCTGATTGGATGAGGAGCGGAGGTCGTACACGTGATCCCATGTGGCTTTTGCCTTTTTGGCAAGGGAAAAAGGCATCAACCAGCATAACTTACAGCTCATCCCGTAATTAAACCCTTTTTCTTTTCTTTTCATTTCTTTCTTTTTTTTTTTTTTGGGAGAGGGGGTGGTGTACTGTACGGAAAAGAAAGCAAAAGATTGTTACAAAAGGAATTAGGAGAAAGAATTCCTAAGCATGTCGAGTGACCTTACGATCGATCATGCTATGATCACAAACTCAACACCACAAATTCAAACACCAATAACCTACAACAGGAGGAGGAGTTCCCCTCTTTGGGGATTTTTATCCCTTAGATAATAAACAAAATAGAATTAGACCTTAACAAAGGGTGCTAATAGAATAAACAATCAAATCAATAAATAGTTGCTTCCATCTACTTCTTCTCCAATCATCTTTTCTTCTGTCTATAGAAAATCTACCCCCCAACCCAAAAACAAAAAGTAGAGGTAAAAAAACACAACAAGACACACTCACAATGTTTGTGAAACAGTCAGCAAGTCAGCAGTTTTGAGCAGGTCTATCAGACAATCAGAATGTCGAGCTACTTTCGCTGGCAGACATTGATGCACCTTCTGATTTTACAATCGGTGTTCCGCGGCTGCCAATGTCGAGCCCTTGTAATCTCCCCAGAGGATCGTTTTGGAGGAAGTCGGTCGTGTGTTGTTGTTGAGGGTTTGATGAATGCTGCTGCTGAAGGTGGATGTTGCCCTGCTGGGACTGATGAAATGGTGGCAACTGCATGTTCTGTTGTTGCCCGTGCTGTGGTGGTAACGGGTAAAATGGGGATGAACTATATGACATTGGCATCCCTAAGTTGAATGACTCCGATGGACCCATGATTTCACCCGTTGCGATTCTTAGCCTCTCCACTTCCTGCTTTAGCGCTTCGTTTAGGGCTGATTCAACATACGACACCAGAAGTGTTATGCTAAGTTTTGAATCAAATGCAACTCAACATCTATGATATTTTATTTTTTTTGGACCACCGGAATTCAATTGGTGAAAGTAAGGATTATTAGAATCCAAATTTCTAAAATCAAACGTGAACCCAACCAATATGGTGTACCTAATAATTTTATGGTCCACCTAGAGCCTAGAGGAGCAGTTGGAGGAGAAAATGTCTACATCTATATTATTAAAAAATAATGCTCTGGTCTGTTTCCTAAAAGTCACTGCCGGCCCAATGCATTGACAAGTGATGCAATCTCTCCACTAAGCCACAACTTTCAACATCAGATTTATCATTTGTCTAAAGGATAAGGCTGCTCAGCTACATCAAACCCCACCATATACCTGCCCTAACTAGGACTTGAGGGCTATGGATTTGGATCTGGATTTGGATTTAGACTTCTTCAGGGTCATTAATTTCTGAAGATTGAATAGGGCAATATTCATCCTTCAGCAATCAATTTTTTTAACCTCAACTTTAGTGGGTTTGTGAGTTTATTTTGTTTGGGCAACTTCCAATTTTCAACCCTTGATGTAATGCAGAACAAAATGAAATGGGTCATGATAGTTACTTACCATCTCGCAATTGCGCTTGTTGCTCCATGGCCTGTAACCGAAGTTTGAGTTCAGTGTTTTCACTTGTCAGACCAGTTGTATCCCTCTGTTCAACAGTACAAGAAATGTTAGAACTGATTTCTGTGAGCAAACTGCGAGAGCAGGGAGACGCGATCAGAATCAGATGTGAAAACTACCTGATACAATGTGAGCTGCGCAGAAAGGGTGGTCGCTTCTGTTTGCAGGGTCTGAACTTTCCGCTCCAACTCCAATATATATCGAGCTTTCCTTTCTTTCGAACGGGCAGCAGACTGTCGATTTGCGAGAATTCTGTAGATGACATTAGGTAAACAATATGTCATGGATCTATAAAATATAGTAAGCAGTTTACACAGAGTTACAAATGCACCTAAAAAGCAAAATTCATCGTGATGATTTTGTAACTCCTTAACTTTTCAAGAATAGGAGCTAAGTATAACATAGAACTAAAATCGTGACAACCATAATGACAATAATGAACAAAAGATATCTGTTACTTACAATACCTAACAAAGATTCAAAATGGGGTTCAAAATTTTACAGATGCTTATTTACCCTAGTGCAGAGAATTCTCCTATTAAGCATTTAGGGTAAAACACAAAGTCAATTTCAACATCCCCAATTTGAGAAATCTACTATTAGGAGCAATATAACTTGTTGATCCACCATTCTAGCTCCTCCTACTTCCGCTAATTGACCATAATGGAAGCTTTAATTTAATTGTCTGGGATGAGCAGCTAAAGCAAAGTAGATTAGCGCGGAAAGGGAAAACTCATAATTATGGGAAAAGAACAATAATTCAAGCGTCAGAAATCTTCCTCAACATCTAATCCACAATCAAGTCAAGCTGACGCTAGGTGGTGGAGCATATTACAAGATGATTTATTAGGATATTTAAACTTAATGAGTAATAATTAAGTGGAGGTTAATTTAGGTTACATGACATAACCACTCCACCAAACACTATCCATCAAGATCATGATTGAAAAGCATAATTCAGCTACTTGACTGATTATGATTAAGCAAAAAGAGAGAGAAACAAGACCTCTTAGCACGTTTGGGGTCAATAGTCCAGAGCTCAGCGAGCTTATCAGGAGGCATAGCTTTCTTAGCCTCCATGATATCTCCAAAAGCAGCAACAGCAGAAGAGGTAGCATCTACCGAGTTGCTATGGCGATGTCGAGGTCGACTAGGGTTAGCATCGCCGGCATTGTTGTTGTTCGGAGCAGCAGAAAAACCATGATTCGGCAGAGAACCCGATCCGGAACCCGATCCTGATCCAGATCCAGTTCCGCCGAGCTTGTCAACGTCAATGTAGGTGGTGAAGAGGTCGTCTTCGGATCCGACGTCTTCGGTGGAGGATCCGGTGAATGGATCGGAGGAGAGATCCATGTCGTCGGGAATACGGAAGCTCACCTCGGAATGAGCTCGGCGGTGGTGAGGACCTCGGAAAAGGTTGGAATTGGCGCCAACACCGAGCATCGTAGCGGTAGGATTGCAATTCCCATTGCCATTGCCATTGCCATTGCCATTGACATTGATGTTGCCATTGATGTTGAGGTTGTGCTCGGATTTGGAATTTGATGGATCTCGTTGCATTTCCATGAGAGAGAGAGAGAGAGATTTAGAGAGAGAAAGACACGCAGACCGGACCCCGTTGGTGTGGGTTTGGGTGTGGGTGTGTGGGGTGTGGACACAGAGCTCAGGAGAGAGAGAGAGAGAGAGAGAGAGAGAGAGAGAGAGAGAGGAATAGACGAATGAGAATGCCTGCGTGCGACGTTGTAAAGGCAGACTTGCTCCACACAAAAAGAAAATAAAATAAAAAAAACAAGCTTTTGCTCTTTTTATTTCCCCTTAAAATCTTTTGTGAGCTTGACTCCTGATGTAATAGCCAACAGGGGTGTTCACGGTGTGGTTCGGAGTATCATTCAAAAGAGACCCGTGAGGAGATTAAATTGGCACAGGATTTGGCGAAACAAGTCAAGGAGGTTCTTCACTGACAGTCTGTTTGTATTGGGGGTTAAAGGAGGGGAGGGCAAGGGAAGGGAAGGAAGGGAATTGTCTAATTTTTCATGTTTGGGAAAACAATTAGAGGGTGAGGGGATGAGAACACTTAATCCCCATTCCTCTCCGTTCCCCTCCATTTTCTTAACCCTCAAAATGAAGAGGAATGAAGGGGAAGAGAAGAATTTTAACACTTGTCCTCCCTTCCCCTTATTAATAAATCCAAACAAGGTTAACCCTAATCACCTCTCTTCCCTTCCCCTCTCCTCCATTACCTTACCCTCCTTTCCCTTCCCTTCCCCCTCCTAAATTGAATCCAAACACACTGTGAGATTTCTATCTATATTTGTACTTTAACTTTAGTTTAACTAGTTATATTTGTGTGTTTCTGTGTTGTGCTGTCTAGTTTGGCCAAAAAAAAGGGGTGTTCACGGATCGAATACTCGAATCAATTGGATCATTTTTTAGGTACCGAAACCTTGGGTTGGTAATACCCTTGAACTGTACTTGTAAATGGAAGTTTTGGGTAATGGTTAACCAAAAGATTGATTAGTTCTATTTTATGAGTTTTCACTTTTATTATTTTTAATTTTAATTTGTAATTAAAGCCACTAATTTTATTATTATTTGAAAGAAAGTTAGTCACAGTGTGTTAAATACAATGTTAAACTCATCTCACTGTTATTAATTACCCATCATATGTTGTATTGCAGCTACAAAAAGCTGCTTCCACTGTATCCTTGCACCATTCAAGGTCTTTCCAGCTCTTAAGTTTTCTTGTCCAATGTCCCCAGTTATTACCTTCGGGGATAGCAAGCCAATTAACCAACCTAGCAATAATGCTCGAAGCCAAAGGGCAATCATAGAAAAGGTGATCAATCGATTCTCGACTATGATTGCAAAGGGCACAACTTCAAAGAATGGTGCTTTAGTGATCATGCAACATGTACTGACTTGAATTCTTCTTACATGCATTGTCATCCAGGTACAGAACGAGTGACGTGGTACCACCAGGCTATTCTAATGAGCATCTCCCATTTTCATTTTTCTCTAGTACCTGTTAACCAATTGTACCCAACATTCACTGTGTATTGATGCCTCGAGGAGACAATGTGCTGGAAAAAAGCTTTCACCTTACATATCTTTTGAAAATACCATCACACACCATGCCTGAGCTAGTGTTCCCACCGATCTCTCCCCCGGATGTCCACATACACTCTTTATTGTTTCCAATATCCATCACCTACTTGGCTATCAAGGCATTATTCCATTTCTCCTAGTCCTTCAAACCTAGTCCCCCTTGAGCTTTGGGGCGGCAAACCGTGTTCCATTCAATGGGAGGAAACTTGTTGTAGCCCTCCTTTGCCCCCCAAAGGAAGTTTGTACAAATCTTCTTAATGTTGTCTATAACCTCCTAATGGGTGAGGGTAATCGAGGCCAGAAAGTGTATAACCCCACTAGGACAATGTTGATGAGTAGGAGGTGTTGCTCATTTTTCAACATCTAATGCGGGTAATAGATTTATCAACAAGATGGCTATAGTCAATTTTTCTTAGCCTGCTGTCAGTAATAGGCATGCCCAGATGTATGAATGGGAGTTCCCCTCCATGTCCT
Organism: Portulaca oleracea; assembly: GCA_029582165.1. NCBI lineage: Eukaryota > Viridiplantae > Streptophyta > Magnoliopsida > Caryophyllales > Portulacaceae > Portulaca > Portulaca oleracea. Next base: position 222,422 of record CM055893.1, read on the forward strand.
GTTGCATTGATGATTTGGGCTTTAATATCATTGTTCACTCTGATGGGTTATGGAGGGTCCCCGAGCCCAAATCATATCTTGACCCAAAGGGTGGTCCCCAATCTGATTAGGCTCACTTTGACTAGGGCCTCATTACCTGGCAATCTCTTGAACAGACAAGCCTCGACCAACCTTCAACTCTTGAACGCATCACTTCAGACTCCGAGTGGGAGGTCTCAAAAATAGGAGACTTCCACAGCAGTCCAAGCATCACTTGTGACAGCAACTGCTAGACCGTTTGATCTCGATCTAATCGAAATCGGATGAGTATGTGGATTGTATCAAATACGGTCGATCTTTCCTACTTCAGAACCTCGAGGAATAACCCTCGTAGTCCTAAATCGGAAGCTTTCTCATAGAAAGTTTTTTCAGTTTCAAAAAATCTCCAAAAGGAGATTACACTAAATGGGCATCATGGGATGGAAAGGTACTCTTTTGGAATCCCATGGGTTATATATATATATATATATAGGAAAATTGGATTCTAATAATCCCTACTTTCACTAATTGGACAATGGTGGACCGTACTTTCACTTTGTATTTTGGCGGTCCAAAAAAAAAAAATTGGATTGTAGTAGGATATTTTCGAGAGAATCATAGATTTTGTGTTGCATTTGATTCAAAACTTAGTATAACACTTTACAATGATTTTTAATGAATTTACAGCGTTTCTCCCAATTTTTTTTTAATTTTTTTACTATTTTTTACGATTTTTTCACTTTCATTATTTTTAAAAAATCATAATAATTATTCGGAGTCTCAAAAAAATAATTTAAAAAATGTTTTAGAAACTACAATTCATTAACTTTCTAGGGACAGGAATGAAAAAAAACAAAAACAATATAGTGTAGGAATGAAAAAAATAAGAAGAATGTGGAGGTGGATTTGGTACCACTACAATCCAACTTTTTTTTTTTTACCACCAGAATACAAAGTGAAAGTACGGTCCACCATTGTCTAATTGGTGAAAGTAGGGATTATTAGAATCCAATTATCATATATATATATATATATATATATATATATATATATATATATATATAGGAGAGAGAAAAGGGGAGGAAGAGCTCCTCCACCGATGTGGAACGCGCATCTGGGTTTCACCACGGACCGCGGTGAGCAATAGATGCAAATCTGCTGCTCGCAGGCCCACCACGGACTGTGGCAGAGCCACCATCCATGGCGGCCGGTTTTCCCCAAAACTGGTTTGCGTGTTTCCTCTTATTCAATCTTGTATTGCCCCAGACCTTTTTCCAAATACACATTGCCTTTAAGTCGCTGACTTGTGTGACCCTATGGGACCAACTAATATGGTTGTGATTGAACCATTTGATCACTAATTAAGTGGACTTTTAGCAAAGTCATTAGTCACCGAATTAACTTGGCTAGAGTACTCGGATGAAATTGAACATTGTCGGGACATTCTCAAAAATCTCTCACTTATCCCACAAGTGTTCAATTTTCAAATTAAAACTCCCTTATCACTTAATGTCTCGCATTAGGATAAGGTAAGATAATGTCATACTTATTGAGCCTGAATGTTTCTCGACCTATGAGTTAGACTTACAAACCAGATGATCAACTATTGATCCATCCACATCTGGCAAGACATTTCCAAGTCCAAGCCCGTCAAGTGGCCTATGAGACACTTGCCCCTCAAAGAGAGAGGACATTGTCGTCTTGTTTGACTAAAAACCACCACATTACCTAAAGTAACCCAGACACCACCCACATCACCTCCCATTACGAGAAGTTTCATGTCCCTAGGTCCTTCAAAACCAGGCTTTTTCGTGGAAGGCATGATCGTGTTGTTGGACGACACGATCGTGCTGTCGGATGACACGATCGTGTTGTCGGAAGCTTTTTTTATGTTGACTTTGAACGCGCATAACTTCTTCGTCCGGACTCTAACTTAACCCAAAATATATCGATGGAAAACCCTTGGTGTTTACTTTAAGCTCCCAAAATTTCAGGTCTATCGTAGTTGTATTGAAGGATTTATGATTTAAAGAGTGAAGACATGTCTTTTTCAGCTTTCCAAGTTGACTTTTCTCTCTTATTCTTGCCGAACATTTCTGAGCCCCTTCAAAGGCCCAAGGTAGGTCCTGATGAGGACTCGTAGGTTCAACCCCATGGTCCGGCTTCCCACTTGTAGTGGACACCGTACCCATCACCGATCAAATCGTGCCTCCAAGATCCCAGGTCTATCTTAAAATGGATACCATAACCAAGAGTACGTAGTTGGGAACCAAGGGAGACCCTAGGTGAGTTTGCAATCATAGACCTTTCAAAATTGAGCCGGCCAAATACGGTTCAGATAACCAATTGTGATTGCCTCGGATTTTAGGCTTATATTGGTGCTTATGCAAGGGGTTAGAGAATATGAGTTGGAAAACATCAATTGAACTGAAAAGGGTGAGGGTTGGAGAGTTTAAGTCCAAAAAAACACAAAGTTCGTCACTCTTGGTGTGAAGTATAGGCACATTAGGCGTAAACACAGTTCATTTAAGTAGAAAATTTATAATTTAAGAAGACATTATTCAGGGTGATTATAGAAAAATTAATGCTAACTCCCTAAGTTTGCTAGCTTTGTATAAACTCTTCATTCATGAAGGTGAGCATAAACATGCAATTTAATGTCTTTGAGTTTAAGTAAATTAATCTAAAAAAATGACATTTTATAGTTTATTTGTCTGATTTATGATCAAGTGTGAAATGAGGCATGGAAAAACAACTTGAAGATATGGGCTAATAAACAACAAGTCTATGTTATTTGGGCATAAAAAATAAACACAGTTCATAGTTTAGTTTGATAGAGGCATATAAACATGTAGTTCATACAACTCAGGCACCCAAACCCAACGTCTAATTAAAGTGCCTATCTAAGCCTAAATTGATTAGGCAAGATTAATAGAGAACAAGTTCAAGCAAATAAGCTCTGTTACCACTATAAAGTGGAATCGAATTACCTCAACATGGGAGCAAATAGATTCGAATTGTTAAGTCGTGTCCCACGAATAGTTGTATATCCCTCCCTTTAATCTGTTGGTTAAACGCATTAGAACAAGGGCTACTAATTACCGAGTTACCAAAATGTCAACACGCCAAACCCCCTAAACCTCTTATTATGGTTTTAGAAACAAGACAAATTAATATTCTCTTTTGTGTATTTTCCCTATATACCTTCATACCGCTATGCCTGATACGAGTTCAACTTAGCTAAAAACTCTTTACCTTAGTTGATTATAACTCCTTATCTTAAAATTGTATTCTAAATAAATATAAACGATCCAATTATCTGCCAAGTGGATGTTACCGACAAACAATTTCATTGGATGAAACACAATTTAAATGAAAGGGGGTCACATTAATCACTAGTAATCATATTTGGATATAATATAGAGTCCAATAACGTGAAAGTCAAAATTATTAATTAAAGAAAAATTCTACCATCAAAGAGTACATTCAAATGAAAGTAAGACTTCAAACAATCAATCACTATGGAAATTGGGGTATCATGTCTAGTAGTCCAAAATGGCAAAGGGGGAAAGGGCCAAAATTATTGGCATTGAACTGTAACCATAGGAAACAATATTCAACCAAGAGCACAACTTAGACAAGGGGAAGAACTTTATGGTCTCTACTCTCTAGGCTTAAGTACAATGGTTGAGTGTTTAAGTATGTGAAGACCGAACTGTCCACCCTTCTCGGTCGTGTCAAGTTGGACTGTTTGGGAGGCGGCAACATCTCAAAGTTTTGCACCAAACGACCGATAGTAATCCCAAGGATAGAGAGAGCAAGGATGATACCGGTTATCATATTTGGTGTGTAAAATTCATGGGTAGTTGGGTAAAAGTTAAATTTTAGTAACTTTAAATAATTTTTGGTAAATTTTGGTAATTATTGATAAATTTACACTAATATATCAAAATTAATTTTTTTTATTTTTTTAACTTTGACAACTTTTGGTAAGTTTTAGTAATTTTTGTTAAATTTAGGCAAAAACTTGTAAATTTGGATAAATTGAATTAACCCATGAATTTAACTGGCTAGATATAATACAGAGTACAATAAGATGAAGTAGAAATTATTAATTAAAGAAAAATTCTACCATCAAAGAGTACATTCAAATGAAAGTAAGACTTGAAACAATCAATCACTATGGAAATGGGAATATCATGTCTAGTAGTCCAAAATTATTGGCATCAAATTGTGACCATAGGAAACAATGTTCAACCAAGAGGACAACTTAGACAAAGGGAAGAAATTAGTTGTCCCTAGGCTTAAGCACAATGGTTGAGTGTTTAAGTATATGAAGACTGAACTGTCCACCCTTCTCAGTCGTGTCGAGTTTGGACTGTCCGGGAGGCGGCAACATCTCAAAGTTTTGCACCAAACGACCAATAGTAATCCCGAGGATAGGGAGAGCAAGGATGATACCGGGGCAACTCCTCCTTCCAACGCCAAACGGAAGGTACCTGAAGTCGTTTCCGTTGGCTTCAACCTTGGATTCCTCCTCGAAAAACCTCTCCGGCCTGAACTCCTCCGGGTTCTTCCAATGTGCCGGATTGTTAGCCAACCACCAAGCATTCACGAGTATCTTGCTCTCGGCAGGGATGTCGTACCCGCCTAACTTCGCTTCGTGTAGGTTCATGTGTGGGACCAACAGTGGGATTGCCATCCTTAATCTTAGTGTTTCCTTGATCACTGCTTGCAAGTAGGGTAACTTTTGGAGGTCTGGCTCTGTGATTTGGTGTCCTTTTCCGAGCACTGTGTCTATCTCTTCCCTTAATTTGTTCTGAATCTCCGGATGGTTCACCAACTCTGCGATTCCCCACTCGATCGACCACAATGTTGTCTCGATTGCTGTAAAAATTTCTCCAACTTGTCAGAAAATCTATAAAGACTACAACTAATTAAGGTCATGTTCTTTTATACGGCTGGCAGCGGTATGGTACGGTGCAGTATGGTGAAATTGTGGTGGGTGTGGTGGAATAATGGTAGATTGTGGTGGGTTTAAGTAAGTTGTGGTGGGTTTTGTTTTTAATAATTGTAAATTGTGTTGGTAAATGTTAAAAAGTAATTGGAAAAAGTGAGATGAAAAGTTGTGGTTGATTGTGGTGGGTTGTGATAAATTATGGTGGATTAGTATGTTATGGTGGGTTGTGGCAAGGTGCGGTGTGTTGTGACACCGCACCCAGCCAGCCGCATAAAAGAACATAATCTGATAATACATGCTATTACTAACTACAAATGGAAAGATATATGTATAGAGATCCTAAGAAAATGGAAAGGTATCTGTCAATTCGGACGGGTCGAGTCGGGTCGGATCGAATTCGGTATTGCCCCATATTCCCAATTTGTTAAATTTCAGGTTTGAAAATCGGGTCAGGTCAGCTTCTACCAAGCCTGGTATCTACCCTTGAAAGGTATCTATACACATCCTAAGAAAATGGAAAGGCATAGAGTTGGAGGATGGACCCTTGGAATTTCTGTTGAGTTGTATTGTAGTGTTAGTGTAGGTCATGGGGTGTCCAAAATCCAAAAGTTAATAAATATTACATTAAAAATGAAAAAGGGAATGATAAATAATTAGAGATAAAAAAATAATTTAATAAATAAATAAATAGATATCGGGCCTATATTCTTTTTGAAAATAATCAAACTTCCTTGAAATGAAGTCTACCCTTTTTTCAAAAACTTGCTCACATTGTGAATATATTATGGTTTACTTGTTTAGTGCATATGAAATTATTTAATATAGTCGTGATTGATTTATTAAATCTAATGTTAATAGAAGTGAACTTACCAGCTACGTTAATATTTTCAACAATGTAAAGAACGTTGTCTTCATTGATCTCTCCCTTTTGTTGCGCGTCCAAAATATGATCAATGGCACATTTAAGCTCATTGTTGCTTGATGCCTTTGTGTTTGCTAATTTCCTGTATTCAAAGAATTTTACGTACAATTTGTTAGGGAAAAAAAAAGATAACAACCATAATTGTCAATATGCAAATTTTAGTACGAGATCGCTTCACTTCAGTAGTCATATGTTAGACTTCTTAGCAAGTCTTTCAATATTTATTACAATTAGTAATTGGTATTAAAATGACATGATAACCATCTTGACTCAAGATGGTTCTTAAGCATCTTGATTGCTCATATTTTATATTTTTATAATTTTTATTAATATTTTCTTTAATAATTATATATATTTATCAATTATAATAATATAATACTTATTAGCTAGGTCAAAAAATATAATAATAACCTAATTTTATCAATCACGATAGAAAATGCACATTTTATACATAATTTATATTTATGATATAAATATAAATAAATAATTATTTTTAAATTATTTATAAGTTGTAGTAACCCTGAAAATAATGAAACTTTTAGAATGATTTAAATACACTTATATTTAAATTTATTAGTGATTTTAGAAGAAATGCAAGATGGTTAAGCGTCAAGATGTTTATCATTTTCGATCTTTAATATAAATTTACTGGGCTTAGCGTAATGTAAGTAGTCACATGGTCATGGACTTTCTTCCGTGCAGGACATGTGAAGGGAAGTGTACAATTAATTCAATGGGTAATCAGCAATATAATATGAAGACAATAAATATATTCATAATTAAAAGCACATGAAACCATGGTGTTCTTGCTCACCGACGTGCTCTAATTCTAAGACCAAATTTTGTGTTTTCACCCATTAATTGTGGTCAATGCCTCCTCATTTATAACCCTAAACCGAAGGCAATAATAAATCATTTTTTATATTGTACTACCTCCGTCCCTAAATAATTATCTATTTGATTAAATTTTGACCGTTGATTACTCATAAATTACAATGAGTTACAATATCAAATTAATATTGGTGTAATTTTTAGTATTATATCTTTCTAATGGTGATAATTTCATATTGTAATTCATTGCAATTTATGAATAATTAACGCTCAAAATTTAGTCAAATAGACAATTATTTAGGAACGGAGGTAGTAAATTGGTCAAAATTTAACTTTATTCATTCTCATCCAATTTCCTTTTTTTTTGTTGCCTAAATCTACCTGTTTTTACCCAAGGAAAAGAGGATAATATATAAGACAAAAACCAAATTTAATAAACAATTAGACAATTTAAAAGCTGGTAATTACTAGTCACCAACTTATTCCACCATGCATAAGTATCAGTTTGAGGTGACAAACCCAACCCAACCCAACCCTACCCCAACCACCACACCAATTTCTCTGAAAAATAATAAAAGCTTTGAAAAGAACACAAAAACAAACCCATCAAATGATGCAATTTGATAACCACCCTCAAACTATATTAACAATATGTCAATATTAATGATGCAATTTGATACCCATGCTCAAAGTCTGTCATTTGACTAAATTTTAATAGTTGATTATACACAAATTACAACGAGTTACGATATGAAATTACCGTCATTGTAATTTTTACTAAGGTATCTTTCTAATGACGGTAATTTTATATCGCAACTTTTATGAACAATGAATGTCAAAATTTAATCAAATGACAAATATTTTTTTTTGCAAACAGAAAGATAGATAGTATTCATTCATTCAAAAGCAGTGCATCATTTAGCAGTACACCAGTCAGCCAAACAGGTGAAGTAGGAGACCTTATATTAAAAATGAACAGATATTTTGAAATGAAAGTAATATGTCAACATTAATGATGTACATATATTTAGATCTTATACAAAACGTATGATGGCTTCAACTTGTTAGAATAGTAAAACATAATAAATTGAAAATTTTCCTTTCTCTACCTACCCCTTCCACTAATATCCTCTACTCAACTTGTAATTATTTATGATCAGTACATTAAATTATGCTATTTTTAATAGAAGAATTGGCCATCTTTTTTAACTTAGTAAATTTTTAAATATTTAGCTGTATTTAAACGTTTTTCTGAAATTTTTAATATAGGAATATTTTAGACGTTTTTCTGAAATATAAAAAATAATCAATATAAAACTGATTTATGTAATTTATATGTGATAATTGATATATATTTATTGAATTCAATAATATCATTTTATTTCAATTTAGTAATATTATTTTACTAATCGGAGAAGACACTTAAACCTCCTATTATTTTCATTTATTATATAGGTGGTTCAATAAATTATTAACCTAATGATTATTTACTTTACATAAAAGTACTTCCTTCATTCTTTGATATCTACCAACTTCTAAAAAGCTGGAATATTAACTTTTTAAATATGTTAATACTCCTACAATAAAATAGTAATAATCAGTTAGCACGGAGACAAAAATTCGGGTTCGGGTTAATTTGGATTGGACAAATTCGGACAACGTCAAAATTCGAATGAGAAATTTATGTCCAGAGCCGGTTTTATTTCGGGTCGGATAATTTGAAAGAAACTAAAACCCGATTTTTTCCGGGTCGGACAATTCAAGTAATCTGAATCGGACAAATTTTTGCCAGCTCTATAATAAGTGTATCAAAGATAGTAAGGTTTGAGAATAGGAGTCGCTAACAATCAGTTAATTACTCATCTTATTCTGTCGAAGCAGGCAATCATAGTAAAATATAGTACTCCAAAAAAGCAGGAACAGGAAGTTGAAAGCAAGAATTGGCAAAAAAAATGAGAAAATATAGAAGCAGAAATAGTAAAAAGTAGTAACTTACTTGCGCTCATCTACAAAATAATCCTTGAAGAGTTGCAACCTCCTGTCCTTAACCTCCTGACAGATCTTAAGGTACCCTCTTAGGAATGGTCTGAGAATTGGGATGAAATCACCGTAGTTGTATTCAAAGCTCTGTGCCAATCGACTCCTCTCACCGTTCAATGCCTTGAGCTTGTTGAACAATGGATCGTCTTCGCTCTCGAATCGCCTGTCGAACATGATTCTGTACATGTTGTTGTACATCATCAGCTGCAGTCGTCGTCGGAGAACGATTCCGGTGGTCGCTGATTCCGGTTTCTTCTTCACGTCTTCAACCACTGCCGCCGCCTCTGCCTCCCACCCGTATCTGGTGATCATATTGATTCATTCATATGTTTGGTACTAATGGGAGATTTGAGAAAAATGTGTCCAAAATTCGATTCTAATGATCTCTGCTTTCATAAATTGTATAGCAATACTTTTATTTTGAATTCTGATGACTCAAAAAAATTAAAATTAGACTCTTGTGAGATATCATCAAAAGTATACCTTAAGTATTATCTTTGTCCCAAAATGTTTGACTAAATTTTAACTATTAATTATTCTCACGTTATAATCAGTTAACGTAATCAATACTCAAAATTTAATTAAATAATAGACATTTTGAGAAGTAGGTATTATCATAGGTTTTGAGTTACATTTAATTCAAAATTTAATATAATATGATTTCTAATGAATTTATGACTTTTCTTTCAAATATATTTCATTTTTTTACCATATTTTACCCTTTTTTATTTTTATTCCCTTTAAATGAATCATAATAATTGATTGGATTCTAATAGCTGCACTCTATTACCTTTCTAGGACCAATAATGAAAAAATAACAAAAATAATATGGGCCAAAAATGAAAAAATTTAAAAAATATATAGATAAATTTGATATCACAAAAATCCGAAATAGAAATAACCATTATTGCTATAATCCAATTTTGCAATGTGTAAAATTAGTAATCTACGATATTCATACCTGTATTGCTGAACAACCTTGTTGGTGAAGAAGGGCACAGTCATGATCCTCCTCATCTTCCTCCAATGCTCCCCATACACAGTAAACACCATATCCTGCCCTTTCCCAGTGAAAATATCGAACACGACGTTCCTGGTTCGAGACCCAAACTCTACACCCTGCGTATGCAAGACATCCTTCGCTAGCTCAGGCGACGACACAACAACAAGGTTACGCTGCCCCATACGAAGCAGAAGAATGTCGCCAAATCTCTTCGCAAGCTCAGTCAAGTTTCTGTGATTCAGATCGTCTCCTACTTGTAGCCAGTTTCCGAAGATTGGGACTGGGATTGGTCCTGGCGGAAGTTTCAGCTTCTTACCTTTCAATTTGGAGATGACTATGGCGACGGTGATGGAGAAGAACAGGGCGTAGAGGATCTTCTGGATTAGCACCAGATCCATCTTTTGGGATCGAACAGATTTAGCAAACAGATGTATTGATTGATTGATTGATGGATTGATGAGATGAGATTTGAGGAGAGGTGCTTGTCCTAAAATGAGACACGCACCATAGCTAGCGGTAGGCGAGTGTTGTTGGGAAATTAAGCGGAGACGATTTCACCTTTTATAATGAGGTTGGTTGGGGGAGGGCCCACGGGGTGGATTAGGCAAAAATTAATTTGAGTTAGGATAGACCACGGCTTGTTGGCTGCATTGTCATACTAACTTTTTTTTTTTTTTATTTCACTGCAATTTATTACAATCTACCATAATTTATCACAATTTACCACAATTTATTTTTTTATTAAAAGTTAAATTTTCCACAATTCATCACAACTTTTTCTAACTCATCACAATTCACCACATTTTCTTCACACCGCACTGTAGCTAGATGGGTAAAAGAACGGAGCCTAAATTGGAGTCAGATAAATTCAGTTAATGTCAAAATTTGGACGAAAAAATCATCTGGACATCGATTTTATTTCGGGTTGGACTATACGGACGAAATTAAAATCCAGTTCGGACAATATATGAAAGAGAAATTTTAAGTCTAAATATTTGGTCAATACTAAAACTCGGATAAAAAAATATGTCCAGACTCAATTTTTTTCAGGTCAGACAATTTAGATATTCCAGGTGGGACAAAATTTCGCCAGCTCTACGAGGGCGTTTCTTTCAAAATCCATTGTTTTGTGTAGCGCTAGCAAAAATTCGGGTTCAGGTAAATTCGAGTCGGACAAATGCGGTCAATGTTAAAATCATGTCCGGGCCCGATTTTATTTCGAGTCGTCGGACAATTCAGACGAATATGAAATCGGGTTCGGACAATAGAAAAAAGAGATATTTTATGTCCGAATATTCGATTAATATTAAAATTCCAACAAAAAACTTTATATCCACACCCGATTTTTTCCGGACCGGACAAAATTTTGCCGGTTCTAATTTCGGGCCCCGTTTGGGGTGGGGCACCAACCTAATAAATAAAAAGAAAAAAGAAAAAAAGGAAAACAAAAAGGGAGGCAAAAGTTTTGACCTGTATAGGAGGCGGGTTAGGTGAGGCGCGTGGACGGGAGGGCAAAAGGGTGGGTAGCTATGACTTCCTAATCTCCAATGTGGGTTGGTAATGTTTTGTTCTATTATTTTTTTTCTTTAAAGAAATAAAATATTTGCTTCCTTTTTTTCTTTGTGCATATTCATTCATTTGGTGTAAATGTTAAAAGTAGAGTTGTAATAAAATTTGATCTGCTTGTTTGTTAGCCAATAAACAATCACATAAACGATCAAAATGAAAATTCTTATCCAAATGTAGTTATTCTAAACAAAAGTATATATATATATATATATATATATATATATATATATATATATTATATGTCCTTTATGAGAAGCATTTCAGTTGCATTAATTTTTAGGTAAGACCATCTTACCATAAATTTATCGTAAGGCGTATGAAGTTATGATGACTATTTATGAATATAGGGATGACTAATAATTTATTTTGGCTGACTTTAATAAAAGTCACATTTTGATAAGTTTATTAGTCATATTCGTATTAAAAATTCATTCTAATATTATTTATTAGTCATAGCAAAATATTAAAAATATTATCCCATGAGAGGTCCGTCTCACAACAAATTCCCGTGAAACGGTCTTTTACTAGAATTTGTGTTTCAGTTGATGACAATAATTCTAAATCTCAATTTGTTTTTCTCTCCCCTGTAATCAACCATCAAATTTGAGAAGATTTGGGGTGTGAATTATCGGTGACTCTGTATTGGGTAGCCATCAACAAGTATGTGATATCAAACGTCAAGAATTGTGAATCGTGGAACAAGAACTTGGCAAACGGATCTGTTTCCGCATTTAAGAGATATTTCTAATACTGTTGTACATTGTTAAATAAATTCTTAAATATTCAGTTCAAAATTTGGTTTAGGATTCAAATTTACCCCATAGCCTCCAAAATAATGAAAGTATTTAGGAAATATACTTAGCATAGTAACATCACATTCTATGGTGAGGAGTAGAGTTGTATTGAAGGCAATAGCCCATAAAATGGTAAAGGATTAATTAAGAAGAGAGAAAGGGAGAGAGTGGGGTAGGGATAGGAGAAAGATAGACACAAGACAATCGTTTGGAAATTGAACTAATGACTCAATTGGTGAAAGATTGATCAATTGAGGCTCCAATCAAATAATACCACGTCATTTTCAAGCAAACATTTGCTCTTACTAAGAGATTGATCAAGTGACTCAATTGAAATTCTAATATGAAAAGTTCATATTATTTTCAAGTAGAAAATTGATCACTCGTCTACTTGCTCTAAAGCTTATAGTTGGGCTTCACTTGACTTAGTATACTCAAGAGGAAATGCAGGTCTATGCTAGAGCTAGTGAGTATCATTTGGGAGAGCGAGGGGGACTAAGAGGAAGACTCTAGACTGGTCAAGATGTTGAAGAACATGATTATGGAGGGTTCGCTGCCCAAGAGCGCTACACTGGAGAACAGGGGAATGCATTTCAAGCTTTCAAGCCTGAGGGCATGGAAGCAGCTCGTGAAATGCCTCCTAGCAAGAAATGAAGCTTATAGCATGGAACTGTAGAGAACTTGGTGATGCGCAGACCTCTACAGTTCCTTATCTCCAATGGCTTCTGCACAAACCACAACCATAATATCCTTTGTTGTACAAAGTCCGAGGTCCTAGTAACTGAGTTAGTTTTTAAGTTTAGGGCTTTGAATTTTCAATATTTTGATGGTTTTGATGCCATTGGTAGTCTGTTGGAAAGGCTCTATCAATATTGTCAGTTGTGTTTCAATCTTTTCATGGTGTTAGGAGTATTTACAGGTCAAGCTTCATGTAACTCAGTTATAGTATAATAATGACAAATAGACTCATAGACTAGGTATGTTAGGAGTATTTACAGGTCGGTTCGGACAGGTTTCAGTCTTTTTAAGCAATCCAATTAATCATTTTGCTAAAACTATAAACCGAAACCGTAACTAGAAACTCGATTAACCGGACGTTGGCGCTATAGATTTTATTTTTACTGCTTGGTTCAACTGTTAACTGAATCTCACTTTATTTAGTTCAAAATAATTTTCTAAAAGTATTGCTTATTATAATTTCTAAAAGTATTGACATTTATGCAATGAGCCAATCACAAATATTCACAATTTCATAATGGGGATACCAATCACAAACGTTCATAGCATCCATCCAATACTTACAGTTGGGAACATGCAAAATATTGCTTAATTACTCCAACATGCTTATGACAGTAATAATGTAGCAACATTTTGACTTTTTGTTTAGAAAACATTTAAACTTAATCTTAAATGAAAAAAAAATTCAATTATACAATTATAAAAGGAAAAGCAAGCTTGTCCAGTGAACTCAGTAGTTCATTAATTATTTGATCTAACCAAAAAGTCAATAAGTACTAGGTAAGTCTACAAAATAAAAAAAGTTTTTATTAAAGAATCTATCTTTCAGAATATTATATATACATATATATATATATATGTTGGGATTCACCCATGAATAAATGTCCCACATCGGAAAAATAAAGAGAAAGGACATGGTATATAAGTCAAGTGAACTACTCCTCTTAACACCAATTGGTTTTAAGATGGAACCTCACTTAACTTGTGTACCATGGGCCTTGGTTGAAGTGGGCTCCCCCTTGGATCTCCCCAACAATATATATTCTTCGGTTCTGGTTCACCGTTGATTTTACTATTGCGAGCTAGACCGCCCCTAATAGTTCCTAATCTTAGTGGTATAGTGAACTGATTAAACTGTTCGTTTTGACTGGTCTATAAATCGATTTCGAGGATTCAGTTTTTTTTTTTTTTTTTTGGGGGTAGCCCTAGGATAAGGAATGCTACTATGCAAAACTAAATTGATCCTAATATCTCTAAAGTTCTGTATTACTTACACCTGCACAGTATACAAAATGGTCATGTTCTTTGGTTAGGTTGGATATAACTCTCCCAATTTATCCTAACTTATCAAAATTTATCCAAATTTATCCAAACCTAACACAATTCTACAAAATAACCTCAACCCTAAAAAACACAATTTTTGAAAAAAATATCATAACTTATTATAATTTATTCCAACCTATCTATTCGAACCTAAAAATAAGTAATAACCTAACCAAAACTGAATGGCACCAATAAAACACGTGTACCGCAAATTAAAGCCCAATGGATTTGGTATAGAAATTGGAATCGAATAAAAGAATACGTCTACGTACTAAGATAAATTAGCATGAGAAAAGCATCACCATTTGGTATTGCCGGCGTTAAGTCAAATCCAAACAGGAGTTTGCATTGGATATCAATTGTTACTATTTCTCATCTAGATGATGATGATGACGATGATGATGATAGACAAGTTTTTGTTTAAAGTAGGTAAAAAAAATCGACATGGGTTTTAAAGTGTTGGTGTATTATGGATGGAGATAAGGATAGATGAAAGAAAGGGGGGGGGGGGGGGGTAGGTAAGCGGGTTGGTGATGATATGGACACCCACATCAATCCACTTTTAAACTTGTTTCAAATTTATATAGATTTGTTGTAATTCATAAATATTATTAAAAAAAATCCAAAAATCGTATATAAGTTGAAATATTTTAAAAAAAACAATTTCTTGGTTATTGATTAATGTTCAACTTGTCAATGAGTACATAGCTCGAGTTTTGGATGGACATGTCCTTATTCAAATTTGTTCGTCTCCTAACGGTTCGACTCTTGCCAACGGATGACTGCGAAGTTACCCTCCCTCCAGTCCAATTACATAAAACAAATGTCTCACATATACTAAGAATATCTTCCAAAATCAAGTCTATACTACTAAAATGTCTCGCTGGATTTTTAATCCTAGCCAAGAGGGTTGCACAATCCGACTCAAAGATAGCTTTTTGGAAGTCAAACCTCTCCGCCAATGTGACTCCCCAGTGCGACGCTTTTGTTTCGGCTAGAAGAGGGGACCAGTACGCCTTGCACACTCTCACTACTGCCAGCAGGACCTCCCCCTATGAGTCCTGGATCAAATATTTAATTTGTAAATTTAAAGTGTTTTAGCGCGTTCTAAATATAGGATTAATGAAAACAATGGAAAATTCCAACTATATCTGACATTCTAAAATAAATAATTTAATCAAAGTATTTTAGTAAATTTGTCAAATATTTTGTAAATTAACAACTTAATTTAAATAATTTTGTCAGACTCATATCCTCCATTATTCTTTAACATAGTAACTCACCATTTTTATATGCATATCACAGGTTATAACATGCTAGTTATTATATATATTTTCAAATTAAGGTTTATGTGACTTCTCTTTTGACCACAACTTTCTTAACCTAAATTTTGCACCGTACAGATTATACTAAGAAATTACACGGGACAACCTATTTTTTTATTGAAATGATTTTTTGGTACTACTAATTTTCATAATGATGTATCTTTTAGGAATTATTACCAAATGTATTTGTTGAATTTTTTTCTAAATTGACTTGTAGGCCTTACATTTTTCTGTATGAAAAAAAAAATCAAATAAGAAATAATGTAATTGTATCAATTGGTGATGGAAAGCATAGTACAAGAACTAGATAGTATAATTTATTTCCTCTTGATCATATTTTAAAGAGAGTTATTAACAACACCATAATATAACATTGACTTCTTTGTCCATGAGATGGCATCTCACTCCTGTGTAAAAATTACTATTTCTTTTTTTTTTATTGAACATTCACATGATCATAATTTTC
Organism: Portulaca oleracea; assembly: GCA_029582165.1. Taxonomy (NCBI): domain Eukaryota; kingdom Viridiplantae; phylum Streptophyta; class Magnoliopsida; order Caryophyllales; family Portulacaceae; genus Portulaca; species Portulaca oleracea. Next base: position 238,411 of record CM055893.1, read on the forward strand.
TATGTAACATGTCTAGTTGTGCATTTTTTAATATGGTGCAAAGTAAGGTCAACTCATGAATTTTAGTGGTACTAATATTTGAATAATTGGGGTAGAATTATATTAATGTACTTCGACATTTTAATTGCTATTTGCCTACATATGCATGTGAGAAGTAAGTGTATGTCTAAACAAGTATCTTTTTTCTAACTTAGATAAACACGACATATTAAATATTCATGGGACTCTTCTAATAAAACATCTCTCTAAATTACTCTAATGAATAATAAAAGGACATGCCAACTAAGGACTATGCATCCAAAAATTAGCAGTGTGTAAGGAATGATAAGATTAGTCGTCAGATTATCCAATTTGCCGTTAACTTTGCTTCTTGATAGATATAGAAAATAATAGAATCTCTCAACTGTTGGATAAGGTTTTTACTGTCTCTAACAATCATATCGATATGTCAAGGGGTTTGGACGACTCCATGAATACCCTAGACCAAAATAAGGTTATCTTCTTCAATATAAACTGTTGAGGACCCTTCCTGAATAACTTGTGAAGACCAAACCAAAGAGCTAAAGTTTTCGTCATCATGATGGACTTAGAATTGATAGGCATGACACTTTCCAGAATCGACCAAAATGTCATGAATGACAAACCCAGCAGTCTGACCTTGATGCTTTAGGATAAGTTCAACTTCACCCAACAAAAGTGAGGTTATTTCTACCATACATCAAAAATATCGTGACACCGTGATCCATTTGAGCGAAGCCTTAGAAGCTGAAAATGGCACTGATCATGGTAAGATAATATGCTCCTAGTTCACAACTCCCGAAGCTTCTTAAGGTTCGAATGATGACTCTCATGATATTGAAGAAGCAATCATTATGCTCCTTCCAAATGCTCCAAATTAGTAGGAGACTCTTCAAAATTCATTAAGAGAGAGAAGAGATGAGTTTGTAGCATAATACTACCCTTGCTTTTTATTGGCCAATTGGCAAAAGAGTCTAGCTATATGCGCGATTTGGCAATATCCCATACTTTTTGTATGAAGCAGCACTTACTGATATAATAAATGACCATCAGTCTCCGAGTGTAGGAGAGAAATAGGCGTGATAGGCCTAGATTGATACCCCTACATAATAAAGTCCCTTTAATTAGGAAACCGTTGCGAAAATTCTTCTAGAGAAAGATTTTTATCTTTGGTTGAATATTCAACATCCATTATGTACATGTTAGCGCTCTTCACCAAATGTGAATGTTATTGTTTTCATCTCCATCATCTCACTTAAATTAGAATTCAATTCAATTGATCAATTTAGGATCTGGATTACTATCACCAATGCATGTACACCTGTTACTTTTCCCAATAATCGATCCTGAGACATGTGGAATACCACAGTGCAACGAGTACCACTTGAGCTCATCATTTCACTCATCCAGCACTCAAAGTTATACCAACCAAATGTACATGTTATCGTTCTTCACCAAATGTAAATGTTAGCGTTTTCATCGATTAATTTTGGATCTGGATTACTATCACCAATGCATGGACATTTGTTAACAAACAATCTAATTTAGTAATTCATAGAGAGCTCAAAATTTGTGCAACTGGAAGCAAACATATATGATAAACTGCAGAAACCATGCAAGTGAATTTGAAGCTATGGATGAATGCTCAATTCATTTTGAGCCTGAATTAGAAAAATGTAATCAACATTGAGATTAAGATGTTCAAGTCTCTTTACTGTCGTGGACTTGATAGTCCTAGCTGTTTGCTTATCTTTAGCAGTGTTTGGTTATTGACTTTATTTGTTGGAATTGGTTGTTTGCTGTCTTGTAATACGGTCTTACTATATTCCATGAACTTTTAAGCCTGTTGACTTTTAATAATCGAAAAAAAAATGTAATCAACAAGAAAAAGTTAATTAAATAGCTTCATACAAGAATGAATATATTTGACTTTTAGAGTAATTAAATAGCTTCATACAAGAATGAATATATTTAACTTTTAGAGATAGATATTAGGGAGAAGAGACCAGAAGCTCTCTTAGGCAAAACTTTTCAAGCCCATCAGCAATTGTATGATGAGATTGAGAGCCTTCTTGAAAAGAAAATTATAAGCTCATCCCCCAAAAGCTACTCAAACAAGCTCAAAGGGTCAATTTCAATTGTTCAATTTTCCCAGATTCAAAAAGAGCTAAGCTAGCCACAGACCTAGTAGGAACGTCTAGCTCGCTAAGGTACAACAATATCGATCCCAATCAATAAATGGGACAAAAAAGGGCCTAAATAAGAGCGGCAATGCCTTGCTGTTGCATATCCCTTAGCCGCCACATTGCATAAATAGCATCCTCTGTGACTTCATCTGGCTCCATTTGCTGCAAAGCCCAGAGGTAATACACTTGGTGGATCGTATCCTGCACAAAATCGGCATTCTCAACTTCATGTCATGTCATAATGCAAGGCACTTTTATAAAATTTATACATTTTGGAATCCCATTCCGAAAAGATACCCACTACACACAATAACACAACTCCTAATGTGGGGTGGGTCCCGCATACACGGGGTCTGAGGCTTGTTCAAATATATGCAACCATACCTAAACATAAATGCTTGCAAAGAACTACACACAATAACAGAAACAAAAATTTCTTACAAGTCGTAGGCCTCTCTAGCTTGCAGAGTCTCTAGGAGTAAGTAGAATGAATACAAAGGGTGATGCAGATGTCACAATGTAAATAGCCTGAACTCTAAGCAGTCATCACACTAGTGGAGGGATTTTTTTTAAAAAAATCACAACAATTGGGAAGTCAACATAATCTCGCATTTATCAGAAAATGGTGGCAGTACTTCAGAATGAAAGGAGGCCTAAAGACAATCGTGCTGTCCTACTTTAAGTTGGACCTTTTGGAGATGATGCTTGTTCACCATAAACGATGTCTCATAAACGTCCAACTATGCAAGGCAAATGAACCTCATAAAATGATGCAAAACGATTCTTTGACAAGATTTAAGACTTTGATGATTATTGAGTTGAATTGAGTGAATTCCTTTGTGAGAATTCCCTTGGTTTTACTTCCTAAAGATTAAGGATTTACCTTGCCACCCTCTGTTATTGAACCCAGCCTGTCCCGCACACAGTATATTTGCTGCGTTTGGAACTGAATCAACATTGCAGGCAACATCATTAGTTACAAAACTGGGGAGATTATTTTAGCTCACAGAGTCCACACAAGACTTACCGAAGCAATAATAATAGGAGTAGTTCCCATCATTTTGGTCTCTCTAACATCTACCTCGGATATATGCAAAATCTGTTTTGAATAGAAAAATGTATCAGCGCAGGTCATCAAAATGTATCAGAAACTATAAGTACAAGTCCAATATCATAAAATGCAACCACAAAGTCCTTCCCAGGAGAAAAGAAGCCTAACATTTATCATTTCGAAAAGAAACAAGCAGCATACCAATGAATGTCCAATGGCACAACACATGCACAAGTCAAGCAAAGTCAAGCTTCCTGTCAGAATGCAACACCTTGACATTTTTGGATAGGATCTTATTGGAAAAATCAGGCTCACCAAGTTCCAAAAGTAAGTTATTTCAAAATTTAATGATAAACTACTTTTAGGTGGATCAAAACAGAGGAAAAACAAAACAAAAGAGTTAACCCATCCAATTGAGATAAACTATCATAGGCAAATCGAAATACAAGCAGGAGGATCATTAACAATGTGAATGATAAACTGATAATTACTATTATTATATAATGAGCACTCCAAAATGGTACACTAACAAGACAAAGAGGACACCACCTGTGTACAAAAGAGGCAACTGCAAAAATCATCATGACCTCAACCTCTCTGGAGCACTCTTACATACAAAATCCAAAAAGTCCACCATGTAACTAATGAAAACTTGGCTCCGACAACACAAAATTCTCAAAAAGTTAAGGCTCAAAATCTAGATAGCACATAACCTTGCTTAGTTGCCTTCAAAAATCCAATGATTCCTTACCTTCCAAGTACTCCACTAAATAGCTAATGGGATCCTTTAAAACTTCATGAACTAAAGTCTTTTTCAACTTCCTTCTCCAGGGAATCATCACATCATTAGCAGGTGCTAATTGCACCCAACTAACTCCCACAAAGAATGCCAAATTGAAGAAACTCCCGAAAAAAGAACTAGGAGGTATGTCCATTCTTCTTTACTTAAGGCACAGACCAACTTCCAATATGGAAACTTCTTTTTAAATGTCTTCTGCTGAAAACTTCACGCTTTTTCAATCTAAGGCTCCAAATTCTGCAAGGAAGCATCTTTTGGCATAGGACGGATTATTTGGTGGAAAAGAAGAATAGAAATTTATAATGGTTGTCCCTCATCCGTAGTTACCATAATAACTAAGTCCAGAAAGCGGATCACTACCATTTGCACAAAACTTCAATTTAGCCAAAAGTGCTTGTTCCCGGAGAGTGGATGATGTGGATTGCAGGGTATAAAGGGTATGGAGCAACGACCAAGTACTGTGGATGGAAACAGGCCACAACCCCTGTCGGCTTTTTTGTGCATAATATATTTTCCAGGTATATTGTTATGAAATAGGTGAAGTGATCAAATTTTAATATTATTTTCCCCTGAACTAAACCTAGGACATGGGCCCCTCAAATATGGACTCTGGAGTTTAGCATGATATACTTAACACTTGGATAGTGAATTAGAAGAGCCTTGGGTGTAGGTACCACTTAAGCACTCTAACATAATAAGATCAAGACTAAGAATTAAACGATAAGTGAAATTGCTTTAAGCTTTATAACTTGTTGCCCTTGTGCATAGTCTCTGATCTCTACTTCAATTCAGATGCAAAAGTCTCTCGGTAAGATGATCATTTCTGTTCATAGTATTCATCCTCGTGCAGTGTTTTCTAACTCTAGTATACACTTCAGCAAGGAAAATGAACTACGGAAGTAACACAAACTCCAGCAACAAGATGCTAGAAATTACATCATTCAATAGAATTTCATAAACAGCCATCTACATTCAGCTTAACACAAGCCTGGAATAACATCGACACAAGCAAGTTGTAGCAGCTGACCTTATTGTCAAAGAAAATGCCCTGACTCTCATAAACCCGATGCTCAGCCTTACAGCGCTCAACAATTTCGGGGCTACAGTATTTAGTCAACAGTTCAAAATCACCCTGGAGAAGGTAAATTAAAAAGACGTCAATAATGCACCTTGACAAGTAAATCAACAATGAAATTTCACTGACCAATGGTGCCAATAGTTACACGAGACAAAGGAGTTCTCGACAATCACCTTGATGTATGCAGTCAAAACTGGTCTGATGGCTTCCTGAACTTCAGCCACAAATTCGGGCAGAGAGAAAGAACTGGAGGCAGAAAATTGTTTTTTAAAAAAAATGAAAAGCTCTAGAAAACAACTGGAGTATCAACAAGGCTTTCAAGCAAGTATGATTGTTCAACAACATACGGGTCACGACGTCGTATTTCCTTGAATGACAGCGCAGCATCATTTTCTCCAAAGACCTTATCATTAATACTGCTCCAAAGCAATAGACAACATCAACTATGAAATATTTGTAAGATCAACCATGCAAAACCCATAAATGGAGGTACATGTAATACAACTTACTCCTGAATTTTGTGTACAACAGGACTGTCACTGGTTTCCCACCTTTCCTGCAGATCTTCAGCCAACTGAAACATATTATGGACCAAAGTTACTTAAATGAAGGCTAAGGAATTCAATTATGAAATGTTCACTGAAGCTTTTAACATCAAAGACTTATGGAGGGTATGCGTATCAATATAATATCCCCACTTCCCCAGTAAAATCAAATCAACTCGACTAGTGAAGCAACGTCAGCTCAATTATTTCGTATCCCAAGGAAAGATTAGTGCACAACAATGCAGTCCAGCTTTTCAAGAAGAAACAGCAACCTAAGTCAACTTTCAAAACCCCGTTCTAGTCTCAAACAAAACTACTGGATGCAACCAGTCAAAACCCACAAGCCTGAAGCCTCCTCTCTGAAAACACTCATGAAAAGGGGGAGGGGCGGGGGTTTCTGCTTAAAAAGTGCACCCATAGCACCTAGAAGCAGGTATGGTGCCTTAAAAGGGGGTCAAGCCAAGCCCATTCAAAAAGCCCTTGGAGAGCACACTTTTTCAGGCTTCCACCAGCAAGAAAAAGTGCACTAAGTTGCATCTTAATGTGCTGAGGGGACAAGCGAAATTTAGAATGATAAATAAACAAACTGTTACAGCAAAGGCCCCTCAAAGGCAGCTGCTTGCCTCTAATGGACCCTCTGAATCTAAGTGGGGCCTACACACTAGTACTCGGTACTCCAATGTTTTTTCTTCAGCCGACCAAGCCCCAATTTCGATAGGTATGCTCCAATTTTCACATTCTTTTGCTTTGATCTGCAATATCTTTCTTCTGTTTTCTTTTTTTAATGATGAGTAACCAAAAGAAGTATCAACAAGGAAATGTTGCCATTGTGCGGAAGGGAAAAGCAAAAACATTAAGCCCTAAATATCACCCATAAACCAATGGGGCAACAACGGAAACAGTATACCCTCAATCTCTCATCCATGATATTGCCATCACGCATAAGCACAAAGCACGAAACTCCCACAAGCCACCAATACATCCATCTCAAAAAGTAGAGTTTGAAATCATTAATGGCCACTGATTAACCATCAACCAATTTACACACTCGATATACCCAAAGTTTATTCATGCTTCTCCCACAAACCACCAATACATCAAAGAGAGGCCCAAGTACCAAAGCAAATAGACACAACATTCCAAAAGAAGATGATCCACTGATTCTTCCTCCTCAAAACACATTGAACGTCCACTAAGATTGCTAAAATCCCTTCTTAACATGTCTTCATAGAAATCTTACCTTCTATAACCCAAGCAAAGAAATATGTTTTGGTTTGTGCCATAGAATTCCAAATGGACCTATGAGGGAAATCCATTCCACCACGATCCTCAAGAGACTTTGTGCAAAAACTCCTAAATACAATACCCCTTAGATTTATGAGACCAACCCATCATGTCCACAACATGAGATAAAACCTCCCAAATGCAAGAATAGCCAACAAAGTGCAAATATTATCCCAATGAATATTGTCTCTAATTCATACAGCCAAATCACGGATCGTTGCCTCCTTGAAACGAACCATTCTAAAAAGATATAGGAAGTGCTCCTCAAGAATTAGGTCTTAGCACCAAAAATCATGCCAAAAGAGCACTCTACCGCCATCCTTCACCTTAAAGCGCACAAAGGGAATTGAAACAGTCAATATAACATTCGTTGATATACATTTGCATAAGCATGAGAGCTCTGCCTACTTCATCAACCCATTCGGTCTAAGGACGACAATCTCCTCCTAGTTAACTCAATGAAAGTCATTTCTAAAGTTGAAGGAAATCTCTCATGATCTTTTCTAGAAGATTGGCAAAAAGCTAGCACAAACATTGAACAAAGACATGTAGTAGGTCGGCAAAATCCATAAACTGCAAAAGAGGTTAATCAACCCTTCCAGACAGAAGCTCAGATTTCCAGTCCATGAGTCTCTTGTAAATTCTCTCAACAATAGGATTGCAATCAATTGTGCTCTTGTAAGAAGCACCAGGAGGAAGACCCGTGTAAACAAGGGACATGTTCAACAGGACAACCAATGAAAAAAGCATGAAAAATCAGAACTTCACTAACAGGAATAAGAAGACTATTTAAAAGCAAAATCTTAAGCCACACATCGCTTCAAAAAGCAAACAGATGCATCACAAATAACCCAAATTAATCTCATTAGGAGGGCAGAAAAAACAGAGCACAGAGAGAAGATGGGAAAGCAAACAATCCTCAAAAAAGATCACCTTGTATTAAGCCTTTGGAACAAACTAGAGAGGAACTGGAGAAAAGTCCATAAGCTTTACCATCAACCACTAGAGAGAAGCGCATGTTGGAAATACAAAAGGACACCAATTTTCTCCACTTGCTAAGAAATCCAATATTTTTGAGGATTGCAGAGAGGAAGCTCCAAGAAAAATGACCATAGGCCTTCTTAATAAGGGACAAAAAATTGAATGGAAAATCAATTTATTTCCTTTAAAATTTATTTTTTCCTCCTAAAATTTTCTTTTCCATGACATTTTTTTTCTACCATGTTTTCCGCAGTCCAAGCACAGCCTAAAATATTCCCATTCAGCCTCCACCTACTCCCCTCCTCATCAATCACCCAACCTAAAAGAGGGGTTAGGGGGAGAAGAATGTAGAATCAGAATAATAGTAGAACTGTAGCAGTAGATAGGTGTGTCCACAATTTACCTCCTGGCTCTTTGTAACCACAGGTTCACTCAGCTTAGTAACACGCTTGAACATCGGATGCCCTTGCATCTAAACATAAAGTTCAAGATTTTTGATTAGGTGTCATATATGATTGAATAAATGACAGCCAAGTTCATAGGCATCCACATATCACCACTATATTTACCTTTTCCTTAAAAGCCTCCCACTTTTTGCTCCATGGAGATTGCTTTGTAGGTACAACAACAACCTCGGTTCTATCACTTGTTTCCCCAGTTGAGGCAGAAGCTGCGTGCTGCATCCGTCTCCTCTTATTTGATTTGCCACTCAATTCCTCCTTTACTATGTCAATACTCTTCTTCGCCAAGTCAGCCACTTTTGCTTCCTTCAATTTCTGGAATGCTGATGAAACCTTGGGGGAAGTTGACGAAAAACTTGACCTAAACTTACTAAACAATGTCTCTGCAGCACCGCTAGCTTCAGATTGAGAGTGCCCTTCGCCAGGGTCATTGGTTCTTTCTTTACTGTTAGTGTCATTTTGTGTTGATGTGCCTGGAGAAGATGACGATTCTTGCTTCCCTAATCCAAGAGACTCTCTGACCTAAGAACAGATTCCAGTACACAGGATCGTTGCAGAATGAGAATCACAGGAAGACAGCGAGAATGCCTAAGTAAAACAAATGGACAAACCTCTTCTTTTGCAGCTGACAACTTTTCTTTCATATTAGCAGAAACCTATAGGAAATAAAACAGAGAACGGGATATAAGCATTAAAGGCAAGCACATCAGAGATTATCATTCAAATAATAGCACAATTATTCTATCAAATCCTGCATAGGACAGCCCACAAAGGAAAATTTTGTTATCTAGAAATTTGCAATGCCTATTTTCAATCTCTTGGACGACTTCCCATGCCCAATTACCGGCTTCTACCGAAAAACTTCCACATACCAAACTGCTGTACTTAAAACAGTTGATAAGAAGGATGGATATTGAGGATAAATTTTCTTTTTTGATAGGATATTGAGGACAAAGTTTCAATTTTAAGCACCCAACATCAAATTTTAAGAATTAATCCAGAAACCAAGATCCTAAAAGCCAGTTCCAAAATGACAGCGACTTCACAGTTCAGTCAATGAGAAGCCCGAGCAATTCCGCTGAACAGAATTTTGGGATAAAACCACTGTGGTTCAGCAGCATAAAGGCGAATAACGCCATCCACTTCTATCAAGACATCATTATATCTTTCCTAAAGATTTTATGAAAAGAGATTACACTCTGACTCCGAGACACAATCAGTGCCCAGGGCAGCAAATAGTATACATGTGACTGACCTTCTTGGCAGTCTCTTCCGCTTCAACCCACACTCCATCAACATGCTTGTGCAATTGCTCTGTTGTCTGCTTCACTCTACATTAAATATTATACCATCTCAGTGCTCCCAGAAGAGCATCATATGTATTAAGGGAAAAAAAAACATCTATATTAAGCACGTACCATCTCAGTCCTTCAAGCAAAGCATAACATATATTAAGTAACAAGCACGACTTTTAACACGTTACCTAACTTTCAGATCCTCTTTAACACCCTTCAGCTCCTCTGTTTTGTCCTTTAGTTCCTTCACTGATTGTTGGAATTGCTTATTACTACCACCCAACAAATATGAGACAAAGTAAAAAGAATTTTTCAACAAAAAGTGGAAACATATATATAGAGCGACTGACCACAATTACCAACTAGGAACATAGTATCATTCCAACTGAAAGAAGGAAGTCTAAGAACAGAGTCCTAATGAAATAAAATAGAGAAAGCAACTTCAAGATAAAAAATAGTATTAACAGCCCAACTCTAACCCAGATAGTAATGGTCCAAAATTCAAGCATTCAGTTCCAAAATAAATTTCAGTATCCAAGCTACCAAAAAGCATCAATGCAAACAAAGAAGACATAACTAAGGCTTAACTGCAAATTATGGTAAAACAACTGAAAAGAGCTATCAAGCCTGAGTATCTGCACTTCGAATTCCAAAAAATGACACAACACCACCATCCAAAGGGGATCCCACCTTAGCAAGCCTGGAGAGATCTAGATACTCTGTATGAAACTTTACCATGGCATAAGGAGGTTGATTCTGAGAGACTCAATAAATATTAACACAAAACAAAGAGTGAGGGCTTTGCCTAGCAAGGTAGCAAACACACATGATAATCAAAATCTACCTACCGAGAAGTCATCCAACAACCAATCTGAGCACAATTTTAATCAGTCATGCCCACAAAGTACATAGCAAATTACAAGTTGGTGCTGGATACAAGATATATCAGTATAGGCCAGGCTAAGAGATATTACTAAGACCAAAACACCCAGATTCTACTTTTCCTAACCAGACTAATTCTCAAATATGATCAATTTTCTATCATATTTTCTACAATGTTGCTAAAGTCTACACCATGACAAGAAAGTTAATAATAATTCACTTAAAGACTCAAAGGGACAGGGATTCAGCGAAGCATTGATCTAATAACACCCACTCACACACACACACACAAAGCAAAAAGGAAAACAAAAAACAAACAAACAAAGAACCTCATTACTCCATAGAAGAAAAATCTTTGGAATAAAAAAAAAAAGGACATGTTATTTCAACATCATGAAGATTTAGCAAGGACAAACATTCACCAAGGAACAAACTCAGTCCTTCAACCCACAATTAAAAAAAAATTTAAAAATCTTCAGAGCTAACAACTGGCATTTATTTCAGGTAGTAAATTTTGAAGGTAATAAGCCTAAAGAAAAATGGGCAACCATAATACCTCGTAGCTTCCCCTCGAATCTTCTTGGAGAATTCATTGAAGACGCTAAATTGACGATTTGAAGAATACCCATTTGCTCCAATTAACCGTAGCCTTGTACCAGGCCGCTGCAAGTGAAAGCAAAGAGCTTTAAGACCGAGAAACAGCACGAGAGAGAGAGAGAGAGAGAGAGAGAGAGAGAGAGAGAGAGAGAGAGAACCTGTTGAGAAGAGAGGAGGAAGTGACGAAAAAGGGGCTGTTTAGAGATAAAAAAATCACGAACAAGTTTTCTGCTGGCCATATCTCCGCTTAGACCACCTGCATTGAAGTCAGTGATGTCAAGAATGATATGGCCATAAAAAGAAATCGAATTTCGACAGCGCCTTCAACAGCATCAAACAGAAAATAGAAATTCTGTATTAGCAAACAGAATGAAATTGCACAACTAATGCACACCTACGATTATACTTGAAAAGCATCCATTATTTTCAAGTAAACATGCATTATTTTTGGATAACAGATCGTGACATCCTAGCAATATGTTTAAAAGAGCTTTCCACATTAAACTAAAATAAAAATCAAATAAGATGGCATCCATCTACATACTGTCACCACTTCAATTCAAAACGTTCTCATAAGCACATTCTCACCAATGCCACAAATCAAATCATATATAAAATTGAAAACTGGATGTCAATTTAATGGAAAAGGGATCATGATATCTCTGGCAACCCATATAGAACAAATCTGAATCCCAGAAAAGCAATTGAACATGCAACATTAACCATGACAACAGTGGCAAAGCCAAGATTTGAAGCAAAGGGTGGCAATATAGAATTTGTATTCCACGAATCTATTATTAACTATGTTGAAACAATACCACCAAAGCTAGCTAATTGGCACATGTCCAAAACAAGTTACAGCCAACAATTAGAAAGAAATTAAAAAGGGCGCTACAACAATGAGGGTTAAAACCAAGTCACGTGATAATTAAGAGCAGCAATGCAATAATGACAAAAATAGAACAGTCTCATGAATCAAACACTCCAATTGTTGAAGCCTTGATAAACCCTTCATGCGGTTATCAAAAAAATAATAAACCCTTCATGAACTTCCGAAGCCAAAGCGGCATACATTGAAGCCCAATTTATGTACAAGAACTAAACCCTATCAATTGCTCCACACAAATAAACAGGCCAGTTACAAGAACCAAGACCCCATTAAAACCCTCCATTCAAAAGAAGACGGTTATAGAACTCCAATGACCACCAAATCAAAAGTTAAAAGTCAGCCTAAAAAATTAATAACCATCACATCAAATCAAATGTCTATCATATCATAGAAACACAAATACCATTACTACATATTCTAGCATTCCTATACAAATCTATTACTTTCTCACAATAATTTTCACACAATTCACAAACTGCATTCCAAAGGTAATGACATTCCACATTTCTTACAACTCTAAATTTACTTCTTATAATCTTCATTACTAAATCAATATAGAGTACGATCCTAATTCATAGCAATTTAATTTTCTGGCAGCCACACCTATCATTTGCAGCTGCACACAAATTTGTCACTTTCACCCATTGCATTCCTCCCCTTTGAATTCTCAAGTAATATATTCTTATCTTTAACTACAGAATGCTCCACATATTTACACCTTCTATTCTTCTTTTTCTAACAGATCATTCATGGGGAACAAAAACAAAAACACTGAAGCAACTAGCCAGTCAAATGTAAGTTCATTTTTTTCAAATGTGAGTATAGAAGCCTTGGTTAAGTCGCCTTTTCAGTGAGCTTCAGATCGAATCCAACACTCCTATAACAGTTAAATGTGACAATCAGGCTGCAATCTATATATAGCAAGCAACCCAGAACCCTAAACCCTAAAATCTCGAGTCCTGGATTCAAATAAATTGGCATCCATAGAGCAGAGATTATAATCCTTGTACGTTAAATTTGACATTAGCAACACCCAGAAACAAGGAACCAAATTAAAAACAAGTCTCAAAGTAGTAAACAAAAAGAATTGAAGACTGCTCTAGTTGCTGAGTTAGCCTGGTTAAGTAGCCTTTTCAGTCAGCTTCAGACTGAATCCATCACTCCTATAACAGTTTAATGTGACAATCATGTTGCAATCTATTTAGCAAGGAACCCGGAACCCTAAACCCTAAACCCTAAAATCTCAAGTCCTGGAATCAAATAAATTGGCATCCATAGAGCAGAGGTTATAATCCTTGTACGTTAAATTTGACATTCGCAACACCCAGAAACAAGGAACGAAATCAAAAACAAGTCTCAAAGCAGTAAACAAAAAGAATTGAAGACTGTACCCACCGGAAATTGGCGTCCGAATTAGCTGTAGTTGTTTGTGTCGTCCGAATTAGATGATGGTTGGGCAAAGAAGATACCCTGGAGAAAACGAAACTCAACCTTGGAAAGAAAGAATGAATGAATGAAATCGTGAGTTCGTCTACTTTCTAGTTTCTAGAGAGAGAGCCAAGAGAGAGAGAAAAGAGACAACGGAAAACTGATGGGTGGGTAAATGAGCCTCGAGACGGGAAAGGGTTTGATTAGACACGTCAATTCGGGCGGGCGGGTTATACGTTGGTCGTATATCGGGTTCAGGTAGATACAGATTACGTATATTTCAGGTAAATGAGCTCAAAAGCCTGCCTTGCTTGCCCTCACTGGACCCTCGAGACCGGAATGGGTTTGAGTAGACTAGACATGTCAATTCGGGCGGGCGGGTCAATTTTAGATTGAGTTTGGTATGAGTCGATTTCGGGTTTATTTATGTTTTAGATGGATAAATTCCAGGCCTAACCTTAAACTTTCGGGTGGCTACGGGTCGGGTCAATTTCTGCCATCAGTTCGGGCGGGCGAGCGGACGGGTTATAGGTTGATCGTATATCGGGTTCGAGTGAACACGGATTAGGTATATTTCAGGTAAATGAACTCAAAAGCCTGCCTTGCTTGCCCTCACTAGACCCTCGAGACGGGAAAGGGTTTGAGTTGAGTACTAGGCTTGTCAATTCGGGCAAGCGAGTCGGTTTCAGGTCGTGTTGGGTACGAGTCGTTTTTTGGTTTACTTATGTTTTAGGTTTGGAAATTTCGGGTCTAACCTTAAACTTTCGCGCGGGTTCGAATCGATTATTTTCCTCCAATATTAATTTCCTCCAAGTAGCCATGTTCTTTGAATTTGATAAAATGACGTTTGGATGGATTAGATTTGATTGGATTGGATTTGATAAGTTATGATGTTTTTTTGGGGAATTGTGTTTTTAGAGAGGATGCTTTTTTGGAGAATTGTGTAAAATTTGGATTGAATTAGATTGGGTTGGATTGGATTGGAAAGAGTTACCAATCCAAAGAACAGGTCACACGTTATTAATTTATCTATTACATATATTAAAACTAAACTCAAATCAACAAGAAGTTGTCAACTGTCATTCTGTCAACCACCAAGCAAAAGTTATTCAAAAAATAAAATTTGCTCAAGCAACCTTTCAATTCTTCAACCTAAAACTACTGATTACAATCTTCAATTACAATAATTGCTACTCTCATAATATTATGCTATATTAATCATAGAAAAAACATCCACGCACTTACTTACTGCCAAAGAAGAAGAAAGAAGAAAGCAAAGAAGACGAAAGGAAAGTAAAAGGAAAAAAAATAAGAAAGAATTTGATTATTACTCCGTATTTGATAAGAATGAATAGCGAATAAATAAAAGTAATAAGGTAGCTAAAGTGCATTAGTAAATTGGTTTATCTGACCAAAAATAATAGGAGTATGTAATAAATTACATGTTCTACTCTATACAACCAACAAGCATATGTGTTTTATTTCCTTATTTCATTCCTCTACATTTTATTTTATTTTATTTTTCCATCTTTTATGAAAGGCCTAAGAAAATGAAAATAAATATCATAAAAATATTAAAGTAAAAATTATTACGTGAATATTAAAGTAAAAATATCATAAAAATATTAAAGCCATAAAGGGATAAACTTTGGAACACAAACAAGCCTCAAAGGAAACTAATTGCATTCACAAACACTAGTCCCAAATTTGACTCCCAAAATACTCAAGAAATTTCATCTAAAACCAAAGCATCACTGCAATCCCAACACTACTGCCAAAAAAGTCAATAATACTTAACAAAAATGATTATTGGACGATAATACACTGAACTTTAGGGGTATTGGACAATAATGCACTGTTTTTTTGTACTCTAATACATTGAGCATTGAGAGTATTGGACAATAATGTACCCGGAACAATTCCGATGATGGTGGACATGGTGGTGGTTGTACTTTGTGGTGTCGTTTTCTTTTTGTTTTTTTTCCGAAAAAAATATGTTAGTCATTCTGTTTATGTGTATTTTCTTACATGACAAAAAATTTAACTTTTTTTCACGTCATTTTCTCACCCGGCCACGAGGACCTCCACCAAGTCAGCTACCAATGGAATTGTTATGGGTTCATTATTATCCGATACCCTCAAATTTCAGTGTATTAGCGTCCAAAAAAAAAATTAGTGCATTGTTATCTAATACCCCTAAAGTCCAATGTATTATCGTCAAAAAATCCTAACAAAAACTAGAAAAGATTAGGCTATGATCTAGCACTTACAATGTATCTTTTCACCTGGCAAGGAACAATTGAAAGCACTCACCTTTCTTTTCTTTTCTTTTAAATTTTTTATTTCGAAATTATGTGATATCTTGGGAAGGTTTTTCACTCTAGGGGAATGGAGTAACCACTATATTGTATAAAAGGAATTTTCACTGTTGGGCATGTGGATTTATGTTATTTGAGTATCGGATGACAACATACCGATCTTTGAGATTATTGGATTGTAATATACCTACCTTTGTTATTGGACAACAATATGTCTAACATTTATACTTATGTGAGATTATTATACCAACAGTGACTAAGGGAGTGGTGACTGGTTAACTAGTCTCTATTCTAACATGACAGGTGCAGTGAAAATAACACTGACCCTTGCCCAGTAACCCTGTTAACATCTGAATTTTGATATTGACCGAATTTCCGGACATAAAATTTCTCTTTTTTCTATTGTTCGAACCCGATTTTAACTTCGTCCGAATTGTCCGACCTGAAATAAAACCAGGTCTGAACATGAATTTCTCATCCGAATTTATCTGATCCGAATTTACCCGGACACGAATTTTTGCCGGCGCTAGTTTCAATAGATTAAAAACAAAACAAGACAAGCTGTTTCTTTTATTAATAAAATAACAATTACATAGTAACTGTAGCTCCGGTGATGCAGCGTCTGTTTCAAAAGCACACGGCCCGTGCCAGCCACAAATGCGAATTCAACTGTACTTGAGTTTCAGGTGGGTCAAATATGGAGTTCCATCAACCATTTTTACAAGGTAACCCATTTTCACACACAACAAATTTCAATCACAACTTACAAAATACAAGCAACAAATCAGAGTATAACACAAAAACCCGTCGGATCATAGCGCAGCAATGTCAACCTCCTAAGAAGAGTTAGCTAGTTGGCGCGAAATACCACCTTCTGGTTGCTGTCTGAATTAAAGCAACGACGTCAGTTGAAACTTATCTAAATCCGGTAGAATTCCGGCATGAGGACCACCTCTGCATGGAAAAGAAACAATTTCGTCAGTCATTCCTCTCACAGTCTCAGTAAAAAGTACCGAAATATAAGATAGAAATATAGGTACCCACCGTAGTAAAGGCAGAAATCTGCCCGTAGGTTACATACATATACAAAGGAATGGAAAGAAGCTCAAGAACACTAAGAATGCGACAGCAAAAAGCCAAAAAGATGAGACGTGTTGATATCCGGGTGTCCTGATCAAACTTTCAAAAGATGATGTTGCTTATGCCCCATGAAAGCCTGTCGAAGTTGTTCGTATCCGTTTCTGTAATGCTCGAGAGAGAAACAGAGCTGTCTGATTGCCTCCCTTTTCCCCTCGGCACCCTCTGAGATCAATACCTTTTGGGTCTCAACCTCGTTTTTCAGTTCCTCCACGGTAGTTCTCAGCTCGTCTACCTCTTTACGGGCCATTCCATTTTCGCCCGCCAACTGTCGAAGTTGCTTTTCCAGTTCACTAATTTGGTCGTTCCTTGCGCTAATCTCTGACTTGAGTTCATCTTTCTCACCCAACACACAATCGTATTTGAGTTTGTATGCGTCAAGGTCCCGTTTCAAAGCTTCCAACATTTCCGTCTTTTCAGTTATGTTGATCCTCAGATGTTCGATTTCTTCATTCAGTCTCTTCTCCAACGCCTCATGCTGAGTTTCCAACGTATGACAACGAATTTCCCATTCCCTGAGTTTTTCCTCCAAGTGAGTCTTTTCATCATTTAACCGAGAAATTTCAGCATGCAGTTGGTACTTTCGGCTAGCATCCGAGATGATGTCCTTCAACTCCCTCACCTCAACTTCCCGATCCGTTAAACTGGCCTTGTACCGGGCAATTCTATCTTGCAACTTGGTCGCTTGTCGCTTCTCACTCTCGAGTTTTCGCTTAAATGCAGCAGCTTCTTGCTGAGATATTCTAAGCAAATCCTGCATTTTTCGGAGATTTTCAGAAGATTCTTTGTTTTCTTTTCTTAATTGTATCACCTCTTTCCCTAAGGTATGGAGCCTGCTCTTTGCAATTCCAAGCTCTTCAGTTAGTGCCCCGATCTTTTTTTCCGGGTCAGAACCATCTATTTCTGCCGTTGTATCGCCTTCTTGGAACTCGAGTCCCTTTTCAACATTAACCTCTTGCAGAAGATTTGCATCTTCATTTTCATACATATCTGAGGACTTTTGAAGCTCCATTTTCAAGTTACCGATTTCTTCTTCATACAGGTGGATCTTATCTTTTGCCATCCTAAGCTCTTCTTCATAGTCAGCAATTTTAGACTGAAATTCATCGAAACCCTCACTTCCGATTCTCCTCATGGTTCCGTTATTAATCAGTTGTTCATGACTCTGCAAGTGATCGTCGTTACGAGGCTCGATTTCCGATATTCCAGGATAACTGTAAAGAGAAGATACGTCAGATTCCGTCTCAGAATCTGATATCGAACACGCTTCATCTCCTTTAGCGAGACGATCAAGAACACTTCGGCCAGGAAGAAAGACGTCAAACCCAGCAGCTCGATGACCGGATCTACGGACACTCGTCTTCGGTTCTGAAAACGTTGAAGCGGAAGAAACTTCGGAACCCGTGTCGGATCCAACAGACACTTGGGACTGTAAATCTGGAAGAAGGTTCTTTCTGAGTTCCCCGGTCAAGTGTTCATAACGTTCGGCCAGCAGTTTGTACATTCGATGTAATTCATCTACATGAGATATTAATTCAGGCCGCCTCTGGTAATACATTTCAGCCTTTTTAGCAAATGAATCTCCATCTCCTTCAATCAGCTTCAGCATATGTTTACAATGCTGGTCCATTTCTGCAGCAAATTGGACTAGTTATATTTTATCGAAATTGCTTGGAAGACTAGCTTACAGTACAGGGTGCCAAAAGAACAATAATCAACTCAAAAGAGGTCCACAAGAAATACACTGTGAGATGAAACTCTAAATCTAATCTTAAATCTTAATCAGTAGGGCCATATCGTTGAATCTTAAATCTTAATCAAAATGCCTTTGACACAATAGCTTCCAGATAGACCTGTCAATCTTTGACCCGACCCGAAACCTGACCCGAACCCACCCGGAAATTCTGGGGTTTGTCCATGCTTGGTAAGCAAAGTATGGGCGCCTGCTTTACTTACTCGCCCAAGAAAAAGAAAAGTAACCATTGAAAGCTCAATCACAAAACTCAAAATATTTTGTGAAGAAAAATGCAAAGACACCACATGGGGACAGTTTAAAATACATCAGTAACATACTAACATCACAACAAAAGCACACTGATTCACAAAAGCACACTGATAGAAATACATATTAATATATTTAGACATAATAATATTTAGTATATTTAATGATTTTATATAGTTTCTTATTTTTGTTAGGAATATTATAGTTTCTTATAGTTTCATTAGGAATATTATTCTAGTTTCCTATTTCTGTTAGGTTTAGTATCACGCAGGTTGTTTATCTATGAATAAGGGTTTTGTTAGCATTTATGATAACATTACATTGATATTAAATATCGAATTATTACGAATTCTTATTGATTATGCACGGGGATGCTAATCTTTCTTTGGGATGTTGAATTCTTACCTTTAGCATTTATTTATTTCCAGTTCTCTATCACACAGTAAACAATATCTTCGAGTTCAGATTTCAGAGAGCCAACCGGTTGAAAGTAGGAATTTTTCACTCCCTAATCTAATTTAGGTTGAAAAGGTGCAACCCTAATCACTCAGTCTCACTTTGATTCAGATAGCTGATTTGAACTCCCAAGTTTTCATAATACATAGGTGAGTGAATGAGGCATCAGTATCGAGCAACTCAGTATCCATCAATGACAACAATCTCAAGTGAACTGATAGCTTATGGGACGAACAAAAGCTTGCAAAAATAAAATGTTTACAACCAAGTCAAGTGCATCAGTCACTCACCCTCTAAATTTTCAGTAAGCCATTTCGAGTTTCTCGGACCAATATGACTCTCCCACCACCAGGAATGTCCTTTGATAGGTTTCTTTGTGTTACCCTGTGTATTAAAAACAGATCAGCATCATGACAGTAACATCAGTAAGTAGAGCTAACTTGCAAGTGACACTTGAAGACTAGTTCAAAGATGTGAATGCTCATATGTCACAATTAAGTGATATCAAATTTTAATAACCAATGAACAATCTCATTCTTATCATTGTTTGAATCACATCAGTTACACAAGAGTCCAATACCAAATCGCACGATCTAAAGTCAACCCACTAGGTTATACAATTCGCATGATTATATAATTCAGAAGACTGCAAGCAGATTTCACATGAAACACACAAAGCACTTTGATTATGTTAATTTCAAATTAATGACAGATAAATGTAGTTATAAGTTCAAACCGTCAAGTGAACATGCCCATAATCCAGTCCATGACTAGGCAAAATCACAAAAGCAAAGCAAGATCATAATTGAAGAACACAAAAACAAATCTTTTGAGGTTGAAAGAAGTAAATGCCAACAATGAAAAGAAAAAATGGCATTAGGAAATTTCAGTTCTTACTGATGAAAGAGCCATTCTTCAACACTATGAGGGAGGGATCTTGTTGCAAGATGTAAAGATTTAAAGCCGAACCCTAACCTGCAAAACATACAGTATAAGTTGGCATTCCCCCCAATAAGTATTACAATGACCAGATAACGAAAGGGAAATAAACGGGATAAACAAAACATTTGATCAACACTGACTCTATCAAAGCCAAGAGAGGTACAGATGTACAATACAGGTTAAGGGTCAGCAACCCCCCCCCCCCCTTCATCCGTTATAAAGGGGCTGTACAAAAATTCACAGCTACACCAAATGTTGCTGGGTTCAGCCTTCAATTTAGTACGATTGTTAGCTGAGCTTCTACAATCAATAGTCATTTTGAAAGACCAATATTTTTTCCCACAATCAAACATTTCTTTTGCTGCTCCCCTCCTGAAAAGCCAAAAAATAGAACTCGTCTAGCCCCTAAACTGATTCTTCCAGTGCAATACACAGAGTGAACAGCAGAATAGAAAGAAGAAATCATGTACCCTAGCAGCATACATCCTTCTACACTACAAGTTATAATGCCATCACCATCTACTAATTACCAGTCACTCCATAATTCTAATAGCCAAACAAAGAAGGCCGGACAAGGTAACTGCCAAAAACATGTGTGCCCTTGTAAACAGTCAACCTTGTCTCATATCATAGTCCAGAATTCCATCAAAAGCAACCCACAATTCGCAACGACATTTTGTCATTCATTCATACACTACAATCCCAAAACAGAACTCAAGGCCCTTTTTTTCTTATTCTATTTAATGTCAAGCATACATCACAAAATACCAAGATTGACAAAGACCCAACAATCAAATGAACGAGTCGTATCAACCACAGCGATGAATACAGGAATCCCCTTTCACATTGAGCCCAAATAGGACCATGTTCTTTTGTGCGGTTCCACACTGCACCCGCCACATTTTTCCATAATTACACAATCCTTACATATCATACCATGCCATTCCACACTTTACCACAACAATCATGACTTTCTCTCTCTTCACTTTTCTCCCTCCTCATTTTTCTCCTTACTTTTCACATTCTCTATCCTCATCTATCATATCAATCATTTTTACCTCAAATTTTACCATATCTTACCATACCATACCACACTTTCTACAATATTATTGTACCATTTACCGCACTCAATTTGCTGCACAAAAGAACAGGGCCTAGGTCTTGATTATGGTATAAATAAACAAACTTTGCATCTGAATAACAAAGATTGAAATTAAAGGGGGATTCATAGATACCCAGATGAAGAGAGACAATTAGAGGGGGAAGAGACATAAAAATAAGATTAGGAACTAGGGAGAAGAAACGAAAACACAAAAAGAAAAAGGATTTGTGGGAGTGAAATGAGGTAACCTGTAGGGATGAAAATGGTGGCAGGCTCTGAAAGTGTCAGGAGGGTAGCAAGGCGGAGAAGAGAGAGAGGGGTATAGAGAGAGAGAGAGAGAGAGAAGAAGAGAGAGAGAGGGATGAAGATGTGGGTCTCTCTCAGAGTGGAGCTCAGCCTCTCTCCGCCCCGCCTTGCAAACCCTCCACCGGACGGGACAAACTACCTAAAACGTAAGTCACAGGAAAAAACAAAATCAGAAAGAAAGACAAAAGATAAAGCCTTGGGTTGATTTGATTGGATTTGATTATGTTTACCCTTTTGAAAAAGGAACCGAAATGAAAGGATCAAGGAAAGGAAGTCTCGTTTGTGTCGTGTTTTCCTGCGCGTAGTGATTGTATTGTCCGCCACTACCACCACCGTCTGTCGCTCCTTAAAACGCTGTCAACAAATTCTCCATCTGGCCCACACCCGGTCAACCCAATACTCCTTTCCTTCCCCCACTAAACTATTATGATTCTTCAATACTCTCCCCCCTCCTTCCCCCCAATTCTTTTTTAATAAACATAAATCCAACCGTCTTTTCTGCAAAAAATTACTTGGATATACCCTAACTTTTGGCAAATATTTTTCAAGTACCCCAACTTTTTAAAACTCATGTTGGGGTACTCTTAATTTTTGAGTTAGAAATTGTTAGGTGCTTTTTCAGTCATCAATTAGGTTAAGTGACCAAAATATCCTTGTTCTTCCATTTTTGAAAAAATACCCTTGAAAAAGAATAAGGGTATTTTGGTCACTTAATAAAATTGATGGCCGGAAAAACACCAAATAATTAATAACTCAAAAATTAAGGGTGCCTCAAAATGAGTTTTGAAAAGTTGGGGTAACAAAAAATAGTTTCCCCAAATATTGGGGTACCTCCGAGTAATTTTATATCTTTTTTGATTTTCTTGTCGGTTTCTTCTCGTTGTCGCAGTTTGTTTTTGATTTTGTTCCAGCTGTTTTTACTGTTATGTGGATATTTTGTAGCATATTTGATACTTTTAGCTTTTTAACTTCCAACTATAAAAAAAAACATAAATCCAACTCCAACACCAATTTTTAAAAATTTATTTTCAAGTAGAGCAATTTAAATTTGGGGTTTTGGTTCCAATTGTTCTGTACTCATAGGTGAGTGACTAGAAATAATCCAAACCGACTTCTTCATTGAGATTGTGTTATACTTTTAACCTATTTACTGTCACAAAAATTTTTTTTCTATTTTTAACAATCAACAATTCAAATTTTAGTGCCTAAAATGTGTAGTCGTTGTTCTATTGAGAATGAATACTAATATAAAGGGTGGGGAAAAGAAAAACGGTTGAAAAACTCGACAGTTGTAAAAACAAGGTAAGGCGTGGCCAGCGCCTGCCCAGGAACTTGCTACAGAGAGAAGTTGGGAGGCGTGACTTGCATCTTACTAGGTGCAGCCAACACCTAGGAAGACGCAGGTAGCGCGTAGGTGAAAGCTGCCAACGTCTCACTCAAACTCCTCGTCTTCCCTCTTTTGGCCAACTAAACCTTTTTAGACTTCTTCCATGTTCAATATCCGAGCCTTCTAGCTAAAAGTTGACCCGAGCTCGTACCGGGGATTATTAGTGCCAACGTTGATCTGACACGAAGTATTCAAGAGTCTTCAGAGACGGCTTGAGACACCATGGAGGCCCAGAAAGGACCCTCATTGCAAGCCAGGAAGAATTTGAGGATGATGTGGAGGTCACTCGTCCACGTCTTCCCCCAATGTTTTTCCAAAGGGAGCGGGAAACTCACATCGAGGTTGAGGAGAGCTTGGGAGGAGACCAGCTCATCCTCTCCTTCTTGGGAAGGACTTGCCCTCAAGTTCGCATCATCCTCTTCCCCCAAATAGGGTGTAAGATCTCCTATATTGAAGGTAGATGCTGCCCATATCATCCAGTAATTCAAATTTGTAGGCGTTCTCATTAATCTTGGCCACGACCTTGAAGGGACCCTCGCTCCTCGACATTAGCTAGTTTCTCCTCTTGGAATGGCACCTTTCATTTCGAGGTGGAGCCACACAAGATCCCACATTGGAAAGAGTATGCCTTGTGATGCTAGTTGAAACGAGCCTTGTAGAGCTCGTTTATCGTCTCAATACGTCCCTTCATCATCCGGTGGAGCTTCTTCATCTCCATTGCTTCAACTTTCGATTCGACACTTACACGTGCTTTAATGGGGAGTGGGACGAGGTCAATGGGAGCAAGATGGTTCACCCCATACAAGGCTTCAAAAAGAGACACCCTGGTAGCATGTGATGGAGCCTTGTTATAAGTAAACTCGACCAATGAGAGCTTCAAGTCCCACTATCACACATTAGATATGATGACGCTTGTCAAAAGGTTCTCACCATCTTATTGACCACCTGATTTGGCCATTATATTTCTACCTAAATTCCAATTTTCCTTTCTGATTTTATAAATTATGAGTTGTTCTAAAGTACTCCCTTAATCTCATATTATTTTTCATTTTAACTAATTTTTCCTTTCAATACTATTTATAATTCTGGAATCCCAATGATATATTACAATTTATTTCATTATACAACTATTCTCTCTGGCATCACTTCTCAAAGCAACCCACACCTAACTATTTTTCATTAATTTTGGTGTCTTTCTCAAAATGTAATTTATAATTTGAAATGGAGGGAGTATTATAAAAAAAACAATTAAAATTGTGTTTGTGCATGAGAACAATATCAAAATGAAGACCATATGGATCACTTCGAGCAACATTGTTTTAATTCAAAGGTTTGACGTTACCGATTGCTAATATTTTTGTTAGAATTTTATAATCATGTGGTATGAGTGACTAATACAATTCATATTAATAATTTAATTCTGTTTGAATAGAAAGAAAAATATATTTTATTGATCCCCATCTGACACCAAACGCAACGCAATCAACGTCAAAGAAAAAGTACGCCGAGTGAGATATTATCTCATTCAATGCCGGGATATCACACTCACAAGTACTCGGTCCATTAAATTATGAATTATGAATTAGCGCTGAAAAAAATTTAGATTTGATAAATTCGGTCAATATTAAAATGTGGATGAAAAATTCATGTACGAACCCAATTTTATTTCGGGTCAAACAATTCGAACGAGGTTAAAATCAGGTTGGAACAATAGAAAAAAGAAAAATTTTATATTCGAATATTCGATCAATACCAAAATTTGAACAAAAATCTTTGTCCAAACCCAATTTTTTTCTAAGTCAAATAATTCAGATATTCCGGATTAGATAAAATTTTGTTAGCTCTATTATGAGTTATGATCCACCACCCAAGATATACATACACCGACTAATATCTTCCCCATAAAGTATAAATAAATAATCCTTCCTGTTGATTTTTCCCCTTGTTAGAATTTTAGCTATGTTATTATTATTTTTTATTTTTATTTACTATTATTTATTATTATTTTTGTTGCTATGATTATCAAAGTCCATGTGACCTCTTCTATGTAATGCATTAATGCATTTATATACTCTGTGTTTGTGGTCGGTTGCCATAATTATTATAATCAAGTTTTTGATTCGTGTGAAACGTTTGAAGTAGTGCTGTCTCATTTTCTTCATTATTTTTGGTCATCCTCTATTATTCTTCTCTCACAACTGTACAGCAAACCGTAATACAAATCGCAATACAAACCGCAAACAACCAACTCTAAAAGATAAAGGTTGTAATACAAATCACAATACAAACCGCAAACAACCAACTCTAAAAGATAAAGGTTATAATTGGCAACGTCAAACCTCTAAATTGAACAAATACAAAAATATGAATTGTAGGAGCCACTCACATTAGATGATTAGATCCTTTTCCTAGTGTTAGTAAGGCATGCTGGATGGTTTAAAGTATTGAACAATACAAACATGTGGTTGGAGGTTTGATATAACCAATTTAACTATCCATATTTACCATAACATATCCTACCCTAATACTCTTAACTTATTTATCCTATTCTATCCAACCAAACCCTCGAAAAGAACACCCAAACCTAGACCTAGACCTAGAGAGCACACCGTTAATGTTTGAATCGTACTTTAAATAGGAAATTCTCTTTACAAATTGCGTAATATTTGATTGACAAGGTGAACCCACGCTGCCATGGCTGTGTAGAACAAATTACTCGCAACCCAGGAAGCCAATATGCGTATCAAAACATTTTTCTTTCCCACACACTTTAACCATTAGACGGAATCAAATGGGCGAAGGTTTCACCGGAGAAATCAGTTCTACCATGAAATTACGTCTAAGACTCGATGTCTATCCTTGTCAAGGGATACAAACAATGCCTCTCTTGAACATTGAAATCGCTATCCACAAGATACACGGTGTTGCCTACTTTTTCACAAGAAATGCAAAGCACTGTTTCAAGCTAACTAAAGAGATCAAACCACACAAGCATTCTTCCCAAGCAACTGAAAAACCTCACAGCCTACATGTATATAAATAATTGCCATTCTACCTCCTTATCTGCGTAAATAGATCTGATGCTGGTTTGCCTGCACCAGCAGCACCAGTTCCAAGTCCACCAAACCCACCGGTCCCTTGCTTGCTGAAGCCCCCAAATCCGGCACCTATACAAATACGCACAAATGACATCAAATGTTAAAAGACTAAAAACAGATAGGAATTTTGCATGCTAATATACTGAACTTTTGGGGTATTGGACAATAATACACTGACTTTGACATTGGACAATAATACATTATACATTGTACTTTGAGGGGTGTTGGACAACAATGCACCCAGAAAGATTTTAACGGTGGCTGATTCTGTGGTGATCCTACGTGGCAGGCCTCACGTAGGATCGCCACCGCCACCGTCGGAATTGTTCCGGGTACATTATTGTCCAACACCCCCCAAAGTACAGTGTATTATCGTCCAAGGTCAAAATTCAGTATATTATTGTTTAATACCCCAAAAATTCAGTATATTAGCGTCCAAAAACCCAAATAGATACATAAGATTTCCAAAGCGGCATAGAAGTAGACTCACCCATAGAGCCAGCAGCAGCAAATCCACCTCCGGTAGCAGCACCAAACCCACCCCCGGCGGCAGCACCAAACCCACCTCCGGTAGCAGCAGCACCAAACCCGCCTCCGGTAGCAGTTGCACCAAACCCGCCTCCGGTAGCAGCAGCAGCAAACCCGCCTCCGGTAGCAGCTGAAGCAAACCCGCCACCTGTAGCTGCTGCAGCAAACCCGCCTCCAGTAGCACGAATGCTAGCAAAACCGCCCCCTGTTGGCGAGACACCAGCAAAGCCTGCACCAGTTGAGGCAGCAAGGAACCCACCTGCAGATTGAGGAGCACCAAAACCACCACTGGGTGAACCGGCACCAATTTGTCTTGATTGTCCAAAAGAACCGAGAACTGAACCCAATGCTTGTTGTCCCGAGCCAATCTGCTTGGGCTGCCCAAACCCACTTCTGGAGGAAGGCTGCTGAGAAAAACTTCCAGAACCAAATGCACTACTTGTTGCTCCAACATTTGGAGGCTGAGATTGCTGGGAAGGTTGCAGAGACTGAAAACTGAATGATGCAGGCCGGAATAACTCCCCTTTAGGAACATCGAAAGAAACTGGAGTACTAGTTGCTGGGGCACCAAATGGGTTTGGCTTAGAAGTTGTACCACCAGGAGACGATCCTATTCCGAACCCACTGAGACTTCCGAGAGAAAGAGTTGCTGTTTCATTTGTCTCAGGTGCTTCTTCCTCCATTTCTTCCTCGTGTGACTCTGATGCATCAACATTCTTTCCACCAAATCCAGAATCTGACAAAGACAATGAAGGTGTTTTCAACTCCATGGATGTCATTTCTGATTGAGTGTTATGCGTAATATCGGATGCAACTGTAGCTGTTCTGCTGACAGCAAGAGGCCTTTCAGAAGCTTCTTGTTCTGGGACTTTTGCAGGGGCAGATGATGTTGAAAATCCGAATTTCAAGCCATCATTGGAAGAAGGCTCTACTTTCTGACTAGGCTGTGGAGTGGACAGTGGATTCATCTCTGCACCAACTGCTTCAGCAGAAGGCTTAGGTCCTGCCTTTAGCGACTCTCTGGCTGTGCTTGTGAAAGAACCCACAGATTGGATTTCCGATGTCTTTGAATCCTTGGATTTAACATCTGCCACCAACGAAGAAACAGAAGATGCAGGTGAAAGATGTCGTGCGATTTGATTGTTATCATCCTTCACCAGCTTTGCACTGCTTGTAAAAATACCCACAGATTGGATTTCCGATGTCTTTGAATCCTTGGATTTAACATCTGCCACCAACGAAGAAACAGAAGATGCAGATGAAAAATGTTGTGCAATTTGATTGTTATCATCTTTCACCAGCTTTGCACTGCTAAATGACCCAACCCCAGTGGATGCACTTGCGCCCTGTGTGTTTGGAGCAGGTATCATAACAGAAGATCTAGAGAAATTGCTGATAAGTGAAGACCCAGATGCAGATGATGCTTGAACGCCATGAGTAGATCCCATCTGTGGACTTCTCCCGCCAACAGGAGGTGTTAAAGGAGCATTTTCACTGTACGATATTGACACACCACCACCATTTACAGGAGATGACAGTGGCTGTGGTTGCATCCTTTGGTTGCTTGATTTCTCTTGCGCTGGTGGGCGTTCGGAAAAAGAAGCAGGTGTGGACTTGCCAATATGGCCCGTCTGAGCTCCAATTGTACTATTGTTATCTTTCACATTTGGATTGCCCAATGTTGCAGAAAATGACGATGACGATAATGGAGACGAAGTAGCAGATTTATTTTGGATGGACGAAAGATTGTTTCCTTGTAAAGCCTGTAATCTGGGAGATCTCTCAGCTTCGGCTTGTAATGTTTCAGAGATAGACCCAGCCCACTTGAACATGGACGTGGCCACAGTTCCAGAGTTGAATTTGCCGGCCATATCCTTGCCACCTGCGCAGTAATGAGTAATGTATTTACTTGCTTCAGAATCAAAAGAGACAGCAGGAATTTGAGGAGCACACCACTTAAACTTTCAATTGTGTAGTAGCTGATTCCCAGGCAGAAATGCTACTGAAAAAAAAAAAAAATCCACAACCAAACTTATCAAGCTCTAACAGTAATCTCTTACCATTCCTATCCTGCGTAGCAAGAAATGTAGAATGAGGAGTTGCTGAATCTTCTCGTCTGAAAGAGCTGGCAATTTGATTATCCCTTGAAGAGAATGAACTGGTGACATTACGGCCTTTATCTTCAACCAGAATCCTTTTGACTGTTGTTCTAGGAGTCTCAAAGTTAGCCAAATTCTGCATCAAGCGACCAATGAGATAAATGGTTATAATGAAAAAGAAACATGAATGAGCGGCGTGTGCGTGTGTGCACATAGCACTAGCGACAGCCTTTACCGGATCCTATGCTTGCAGGTTATAGGCAGGTTAAGATATGGACAAAACTTAAGACTAGAGCAGCTATCATGGTTTTTCAGAAAGTACAGTCGTATTAATGGACATCCGCACCCCGAAAGAAAACAGAAAAAAAAATAAATAGTGGATTAATAGCCATTAAATGATCAAGAATGGAGAAGAACATACCCTATCCAGAGAATCTCTCCTCCTCCTAGCAGTTTCAGGATCATGACTTCCCAAACTACTACTAAGGTTCCTCCTTGACTCTTTATGAGTAGCACCGGAGGAAGAAACTATTCTACTATTGTTTGATGAGGGTTCCATCATCTTTCTTGTGCTTGCAGAGCCACTATAGTCCACACTGTCTGAGATGCCAATTGACTCAAACAATTGTTTCTTCAAGCTTTCTTGCTTCGCAGGAGGTGACTTCACATTAAGTGCAGCCATTTGCCGTGACAACAATTCTGAGAGATGCTGTGCAGCAGTTAGCTGGGAAATAGTTGCATTATGAACAGTGTGCACTGACTGAATGTGCCTACACAAGGGTTTGCTTATTAGAAAAATAATTCCACCAAATCAGCGTGAGGAAGCAAAAGGACACAGCAAGCCCTAGATGAAAAAATTAAAACAAACACGTAATTGGCAAAATTAAATACAGAAACTCATCAAGTCCACCCATTGGACCTGCAGAGATGCTGAAAACTTGAATAAAATAAGGAACTTCCATGACGTGGTCCTGTGCTTGTACACATTCCATGAGACCCACTTTCAAATTTCACTTTCCAATTGATGTGTCTGTGTCTTTAGACTTTCCATTAGTTCCGTTTTTTAACTGTACTATACATCTGGTACCCCTCTAAAATTTATTAATATGAACAACTTAATCCCCTGCAACCAAGCTATCCATATACCATCTTCTTCTAAACCTTTCCTCTATCCCACTTCTTTTGGAGGGGCATCCTCTCCTCCAGAAATGTGATCAGTAAGGCCCTCCTATTCATAATTGGCAGTATTACTAACACCAAAGTTTGGGGCCAATTTCAGTGTTCGACAAAAGTTCCATGATAGTAGGCATTAAGTTTCACACCAGCCTAAAAGAAAGACACTTGTGTTTGGTTTAATTTTGGCTTTTTGATTGTTTTCATTTTTGGTTTATGTTTTAGCTTTTAGGTAGGAGTCAAGTTTACCGCATATAGTTCTTTGGAACATATTAATAGATTTAGAGGTACACCAAGACTAGTCTGAAAGTGAAATTAAAAAATGTAATATAATTGAGAGTGTATAAACACAAGAGTACCGGATGGGAAGTGAAATTGAAAAGGTGGACCTAACGTAAAGCATAAAAAACACACAGTCACCATATGCAAACCCCTCAACAACTATTCTCCTTACCTTGATGTAGTAGATCTACCGTGAAGAGGTCGAGAAACTGTGTCTACTGCACTGCTTTCACCAAATGAACTGAGCTCAATGGTATTGAAATGCTTTTCCAGTTCAATCATCTGATTGATCAGATCCTGCACAAAATAAATTTCGATAAATGATCTTTCCTGAAAATAAGATACTGTGTGCCTGAGGCGATGTAGCCTAAAGTTCAGAGTAGCTATTCTGAATAAAAGATCCTGGCCACCATAGACCAACCCCCCACCCCCCCCCCCCCCCCCAAAAAAAAAAAAAAAGAAAGAAAAACAACTAGAGGGCATACCTTAAAATTTAAGAGATAATAGTTTTAGATTTCAATCTTTGAGAATATTATCCACAAAATTGTGAAGGTTAGTGCAAGCAAAAATTGCAAAGAAGAGATACCAACAGGCTATCACTACTCCATCCTTTATCAGAATAACACCCTGCATATGGTTGCCCATGACAAATACCAGTCCAACAGAAACCCAGTGTTGATCCTATTCAAATGGACACTGGACAGCAGTTCCCTTATCCAAAATTACTTCCACCTTCATAGTGTTTAAACATTCATTCACTACATAGATATTTATACTACGGCACATGCTGACGATGCAAGCAGCAATAAGAGAAAACAAGATCAGCGTCCATATTTATATCCTCACTTCCGCATCTGCAAAGGTTCTATGCACCCCATGCAACATGAATATTACCCAATTCAAATGCAGAAAGCACAAGATAATAGAAGGACCCCCCCCCCCCCAAAAAAAAAAAAAAAACACCCAAACACACACCAAAAAAAAGGGAAAATTTTCCAGAAGTGTAAGCAATAATGAAATTCTCCTCTCTTGGAACATTGGCAAGTGGTCGAAATCATAGACATGATCAACTGCCAGTCTGCCACATGATAAACTGGCTGCCTTTTCAAATTGCCTGCTTAGAATATTTTCAAGATATACAGAGTATAATCCAGCCATATTGTCACGTCAATTATGCAGCTTCCTTTTGACCCATATCCTTTTAAAAAAAATTAAAAAAATTAAAAAAAAAAAACCTCTTATTCCCTAGAAAAACTTATATGCGCCAGCATGCTTGTCCAAGTAAATATCCAATTCAAACAACTTACATTGCCAAGCTCTAAATCATCCACATGTTACTGTCGTTAAGTGACACTAATTCAACAGGTGATTAACACTGGTTACATCCCACTAAAAGATTCAATTTTACATTAATTCAGCAATAAATATTTCCCTACCTCTAACAGAATTAAACAGTAAAAGAACCACACACAAAAGGACAATAAAAAGATGTCCTAAAAATCAATGACCATACAATCGCAATTCACTAAAATTGTTGGCCTTTAGTCAACAACCGTTCTACAAATGTATACCTGACTCCGGTTTAATACATTCCGTTGCTTCAAGTCAAGTTCGGAACTTAGTTTTTGGCGATTCCACAGGTCCCAGTATTGGTGATCATTAGTCTGACTAACAATGCCTTCCATGTGCTTTTCCCTTGCCAACACTAATGAAAAGAAATATAAGGAAAGCCAATCATCAGAATAGTGATATGGGACAAGTCAAGTATTGTGATTCAGTTTCAAAATATTAGAGTAACTAGTGACCACAGAGCACAAGGACATGCAACCAGCTTTTCCTTTTTCCACCCTTATTAGTCTTCACTCTTCAAAGATGTACAAGGGCATGTAAATAGGCTTGGCAACATATCACTCGGTTTTCAGGTCCAGCTCAGCTTAGTTTTCAGTCAGGTCAAGCGGAGGTGGGTCTTATCATTTCAAATTCGGCTTGACTTTGTTACCCTAGGGTCGGTTGAATATTGGTGCAATGAATTCGTCATATAAAGAAAAGCAACGTCAATGGAAAATTTTGAGCTAGGTTTAGTAAGTTGGGTGAATTCGGGCTTTGGGACAAAATTATCTCAGCCTACTTCAGACTTTGGTTTGGGTATTGATGCTAGTCATCAGTTCAGGCCTCAAGTCTATAGTTAGCTTCGCGACGTCTCCAAGAGCTACAATACGCACATTGCATTGAAAGAATTGACTAGTCTAATGCCCTATCAGTAAATATCAAGAAAATGATTCTTGAAAGATATCTCTTTCCAGCAAAAAAAAAACTGAAAATTTTCAAAAAGGGAGCACAATACTAGCCAGACAAAGTATAAAGTTTGTATTGGATATAATAACCAAAGTCGGAACCTAAAGGAGGGGCTGCAAAACATAGGTTTGGTGTTTAGGTGCTGTGGAATACCTTGCACTGTTTTATCAAGGAGAAGTTGGACCTCTGTAAGTCGTTCCTCTGTCAGATTCTTCAGGATTCGTTTACAAATACCCAAAAAAACAAAATTAGTAGCAGATAAAATAGAACAGCAGTTGGACCTAACTAACGGAGCATCAGGGTTTCTTGGAATGCTTGTTAGAGCCACTGAAACTTGATGCTCTTAAGTATTAAGGGCCTGTTTGGTGAGGGAAAAAGGAATGGAACTTTCTTTTTAGTTTGGTGAGCCACTTCTGGAATGGGATTAGGAGTCCCTCAGGTTTCCAATCCCCCTCAAATGGGTGGAATTAGAACCCCCCCCCCCCCCCCAACAAAAAAAATGTGGGGGGTATCAGATCTTTTGATAAAAATGAATTTCCCAGCCCAAAATCAAAAACCCACCTTCATCAACTCCTCCATGGCCACCTTCAACAACTCCAACATGGCTGCTGTGAGCACCACCACTACAACCACCTCAACTTTAACTTCCCCTCTCAATTATTTGCTAACCCAAAATCAAAAGGGCAAAAGTTAAATTTCATGTCTACTTGTCATATTCCCCGACCCAGATAAAAAAAAATTGAAAAAAAGAACCACTAAGTCTCCAGACGAAAAGTTGATAAAATCCAACCAACCCTTTTGGTCTCAATCTCCTCCACTGATGAACGCAAAAACTATTTTCCGAGACAACCCAAAAAATTTTCCGGCGACCATCACAATGTTGAAGGACAAGAGCAGCGAGAGAAAGTATAGAGGAAGACTGAAGAAGACTGCAACAGAATCTTTCGCGGTGGCTAGGCTGGGGATGGGGCAAGGTTAGGGCAGAGGATGAAGATGGGATGCCTGCTGGGGCTATCTCTGATTCTGAAATTGATTCTGCAATAATCGTGGCAGTGAGGTTATTGTTATTGTTATTGTTCCATTCCATTCCAATACCTAGCCAGACAACTTCATTTTTGTGTTCTAGTTGCATTCCCATCCCTCCAAGATTCTAATTTTGTTCACATTACATTCCTAAAATCTCTCCAAACAGGCCTTGAGTCTTTTGGATATCATGCAAATGCAAATGCAACAGCAACCAGAAACAACCAGTCAAAGCTCTTTGTAGATAATGCAATATCCGGCACTAATAAAAGTAACTACCTTCCATACTCTACACCTCTCAGACAAACTCCTCATTCTATCCTCTAAGGTTTCTAGCGAATCTCTGTGAGCCAATGTGCAGGCATATGCAAAACCTTCTGCTTCTTCTATACATTCTAGAAGCTTGTCCAATTCACTAGCCATGGCTTGCACCTACAAGAATTTGAACGGAAATTAGAAGCTAAGAATGCAAATGCAGTAAGAGGCACACTACGAAGGCTTAAAAGTCCTGCTGCAGTACAAACTTGGTCCGCCAATATTAAATTTAGCCTGGAAGGGGAGTGAAGTGAAAGCCTGAGCTATGACAAAGTAAGTGACAAACACCATATCCACAGATCACCCCTTTAATACAGTGCCATAATATCCTAAACAGTTAGTGGTAAGCAAATTATCTGGAAGCCAAGAACACAGTTATCAAAAAGAAACAAAAAGAGCTCAAGATCCAAGCAATTCATAGTACATTAAGTACATTAAAGCCAACAGAAAGAATTAGCCAAAAAACAAACACAAGAAGCGAAACCTTTATGGTCCGTGGCGAACAGCAACAAGAAGAGCTGTCTATCAGGGATGGTGATATGTTGATGGTATTAAAGACGGAACCTTTTTTCTTGAAAGGGGGCAAGGGGGATCGAGAGGTGGTATAGAAGTGATGAAAGAAATGGATAGGTTACATTAGATTGAACCAATCAACCATTAGATATATGGTAGTTACCTTGACCAACAAGGGCATAAAGTAAACGATAGAGAATATAGACAAAAGTTTCCCTTGAAGCTCCTATTATTACTGGGACTGAAAGATAGAGATTGCAATAATCCTTCAAGGGCTACCACTAAGGCATCAACCCACCGACTTATGCACCACAATATATGTGTGTGTGTGTGAGCGCGTGTGCGTGTACACACACACACACACACACACACAGAAAACAACAAGGAGCCTCAGAATGTTCCTGCTAAAGTGGGGTCTGAGTTGATCCAGATGTAGGCACCCCCCCCCCCCCCCACACACACACACACAAAATGTACTAGGGTGCATGAAAACCAATTGGAAAATCAATTGGAAAACTAAGGGGAAAAGGGGAATAGCAAGAACTCATGACAGATTCAAGCCAACAAATGATAATAACAGCAATAACTCATTAAAAAGCAAAAAGAACAACCCACTGTGGCCCACCACAATTGAGGTCAGCAAATACACATCAACAATCAGAAAAATACAGAAAGATAAATTAGGCAAGAAAATGTACAGTATTACATTGCTATGCTGTTTAGATGACTCTTGTTCAGAGTTTGTCTGTCCAGCAGGAAATGATTTGATACTCCCCTTCATCATGAATCTGGAATTACCAATAGAACTCTGCAACGGGACACTTCCTTGTGGCTGCACTTTTGAAGTAGATGTACCAAGAGGTTTGTCAGTAAAACCATTACTGACTAGAGCTTTCTGACTGTCACTTGCAAGTTTTCCAATCAAAGAACTACGGGTATCTAATGGATGGGAACTTATGTTCCCAATAAAGCTTCCAGCATTATTAGAATTGTCTGCAGAAGTAAGAACACTGCCAGATAAGGTGCTTTGGGTAGAACTTGGTGAGACAAGTGGAGATTTTGCATTGGACACATCTGAAGTTGCCCCAGAGCTCGCAGCCCAAAATGAGACTGAAGCACTCTGAGAAGCTACTGTTCCAATCTTTTCAGTTACTCCCTTGGGAAAATCAGGAAGGTTTTTCACTAGAGGCTGATCAAACCCAGTCCTCAACGTTTGACTACGGCCGACATCTCCAGCAACAGAAACCAAGCTTTTGCCTTGTGAATCCTTCAGCGAGAACTGGCTCAAAGTTCCTTTTGAAGAATACTCTAGTTGTCCGGCTTTACAAGTTGAAAAATCTTCCGAAGCTTTCTCCTCAGCAGTTCCAACAGCTGATTCCTTTCTCCAGTTTTCACTCGAATCAAGAGTACCAGTATCATTTTTCTTCAAATTAGAGGAATTAGGGTCCTTGATCACAGAAACTTCATTAAACCTAAAGTTAGTTTTGTCTGCATTCTGTTCATGGGACCTAGGAGTTACAGCTGACTTGTTGGGTGTCTCAGATAATAGAGAAGTGTCTCTAAGATTTGAAGGTTCGACTGCAGGGACATGTACATCACTAGAAAGCCCAGATGAAGACATAGTTGACCTCTGAGACCCTGCAATACTGCAAAAGGATGATACGGATAAATTTCACAATAAGCTTAGCAAGGATTCTTTTCTATATTAAGAAAGCATAATTGATAAATGGAAAATTTTGCCAGAAACATGATTCTTTTCTATCTTAAGACATAGTTTGTGCTGTTTTTCATAAGTTTTTATGATTGTGACTTATCCAAGCATGGGTCACACATGGCAACCCATTTTTTTGGCTAATATTCTTCATCCCTCATTAATTTTAACTAATTTAAGTAATTTTATAATTTTTCTCCATAATGGTATTGTCATTCTTGGCATCTCCCCACTCTCCCAAAGAGACCAAAAAATAGGGACGGAGGAAGTATTATTGATTATGCACAAGGATGCTAATCTTTTCTTGAAAGCAAGACGGGGGGTGCTAACTTCTCCTAATTCAGAGAGGGGACATTGAGTTGTTATCTTTAGTCTTTATTTATTTTTCCCATTCTCTATCAATCTATCATGGCAACAATAAAAGAAACACATACCTCGCAACATTGAACATAATAAGCTTTCCTTCGAGTGTTAGACAAATAAGAAGACAATGTGGAGAAAGTTCTTTCTGCTCCTGATCTCCAAGCTCGACAATCACATTTTCATAAACAGAGGTTTTGTCAATGCAAAGTCCAAGGACCAAGTTCTCATCTCCACTTTCTGCAATCATAATGTAATGGGAAAAAGAAAATGCAAAACACAAGACAGTTTAGGACAATTCTTGCATACCTCATCTGAAAGGCTCACAGACGTAAATATCTCCAAATTTAAATTGAATATATTTCTAACATATCATCTAAGTTTTGCTTCTACAAGTCAAGAAGATGTAAATATGCAAAAGTTAAAGAAAGTTCCATGCAACTGATTACTATTAAGTTCTGAAATAAAGTTCACACATTTTTTTTAAAGTATATAGACTATATAGTTCTAATTAACAAAATTATGTTACACATCTAACGGTCTATGGCAACAACGGTGGTAGTAAGTCAAGGACCCCAAATATTTGCACTGCCTCCATGTGGGTGTGGTATTTGCATATATTCAGTGTTAAGACAAATACACTACCTTGATACTCAACTCTGGGAATCAACTTGTCTCTCTCAATATGAACAACAGATACTTGGCCTTCCCCTTCAGACCATGCAAGCAACACAATATGCTCATCAGTGTTCTTCCTGTTAGCTACAAAAGCAAGCTCACTG
Source organism: Portulaca oleracea (assembly GCA_029582165.1). NCBI lineage: Eukaryota > Viridiplantae > Streptophyta > Magnoliopsida > Caryophyllales > Portulacaceae > Portulaca > Portulaca oleracea. The sequence continues at coordinate 275,734 of CM055893.1, forward strand.
CAAAATTTCAAATGAGTTCTGTGTCAACCACCACCACTTATAAAATGTGCTGATCAGTGCCATTTTCTGCAAAGTAGAAATGAAGGAAAACCCAATGGCAAATATATATATGTGAGTGTGTGTGTGTGTGTACACACACACACACACAACATGGGCACAAATTTGATACTTGGATAAAAAGCAGCATCACAGGACAAAGAATACGATTGGGAGGACACAAACAAGTGAATAAACAAGTTTTGAGCCCACATTGGAATTTACCTACCAAATCCCAAGGACAGATTAAAGCGCTAATAGAAAGAAAATTTGTATGGGATTCTGCCAAGGGAATTAGGAGCTCACAAATGCCCCACTACAAATACCCGCAAGTATGTCTACCTTAAACATTCTCTCAGAGAAAACGATGTCACATAAATATTCTTCAGAAATTATCAATGAAAACCTTATGTCTTAACATCAAGGGAGAGTAAAAGTTCTTGAATGTAGAACAAAGTCACATATTTTTAGATTTTCTAGATAACATTATTCAGGAAAGCTTGACAGAATGCTGATTTTCGTAATTGCCCATTTTCTGCATGACATGCATCCCTATGGGTAAATCACCACAACCACTTTATACATGGCTGGCATCACCTTCGCTTCATTTAGATATAATTATAAACAATCAAAAACTTGACTCTGAGTCTCTGACTATACAAACTTCAGAAAAAAGTAAAGCTTGAATTCTTGATTGGACATAGCCTTTCCCGAGAAAAATCAACCACTCATTTCCTCCCAAGTACTACACCAGTACCCAACATAATCATATTCCAGGTTTTTTAATTAGAAAACAAATCATATTCCAGATTTCCGAAACCTAACTCTTTTCTAGCCTTCTCAAGCTACCAACACATTACCTGTAGCTGGAGCCTGCACCTAACTTGTCTCAACGAAAAGCCTCAAACAAAATGATTTTGACCAAGTATAACAATATAACTGACGATAGCCAATTAAAATCAATTTCATTTCTAACTCAAGTCTACCCCGAATCAAGATGCCTCCAAGTTTTGTAAAGCCTATACCCTGAGAAAGAGAGAAAAGGATGTAAAAGAGAAGAAGAACAAGTCACCTTGCCCTCCATCTGTTCGAAAATCACAATTCTTTCAGTGACTCCGTCAAGCCTTTATCTAAGGATTCCCACGCCCCCGTGAGGTCACGGCCCAAGGCAGCAATTGGTATCCCCAAACCCAAGTAACCCTTGCACATGTCTATAGTAGCTTAGCTAAACGTGAATTGTCTGAAATGGTTGCCAAGCAAGAGATAAATTCTATCAACCTCTATAACCAGTCTAACTGTTGATTCAGACAGGAAGGTCAATTACACGTATATGACAGCTTTTCAACCAGGTCTTTTTCATTGACATATAGAGTTAACCTTAGATCAGGTATTCAGTTTCAGGCTCAATCCATGTCAGCTAATTGAATTTAAATTCGTAACCTACAGACAATCAAAAGTTCAAAACATTAATAAGAGAGATATAAGTTTATTAATGAAAATACCAGCTCTCCAAATAATTCGTAAATAGATGTGGCCCACAGCCGAATGGCACAATATCATCAACAATGCCCACAAAAAGATCACTGAAACAAATGGCAGCAAGCATTGAAGAACCCTGAAATGAATGAAGAACAGACTGTCAATCAGTGATAATAAATTACCAGGGGAAACATTCCTAACTACTCGGTAATAAATCAACAAGCACTTTTTTACGGCAACTACATCTAGTTGCCTAAGCTGACAAGAACATTCAATGGCAACTTCCTTTTAGCAAACAAACATTTACTGAATAATTAAATCACATGTTAGAAGCAAGTACAAAGACGTTCCAGGTCTAATAAAAAAAATATTGATGAAATTAAGCAATAGTATACTTAGGAATAAGAATACTTAGTATACTTTATGGGCTAGGTGCATATTCTAATAGAGTTTGGTGTAATGTCTTACCTTGATGTTGCTCACATACGTTAGGGTTGTCCTCGAATCTATAACAAAAATGCCACGAACTTTGGACAAGAAAACATGTATGTGTTTATGCGTAAAGGAGAGAGGATTAGGTTAGCTCATGTTCATCGCACAAATCCTATAAGCTTAAAGTTTGTAAATCTAGGTACTTCGCAGCCTATGAGATTGCAATTTCTAAGTGGATACAACGCCGAGAACATGTCCCTTGGTAAGAGACCATTTGAATTTGTGCATGGTGTTGCTCCTTGACTTCTTATTGATTTGATGCAATTGCCTATTGATTCTTGGCTATGGAACATATATTCTTGATGTGCATACTAATGCTCAACATAAAACTGCAATTTCCTATTGAAAATTACAAGCCTGCTGCTGATGCGCATCATCGAAAGTTAGAGTCTAACGGAGGTGACTATGTGATATTCTCCATTTGTCCTGAACGATTTCCAAAACATTCTTTCCACACCACCTTGATCGAACCTTCCGTATTCTAACTCAATTTGGTTCCAGTGGTTATCTACTCGACTCCTATTTATCTATTAGTCCTATCTTCAATGTTGAGGATTTGACACTTCACCGAGGTAGTTTTAAGCCACCCAATCTTTTGCGAGTGCTACAGGCCAGTTTGTGAATTCTTCTGCTTAGGTGCCTGTACTATCCCTGCTGCGCTCTCTGATGTTGCGCCATCTACCGCTTATGTTGATGCCCTTCTTGCTGATGAGGTTCTTCGCAATGCCAATGATGGTTTTCCATGCTTCCTAGTTTGTTGGACTAGTTGCCCTCCAGATAATTCCTGGGTTTAGGAAGAAGATCCAATTGCTGCCCTAGTAATTACAAGTTTGTTCCTTCCAAGTGCACCCCCAAATAGTCAAAGGGATCAACTTCCACACACACCCAAATAGTCAAAGCGATCAACTTCTACACAGTAAGAACCCAACTATTCTTCAATATCCCTACCTTACTCCATACCACTAAGACACCTCTTACACTTAGAGGTTGCACCCAACTAACCCCCATCAATGCAAACACCACATGTCAAGCAGTGTTTGGGAATCAAATTAGGGTTAATATGCTGATTTGATGTGTTTTGCACCCATTCCCAACATTTTTGCTTTTTTTAACAAGCAAAAGATGTACTGAAAAGTCACCGAGGGGATTTGGTTATGTATAGAAAGGGCAAATACAATAACAATATGCCCTCAATCTCTCATCCATAATAGTATCAAAGAGATTAGAGGAATTAAAAATTACTAACGCGCATAAGCACAACACTACAACTATACAACATCCAGAAAAACATTCAAACCATATAGTATCATCTAAAACATAGAGCTTGAAATTATAAAGGGACAATGCCTTGCCATCAAAAACGCGTGGATCCTTCTTGGAACTCCTTCCCAGTAGCCCACAGAAAGAGCCAAAGCAAACCAAATTCCAAACTCCAAGGACCCCACGTTTCCTCATCCTTGTCTTCCAAGCCAACACATCCTTCATACTAGATGATTGCTCAACTCATCCCCATCAAAGAGAAGTCCTTGCACCAAAGCAAAGAGACCCACCCATGATGCAAAAGAAGGTGATACAATGATTCTGCCTCCTCAAAACACATTAAACATGTGAATCGAAGGTCTTCAAACAAAGAAAGAGACTTTGGATAGGACGATATGGAACACTCACCTTGTAGGACCTCTAAATCCACTTCTTTTCGGCATCCCTCCATAGGAACTTTACCTTAATCACAAGCCCAAGAAAAGAAAACAAGCTTTAGTAGGTGCCATTTGAACAAGCTTTTAGAAGGTCCCTAAGAAATCCAAATGGATTTTATAGGGAAAACCACCACCAAACCCCCCAAAAGACATAGTTCAAAACCTCCTTATAGAAAACAACCCCTTAGAGTCATGAGGCCAAATCATCTCGTCATAACCATGAGACGAAGCCACCCTCTAAGCAACTAAAGCAAACACACTGCCAAAGGATCCCCTTCAAAATCATTAAAACTTCACAAAAGTCAAGTCTAAATAAATTATTATTGTCACCAATCCGTAAAGCCACAAAGAAATATTGTCTCCATTACATGAACCATTCTAAAAAGATTCGGAAATTGCCCTTAAGAGGTAGATCTCTATAGTAAACATCAAGCCAAAACAACACCTTTTTGTCATTGTCATTCTTCACCCAAAAATGTCGTAGGATTTAAGGGCCCTATGTTAGCTAATACAGATTCCAACAACAAACATAATGAGCACAAGAGCTCTTCTTATTCCACTAGCTCAAATCATCAACATCGTATTTTACCTAGACACATTATTCCACAATGCATTATCCTCCATAGCAAACCGCCAAAGCCACTTGGACTTTAATGCTTCATTGATCATACATGATCAAACACAAAGACCACCTTAAAAATTTCCTCCCAATTAAACAATGAAAGATATTAGCATTATAGGAAAATTCCTCTCCCAATACTAGTTTAAAGATCAGGCACTAAAGTCTAAGTTTCTCGACTCTTCACCCAATAAGCAATCCAACGACCTAACACAAGCTCAGCCCCACGAACAAATGAAAAAGTAATGACTTTTGGCAAAACAATATGACCCTACAATCTTGATTCTCACCACACATAAGGCCACGATCCGTGGTGACCACTTAACTGTCCATGTCAAGAGCTAGCAAAGCCCACACACATTATCACGTTCTGTAGAAAACCTTTTGTTTTATGCTAATTAAAGCCTAACTAAGACTATTTAATGCCCTAATGTCTGTTGATTGAAGATCTATCAACCATCATGCATCAGCATCATCTCATAAGTCACAGCTATCTTCATCCACAATTCAAGAGTTTCTAGAAGAGTTCGAAGCAAGTTGACGCTAGATCAAAGGAAAACCGACCAAGATTGAAAAATTGCCAATGCGCACTAGAATAAGCTTCTTTTCTCTCTTCTTTCATTTATCTAGTAAATAATTTCATGTTTTCAGTAGATTTCATGCTTTCAATGATGAGTGAATAGCTTCTTTAGTATAGGGATCGCAAAAACCAAAATGACTTTATTTTTTGCACTCAAATGTGTGTTTTCGAGTATCAATTTAAATCCTGAGTTCTTCACAAGTATTACAGATTTTTGCCTAATTTGTTGCATTTTATTAGATATGCAATTGAAGTACCCACAAGAGAAAATTAATATTGGGGATGCTAGGTTTACACTCCATTTAAACTTCACAAAGGGTTTGGATCGGGTGTCGTTCTAATCTTAAATCTTTAAACTTCATCTTATTAGAACCTTACAAGAATTTGATATTGATCTAATTAAGCTAACTCTTTTTCCATTCACGAACAATGCTATTGATTTGCCATCTATCACTCACTGACTTCCACTTACTTCACTAAAAAGATACGTTAAGACCTATTTATACATCTAGGCCTCACCAAGAAAGGTCCATAACCAAATACTTAAGGAAAATTATATATGAGCTTTAAATAAAGCAAGCTTAGGCTGAAACCTATACATAGGCAAGTTTAGACAAAGTGTTCAAACAGGACTAAGCGAGAAAAGCTTAAGCTTGATTTTACCATACTCGTTGAACCCAAACCTGTAGGCAAGCTCACAAGCAAAGCGAGGTCTAGGGAGATGTACGCAACCTTGCATCTGCAAGCATAATTGCTTGCAGAGAGATTCACCAAAAAAAAGAAAAGCACATTGTGAAATTGAAAAATCGTCTGAAAATAGGGAAAACGATTCTCCTAGAAATACCAATAGTGATCAGTACCAGGCTACAACAATGGTAAGTGTAGAAATTATGAAATCAGAGAATAATAAAGTTAGCAGTCAATGCCCTCATAAATACAATCAAAGTCCAAAATAGCAACATACAAGTACACATCAGCATGGGTCAATGATCTAAAAACCACAATAAGCCTACTAAGACAATGCATTTATGGCTAGCCCACATACATACTCGTCAAACATCAAACCACAGCATCACAAAAGAAGAGGGCATCAACTTACATCTATAATTGTGTTTTCTTTACTCTTGATTACTTGCACATAGTAACTTTCCTCACCGTCTTCAGTTGCCTGCAGGCATCCTACAACAATACTGTCCGGACGAACCCACCTAATGCTATCAACTGCAAGGTTGAATATATAAATAAACACAGAAATCTCAGTATCAAATCAACTGAAAATAAAATTCTAAGACATCGCAGCTGTATCTACACCACAAATACTTATGTAAGACCACGAAAAACACCCCATAATTGCACCCACTAATCACCCTTCCTCTCTCCCAACTAAAATTCTGCATCCATAGAATAAGCTGTTTAGAAGATATTTCCTAGGCTCATAGGCAAAACATATTGCTATATATGGTCCTATTCATAGCCAGGAGTCTTCAATTGCAAAGAAACAAATTACTCACTCCATCCCATATTATTTGTCACATTGGAAATTGTGTCCGATCAAACTTTTAAAATGTTGGCCATTAACTTCTCAACATATACAATGATTTGTTATATAAATTACTACCATTAGATTCGTAACAGAAAATACTATCATAAAAGTACAACACTGCCATTGTTGATAACATTATATGAAAAATTTCCCTGAGAGAGTGATATCGGAGACTACGAAAAGTCAAGGAAGACAAATATTATGACATGCAGGGAGTATCATTTCAAAGTTATCCATCCATGGCGGTTTACAAGTGGAAAAAAGTTAACCATAGCTCCATATCAAAAGGAACCATCGATCTTTGTGATTTAATGATTTTTTAAAAGCATGAAACAAAACTATTGGAGCTCTCTCCCAGTAAGGTGTCTCGATAGTCAATATTGGTTGTTTTTCATCTTGCCTTAGTGGCTTGCTCATATCATGTAAGAGTTTATTCTTCCCTAGCCAATCTAATGGAGAGTTGGAAATAAAGAAAGGCTAAAGATAAGAATTCAACTTCTCGGTGTTGAATTCATAAGAAGAATTCAGCATCCCCGTGCCGAATTCAGGAAAAGATTAGCATCCCATGCATAATCAGTAAGAATTCATACATTCAATATTCAATATGAATGTAATGTAGTTTCTTAAAGGCTAGCAAAGCCCTTATTTTTAGGTAAACAACTTTGTTTTACATTGGTAAGTCAAGCCACCCACTAGAACCCAGTAGGCCTACCAGTCCAAATTGGGGGGGGGGGGGGGGGTACACGGTTAAGAGACCCACAAGGAGCCTCCCAAGGGCATCAACGGCCAATGAGCTTGTAGCTCAAGTGGCATGAGGGCGGGAGATTTACCCTCCACAACAGGGTTCGATCCCTAGTGACCACAATTTCTTAAGTGGGAATTCATCCCGTGAACACAGGGCAACCAAGATATTTCCCAAAACTTGTTCATTGGGAAATTCCAAAAACTCCAGAGACAATCTGCTTATCTCTAGCAGTGGCATTTCTAGAAAAAAAAAAAAATGATAGCAGACTTATGAACCAGCTGACCCCACCAATTACAAAACTTCTGAATAGAAGAGTGCAATTTGAGACAAGAGTTACGATTCGTCTTGCAGAAAAGAAGGCTATCATCAGCAGAAAATAACACAGGAATTTGAGCAGGTCCAGAGCAAATTTTAACACCCACACCTGTTTTATCATTATTAGAGTCAATGCGAATTTTTTTCTTTTCATAATGAACGATTCATAAGAGTAACATTACATCCACAGAATCAAACTGCATTTCATTGATCAAACAGCAAGCTGCTGAAATAACTATCAAAGAAAACGAGCAAGCTGAAAATCTGAAGTAGGCATTACCTTTTATAGTACAGCAGGTATGATCACCCATCCAAGTGTTCAATGGAAGTGAAATGTGCAATATTTCACTGAACTTTGAAGAAAATATGCTAAGAGTACTCTTCCTTGCAACAGCCACTAAGTTTCCATCCAAACTTGTTCCAACTACATAAGTGATACATTGTAAGTCAAAATCAAGAAAAGGTGGATGATCTAAAGACATTCAACCTGAAAGAAAAGAACCTGACTAGTTACTACAACTAGCTGATGATGATCTGTGGGTGAATGGAAAACAAGAACTGTAATACCTTCATCATTTATTGGAATAGACATGTGAAACCAAATACAACTCAGGGGGTAAAGCTGCCAGATCACACATTCACACCCCCCCCCCCCCCCCAAAAAAAACCAAAAGAAAAACAAAAAGTCAAAAAAGGACAACCCTCCCAGTATCAACTCATGGGAATGGATTTGCACATCTTAGATTAAAAAAACCCAAGGTGCAAAAGGGCGGAAAGGGGTCTTGGAGCCTAGACGCAGGCTTCAAGGCGAAGGTGCGTGCCTTTTGGACAAGAGGCACGCTTCACATATATACTTTTTCTTTGCATAAAACCCATTCCCACGTGTATGGACTAGAGAAGAGTGGAAGTTGTGAGTGTTTCTGGAGGGGTTTATATATTATTTTCACTGGGAACCAAAAGGCACACAAAAGCCGTGCCTTTTGTGGGATTTTTGAGATGAGCCTCACCTCACCCTGTTGAGGCACCAAGGTATGAGCTTTGCGCCTCATTGGGCCTAAGTGTGCCTTTTTGAAGTAAGTTGCACATATGAAACTAAATAGGGAGACCCTGTTCTAGGTCAGACACTCAGACAACTCAAATCCAGTAGAACCTCCACCTTTGACACCTAATTAGGTAAGCCTACGTTTTCCAACCTGCACCAAAAACTTGTGTCTTAGCCAAACGAAAAACCTCTCTTTCGCAACAATAACATGATTTTTTGGGTTTCGTAGATAAGACCACTCACAAGAACTACAGTGCATGAAGATTTTTGCTCTAGCCCTTTTTGTACATGGGTGGAACCCCCTTGGTGTGTCTCTAAATGCAATATTTTAATTACTTCTCCTAAAAAACAATAACATGCTTTCAATATTCTCTGATACAGTGATAAACACAGTAACATCAAAGGTGAATTGTGTTTCAGCCCCTCCTGCTTGACAAACAATACTGAAAGAGATATGTCATACCCCACCCAACCCCAAACCCCAAAGACAAATTTTAAAAAATACAAAAAAGAAAACCCACACAAAAGGGAAAACACAAATCATCCACCTCCAAATAAAGGAACTTATGTCTCATTTCACATAGAAATGGGTAAATTTTTGTAAAATAAGAATTTAAGATTACCAAGAATGTAATAGAATACTAACCAGCATCAACGTCCTCTGCCACAGCTTCCAAAGACTTCGATGGAGCACCAACTAGTAACTTCCCATTACCAGCAAGGACAACCAAGGAAGCCTCTACATCTTTGGTCCAAAGCAGATCCTTCACATGGTCTGCCTCTACTGAGCAAGAGAAAAATGGTTTTTTATCCTACAAGACACATTATAATGAGTTACTTGACATAATTATGCAGACAAAGAATAATAATGTTCATAAACATAATGAAAACCCCTTTGCCTCCAAAGAAAACCAGGAACCAATTTGCAAGGATCCTCATGAAACTTGAAATATCAGTGACCTATTAAGTTTCACAGGCTTGCTAATTCATCCATTACTGAAGCTACACTATTGTCCCAATAGGCCATACACTATGAACCATGAAGTCTTTACCCTTTACCAGCATCCAGTCCGCTCAAATCTCAAACTTAGTGACACATGTCAACACCATAACAATACCAGTATGATTCCCACCAATCTGGACTGGTCAATTCAAGATATATACAAGCCATTGCCCTGCCATAAGCTGTTGAAAGGGTTGCTTGTCAAAGATATACCAAACAAATTGCAAAACCCATTTTGTGTGAACAGGGAAAAGGACCATGAGGAAATAGATATATAATGTTAATTATCTCCTCATTCCTATCCTTTCAGTTAAGATTCCTCCGGTACAGGCGTACAACACGTTTTCAAGGTTGATGTCTGACTTTCACTGATAATATCACGTTCAACATTCCCTGGTACAAAAGCTCCCCCTCCCCCGACCGGATTCCATCTCTAAGCAACTCTTCTATCCTTTCAGGAATTAGGCTCCATATGTGAGTCGCCCTTGACCTTACTATCTCCTGTTATCAAAGATATAAAGCTAATGGTGTACTTTTTTTTCCATTGTTTTAGAGAACAACGATCAAGAAGTTCTTGAAACTAGAATAAAAATTTTAAAAATGGGCTAGACTAGCAGGGCGGCAGGTTATTTAGCATATACTCGAGCTAAACTCACACTTGTAAAGTCACAAATCAGGTCAAGCTTATTGTTGAATTACAGGCAATGACCCATTCATCATGGGCATCTGTCTGTCCAATATGTATTATATGCTCCTGGAGCATGTGCTCCAGATCCTACGTGGCATATGACATTGTTCATCCATAAAAGAGTCTTTGTTCACTCATAACCAGATAGGATAGTTCAATACATATGTTGAGATCGTTCACCCTGTATATTGAGATTGTTCACTAGATATGTTGAGATTGTTCACTAAATATGTTACAATTGTCATCATGTAACTAGTGGTTGTTCATTGAAAATATTTTCATTGTTCACCATGTCATTATTTACTAATTCATTGTTTAGCCATTCACTCCTGCAAGTTCAAGTACATGTTATTCGATAAGTTCTAATGATAGAAATTTTGTCACATAAGAAGATTATATATTATAAATTGATTTCATGAGTAAACGATCTTAATCTTTCAAGTGAACAAACAAGTTATGATGAACAATCTAAATTTTTCTTAGAGTAAACTATGTGGAACAAGTTCAGTAAACAATATAGTTGAAGTAAATGAACAACGCAGTTGAAGTAAATGAACAATGCAGTTGAAGTGAGTGAACAATCCAACAATTGTTCATCATGTAACTAGTGGTTGTTCATTGAAAATATTTTCATTGTTCACCATGTCATTATTTAATAATTCATTGTTTAGCCATTCACTCCTGCAAGTTAAAGTACATGTTATTCGATAAGTTCTAATGATAGAAATTTTGTCACATAAGAAGATTATATATTATAAATTGATTTCATGAGTAAACGATCTTAATCTTTCAAGTGAGCAAACAAGTTATGATAAACAATCTAAATTTTTCTTAGAGTAAACTATGTGGAACAAGTTCAGTAAACAATATAGTTGAAGTAAATGAACAACGCAGTTGAAGTAAATGAACAATGCAGTTGAAGTGAGTGAACAATCCAACTCATTTTAGTGAACATCGTATGGTGAACAATGATTTTATCTTCAGTGAACAATTCAGTTTAACTGACGCTGGTAACCGACAAGTAGTTACTAATTTTTTTTTAAAAAAAAAATCTGACATGACTGCCATGTCATCTGCTGGAGCACATGCTCCAGGAGCATACAATAATTTGCACTGTCCAACTGCCACTGAAAAGCTTCACCAGTTCATGACCAGTAAAAGCAAGTTCTGAGTATCAGGATCAGAGCATGAACTCAAGTGGTGTAGTCAGACATTCTATGTAACTTGCACTCCTGACTACTGCCGCTACAAGTCCCAAGTACTGGAACAAAATTTCAATAAATTGTGATTTTCTAACACTGAGTCCAAAGCCCATCCACTCACAATTACGATAATCAGATTAGCAGAACAAGTCTTACTTGGATGTCCCAAACAATGAGTACTTCACGGTCCCTAAAGCCCAGCTGAAATTAAATATAAAGTTGAAACTAACCTTCTGAAGTAGTGAATTGACAGAAAAACAATGTATGTCTTTGCCAACCACAGCCGCAAGGTTGGAGGAATCACTAGATACGGCCAATATGTGAACCCTACCAATGGGAACATCAATAACACTCAACTCCTGAATGGAAGAGCCACTCCCCTTCTCCTTAATCTCCTTGGCGGAGGATACAACTTCCTTAGTCTTGGCAACACAAAACCCTGATTATGATTTGAGGAAGCAAAAGTTGTAAAAAAAACAAAGGCAACGAAATTGGCAATAGACTAAACCAGGCTAATGCAGAGTGACTCACCAGAAGAGTGCGCAGCAAAAATGAGACCAAAACGTTCGGAGACGGCCAAGGGTTTTGCAGGAGGGTTTTGAACATCGAAAGTGGAGCCATCAGACATGATAGGTATGGCATCCCCTAGCTTGGCGAAAAAATAGTCATTTGTTTCGATGGGCTCTCCTTCTATTTGCTCGACAACTTGGACGGCGTTGGAATTAATCTGTTCCGCCATTGAAGGTGGTGGTGATTTGCTGTGGGATGTTGTAGGCAACTTCCCGCTGTGTCTTCTGTATGCTGTTCAATTCAAGTATGCTTCGACTTTGGGGTGTTGTGTACCAAACTACACAAGGATGTGGCCGCTGGGCGAGGAGTCTTGGGATTAAATTGCCCTTCTACTTATACAGAATGTGAAAAGTAGTCCTGAAAATTTTCGCGTTAATGAAATGTCACTCAAAATTGTCCCTCAGATGATTGGTAACCAGTTAACATAAATAAAACTAGCAGTATATATCCCGTGCGAAGCAAAGCACGTGAAGATTGTCAATGATTAAACTATCAAAAACATGTGTGTTCAACTTTTTTTTTATGTATTATGAGTGTTAAACTAATTAAAATTGATATATAAACACACACACACACACACATATATATATATATATGTATATATATATATATTAAGAAATAGATTCGAAACTATATTTGCTAAATAAAAATATATTAAAATGTTATCATCTATTAACTATTTTAAAACAAGACCACCAAAGCTAGCTAATTGCTACATGTCCAAAAAGTCTAGGTTTTGGAATATTTCCAAAGCTATTCCCAACCCCAAACCACTTAAGAATTATTTTTTTAAAAATAATCAAATACATATCATATAAATACAATACCATGCATTAACAGTATAAGGAAAAACTTTCATAAATATATCAAATGATGAATCCAATATAAAATCAAATCCAAGGAAACTAATACTCACACTTAAGTAAACAATGTATCTAATATAAGTTCCAAAACACAATACACCTGTAATTATATCGATAAGAGGATCAAGATCAACAACAGCAACAAGCAACACAGCAAGAAATGATTCAGAGTTCAAACAGTAAAGACGTCTATGCAAGGCAGTAAGTTGCAGTACGGTGGTAGTAGCCCTGGTAGTAGTAGTGGCAACAATGCACCTCTAATTCAGTTAACAATTAATCAAACTTACTCATCATCTCTATCTTCATTGAGTACTCTTAAAAACAAGGTTGAGCACTGACAAAGACAGTAACAGAGAAATGATTAAACTGCCAAAAACATGCAACCAATTAAAGCAGACCAAGCAATTGAACGTAACCCAAACTCAACCAATTAAGGTTGAGCACTGAACCACACTTTGCAATGGCATAGTGGCATGGTACAGAAGTAATGAGTGATACCTCTGAAACCCAAGTACCTAACATCTCAACCTCCCAAGTCATGGAATCAAAATAACACACAGAAACTGTATGAGTCCCAAGACCTTATTCACTCACGAATTGAAGTCTTAATTCAATTGCTATTTATACATACACTTTGATGTAGAATGAAAGAGTCCAAAACGTAACATCTAAAGTCATGGAATCAAATAAATTGGCATCCATAGAGAGAGCAGAGGTATAAATACTATACTCACTTTAATACTCATTCTTTCCGCTCAAACTTGCTATAATCGTTGTATGTTAAATTCGACATTAACAACGCCAGGAGACTGAGCCAAATTAAAAACAAGTCTGAAACCAGTAAAGAAAAAGAATGATGGAGATTTGTACCAGAAATTGGCGTCCGACAGTCGCAGAAGTAGTAGGCGGTGTCGTCGACAATGGGCAAAGAAGATAGATAGATTGATCAGCAACAGAAACAGCAAAACCCTAGAAATCCCCTTCAACAGCAAACCTAAACCCAACCCCAGAAAGAAAGAGAAAGAAATCGCCTGCCTAAACCTGAGAATTGAATTTCAAATCGAAAATTGAAAATGGTGGGCAAGGGTAGATGAGCGCAATGAGACCTCATTTTTGTCATGTATGTCGCACCCAGCGTCTAATCACTTAAAATGGGAAATTTGATAACTCGTTATTTGATTACCAAACTAAAAATGCAAATTAAATTGACAGTGAAAAGGCAGTAGTGGTAGAGTGTCAAAATTTTGCCGAACCCGAATTACTTGAATTGTCTGACCCGAAAAAAACAGGGTTTGGACATAGATTTTTTTGTCCGAATTTTGATATTGACCGAATATTTTGACATAAAATTTCTCATTTTTCTATTGTTCGAACCCGATTTTAGCTTCGTCCAAATTGTCCGACCTAGTCCAACCCAAAATAAAACCAGGTTCATACATGAATTTCTCGTCCAAATTTTGACATTGACCAAATTTGTCCGACCCAAATTTACCTAGACACGAATTTTTTTCAACACTAAGTGGTGGGTAGAAATTTGATTTAGACTTTGATTTTTTTATGGGCTTTGTTGGGAATTGATGGGGTTTAATTAAGTTCGATTAATTAGTGTATATTTTGCGTTGTATTCTCTCTATTCTTCTTTAAGTGTATATGACAAAAGATTATACGGTACTTAGTAGAAAATTACATAAATATCTTCAACAATGTTAGTTTTTGGGGTTTAAGAGTATATATAATGATATTTCATAAATTTGATAGTATTTTTCATTACGAATCTAATAATGATAATTTTTTATAACAGTTATATTGAGAAATTTATGATTAAAATGTTTAAAATTTAATTGTAATATTTTCAAAGACGATAATCAATATGGAACAGAGAAAGTATATTATTATTATTGAGATTGTAAAATGACAGATAATTTAAAACAAGAATAATTAGTAAACAATTCAAATAAAAAAATGGACGTAGTAACTGTTTTTCTATTTTTTTTTAATTTCTAATTGATCTAAGAAAAACTAAAAGTGTTTTAGTTTTTATTGGTTCAAGTTTCAATTTCATTCACCAATTAAACAAAGTTCACATGGGAAATTTATATACTTGTGACATAATTAGCTATGACATGGTAATTAGCTATGATATGGTAGTAGAAATTTTAAAGTTTAAGTCCAATTGAAACTCCTTTAAAAAGAATTACTCCATCTGTTTAACTTTCGCTTTATTTAGGCGGTAAAATTTTAAAAAAATTTCATTAATTTATCAATATATAAAATATTTTATTATACAAAAGTACTATCATTATATTTGTGACAAAAAGAGAGTATTTGTTAATCATATCTCAAGCATTTGTGTAGAAATAGAAAGAAAATTGGTAACTAACATTCTTATTTCTATGTTACCTAATTTTTCTTCCGTCTTTCATTTGTAAAGTTGTCTAGTTGTTACAATTCCAACAGCTACAATATAGTATTACCATTAAGGTTTTTTTAATTATTGAAAGTCAAAAGACGCTAAAGAAACGGTACTAGCGCTACGAAAACCGCAGAGAAAAATATAGCACAAGACAACTACCAATAAAGAAGCAACACAACTAAACAACAAGATAAAAACAACATAACTAAAACACCAAAATTAACATTTTCTTTCTTTTCGTCATTTCTGCTTAAGTCGCTCCCCAACTGTTCCTGGATTCTGACGAATGAAGCCACAACCACCACCAAACTTAGCTACTTCGCACGTCATGTCCTCCAGATGATTTTGAAGAAGCTCTGAATATTTAATTAGCAAGATCGTATTGCTCACATATCACTTCAATTATACAAGCAAATCCCCAATCAAACCCATCCCTAATATTACCTAATCATACATCAACACTTCTTTAAAAATGAATATTACATTAATAAAAGGATTAACATACAAACAGAAAACACTAACTTCTTGCACCTTCTCCTCCTCATCAAAGAAGCATATGCTGAAAAGAATCGAAACCATCATCACTACTAACACTGCATACATGCAGACAGACGAACAAAACTCAAATTGCCATCAATCTGTTTACATTGGACGATTTCTTTGAACACCGGGAAGTGCAGTCGGTAATGGGAAGTTGCAATCAACAGGAGTACCGGCAACGGGGGGAGCCTCCACGTATGGACTCTGTCAAATAAACAACGCACACGCTCAATATAAAGGAAACTGTGCATAAACAGCAATATGCTAAAATGTAAAGACAACTACGAAACAAATAACACCTAAAGAAGGATTACAGAATTTCAGCAGGGAAAACTACCCAAACTTTTGAAGTAGAGGTGCTAATACTTCCCAGCAAGTTTACCTGAAAAACAAACATAACAAATTTCATTGACTGTCACAATACTTTCCACCTTCCTTCCGCACAAGCTTCTTTAGATTTCTAGATAATTGTTCAGAAGAACTTCTTGTCTGCTGCAACTTCTGCAAGATTAGTTGATGACAATAAACCAACGAAAAAGAAAAAGAAAAGAAAACTGGACTTTATACACTCTCATAAATAACCACAAAAAAGTACCTGAATTTCTTCAATCATGAGAGGCAACTGCATGATCTAGCGACTTAACCTTAATAAGGGCCCGGCAAAGTAGCTCTTTCCGTTCATTGACGAGATAGGATCACAAGGCTACATGCTGAAGATGATAGAAGAAGAAGGAGATAGAGTGGAATATATTCACATGTTCCTGCACAATCATCAATCTCTCCCTCTGTTTGGTCAAAATTTCACCCAGAATTTTGTTGAAGCGTCGGATCAATCTCTATGCACTCAGTATTCTATGCACCCCCCAAAAAAAGACACCTCGTATTGAGAGAGGAAAAAAACACTCAATTGTATGCCTGATGGTCATCTATCAAGTATACTCCTAGAGCTTGTTCTGTGTCTTTATCCTTGACATCTTATCTTTGTAATTTCGGCTTTTCTTGTTTGCATGCTTTTTTTGGGTGGGGGGATGATTTCACCTCTTTGCACTTAGTTACTACAAACCAAACATTGTAATACCATTCTTTTTCCATTCCACTCCAATAATGATTGCATTATTTACTGGGTTGCACCACAGAGTTTTCAGTTACATTAGATGCAACCAAATGCCACAGTAAGGTCATTGGAACTACCGAACTAGATACATTATACATTATTTTGTGTTTTTGGAAATGATCTCAGTGTGGTCATCCACTGTGGTTATGTAAAGAAAAAATTAAGCTTCAGAGTAAACATAATTACCATTAATTCAAAAGATAAAAGCACACCCAATTTCCTTCTGCTCAATAAGACAAACAACTCCAATGCATTTCATAAAATGGTGATCACAACAGTCATGCATGTCGCACCCAGCAGATGTCAAACCTGCATAACTATGTTAACCAATACAAGTGATCACAACAAGAAAGCCAAAGACCCTCACATAGGGTATTCTCAGAATGTGTTCCTAAACTTCAAATGGAGCTAAATCTATGAACAATTCAATGAGGAAGCTGCTTTATGAACAGTTAACACTTAACAGTCCATTGACAAACAAATATAAACAAAATGCAAATAATCTACATAAGCATAATTTTTTTTGAATAAAAATAGAATCTTACATGCTCAACCTTTAGTCCAAACAAACTCTGTAACAAGTGAATGACACCCGAGTTAGATGTAGTCCACTTTCTCTGTTCCCCTACAATTAGGTCAAGAATCACACCACAACCCAAATCATTAGCCACCTTGTCCTGTTTTATTTTATTGCCTGCGGCATCCCTGTACGGCTAGGTGCCTTCAACCCCACGAACAAGAGACGGAGGCCAGCCCTTTTCAGCATATCTTTCACTCCTAGACCTAAAACTTGAGGCACGGACACGATTAGCCGGCTTGAATTTGGGCCCAGTTACTTCCTCTCCCCCATAATTAGGATCCGTATCGGGCTCGGCCATCAAATCCATCAAATTGTTCCTAAAACCCAAATCCGAAAAGACTCTGTTCGAGTTGCTGAGCTGCCTATCAAACCGAGAATGGACATCCCCGAAATTCCCACATTCCAAATTGACCAATCCAATAGGATTCGCAACATTTTCGACCATCAAACACGGATTGGCAAATGCATTATTCCATGAATTTAAAGGCAACAACGAATCGAGAGCTCCGACAATCTCCTTCATAGAAGGCCTTCTCTCCCTGTTAGCCCTGACGCACTTCGCCGCTATGACAGCTAGTCGCTTTCTTAGCATGGAATCCTTAGGCGGGGGGATCCTCGGATCATAAATACCCAAAAGCATCCCTTTCCTAACCAACGGGATCGCCCAATCCACAATTGAAGGGGGTGAATGTCCAACATCAATGGCTTTTCTCCCACTAATAATCTCCAACAACAAAATCCCAAAACTAAACACATCAGTTTTTGTACTCAAATTATCTGGGGTCACATATCCTGGATCCAAATACCCAATTGTCCCAGCAGGCGGCGTCGATCGAAGCCGATAATCATCCAAATGACATCTCAAAGCAAGCCCAAAATCCCCTAATCTTGCATTCAAATCTCTATCAATCAACACATTTGCAGATTTAATATCTCTATGAATCACAGGTGGGTATTGAGCATGTAGGGTTTCGATTGCTTTCGCAGTCTGAAGAGCTAATTTAATCCTACGACCCCAACTGGGTGGCTTCGGATTTTTATGAAGAACATCATACAAAGTACCATTAGGCATAAACTCAACAACAAGCAATCTATCTTTCGAACTCTCTTTCGTATACCCAATCAAATTCACTAACCTGGGGCTGTACAAATTCGACAATACATGAATTTCGTTGTCGAATTCATCGGTTGATGTGGGTTGTTGCTTGCGAGATGGTTTCTTCACTGCAACAAGACGCCCAGATCCTAGGGTTGCTTTGTAAACAAGTCCATGGCTTCCTCTACCCAGAAGCTTTTTCTCGGAGAAATTATTCGTGGCTGCCGCAAGATCACTGTACTCAAATTCCTGGATCTTGAGGGGTTTTTCATGGGGATTTTTTGATGGATCTTGTTGTTTGAATGATATACTAGGGTTCGGGGAATTAGATACTACTTCAATGGAAGATTGAGCTTTGCAAGAAAGGTAACCCATCAGGATGTGGTCTACAAGAGCAACGAAATCATCGAGATTCGAGATTAAATTGGGTTGGGCGATGTGAAACTTTGGGCAGTGTTCTTGAACAATTTATGTGACCAAATTAGGCACAGACGGGTTCCTATTATCATCACAACTAGTCATTCATACATGTTCTTAACCTTTGTCCTTTTGTCCATTTTAGGGCCAAAAGATGAATTAGATATAATTATTTAAAGCAACTATGATGGTATGCATAACAAACTTATTTCCCCTTCAATCAATATTCCATGTGCCAATATGATTTTTATTGAAAATTTGGATTATAAGAATCTCTACTTCCACTAATGGTATAATAATAATCTCTATTTTTTTTTAATTTTGGTGGTTTAGAAAAAAAATTGGATTCTTGTAGAATACCACCGAGAATATACCGTAAATATCATAGATTTTGAGTTAGATTTGATTCAAAACTTAGGTTGTATTCGGTAATAGCGTTTGGGGTAGCGTTTAGCGTCTTGACCAAGTCAAAACTCTAATTGCATCAATATTAGCGTTCGGTAAGCTAGCGCTTTGAGGAGCGTTTAGCGTTGAGCGTTTTGTGAAACGCTGATAAAGTTAACTTTTAGCGTTTGAAATAGCGTTTCATATTTTCCGATCAAAAAATACCCTTTGTAAATTTTATCTTTGGAAATTATTGATATCCTTTTAGGTCAATTCACATTAATCTGATAATTCAACCGCTAAATTTACCGAACATAATTCTCATTTGAACAGTCATCCGCTATCTGCTACTTAAACCACTCTCCGCTGCTTAAACCGCTATCCGCTACATAAACCGTTATCCGCTATCTAAAACACTGAATTTACGGTGTTTCCCTCAAAATTTTTTTAATTTTTGTACGATTTTTTACGTTTTTTTAACTTTTATTCATTTTTAAAAAATCATAATAATTGTTCGGATTCTAAAAATAATAATTTAAAAAATCTTTCAGTAACTACACTTCATTACATTTTTTAGGGTATGAATTTTAAAAAAAAAAAAACAAAAATAATATGAGACTGGGACGAAAAAAAATGTGGTGGTGGATTTAGTAACACCTCAATCCAAATTTTTTTTTTTACCATCGGAATGCAAAATGAAAGTAAGGATTATTGTTATACAATTGGTCAATGTAAAGATTATTATAATCCAATTTTCCATTTTTTTTATTTTAAAGTTCCAATTAAGAGATTATTTTATTTGATTCATCTTATACTAGTATTATTATGGGGACCTGGTCCGAAACCGGAACCTGAAACTTAACCGAAACTTATGAACGTGTAAGGATAAATTTCTTAACATTCAGGAACTTGTCCTAACAGGTAAGAATAAGATCCCTTAAATGCTACTGTAACGCCCCGGCCGCGGACATTACCAATAATCGCTTTAAGGATTGCTGACTGGCCCCACAAATCACCACGCGTCTTTCCAGCGTGCTTCGTCCTCGCTCACACGCTGCCTGGGAAAACTTCCCAAGAGGTCACCCATCCTTTGACTACTCCCAGCCAAGCACGCTTAACTGAGGAGTTCCCAACGGATGAGCTACCATAAAAGAAGGTGCACCTTGATGAAATAAGTAGTCATTTCGATCCTCTTAAGCCACACTTAACCATATACCCGGGGTGTTACAGTCACCCCCACTTAAACGCACAACGTCCTCGTTGTGCCACAAATCACTCCAGAATCTTTGCCCCGCTAGGTGACTGCCCATGGCTCTCCCGTCCAATGGCGCAGCTCACGGTCGCGGGTCGGCTCTGATACCATCTGTAACGCCCAAATTGCTAGTACTTGGAACAAGTAACTTGGAACCAAAGAATACAAAGAACATGGAACCTAATTTTAATATAAATAAATAAAATTATTAAAATGTATACATTATTTAGAAACTCGTTGTAATTCTTCAATTTTCATTGTCAGTTCTAAAATCGAGTGCAGTAGCAATGGGCGTAATATGTTTCATTATTAGAGCGACATTCTAGTTTTTCAGATCTCTGATGTTCATATGCCCATGCGTTTTTTATCTGCAAACAGTTGCCTATCTGATGGGTGTACCTTATTGTAATTGTCATCTGCACTCCAAAGAAAGTTTTTGCAGATACTTGGATATGATCGGTAACCTGTTGGGGGATAATCATTATTGAGGCAAGAAAGAGAAGATCCCCATGAGCACTAAATTTATCAAGACAACCCGAACAATGTAAGAAATGTTGTTAGATCTCTAGTTGCGTATTCCGGAAGCAATCTTTTATCTGAGCTTGCGATAATCCATCTTACTGCGCCTATCAATTATAATAGGCGTGCCGAGTTATTGAAAAGGGAGCACCCCCTCAGCAAATCTTGTAGCATGAAGAATCTATTCATTTATACTAGTGAAACCACTTATGATTATTGTTGATGTTGTGGTATTAGCAATAAGGTAAAAAATGTGCTTTAAATGATCAAGAGCCTCCATAACATGCTAAATGGTTTATAAATCTGCAACACTAAAAACCATTAGATTGTCAACAAAGACTAAATGGTTGAGGCACATCAATTTGCAACGAAAAAAAAATTTAAAGTTTTCGTCCTTTGCAACTCAATTCAAACATCGAGATAAATATTTCAATGAGAATACAAAGATGAGGAGGGAAATTAGGTCCCCTTGTTTTATCCCCGACCTCCCTTGAAATACCCATAAGTAGAGCCATTAACTTAGATATAGGAGGAGGTAGAGGTAACGTGAGCCATGATCAAAGTAATGAATATCCGAGGGAATTTATAAGCAACAAGAATCACCCTAACAAACTTCCAGTTGATGCTATCAAATGCTTTTCTCAAATCAATTTTGAAAAGGTAACGAGATTATGTTGCTTTCCTTCGAAAGCCTCTATAGAGCTATTGGCACATGAGCACATTATGGAGCATCTCTCTTCTAAGTATGAAAGCATGCTGGCTTTCATTGACTAGGTGTGGGAGGGTCCCCTTTAGCTCGGGTGCAAGTAGCTTAGAGACTACCTTGTATATGGTGTTGCAACAGGCAATAGGCCTGAAATCAGATACAGTGTTGGACATGCCAATTTTTTGAATGAGAGTCAAATTGTAGAGTTTAGTGCAGTCATCGTGGTTTTAGTATGAAAGAATTATTTCACAACTTCATGTATTAAAGGACCAATTTGTGGCCAGGCTTGTTTGAAAAAATGCATGTATACCCTTCAAGGCCTTGAGACTTAAATTAGGGATGGAAAAAATGCTTCTTTTATCTTCTAGTTGCTGAAATTTTGGCACAGATTGAGCTACATTTTAATGATCTTGGTGACCCCCTGAGAACGGAATTGACCCTCATTTTGAGTTCTCAATGCTTGATTTTGGTCGAGCATACCCTGAAAGGAATCTTCCAGGTAGTAGCTAACATTATCAAACTCTTCAATGAGGTTTCCATTGTTATCCTAGAGAGAGTAAATGGTGGTTGGCTCCCGGTTTTCCTTTCTTCACCATCGTAGAATAAGTATCCCAATAGACACTTGTATCCATTTTGCTTTACTGTGCCACTATTGCCATGAAGGAGCTGAGAATTTTTCAAATAAGATTCATTTTCCAAGGATCGTCCTCAATAAGTTTGCATATGTTGGGTTATGAGCAAGCCACAATTGTACAAGCTCAAGGTCATATATAACAATGTTTCTCTATTGGTGGATATCCTGGAACATGGTTCCATTCAATTGCTTTAAATCCCTTCTCGTACATTTGAGGGTGTGAAAAAGAGATTTTCCTTGAAATGAACGTTAAACATTAGCGTCTCTTGTTGGGAAAAAGGGAGGCCTATGTCAGTGAGCAACCAAATCCTTAGATTCGTGCTCGATCCAATACGAATGAAAAATGGAGAGTGAAAAATAATGACGATGGAATACTCTATGTATAATTGAGAATGGCAAAATGTTATTAAAATATTGCGGGAACAAAAATATTTGAATCCATGGTAATTACCCCCATAATTAACAAAATAAAGAAGATATTATATTGTCTACGGACGGTCGACCTTGGTATATGGAAAATATTTGGATTTGGGCCATATAAGAAAAAAGACAGAGACATGATCCAAGAAAATTGGCCGGCTTTGGGAGAGAATAGCATTGAGCATGGGTTGAGAGACTTTAGGTTCACTGACGGAAAATGTCGTTAACTTTAACCTTTTTGAGAGTGAGATCGATTGGCTTTAAGGCTTGAAGCGTGACTTTTGACCATTTTGGGAGTTAAGTCGGCTGGCCTAATGTGTCCATGCTTTTTGTGACTTTTCTTTTGGTTTAGGCTTCCAGGTCTAGCAAATTACTACACAGGTAGTTCAATTTCAAACGATCATAATTCTCTCGCCTGAGCTCCAGTTGATCTAATTTAAGCCTTTTGAAAAGCTTATGGAGTTTAGTTTAAATCATACTAAATGATCTAGGCAACAAAGATTCCTAATCCTAGATGGAATGGAACGATGCGGGGATCCATATGTAAACATAGTATCTATTTAGATACGCTCGAATGACCCCTTCTCGTAATGAGCATGTATATAACCCTATTCTGGTCCGGTATGGAATGAATTTATAATCATGGAATCGACTCGATCATTAGATTCTATATTATAAGTTCATAACCCCATCCCATTCCCATTTTGGGCGGAACAGATCTACTAATTCTTTGATTTCAGTTAGTAAGAGGGATCTTGAACTAAGAAATAGACTCTAAAAGCTAAAAAAGGGTATCTTGAGCAATTGCAATAATCGGGTTCATTGATATTCCTGGTATAGTAGATGTTATCACACATACAATCATACTCAATTCGATGGAATTGTTTGATCTTAAAAGGGATCTTCTATAATTTCGCTGTAGAAAAATGACGTTCGAAAGAGTGAGCCTGTAGTTATGAGAAGGGTGGAAAATGAAAGCTTTTGAGGTGAAAATGGTTGGAAATGAGAGACTTTTTGTGAGAGACTTTAAAATGAATGAAAATGAGATACTTTTTTAGGGATGAGAGGATGCGTGCTACCTCATGATCAGCTCACTAATTCATATTTATTCTATTACCATTATACACGATTTCCAAAGATGACAATTATTCAATTAATATGGAACAGAGGGGCAAATAGATTGAGAATTTTAATTATTCTATTATCATTCTATACGAGGACACCTGGGGTACAAGGTGGACCTCTTGCCACTCAAGCAAGAGGTGATTGGCCACCACATATATTAGATTGTTCATTCTTACTCCCTCCGTTCTTTTTTATCTGTCATTTACGATTTTCAGTGCCAATTTTTAATCAATAATTTCTAATATAAAAGTTTTATATAAAATATATTAGGGAAATTGGATGGTAATATACTGACCTTTAGGGGTGTTGAATGACAATATACCGACCTTCACTTTTGGACTGTAATATCACTGACCTTTATAGTTCGGTGACATTAATATACCTTCAAGGATTTTCAAGGCGAATCGGTTGTGACGCAGCGTAAAGTATAAAAAGACCGGTGCCATTTTTAGGTATTTTTAGGGGTGTTGAGTGTTTCTTTTCGGTATTTTTAGGATTAAGGGGTTAGTTTTGTTGTTAATTTTTAGGGTGCAAATCCTTGAAGGTACATTAATGTTACCAAACTATAAAGGTCAGTGATATTACTGTCCAAAAGTGAAGGTCGGTATATTGGTATTCAACACCCCTAAAGATCAGTATATTACCGTCCAATTTCCCAATATAATATTATACTTTTTTAATAATATTTTTTATTGTGAATCTAATGACATCAATTTTGTATGATGAGTCATTATATAAATTAAGATATTGACGGTCAAAATTTTTAACACAATTTTCTAGGCGACAGTAAAAACAAAACGGAGGTAGTATTAATTAGTTATTACTACCTCCGTCCCATATTGTTTGTCCATCCAACTATATTTAAAAGTCCAATGGTTATGGGAAATTGGGTGAAAAATGTGTAATGTACCAAAATTGCCATTACTTTTCTCATGTGAAGAAAAATAAAAAAGAAACAAAAGAGTATTTATTAGGGGTATAATAGAAATTATAATCATTGAAATTATAAAATGAACAAATATTTTTGGACAAAAGAGTTAGGTAGATGGACAAACAATTTGGGACAGAGGTATACAATGATTATTCACTTGAAAATATTTGCACCACATCAATATATATTGGAATTTTAAAACCCTAACCTCGTACACATAGGAAACCCCTCCGTCTCCACAAAAAAAGAAAAAACCTGTTTACCTTCCCGTGGAAGGAAAAAAAAAAAAGAAAATAAGAAGACTTGTCAGCGTTGAATTCTTAAGGGAGTGTATCTTTGTATGAAATGGCAGTGTTTACCGTTTCGGTTGGTGACAGACAGCGCATAAAGCAAGCACAGATTAGCGAGTAGATCAGCCGTCAGCGTGGGGCAAAAGACGAGCTACCACAGCATAGCATAGCATCAGCAACAGCAAGTACCTTCTCCATCTTCAATCTCCATAGATCCAGGTTAGGTTTCTGATTTGATCCAACGACAAGGTTTTGAAGAAATTACTGCACCACCACAAGGATTCCATGGTGAAAGAGACGGAATATTATGACATCCTGGGTGTTAGCCCTTCCGCAACCGAGTCCGAGATTAAGAAAGCTTACTACATCAAGGTTTATCTTTCTCCATTTCGTTGTCTAATCACAGATTTGGGTGCTTTGCCTTCTTAATCACCTTCAAATTCAACTATGTGTTTATTCTTTTGGGGATTATCTGTTGGCTTAGTTAGAAGTTGTTTTCAATCTGGGCTTGTTTCTTTTTACTTGGATAAGCAGTTCCCAAATGAGAACTCACCAAATAATGATAGGGCATTTGGTTTATCTTTCTCCATTTCGTTGTCTGATCACAGATTTGGGTGCTTTGCCTTCTTAGTCACATTCAAATTCAACTATTTCTTTGTTCTTTTGGGGATTATCTGTCGGCTTGGCTTAGTTAGAAGTTGTTTTCAATCAGCGCTTGTGTGTTTTTTACTTGGATAAGCAGTTCCCAAATGAGAACTCACCGAATAATGATAGGGCATTTGGTTGAAGAAGTGGGAATGTAAGGAAATCAGGAATTAAGCGAGGGAGAGGTATGATCATAGTTACCATGAACGCTTCCCGGGGCGTTCATTCCGAAACGTGGATCGCTTATTTTTGGACAAATTTAGTCTAGTTTTGACTCCGGGATGCTTGTTCCCGGAAGAGGGATTGGAAGCATATATAGCGTTCCCAGTAACTATGGGTATGAGTGTGATTGGTTATTGCCAATGTTGCTTGTTTGTTTGCAAGGGTATGCCTTCATCTTGCTATTTATTAGGTGCACTCGGAGCATGTATGATTGTTCTCCCACACCCACATAGATTAGTTTGTTCACTCTGATTATTATGATTGTTCATTCACAAATATATGGAGCACATGTTTTGTGTGCATGTAATATATATTGACTTCATCTGAACCAAGACTCAGGACTCTTTCAGTTTGAGCGTTTTCTTAGAAGTGTGATTCCAATTTAAAAAACTTGAACCAACAAATCAATTATGGGTCACTGATTGTATTCCATACCAAGATGAAACAAAAATTGAACCATATGATCTGTTAGTTGTCTATAGAGCATCTCCTTCTTTTCTTTATGATTGGCTGTATTTTTTAATTGCTTGTGCCCTAAATGTTCTTCTTATCTGAGTTTTTACTTGATCCTATTGTTCTTGTGTTTATCTTGTAGGCGCGTCAGGTTCATCCCGATAAGAACCCCAATGATCCGCTTGCGGCTCAGAATTTTCAGGCAAGATTACCATCCCTGATCAATATTGTATCTTGGTGTATTTCTCTTAACTTCTCTTTTGTAAAGAACTTATAGAATATTGCGGCATTGTACTTTCAGGGTGGCTGTGCTCACTGCTTTTTAGAAATTCTATCAGTCTAGGTAAGGTGAGGATGATGTGGAAGGGTTTGGGGAAAAAGGAGGAAATGGTAACTATTGAAAATTGAATTGGTAAAGCGAATAGTGTAATAGAGCACTCCTTATTCAGAGTTCATTGCACGCTTTGCTAATTGATCATACGACCCTAATACATGGAACCTAGCTTTCAATCGGCTTTTTTTTTTTTTTTTGAAATCTGAAAAGTTGGTCATTTGGAGGACTTAATTCACCAGTAAACTTTCTTTACTTGGGTTACGGAGGACTATGGAAAAAATTGAGACAAAACGGACCTCAGCATACACTGATGATATGTCGACAAAATCTTTTTGTGGGGTTTGAATTTCATTTTTCTATTATTTTATTTTGTTTTATTTTGGTGCATTCTATCTGGATTTAGTTATTGCTCTACTGGAGAATCTGTATGTCTCACTGCCCCGGCCCGAAAATTATGGGTTCCCCAAATATAATTAGGGTCGGGTTAGGGTAACAGGGGTCTTAGCCTGACTCTGATGACCCAATCAATATAAAAGGATATATTAAAAATGTGTTCTATTGACCATTAGCAAAGATCCACCTACTTTCTAGCCTCTATTCTAGTTTTTTACGTGATCTTACATAATATTTATATAGAGATTTTGAATTTGAACTTATTCATAGTTTTTTTTTTTTTTGCCTTTTCAGGTCCTGGGCGAGGCCTACCAGGTTTTAAGTGATCCAACACAACGACAGGCTTATGATGCTTATGGAAAATCCGGAATTTCTACGTCAGTTTCTTAGTTCTTCCTTCATTTTCCAGACACATTTCCATAAACTCATACCCTCCTTGCATGCATGCCTTGTTGGAAGCAACACCAATAGGGGTAGGAGCTTGCTGATAAAAAATATTTTTTAATCCTTCAACAGTCTCCTACCTCTATGGAAGTATGGCGTTGTCCCATGTCTTAGTGCATATTGTTGCTTACTGTTGGATTCTATATGGCCATCTCTTTTAAGATGAGTGATGTGAAATGGGTGTCTTCTTAGGCAGAAATTTTTGGTACTTGATATAAAGAAACTAATACGAGCAATTTCATTCTCACAATTTCAGGGAAGGAATTATAGATCCTGCTGCAATATTTGCGATGCTTTTCGGAAGTGAGCTTTTTGAGGAGTATATAGGCCAATTAGCCATGGCTTCAATGGCTTCCATGGACATCTCTACAGATGGAGAGGAGTTTGATGCGAGAAAGTTGCAGGAGAAAATGAAGGTGATTTTTATTTTGTATTATTTTATAGTTTTCACGCATGTTATGTTTCTCCTTTGCACTTTTGCTGACCCTTCTCCATGTGTATGCTGCTGATGAGTGTGTCTTTGTATCTTATAATTCAAAATGTTGTCACAATCTCCAATATATAAGGGGTTTTGGCTCCAATTAATCTATACTCATAGGCAAGTGACTGGAAATTAGGGATGACAATGGGCAGGGTCTGGGGCGGAACCCGGACCCGCCCCGGGACCCGGTGGGTCCCAAAAACTTGGACCCGGACTTGTTGGGTCCGTGGGTCCATGGGTCCTTATTGGGTCGAACACTCTTATGTATTTTTATACTAGATTTATCAGTTTTTCGGATTAATTTTATACGTACGCAATTGTAGAATAATGACTATTCTATTTAAATGCACAAATTTTCAACACAATAAAAACATCTAGTTCATTCTACAAGGCTATGAGCAATATTCAACATAAAAACATTACAAAAATCATTCACACATCAATTCTAAGAATGCAACTATACAACTTAAAATGCACAAAAAAAATAATAATCATGAAGTTCATGATTATCACACTATACAACTCTAAGAATACAAATACACTAGGGTTTTCATTTAATAATGTATATATATATATATATATATATATATATATATATATATATATATATATATATATATATATATAATTTGACGGGTCCATGGATAGGGTCCACGGGTCCGTGCCTAGACCCAGACCCGGACTCCGCCAATTTTTTTATTGGACCCAGACCAGACCCGGTCCCAATGGGCCCAAATTTTTTGGACCCAGACCTGCCTAAATGGGGCAGGTCCGAGCGGGTCTGGGGCGGGTCCATGACCTATTGCCATCCCTACTGGAAATAATCCAAACAGACTTTTTGGCTGACACTGCTAACTTTTTTTCTATTTATAGCAATCAAAAATCCAAAATTTAGTGCCAGGGACTGTGGACAGTATAGGGTGGGTTGTGTGAGTTAGCGGTGTTGATTTACACTGAAATTCTGCCAGGGACTGTGGACAGTATAGGGTGGGTTGGAGACGCAGAGTATCCTTCCAGTCCTTGCCCTGCTGATCTTTTCCCCCTATGCCTCTTTTAGGCGGAAACAAGGCAATAACGACAAATCTTTTTGTTTTCTCTTGTGTGTTGGTAGATTGCACTTGTAATTAAAAGCCCATGGGGGGGGGGGGGGGGAAACGTGACAAAATTCAAAGCCAACATTTTGCTCTTGTGGACAAACAATAGTGAACTGAGAATAAAAATTTGCAGTCTTGGACAATAAACTTAGAACAAAACCTAACACATAATTGAGGACAAATACTCTTGCACCAAATTGCACAATTGAAAACATAAAATTCATTTAATCAATGAGAGGAGAGAGAATTGAAGAGGAATTATTTTACTGCAGAGGAATCTGATTTAGCATTCAAGCCAAATATGCTAGCAAATAGTGAAGAAAAACTTGAGCCCCAGCAACTCAGAAAAATTGGTGTACATATGCCCAATTCATTATCTAAAGAATCCAGGGAGCTGAGGAAGGTGAAGAAGAACCTGAAGATTGAAGAGGTTTAAAAGAGAGAAAGAGAGGTGCCAAAGAGCCTGGGAAGGATGTCAAATGCACTTGAAGACAGGGGTATGATGGTTGTTAATAGCTTAATTTACACCTATAGTAACTTCAACTGTTCTTTGCTTAAATTTAATATTTATTAGTTCACTGTAAAGCTGAGGGTTCTACAGAGGATGGTAGAGCTCAGTGAAAGTTCCCACACTCTTGTTCCCTTCTTTGCCCTATAGGTTTGAATGTTTTCTCTTGTCCTCATCCCATACTTGTTGGGTGGGGGGTTTTCTCCTATAAAGTAGGGCCCTAATCCTCAACCCATTGCAATCCATACCAATGGCCTTAGGCCTTAGCAACGTCTTAGTTTGGTGTAGTGAAAGATCAGTGAAGATTGGATTGCCGGGGTTTTGAGTTCAAGGTCTAGATATGTTCTTTTGACTGGAGTTTTCATGCCATGCTTTGCAAATTTGGGGTTTCAAAGGCAAGTGCGTATAATAGTGCATTATTTATTTTTTTGGGAAATTCCATTTGGTAGGCTGTAACTTTTGCCTATTCCAAGTTGTCAACCACTTTAGAAATGATTCCAAGTGGTAGGTTTATCTTTAAAAATATTCCACCTCGTGAGCTCTTCTTGTACTGCCGTTAACATTAAGTCATACAAGAGGACATGGTTCCATTAGCCAAGTCAACTGTGTTGAATTTCTGGGGTTTTCCCCCCAAATATGGCTTGTAACCTGTTACCTTTTCCTCTAATCGTTAAAGAAGATGGTTTGGTTGTGGTTGGAAGAACAATTCGAAAGGTGGCTAGTTAACCCTACATTTGTGGGACTGCCTGAAGCTCCCTTCCGATCCGTATCAAGGTTAATACAACCTTGTATAAAGATAACTTAAAATTGTGTTGGTTTCTTTGAGAATGCAGAGCAATATCGTCCCCCTACGAGCCAATATCATTGCTTGAAGGTAAATGGAAGGATTCTTGCATAGAATCAGTATTCAGTAGCATCAAAACTTTGATTGAGTGGCTGTGATGTCTGGAGAAATCTAATGAGGGCTGTGGCTTCAGGAAGGGATGGCTGGTGCTTACATACAAACTGAACTGGAGTACTGAAAAAAATATTTGGCAAGGACAACTACCATTGGGAATCTTCTAGGGTGACTATGTATGAGAACCTTTCCGACACCTACAATGAAACCACATGGTAATAAAGGGTATAAACTTAGCTAGAAATGTTCTGCTTTCAGTTAGTCGCTTCTGACCATTAATTGAGTGAGTCAGATGTACACCCTTGTAAATGTGCACTGCAGAGATCTTTATGGAGTGGGTAATTAGCTTGTGCCAGTGGCGCTTTGTAAGCTTTAGGTGCCTTGGAAACAAGTTTGTTAGCTTAAACCGGGATACGACCACAATATTACCGGATATTATTGATCACTTACATGTTAAAATGAGAAGATTAAGGACTTTGCTATATTATGTCTCTCTAATGGAAAATATGGGGCCAAACTATCCTAAAGTCTTCAGCCATTTTTGTGCTATCAGTTTTACTATTAAGGCTTCTTTCTGCTTGTGTCATGATTGTTTTGTTCTTTTTATGCTCTAAGCTCGTGTATTCATTGATAGAAGAAAATGACTTTTGACAGGTTGTTCAAAGAGAAAGGGAAGAGAAACTTGCTCAAATTCTGAAAGACCGACTCAATCAATATGTTAATGGAAGCAGAGACAGTTTTATAAGTCATGCTGAAGCGGAAGTTTCTAGACTTTCTAGTGCAGGTACTATTTCTTCGATTGTGTTTATAGTAATTGTCTTGAATTCTTTTGTTGTGCATCTTTTTATATTTCTCTGCAGGGATGTAGATGAGAAAATGACGTTTGTAATTTTGACTTAGTATATTAAAGTAGCGACTTAACATGTCTTCAGAGGGTTAGATGTGAGAGATGGATGGTGCAAAACAGCTTATCCTCTTCTCTTTCATTTTTTCTGCTCGAGTACTTGTGTGGGCGCTTCTGTTAGTTGTGTATGCATGGACACATGTTTTGTTATTTTAGTTGAGTTGTTCGTTCCCAATGTGTTTATGAACTGTATTGGATCTAATTTTCTGATTCAGTCAGTTCCGTTATGCAGCATATGGTGGCGATATGTTGAACACCATTGGTTATATATATTCAAGGCAGGCTGCGAAAGAGCTAGGAAAACAAGCAAAATATCTCGGGGTGCCTTTTATTGCTGAGTGGTTCAGGAACAAAGGCCATTCTATTAAATCTCAAGTAACAGCTGCAACAGGTAACAAGATGTTGGCCTTGTGTCTACTTGCTGCTTATCCCCTTGTTTTCCATAATACATATGTGTTATGCGTTTGGTGCGTTTCTCTGATTCTGAAGACCCAGTTGCTCATTGTTAGTAGAACCTGATGTAGAAATTTTAAAACCACATAAATAAAGGATTTGGTATTGTTTCTGGATAGTCATTTGATCAGCTACTAATTTTGCTAAGGCTTTTGTTTCTGTTGAACAATGTCGACAAACATCTTAGGAGATTTTCGCATAATCATCCGACCATCATAGAAAATTATGAGGGGCTTTCTTTGGTCCAGTGATGAAGCCAATGCTTTCTGTTGGGTTAATTAAGGAGAAATTTGTTGCGACAAGCGAGAGGGAGGTCTTGGCATAAGACACCTCTTAGGCAAATGAGTGAAGCCTTTGAATCCAAGTGATTTCGCAATTAGAACAGAAGTAAATACACTCAACCCATATTTGCCCGAACTCGAAATGCACCGAACCTGTATTTACCCGAACTTGTATTTACCCTACCCGTATTTAACCCGCCCACCTGAATTGACAGGTCCAACTAGGACATTATTCAATATGATGCAGTAAGTTGTCATCATTTGTTGTACAGCATGATACATTCCTTCTAAATTGCAGTGTATTGCTTTTTGTTCTCTGTTATGTGTCCGTGTTTTGCACAGTGGAAGCACTTGTGTTATATACTTTCCTTTTATAGACCATTGTTGAGGAGCAGCATTTGTGATGGACTAAACATGTTTGCTACTGTAGGTGCTCTTGCTTTAATCCAGCTGCAGGAGGACATGAAACGACATCTTAGTTCAGAGGGGAACATGACTGAGGAAGAACTTGAAAATTATATGCAATCTCACAAGAAAGTGATGATCGATTCTTTGTGGAAGCTTAATGTCGCTGACATTGAAGCTACTCTTTCTCGTGTTTGCCAGATGGTTGTTCAATCGCACCTAAAGTGTTAATAATTAGATAATGCCTAGTGTTAATTGATGCGATGCTACTAAAACTATCGTTGTTGACCTGGACTAGGTACTCCAAGACAGCAATGCCAGGAAAGAGGAGCTTCGTGCTCGAGCAAAGGGTTTGAAAATCCTTGGTAAAATATTCCAAGTATGTTGCTTTCACTTGTTTCCTTGGCATTGACTTATATTGTAAACTTTCGCCGCAAAGTGGCTAATTTATGCCACTGCAGGGAAAGTCATCCAATGGGAATGAGGCGGAGACATTTGACACTGGGATCCATAAGTTAAATGGAACTGATGCAAACAATGATTCATTCAACTCAATGAGGTCATCTAGGGGTCATGGAATCGAAGAGTCATCCTATGTTTCATTGGGCGCACAGGTATGTTCGTTTATGCGTCCTTTTCATGTTTTATCAAAGCAAAAAATCTTGTCCAAGAAAACTTAAAAAGTAGGGGCTTTCGCATGTGGTATTTAGGCTCAGCAGAATCAGTGTACCTTGGGGCTTCATATCCATTTCATGAAAGATGAGAAAAAGTGTGTTTGGGGGGGGGGGGGGGATTGATCAATGTTGAATGTCCCTTGAAGTTTGCTCTTTTACTTACCTTTGGAGTTTTGATAATAAAAGAATTATTATAGTAATATTGTTAAAGGTGTTTCTTTTTTACTTTGGTGTTTGCCTGCCGTAGTCAACTCTTGTTATTGCTTGTATCTTGGATAGTAAGTACCTTGACCTTAAAGTTGATTCAAGGAGCACAAACCTGGAATGAAGTAAATTAATTGCTGTTGTGGCCATTTAATTGATAAGCAAACTGCAGTGAAGTCATTTTGACAATATCAGCTTGATTAATCAGGTTGTAAAGGCATACCATTAATTACAGAATCATGATGTCAGAGACATTGTTCTAACCTAATGAATGTCAGAGAGATTGTAATCTTCAACAGGCATACTTCTTAGCTCCTTCACTGTGGGGCTGTGTTCAATTTCCCCTCCGATGGATGTTTGATTGATTAGGGGTTGCGCATCAAAATGAAACATGGATGCATTCTTTCTAGCAAATCAGTTGCTTATGAATGAGTTTTTAGCATATTGCTGTTCATGCACTGTTTGCTTTTTATTGAGCATGTGCATTGTATATTTTGCAGAGTCCATACGTGGAGGCTCCCCACTTTGCCGGTACTCCTGTTGATTGCAACTTCCCATTACCGACTGCACCTCCCGGTGTTCAAAGAAATCATCCAATGTGAACAGATTGATGGCAATTTGAGTTTTGTTCGTCTGTCTGCGTGTATCCAGTGTTAGTAGTGATGATGGTTTCGATTCTTTTCAGCAGATGCTTCCTTGGCGAGGGGAAGGTGGAAGTTAGTGTTGCTGTTTGTATGTTTATCCTTTTACCAATATCCATTTTTAAAGAGTGTTTATGTATCATTAGGTAATATTAGGGACGGGTTTGTCGTATATTGATTGGGTGGAATGGGATTTTTGCTTGTGTAAATGAAGTGTTATGTGAGCAAGGTAGGCTACCCCCAGTATATTTGATTGCAGGTAAATTCGACTGTTGATGGGGAGCAACATGTATACTGTAACTTATACTAGTAATACTCTATTATGCCAGTCATTGCTTTTGAGCCCTTTTCATGTATACTTTGTTTACTTAATTCCTTGCTTATGCATAGTTCAGACAACGATTTACTCGAATAATTGTTTTACCAGAATCTTAAACCTAAAATAGATCATGATCCAAAAGAATGGTCAATGGATAACCTTGAAAAATTGGTTAGGATTGATGGTAATGTGTTGGACGAAGAAATCGTCAATTTGAAAGTCCTAAAAGAGTGTCATGGTTGATGTTCATATATGAACTCGAACTCAAATCCATTGATTGAGTACATAATTGATGTTCATTAGATGTCTGATGAGATTAATTGCTTCACAATTTAATTTTTTTTTCATTTCACCATAAAAACTGATCCTAACAGTACTGCGTAATCCTAAACCCTGAGGCTACTTTGTAGAGGTGCAAAAATTGGGATCTGGATTAAATTTATGGCTCAAATTGGGATATATTACGACTTTTAACATACTTATGATTAATAATACATCGAGTGACATGTTTTGTTGGAGATAAAAATTATTAATTGTTATATTCACATAGAGTCCCAACAAAATAATATGTCTCACAATAAATTTATGATAAAGATAATCTCATATAAGACGTTACAACAATCAAACCGGGGTAGGTGATTGTGGTATCTGAGCAACAAACCAGATAGTCAGATGTAAAGATTAGTTATGAGGCACTTTTATGTCTTCCATTCCTACAGCACACAAAGGTTAGTGAGGAAAACATTCACACAGTTTACATGGGAAATGAAATGCCCAAATTCTGCCCATAGTTTTCTCCAGCTGACTCTCTTGTTTATCAGAGAGACTACACATCACATAATTTCTCAGCTCAGCTCCCTGTTTGTTAAGTGGTAACATAAAAGTGGTATACACAAATTTACTCCCAGCTTTACAGGCATCATCATCACCAAACCCTAAATTTAAAAACATAAAAATGTAAAAAAAAAGAAGTTAATATGCAGAAAGGCTCTCTACCAAACACTTCCAGGAAAGAATGGTAAGAGCTAAATGTCACAACACAGCAGCAGACTATGAAAATGATTTTGCTTTCTCCTTTGTCCCAGGAGTCTTCTGCCCGCTGGAGAATTCATTTTGCTCTCAGCTTCCAGCTCCTTGAGATTCTACAGTTAGACGAAGTTATACTTGTTTATTCACCAAAGTAAATGACGTGTACATATACATATATTAGAGATATAGTTTTAAAGAATTTTGGACGTCAATAGTACCAACTTTGGGGGTATTGGACACTAATAATATAGACTATTTTCTAGGTCACTGACGGTACCAACTGTCGACCTATTTTCCACCAACAGTATACCACCGATTTGGTATGGTCTTGACTCATGGAAAGATGACGTGGCTCCATAATGCGTGACCTGGAAGGTGGAGCCTTTGTGAAAATGTTGACGTGGATACTAATCAGCCTTCCACGTCACACATTAAAGTCACGTCATCTTTCCGATGAGCTGAAAACATAACAAATCAATGGTGTACTGTTGCAGGAAAATAGGTCGATAGTTGGTACTGTTAGTGGCAAATCACTCATTGACAAAATGTAAAGCATTCAGCATGCATACAGATTAGTCGTTTACTCCTAACTACCGCAAGGCAACTGATTATTGGACTTAACATTATTTTGGATCGTATAAACTAGGTTCTGATGCAGTAAAGTTCAACACAACCATTCAACCTAATTTGAATAGGTTCTAGCCTCACAAGATTGCACTTAACAGCAGGAAGCACTTACATGTTCAGTAATCAATGCAACTATGAAACCAAAAAAACATTATTATTAATACTCATACCTCCAAATAGCTGCTCAAAACGGCCTACTATATGCTTTCCATAAGTATATTTCTTCAAAGCATGAAGATGCACTCTTATACGACCAAGAAGCAGGTCTCGTTGAGCTTCTGTACATGTTTCAAGAATCTTTTGGACCACGTAATTAGCATATTGGTCTTTCATCATTACCTGGATAAAGTTTCAGGGGGTGATTAAATTAAAACCTGTGTAATAGCAACCCACAGACAGATCACAAGCATCACGAAAAACTTTGAACCATCATCATTTTCACCTATTTCGACTAACAGGATTGGAATTCAATAATTAGCCTAGTTTAGTGGTTCAATAGCACCACAATCCTGTTAGTCGAAATAGGTGAAAATGATAATGATTCAAACAGTTATCAATTTACTTACCAACAAATTATCATTTCCTTCATTTTGCCCAATAACTTCAACAACTAAGAGGTCTCTCGCATCAGGTTCTGCGTATTCCAGGCACTTCTCAATAACATTTGAGGCAAACTTATGCTGGCTCATTTTCACAACTTGCCCAGATAAGTTTTTTATGATTTGAGTCCTTTCCTGAGGTTTTCCCCTCTCCAGAACATGCTGCAAGACACACAAAAAAAGGGGGGGGGGTGTAAGCCGTTAACTTCAATGAAGTTGGAGCCAGAACAATTCCAACTTAAGAGTTCCAAGACACAAAAGGAACTATATTTTAAGATTATTCCCGCCATACAAGGTTCCCTCTGCCCAAGAAAAGCAACACAGCCCGAGGGGGTTGGGAAGGTCCATAGGTCAGTAGCAGAGAATATAACATAGATGATTAGTGTTAATACTTCAGTACTTTGTACTTATTACTTTTTCCTTGAATCATTTTCTTTTTGGAAATTTGGATTACAATAATCCCTATTCCCTACTATGGGCCATTGGATAAATAATAATCTCCACTTTAGAAATGTACTACAGTGAGTTCTACTTTGCACCTATTGGATCACAATAATCCCTACTTTAAGCCATTGAATAATAATCCCTACTGTATAGATATACACAAATGATGGTTACCACAATCCAATTGATGCATAATACAGCTCACTTCTTAGTTTGAAAAAGTGTGCTAGACCCTAATGGAAGTATGAAACACAACAAAGTGTCTGAACCAATTGCCTTTATATCCA
This sequence comes from Portulaca oleracea, assembly GCA_029582165.1. Taxonomy (NCBI): domain Eukaryota; kingdom Viridiplantae; phylum Streptophyta; class Magnoliopsida; order Caryophyllales; family Portulacaceae; genus Portulaca; species Portulaca oleracea. The sequence continues at coordinate 313,368 of CM055893.1, forward strand.
CAAAAGAGAACACCGCATGTCTGCCATGTACCATACAACCAAAGTGCTAGGTTTGGAAAAGTAAAATCACATTTTATCCAAATGGTCTATTAGAAGTGTCCTTTTTCAGGTGTAGAACAGCTGCTCATTTACCTGTCATTGTAAATTTTAAACTAGTACATGCCATTTGTACCCTACCCTTTTTCCCTTTCTCGCATTCTTTTGAATCATACATAGGTGCTGTTTCAACAGCCACAAATCCAACAAAATTTTATGACCAGAGTCTTTCTCGTCTAGATGCACATATAGTCTATTCAACAATAATGACATTGTATTCCACTTTGACTTTAGTGTTTATGGGCAAACAAATTTTACGAAAAGGGAGGTTTTTTATTCATTTTTGTTTGGGGTTTCTGAGAAGAACTGGTGGAACCAACCTGGGTGACATAGTTGCCATACTGGTCTTGAGCAAGGGTGCAAACAGACTCCAATATCTCATCCACTATGAACTGAGTTTGCAACTCATCAGTGCAATGCTCCAGAACTCTCTATCAGAAATGCGACTCATAAAGTGTCAATAACAAATAACCACAAAAGAAATGAATGCAAGGTATGAAACACAGGAAGGTAACCTCACCTGTATAACACGACAACCATAGGGATGCATTGAAAGGCTAGCAACCTGACCACGGAATGCAGAAATAATAAAACTGATTTTATCTGTTGAAACACACTCAATACACTTTTGAATGACATGGTTCCCATTTTGATCTCGGACACATCTCATCACATGTCCATCCAGCTCGCGAACAAGTTCAGCCTTCTGCTCAAGCTCAATAACATCAAGTGCCTGGTATCAAATCATAAAGCAACATCTTATCAGTGAGATCCACTTTTGGACTCCTCAAAGAGATATGAAGAATACATGATAAAGGAATAGGATCGTCACTCCACCTCCAGTTCGTTCAAGTTATAAGACATATTGTTAAAGATCAGTAAACCAAAACGTGAAATAATCCAGAATAAAAGGTAATAGAAAATATAAGCTGATAAACAATAAATTAATGACGAATCATTTTCTTAGAAAATAATCTGCCGCATGAATACATGAGAAGAGAGCCAAATGATAAGAGAACATAGAAGAAAGAACAGGTTCAACTGTATCTAATGGAAGAAATTCTAACTCTCACTTTCTCAATGATGGGAATTTAGTCGTATAACTGTACAGATTGTGGATGTGGATGCAGAAGAAACAGAGAACAGACAAAGATAACATGATCTAGAAATAAAAGACCGCCAACCAGCGCGCAATGTTAATAACAGGCTGAAGGAAACTCCCTATTGCATTTGAGCCCTTTCAGTGTCAAAATGAACGACAGACTCTAGAGGGGACCAATTCCCTAGGGAACAAAAAAGTTACTCTAAGAAATTGCCTTATCTCTATTAGAAGTTTTGTGCAAAGAAGCTAAAACTTTTTTTCGAAATGCTAAATAATATCAGCCATTAAGTAACCCTTCTCTCAAGGGTTCTACCCAAGTCGTCCTCAATGAGGGTAGTAAGAAAAGAACAAGGAATAGAAAGCCACACAATGGAAGATAAAACACAAAGGTCAAACATAGCCAACTAATCCGCTACATGATTTCCTTCTCCAACTATATATTGGATATGGACTTGAATGCAAGACTTGAGGTATAATGTGCTATCTTCAACTAGGGTTTGCATCTCTCGAGGAAGCTGAGCTTCCCCTTTCAAATCCTTAATGAGCACCTGACTATCGCCTTCAATAATAATTGAACAATAGCCTGCTTCGACTGTTGCACGAACTCTTGTCCGCATATAAGAATAATGAGAAAGAAAAGGTGTAGTTTCCAAATCGAACCTTTATCTAGCCTTCCGTTATTGGTCTAACCTTCCATTCAGCCCAATTTTTCTTGGCCCGAATAATTGTTCCTATAGAATTATACATATCGTTTTTGAAGACAACGATATTACAATTTTTCCAGATACTCCATGCAATGGAACTAATGCAATCAATCTGAGATGGCTTAGTTTGTGTTCTAACAAACTTTAGGTGGTCAACAACTGAAATAATGCGATCAATCGAGCTCCCGTTTCCAACTATCCTACGAATACCTTTGCAAAAAAGTTTTAACCCAAAATTTTCAAACCCATGAATCACTAGATTTAGGAAAACGAGAAAAGAAATATATAGTCAATGGATACTTAGCACACATAATTTCAACCCTAAAGTTATCCAGATCACTAAAATATTTCCAAGAAATTTTACATAAGATTTGTTACTAACTGCATCTGTTTTGCGAAGACCAGGCCTGCCCATCTTTGTTCGCCGACTTATATTATTCCGAGACACCATTGCAAGACCTTTCTTTTGTCATCCTCCACAGTAACCATAAAGAAACAAAAACTTGACAACCAGTACTGGACTGCAAAGTATTGGACATTAGCTACAGTATGCAATAGCCAACATAGGTACTGCACTGAACGAAAATAGCTTTTGAATTTGATAAGCCATTTCTCTGCAGTCGTTGAAGTTGAAGTTCAGAACGAGAACGCATTTAGGACTGACTATTGTGAACCAGAGGTGATCACTAACAATCAGCCCTACTAACAAGCAGCCCCATAGTAGATTCCCCAGTTCCAAAAACAAGAAGAATCTTTTGTTCAATTTATTACTTATGACAAAATTATTTCATCATGCATATATGAAGCGAACTTAAGAGAACTGACCATATATCTAACAGCCCAATAGCCATAACACCAGATTTTCATTCTTCACAATAATTAAAATTAGCATCTGAATTTCAATCCCCACTTTTGATTTCTACCAGACAAGCATTCCATGTAAAATCCACAACCTGAGTTTATTTCTGATCTCACTGAAAACCAACTTCCGAAGTTGATAAAAGTTTTCCTAACATTAGCTCCATTTTCACAAGTAGCATCCAGAAATACTGTTCTGCAAGAGAATATACATTCTAAATGTGGAATATTAACATAGAGTATCCAAGTTGCACAAGCACAAGTTTATATGCGCCATTCGATCTCCAAGAATGAACTTATTGAAAAAAATCATAGTGAGCACATACCTTCTGGATGACTCGACAACCATACATCTGCAGGCTCAATGGTAAAATTTGACCTCTAAGTGCATTGGCTAGGTCCCTCCTCTGTTCTGGGGTCCCATACTCAAAGAACTGAAGCACATTCAAGAAACATGATTAAAACACAGGATATAATCAACAAAACAAGCTCAATGATTCTTTTTCCTTAAAAAAAATTTTTTTAAAAAAAAACTCAATGATAAAACGAGATGAGTGTTTATGGCTCCCACCTTTTGAATAACATAATTCCCAAAAACATCAGTCATCAATTTTGATGCATGAGGAAGAACTTCCTTAAAAACGGAAGCTTTGTCTTCGACGCTACAGTTTTCTAACTTTTGTTGAATAAAGCGACTCCCATGTTGATCCACGCTGAGAAAAGAGCATCAATTGCACCATAAAACAATATCATAACAAACCATTTGAAGACAGACAAATGCAACAAGTTTTACCTAAACTCCACAACATGACCCGTGATATCAGATAACTCAAATCTTCTACCTTTTCCAGACTTGAGCTCTTCAAGAAATGAATAAGGTTTTTGATAACCTTGCCAATAGGGGCCTGAACTTCTGCTAGAACTAGGTGAACTCACATCGCTTCGTCCTCCCGGAAAACTGCTGCTACCCATTGGAGATCGATGCAGCACTGGACTCGCAAGAGGAGAGTTTGGAACTTGCATGAAAACACCAATGTTTGGTGAGCTTGCAGCATAATCTCCAACAGCAAGTGGCCCCCTTCTCGGACTAGCAGCGCTCTGACCACCAGTTCCCTGATGTCAGAGTCTATTATCAGTTGCAATATTGAAGCAAAAGCCAGCCCTACTTAATGAATTAAACAGACTCACCTGGTTACCACCAACACCCACTCCTCTCAATGACAGAGGCTCAAATTGACCAGGAACATTGTATAAATCTCCAAAAGAATGGTGAGGCTGCATACGTGGATCAACAAACGGTTGCGGAAATCCAACATGCCCATAGAATCTACTCATGTCTTGCATATCAACCCCTTGTGAACTGCCTCCCCATGATCCAGAGACTTGAGCATTAACATCAGAACTAGTGACATTTGTACCATCAAAAGGTAAAGGAACTGCATTATGTGGAGGATATCCAGCCAAAAGAGGAGGAAGAACACCACCAGTGTAAGGATATCCACCCATGCTATACTGAGGTGGATATATAATTCCAGGTGGCTGGACACCAGCATAATACGGGCTTCCAGAGTGCAAGTAAGTAGCTGCTGCAGTAGCATAAAGTGGAGGTGTAAAACCCGATGAGTGAAGTACAGGTTGAGCTTCTGTCGAAGAGAAGTTGCCACCATGGATAAATTGGTTGGCAACAACATATGAATTATTTGTTCCCTTAGAAACTATTTGAGGCACATTTCCCTGAAACTGAAAATTACCACCATGTTGGAACATTTGGCGTTGCACTGAATGATTTTGGAAGATGTGCTGCCTCTCTCCTCGACCTCCATGATTCTCCGAGTTTGGTGGGCAGGATATCTTCAAAGCTGCAATTCCACTTTGAATGCCAGTTACATCGGGTTCACTTCCAACCAAAGTTTTACTTTCCGAAACAATACCCATGCCACTTGGATCCCCACTATCGATGGATGGAGATGATCCTTGTCTTGAATCATATGATCTCAAAACAGGGGCAGATACACTATCAACCTGCCTTGTTGATGTTGTGGCTGAGACACTGGTGGACTCTTCCTGTAAGGAAGAATTATCAGCATCATTTGTATTAGAACCATCACCAGCTAATTCAGATTCAGAGAACAGGGCATCAGATTGGCCATTTGAGGATGATGACATACTTCGAACACCATCCTGAGAAGATTTACACAACTGATGATAAGAATGGACAATTCAAAATCAGGAGCCAGGTTCTTTAATGGTCAAATCATATAGCACCAAAGGATCAGACTTACATTGAAAATGATAAGTTTGTTATCCCATTAACAGAGATTACCACACATAAAGCTCAAACAACACAAAAACACATGGTTCTCAGTCACACTTCAAGCAACGAATTTGCCCATACATAGAATAAGCAGGGATAAGAAACCATACAAAGACATCTTTCAAGTCCAATAGCAAAGTAGCCAACACCGAAATCCACACAAAACAAAGGAACTGAAAAAAGGATAGTACAGTTATATGATGCGACACCTCTCTTCAAGCTTCAGTAGTACAGTCGAAGAAAGGATTGTAAGTCATAAATTACCGGGTTCACAAAACCAGCAAAGACAAGGAAAGACAAAAATACAGAACCACACCTGTATTTCTGCAATATTTTTACTCTGCACAACAGATGGAGACGATTCCCGCCGTGGCCACACAGCAGAGCTCCTCTCCGATAAACTATCAGTCTTCTGCGGTGACTTATCATCCTCAGACTCCTCCTTGTGTGTTGGGAGAGAACTCCGAGACAGGTGTATGAAACTGTCACTGCTGCCGCTAAACGGGGTCAACCTCAATTGATTTCCACCACAACTAGAGGCTGAGTCTTGATAGTGAAACTGGGTATTCAGATCGATATTGGAAGAGTAATCCGAGACAGAAGATGAATAAGAAGCCAATCGTCCCTCATGACCTCTGGGTCCAAAGTCATAACCTACACTTGCAAAATTTGCACCACGACCAGAGTTTTGCATAATATTCTCTATGGCTGCAAGGGAGCCCTCCATGTTAGGGGGTGCACTTCCACTTCTATTGGGAACCAAATTCCTACCACCACGATACCTGTGACCCGTCACAAGTATTGCCTCCTCAGCAGCGGACATGTTGGCAGCTGAAGAAAAAGTTGCAGCCCCCCTGTGTGAGGCCCACCTCCCCCTTGTCTCAAGCATCCTAATAGGACTTTCAGTTGCCATACTTAGCAAGAAAATAATTTATCTTTTTCCTAAAAATACCAATAATTGAATGCATCCATCCTCCTGCAAAACAGAAAACACTTCTATAAAGATGGAGCATGGTCTTGGGACTCAATTCAGAATCCAAAGCTCTCAAGTAGAGCGGCACACATGAGGACAGTACAAAGAACGTTCTGGCTAAACAGCATAAACTCGGCCGAAAATTCCAGCATCCCAACAAGGGCATAGAATAGGGTCAGACGGAGGACTACCGATACCCAAAAGAAAAACAAGTATGCCCATAGATCCAACAGCTTTCAATTCCATTTCTCCTAGAAGGCCATTTGTTTAGCACTTCACTTGCACAGTTGCATTGCTGTCATCACAAATTAGTCTTCACCAACAAACCCATCTACAAGAACCATTTCCGACTACAACAACATTAGCAGAGCCACTATTCTCAGCATTCCGTTTCCCAAATTTTACTGGTTTAGTTCAATCCATATGGAAATAAGAAACCGCAAAGCTACGATTCACAAACAAGATTTCATCAAAAGTATTGCAGACCTCAATTGTCACAGTCAAGAGGAACAACCACATACAGCTATACAATTTGGCCATCAGCAACTACACATGCTATAGAACAAGCAAAAAAAAAGTGTGGGTGCAGCAAGCAAATTATTAAAAAAAAAAAAAGAATAGTAAGCAATCCTCAATCAAACACCATACAAATTTTCACAACTCAAATTGCCAACGTAGTAAAAAGCCCTGATAGTTGTAGGTAGGCCCAGTAATAGTTTTATACTCTAACACCCCCTCACGCGAATGCCTAAGATTCGAACCTGAGACCTCATGTTCATGAATCTGGCTCTGATACCATGTAAAACCATCTCAACCAAAAGCTTAAGTCGATAGTCTAACGCCGAGTAATAGTTCTTATACTCTAACACCAACAACTTTCTAAAACACTATTTTCACAAATACACATGCTATAGAACAAGCAAAAAAAAAAAAAGTGTGGGTGCAGCAAATTACAAAAAAAAAAAAAAAGAATAGTAAGCAATCCTCAATCAAACACCATACAAATTTTCACAACTCAAATTGCCAACGTAGTAACAAGCCCGGTTAATAGTTTTATACTCTAACACGCCCCTCACACGAATGCCTGAGATTCGAACTAGAGACCTCATGTTCATCAGTCTGGCTCCGATACCATGTAAAACCATCTCAACCAAAAGCTTAAGCTGATTGTCGTACGCCCAGTAATAATTTTATACTCGAACACCAACAACTTTCTAAACCCTTATTTGCTTCTTCAACCACCAACCAAACAGAGCATATGTATCACACTTTGAACAAGTAACCACACAAGAAAAACACACTGAACCAGATACCCACTTCGATTAAGCTTCCCAAACATCCATTATCAAGCAAACCCAACAAATCACGAAAAACATAAAACTCCCACTTCAACTATCCTTGCAAAAGGTCAGTAGAAGAAGCAGAGCATACAAAACCCTAAAGAATGAATTCGCAGCAACAGCAGAAACTAAAAAAAAGTAAAAACGAATTCAGAGACAGAGCTTACCAAAACAGTTTCAGGGGTTGAATACTTGAAAATCGAAACCCTAGACGTGTAGTGGTAACTTGGGGAGTTTCCAGAGGGAAATATGAAATGGGGAAGAAGTCTACTGAGAGAGAGAGGGAGAGAGAGAGAGAGCTGAAAAGAAAAATTAATCAATAATTGGGGGGCATACTGACTTAAAGTCTTCCAAAGAGCAATTGTTTAAGTTCGTTTATATACTAACCACAGTTTAGATGATTTTTAAAAAAATTAAAAATTAAAAGGAGGGCCCCCATTAATGGGAGGAGAAAGAAAAGAAGGGGTTTGCTTTGCTAGTTCCAATAATTCCAAGTGAAGAGGATAGTGTCTTTTTTTTTTAACTCCCAAAAAAAATTGGGAATTCATGGTGTATTTGTTAGTTTGATGAGAAAGATTTTTAGAAAAAAAATTTGGGAAAGATTTTCTTTAATCTTATTGGGAAACTTTTCCTAAGATTGTAAGGGAAATAATGGACCTCACATCATAATTTTCTAATATATTATGGAAAATCAAAATGAAAAAGTTTGTCAATTTGAAAAAATTGACCAACTTTTCGGAAAAGTTTCTCAACCAAACGCCCCATGAGGGTTTTTCTTTTGTTGTGTTGTGTTTGAAGGGCACGAAAGACTAGACCTGTCAATTGAGACGGACGAATTTCGGATGTGGCGTATATTAGATTTGGATAAATATGGATTGGGAGTATTTCAGGTTTGAGTAAATACGTGCGGTGCATTTCGGTTCGGGTCGACCCAGCGAATTATGACATTGGCCTTTTCCCGTTTTCTCTTTAAAAATGGTATCTAAATAATATGACTTTTTGTACAATATACATAATTAAATATGATTATCTATTCATAAAGATAGATTATTGTAACTATTTTAATTTAAACTAGAGAAACAACAAATAAATAAGTTACGCTTATAATTTAATATTTAAAATTGCAATGAAGAGTCATAAATTCTAATAAAGTTTAACTTAAAAAAATAATTTTTCGTATCAAATGGACAGGTCAGTTTTAACTTATGGGTTCGGTATAATTCAAGTTTAGTTGAAAAAATCGTGTTCAAAACTTAAAAATTTTAAGTCGATTCAAATCAAATTATCGGATTGAGTTAGAAATTGACAATTATACAAAAGACTGAGCAATGTAAAGGGGTTATAAACTATAAAGTATAAACCCAAGAGACTAACGTAGAAAATAGGCATCAGATACTTCAAAGGATAATTGAAAATGCAATTGACACGTACTACTATTTTGCCATCTTTATCAAATTCACGCTCTGCAGTGCAGTGGTCACTTTAGTAATAATAATATGTAATTTGAATTTTCCTTTATCTTGTTGTATTATATGATTTTGTATTTTTGTCCCTGGGGTAGTTGGTTACCAAAATCTAGGGGGCCAACTAGGCCAGATGTCAAAATTTGTCCTTGGATATTGGATGACTTCCATTATGTATGTAGTATTCCTTAAACCCCTTCAAAATAGGATTCTTGTTTCTTTTAGTTTTGTATGTATTGCTCTTAAATTCTAGGGATGATAATGGAGCGAAGAATTTTTGAACCCATTCCAGCCCGCATTAGAAAAATCTCACCCCATTGGGGATGATGACGAGACAGACGATTCAAAATCTTCGGGCGGGATGGGGATAAAAATTTTCTCATCCCCGTCCCCATTTTCCCCACCGGGGAAAATTCCCTGTCCCCATCCTCGAATCCCCGTCCCCGAAAATTTTAAAATTACCAAATAACCTTTATTCTAATTCCTAGATTGTGACATTGAGCAAATTTGTGCTATTCCCATCAGGACACTAAACCGGGAAGATATGCTATGTTGGCATGATACAAAAGATGGGGAGTATAGTGTGAAGACGGGATACAGAGCGGTAATCAACAACAATATAATGCAACTTCCTTCTTCCAGTAACTCGCGGATGATCAAGGTATGGAAGATCATTTGGGGCTTGAGAATCCCCTCGAGAATCCGCTGCTTCGCGTGGCGACTCACAAGGGGCATCATTCCCACAGCTGCGACCATTAGTTCCCGTATTGACAAGGCAGACGGTCACTGCAAAATATGCGGATGGTGGGAGGAATCCAACGTACATGCCATTTTCAAATGTCCCCAGCGAAATGATGGGAAGCAAGCGATTTCGGCCGAGTAATTTGGGACAATCGCTACACATATCCTGTAGAGTTCATGTTCAAGGCGACCATGGAAATGACAAGGAGGAGTCAAGCTATTTGTTACCATGGCTTGGCAAATTTGGAACAACTAATAACATGCTTCACAATAACAAGAACGTGATGTTTCAAGAGCCCAAATTGTTGTCAAGCAAGTCGTTGAAGATTACCAAAATCTACCTATTCAAAACCGGGAGAATCGAAAAAACAGAATTGGAAGCCACCTACACAAGCCAGTGGAAGTGAATTTTGACTGAGCAAAGATTAGTGATTGGGGTAGGGGTGGGGTTAAATCATCGAGATAAAGATGGAAGGATTTCAGATTCGGAGTCCAACAACAATGGCTTCAGATCCCGAGAAGAGAAGCGTAGCATGCCTTTTCGAGTTGAAGAAAGTCTGGGAAACAGAGTTCCGGGAGCTGGAAGCTGAAGGTGACAGCCTCAACATAATTCAAAAGATTAAGAAGAATTTTGTAGGTAGAAGTAGTTTAGCTATGCTCATTAGTGAAATAAACGAGATAGCTTGTAAGTTTACCGTCATTACTTGGAATCATGTGTGTAGAGAGGGGAACCAAGTTGCTCACTCGTTAGCACACCTACAGCCGTATGATTCTTGTGAAAGAATTTGGTTGGAGGACGGGCCCGAGGCCATTCTTGCCTTAGCCCAAAAAGATTTGTACTGTTTTAATGGAGAAATGCAGTGATTTTGGCCGTTGGGGCTTGTTTCAAAAAAAAAACTAATTTTCAAAAAAAAAAAAAAAAATATATATATATATATATATTAATAGCAAGGATAAAGTAGTAATTTGGTTGATGTATTATTGTTTGATTTTGATGTATTATTGTTTGAGCAAGTTAAATACGTTGTATTTTGAACAGGTTAAAAATCGGGTCCGATTAAAATTTGGTTGTATTTTGGATTGCTTTAAAAAATTCCCGTTAGGGATGGGGATGGGGCAAGAATCATTCCCCGAAACGGGGATAGGGACGGGGATATACTCCCACGTCCCTGATCCGCCCCGTTGCCATCCCTACTAAATTTATTACACTACTACATGAGGTTTCTTTTTTTCCCCTTAATAATCTTTTACTCCCTCGGTTTTATATTAATTGTTATAATTTTAATTTTCACGGTAATGTCATTATTTGATTGATAATTTCTTATATCATACTCCCTTCGTTCTTTTTTATCTGTCATTTTAACTAACTTTACTCGTTTCTAATTATTTGTCATTTTGTAATCTCAATAGTCTATTAGTTACTGATTTTACTATTTTACCATTAATAATTATTGCGGTAGAATGAGAGCTATTAAAAAGTAACGTTGTCATTCTAATAATTATGCTCATAACTACTTCATAAATGTTAGACACATTGGTATTAGCAAATCAATTCCAAATGATGGATAATTTCAAACAGAGAGAGTATGTTATTAACAATCGCAATATTATACCTTTTTCATAGTATTTTTCGTTACGAATCTAATTGTGGTAATTTTATATAACAATTCATTGTATATATCTAAAATAAATGGAAAGACTAGGTAATCCATAGAATACCGAATAACATCTTAAAACACGATCTATGTATTTTAATCAATATAAGTATCCATTTCATATTGATTGGAATCATTTTAACCTATAAATTATTTCTGATAATCTTTTATGTTTTTAAGGATTTAAAATAAAAAATATTTTTAATAATCTTGCTTTTAAGGTTGCCATTAAAAATGGTTAATTAAATATAATTAAATCACTTTTTATATTTTCATTTTAAAAATAAGCTCTTCATTTGTCAATATTATTTATGCTTTGAATTTAGAAAAGTATATTTAAAGTTGAGGTTTCCCATTTAAGAGCAAACTAACCAGAAGGACTATGTTGGAGACAAGAAAAGGGAATAAGAGACCTTTAGATCGGGGTAACAACGAGGACAACTAGAAGGACACAATGTCTTAGCCTTATCAATTGGGGTCTGCAATGATCAAAACAAGCAGGGAGATAACAAGTGGAAAAACCTTATGAGGAAAAAGGCGGTAGAAGGGAGGATATCTAAGGGAAAGAAGTAGCACAATATAATGACAAAAGACTTGATGGAAGCTGAGGGAGAATCCAAAATAGAGGGTGTCAGAAATAAACTGAGAGAGTTAGAAGGTTTTGAAGTGAACTTTATCTTCCAAGCGGGGTGGCGGACGACCACTTTCACCAGTCGTCATGAGGATCCTATTTTGGAACTGCCAGAGTGGTGCCAACACCCTGGCAATTCAGTTCCTCCAAAAATGGAGGAATAATGTAAGGCCCAATGTCGTTTTCTTGTAAAAAACAATGGTTGCAAAGGAGGTTACTGGTAACTTGAAGGCGGAGTTAAGGTTTGATGGGTTTATAAGGTTGAGTAATAAGGGTAGATCAGGAGGTCTAGCGTTATTTTGAACAGAGGATGTAGAGCAGGAGGTGATCTTGTTCGATAATCGCCATATAACGGGACTTGTGAAGGAAGAAAATGAGGCGGTGTGGTGTTTAATATGCATCTATGGGTGGGCAGATATGTCAGAGAAATATAAAATATAGGAGCTGGTGAGGCTGTTGATGGAGACTTGTTGATGGCCAATGGTTATAAACAGAGGTTTTAACAAGGTGCTCTCACTAGATGAATATGAAGGATGTGATCCTAGAGAAACAAGACTGATGGTCACATTTAGAGAGTCCCTTGACAGTTGGAACCGAATGGATTTAGGATACAAAGGATCTTAATTCCTCAGGGAATAGGCCAAATGTGCTAGAACATGGAAGCGGGAAAAGCTCGACTGGTTTGTAACTTTAGAATAGTAGGTGAGATCCCACTCGTGAGAAGAGGTAGAGCATTTGGTGAGGCTAAAATTAGATCATGCACTAATCTTCCTCGCAACTGAGAAGAAGGAAAAATCGAGGAGGTTGATTAAAGCGAGGAAAAAGCTTGAAAAAAAAACTTTGGGTTGACTACCCCGAGATCGCTTAGAGGATATTGGGCTAAGTCATAACCCAGGTAATGTCTTTCAACCTAGAGCATTGCTCGAAGAACTTATCCCTTTGCGTGCATACACAATTTGGCGGTATGGATAAAATAATAAATGAAAATGAAAAAATGTTGAAGCAAATGCAATAGGATGTGACAAACGAGGAAAATATAAAGGAGAGGGTGCAATTGGAGGAATAGTTAGATGAACTCTACAAGAACATTGAGGCATTTTGGTTCCTAAGAGCCAGGGTGGCGGTAGTAGAGGGAGACTGAAATACGAAATACTTTCACCCAAAGGTGTCCTTCAGCAAAGGCGTCTCGCAAACAAGGAAGGACGAGTCACAACTACTATCTGCATGAATTTAATGGAGTCCCCAACTAAATACTCGGGTGATCCCAAAAATGTTGGCAGGTCTAGGAAGATTATCTTTACTTCCATAAGGTATAGACTATAGAAAGCTCCGTGGATCGAATGAGAGACTTATCTGTAAAGCAGGGAAATAAGTTCCCATTAAAGCAGTGGCACAGGCTATTCCAACCCACTTGGTATGAGTTACTTCAAAATCCCGAGCTCAATATCTAAGAGCTCCATAAAATTATTGCAAGATTTCAGTAGGGTCATCGGATGGGACCATGAAGACCCACTAAGAAAAATGAGAATCTTTGTGCTAACCGAAATGTCTAAGTGAGATGGGCGTTAGGAGGTTGGATGTTTTTAATGAAGCCACACTGGGCAAGATGGTTTGGAGAATATTTATTAACCAGGACCTCTCAATGGCACAAGTCATTAAGGGTAAGTACCTCCCCGGGATAAACATTATTGAGTCATCCCTCGGACATTATCCAAGTAACGGATGGAGAAGCCTGTGGGGCGCAAAAAAAAAGCTTGGTTAAGGACGGGCTAATGTGGAGAGTGGAGGGCAGGAGAAGTATAGAGGTGTGGCAAGATAGATGGGTTGTGGATGAGGAAGGCCGAGAACTCCTCTCTTATTTCCAGAGAGGCGCGGGTGTCAGAGCTCATTATGGAGGATACAAACTCTTGGAACAAGGAGAAGTTGTAGAGACCGTTAATTAAAAAAAGACCGGGAGTTGATTTTCGACATCCTGTTAAGATACAGAATGCCACATGTCAGACTCATATGGGGCCTCACTAAAGATGGGGTTTACTCGGTGATGACGACTTATATCTTGGGGGTTCTTTCAATCAACACACTCTTGAACCTACTTGACCGTTGATATGGAGCTCGAGGGTCACACCTAACATGACCCATTTTTTTGGGGGAAGTGTGTTAGTGGGATATTTCCAACAAGGAGCCAGCTCAAGCAATGACACATAACTGAAGAGGATACATGCGATAAATGTAAAGTCTACATAAAGGATATTAAACGCGCCTTGTTCTAGTGTCATAGGGCAATACCTGAATGGGGGAAGGAAGAGGAGTCAACACGTAAGATGGGTGAAGACTTTTTGAGCACTTTCGGGCCCTGTAAGGATGGTCTGAGTCCAATGAAATTACAAGAGGCACTAGTAATGACATGGAGTGTTTAGTACTCACCCTATGAGATGTGTTTATGAGGGAAGTTGACATCACTAGAGGTTGTAAAAGGATGTATGCAGAGATGGGTGCAGGAGTTCAACAAGGCGTGAGTTAACAATGTCACGCTGGACCATGGCAATGAGGTTGGCCCGAGAGCTTGGGTGGATTGGGCTTGGGGCAGTGATTCAGCAGGAGAACGGAGAGGTCTTAACAACGGGAGTGAGGCGAATTAGGTCAAGATGGTCTTCAGTTGTGGCAGAGCATAAGGCGACGCGGTTTGGAATGAAATTAGCGCAAAGGTTATGGTTCAACAATATTGTGGTAGAGACGGATTGCCTATTGGTTCTCAGTAGATGCAATCACAAGATAACTTTTTTAAGCGATGAGCAGTTCATTTCCATCTTGTATTTTTTCTCATGTTCGTCTGAAGGGCAATGTGGTTGCACATAATTTGGTAAGATTAGCTGAAAGTAGGAGTGAGACGAATTGGGGCAAAATGGTCTCCGGTTGTGCCTGAGTACAAGGCGATGCTGTTTGGAATGAAATTAGCGCAGATGTTCGGGTTCAACAATATTGTGATAGAGACGGGCTGTCAATCGGTTCACAGTAGATGCAATCACTAGATAGTTTTTTTTTAAGCGACGAGTAGTTCATCTCCATCTTGTATTTTTTTCATGTTTGTAGGAAGGGCCAGGTACCCTCGGTGGCTAGGGTTGAGCCTTGGCCTTACAGACCGACAACTATTCAAGATAAATTATTTCTATACAAAAAACCAAAAAAATCACGCATTTAATTTATATTTTTAGTCGGGTCGTTGGGCTGGGTCAGGTCATAAAAACTAAAACCTAATCTGAGGATTTTTTAAAAAATTTATGTATTAGACGGGCCATCGAGCCTGACCCCTGTCCCAAGATTGGCTCCACTATGTTTCGAGTGCATGTAATATATATTGGTGTTATCGGGCAATTCTTTTAAAAAAAAAAGAAAAAAAAAGAAGAGAGTATCATCGGGCAATGCCGCAATGGTACTGCATCGGCCCAAAAATCTGATCCAAAATGGTTTTCCATTTTATTATTTTTATTTTTCACCTAATATGCAAATCAATATTAACGAAGGTGAAATAAATCAAGAAAACCCAAAAATGTTAATCTCCATCCTCGGTTGATCTCGCCGATCTGCTCGTCAAACGCTCCGCCTTGACAGATCTGCTCTCCATCTCTCTCTCTCTCTCTCTCGACGCTGCAACTTCTTCACAGCTCCCCGATCCACCACGTCTAGATCGACATTGCAGGTGGGCTATTGAATTCGTTTTTCTTGATTCTGATGCTTTATGAAATCATGATCAATCAAGAATAGTTCTAGTCGAATTGCGAATGTGTTGGATCGGTTTTCAGAAGATCTTTTGTTTTTGTTTGTGTTTTTTTCAAAATGGCATGTTTGATTTGCCGTTTTCTTGATTCTTCTTCATCGTTATTTGTAAATTTCAATAATTCATGAATAGAATGTGCGCTTGTTGATGAAATTTCAGTTTTGTTGTGCAAAGTATGTTATCTCGTGTTAATTCTCATTGTTGTTCACCAAATTTCTGTACGTGCAATTACATTGGATAAAGTTTGCTGATAATTTTGTTTATTTCCTGCCCATTGGAATCGATGTCTGTTCTGTTGATTGGTTGGATAATTGATTGTGATTTACATCCATGATTGTGTAACTGAGTTTGATTTTGGTTGTTAATGGATAAACGTGATTGATTTGTAGGTGACTAGGAGGAGTTTGTGAGAGCTGCTAATTTGCTTTGTGCTAAAGTTTTGAGCTTGGGTTTATTTAAATGGATGCTCCTGCACCTCCAGGGGCACCTAGACCGAGCAACCTGCAGTCAGCTGCCCCTCCTCCAAATTACGTACCCAATGTGCAAAGGAACCCTGATTCGTCATCCCTGACACAAAATTTCCAAAACCTGCAACTCAATCAGCCCCCAAATGCTCAGATGCCGCCATCATCAGCTGGGCCAGTTAGGCCTCCACCTTTTGGTCAGGCTCCTCGTTTCCCACCGGCTGCTGCTGGTGGCCCACCTGGGTCATTCCCTATTTCTAGGCCGGGGCCTCCACCGCCTGGTGTAGTTCCCAGGCCTGCAGCAGCCCCCTCGGGTCCACCCAGTAGACCATCTGGACCACCTCCGGGTGCTCAACCTCAACCTCAACTTCAGCCATTTGCTTCTTCTAGACCTCCCCCTACTGCGCAAGGGTCTTTCCCATCAGGTGGTCCGTTGGTACCTCCTCCAGGATCAGCTCCTCCTAACTCTCAAACTATGCCTCCTGGCCCTCCGCCGTCAACTGCTCGTCCGGGTGTTTTTGGTTCTCCACCAATGGCAAGTGGCCCAATTGCTCCTCCCGCAACTTCAGCAGGAACAGTTAGTAATGGTCCTCCTATGTTTGGTGCACCCCGTTTTCCGATTCCTGGAGGCCCCCAACAACCTCCACATGGTATTCCATCATCTGCACCATCAACAAGGCCTCCAACCCAACCTCCTACTGTGCGCTCACTGCTTGGAACTGGGCCTGCTGATTCTATGGCAGCTCCTTTCTCACAGCCTTTCTCCCAGCCTTTCTCCCAACCTGCTACTCCTTTTTCAGCTCCACCTCCAGGACAGGGTCCGTCACTTCCGTCAGGTGCTCCACTTGGCTTTCAGCCGCCGCACTCACAAATGCGTCAGGTAAGGGATAGCAATCACATGCCTTTTTGCTGATTCATTATCATGTTTGTGAACTCTCTGTTATTGTTGGTGGATAATATGTTGGCCATTTCTCTATCTTCATGTGTTATGTAATAGACGCTAACCAAAAACTATGCTGGTCATCTGGCCAAACTATGATTTTACTTGATAATTTTCAATTTCTTGATCATCTACATTCAGTGGAATTGTGTCTTCCTAGAACCTCTGGGAAAGTATGTTATATTCAGAAGCCACTATCGTCTCCGTCTCTATGATATACTCCCTCTGGAGTTTGGACCAAAATAATTGCAACTTTAAGTATCATTTCTTTGTTCATAATATTGGTTAATTTTACATTTTCATTGACATAGTAATTAGTTTACCAATGTAGACCTTGTTAATTGTTTTGATTCTTTTATCAATATATATCTTTCCTATCAATTTGGGTTATTTGATCCTTTTGAATTAAGATTGTCACTTTGTCCTATAAGTTGTGTTTTTGGTATTTTTCCATAACCTTAAAACAACACTTAAAAAAGATCTTGAAAGATTATTGTGAAAAGGCTGGCCATGAAACTTGGTGGCAGTCTACATGGGTTTGCATTATTCTCGACTACAACAAAATTCCATAAGAAATTATCCTCCACTTGTTTGGAGTAGCGCAAACTCAAGCTTTGATGAGGGTTTGAAGTGAACTAGCCTTTTAAGGGTGAGGAGGCCACATTTGAGTTCGTCTCTCTTCATGGTGTTTGATATGTGGCAATTGAAACATGTTAATTAAAAATTGGGACTTGGTATGTAGAAATGATAAACGGGAACTAGAAATTGTGATTGGGAATTTGTTTATGGTTACTTGTTCCCTTGTTTGGTATTGTGGAAATCTGGATTGGGAATAAGATTACATTTACAAATATATTCCCTACATAAAATATAGCAGGATACTATAGTCACAAATGTGGTCATTTTACTCTTATTCTCATTTACAATTTCTATTCTTACCCTTCCTCTGGTAATAAATTTATGGGAATACATGCTTTGATTCCAAATATCACTACCTAAGTTATTCAACCCTCATGTATTACCCCCTCCTCCCATATACACATTCTCACTCATGTATTAGTGTATTACTATTATCCAATACCAAACACTCCAAAGGTAGGACTTTGAGTTATAAACTTGGATTTGGCTATGCAAGGTTGGAACTGACGTTCTTTAGGGACAACTAGTGGATTTGACATGATTATATTATATTAAGGGAATTAAGTTGATGCGAAGAAAGCATTCTGGTAAACTAATCACTTAGCTATAGAGGACATCATGAACCATTCAGGCATATGGGAGATTGATTGGGTCAACATGTGAGTTTAAATCCCTCATTAGCTTGATAGCATAGAGTGAGTTTAACCAAAATGAAACAGAACTTAAATGTTTGGAACCAGCTGCACTGAAATCATGTGACATAATCCAATGCATTTGACAAGTGTTCTCTTAAGAACAGAAAGAGGATAAAAGAGGCTTACAGGAAATATTTGATGCCTTTTCTTTGATCCCTGTACTTTTATTGTCTTGTAATCAGTCGTGTTGAGTCATTGAATGAGACTGGCTATATTCCGGCTGCCTAATACAACTGCGAAGGAATTTCATAGGATCAGCTATATATGTTATTTAGCTGTGGAAGTTGGCCTCTTTAAGTGGAAGGATAAGGCTGCTTAAGTTATGTTTAGATGTCTAGCTTTAACTTGTTTCCATCCACATCTCTCTCTCTCTCTCTCTCTCTCTCTCTCTCTCTCTCTCTCTCTGTCTGTCTGTCTGTGTGTGTGTCTGTGTCTGTGTCTGTGTCTGTGTCTGTTTTGAAAAGGAGGAGGGGGGGGGGGGGGGTAGAGGAATATGCACGTATTAGTGTATTGTTAAATTCTTCAAATTTGCATTGAGATCAATTTGTTCTCTCAGTTGAAGATTGTACAAAGAAATGAGCTGTCAAGATTCATTTCATTTTATTCTAGAACTCCTCATCCAATATGTAGTTTTCTCATTGAATATGTTGCTACATTGTTCACACCTCCACCTTCTCTGATTTTTGTGATAAGTTTCTTTTCTTTTTTGTCCCTACTGCGTGTAATTTTCCTTCAATGTGATTGTTTATATGATGGAAAGAATTCTTTCAGTATAGATGGATTTTTGTGTGATATCATTGCTTTTAAAATTTCAGGTTGCTACTCCACCACTTCCTGGTTCAGTTCAACCACCTCGCATGTATGGCATGCCACCACCATTGCCAACTCAAACCATGGCTAATATGCCAGCTATGAATCAAACTGGAGCCTCTATGACAGGGCCATCAAAGATTGATCCCAACCAGATTCCTCGTCCCCTTCCAAGTTCATCAGTTGTTGTGCATGAAACTCGTTTGGGCAATCAAGCTAATATGCCTCCGGTATTCTTTTCTATATGATTATTACTCTCCAGAGCTGAAGTGATGTGCATTGCACATGCTGATGCTCTATGTCCATTACTTTGTTGCCCACTTTTACTATCACTTATTTCCTAAGTGTTTTCCAGGTCCTTATTTTATTGATTGCGTTGGAGTTTCATTCTTTTTTTTTTTTTTTAAATTCAAACTTTTATATTATGAACATCTGTCTTTGTACCACCTCTTGTCAACTGAGGAATTGTATTCTTGGTCTACACACCTGTGGTTTGCTCCAGATGACTCTTACTATTATGGGTCCTATGAGGTTTAGATGCATGAATAGGTTACCAATTTATGGGTAGGTTAGTAGGTGTCTGCACTGGATTGTTGATTCATCATACTTGTAACATAGTAATTTACTGATTTAACTAAACAAAAAAAGTAGCAAATTGAGATTTGATATATTCCACTTTCAAGCATTTGAAATAAATGTCACAGTTGCGGCTACTGAATTTTTGAGATCTGTGGAAGAACAAACACTATGATCATTGTTAATACCTATCTTGAATCCTTTCCAATTGTATTCTTGTAGCCTGCTACAAGCGAGTATATTGTTAAGGACACTGGAAACTGCAGCCCTCGTTACATGAGGTGTACTATCAATCAGGTGATTGTCCTTTTTTGATGGAGGAATCTATATTTATAACCATTCATCAAACTCGAAGCCTTTCTGAACCTTGGATATAGTCACTAATTGTCATATATCAACAGGTTCCTTGTACTGCAGATCTTTTGGCAACATCTGGGATGCAACTATCTCTATTGGTTCAGCCTTTAGCACTTCCTCATCCATCTGAGGAACCTATTCAGGTAATTGGAGCAATTTTAATAATTGTTTAGTGGTTTGCTTTACTTCTTACTGCCAAGTGTCAAGTTTCTCGTAAGGAACTTTACATTTCCCAAAAAAGTCATAGACTTGAAAACTTTATTAGATTCTTCCCTTTGGGTCTAATTCTCCATTTCAAATGAAATCTTCAAAATATGGGCCTCAATGAATGGCCATGATTTACTCAATTTCCCTCTCTTAATGTTTGGCTGTGGTAACTGGCATAAATAACATAAGTTGAGGTGTGAACTGACATTCCTCATCTACTATGAGGTGAACCAATGTAGATCCCATTGCTACAGTAGCGAAATAGGGATCAGGCTTGAGCTGGGTTTAGGTAGGTCAATGATGCAGCAACCTTGCATAAGCCGTCTAAGTCTCTGTGAAGAGTAACCTTGTTGTGTTTTTTAAAGAAAGACGGGCATTTACTTCAGTTGAACTGATTGGAACCATTATTCTGTAATGTTGAACACTTGAACATTTGTGAATTTTGTGGTTGAGTTAGTTATGTAAACAATAATTAGATATCGGGTGGTCCGCATCCCACCATGTCTATCATTTATCCATTTGTTTAAGTTTCACTTTCCCATTCTCTTTTGCATACACATGCATACACCATGTATCTATAGATGATTAAGGGTTGAGGCCATCAGCACACACTGCCTTTTTTTAATTCATCCTTTTGCTGGATTTCCAGGTTGTTGATTTTGGGGAAGGTGGCCCCGTACGATGTTCACGGTGCAAAGCGTACATTAATCCTTTTATGAAATTTATTGACCAAGGAAGGAGATTCATATGTAACTTTTGCGGTTAGTATAATGGATATTGATCCCTCCTGCTGATCCCTGTCTTATCATGAAGATTCTGCTGGACTGCTCATGGTCCGGTGGAACTTTTCAATGCCCTTGTTTTCATAAATAATATGTCATTGTTGAATGTTCATTCTGTGTTAGCATTTCCTTTGTCCTTTTCTATAATAAGATTGGGCATAGATCCATATTTCCTTGTAAATGAACTATCATATGACAGGGAGAGTTGTTAAACCCAGTAAGTTTATGTTTCAACCAATTCATGTTGTTTCCCCTGATTCAGAAATCCAAGAAAATAGCTTCAAGAGCTTGGCATTTTCTTGTATTTTACAACCTAGTTATTCTTGCATTTTGGTTTCTTCTACAAAAGGGGTGTAGCCATGCGTGAATGGATATCTGGTATATGTGTGTCAAATTATGACACAAATCTTGAAGAGAGTATTCTTTCATCCTGTTTCTAGTGTTTAGAATATTTTTAATATTTGTGTCAAGTAACACCGCCACATTATTGATCCTGATAAGTATCATTGGATGATTCTTTACCCGAGAATTCACCTGTACGGTGCTAGCAAACTCACATTCAAAAACCTTCTTAGTTTGCTAGTAAGCCTTTCAGGTTGCTATACTTAGCTTGAGGAAACTAAGTAAAGCTTTGAGGGAAGCTAGTAAGAGCACTTTGAAGAGTTTGGGAGAATGGTGTGTATTGCTTCACAAATGATCCATGATTACAAATGAGACCCCAAGGGGTATATACTTTTCTACTTCCTTAACGGGAGGCGAAGATCGATTTGATCCAATGGTCCAGATAACAATACATAGCACATAAGAGGAACCATGAAATGGACTTGTGTTATTAATAGAATATCAAGCTGTCAACTATCTATTGGCACGTATGGGGGCCGTTGAAGAGCTTTCTGAACCCTAGTTAGTTGTTTGAATTTTGACTAGTCAAAGGCTAATTTGGGTGTTTGGTAGATTAGCCAATGGAACATGCTTTTTGGACTTAGTTTGAAAAAGCTCCAAGTTTGAGCTTTTTGCAATTAGCTTTCTGAGAATTTAACTTTTCGTCTCACAGTTTTGTCAAATCACTAATTTTACTGCACAATATTTTCTGGAAACAACTGATATAAATGGCCAATGCAAATAGCTAATGTAAACAACTTAACAAACAAACAAAGGGCATCTCTTTTGAATTTAGCATTCTTCTGCGGAACTGTTGGGGTAAGGTGGTCGTCAACATACATACCCTTTCACTTGCATATTTACCTATTACAAACTGTGTCATTTTCTCTATATGCCTAATCTGCACATAGATTCTTATAATGCACAGTTAGTTTTTTAAATCTTTGTCGCAAAATATGATTGCTAAATAAATAGTTTATTAAGTTTGTAACTGATTTTGGTTACTGGTGCAGGGGTCACTGATGAAACTCCTCGTGATTACCATTGTAATTTGGGCCCTGATGGTCGGCGTAGAGATGCTGATGAGAGGCCTGAGCTGTGCAGAGGAACTGTTGAGTTTGTTGCTACAAAAGAGTACATGGTTAGTTGCTTTAACATCAGATTACTACTGATTTGCATATCTTTCATCATATCCTATGGCTATAACTGCATGATGCTTCGCTGCTCCTACAACAAGTTCTTACCACTGTCCCGAACTTGCTCAGTGCCTGCATACTCTGAGGGAACTGTCTAGTTTTCTTTGCGTAAAATCCTTTGTTTGGAAACATATTGACTGCAATATGGTGACAAGTATGATGCACAGATTTCATGTCTGGATGTTACTGGTTGCTGCCTATTATCTGTTTAACCGGAAAACATCATTGATACTATTTTTGCTTGTCCAGGTGCGTGATCCAATGCCTGCTGTATTTTTCTTCCTCATTGATGTATCCATGAATGCAGTGCAGACTGGTGCAACTGCAGCCGCTTGCAGTGCTATCAATCAAGTTATAGCTGATCTCCCTGTAAGTTTTGTTCTGAATTTCTGAACCTTCGAGATTCATTTGCTTGAGGTTCTTTTCTGAGCTTCAAGATCTTAATTTGGAGCACAAAAAGGACATATGTGTTATTTAGGGCTATGTAGTAGTGGTGGTTGTATCTTTGCTGAAGGGCCGAGGTGTCGAGGGGATCACAGTTTTGCTTGTACTCCTATGATTTATTAATTTGTTCTGATTTTATCTTCTGAGTTTGGGCCTGGCAATTCCTGAGAGGCAATGCTTCCTTCAAAGGCGTATGTTGGTCGCGATTTGTTGTATGGATTCTCAAAAGGGCTCCAGTAGGAAGGAACATCTTGTTAGGTATGTGCGTGTGTATACATTAATACACACACAAACAAACTATAGACAACAGACACACACCCACACACCCACACACACACACACACACACACACACACACAAAACACACGCAGCCATCTATAGATACATGCATGCATGCCTACATACATACATACATACATACATGTGTGTGGGTGTTCTCTTAATCTAATTTTAGCAAATAGCTTCGTAATTAGTGTTCCTTGTGTTTCGCTGATCTGTCCCTCCCATTCCAAGTTTCCATGCCAGCTGCTTACCTTGCTATACTAGTAGTTTCCTGATCCCATCGATCATTCACCAGCTCTCCTGAAGCTTGAAAATGGATCACTCGAGAGCAATTTAAGAGCTCTTTTTTTTTTTTTTTCCCGTATGATCCATCTACGGTGACCTTTGATTGATGCCCTTGCTGTTCTCAGCTTCTTAATATTGTCCCTCTTTCAGGCTATTGCTTCTTCACATTGTAGTCACTTTCCAATGCTTGCAACAGCTGTGGGTGTACAGGTGACTTCGGTTCTCAATTCCTCTTACATTGTGTCCTGTTGTAGGAAAGTGCAAGGACTATGGTGGGAATTGCAACTTTTGATTCAACTATACACTTTTACAACCTGAGACGTGCATCACAGCAGGTTAGTGCTCAGCTGTTCTGTAATGAGTAATTTTGCATGTTGTGGGAATGTCTTCCTGCCCATATTTGGTAATTTGTTCTCTGGTTGGACTGCTGGGTGATGTGCCTGTGGTGTCTTTTTAATGCAATTTTTTGATTATCCATTGAGGGATTCTTTTTTTGGAAGTGCTATAAATAATAATCACTACAATAAGGTCTCATGCTCTGTTTTCAATTCTGCAGCCATTGATGCTCATAGTACCTGATGTGCAAGATGTGTACACTCCTCTTGAGAGTGATGTGGTTGTTCCGCTTTCGGAGGTAGGGTTTTGTAATTCCAGACATGAAATACTTGAATGGATATATGAAATCATTGTTTAACTTGTGGAACATAAATTTTGGTATTACTTTGTTGATGCCAGTGCCGTCAGCATATAGAATTGCTTTTGGACACCATCCCAAACATGTTTCAGAGTAACAAGACTGCTGATTCTGCTTTTGGTGCTGCGATCAAGGTATGATGTAGCTAGTAAATTAGTGTTGTAAATTGAATGTTCTTGCTTAATCTGCATTTCGTATTTGCTGTACAATTTTTAGCAAAAGGTGGACAGAGCTCTATTCTACAATGCTCGTGGAGTACAGTGACATTGTTTATGTGGAGTTTTTGTTTTCTTTATATATTTTCAACTGTTTCAGTAGAAGTTTGACCTTTCAGTTGGACTGCCAGCTTGTCAGAAACACTGTATCCTTGGGAACTATAGTTGATGTTCTGCATTACAGGATTTAGGGTGAATAAATGGATTTGAAGAGCTGGACTTAGAAAACTTAGGTGATATTATAATCTAATAGGATCTTGATTGTGGAGTCTCAAGGTTGCAGTTTATGATCAGCAATATGACTAGTGCCATTGGGTTTCAGTTCTGTTGGAAGGTCAACTTAGTGATTACTCTATGATAAGAGGCAGTATTGTTGTGGATTAAGCACCATGTAAAAATGCATTGAATATAGTTTTTGTCGATTTACTAGTGTTTGATCTTCCTGAACAGAAGAATTGATTTTTATGTGATCTGGTTAAGGTTTATGGTAATGTCTGACCTGTCATTCATATTTGTTGCTCGTCAGCGATGTAATTGCATTGACACTATTAACAATCATCAGTAATTTTCATTATATGCTAATAGCCATGTTCTCTGTAATTTATGTTTGTGCGACTCATCAGTAGCTGCACTGACATAGTTCAGCAATTAGCAGTAGACTTTCAGATTGCACTTGCTGTGTAACTTGTGACATCTGTAGTTGCTTTGAAGTTAAAATAATTTGATGATTTGCTGACTTTCTGGGTCGCCTATGATATGTTATTTCTCAACTCCCTCTCTGTTGGCATGCCTGTTCCTATTCTCTAAGCCACATCTGTGCCTGTCGAATAGTCTAGAGCTTCTATTAGGTTAGATTCAATACTTTGTAGGAATCTCAATAAATTTAATTCAATTGCCTATACACAAATCTATGTGCATAATCTTGATAGCTGAAAAATGATTTATTTTTTCAGTTTGGATTATAGTGGACTAAAGTAAAACGCCTCTCTAAACCTCTTCTACTTCTTCTCCATGGAGTTGTTGGTGAACATTTCTAAAATCTGTGGTCAATAAGAACCAGTCTCCCTGAAATTTTTTATTCAGGGGTGAGATTGGACCCCCCCACACCCTGTTTTGTAATGGGACTTTTGGGGTATTGAATTGGATTGAAGCTTTTGCCTAAATCTCAAAGTTGTGAAGAGTTTATCATTATCTAGTTATGTTAAATTTTTTTAATACTTTGTTCTTATTGTTGAAAGATGTAAGGGTCTTGAAGACTTTAATATATGAAAATTTTCATATTTCTGCTTCTCCCTTTATTTGAATGGTTATGGGGAATTTGCTGAGTCCTTTGTCACATGCTATAGTTATCAGATCTGAGCTTTATGCATTTATAACAAATATAGTCAAATTATATATTCACAAACTTTTTGAAGTATCATTCTGTTTGCTGCACCTAGCATCCTCCTGATACAATAGACATGCAAAGGTTTTAACAAATTTATACTTTTCTATAATAGATATACATTTGGCCATAAACTATGCACTTCCCTCTTGTCAGGCTGCATTTTTGGCTATGAAGAGTACTGGAGGGAAGCTTTTGGTGTTTCAATCAGGTAATTCTTCGATCATAATTTTTTTTGATAGGAATTGTTCAATCGTAATTTTGGCATTTCGACATTAATGCTTCAATAACAGTTCCTTGTTTTTTCCTTGTCAACCTCGTCATTTGGCCTCTTATATGGCCCGTTCCATTTTTCTATGTCTTTCAACTCTTTTGAGGCAATTAGCCATGGAAAACGGGCTGTTCAATTCAGTTATGGGTTGGGTTAAGTTTAGGTCATATTCTGCTAAGCTGAGTAACTTTTGGTTTGAGTCAACTAATGTTTGGTCCAGTGAAAATGTCTCGCAGAAAAAAAAAAAAAACAAAAAGCAAAACCTTGTATAAATTTTTCCGTAGGCTCACTTCGGTTTCCAGACCCTCGTTTAGGTGAGCTTGTTTTGGCTTTTGGGTAGGGTGTGGGATACTGCTCTATTGGTTTGGAATTCAGGTCTCAGGTCAATGCCATGTCTAGGTGTAATACTTGTCCAAAACTAGCAACAACAACTGCTCCCAGCGGGGGTTCTGCTTTGGTGGGGTCTAGAAAGATCCAGATGAAGGCAACTTGGCCTTGACAAAACATCGCTGTTTGGGAGAGATTGGTTTCATGAGACCCACAAAAATGTTTTTGGAAAACATTTGAAGTTGAAAACCTTTGTAGAATGGTAGTACCACTTTCCTTGAATAACAATTGCAACCAATTGTCAGAAAGTGAAATCCTGCAACACATGAGTACTTTGATAGCAATCACAAGGCAAAGTAAAAAGCAAATATTCAATGTCATGCAGAGCATTCATGAGATTGAGACCCACATAGAAATTATCCAAAACTAGCACGTAGTTTTTTGAGAGTTCCAATTTTCATCGGGCTTATTTTAGTCATGCAAAGCATTCGGAATTTGGTTAAAATGATTTAAGTATTATTATCATTAGTTTTTGTACTTTTTTAGTGGCTGACCATAACAGGAGAGGAGGCATATATCTATCAAGTGACTGGACTCTTCTATGACTGGAAAGAGGTCACTGTTGTCTGGCCGCTCTAACATTCCCCTCACTATTCCTTTGGTGAACTTTGTGCTTTTGGTATATGACCACATATAACCTCACAGGGCAAAATTTTCAACCTGAAACAGCAATCATGCCAATTCAACTAATATGTGTCCGTGTCCTTACTAGGCGCTTTTCTGTTGTCTGCATTTCTTGTAACTAGTATAATTAGTGTTAGCATGATTGATGGGGTTGAGATGTCTGTTTGCAGTCTTACCTTCAGTTGGCATTGGTGCACTTTCGGGTAGAGAGGCAGAAGGTAGAACTAATATCTCTGCTGGTGAAAAGGTAATTCCTCTGAGTTTTACGTTAGGCAGTATGATCTGGTTTACAAAGAAATATTGTCTTGTGTGATAACATCATCTACAATAACCCCAATGTGGATTTTGGCAAATTTGGTCAGCGAAGTTCCTGAGTTTTACAAGCATAGGTGCTGAGAGGCTGTTCTAGTTTCATACTTTCATCTGTTCAAAACTTTTCAAATCTGAAAAGGTAGGATTAGGTTAAAACCTAAAATGAGTGCAAAACAAAATAAGAAAGAAGCTAAAATTAGCTTAGGGTGTCCCAATACCTTGACAAAATAGAGGGTATTGATTGTAGGTAGTACCTATCAACTGGATTATAATTTTTTCCGGGTATTATCTCATGCATAATTAACGATTTAATGTAAAAGAAACTGCTTGTTTCAAGTATTAATAAACCAAACTGAGCTACCTCCAGGATTTTGCGAGGAGATCAGATGAGTTTCTTCTTAAGATGCACATGGAATGGATGGCTACAATTTCTTTTTTATGGTATTTGTTCTAGGCTGGAACTAAACCCATTCTTCCCTGATTCAGTGAACCCCTCTTCGCAAGTGGGTGAATGCATGAATCATACTAGATGGTTGATTAAGTTTCATACATAGATCCAGCGAGCTTTATTTCAATTATGTCACCACTCCATTCAAACTAAAACTACTGTGAGACAAATTTATGAAGTCAGAGATGAGAACTCATTCAACATTGTGATCATGTGCTGCAAGTTTATGGAATCTTAAAGCTTCATATGATAGTTTCTCATCTATTTCTGCAACGCCTGTCATGTCTTGTTGGATTATGAAATTTTCTTTGACTGTTCGTCTTCCCTCTTCCTTAATCAGCTTTGCCATTCTTATTGGATTTCAGGAAGCCCATAAGTTGCTCCAGCCTGCTGATAAGACCCTAAAAGAAATGGCTATTGAGTTCGCTGAGTATCAGGTAAGCTTAATACTCATCTTTCATTATGCATCGTCTCCTACAAAAAGAATGATGCAAGCATTGCATGTATGTCTTGATTGTATTGTATTATCCATATCCTGCTAGCATGTCTGTTACTGCCTGGCTTCCTGCTTGTTTTCCATGTAACGTGAACTTAATCTAATGATCTGCAGGTTTGTGTGGATGTATTTATTACCACTCAGTCATACATAGACATTGCATCTATCTCTGTTGTTCCGAGGACTACTGGTGGCCAGGTAAACACAGACTTGGATCTTCACTGAGTGCTTTCTTGTGCTGTGATCACCTAGGTGCTTATTATGTGCATTTGAGACTCTGATTGTTACCTGCATGTTCATTCTATCTCTGGACTTTCTTTTTTATTGCTTCCCACTCTCTCCCCCCTTCCACGGATCTTCACACTAACACTAACACTTTTGTGTCAAATTCATGGGTAAAAAACAGTTGGGTAAAAGTTAAATTTTGGTAACTTTCAGTAATTTTTGGTAACTTTTGGCAAATTTACGCTAATATATCAAAATTAAACTTTTTTAGTTTTTTAACTTTGGTAATTTTTTGTAATTTTTGGTAAATTTTGGTAAACTGGAGTTACCCATGAATTTGACTGGCCTCTTGGTCTGCTTGCGAGAAAGGGGGGGGGGGGCGGGTTTATAAAGAAGAGTAGGAGTTTATAAGAGTAAAGGAGGGTGGGAGTAATACACCCTTGCTTGGGAAGTCCTTTTTAAATTATAAAAGAGTTAATAAGAGTAAGTTCTAATTTACATATTTACCCTTTTCTGTTATATGTAATACACTTGCACATTCACAAACTATCAAAACTCTTCACATTCTCCCTCTACTCACAAGGGAGAGAGAGAGAGAAGAGAGAGAGAGAGAGAGAGAGAGAGAGACAGAGGAAGAAAGAGAGAGAAAGGTGTGTGTGTGTGTGTGAGAGAGAGAGAGAGAGAGAGAGAGATGACATTCACAAACTATCAAAACTCTTCACATTCTCCCTCTACTCCACCTTGCTCCACCTCACCCTCTCCCCAAGCAAGGGTAAGGAGGAGTAAGACCCTTACTCACCCTCCCAGCCTCCCTAACCCCTCCTTACCCCACCTCCCATGTAGACCTTAAGATGGCTCAGTGGTCCAGGATTTACCCCTCTTGTATCTACTTCAAATTCTCATACTGTCATCTTGTAAGAACTTGTAACCTGTGACAGAGTGCTTTTCAAAGAATTTAAATGTGTGTAATAGAGCCTACTTTATGTAGTTTGCCAATTTTGGATACTAGATATTCATTTGAGAGAGTTTATACTGGTTGAGGAGGGGATCATATTAGATATTACTAGGCATTTAATATTCTGGCTGTTGGTGTTGAATAACTACAGCAGTTGTGCTGTTCCTTACAAAGAGTCCTTTAAAAAGAATCCCCCTTTTCCCTGATTTGCTTAGAATTCCACTTTCTGTCGGTTGTGAATGGACTGAGACTCTAATAGCTGGTCCTGGTTCCAATTTGCATATAAATTTACCAGGTAAAAGGCTTTGATTGCAATGTCGGCGCAAAATAAATGTTCCATCACTGGAGAGGGTGTCTGTCATGATATGATGTGTAAAAATAAAGGAGTGAAAATAAGATGTTTCTGTCGTTTAGTAATATAGTACAAGCAACACATGGAATACATTGTTCGTGGATGGAGGATGATAGATATGCCTTGCTATAGGTTCGAACTGAGTATCTAATAAGCATTGTTAGTGTTGAGGATATTGAAGTATAATACGTCTTGATTGCCTGATGGAGAAGATTAAAGAATTGGATTTCTGGAATTGGGAAGTTGGTTCCTCTAGCTTTTTTGATGGTGTACTTGGAAAGAGACAAACCAATGAATTTTTAATAGCATAGACGCGTCTTTTGCTGATTTTGTTGTATAGTTGGGGTCAAGTGCTCAAATGCGGTACAAACAAAGCGGTCTTTATTGGGTTCTGTAGATTGAACCAGATTGGAGAGTGTGATGGCATGATTCACTCCTTCTGTTTAGGGGAGTCACCCCCTTGCCTCCTTAATATATTCTTTGACTACCTATCAAAAATATAAAATTTTCTTTCAAAACTTTACAGCACAACCATGGCTATTGAGTTGCTTGCTTTGTTTCTTGGTGGGGATCTTCTGTTCCTGTGTCTGAGAATTTTGATAATTTAGTGAAATTGATCTATCCCCATATATTGTGTGGCATCTATTTGGGAAGTTCGACTTTGAGTTATTATCCACTATAAGTGATCGATCGTGCTTGTGAATGCTTTGGATACGTTCCAACTTATAGAATTTTATGATTTATACCATTAGCGAATCTCATACTTTCATTTCCTGGGAATCTGGGGTATTATCATCTTAATAAACAGCCATAAACGAAATTTGTCTTAAAAGAGTGTCAACATCATCTTCATCATGGTGGTTGTCAGCTGTCACCAGCTAAAGAGTTCCAATCCTATTTGGCTTTCCATGCAACTTTCAACTCTTCTTTTATTGCTGGAACCCGTTTGCCGAGAACTGGAGATATATTTACTGCCCTTACTCCTTTGTTACCCAACATTTTCAGGTTTATTACTATTTCCCTTTCTCTGCTGTTGCGGATACTGCCAAACTGTACAATGATCTCAGATGGAATGTCACAAGACCGCAAGGGTTTGAAGCAGTTATGCGGGTGCGGTGCAGCCAGGTATGTTTGTAGTTGTTGCTTATCTGACAATTCTCCTGGTGCTCTGTATTGTTAATCCTGTGCCTCTGGGTTGTGAAACCTATGGAGGTAAATACAAAATTTTGAAGTTAATGTTTTCATTTAAATTCTTGTAGGGTATTCAAGTGCAAGAATACTCAGGAAATTACTGTAAACGTATACCAACAGATGTTGATCTTCCCGCGGTTTGTATCTACTCCAAAATTTCTCTTTGAACTTTTGAGAAGCTGTGGTATTTAGATCTGTAATTTAGCTCGCATCGTGTGCCTTGGCACAGAGTACCATTACCATTTTCTAGTAGATGAAATGAATGTCTGAAATTACTAATCTCACTGATATAGCGTAGTTGAATACTTGACATCCGACTTTGGATGTTATTTCTTTACTCTTCCGTGCTTGTTGTTGGCCAAAATGAAATGATTCAGAGATGGGTAAGGCTGGTGCCCACAGCTACATGTAACTGGTGTATCCTATATCGTGCATGTTTTCTTGTTCAATTGGTAAAATAGAAAGGAAAAAAATAGAATTGCTTGTATATTTTTGTTTGCATTACTTTGGCAGTTTTGGTCTGAGGGAAGAAAGATTTCTGTTTTGTTTCTTGTAATCCTAATATTTACTAATTATTGGCTGGAATTCTGCTCCTAGCTCATTCTTATCCTCAAAAAGGGAGGAGAAAGACAAAAAAGGGGGGGGGGGGGGTTGAGTGCTGTTATGCTGATCAGGCATGAATGGGTTTCATGTGTTTAAGATGGATTCTGATTGAATTGGGGAACGCTTCTAAGAAGTTCTGCGTTTTCAAACAATATTGTAACAAGTGTCCCTTATCATTGAAACATGATTTTTTTTTAAATTTTTTATATAAATGTGCTATTTTGTGTTTTAAGTTTAAAGCAATGTCTGTGCATTATACCAGACTGGATTTCATGTTTCTATCTAAGGCACTTGTTAAATGGTCATCTGTGTTAGCATGACTGTTGTACCTATGGTTTGATTTTTTAAACTACATTTGTTTTTTGCAGATTGACTGTGATAAGACTATCATGGTCTCTTTGAAACATGATGATAAACTGCAGGATGGTGCAGAATGCTCCTTCCAGGTTAGACATCACAGTTCCCCAGACAGCTTTTATATACGACCTTACATCTTCCAGTGCAGCATTCTTGCAATAATACTTTGTGATATTGCTCCCCCTTGTGTCCTCCATTCCCCCTTCCCTGTAGGTCTGTCTTCTTATGCTCATTTGTTTAGGAAACTTCTATTACACTTTTTTTTCTTTGACAATGCAGTGTGCCCTTCTGTACACCACTGTTTATGGGCAACGAAGAATACGGGTCAGCACTCTTTCCCTCCCATGCACAAGTGTTCTAAGCAACCTGTTCCGCTCCGCTGACTTGGATACTCAATTTGCATGCTTCATGAAGCAAGGTACAGTCTGATGTTATAAAAGCGATCTAAATTTATTACCTTGATCATTATGGTTAAATGGCATCTTAATTCTGTTGAAGACAAGGTCCAAGTGTTTTGGGGTGGCTCAAAGCTTGATTAGTTGGTCCTAACTTCTTATATTTGAAGCCAGTAGCTGTTATTGTACTTGCACTATTAAGATTGTCGAGATTGCGAAATCTAACCTCTATTTTTGTTGTCTGTTTGAAGCTGCCATTGAAGTGCCTTCAGCACCACTCTTGCAAGTTCGGGAGCAAATGACAAACCACTGTGTTAACATTCTGTATTCTTATCGTAAATATTGTGCAAACTTATCAGTTTCATCAGCTGGGCAACTTATACTCCCAGAGGCGCTCAAGCTCTTGCCTTTGTACACTCTTGGTAACGGTCTTCCTGTTCCATTTTATTTTTGGCTACCAGCTGTTTGGGGAGCTTTTAGCTTTTTGGACACTGTTAGCTTTTTGACTAAGAGGTTAAAAAGCTACCTAAGGTGTTTGGTTAAGAACTTTTCATATTAGCTTTTTGGACCCAACAAGCTTGTTTTTAAAAAAGATACTTGAAGAAACTTTTTGAGGTAGCTTTTCACAAACAGTTACTTCTGCAAATAGATTTCCTGTAATCAGCCAAAGTCAAACAGCTAATCCAAACAGCTACCAGCTAACAACTAGTTACCAAACAAGGCCAAAATCATTGTGTTGGCTTTGAGCTAGCGAAGTTGTGGAAGGGAACATTTACTCACTGAAGTATGTAATTTAGATTGAGCTATACGTACTTGGCTGATTAAAGACTTTCTCTTGCTGCAGCGTTGATAAAAAGCATTGGCTTGCGAACTGAGGGACGAATAGACGATCGTTCCTTTTGGATAAACTACGTTTCTTCATTGTCTACTCCATTGGCGGTTCCATTGGTGTACCCTAGGATGATAGCTATCCATGACCTTGAAACCAAGGTAACGTTGATTCCCCTTCCCCCTCTTGTTAGAGACACTGTTATACCATCACTGTTATACCATCTTCCAGTAGTCTCATTTTTCATTTCCTTTTGATGTTTTGTAGGAATTGGATGGATCAATAATTCCTCCTTCCATCCCACTTTCTAGCGAGCATTTGAGTGAGGAAGGGATCTATCTTCTTGAGAATGGTGAAGATGCATTGGTCTATATCGGAAATTCAGTTGATCCTGATGTTTTACGCCGCCTGTTTGGTGTATCCACTGTCGATGAAATCCCAACTCAGGTATTTGCTGCTTGGATCTTTTTGACTAAAGCGCTATTTATCCCTTCACACCTCATTGTTTCTTTTTTGGTGCCATTAAGTTGCCTTCAATGAGTAATTCCTTGCAATTGTCACTTGTGCCTTTTGTTTTGCCGTCATCACCAATTTGCATTTGGTGATTCAGCGAATTTGACAATATGCTGCACTTGTCCCTTTTGTTTCGGCCATTGCACAAATTCAAAATGTTTTGTACAGTATGTTTCTTGCTTTAACCTCTGCATCTTTTTTGCTTCAGTTTGTGCTCCAACAATATGATAATCCACTATCGAAGAAGTTGAATGAGGTCGTCAATGAGATACGACGCCAGAGATGTTCCTACCTCCGGTATATTCTTTATTCATGAATGTTGATTTCTTCATGATGTATTACTACCACCAGTAAGAGTTTTGATTGATTCTTGCATTTAATTCTTCATCCTCATGTGTTGCAGCTTCAAATTATGCAAGAAAGGAGATAATTTGGGTAAGCACTTCATACAACCTCATCAATAATGCTTATTGTTGATATTTCTTTGGCATTTTCTTTTTTTGCTGTTTACACAATTCGCTGTGGTTTTTAGTTCCTGGCTTAAAAAATCAGACTACTTATAGTTGTGATTTATGAGTAACTGCCATCATCATGAGTAATCTGAGAGCCTTTCTGGAGCCATTCCTGTCTACATGTCATCATACTGCCCCAAACAAACAAAAGGATAAAAGAAAAAGGAGGGAGGCAAGGTTATTAGAATCGGGATCCTAACTTCGGATCCATGGGATAGGAAGAGAATTAACCCAAATAGGATTGTGGATCGGAATGTAGATATTACAATCTCATCGAGGATTTTGGATCATAAAATCGTAGGTTCATAGATCAGGACCGCGATTTTAATATCTTTGGGGGGGGGGGGGGGTTCTTTGAGCAAGAAAGTGAGGGATTTTAGTGTGCAATTTATTAGGTTTGCTCACTATGATTATTATGATTGTTCACTCTGATTTCTATGATTGTTCTCTCGTAAATATCTAGAGCACATGCTCCAGGTGTATGTAATATATATTGATTTCAGTGAGTGACGATAATGTGACTGAGTCTCTTCCGCTTCCTCGTTTTGTTTTTGTTGCAGGGATGTTGTTCTTCTCGTATATGGTGGAAGATAAAACTCCCACAGGTCTTTCGTACGTGGAGTTTCTGGTGCATATCCATCGGCAGATCCAAAGTAAAATGGCCTGATGCAATGTAATAATGTTTCTTACTCAGATGCAGAGATACATAGCTAAGTCTCACCAGATATATTACACCAACATAAGAGTAAAATATGGTTGGCCACATTCGAGTCGGCCGTAACACCCCACCCTCTTCCTCCTACCCCTCTTTTTTTTTTTTTCTTTTTTTTTTTTTGGATAGAAAGAACTTCCTACCCCTCTTTTGATCTTTATTTCAGTGAGATAGAAATCTGGGAAAATTTTGAAGCTAGAGATATATATATGTTCATTTTTCTTTTTCTTTTTTTAAAATTGTTTTTGTTGGATCCTCATTTTGGCTGGTTCATTGTTAAGTGAGGTCATTCAATTGGTTGTGAACTATGTTGGTTTTAAGCTATCTTTGCTTGGGGACTTTTTTGAACTTCCCAACATGTTCAATCAGTGGTAATGTTTTCTTTCTGACTGACATACTGACTACTTCATCAAATTTGGACTGCCAGACGGGATTGCTCAATGCATAAACTCGTTCAGCCCGTCTAACTGCTCCAATCTGCTAAAACTCGGTCGACTCTGGTTGAACCGGCAAACCCATCTAAACCAATATATATTACATGTACCTGGAGTACGTGCTCCAAGATATCGGAATAATAAGAGTGAACAATCGTAGGACTTGGAGCATATCGGAGGTGCACGTAATGAATTGCACATTTAAATTGTCTGTCTAGTCCTTGACCCAACCATTTACACAACGTTATGTAACAAAGGTTAGACAAAAACTTGATTTGGAAACTGTATCTTCTGTCTTCACAAATTTCTCGTATTCATCTTAGGGGCAAGTCACATACTTTACCAGCTGATTGGGCGGCTAAATTATGCCTCTTTCTATCTGCAATATATATTAGATGCACCCAGAACATGTGCTTCAGATATTTGCGAGTGAACAATTATATGTATCAGAATGAACAATCATAATAATAAAAGTGAACAACCTAATACATCTGGGTGAATAATTGTAAAATCTGGAGCACATGTTCTGGGAGCACCTAATAAATTGCATTCTATACCTCTAACGAGTCAGATTCTATTCCTTGTTATCCAATTTTTTCTATCCTTGTTGAGGAAATATAGGTAGAACTTTTGAGAAAATGATTGTCTGATTATTGTATTATTTACTATTGAAAAAAGGAAATAAAGTCCCTCTCCTCAAAGCTCCCGAAGGAGTTTGAAGGCAAAAAGTGCTACTGATGTCTCGGCTATAGTCTCTACCAAGTTGATTGCCCAATAAGGAGGACCCTAACCTTGAAAGAGGTTGAGGAAATCGAAGGAGGCATCAAGGTAGCCATGGAGGACACCGCTCCCATGGGGGAGGAATTGGGCGATGAGTATATTGTGCTCACGACAGATGGGAGTGAGATGCTTGTCTTGAGGAAGCTTGTGCACCCCCATGAAGCTCCTCTTGACAAGAGTCAGTGGGAGATGCTCTTCCATTCCTAGTGTCCCATTGACGACAATGTGTGGAACCTTATCATCAACGGCGGAAGTTGTGCCAACGCCGTCTCCACCTCCATGATTAGGGAGCTCGGTCTCTCGATCACTCTGCACCCATGACCATACGCTTTCAAATGGGTAGATGAGTGCAATGACCTTATGGTAACCTGACCAACCCTCATCTCTTTGTCCATTGGGTTTGAGTATGTTGACACCTTGATTTATGATGTTGTGCCTATGGGTGAGCAATTCCAGATCCGAAACCTGAAACCTAACCAAAATTGGTCAATCGGGTCGGTTGTGGAACTTGAACCGGTCAAACGGGTAAGGGTAAGGTTCCTAAACTACTATCCTAAATCGGAACGTGGAACTTGTCAATTAGGGTTAAGTTCCAGGTATTGTCACTGAACTTGAAGATTTATGGAATTTTAAGCTTGTTATATAGCTTATGTTCTCGTGAACTTGTAATTTATTGAGACTTAATTTTTACTAAGACTATTTGCAATTTTCTATCGTTGTTTGTTTCCAAAAAATGAATTTGTAAGACTATTTTAAATGTTTGGTTTGTTTGGCCTTTAGAGCAATGTGGATCTGGCATATGGTAGTCAATATCAAAATGTAAGGATGAAATCATGACACATCAGACATTATCTTTTTAAAAGAAAAATGCTAGACTTTAGCACAACAGGCTTTTTTTTTTTTTTGAAAAAACAAAACATGTTAGAAAATATACTTAGTGTATAATAGGTGGGTACCCGGAACCGAACCTAGTACCGCAAGTAATGGTAAGGTTCTTAAAATTTAGGAATCAGTTTAAACTGGTAAGGGTAAGTGTAACGCCCCAACCTTAATCACGGGGTTAAACTCCACTTAAAGACCCTAAGCCCGCGATTAGCGCAGCGGAACACCTTAGGTCGAAGCATTACCGCCGTCTCCCAAAAGAGACAAGGCAACCACATCAAAGAACTTCCAAAACCACAAACCAACTTAACAACCTTCACATAAACTTATACAATCTTTGGATAAAGTACAACAACTTAAACATAACTTAAACTAATCAACTCCAATAAGAAATCCTGCTTGTCCTTGACTACTGATGGACTCCATGGAGAACTACCTCGATAGCCTTGAACTACCTTGCAACTGCCTTATCCTTGCCTTGGGAGCTCGAACCTCCTAAAACAAAACATTAAAACACGCAAAGGTGAGTGGGGAGACACTCAGTACGTAAACCTCCAGCACGTAAACCGTTCGAAAACGGTTTTAGTGCCGGCATTTAAAATCATTTCGAAAACGGGGAAGGGGTTAAAAAAAAAGACTTGAACGACGTGAACATAAACATAAACATAAACATAAATTCATGAAAATAGAGAGTAAGTGGGACCCTTACGATCGGTGCAAGCACCTCACACACGCGTATGCCCAAGTTGATCTATACTTGGAATGATTGACTGTTAAACAGTCGACACTGGCCAGGTCAAGGCACTCTGATCAGGAGTGCTAAAACATGGATGTTATCATAAGCATAAAATGCAGGTCCACTAAAAGATGTAAAGATATTGAAATTCATGGAACTTGACATAGCATGAAATACATGAACTATGAGTATAACTTAAACGTAAAAGCTGGACAATTTGCGTACCTTGGAACGCTAAAGTCTTTGGCGGCGCAGCTCGGCTTGGAGACGGCTTTGGGAACTTGTCAACTAAGATAAGAATAAGTAGAAACGAAGAACCGAATAAAGTTCTAAATTAGATTTATAAGTTTAGAAACTTAATAATTAACATGAAGTAACTTTTTGAGAATAAAATTTCAGGTTATAGTAAAATAGTGTTTATAGCATAACTTGAGTTAGGAAAATCGAAACAAAGTAAAAGAGTACATCTCGGAATAGAGAAAATCATAATCTACAACTTTGTCAACAGAACCAGAAGCTAAAAATGAGTGGAAGGGCCCCAAAATGGGCCCGGACAGAAGCTGAATATATGAAACTTTAAGCTTTTCGGGTCGAAAATACATGAGAAGTATGATGTAAAAGGTGATTCAAATAAAAGGACTTGAATACAAGAGAATAGGCTTGAATCAATGAGGAATAGGATGATTATAAATTGGAAGCTCGGATGCGAAAATAATGAGTTCAACTATGGTTTGATAATACGATATGGAATGAAAAGACGAAATGGAGCAAGATATACATGTCCAAATGTGAATAAAAGCAAGCTTGGATTAATGAACTATGAAATGAGTGATGAAATGAGGAATGAATTGGATAACATTAGAGATTATCAAGCTAGAAAGAGCTTTTAGCTAGAGCAAAGATATTGAACACGATACTTAAAGAAATATAGGAAATAAGGACTTACTAACACATTAGCTCTTGAAGAGTATAAATAAGAAATACTTATGACAACAGGATTTTACATATACACTTAAACACATAACTCTATAATGACAATATATATCCATGACTCATTTATACCTAGAACCCCTCATTGGGTTGATTTGAGGCCCAAAAGCTAATAATTTACAAAGGTTATTTTGAGCAGAAAACCATTCTGGACAGCCCGGTTTTCCGGGGTCGTAACTCACACTTCCGATATCGGATGACAAAGAACCATACCTTTCCGGAAAGCTTGATACATGGCCTAAAACTTTCATGTTTACCATAAAAACCAAAGAGGTCTCCAAAAGGACGAAAAACAGCCCTCAAAACACTGACTCAGAATTCGTATTTAAAAACGTGAGGTTACGGTTTTGGTCGTAACTCGGGCTATACATGTCGGAAATTCGAAATTCCAAAGCCTATGGTTTGCTAACACCTTAAGCTATCCAATGGAGTATAAATTTGGGCAAAAATCTCACTTTTATAATTCTGTACATTTCCAGAATTGAAAACAGTAGCTAAAACACCTAAAACTCATCTTTTAACTGGATTTTCCCACTCTTAATCATAATAAAACTTAACCAAATTTCATCTAGCCTTAATCCACCATATTTCCAGAATATAAACCATGAAAAACTCTTCATCAAAGGCCTTGAAAACCACATGCATCCATGGATTAAACATTAACTTCACATAATAAACACACTCTTGAACTCTTGCTCCAAAACTCACAAATTCACCCAATTTAAGCATGATAACTCTTAATTCATAAACTCACAACAATATCTCAGCCCTTAAACACATAAAAACTCACAAGAAATCCACATGCATCGACACTAATTCATCATCCACCATGAATTCAACAAGAACCTCTCAAAAACTCATCCAAACACACATGCATAAACTTGAAACTCAAACCCTAACTTAACCACAACAATTATATACTTGAATTCATGAATAAAGAGAGTAAAAGAGATGGAATTCACCAAATAAACATAAATTAAACATAGAATTTCAGATTAGGTTTGAAAGAAATTGAAGTGGGGTTTGAGAGATTACCCTTGGAGTTAAAAATGGATGAAAACACAAGAGAGAGGAAGAGGGGGATGCACTGCTGGAAACCGCCGCCGGCTGGCCGGAAAAGTGGCCGGAAACTGGCCGGAGCTGGCTGGGAGTGGACACCAAGAGGAGGGAGAGGGAGGAGTTTGAGAGTTTGAGAGTGTAGTGAGAGAAAATGAGATGGGTGTTGAATTGAGTTAAAATGAGCCTCGGACTTCTACTACTACTATTGTATACTCCCTCACTTAATTTAAAACACCAATACTAACTTAATTAAAATCTGAAAATACAACTTTAATAAATTAGTTTTAAGTAAATAAATTAAAAGTAATTAGTTTGGTTCAAATTTGAAAAGAAGTGAGGTGTATTGAGACCCCCTTCTACTAAACATTTAAAACACACTTAAAACTATCATCCAATTACCAATGCTAACAATAAATGAGATTAAAACCTTAATTAAAAATAATAATAGGATGATAACATTAGGAGTAATTAAATGGTAATCGAGGTAGTAACTTGAAATATCGGGTTTTTGTAGGAAATAAAATATATCGATAATAATTGGGTAACATAAAAATAAAATACAATGACACTTGAATTAAAATAATAAGGTGAAAAATTACCTCTTGAAATTATGTAAGGGATTAAAATGTAAGAAATTAAAATTGGAACGGTAAAATATATATATATAAATCGGAACAAGTAATTCGTAACCGATTCTCGGTAAGTAAATTTATAACGTAAAACGTATAAACTGAAATACTTTAACTTATTGAACGAATATGTAAAGTAACTTTTAAGCCGATAATTCGGCACCTTAGCCATCTCCTGCGCGAAACTTGTCACCGATAACTAAAAATAAACGAGTACGTTGATAAATAATAAAATAAACGCGAAAAAAAAAAAATTATAACACGATTTAGATAATTACTGTGATTAATAAGTAATTAAACATGATTTTGGGGTGGGTTATTACACCCTCCCCCCCTAAAAAGAAGTTTCGTCCCCGAAACTTGATTGCGGTTAAAACGTGATTGATTACCTCAAAAGAGATGAGGATATCGCTCTTTCATGCCTTCCTCGGTTTCCCACGTGGCTTCCGAGGTATCTTGATTTGCCCACAACACTTTGACTAATGGGACCTCTTTCGTGCGTAACTTCTTGATTCGTCGATCCAGAATTTGGACCGGTTGCTGCTCGAAGGTTAGATCTTCGGCCAAAAGCGGCGGCTCTTCCGCTAGAACATGCTTCGGGTCCGGCACGTACCCCCGGAGTTGCGACACATGAAAAACATCGTGGGTCCTTCCTAGACTAGAAGGTAACTCTATTCGGTATGCTACCGGGTTTATCTTTTCTGTCACCGGATATGGCCCAATGTAGCGGGGGCTTAGCTTCCCTTTGATGTTAAATCTTCGAATCCCTTTCGTCGGGGAAATCTTGAGAAAAACGTGATCTCCAACTTGGAATTCCAGAGGTTTTCGCCTCTTATCTGCATAGCTCTTTTGCCGACCTTGAGCAGTCTTGATGTGTTGTTGGATGACTCGGACCTTATCGGTCGTGTCTTGGATTAGTTCCGGACCTATGATCAACGCTTCATCTAACTCTCCCCAACATAGTGGGGTTCGACATCTTCTGCCATAGAGTGCTTCAAACGGGGCCATTTTAATAGTGGTCTGGTAGCTATTATTATATGAAAACTCTACGAGTGGGAGAAACTGATCCCAGTTCCCTTGAAAATCCAGAACACATGCTCGCAACATATCTTCCACGATCTGGTTAACCCTCTCGGTTTGACCATCATTCTCCGGATGATATGAGCTACTAAAACTGAGTCGCGTACCAAAAGCTTTCTGCAACACACTCCAAAATCTTGATCGAACTGGTATCTCGGTCGGATACTATTTCTCTTGGGATTCCGTGTAAACGGACAATTTCTTGAATGTATATATCAGCTAGCTTATCTACCTTCCATCCTTCGTGGATAGGGATAAAATGCGCCGACTTGGTCAGGCGATCTACAATTACCCAGATGGCATTCTTCCTGGACATGGTGAGGGGTAGACCCATGATGAAATCCATAGAGACTGACTCCCATTTCCATGTGGGAATTTCTAAAGGTCGGAGTTCTCCTGATGGTCGTTGATGTTCGGCCTTGATCCTTTGACAGGTTAGACACTTGTTCACATAATTGGCTATGTCTTTCTTCATGTTTGGCCACCAGAAATTTTCCTTTAAATCCCTATACATTTTGGTACCTCCAGGGTGTACCGAATACGATGAATTGTGGCTCTCTTCCATAAGCTTCAGCCTTAAATCTCCCCTGTTAGACACACACAACCTATTTTGAAATCTTAGGGTTCCATCATCTTGAATTAGAAATCCCGGCATCCCTTTCGTGACAAGATTATCCATAATTCTCCTGAGTTCAGGATCATTCATCATTCATCTTAATTTCCTCAATGATAGATGGCTGTAGAGATAAAGCAGCTAACTTTCTGGTCACTTCCCCTTGCTTAACCAGCTCGATGTTTTCCTGGTATAGTTCTGGTTGCAGCTTTGGGTGAACCCCTAGATAGGTCAACCTTCCATGCTGAGTCTTTCTACTCAGGGCATCGGCCACCACATTTGCTTTGCCAGGGTGATATTGGATCTCTAAATCATAATCTTTGATAAGTTCTAGCCATCTTCGCTGCCTTAGATTTAACTCCTTCTAAGTAAATATATACTT
This sequence comes from Portulaca oleracea, assembly GCA_029582165.1. Classification (NCBI taxonomy): domain Eukaryota; kingdom Viridiplantae; phylum Streptophyta; class Magnoliopsida; order Caryophyllales; family Portulacaceae; genus Portulaca; species Portulaca oleracea. The sequence goes on from CM055893.1 coordinate 356,138, forward strand.
GAGACTCTTGTGATCCGTAAAGATAGTCGTATGAACTCCATACAGGTAATGCCTCCAAATCTTCAAGGCAAACACCACTGCTGCTAACTCTAGATCATGAGTGGGATAATTCTTCTCGTAAGGCTTTAACTGCCGCGACGCATATGCGATCACCTTATCATCTTGCATTAACACACATCCCAAGCCTTGATGGGACGCATCGCTATATACAACATACTCTCTTCCTTCCTCGGGAAGGGATAACACTGGCGCGGTCGTTAACTTCCCCTTGAGCACTTGGAAGGCTTCTTCACACTCGTCAGACCATTCGAAACGAGTCGATTTCTTGAGAAGGTTGGTTAATGGTAAGGCCAACTTAGAGAAATTCGGTACGAATCTCCTATAATATCCTGCCATTCCTAAGAAACTTCGCACTTCGCTGACTGTAGAGGGTCTTGCCCAGCTTTGAACGGCAGAAACCTTGCTGGGGTCCACTTGGATCCCTTTACTGGTGACTATATGTCCCAAAAATGCTACTTCCTTTAACCAAAACTCACATTTTGAAAACTTGGCGAACAGTTGTCGCTCTCTTAGAGTCTGGAGAACAATCCTCAGATGGTTCTCATGTTCCTCTTGACTTCGAGAATAGACTAGAATATCATCTATAAATACCACCACGAACTTATCCAAATAGGGTTTGAACACCCTGTTCATCAGGTCCATAAACACTGCCGGTGCATTGGTAAGCCCAAAAGGCATCACTGTAAACTCATAGTGACCGTATCTTGTCCTAAAGCGGTCTTGGGTATATCCTCGGCTCTAACTCGATGGTGGTATCTGATCTCAAATCTATCTTAGAAAACATTCCGGCTCCTTGAAGCTGGTCAAACAAGTCATCAATCCTTGGTAGAGGGTATTTGTTCTTGATGGTCACCTTATTTAGCTCGCGATAATCGATACATAGCCTTAAACTACCGTCTTTCTTCTTTACAAACAAAGACGGGGCTCCCGGTGATGTCTTTGGTGCGATGAAACCCTTGATCAAAAGATCATCCAATTGCTCTCTTAATTCCTTAAGCTCTGCAGGCGCCATTCTATACGGTGCCTTAGATATAGGTCTTGTTCCTGGGATTAGCTCAATCTCAAAATCAATTTCCCTCCTCGGGGGTAGCTTTGTAACTTCTTCTGGGAAGACATCTTGAAAATCACGCACTACGGGGATCTCTTCTATCTTGGGCGGAGTCTTCAAATCCTGACTTACAAAACATAGGTAGCCTTCGCACCCATGATTAAGCATCTTTCGAGCCTTTACGTAGGTTATGATGGGGCACGGGTTAGCTCCTAAGTCCCCAATGAAATGAACTTCCGTACCCGAGGCATTCTTAAGAATGACTATCCCCTCATTACACTTGATTTGGGCTTGCGTCGAGATCAACCAATCCATACCCAGAATGATATCAAACCCTTTTAGATCTAACTGAATAAGATTAGCGGAAATATCTCTGACTTCAACATGAGTGGAACACCCACAAAACTAGTCGTGCAAAGCATGGTTTGACCATTAGGTAGGCTAATAGAATAATTCACTCTACTAGCTAGATTTTGAAACTTTAACTTTGAGGCAACTTTAGTTGAAATAAAAGAATGCGTTGCTCCAGAATCAAATAATGCAGTTAAGGGTTGCATATATATACAAACTATGCCAGTGACAACCATACCAGATTTCGCTGCCTCTTTCTTGCTCATGACGTAGGCCTGACCCACTGAGCCTTGTTGTGGTGCTGCCCTGCTTGGCGGTGCGAGACGTGTGGTGCCTGGTTCGCCTCCGGCCTCTCTTTGGACATTCTGCAGCTTTATGATCCGGGGCTCCACACCATAAGCAGTTCCCCGTACCTACCCGACACTGGGCAGTAGTGTGGTTGGTCCTACCACATTTCTTGCAGGGTTCCCTAATGTTGACAGGAGCTGCTTGGTTTCTTGGGGCCGGAGGCACTGGCCTCTTGGCTGGGTTGCTTCCCACATTCGAGGCACTTGATGCTCCTCTGTCGTTCCACCTTCTTTTGGCATTTCCTTGGTTTCCAGGGTTTAGAGCTCTCAGCTCCTTTCTTACTCGTTCTACCTCTGCAGCCTCTCTCGCATTTCTGCATGGTTCAAGTCGTGGGAGGATAATCGACTACGAATATATGGCGCTAGGCCTCCTCATGCTCGGGTTAACTTCAACCTCTCCGATGCAACATATTCAGGGCGAATCGGGATAGCTCGTTGAACTTGGCGGTGTACTGCACTACTGATATATCTTTGTTAAGCATACTCCACTCTAGGAATTCCTTCTCTTTCTGACGCCTAAGAGAGGTAGGGTAAAACTGAGCTCGTAAATCGCTTAGGAAGTCACTCCAAGACTTCGCGTCCTTGATACTTATCCTTGATGGTTCCCCACCAAATATCCGCTTCTCCCTTCAGATAGTAGGTGCCTATGGCTAGCTTCTTATCTTCCGGTACCTCGACCACTTCAAAGATCTTTTCGAATTCACGAATCCATTCTTCTAGCGCTAGGTGGTCATAGCCCCTTTGTAAAAGATGGGTTCCTTCGGGCTACCCTATCAGCATAATTCTCTTCTCTTGCCCTACTCGCTTGGCCCGTAGGTGGAAAGGGTATGCGCCTAAACAACTCTTGCATCAACATCCCAAAGGGGTCAGGGTGTTGGGGCTGATTAAAAGGCAGATCCTAGAGAAGACTCGAGGGTTAACCATCCACGGTTCAATTGAGGTCCCCGCAGTTCTAAAAGATTCCCCTCGTCCGTTTCCGGTTCTTCTGCGATGGCGTATTTCTTGAACTTTGCGACATGCTACAATATTACAACAAAATATCTTATTAACCACATAACTTAGCATTATCCCCTATTTTATAGCCCCTTTTTTCAGAAACCCAAATTTTAATCAAATGCTCCCGCATAGAACCTTGATCCCTTGGTCAAATCTTAGGTATCAACCAAAACATATATACTTGCATAATTAAAATCTCAAGAGAATTCCCACAATCCCAATATATCAGAACCAGAATCCATAATACATATAAATCCATAAATACCGTAACATCCATCCATATTCATAAAATAAAGATAGCAATTCCACTTGTGATTGTCATAGAGTTTTATCTCCACTTCCAATCCTAATACATGCGAAAAGAAAAAAAAACAAAAACTAAGGCATCATGTTTTTCATCCCTTGAATTACAAATCCATGCTCCCCTCCACAAAATACTCATAGGGAGATTACAAAATAAGCATTGTTTGGCTAATTACACTGATGACCCAAAAGCAAGAACCTAGTCACCCATGGTGTACTGACTGTCATCTAGCCTATATCTATGGTCGGCGCCTTGCTAATCTGCACAGATCGACTACGATGGCTATCACTAAACATGGGAATTAGACCCTCTTGTTCTTGATCCCCATCCTCTTCCACACGTCGAAGTCGTAGAGGATGGCGCTCTTGCGTGGGGTGTGCGAACTCGGGCCCTAAAGCGGTCAATCGAAATCGTTCTCGTCGGGGCGGCGGTGTAGACGCACGCTTCACATCCTTTGATCTGCTTCGGCTCGGGGCACACCTCGTGTTGATCTAGATCCATACTAGGATCTTCTTCTTCATTTCCAGCTAGTTGAGCGGTAGGCGTAGACTCCCCATGAGACGATCGATTCGGGACGATTGAACGTCCGATGAGGTATGGTGAGAAGTGTAGACGGACTTCATCCGCCGGGGGAGCGAACACGTGAGCCGGGGCTTTTCCCGCGTTGGTAGGCGCCGGTAAACCTATCACCTCGTGAAGGTAGGGTCCTAACTTGCTGACGTGAAGACCCAAAGATTGTGCAGCCTGCGTGATCATTATCTCCATGACAATCTGGTTCCAAGCCCCTATGTAGTTAACACACCATGCGTGGCGTCCGGGTTCTCCCCGTATAAGCAGCTGACGGTACCGGTCTCGGATATCATCCCACGGGCTCACGTGGGGAAGAGTCGCTAAAAGACATCGGGCTCGGCAGACGTCATCGTGATATTCGGACTTGGGATTTGCAGCGCAATGTGCATCGAGAACATTTTGCAACGCCTTAAGATGGGCGTGAACGTTGGTGGCGGGGTCCATAAACATTGCGAACGGATTCGGGAGGGGGTTACCATCGTTATCCATCTATACCATACATAAAATACAAAGCAAGATTTTAAGATCTCATCAAGGCCAAAATAAACAGCTAAATGCAATTAAAAGGAACAACTTTGCGAAAAGGTTCGAGACTCAACCAAGATAACCTCTTATAAGCGATTTAAGAAGCTCTCATTTCATCTTTGGAAATTGCCTTAGACTTGCTTGACAATTCTAGACCTCATAAACTTAGTCCCTTTTTGGACTACCTTAACACTTTTCGTCCACACTTATCATTTATAACCCATGCCATGGTCCCACTTGGGACTCACTTTATAAGCTTTTCGATAACTCCCAAAGACTTTGAGGAAATTTCTTGACGAACTTCAAACTCTTCCCATGGTATTCATTAACTCTTCTTACATATATTACTAGGCTCAACTCATTTTACCTAGTTTCCCCCTTACGGATTTTGACTAAAACTTTCTTAAAATCCTGGGAGAATTTCGGCAGCACCTTCCCTGTAATTAGAACTACTCCCAAATTTACAAAGTCTTGAAAACCTGCACGGAAGCACAATTTACATACTAACCCAATATATATAGAGCTTCAAGCTCACCAACAATTCCCAACATATCACCTAACATACTCATACTCATCATGTAAAGGCTTGTACTCACATGCCTATCTTTCTCCTTAAGGGAGGATCCATAACTTAAGAAATCCTATAATTCCCAAATACTCAACCAAAACCTGGGCTCTGATACCACAACTGTAACGCCCCAACCTTAATCACGGGGTTAAACTCCACTTAAAGACCCTAAGCCCGCGATTAGCGCAGCGGAACACCTTAGGTCGAAGCATTACCGCCGTCTCCCAAAAGAGACAAGGCAACCACATCAAAGAACTTCCAAAACCACAAACCAACTTAACAACCTTCACATAAACTTATACAATCTTTGGATAAAGTACAACAACTTAAACATAACTTAAACTAATCAACTCCAATAAGAAATCCTGCTTGTCCTTGACTACTGATGGACTCCATGGAGAACTACCTCGATAGCCTTGAACTACCTTGCAACTGCCTTATCCTTGCCTTGGGAGCTCGAACCTCCTAAAACAAAACATTAAAACACGCAAAGGTGAGTGGGAGACACTCGAGACGTAAACCTCCAAGACGTAAACCGTTCAAAGCGGTTTTAGTGCGGCATTTAAAATCATTTCAAAGCGGGAAGGGGTTAAAAAAAAGACTTGAGCAGCGTGAACATAAACATAAACATAAACATAAATTCATGAAAATAGAGAGTAAGTGGGACTTTACGATCGGTGCAAGCACCTCACACACGCGCGTATGCCCAAGTTGATCTATACTTGGAATGATTGGTATTAAGCGATGCGACCTTTGTCGAGGCACTCGATCGAGTGCTAAAACATGGATGTTATCATAAGCATAAAATGCAGGTCCACTAAAAGATGTAAAGATATTGAAATTCATGGAACTTGACATAGCATGAAATACATGAACTATGAGTATAACTTAAGCGTAAAAATGGACAATTTGCGTACCTTGGAACGCTAAAGTCTTTGGCATGGCTTGAGAGCGGCTTTGGGAACTTGTCAACTAAGATAAGAATAAGTAGAAACGAAGAACCGAATAAAGTTCTAAATTAGATTTATAAGTTTAGAAACTTAATAATTAAAATGAAGTAACTTTCGAGAATAAAATTTCAGGTTATAGTAAAATAGTGTTTATAGCATAACTTGAGTTAGGAAAATCGAAACAAAGTAAAAGAGTACATCTCGGAATAGAGAAAATCATAATCTACAACTTTGTCAACAGAACCAGAAGCTAAAAATGAGTGGAAGGGCCCCAAAATGGGCCCGGACAGAAGCTGAATATATGAAACTTTAAGCTTTTTGGGTCGAAAATACATGAGAAGTATGATGTAAAAGGTGATTCAAATAAAAGGACTTGAATACAAGAGAATAGGCTTGAATCAATGAGGAATAGGATGATTATAAATTGGAAGCTCGGATGCGAAAATAATGAGTTCAACTATGGTTTGATAATACGATATGGAATGAAAAGACGAAATGGAGCAAGATATACATGTCCAAATGTGAATAAAAGCAAGCTTGGATTAATGAACTATGAAATGAGTGATGAAATGAGGAATGAATTGGATAACATTAGAGATTATCAAGCTAGAAAGAGCTTTTAGCTAGAGCAAAGATATTGAACACGATACTTAAAGAAATATAGGAAATAAGGACTTACTAACACATTAGCTCTTGAAGAGTATACATAAGACTTACTTAGGACTCCAGGATGGTACATTTAGCCTTAAACACATAACTCTATAATGACAATATATATCCATGACTCATTTATACCTAGAACCCCTCATTGGGTTGATTTGAGGCCCAAAAGCTAATAATTTACAAAGGTTATTTTGAGCAGAAAACCATTCTGGACAGCCCGGTTTTCCGGGGTCGTAACTCACACTTCCGATATCGGATGACAAAGAACCATACCTTTCCGGAAAGCTTGATACATGGCCTAAAACTTTCATGTTTACCATAAAAACCAAAGAGGTCTCCAAAAGGACGAAAAACAGCCCTCAAAACACTGACTCAGAATTCGTATTTAAAAACGTGAGGTTACGGTTTTGGTCGTAACTCGGGCTATACATGTCGGAAATTCGAAATTCCAAAGCCTATGGTTTGCTAACACCTTAAGCTATCCAATGGAGTATAAATTTGGGCAAAAATCTCACTTTTATAATTCTGTACATTTCCAGAATTGAAAACAGTAGCTAAAACACCTAAAACTCATCTTTTAACTGGATTTTCCCACTCTTAATCATAATAAAACTTAACCAAATTTCATCTAGCCTTAATCCACCATATTTCCAGAATATAAACCATGAAAAACTCTTCATCAAAGGCCTTGAAAACCACATGCATCCATGGATTAAACATTAACTTCACATAATAAACACACTCTTGAACTCTTGCTCCAAAACTCACAAATTCACCCAATTTAAGCATGATAACTCTTAATTCATAAACTCACAACAATATCTCAGCCCTTAAACACATAAAAACTCACAAGAAATCCACATGCATCAACACTAATTCATCATCCACCATGAATTCAACAAGAACCTCTCAAAAACTCATCCAAACACACATGCATAAACTTGAAACTCAAACCCTAACTTAACCACAACAATTATATACTTGAATTCATGAATAAAGAGAGTAAAAGAGATGGAATTCACCAAATAAACATAAATTAAACATAGAATTTCAGATTAGGTTTGAAAGAAATTGAAGTGGGGTTTGAGAGATTACCCTTGGAGTTAAAAATGGATGAAAACACAAGAGAGAGGAAGAGGGGGATGCACTGCGCCGGAAACCGCCGCCGGCTGGCCGGAAAAGTGGCCGGAAACTGGCCGGAGCTGGCTGGGAGTGGACACCAAGAGGAGGGAGAGGGAGGAGTTTGAGAGTTTGAGAGTGTAGTGAGAGAAAATGAGATGGGTGTTGAATTGAGTTAAAATGAGCCTCGCACTTCTACTACTACTATTGTATACTCCCTCACTTAATTTAAAACACCAATACTAACTTAATTAAAATCTGAAAATACAACTTTAATAAATTAGTTTTAAGTAAATAAATTAAAAGTAATTAGTTTGGTTCAAATTTGAAAAGAAGTGAGGTGTATTGAGACCCCCTTCTACTAAACATTTAAAACACACTTAAAACTATCATCCAATTACCAATGCTAACAATAAATGAGATTAAAACCTTAATTAAAAATAATAATAGGATGATAACATTAGGAGTAATTAAATGGTAATCGAGGTAGTAACTTGAAATATCGGGTTTTGTAGTAAATAAAATATATCGATAATAATTGGGTAACATAAAAATAAAATACAATGACACTTGAATTAAAATAATAAGGTGAAAAATTACCTCTTGAAATTATGTAAGGGATTAAAATGTAAGAAATTAAAATTGGAACGGTAAAATATATATATATAAATCGGAACAAGTAATTCGTAACCGATTCTCGGTAAGTAAATTTATAACGTAAAACGTATAAACTGAAATACTTTAACTTATTGAACGAATATGTAAAGTAACTTTTAAGCCGATAATTCGGCACCTTAGCCATCTCCTGCGCGAAACTTGTCACCGATAACTAAAAATAAACGACTACGTTGATAAATAATAAAATAAACGCGAAAAAAAAAAATTATAACACGATTTAGATAATTACTGTGATTAATAAGTAATTAAACATGATTTTGGGGTGGGTTATTACACCCTCCCCCCCTAAAAAGAAGTTTCGTCCCCGAAACTTGATTGCGGTTAAAACGTGATTGATTACCTCAAAAGAGATGAGGATATCGCTCTTTCATGCCTTCCTCGGTTTCCCACGTGGCTTCCGAGGTATCTTGATTTGCCCACAGCACTTTGACTAATGGGACCTCTTTCGTGCGTAACTTCTTGATTCGTCGATCCAGAATTTGGACCGGTTGCTGCTCGAAGGTTAGATCTTCGGCCAAAAGCGGCGGCTCTTCCGCTAGAACATGCTTCGGGTCCGGCACGTACCCCCGGAGTTGCGACACATGAAAAACATCGTGGGTCCTTCCTAGACTAGAAGGTAACTCTATTCGGTATGCTACCGGGTTTATCTTTTACACGGATATGGCCCGATGTAGCGGGGCTTAGCTTCCCTTTGATGTTAAATCTTGAATCCCTTCGTCGGAAATCTTGAGAAAAAGCGTGATCTCAACTTGGAATTCGGAGGTTTTCGCCTCTTATCTGCATAGCTCTTTTGCCGACCTTGGCGATCTTGATGTGTTGTTGGATGACTCGGACCTTATCGGTCGTGTCTTGGATTAGTTCCGGACCTATGATCAACGCTTCATCTAACTCTCCCCAGCATAGTGGGGTTCGACATCTTCTGCCATAGAGTGCTTCAAAAGGGGCCATTTTAATAGTGGTGCAGTAGCTATTATTATGAAAACTCTATGAGTGGGAGAAAGCGATCGATTCCTTGAAAATCCAGAACACATGCTCATGACATATCTTCCACGATCTGGTTAACCCTCTCGGTTTGACCATCATTCTCGGATGATATGAGCTACTAAAGAGTCGCGTACCAAAGCTTTCGCAACACACTCCAAAATCTTGATTTGGAACCTGGTATCTCGGTCGGATACTATTTCTCTTGGGATTCCGTGTAAACGGACAATTTCTTGAATGTATATATTAGCTAGCTTATCTACCTTCCATCCTTCGTGGATAGGGATAAAATGCGCCGACTTGGTCAGGCGATCTACAATTACGGATGGCATTCTTCCTAGACATGGTGAGGGTAGACCCATGATGAAATCCATAGACTGACTCCCATTTCCATGTGGGAATTTCTAAAGGTCGGAGTTCTCCTGATGGTCGTTGATGTTCGGCCTTGATCCTTTGACAGGTTAGACACTTGTTCACATAATTGGCTATGTCTTTCTTCATGTTTGGCCACCAGAAATTTTCCTTTAAATCCCTATACATTTTGGTACCTCCAGGGTGTACCGAATACGATGAATTGTGGCTCTCTTCCATAAGCTTCAGCCTTAAATCTCCCCTGTTAGACACACACAACCTATTTTGAAATCTTAGGGTTCCATCATCTTGAATTAGAAATCCCGGCATCCCTTTCGTGACAAGATTATCCATAATTCTCTGAGTTCGGGATCATTCATCTGATCTTAATTTCCTCAATGATAGATGGCTGTAGAGATAAAGCGGCTAACTTTCGGTCACTTCCCTTGCTTAACCATTTCGATGTTTTCTGGTATAGTTAAGTTGCGACTTTGGGTGAACCCTAGATAGGTCAACCTTCCATCTTTGAGTCTTTCTACTCAGGGCATCGGCCACCACATTTGCTTTGCCAGGGTGATATTGGATCTCTAAATCATAATCTTTGATAAGTTCTAGCCATCTTCGCTGCCTTAGATTTAACTCCTTCTAAGTAAATATATACTTGAGACTCTTGTGATCCGTAAAGATAGTCGTATGAACTCCATACAGGTAATGCCTCCAAATCTTCAAGGCAAACACCACTGCTGCTAACTTTAGATCATGAGTGGGATAATTCTTCTCGTAAGGCTTTAACTGCCGCGACGCATATGCGATCACCTTATCATCTTGCATTAACACACATCCCAAGCCTTGATGGGACGCATCGCTATATACAACATACTCTCTTCCTTCCTCGGGAAGGGATAACACTGGCGCGGTCGTTAACTTCCCCTTGAGCACTTGGAAGGCTTCTTCACACTCGTCAGACCATTCGAAACAAGTCGATTTCTTGAGAAGGTTGGTTAATGGTAAGGCCAACTTAGAGAAATTCGGTACGAATCTCCTATAATATTCTGCCATTCCTAAGAAACTTCGCACTTTGCTGACTGTAGAGGGTCTTGCCCAACTTTGAACGGCAGAAACCTTGCTGGGGTCCACTTGGATCCCTTTACTGGTGACTATATGTCCCAAAAATGCTACTTCCTTTAACCAAAACTCACATTTTGAAAACTTGGCGAGGTTGTCGCTCTCTTAGAGTCCGGAGAACAATCCTCGGATGGTTCTCATGTTCCTCTTGACTTGAGAATAGACTAGAATATCATCTATAAATACCACCACGAACTTATCCAAATAGGGTTTGAACACCTGTTCATCAGTCCATAAACAACTGCGGTGCATTGGTAAGCCCAAAGGCATCACTTGTAAACTCATAGTGACCGTATCTTGTCCTAAAAGCGGTCTTGGGTATATCCTCGCTCTAACTCTGGTGGTGGTATCTGATCTCAAATCTATCTTAGAAAACATTCGGCTCCTTGAAATTGGTCAAACAAGTCATCAATCCTTGGTAGAGGGTATTTGTTCTTGATGGTCACCTTATTTAGCTCGCGATAATCGATACATAGCCTTAAACTACCGTCTTTCTTCTTTACAAACGGCGGGGCTCCCGGTGATGTCTTTGAGTCGATGAAACCCTTGATCAAAAGATCATCCAATTGCTCTCTTAATTCCTTAAGCTCTGCAGCGCCATTCTATCTGATTGCCTTAGATATAGGTCTTGTTCCCGGGATTAGCTCAATCTCAAAATCAATTTCCCTCCTCGGGGGTAGCTTTGTAACTTCTTCTGGGAAGACATCTTGAAAATCACGCACTACGGGGATCTCTTCTATCTTGGGCGGAGTCTTCAAATCCTGACTTACAAAACATAGGTAGCCTTCGCACCCATGATTAAGCATCTTTCGAGCCTTTACGTAGGTTATGATGGGGCACGGGTTAGCTCCTAAGTCCCCAATGAAATGAACTTCCGTACCCGAGGCATTCTTAAGAATGACTATCCCCTCATTACACTTGATTTGGGCTTGCGTCGAGATCAACCAATCCATACCCAGAATGATATCAAACCCTTTTAGATCTAACTGAATAAGATTAGCGGGAAATATCTCTGACTTCAACATGAGTGGAACACCCACAAAACTAGTCGTGCAAAGCATGGTTTGACCATTAGGTAGGCTAATAGAATAATTCACTCTACTAGCTAGATTTTGAAACTTTAACTTTGAGGCAACTTTAGTTGAAATAAAAGAATGCGTTGCTCCAGAATCAAATAATGCAGTTAAGGGTTGCATATATATACAAACTATGCCAGTGACAACCATACAGTTATTGCCTCTTTCTTGCTCATGGCGTAGGCTGACCCATCGAGCCTTGTTGTGGTCTTGCCACCTTGGCGGTGCGAGGCGTGTGGTGCACAGTTCGGTCTCGGCCTCTCTTTGGACATTCTGCAGCTTTATGATCCGGGGCTCCACACCATAAGCAGTTCCCCGTACCTACCCGACACTGGGCAATAGTGTGGTTGGTCCTACCACATTTCTTGCAGGGTTCCCTAATGTTGTGAGGCTGCTTGGTTTCTTGGGGCCGGAGGCACTGGCCTCTTGGCTGGGTTGCTTCCCACATTCGAGGCACTTGATGCTCCTCTGTCGTTCCACCTTCTTTTGGCATTTCCTTGGTTTCCAGGGTTTAGAGCTCTCAGCTCCTTTCTTACTCGTTCTACCTCTGCAGCTCTCTCGTACATTTCCTGCATGGTTCGGAAGTCGTGGGAGGATAACTGACTACGAATATATGGCGCTAGGCCTCCCTCATATCGGGTTAACTTCAACCTCTCCGATGCAACATATTCTGGGGCGAATCGGGATAGCTCGTTGAACTTGGCGATTATCTTGCACTCTTGATATATCTTTGTTAAGCATACTCCACTCTAGGAATTCCTTCTCTTTCTGACGCCTAAGAGAGGTAGGGTAAAACTGAGCTCGTAAATCGCTTAGGAAGTCACTCCAAGACTTTGCGGTCCCTTGATACTTATCCTTGATGGTTCCCCACCAAATATCCGCTTCTCCCTTGGATAGTAGGTGCCTATGGCTAGCTTCTTATCTTAGGTACCTCGACCACTTCAAAGATCTTTTCGAATTCACGAATCCATTCTTCTAGCGCTACAGGGTCATAGCCCCCTTTGTAAAAAGATGGGTTCCTTCGGGCTACCCTATCAGCATAATTCTCTTCTCTTGCCCTACTCGCTTGGCCCGTAGGTGGAAAGGGTATGCGCCTAAACAACTCTTGCATCAACATCCCAAAGGGGGTGTTGGGTGATTAAAGAGCAGATCCTAGAGAAGACTCGGAGGGTTAACCATCCTGGGTTCAATTGAGGTCCCTGCAGTTCTAAAAGATTCCCCTCAGCGGTCCCGTTTCCGGGTTCTTCCTGCGATGGCGTATTTCTTGAACTTTGCGACATGCTACAATATTACAACAAAATATCTTATTAACCACATAACTTAGCATTATCCCCCTATTTTATAGCCCCCTTTTTTTTCGTAAAACCCAAATTTTAATCAAATGCTCCCGCATAGAACCTTGATCCCTTGGTCAAATCTTAGGTATCAACCAAAAACATATATACTTGCATAATTAAAATCTCAAGAGAATTCCCACAATCCCAATATACTGTAAACTGCAGAATCCATAATACATATAAATCCATAAATACCGTAACATCCATCCATATTCATAAAATAAAGATAGCAATTCCACTTGTGATTGTCATAGAGTTTTATCTCCACTTCCAATCCTAATACATGCGGAAAAAAAAAACAAAAACTAAGGCATCATGTTTTTCATCCCTTGAATTACAAATCCATGCTCCCCTCCACAAAATACTCATAGGGAGATTACAAAATAAGCATTGTTTGGCTAATTACACTGATGACCCAAAAGCAAGAACCTAGTCACCCATGGTGTACTGACTGTCATCTAGCCTATATCTATGGTCGGCGCCTTGCTAATCCTGCACAACGGTCGACTACCGATGGCTATCACTAAACATGGGAATTAGACCCCTCTTGTTCTTGATCCCCATCCTCTTCCACACGTCGAAGTCGTAGAGGATGAGCGCTCTTGCGTGGGGTGTGCCGAATCCTGGGCCCTAAAGCGGTCCAATCGAAATCGTTCTCCGTCGGGCGGCGGTGTAGGCGTGCACTTCACATCCTTTGATGCGCCCGGCTCGGGGCACCTCGTGTTGATCTAGATCCATAATATGTTCTTCTTCTTCATTTCCGGCTAGTTGAGCGGTGGCGTAGACTCCCGTAGACGATCGATTGGGCGATTGAGCGTCCGATGAGGTATGGTGAGAAGTGTAGGCGGACTTCATCCGCCGGGAAGCGAACACGTGGCGGGGCTTTTCGCGTTGGTAGGCGCCGGTAAACCTATCACCTCGTGAAGGTAGGGTCCTAACTGGCGTGAAGACCCAAAGATTGTGCGACTGCGTGATCATTATCTCCATGACAATCGGTTCCAAGCCCTATGTAGTTAACACACCATGCGTGGCGTCGGGTTCTCCCGTATAAGCGGTGATGCGGTCTCGGATATCATCCCACGGGCTCACGTGGGAAGAGTCGCTAAAAGACATCGGGCTCGGCAGCGTCATCGTGATATTCGGACTTGGGATTTGCGGTATGTGCATCGAGAACATTTTGCAACGCCTTAAGATGGCGTGAGCGTTGGTGGCGGGGTCCATAAACATTGCGAAGCGGATTCGGGAGGTTACCATCGTTATCCATCTATACCATACATAAAATACAAAGCAAGATTTTAAGATCTCATCAAGGCCAAAATAAGCGACTAAATGCAATTAAAAGGAACAACTTTGCGAAAGGTTCGAGACTCAACCAAGATAACCTCTTATAAGCGATTTAAGAAGCTCTCATTTCATCTTTGGAAATTGCCTTAGACTTGCTTGACAATTCTAGACCTCATAAACTTAGTCCCTTTTTGGACTACCTTAACACTTTTCGTCCACACTTATCATTTATAACCCATGCCATGGTCCCACTTGGGACTCACTTTATAAGCTTTTCGATAACTCCCAAAGACTTTGAGGAAATTTCTTGACGAACTTCAAACTCTTCCCATGGTATTCATTAACTCTTCTTACATATATTACTAGGCTCAACTCATTTTACCTAGTTTCCCCCTTACTGATTTTGACTAAAACTTTCTTAAAATCACAGGAGAATTTGTGACACCTTCCTGTAATTAGAACTACTCCCAAATTTACAAAGTCTTGAAAACCTGCACGGAAGCACAATTTACATACTAACCCAATATATAGAGCTTCAAGCTCACCAACAATTCCCAACATATCACCTAACATACTCATACTCATCATGTAAAGGCTTGTACTCACATGCCTATCTTTCTCCTTAAGGGAGGATCCATAACTTAAGAAATCCTATAATTCCCAAATACTCAACCAAAACCTGGGCTCTGATACCACAACTGTAACGCCCCAACCTTAATCACGGGGTTAAACTCCACTTAAAGACCCTAAGCCCGCGATTAGCGCAGCGGAACACCTTAGGTCGAAGCATTACCGCCGTCTCCCAAAAGAGACAAGGCAACCACATCAAAGAACTTCCAAAACCACAAACCAACTTAACAACCTTCACATAAACTTATACAATCTTTGGATAAAGTACAACAACTTAAACATAACTTAAACTAATCAACTCCAATAAGAAATCCTGCTTGTCCTTGACTACTGATGGACTCCATGGAGAACTACCTCGATAGCCTTGAACTACCTTGCAACCGCCTTTATCCTTGCCTTGGGAGCTCGAACCTCCTAAAACAAAACATTAAAACACGCAAAGGTGAGTGGGGAGACACTCAAGACGTAAACCTCCAGCACGTAAACCGTTCGAAAACGGTTTTAGTGCCGGCATTTAAAATCATTTCGAAAACGGGGAAGGGGTTAAAAAAAAAGACTTGAACGACGTGAACATAAACATAAACATAAACATAAATTCATGAAAATAGAGAGTAAGTGGGACTTTACGATCGTGCAAGCACCTCACACACGCGTATGCCCAAGTTGATCTATACTTGGAATGATTGATCATTAAGCGATGACAGCCGTGTCAAGGCACTCTGATCAGGAGTGCTAAAACATGGATGTTATCATAAGCATAAAATGTAGGTCCACTAAAAGATGTAAAGATATTGAAATTCATGGAACTTGACATAGCATGAAATACATGAACTATGAGTATAACTTAAACGTAAAAGCTGGACAATTTGCATGCCCTTGGAACGCTAAAGTCTTTAATGATAAATTTCGGCTTGAGACGGCTTTGGGAACTTGTCAACTAAGATAAGAATAAGTAGAAACGAAGAACCGAATAAAGTTCTAAATTAGATTTATAAGTTTAGAAACTTAATAATTAACATGAAGTAACTTTTTGAGAATAAAATTTCAGGTTATAGTAAAATAGTGTTTATAGCATAACTTGAGTTAGGAAAATCGAAACAAAGTAAAAGAGTACATCTCGGAATAGAGAAAATCATAATCTACAACTTTGTCAACAGAACCAGAAGCTAAAAATGAGTGGAAGGGCCCCAAAATGGGCCCGGACAGAAGCTGAATATATGAAACTTTAAGCTTTTCGGGTAGAAAATACATGAGAAGTATGATGTAAAAGGTGATTCAAATAAAAGGACTTGAATACAAGAGAATAGGCTTGAATCAATGAGGAATAGGATGATTATAAATTGGAAGCTCGGATGCGAAAATAATGAGTTCAACTATGGTTTGATAATACGATATGGAATGAAAAGACGAAATGGAGCAAGATATACATGTCCAAATGTGAATAAAAGCAAGCTTGGATTAATGAACTATGAAATGAGTGATGAAATGAGGAATGAATTGGATAACATTAGAGATTATCAAGCTAGAAAGAGCTTTTAGCTAGAGCAAAGATATTGAACACGATACTTAAAGAAATATAGGAAATAAGGACTTACTAACACATTAGCTCTTGAAGAGTATACATAAGACTTACTTAGGACTCAGGATGGTACATTTAGCCTTAAACACATAACTCTATAATGACAATATATATCCATGACTCATTTATACCTAGAACCCTCATTGGGTTGATTTGAGGCCCAAAAGCTAATAATTTACAAAGGTTATTTTGAGCAGAAAACCATTCTGGACAGCCCGGTTTTCCGGGGTCGTAACTCACACTTCCGATATCGGATGACAAAGAACCATACCTTTCCGGAAAGCTTGCTACATGGCCTAAAACTTTCATGTTTACCATAAAAACCAAAGAGGTCTCCAAAAGGACGAAAAACAGCCCTCAAAACACTGACTCAGAATTCGTATTTAAAAACGTGAGGTTACGGTTTGGTCGTAACTCGGGCTATACATGTCGGAAATTCGAAATTCCAAAGCCTATGGTTTGCTAACACCTTAAGCTATCCAATGGAGTATAAATTTGGGCAAAAATCTCACTTTTATAATTCTGTACATTTCCAGAATTGAAAACAGTAGCTAAAACACCTAAAACTCATCTTTTAACTGGATTTTCCCACTTAATCATAATAAAACTTAACCAAATTTCATCTAGCCTTAATCCACCATATTTCCAGAATATAAACCATGAAAAACTCTTCATCAAAGGCCTTGAAAACCACATGCATCCATGGATTAAACATTAACTTCACATAATAAACACACTCTTGAACTCTTGCTCCAAAACTCACAAATTCACCCAATTTAAGCATGATAACTCTTAATTCATAAACTCACAACAATATCTCAGCCCTTAAACACATAAAAACTCACAAGAAATCCACATGCATCAACACTAATTCATCATCCACCATGAATTCAACAAGAACCTCTCAAAAACTCATCCAAACACACATGCATAAACTTGAAACTCAAACCCTAACTTAACCACAACAATTATATACTTGAATTCATGAATAAAGAGAGTAAAAGAGATGGAATTCACCAAATAAACATAAATTAAACATAGAATTTCAGATTAGGTTTGAAAGAAATTGAAGTGGGGTTTGAGAGATTACCCTTGGAGTTAAAAATGGATGAAAACACAAGAGAGAGGAAGAGGGGATGCATCTGCGGAAACCGCCGCCGGCTGGCCGGAAAAGTGGCCGGAGCTGGCTGGGAGTGGACACCAAGAGGAGGGAGAGGGAGGAGTTTGAGAGTTTGAGAGTGTAGTGAGAGAAAATGAGATGGGTGTTGAATTGAGTTAAAATGAGCCTCGACTTCTACTACTACTATTGTATACTCCCTCACTTAATTTAAAACACCAATACTAACTTAATTAAAATCTGAAAATACAACTTTAATAAATTAGTTTTAAGTAAATAAATTAAAAGTAATTAGTTTGGTTCAAATTTGAAAAGAAGTGAGGTGTATTGAGACCCCCTTCTACTAAACATTTAAAACACACTTAAAACTATCATCCAATTACCAATGCTAACAATAAATGAGATTAAAACCTTAATTAAAAATAATAATAGGATGATAACATTAGGAGTAATTAAATGGTAATCGAGGTAGTAACTTGAAATATCGGGTTTTTGTAGGAAATAAAATATATCGATAATAATTGGGTAACATAAAAATAAAATACAATGACACTTGAATTAAAATAATAAGGTGAAAAATTACCTCTTGAAATTATGTAAGGGATTAAAATGTAAGAAATTAAAATTGGAACGGTAAAATATATATATATATAAATCGGAACAAGTAATTCGTAACCGATTCTCGGTAAGTAAATTTATAACGTAAAACGTATAAACTGAAATACTTTAACTTATTGAACGAATATGTAAAGTAACTTTTAAGCCGATAATTCGGCACCTTAGCCATCTCCTGCGCGAAACTTGTCACCGATAACTAAAAATAAACGACTACGTTGATAAATAATTAAATAAACGCGAAAAAAAAAAATTATAACACGATTTAGATAATTACTGTGATTAATAAGTAATTAAACATGATTTTGGGGTGGGTTATTACACCCTCCCCCCCTAAAAAGAAGTTTCGTCCCCGAAACTTGATTGCGGTTAAAACGTGATTGATTACCTCAAAAGAGATGAGGATATCGCTCTTTCATGCCTTCCTCGGTTTCCCACGTGGCTTCCGAGGTATCTTGATTTGCCCACAGCACTTTGACTAATGGGACCTCTTTCGTGCGTAACTTCTTGATTCGTCGATCCAGAATTTGGACCGGTTGCTGCTCGAAGGTTAGATCTTCGGCCAAAAGCGCGCTCTTCCGCTAGAACATGCTTCGGTCCGCACGCACCGAGTTGCGACACATGAAAAACATCGTGGGTCCTTCCTAGACTAGAAGGTAACTCTATTCGGTATGCTACCGGGTTTATCTTTTCTGTCACCGGATATGGCCCAATGTAGCGGGGGCTTAGCTTCCCTTTGATGTTAAATCTTCGAATCCCTTTCGTCGGGGAAATCTTGAGAAAAACGTGATCTCCAACTTGGAATTCCAGAGGTTTTCGCCTCTTATCTGCATAGCTCTTTGCCGACTTGAGCGCCTTGATGTGTTGTTGGATGACTCGGACCTTATCGGCCGTGTCTTGGATTAGTTCCGGACCTATGATCAACGCTTCATCTAACTCTCCCCAGCATAGTGGGGTTCGACATCTTCTGCCATAGAGTGCTTCAAACGGGGCCATTTTAATAGTGGTCTGGTAGCTATTATTATATGAAAACTCTACGAGTGGGAGAAACTGATCCCAGTTCCCTTGAAAATCCAGAACACATGCTCGCAACATATCTTCCACGATCTGGTTAACCCTCTCGGTTTGACCATCACTCTCCGGATGATATGAGCTACTAAAACTGAGTCGCGTACCAAAAGCTTTCTGCAACACACTCCAAAATCTTGACTGGAACCTGGTATCTCGGTCGGATACTATTTCTCTTGGGATTCCGTGTAAACGGACAATTTCTTGAATGTATATATCAGCTAGCTTATCTACCTTCCATCCTTCGTGGATAGGGATAAAATGCGCCGACTTGGTCAGGCGATCTACAATTACCCAGATGGCATTCTTCCTGGACATGGTGAGGGGTAGACCCATGATGAAATCCATAGAGACTGACTCCCATTTCCATGTGGGAATTTCTAAAGGTCGGAGTTCTCCTGATGGTCGTTGATGTTCGGCCTTGATCCTTTGACAGGTTAGACACTTGTTCACATAATTGGCTATGTCTTTCTTCATGTTTGGCCACCAGAAATTTTCCTTTAAATCCCTATACATTTTGGTACCTCCAGGGTGTACCGAATACGATGAATTGTGGCTCTCTTCCATAAGCTTCAGCCTTAAATCTCCCCTGTTAGACACACACAACCTATTTTGAAATCTTAGGGTTCCATCATCTTGAATTAGAAATCCCGGCATCCCTTTCGTGACAAGATTATCCATAATTCTCCCGAGTTCGGATCATTCATCTGCTCGCCTTAATTTCCTCAATGATAGATGGTCAGAGAGATAAAGCAGCTAACTTTCTGGTCACTTCCCCTTGCTTAACCAGCTCGATGTTTTCCTGGTATAGTTCTGGTTGCAGCTTTGGGTGAACCCCTAGATAGGTCAACCTTCCATGCTGAGTCTTTCTACTCAGGGCATCGGCCACCACATTTGCTTTGCCAGGGTGATATTGGATCTCTAAATCATAATCTTTGATAAGTTCTAGCCATCTTCGCTGCCTTAGATTTAACTCCTTCTAAGTAAATATATACTTGAGACTCTTGTGATCCGTAAAGATAGTCGTATGAACTCCATACAGGTAATGCCTCCAAATCTTCAAGGCAAACACCACTGCTGCTAACTCTAGATCATGAGTGGGATAATTCTTCTCGTAAGGCTTTAATCGCATGACGCATATGCGATCACCTTATCATCTTGCATTAACACACATCCCAAGCCTTGATGGGACGATCGCTATATACAACATACTCTCTTCCTTCCTCGGGAAGGGATAACACTGGCGCGGTCGTTAACTTCCCCTTGAGCACTTGGAAGGCTTCTTCACACTCGTCAGACCATTCGAAACAAGTCGATTTCTTGAGAAGGTTGGTTAATGGTAAGGCCAACTTAGAGAAATTCGGTACGAATCTCCTATAATATCCTGCCATTCCTAAGAAACTTCGTGACTTTGTCGATAGAGGGTCTTGCCCAACTTCAACGGCAGAAACCTTGTCGGGTCCACTGGATCCCTTTACTGGTGGCTATATGTCCCAAAAATGCTACTTCCTTTAACCAAAACTCACATTTTGAAAACTTGGCGAACAGTTGTCGCTCTCTTAGAGTCTGGAGAACAATCCTCAGATGGTTCTCATGTTCCTCTTGACTTCGAGAATAGACTAGAATATCATCTATAAATACCACCACGAACTTATCCAAATAGGGTTTGAACACCTGCTCATCAGTCCATAAACACCGCCGGCATTGGTAAGCCCAAAAGGCATCATCAGAACTCATAGTGACCGTATCTTGTCCTAAAAGCGGTCTTGGTATATCCTCACTAACTCGAAATGGTGGTATCCTCGATCTCAAATCTATCTTAGAAAACATTCCGCTCCTTGTCGGGTCAAACAAGTCATCAATCCTTGGTAGGGTATTTGTTCTTGATGGTCACCTTATTTAGCTCGCGATAATCGATACATAGCCTTAAACTACCGTCTTTCTTCTTTACAAACAAAGACGGGGCTCCCGAGGTGATGTGGGTCTGATGAAACCCTTGATCAAAAGATCATCCAATTGCTCTCTTAATTCCTTAAGCTCTGCAGCGCCATTCTATACGTGCCTTAGATATAGGTCTTGTTCGGATTAGCTCAATCTCAAAATCAATTTCCTCCTGGGGTAGCTTTGTAACTTCTCCGGGAAGACATCTTGAAAATCACGCACTACGGGATCTCTTCTATCTTGGCGAGTCTTCAAATCTCGACTTACAAAACATAGGTAGCCTTCGCACCCATGATTAAGCATCTTTCGAGCCTTTACGTAGGTTATGATGGGGCACGGGTTAGCTCCTAAGTCCCCAATGAAATGAACTTCCGCACTGAGGCATTCTTAAGAATGACTATCCTCATTACACTTGATTTGGGCTTACGAGATCAACCAATCCATACCTAATGATATCAAACCCTTTTAGATCTAATCAATAAGATTAGCGGAAATATCTCTCGACTTCAACATGAGTGGAACACCCACAAAACTAGTCGCAAAGCATGGTTTGACCATTAGGTAGGCTAATAGAATAATTCACTCTACTAGCTAGATTTTGAAACTTTAACTTTGAGGCAACTTTAGTTGAAATAAAAGAATGCGCTCTAATCAAATAATGCAGTTAAGGGTTGCATATATATACAAACTGTGCCAGTGACAACCATACCAGATTTCGCTGCCTCTTTCTTGCTCATGACGTAGGCCTGACCCACTGAGCCTTGTTGTGGTGTCGCTCGCGGCGAGACGCGGTGGTGCCCGGTCTCCGCCTCTCTTCGACATTCTGCAGCTTTATGATCCGGGGCTCCACACCACACGCAGTTCCCCGTACCTACCCGACACTGGGCAGTAGTGTGGTTGGTCCTACCACATTTCTTGCAGGGTTCCCTAATGTTGACAGGAGCTGCTTGGTTTCTTGGGGCCGGAGGCACTGGCCTCTGGGCCGGGTTGCTTCACATTCGAGGCACTTGATGCTCCTCCGCTGCTCCACCTTCTTTGGCATTTCCTTGGTTTCTGTGGTTTAGAGCTCTCACTCCTTTCTTACTCGCTCTACCGCAGCCTCTCTCGCATTTCTGCATGGTTCTAAGTCGGGAGGATAATCGACTACGAATATATGGCGCTAGGCCTCCTCATATCGGGTTAACTTCAACCTCTCCGATGCAACATATTCGGGCGAATCGATAGCTCGTTGAACTTGGCGGTAATCGCACTATCGATATATCTTTGTTAAGCATACTCCACTCTAGGAATTCCTTCTCTTTCTGACGCCTAAGAGAGGTAGGGTAAAACTGAGCTCAGAATCGCTTAGAAGTCACCCAAGACTTCGGTCCCTTGATACTTATCCTTGATGGTTCCCACCAAATATCCGCTTCTCCCTTCAGATAGTAGGTGCCTATGGCTAGCTTCTTATCTTCCCACTTCGACCACTTCAAAGATCTTTTCAATTCACGAATCCATTCTTCTAGCGCACAGGTCATAGCCCCTTTCAGAAAAAGATGGGTTCCTTCTGCCACCCTATCAGCATAATTCTCTTCTCTTGCCCTACTCGCTTGGCCCGTAGGTGGAAAGGGTATGCGCCTAAACAACTCTTGCATCAACATCCCAAAGGGGTCAGGGTGTTGGGGCTGATTAAAAGGAACAGATCCTAGAGAAGACTCAGAGGGGTTAACCATCCCTGGGTTCAATTGAGGTCCCTGCAGCTTCTAAAAGATTCCTCAATGTCCTGCTTCCGGTTCTTCCTGCGATGGCGTATTTCTTGAACTTTGCGACATGCTACAATATTACAACAAAATATCTTATTAACTACATAACTTAGCATTATCCCCTATTTTATAGCCCCTTTTTTCAGAAACCCAAATTTTAATCAAATGCTCCCGCATAGAACCTTGATCCCTTGGTCAAATCTTAGGTATCAACCAAAAACATATATACTTGCATAATTAAAATCTCAAGAGAATTCCCACAATCCCAATATACTGTAAACTGCAGAATCCATAATACATATAAATCCATAAATACCGTAACATCCATCCATATTCATAAAATAAAGATAGCAATTCCACTTGTGATTGTCATAGAGTTTTATCTCCACTTCCAATCCTAATACATGCGAAAAGAAAAAAAAACAAAAACTAAGGCATCATGTTTTTCATCCCTTGAATTACAAATCCATGCTCCCCTCCACAAAATACTCATAGGGAGATTACAAAATAAGCATTGTTTGGCTAATTACACTGATGACCCAAAAGCAAGAACCTAGTCACCCATGGTGTACTGACTGTCATCTAGCCTATATCTATGGTCGACGCCTTGCTAATCCTGCACAACGGCCGATCACCGATGGCTATCACTAAACATGGGAATTAGACCTCTTGTTCTTGATCCCCATCCTCTTCCACACGCCAAGTCGAGGAGGAGCGCTTTGCGTGGGGTGTGCGAATCGGGCCCTAAAGCGGTCCAATCGAAATCGTTTCTCGTCGGGCGCAGTGTAGACGCATTCGCTTCACATCCTTTGATCCGCTTCACGGGGCACACCTCGTGTTGATCTAGATCCATACTAGGATCTTCTTCTTCATTTCCACTAGTTGAGCGGTAGGCGTAGACTCCACGAGACGATCGATTCGACGATTGAACGTCCGATGAGGTATGGTGAGAAGTGTAGACGGACTTCATCCGCCGGAGCGAACACGCGAGCCGGGCTTTTCCGCGCTGGTAGGCGCCAGAAACCTATCACCTCGTGAAGGTAGGGTCCTAACTTGCTGACGTGAAGACCCAAAGATTGTGCAGCCTGCGTGATCATTATCTCCATGACAATCTGGTTCCAAGCCCCTATGTAGTTAACACACCATGCGTGGCGTCCGGGTTCTCCCCGTATAAGCAGCTGACGGTACCGGTCTCGGATATCATCCCACGGGCTCACGTGGGGAAGAGTCGCTAAAAGACATCGGGCTCGGCAGACGTCATCGTGATATTCGGACTTGGGATTTGCAGCGCAATGTGCATCGAGAACATTTTGCAACGCCTTAAGATGGGCGTGAACGTTGGTGGCGGGGTCCATAAACATTGCGAACGGATTCGGGAGGGGGTTACCATCGTTATCCATCTATACCATACATAAAATACAAAGCAAGATTTTAAGATCTCATCAAGGCCAAAATAAACAGCTAAATGCAATTAAAAGGAACAACTTTGCGAAAAGGTTCGAGACTCAACCAAGATAACCTCTTATAAGCGATTTAAGAAGCTCTCATTTCATCTTTGGAAATTGCCTTAGACTTGCTTGACAATTCTAGACCTCATAAACTTAGTCCCCTTTTGGACTACCTTAACACTTTTCGTCCACACTTATCATTTATAACCCATGCCATGGTCCCACTTGGGACTCACTTTATAAGCTTTTCGATAACTCCCAAAGACTTTGAGGAAATTTCTTGACGAACTTCAAACTCTTCCCATGGTATTCATTAACTCTTCTTACATATATTACTAGGCTCAACTCATTTTACCTAGTTTCCCCCTTACGGATTTTGACTAAAACTTTCTTAAAATCCTGGGAGAATTTCGGCAGCACCTCCCCTGTAATTAGAACTACTCCCAAATTTACAAAGTCTTGAAAACCTGCACGGAAGCACAATTTACATACTAACCCAATATATAGAGCTTCAAGCTCACCAACAATTCCCAACATATCACCTAACATACTCATACTCATCATGTAAAGGCTCAGACTACACGCCTATCTTTCTCCTTAAGGGAGGATCCATAACTTAAGAAATCCTATAATTCCCAAATACTCAACCAAAACCTGGGCTCTGATACCACAACTGTAACGCCCCAACCTTAATCACGGGGTTAAACTCCACTTAAAGACCCTAAGCCCGCGCGATTAGCGCAGCGGAACACCTTAGGTCGAAGCATTACAGCTGTCTCCCAAAAGAGACAAGTAAACCACATCAAAGAACTTCCAAAACAACAAAACAACTTAACAACCTTCACATAAACTTATACAATCTTTGGATAAAGTACAACAACTTAAACATAACTTAAACTAATCAACTCCAATAAGAAATCCCGCTTGTCTCGACATCGATGGACTCCATGGAGAACTACCTCGATAGCCTCAACTACCTTGCAATCGCTTTATCCTTGCCTTGGGAGCTCGAACCTCCTAAAACAAAACATTAAAACACGCAAAGGTGAGTGGGGAGACACTCAAGACGTAAACCTCCAAGACGTAAACCGCTCAAAACGGTTTAGTGCCAGATTTAAAATCATTTCAAAACGGGAAGGGGTTAAAAAAAGACTTGAACGACGTGGAACATAAACATAAACATAAACATAAATTCATGAAAATAGAGAGTAAGTGGACTTTACGATCGGTGCAAGCACCTCACACACGCGTATGCCCAAGTTGATCTATACTTGGAATGATTGACTGTTAAACAGTCGACACTGGCCAGGTCAAGGCACTCTGATCAGGAGTGCTAAAACATGGATGTTATCATAAGCATAAAATGCAGGTCCACTAAAAGATGTAAAGATATTGAAATTCATGGAACTTGACATAGCATGAAATACATGAACTATGAGTATAACTTAAACGTAAAAGTCGGACAATTTGCGCACTTGGAACGCTAAAGTCTTTCATGAAATTTCGGCTTGAGACGGCTTTGGGAACTTGTCAACTAAGATAAGAATAAGTAGAAACGAAGAACCGAATAAAGTTCTAAATTAGATTTATAAGTTTAGAAACTTAATAATTAACATGAAGTAACTTTTGAGAATAAAATTTCAGGTTATAGTAAAATAGTGTTTATAGCATAACTTGAGTTAGGAAAATCAAACAAAGTAAAAGAGTACATCTCGAATAGAGAAAATCATAATCTACAACTTTGTCAACAGAACCAGAAGCTAAAAATGAGTGGAAGGGCCCCAAAATGGGCCCGGACAGAAGCTGAATATATGAAACTTTAAGCTTTTCGGCCTAAAATACATGAGAAGTATGATGTAAAAGGTGATTCAAATAAAAGGACTTGAAGACAAGAGAATAGGCTTGAATCAATGATGAATAGGATGATTATAAATTGGAAGCTCGGATGCTAAAATAATGAGTTCAACTATTGTTTGATAATACGATATGGAATGAAAAGACGAAATGGAGCAAGATATACATGTCCAAATGTGAATAAAAGCAAGCTTGGATTAATGAACTATGAAATGAGTGATGAAATGAGGAATGAATTGATAACATTAGAGATTATCAAGCTAGAAAGAGCTTTTAGCTAGAGCAAAGATATTGAACACGATACTTAAAGAAATATAGGAAATAAGGACTTACTAACACATTAGCTCAAGAGTATACATAAGACTTACTTAGGACTCCAAGATGGTACATTTAGCCTTAAACACATAACTCTATAATGACAATATATATCCATGACTCATTTATACCTAGAACCCTCATTGGGTTGATTTGAGGCCCAAAAGCTAATAATTTACAAAGGTTATTTTGAGCAGAAAACCATTTTGGACAGCCCGGTTTTCCGGGTCAGAACTCACACTTCCGATATCGGATGACAAAGAACCATACCTTTCCGGAAAGCTTGCTACATGGCCTAAAACTTTCATGTTTACCATAAAAACCAAAGAGGTCTCCAAAAGGACGAAAAACAGCCTCAAAACACTGACTCAGAATTCGTATTTAAAAACGTGAGGTTACGGCTTTGGTCAGAACTCGGCTATACATGTCGGAAATTGAAATTCCAAAGCCTATGGTTTGCTAACACCTTAAGCTATCCAATGGAGTATAAATTTGGGCAAAATCTCACTTTTATAATTCTGTACATTTCCAGAATTGAAAACAGTAGCTAAAACACCTAAAACTCATCTTTTAACTGGATTTTCCCACTCTTAATCATAATAAAACTTAACCAAATTTCATCTAGCCTTAATCCACCATATTTCCAGAATATAAACCAATAAAATCTCTTCATCAAAGGCCTTGAAAACCACATGCATCCATGGATTAAACATTAACTTCACATAATAAACACACTCTTGAACTCTTGCTCCAAAACTCACAAATTCACCCAATTTAAGCATGATAACTCTTAATTCATAAACTCACAACAATATCTCAGCCCTTAAACACATAAAAACTCACAAGAAATCCACATGCATCAACACTAATTCATCATCCACCATGAATTCAACAAGAACCTCTCATAAACTCATCCAAACACACATGCATAAACTTGAAACTCAAACCCTAACTTAACCACAACAATTATATACTTGAATTCATGAATAAAGAGAGTAAAAGAGATGGAATTCACCAAATAAACATAAATTAAACATAGAATTTCAGATTAGGTTTGAAAGAAATTGAAGTGGGGTTTGAGAGATTACCCTTGGAGTTAAAAATGGATGAAAACACAAGAGAGAGGAAGAGGGGGATGCATCATACGGAAACCGCCGCCGGCTGGCCGGAAAAGTGGCCGAAACTGGCCGGAGCTGGCTGGGAGTGGACACCAAGAGGAGGGAGAGGGAGGAGTTTGAGAGTTTGAGAGTGTAGTGAGAGAAAATGAGATGGGTGTTGAATTGAGTTAAAATGAGCCTCGCACTTCTACTACTACTATTGTATACTCCCTCACTTAATTTAAAACACCAATACTAACTTAATTAAAATCTGAAAATACAACTTTAATAAATTAGTTTTAAGTAAATAAATTAAAAGTAATTAGTTTGGTTCAAATTTGAAAAGAAGTGAGGTGTATTGAGACCCCCTTCTACTAAACATTTAAAACACACTTAAAACTATCATCCAATTACCAATGCTAACAATAAATGAGATTAAAACCTTAATTAAAAATAATAATAGGATGATAACATTAGGAGTAATTAAATGGTAATCGAGGTAGTAACTTGAAATATCGGGTTTTTGTAGGAAATAAAATATATCGATAATAATTGGGTAACATAAAAATAAAATACAATGACACTTGAATTAAAATAATAAGGTGAAAAATTACCTCTTGAAATTATGTAAGGGATTAAAATGTAAGAAATTAAAATTGGAACGGTAAAATATATATATATATAAATCGGAACAAGTAATTCGTAACCGATTCTCGTAAGTAAATTTATAACGAAACGATAAATCAAATACTTTAACTTATTGAACGAATATGTAAAGTAACTTTTAAGCCGATAATTCGGCACCTTAGCCATCTCCTGCGCGAAACTTGTCACCGATAACTAAAAATAAACGAGTACGTTGATAAATAATAAAATAAACGCGAAAAAAAAAATTATAACACGATTTAGATAATTACTGTGATTAATAAGTAATTAAACATGATTTTGGGGTGGGTTATTACACCCTCCCCTAAAAAGAAGTTTCCCCGAAACTTGATCATGTTAAAACGTGATTGATTACCTCAAAAGAGATGAGGATATCGCTTTTCATGCCTTCCTCGGTTTCCCACGTGGCTTCCGAGGTATCTTGATTTGCCCACAAGACTTTGACTAATGGGACCTCTTTCGCGCGTAACTTCTTGATTCGCCGATCCGCAATTTGACCGGCGTCGCCAAGGTTAGATCTTCGCCAAAAGCGCGCTCTTCCGCTAGAACATGCTTCGGTCCGCACGCACTCTCGAGTCGCGACACATGAAAAACATCGTGGGTCCTTCCTAGACTAGAAGGTAACTCTATTCGGTATGCTACCGGTTTATCTTTTCTCACACCGATATGGCCCAATGTAGCGGGGCTTAGCTTCCTTTGATGTTAAATCTTTGAATCCCTTTCGTCGGGAAATCTTGAGAAAACGTGATCTCCAACTTGGAATTCCGCAGGTTTTCGCCTTATCTCGCATAGCTCTTTGCCGACCTTGAGCGCTTGATGTGTTGTTGGATGACTGACCTTATGGCCGTGTCTTGGATTAGTTCCGACCTATGATCAACGCTTCATCTAACTCTCCCAACATAGTGGGGTTCGACATCTTCCGCCATAGAGTGCTTCAAACGGGCCATTTTAATAGTGGTCCGTAGCTATTATTATATGAAAACTCTACGAGTGGGAGAAATCGATCCCATTCCCTTGAAAATCCAGAACACATGCTCGCAACATATCTTCCACGATCCGTTAACCCTCTCGGTCACCATCATTCTCCTGATGATATGAGCTACTAAAATCGAGTCGCTGCATCAAAAGCTTTCGCAACACACTCCAAAATCTTGATCGAACTCGTATCTCGGCGGATACTATTTCTCTTGGGATTCCGTAAACGGACAATTTCTTGAATGTATATATTAGCTAGCTTATCTACCTTCCATCCTTCGTGGATAGGGATAAAATGCGCCGACTTGGTCAGCGATCTACAATTACCTGATGGCATTCTTCCTAGACATGGTGAGGGGTAGACCCATGATGAAATCCATAGAGACCGACTCCCATTTCCATGTGGGAATTTCTAAAGGCCTGAGTTCTCCGATGGTCGTTGATGTTCGGCCTTGATCCTTTGACAAAGTTAGACACTTGTTCACATAATCGCTATGTCTTTCTTCATGTTCGCCACCGTAAATTTTCCTTTAAATCCCTATACATTTTGGTACCTCCAGTGGTGTACCGAATACGATGAATTGTGGCTCTCTTCCATAAGCTTCAGCCTTAAATCTCCCCGTTAGACACACAACCTATTTTGAAATCTTAGGTTCCATCATCTTGAATTAGAAATCCCAGATCCCTTTCGTGACAAGATTATCCATAATTCTCCCGAGTTCAGGATCATTCATCTGCTCGCCTTAATTTCCTCAATGATAGATGGTCAGAGATAAAGCAACTAACTTTCTCGTCACTTCCTGCTTAACCAAATTTCGATGTTTTCCCGGTATAGTTCTCGCAGCTTTGGGTGAACCCCTAGATAGGTCAACCTTCCATGCCGAGTCTTTCTACTCAGGCATCGCCACCACATTTGCTTTGCCAGGTGATATCGATCTCTAAATCATAATCTTTGATAAGTTCTAGCCATCTTCACGCCTTAGATTTAACTCCTTCTAAGTAAATATATACTTGAGACTCTTGTGATCCGTAAAGATAGTCGTATGAACTCCATACGTAATGCCTCCAAATCTTCAAGGCAAACACCCGCCGCTAACTCTAGATCATGAGTGGATAATTCTTCTCGTAAGGCTTTAATCGCCGCGACGCATATGCGATCACCTTATCATCTTGCATTAACACACATCCCAAGCCTTGATGGGACGCATCGCTATATACAACATACTCTCTTCCTTCCTCGGGAAGGGATAACACTGGCGCGGTCGTTAACTTCCCCTTGAGCACTTGGAAGGCTTCTTCACACTCGTCAGACCATTCGAAACAAGTCGATTTCTTGAGAAGGTTGGTTAATGGTAAGGCCAACTTAGAGAAATTCGGTACGAATCTCCTATAATATCCTGCCATTCCTAAGAAACTTCGCACTTTGCTGACTGTAGAGGGTCTTGCCCAACTTTGAACGGCAGAAACCTTGCTGGGGTCCACTTGGATCCCTTTACTGGTGACTATATGTCCCAAAAATGCTACTTCCTTTAACCAAAACTCACATTTTGAAAACTTGGCGAACAGTTGTCGCTCTCTTAGAGTCTGGAGAACAATCCTCAGATGGTTCTCATGTTCCTCTTGACTTCGAGAATAGACTAGAATATCATCTATAAATACCACCACGAACTTATCCAAATAGGGTTTGAACACCCTGTTCATCAGGTCCATAAACACTGCCGGTGCATCGTAAGCCCAAAAGGCATCATCAGAAACTCATAGTGACCGATATCTTGTCCTAAAAGCGGTCTTGGGTATATCCTCACTAACTCGAGTGGTGGTATCCTCGATCTCAAATCTATCTTAGAAAACATTCCGCCTTGAAGTCGGGTCAAACAAGTCATCAATCCTTGGTAGAGGGTATTTGTTCTTGATGGTCACCTTATTTAGCTCGCGATAATCGATACATAGCCTTAAACTACCGTCTTTCTTCTTTACAAACAAAGACGGGCTCCTGTGGTGATGTCTGGTCCGATGAAACCCTTGATCAAAAGATCATCCAATTGCTCTCTTAATTCCTTAAGCTCGCAGCGCCATTCTATACGGTGCCTTAGATATAGGTCTTGTTCTCGGGATTAGCTCAATCTCAAAATCAATTTCCTCCTGGTAGCTTTGAACTTCTCCGGGAAGACATCTTGAAAATCACGCACTACGGGGATCTCTTCTATCTTGGGCGGAGTCTTCAAATCCTGACTTACAAAACATAGGTAGCCTTCGCACCCATGATTAAGCATCTTTCGAGCCTTTACGTAGGTTATGATGGGTCACGGGTTAGCTCCTAAGTCCCCAATGAAATGAACTTCCGTAACCGAGGCATTCTTAAGAATGACTATCCTCATTACACTTGATTTGGGCTTACGAGATCAACCAATCCATACCTGAATGATATCAAACCCTTTTAGATCTAACTGAATAAGATTAGCGGGAAATATCTCTGACTTCAACATGAGTGGAACACCCACAAAACTAGTCGTGCAAAGCATGGTTTGACCATTAGGTAGGCTAATAGAATAATTCACTCTACTGGCTAGATTTTGAAACTTTAACTTTGAGGCAACTTTAGTTGAAATAAAAGAATGCGTTGCTCCAGAATCAAATAATGCAGTTAAGGGTTGCATATATATACAAACTGTGCCAGTGACAACCATACCAGATTTCGCTGCCTCTTTCTTGCTCATGACGTAGGCCTGACCCACTGAGCCTTGTTGTGGTGCTGCCCTGCTTGGCGGTGCGAGACGTGTGGTGCCTGGTTCCGGTCTCCTACTTCTTGACATTCTCGCAGCCTTTATGATCCGGGGCTCCACACCATAAGCAGTTCCCCGTACCTACCCGACACTGGGCAGTAGTGTGGTTGGTCCTACCACATTTCTTGCAGGGTTCCCTAATGTTGACAGGAGCTGCTTGGTTTCTTGGGGCCGGAGGCACTGGCCTCTTGGCTGGGTTGCTTCCCACATTCGAGGCACTTGATGCTCCTCCGCTGCTCCACCTTCTTTCGCATTTCCTTGGTTTCCGTGGTTTAGAGCTCTCCTCCTTTCTTACTCGCTCTACCTCAGCCTCTCGCACATTTCTCGCATGGTTCTAAGTCGGGAGGATAATCGACTACGAATATATGGCGCTAGGCCTCCTCATATCGGGTTAACTTCAACCTCTCCGATGCAACATATTCGGGCGAATCGATAGCTCGTTGAACTTGGCGGTGCATCGCACTATTGATATATCTTTGTTAAGCATACTCCACTCTAGGAATTCCTTCTCTTCTCGACGCCTAAGAGAGGTAGGGTAAACTGAGCTCAGAATCGCTAGGAAGTCACCCAAGACTTCACGTCCCTTGATACTTATCCTTGATGGTTCCCCACCAAATATCCGCTTCTCCCTTCAGATAGTAGGTGCCTATGGCTAGCTTCTTATCTTCCGCACTCGACCACTTCAAAGATCTTTCGAATTCACGAATCCATTCTTCTAGCGCTACAGGTCATAGCCCCTTTGTAAAAAGATGGGTTCCTTCGCCACCCTATCAAGATAATTCTCTTCTCGCCCTACTCGCCGTCTGTAGGTGGAAAGGGTATGCGCTAAACAACTCTTGCATCAACATCCCAAAGGGGTCGTGGTGTCAATGATTAAAAGGAACAGATCCTAGAGAAGACTCAGAGGGGTTAACCATCCTCGGTTCAATTGAGGTCCCCAGCTTCTAAAAGATTCCTCACGGTCCTGCTTCCGGTTCTTCTCGCGATGGCGTATTTCTTGAACTTTGCGACATGCTACAATATTACAACAAAATATCTTATTAACTACATAACTTAGCATTATCCCCTATTTTATAGCCCCTTTTTTTCAGAAACCCAAATTTTAATCAAATGCTCCCGATAGAACCTCGATCCTTGGTCAAATCTTAGGTATCAACCAAAAACATATATACTTGCATAATTAAAATCTCAAGAGAATTCCCACAATCCCAATATATCAGAACTGCAGAATCCATAATACATATAAATCCATAAATACCGTAACATCCATCCATATTCATAAAATAAAGATAGCAATTCCACTTGTGATTGTCATAGAGTTTTATCTCCACTTCCAATCCTAATACATGCGAAAAGAAAAAAAAACAAAAACTAAGGCATCATGTTTTTCATCCCTTGAATTACAAATCCATGCTCCCCTCCACAAAATACTCATAGGGAGATTACAAAATAAGCATTGTTTGGCTAATTACACTGATGACCCAAAAGCAAGAACCTAGTCACCCATGGTGTACTGACTGTCATCTAGCCTATATCTATGGTCGGCGCCTTGCTAATCCTGCACAACGGTCGACTACCGATGGCTATCACTAAACATGGGAATTAGACCCCTCTTGTTCTTGATCCTCATCCTCTTCCACACGCCAAGTCGTAGAGGACGAGCGCCTGCGTGGGGTGTGCCAACTCGGGCCCTAAAGCGTCCAATCGAAATCGTTTCTCCGTCGGGGCGGCAGTGTAGACGC
This sequence comes from Portulaca oleracea, assembly GCA_029582165.1. Taxonomy (NCBI): domain Eukaryota; kingdom Viridiplantae; phylum Streptophyta; class Magnoliopsida; order Caryophyllales; family Portulacaceae; genus Portulaca; species Portulaca oleracea. The sequence continues at coordinate 390,043 of CM055893.1, forward strand.
ACCGCTTACATCCTTTGATCCGCTTCGGCCGGCACACCTCGGTTGATCTAGATCCATACTAGGATCTTCTTCTTCATTTCCCTAGTTGAGCGGAGGCGAGACTCTACGACGATCGATTCGGGACGATCAACGTCCATGAGGTATGGTGAGAAGTGTAGACGACTTCATCCGCCGGGGAGCGAACACGCGAGCCGGCTTTTCCCGCTGGTAGGCGCCGTAAACCTATCACCTCGTGAAGGTAGGGTCCTAACTTGCTGACGTGAAGACCCAAAGATTGTGCAGCCTGCGTGATCATTATCTCCATGACAATCTGGTTCCAAGCCCCTATGTAGTTAACACACCATGCGTGGCGTCCAGGTTCTCCCGTAAGCAAATGACGGACCGGCCTCGATATCATCCCACCGCTCACGTGGGAAGAGTCGCTAAAAGACATCGCTCGCAGACGCCATCATGATATTCGGACTTGGGATTTGCAAGAATGTGCATCGAGAACATTTTGCAACGCCTTAAGATGGGCGTGAACGTTGGTGGCGGGGTCCATAAACATTGCGAACGGATTCGGGAGGGGGGTTACCATCGTTATCCATCTATACCATACCTAAAATACAAAGCAAGATTTTAAGATCTCATCAAGGCCAAAATAAATACTAAATGCAATTAAAAGGAACAACTTCATAAAAGGTTCGAGACTCAACCAAGATAACCTCTTATAAGCGATTTAAGAAGCTCTCATTTCATCTTTGAAATTGCCTTAGACTTGCTTGACAATTCTAGACCTCATAAACTTAGTCCCTTTCGACTACCTTAACACTTTTCATTCACACTTATCATTTATAACCCATGCCATGGTCCCACTGGGACTCACTTTATAAGCTTTTCGATAACTCCCAAAGACTTTGAGGAAATTTCGATTTAACTTCAAACTCTTCCCATGGTATTCATTAACTCTTCTTACATATATTACTAGGCTCAACTCATTTTACCTAGTTTCCTTACTGATTTTGACTAAAACTTTCTTAAAATCTCGGGAGAATTTCAGAAGACTTCCCCGTAATTAGAACTACTCCCAAATTTACAAAGTCTTGAAAACCTGCACGGAAGCACAATTTACATACTAACCAAATATATAGAGCTTCAAGCTCACCAACAATTCCCAACATATCACCTAACATACTCACACTCATCATGTAAAGGCTCAGACTACATGCCTATCTTTCTCCTTCAGTGAGGATCCATAACATAAGAAATCCTATAATTCCCAAATACTCAACCAAAACCTGGGCTCTGATACCACAACTGTAACGCCCCAACCTTAATCACGGGGTTAAACTCCACTTAAAGACCCTAAGCCCGCGATTAGCGCAGCGGAACACCTTAGGTCGAAGCATTACCGCCGTCTCCCAAAAGAGACAAGGCAACCACATCAAAGAACTTCCAAAACCACAAACCAACTTAACAACCTTCACATAAACTTATACAATCTTTGGATAAAGTACAACAACTTAAACATAACTTAAACTAATCAACTCCAATAAGAAATCCTGCTTGTCCTTGACTACTGATGGACTCCATGGAGAACTACCTCGATAGCCTTGAACTACCTCAGAATCGCCTTATCCTTGCCTTGGGAGCTCGAACCTCCTAAAACAAAACATTAAAACACGCAAAGGTGAGTGGGGAGACACTCAAGACGTAAACCTCCAAAGACGTAAACCGCTCAAAACGGTTTTAGTGCCGTGATTTAAAATCATTTCAAAACGGGAAGGGTTAAAAAAAGACTTGAACGACGTGAACATAAACATAAACATAAACATAAATTCATGAAAATAGAGAGTAAGTGGGACCCTTACGATCGGTGCAAGCACCTCACACACGCGTATGCCCAAGTTGATCTATACTTGGAATGATTGATCATAAACAATGACATCGCTGTGTCAAGGCACTCTGATCAGGAGTGCTAAAACATGGATGTTATCATAAGCATAAAATGCAGGTCCACTAAAAGATGTAAAGATATTGAAATTCATGGAACTTGACATAGCATGAAATACATGAACTATGAGTATAACTTAAACGTAAAAGCTGGACAATTTGCGTGCACCTTGGAACGCTAAAGTCTTTAGCTGATTTCTACTTGAGACGGCTTTGGGAACTTGTCAACTAAGATAAGAATAAGTAGAAACGAAGAACCGAATAAAGTTCTAAATTAGATTTATAAGTTTAGAAACTTAATAATTAACATGAAGTAACTTTTGAGAATAAAATTTCAGGTTATAGTAAAATAGTGTTTATAGCATAACTTGAGTTAGGAAAATCAAACAAAGTAAAAGAGTACATCTCGAATAGAGAAAATCATAATCTACAACTTTGTCAACAGAACCAGAAGCTAAAAATGAGTGGAAGGGCCCCAAAATGGGCCCGGACAGAAGCTGAATATATGAAACTTTAAGCTTTTCGGGTCGAAAATACATGAGAAGTATGATGTAAAAGGTGATTCAAATAAAAGGACTTGAATACAAGAGAATAGGCTTGAATCAATGAGGAATAGGATGATTATAAATTGGAAGCTCGGATGCGAAAATAATGAGTTCAACTATGGTTTGATAATACGATATGGAATGAAAAGACGAAATGGAGCAAGATATACATGTCCAAATGTGAATAAAAGCAAGCTTGGATTAATGAACTATGAAATGAGTGATGAAATGAGGAATGAATTGATAACATTAGAGATTATCAAGCTAGAAAGAGCTTTTAGCTAGAGCAAAGATATTGAACACGATACTTAAAGAAATATAGGAAATAAGGACTTACTAACACATTAGCTCTTGAAGAGTATACATAAGACTTACTTAGGACTCCAGGATGGTACATTTAGCCTTAAACACATAACTCTATAATGACAATATATATCCATGACTCATTTATACCTAGAACCCCTCATTGGGTTGATTTGAGGCCCAAAAGCTAATAATTTACAAAGGTTATTTTGAGCAGAAAACCATTCATGACAGCCCGGTTTTCCGGGTCAGAACTCACACTTCCGATATCGGATGACAAAGAACCATACCTTTCCGGAAAGCTTGCTACATGGCCTAAAACTTTCATGTTTACCATAAAAACCAAAGAGGTCTCCAAAAGGACGAAAAACAGCCCTCAAAACACTGACTCAGAATTCGTATTTAAAAACGTGAGGTTACGGTTTTGGTCGTAACTCGGGCTATACATGTCGGAAATTCGAAATTCCAAAGCCTATGGTTTGCTAACACCTTAAGCTATCCAATGGAGTATAAATTTGGGCAAAAATCTCACTTTTATAATTCTGTACATTTCCAGAATTGAAAACAGTAGCTAAAACACCTAAAACTCATCTTTTAACTGGATTTTCCCACTCTTAATCATAATAAAACTTAACCAAATTTCATCTAGCCTTAATCCACCATATTTCCAGAATATAAACCATGAAAAACTCTTCATCAAAGGCCTTGAAAACCACATGCATCCATGGATTAAACATTAACTTCACATAATAAACACACTCTTGAACTCTTGCTCCAAAACTCACAAATTCACCCAATTTAAGCATGATAACTCTTAATTCATAAACTCACAACAATATCTCAGCCCTTAAACACATAAAAACTCACAAGAAATCCACATGCATCAACACTAATTCATCATCCACCATGAATTCAACAAGAACCTCTCAAAAACTCATCCAAACACACATGCATAAACTTGAAACTCAAACCCTAACTTAACCACAACAATTATATACTTGAATTCATGAATAAAGAGAGTAAAAGAGATGGAATTCACCAAATAAACATAAATTAAACATAGAATTTCAGATTAGGTTTGAAAGAAATTGAAGTGGGGTTTGAGAGATTACCCTTGGAGTTAAAAATGGATGAAAACACAAGAGAGAGGAAGAGGGGATGCATCACGCGGAAACCGCCGCTGGCTGGGAAAAGTGGCCGGAAACTGGCCGGAGCTGGCTGGGAGTGGACACCAAGAGGAGGGAGAGGGAGGAGTTTGAGAGTTTGAGAGTGTAGTGAGAGAAAATGAGATGGGTGTTGAATTGAGTTAAAATGAGCCTCGCACTTCTACTACTACTATTGTATACTCCCTCACTTAATTTAAAACACCAATACTAACTTAATTAAAATCTGAAAATACAACTTTAATAAATTAGTTTTAAGTAAATAAATTAAAAGTAATTAGTTTGGTTCAAATTTGAAAAGAAGTGAGGTGTATTGAGACCCCCTTCTACTAAACATTTAAAACACACTTAAAACTATCATCCAATTACCAATGCTAACAATAAATGAGATTAAAACCTTAATTAAAAATAATAATAGGATGATAACATTAGGAGTAATTAAATGGTAATCGAGGTAGTAACTTGAAATATCGGGTTTTTGTAGGAAATAAAATATATCGATAATAATTGGGTAACATAAAAATAAAATACAATGACACTTGAATTAAAATAATAAGGTGAAAAATTACCTCTTGAAATTATGTAAGGGATTAAAATGTAAGAAATTAAAATTGGAACGGTAAAATATATATATATATAAATCGGAACAAGTAATTCGTAACCGATTCTCGGTAAGTAAATTTATAACGTAAAACGTATAAACTGAAATACTTTAACTTATTGAACGAATATGTAAAGTAACTTTTAAGCCGATAATTCGGCACCTTAGCCATCTCCTGCGCGAAACTTGTCACCGATAACTAAAAATAAACGAGTACGTTGATAAATAATAAAATAAACGCGAAAAAAAAAATTATAACACGATTTAGATAATTACTGTGATTAATAAGTAATTAAACATGATTTTGGGGTGGGTTATTACAGTAAGGTTCCTGAATTTTAGGAACCGGTCAAACGAGTAAGGGTAAGGGTAATGTTCCTAGTTTTGGTGAGGGTATCCGATACTACTCACCCCTAGTTGTGCCCATGAGTGTTCATCATATACTATTAGAGACGCCATGGCAATTTGATAGGCGTGTCATTCACGACGGCCTAGCCAACACCTACTCCTTCATCCTTAGGCAGAGAAGAATCACCTTGAGCCCCTTAGTTTTACGGGAAGCTAAACCGGGGGTGGGTAGTGAAAAGAGAAACCTTCTCTTAAGAGAAACATAGGATGAGAGTACCCTTGACGAGGACGAGCCATCCCTAGCTTTGTCCTTGCCTAGTGGTAAGCCTATTGTGAATTAGTGTCTTGAAGCACCACAAATAACTTTTGCTTTCCTCTCCTCTCCTTTTCTCCTACCCAACAAGCCTCCTCTTGACTTATAATACAACGATGATGGCTACATCCTAGGTTTTGGCGTTTTCCGAGTGCCTCATGGTGTCAAGCAGAATGGTATTGGGGTGGAGTTGTACGTGGAGGACCCTCCTGAGGATCAACTCTCTTTGGATGATTACATAGAGGAGTTTAACAAGCTAATGCGGGTTTGGGTCACCAAATGAAATACCAAAGAAACAACTACACCACCTCGGTTTTTGAGGCTCGTCGCCTTTCTAAGAGGCGTCTGGTTCAGGATGCAACCCCACATGGACCACCGAAGAAAACCCGTCCAGGGGTGCCCGGTCATGGTGCACGCCTTCTTTCTTACTCCCAATAGCTGAGGATAACTCTTTTTCAAGAAGGGGAGTATGAAGTATGTCAGGATGGGATCTGCCAAATCCAAATTATGAGGGAATACCCTGAAGGTGCGGACGAGTCTTTTTTATTCAAGAACAGGTGTGGAGAGCACTTCAAAGATGATCCTGAACCAAAGAATTGAGTTAGTGGTCCACAACGAGACCATTCCAGAACCTCCTTATGTTTCCGGAACTCCTTTGACACAAATAAGGCAACGAAGTCGAATGTGACTTACTTTTAGGCTCCAAACAGTCAAACATCAACCACATGGGTATTTAGGTATTTCCTCACTAAGGCGGGCCGACCCGTGAGCATTTTGGGTCCTTTTGGTCACCAAGGGCATAATGGGCCTTCACTTGAAGCGAGGGCTGGGTTGAGAGTTCTCTGCGAAAGCAAGGAAGTGTGGTCCTTCTTTCTCTTGTTTCGTGATCGTGCATTCAAACAGTACGATCGTGCCTCCCCCTTATACCATGGCGCATGGAACCATCGAAGACGACACGGTCGTGCAACTCAGGCGCATGATCATGCCACTTGAGCTGCACGGTCGTGCTAGTTTCGAGCAAAGGCAACTTTTGGAGTACGAACAAGGGACACGATCGTGCCCCGTGAGAATTGCATCATTTGTGGTATTTTTACCTTTTTGCCCCCATTCCCACATTGATGTAAAACCCGACTTTGTGGGTATTAATTGTAAAGCTTTAGGTCCTTTTGTAATTGTGCATCCCAATTCTTCCATCTCAATGCCTCCATAAATACCTGGCATTAAGAAGGAAGAGGGGAATAGAATGTTAATGAATGAAAATTGAAAAACTTTGGCTTGCTTCTACCCTCAAATCTTGTTTACTTTATTCATTTGCTTAATGGTGGTGTTGTAAGTCTTCCTTTTTATGGAATTTGTGGTGGCCTAGTCTTTAGCAGGTTCTTGGTGGGTTGCAGTTCTTCGGTGGTGAATTTTCCTTTACCACAAGTCCATATCGGGTTTCAAGATATTTTTCAGGTTCAAAATCATAATCTTCCATCTTCTCCAACTCAAACACGATCAAATCACACCATGATATGTTTCACATAGTTTCTTATTAGTGTTCCTTTATTGTATACACTTAAGATCAATTTAATTGATTCGTTTTAGTCTAAGTGTATTACATTGAATATACTAAAGGAATAAGTAATCTTCATAATAACAACATACTAGACTAAAATAAGATCTTAAGCACATCTTATGTCTTGAAGGATGTTCTCTTTGTATTTACTCTTCAAGTTAAACTTGGACTTGCATCTTTAAATTTGTACTTCTTGATCTTTTGACTTTCTAGCAAATGCTCGTCTTCAGATTCAACAAGATGAACCTCTTAGATCTTCATTATCTTCTTTACTTAAATCTCAGTTCCATTGTTATGATTGCTTTACTCATGATCTAGGATTAGTATAGGAATGAAACCAACTTTTGAATTTGACGGGAGCCAAATTAAACCTCGCTAGGTCTTACATCGTTATATATGACAAGAAACCTTTCTTAACTAATATTTTTAAGAGGTCATAGTTTACTAATTTACATGAATATCTATTAAAACATAATTGCTCCATTAACAAGAATTTTACCATTAAGTCGTTGTAAATCGATAATTATGGCAATTTGCTTTTTTATATATAAATAAAAGCTATTTTAAGTTTTAACACAAGCTTTAAAAATTATTCTCAAATCATTGTGCATAATATTTTTGTAATGAGTACAATTATAAGTATACAACACACGGAGTACTGATTTTGAATTCCTTAGAATTAAATTAATATATTAAATGTAATTATATTAATTACATGATGAGGAAGAAATAATCAAATATAAGTAAAAATAATGGAATGAGAAGTATAAAGGCCTTGAAAAGTGAAAAACATCAGTAAAACAAAGCAATAAGGGGTGATGAACTCAATAACAACAACATGCTCCAGTATAGTCCGCTAACTTAGGAAACGAGACAATCTATTAAAAAATTAGGATTGAAAAATGAAATAGAGACTCATAAGCATAAGATATGACATGTAGCAAAACAAGTGAAAGAATGACATAGAAAACTTTATTTACTTATATTTATATCACAAGTAGAAATTAGAAACCATTACAATATTTTCTGAATACAATTGTCATCAAAGGAGAAGTAAATTAACTCTAAAGCTTAATGATGAACTTTAGCAAAAGAAATTATAAATACAAAACCCGTATATATACAATAGTCTTAGTATACATGTATGAATATCCATGTACAAACTATCCAAGACAACTATACAGGAGTATTTGCAAACATGAAATGCAAATTTCCAAACATATTTCCCAGATATTTAAACTAAAATAAAGTTTAAGTATCCATTCTATATTAGAGTATACTGTCTTAAGCACAGGTAATTGAACTAAAGCACATAGTCCATAAGACTAGGCTCCAATTTTTAAAGGATTGTTGAATGATAATACATTGAACTTTAGAGGTATTGGACAATATGCACTGAACTTTTTTTTTTTGGATTGTTATACACTGAACTTTGAGTGTATTGGACAATAATGAACTCATAACAATTCTGGTAGTGGTTGACTTGGCGGTGGTTCTACTGAAGTGTCATTTTTCTTTTTTCAAAAAAAAAAATATATTAGTCATCCTGTTTATGTGTACTTTCTTACACGACAAACATCTTTTTCTAAAAAAAAAAAAAGAAAAACGACACCTCAAAGTAGGACAACCACCACGTCAACCACCACCAGAATTGGTCTGAGTGCATTATTGTCCAATACCCTCAAAGTTCAGTGTATTAGAGTCCAAAAACAAAGTTCAGTGTATTATTATCCAATACCTTTAAAGTTTAGTGTATTATCGTCCAATAATCCATCTTTAAATAAAGAAGAAAGCTTAGAATTCACTTAAGAGTAGCAGTTAAAGGAGGTGGAGTAGGGGGAACTTCTTGGTAGCACCTTGGTGGGATGAGAATGTTAGACTCACTAAAGTTGCTTTCATCCTCCTCATCTTCAGCATCCCAAAGAAATTTTGCACATGATGCTGAAACATAACTGCACAAACATTATAAAGCTAACTCAGTTCAAGCATTTATTGTGGTGTCTTTTTATAAATACAAGGATGACTAGTAGTTTATTTGGACTTACTCTGATAAAATTGATCATTTGATAAAGTATTCATCACATTCGTCGTATTGAAATGTCATTCTAATATTTCATGTTGGTCATAGCATTTTCAACATAACTTGAAATTAATAGACCTTATGTGAGATCATGTCACTATAAATTTATTGTGAGATGCATAACTTTGTGGTGTCTTTTCATGAATATACGGAGGACTAGTAATTTATTTGGGCTGACTCTAATAAAACTGATCATTTGATAAAGTATTCATCACATTCGTCGTATTAAAAGGTTATTCTAATATTTCATGTTTGTCATAGTAAAATATTAAAAAGGTCATCCTGAAAAGAGTGCGTCTCATGATAAATTGATATGGGATGGTCTCATACAAGAATCAGTAATAGTAAATATATAGTATATGTGAAGGCAAAATGAAATGCAAAAGCCCTAACCAATCATCAGGAGCTGCTTTGGTTGCCTGATTAAAGTAACTCTCAGCTCTTGAGAAATCCTTCTTTGTTTGCCAAATTAGATCAGCATAAAGAGCTAATGCATAAGCATCATTTGGATTTACCAATATTGCCCTCCCACAATACTCTTCTGCTATTGCATAGTCCTTAACCTGTGCAATTAAACATTGAGATATTTCATCTAAACATGTCAAATTTTAAATTCAACTGGTCCCGTTCTTTTATACGGCTGACTGCGGTGTGACGTGGTGTAATGTAGTGAAATTGTGGTGGGTCTGGAAAAGTTATGGTGGATTGTGGAAAGTTGTGGTGAGTTTTGGTTTTAATAATTGTAAATGTGTTGGAAAATGTGAAATTGTGGTGGGTTGTGAAAAGTTTAATTTTTAATAAAAAGATAAATTAAATTTAAAAAAAAGTAGATTGTGGTATGTTGAGGTGGATTATGGTGGAATATGGCAAGTTGCGGTGAGTTATGACACCGCAACCAGCCAGCCGCATAAAAAAAAACAAGGCCTAAGTAGTGGTAAAATTACAAAAAAAAATGTTAAAATTGTCTAGACTCGAATGTTATGAAGAAATATACATTTTAAGAAGGATGGTTTTTCATAAAATGGTCCATTACAATAACAATAAAAGTTCACATTTTAATTCTCCAAGGTAGAAATTGTATAAAATTTTAAATAATAGTTTTTCAAAACGAGAAAATCCACAAAAGTGAAAAAAAAATCCAAAATTCGTATTTCAAAGTTAACTCTTGAGCAAAAGAAGAAACAACTTCAATTAAGAATTACAAAATCCAATTGAGAAAGCCTAAACATTAAAGCTTCACTATAAGGAATCAAGATCAAACTCAAAATTTCTACACTAGTGGAAAAAAGATCATAGGTTTTTTTAAGATGAAATTATCCCTTCTAAAAACTAACATAATTTCCGTAAATATTGTATCTAAAAAAACATATGAACTCTAAAATTTAGTGCGAAATTCATCAATATAAATATAATGATGAAATACCTCTTTTAAAAATGTAGCATAATTTGCTAAGAGGAGCGAATTCCCAGGATCAACATTGATCAATTGTTGATAATAAGCATCAGTTTGACCTCCATCTCGACCACCTGATCCTATCATAACACCAGAAGAAGTGTCTGAACCTCCCCCTTGACCACCGGTCAACAATCCCAAACCAACTTCCTCTTTCTTCCCTACCTCCTCATCCTCCTTTAATTTCTCTCCTAACCCTAACCCTAACCTATCGTTCATCGTAGTTTTATGCTTTGGTGAAAGGGAGCTCTTCACAAGGACATGTGAATCCGACTTTGTTCTAGCTAGCCTCCCAATCGGAGCATTTCTACATGAATTTGTTAAGGAAAAAATTGATTTTAGTTCGGGAAACGAGGAGTTACGCGGTAGGACTCCTGATGTCCATGAATTTACCAATGGAGTCGATGCAGTTCGAGATAGCATTTTGAGGTTATGAAACCTTGCCAATGTCGCTCGAATGGGGTAGAGAGAAATTGGATTGAATGGTTATTTTATTTGATTGTTGGGATTGAAGAATGGGAAAATAAGATGGGATTATATTTGAAGATTTAGGGGGGAGAAAAAAGAGGAGATAAAAGAAATGATAGCCATTGATGTAAGAATGTTAGGTGCATGTGTGGTTTGCATAATTTAGTCTCTTGATTAATTAGATGCCCTAATTTTAGGTTTAACCGAGCATCTTGTTATAGTTATGAAAAATACAAAGAAAAGTGTATTTGAAAAGAAAAACCAATAACTACATTAATATCTTAAATTAAACCAAACTAAGGCAACATATTAAGGTAAATATTTAGTATCATTTTTACAATAATCTTTATCCCTGTATGATTCAAAAGCAATTATGTTTGACATGGAGAAGCCTCATTTCCCCACTATGAAAATCTCATTCAATCCACCATATGATTAAATATGGATTTTTGAACAATAATAATACAAATTATTTTCTTGGGCACGGGCAACATCAACTATCGACCTATTTTTCCCAACAGTACATCACCGAGTTGTTATGGTTTTAACTCATAAAAAAGATGAAGGGACTCCATAATGTGTGACGCGGAAGACACATTAGTGTCCATGTCAACATTTTTTACACAAACTCCGCCTTTCACGTCACGCATTATGGAGCCACATGATCATTCTATGAGTCTAAACCATACCAAATCGGTGGTGTATTGTTGGTGGAAAATATGTCGATAGTTGGTGTCCACGTCAACATTTTCTATACAAACTCGGTCTTCTGCGTCACGTATTATGGAGCCACATGATCATTCCATGAGTCTAAACCATACTAAATCGGTGGTGTATCGTTGGTAGAAAATATGTCGATAATTGATACTGCCAGTGACCAAGAAAATAATTTATATCATTAGTGTCCAATACCTCCAACATTGATATTAGGGTGTGTTTGGTTGGTCAAAAACCCCGAGGAAATAGTCAACTTTCTTGAGTTGACTTATTTTCCTCATGTTTGGAAGTAAGTTGATCTTGGGAAAAATTTTACGGTGGACCCACAATTTCCTACATTTCCCTAGGGAAAATCTTTCCCACGGAAGACTTCCTATAGAAAATTTTCTCTAAGAAAAATTTCCCTGAACTTCTTACCAAACGCTCTCTTATTACCATCCAAAAATCCTTTTTAAAAAGAATCTCCGCTTGGTATGAGTGGTTGCATATATTACATGCACATGGAGCATGTGCTCTGAGTATGTATGAGTGAATAAGTATGCTATTGAGAGTAAACAGCAGATAGCTATGAATGAACAATTATGTTATTGGAAATGAACAATGACCATAATGTAATAAATTGCAGTGGCCAAAAGGATGGTCAGAACGTTAGAATGGTACATTAGACGTGGGAACAATTTGGAAGTTGACAGTCTTGATGATATTGATGCAATGATGTCAAGATAGATCGTATGGCTGGGATTATTGGTAATGATATAGGCGTGCAATTGAGCTGTGATGAATTTTGGCTGTCGTGGGTGCGAACGTCCTTGCTGTGCTATTTATGTTTAGCAGTGTTTGGTTGTTACCTTTTTCTCTTAGAGCTGGTTGGTTGCTGTAATATTTTACAGTTTGCTATACTATGTAAACTTTTAAACCTTTTGACTATCAATAACAAAAAAAGATAAAAATAAAAATAAAAATTGCAGTATGCAACTTCAAATTCAATAATGTAAGTGAGGTGTGGCCCTTCCAAACAGAAACTCGCTCCAAAAACAATGCCACTCCCCTTATCCTTCTATCACCACCACAACCATGGCAACCTCCATCTCCGTTTCTCCCCAAAACCACCATTTCACCTTCATCGCCACCCTTATCTCCTCTCTTTACACCCTCTCAAACCTCCTCTCCTACTCAAAAACCCTCTCAAACCCCTCCATTTCCATCTCCGAGCTTCCATTTCCAGTTCCAGTTCCACCAACTCCATTGACAGGGAATCCGTCCCAAAATCTGCAATTCAACGCATCGCCGAAAAACTAAGAACCCTAGGCTTCGTCGAACAACCTCCAACCAACGAAAGCAATGCCCAGTTGTCTGAAGATGAAGAAACCCCCAAAATTGGGGAGATTTTCATCCCTACTTCCCGCCAAATCCCTAGTTACCGTGTGGGTCATACGCTGGACCCGAGTTGGTCTAGTCCTCAGAACCCTGTTCCGGACCCTGGCACGGGGAATGCCATTGTGAAGCTTCATGAATTGAAACGGGTGGTTAAGAGGGAGAGGAAGGAGGTCAAGGTGCTGGAGAAACACAAGGAGGAGGCTCCTACTTTGGCTGAGCTTACGTTGCCTTCGTCTGAGATTCGGAGATTGACCACTATTGGGATTAGGATGAAGCAGAAGATGAAGCTAGGTAAGGCTGGGGTTACTGAGGGGGTTGTCAATGGCATTCATGAGAGGTGGAGGAGCTTTGAGGTTGTGAAGATTGTGTGTGAGGATATTTGTAGGCTTAATATGAAGAGGACCCATCATCTGTTGGAGGTAAGTAATGCTCTTTCTCATTTGATGACATGGATTCTGGAAGTTTATGCATTTCTTTATTGCTACTGATGATGAACTATGATGTCTGGAAGTTGATACTGTATGTATGGAATTAGTTAGGATTTGATACAATTAAAGGCTTTTTTGTTTGAGTTCAAAAGGGAGGGGGAGGTTTCATGCAAGTGACAAATCCCCCATTATTGTTGCATTTATAATCTACTAGTATTATCTGACTGTATGAATCCCTTTCCTTGTACCCTGTGTTCTGTGTAACTATATTATTCCAGTTAATTTGATTGGTTGTTATGTGTTTAATGAAACTCAATTTGAGTTCTGTGAAACCCTGCATCCTTTCTTGCCTCCTGGCGTGATTGTTGTTATTAGTGTAAGAATGTTACTTGCTAATGTTTAGTTTTTACTGATGTCCTTAGAGGAAAACTGGTGGTGTTGTTGTTTGGAGGGCTGGGAGCAAAATTGTTTTGTATAGAGGGGCCAATTATAAGTACCCATACTTCTCCCTGGATGAAGCTTCTTCCAGTAGCAGTTCTCAGAATGCTATGAACTCTGACGATGTTGGGCGGATTCAAGAGGGAAGCTTATCACCTGAAACACACACTGTAGAATCAGCTGGAGGAAATTCAAGGGAACTTTGGATCAATCATCCTTGATACAAGGTGTTGGTTCGCCAAGCAGAGTGCGATTTCTGATGCCAGGTGAAAAGCAGCTTATTGAGGAGGCTGATAAACTCTTAGAAGGATTGGGTCCACGGTTTACTGATTGGTGGGGATATGATCCATTACCTGTTGATGGTGACCTTCTACCAGCGGTTATTCCTGATTACAGAAAACCCTTCCGATTGCTTCCTTATGGAGTGAAGCCTAAACTAACTAATGATGAGTTGACAGTACTGAAGAGACTTGGTCGGCCCTTGCCATGCCATTTTGCTTTGGGTAAGATAATATCTTTCTTTCCCCATATTTTGGGCCTTGGTTTATATGTTTCTGTTCCTTGTGCCTTTTAGATGATTTCCTACAAAACCTATCTGGAAAAGCTCTAACAAGGCCACTAACTAGTGTTGCCTGCTGACTTGGGGCTGTTGGTCCTAGTTTTTCCTGAAGTCGGAGCCTTTATGATATATTTTGTTACTAAGTTTAACTGCTGTTTACCAGGGAGAAACAGGAACCTCCAGGGTTTAGGTGCAGCAATCCTGAAGCTGTGGGAAAAGTGTGAGATTGCTAAAATTGCTGTTAAAAGAGGAGTTCAGAATACTAATAGTGAACTCATGGCTGAAGAATTGAAGGTTGGTGATACATTTGAACTTTTGAATTGCGACAAATGTTTAATGTTGAATCTACTTTTCGTCCCCTTTATCGTTATTTCAGTTAACAGTTTCTCTGCGAGTGATGACTTTTTTTATTGTTTTGTTCCACACTTCCACTTATTTCTGTGGGAATTGTTTTGAATAGCCTCTCTGTTTTGCGCTCAGGGAATGTTGCATTCTTGTGTAGGTATAAGATCCTCAGCTTTAAGAGCTGCAGCATGCATCTGTTTTTCCTCCCAAGAAACTGCTGGGCAGGAATTATGTTTGATGTTAAAAGATTTAAAGTTGTAAACTAGCCTTCTGAGAAAAACTAAATCCTCTTATGGGCCTAAGTGGAGTTCCATCCAAGCATGATGAGGGGTGTGGTACAAATCAATGCCAGTTTGTATGGTAGAAAGGAGGTTGTCTCCTGAAAACAAAAGTAGACCGTGTACTTTTATTGGCATGCATTTCTGTTTTAATTTGCTTGTGCAGGTGATAAAATCTTATCTCTCTTATTAGCAAGCCACTTCCATTTTAGTTTTCTTATCTAATCGGTGGCTACCATGGTGTCAGGATTCCATTATTTGGATTTTGATTTAGTGTGTTCTGTGTAAAATCCCAACGTTAAAGTGCTTGAGCCACTGTAAAAGTTTTTCCTAGTGATTGTTTATGTGGGGCTATGACCGTGTAGGAAGTTTTCTTCCATTTTTTTGGTGGTCAAGGGGGTGTTTTGTTGTCAAGTATCTGCCAATATGAAGTTTTGTGATCACGGTTCTTTTGATTGCATGGCCATTGTGCTTATTATTCGTAAAATTCTTCCTTACCTTAATTAGCGAATTTTGCAGCGCCTCACCGGTGGTATTCTGTTGTCCCGGGACAAGGAATACATAGTGTTCTATCGAGGGAAAGATTTCCTTCCATCTGCAGTTTCTTCAGCAATTGAGGAGAGGCGGAAGAACAGAGTGAATGGAGTCAAACAGTTGATAAATGTTTCTTCAACTGTACCTGCAGATTACCCTGCACCCAGTGCCAGAGGGCATGTTTCTGTCAGTAAAAGTGATGCTGGCAGAGTCGAGAAGGTGGACTACAGCCAGGAGCGAAAAACAAAGTCCATTGAAGCAGCTATCACTAGAACTAGCAGGAAGCTGTCCATGGTAGGTATATCAGAAGATGAGATTTTTACTAAGGTTGTCAGGATCTTAGTTGTACTTGGGCTTAATTGTGACAGGCTTTGGAAGAAAAAGCAAAGGCAGAGAAGCTCCTATCTGACCTGGAGCAGGCTGAGATTTCCCAACAAGCAGAAGTAGATAAAGAGGGCATTACAGAAGACGAGAGATACATGCTCAGGAGGGTTGGCTTGAGGATGAAGCCTTTTCTGTTATTGGGTGAGTGGTGCTGCATCTATTTAAGTTACAGATTCTGAATTCTGTGCAGAATGCTTAGGCACGTGCATCTCTAAGGCTAAGGCCATGTTTGGTAGACAAGTTATTGAGGCAGTTTAGCTTTTTCACCGAAAAGCGATTTTAAGAGTTTGGTAAATAGCCTTTCATATTAGCGTTTTGGATCCTAAAAGTTAACTTTCAGAAACTTGCGAACAAGTTTTTTTGAAATAGCTTCTCCACAAATAGTTAACTTTACTGAACATTTTCCCTGCAAACAGCTTATTCAAACAATCCATTCAAAGAGCTAATCCAATCAGCTAGCAGCTAATAACTAATTCAAGCAGCCTAACAGCTAATGGTTGGTTGCCAAATAGGGCCTAAATGTGCGAGTAGTTGCCACATTATTGCTCATGCATTTGCTTCCTTTCCCAGGTAGACGTGGAGTTTTTGATGGGACAATTGAGAACATGCATTTGCACTGGAAGTACAGGGAACTTGTGAAGATAATATGTGGTGGAAGGAACATTGATGAAGTC
The DNA here is from genome assembly GCA_029582165.1 of Portulaca oleracea. NCBI lineage: Eukaryota > Viridiplantae > Streptophyta > Magnoliopsida > Caryophyllales > Portulacaceae > Portulaca > Portulaca oleracea. The sequence continues at coordinate 406,541 of CM055893.1, forward strand.
CACAATGTAGCACTAATACTAGAGGCAGAAAGTGGAGGAATACTAGTGGCGGTTGAAAGAGTGACAAAGGGCTTTGCAATCATTGTCTACCGTGGAAAGAACTATCAGCGTCCTGCCAATTTGCGACCCCAGACACTTCTAAACAAGAAACAGGCACTGAAACGCTCAATTGAGGCCCAGCGCCGTGAGGTATACTTGCTGTTTTTGCGAGGAATAAATTTTGGAGTTCCAGTTGGATCCTTGTATTGGATTGTTTTCATCTTCTTAACGTTACATAGCGATCCATTTAATTTGCTTGACTTTCTTTTACTTATCTTGTTTAGTGACAAATAAATATAAAGCATGCCAAGCTGCTATTATGCTTTCACATTGGTTCTTTAACTGTATGTTGCTCATGTTGCTAAGATTCTTTTTCTTGATGCAGTCCTTGAAACTTAATGTGCTGAAGCTCACTGAAAGCATAGAGAAATTGAGAAGTAAGCTGGTCAGTTTTCCCACTATTCTTTTGTTTTATTTAGCTTATTTGTGAGGTGGGACAAGGAAACAAAACTTATGCTTCTGCAGGAGGAAGAGGAAGAAGCTTTGGATATTCATACAACAGAAGAACAGCTGAAATTTCAGGTGGCTAGCTAAATGAATTTAAGTTTCATGTCTTCAATTGTATTTCATTGTGAGGTTCATGCAATGGTACTACTTATGAGAACTGCACTGGGAAGGCTGGACTGCTCGGCTCAGAAGGGAACCAATCAGTCACTAGCACAGCCTGGAATCACTTGTTAACTTGCTGAGCATTTGTACTGGACAAACCCTGTCATAACCATTCAATTGGCACCCCATTCATCCTGGTCAACCTTCGGTTGGACCAGATTTTTCTGTTTATACTACTAAAACAATGGTAAAAGAATCCCAAGCCCTAAGTTACCCTTTGCATCTTTTCTAGCCATAAATTCTTCTCCGGTAAAGCATCCTTCATGACACTGGCCATGGAAGCCTTCAATGACTGTTGTTGACATAGAGCAAGGGAGCAAACAAGGAGGTCTAGAAGTACAACTAATCACGGCCCTTCTGCTTTTGTATCCCTAACTGTGCTTTCTTTTCTTTTTATTTTACAAAAGGCTTCTTTTTTTCATAATGGGCTTTTAGAGATGGGTTCATCTGATTTAGGGCATTTGATATTAATTTTTTTCCCGTCTACAGAAAACGTTTGTAGTTTGACTTGCATACATTTTACATTCTCTTTTCATGCTTGGAAATATAAAAAATATTGATATGCAAACCAAAAGAAAATGAATATTTTGAAATTGGTCTGGGTGCTGCTACATGGTCATGACAGTCCAACCCGGTTAGATGGTAAAGCAGGTCATTATTGTGGTCCAACCACGGTCCTGAGTCCTAACGATTCGACTAGTTAACCCATTTCCACTGGGTTGGTTCTCTTAACATTGGTTTCATGCTTTTCTTATTCTTTTATGTGGGGTGAGTTGTGTGCAATGTCTTCTAGTTTCGAGGATATTTTCAATTCTCCTGTATGGATGTTTTTGTTTCAACACTGTCCATCTTTTGTACTGAAATATACGTGGAGCACATGGTTCTATTATGTGAAAGGGGCTAAAGTTATGAATAATGTCTGGCGAATGGATTTGGGAGAGAGCCAAATGGTGTTCCAAAAAGCAAAGAATCCTTGTGCACAAACTCAAGATTAATGAACTTGTAGATGTCACACGCACATATCGTTGAATTTATTCATGCACTGTACTTATGTAGTCTGTTTTGGAATGTTTGAAGGGAATGACTTTTCCAAGTTTTAGATGGCATGCCTTCTGTCAACTGTTTGGGGTCGGAAGAGTCATATGTTAGGGGTTTTTTCTAATATATTTTTTTAAAGATAATTTCGTTTTATATATGTTTGTTTTGTGGCTCTCTTGTTCATCCCTTTTGTTCTTGTTTCATTGTTTATTATTTGTTTATTTAGCTAGACTGGATTGATTTGATGTCCTTTTTTTTCCCTCCGGGGAGACGGTGGTGAGTGTATACCTGTTAATCTAACTTACTGTGTAATATTTTTCTAGCCAAAAGGACCGGAGGAACATGATCTAAAACCAACCATATCAAGTGATAGCACAAACCCTCAAGAGCACAGTCTGTCTTCTATTGAACAGGAGAAGCTTGTTAGTGCCCCTACATTGTATCAGGAAACCCACGAAACTACAGAAAAACGTTCATCAGGTTCCGCTGGTGTGGAAATGAACCCGAACTCTGTTTTGAAGGAAAAGACTGACGAAGTCCCTTCTTATGCTGATGTTGATCATCTGGTACGTTCTTTAGCCTCCGATTGATCTTCGAAACTTACCACTTATTGATGATAATTATTAATGTTGTCACTGATGGAGTCTATCTCTAAAATTGCAGACTTTCTCCATGACAAACCATGTTGCTCCTAATGATTCTGGCACTGCTTCAAGAGACAAGTTGGTAGTTCATTCAACTAACAAACCGTTTACGGGCTCAATATCAGAAGGTTCTGAGCATCGTTCTTTTGAGACTAGGGGGAGGAAGCCTGAAAAAGACAAAACATCAGAGAGAGATTCCTCTGTAGCATCAGCTAGAGCTAGACCGCTTACAAACAAAGAAAGGCTTCTTCTGAGAAGGCAGGCCCTCAAGATGAAAAGTCGTCCTGTACTAGCTGTTGGTATGATAATTGACTTCCCCCAGCTATGATTGGTTTCTTTTGCATTTGGCTGTCATTCGAAATAAATGTTATTCTGATACTTGGGTTAGTAATGTGCCGTTGAATATTCGTGGTGTATGGCATATTTTGAAAGTTACAAAAGTGCATGGGGGACTGGGGCTCATCAGTCATGCATATGAATTCTTGATATTGTTTTGACATGGCATCTAGAATTTTTGGTGCTTGTAGTATGCTAGAAATGTCGGCCATTTAGCATATTGCAATTTACAAGTTTATTGCATGAGCACTTGGAAATTAGAATGCCAAAACGTAATATTTACAAGTCTTTTGAAAGTTCTAAGAACTTTGTTAGAGAATCATGGTTGTCAGCTCCTTTTTGTTAGGGTTTACAAATTTATTAACAGTGTTGCATGTCGGGGCCTTATTTTTGGATAATTACTTACTCCCAAACCATAGATTCAAAATGTGGCCGAACGTGCTGGAGCCCCCACATTAAAAGGGTTCTGGAGGTTGGTGAAGTGAGTTCTGACCCTACGACAACTGCGATATGGAATGTTGCTGCATTTTAACCAGTTTTCATACCCTGACCAAACCCAAAATCGCAGCTTAAAAACCTCATTTTGATTCCCTATCCTAAACAGTAGCCTCTAACAAAGAAAGTCAGTCATATTACCAAAGAATGAAAAAGGTAGTGTAGCTAGAGGGAGGGATGAACATTAACATATGAGATCGTTATTTCAGTTCTCCTGTTTGGAAAATACGTCTATCCTAGCAAATGCAGCATTTCAAAGTTTTTCATTCCTTTCCTTACTTTTCCTTCTTGAGTGAGATTAGTTAATCTTTTAACCCTTTTTTGAATGTTCTAAGAACTTATAAATTTGTTTTACTTCCTCTCAGGCAAGAGCAATGTTCTCACTGGCATTGCAAAAGCAATCAAGGACCATTTCAAGAAACATGCACTTGCTATTGTCAATGTTAAAGGGAGAGCTAAAGGGACCTCAGTTCAGGAGGTGGTTTTCCAACTGGAGGTTTGTGCGAAGACAAGTTTGATTCGTTTTGGTTACCCAATTCTTCTGTAAATCTAAGCTTGTTTTGTCCATTATCTTACTGCAGCAAGCAACAGGTGCAGTTCTAGTGTCCCAGGAGCCCAGCAAAATCTTACTTTACAGAGGTTGGGGAGGTGGAGTCGATATTTTGCATGGTGATAGAGGTCAGCATGATAAACAAGCTGCTGCACCTTCTATGGCTGTTTCTCCAGAGCTTGTCAAAGCAATGAGACTTGAATGTGGATTGTCAATTGACTAAGAAATGATTCCCATGTCGGATCTCATGGTAGTGGGGGTTGTGGCACAGAAACAGTTAGATGGTACTGTGGCATCACTGCGTTTTCTTCAAGGAATGAATGAAGCTCATACGATAAGGTGATTTGGAGATTTGCTATTGAGAAACAAGCTTTCTGCAACAAGCTGGTGAAGGTGAAAATTGGAGCCAACAAAGAAGAGCCAAATGCTTATAATTTCTGTTGAAACTCCATCTTGGCAGGTTCAGGGTTAGAAATATTTAGAGCAGTCTCAGATGAGGAACAGGGTTACATATGTGGGGTCCAACTGTCTTGGATTCAGTTTCTGCATCTGTATATGGCACACTTACAGGAGGAAACTGTTCTACAAGCTGGTTCTTGGTGAGGTGAGCATAAGATCTGGAGACGAATTCAAATGATTCAGACAAATAAAGCATATTTAAGTTTATTGGCTGTAATATGCCAATACCATTCTAGTGCCCGACGCTAATCACAGATGTTCTGGCCCAGGAAGTTTTGAGATCATTCAGAGTTAAGAATTTTTGTTTCACCAGTTTGCTTGGGCATATACAACAGGCAAGATTCCTACAGAGGATATGGTAAATTATGAAATCTGCAAATTGCGAGCACATTGATGTGTTGAAAATGGAGCATTGATCTATCAATTCCTTTTCTCATGGAGTTCACTAATCTTCACAATGGTCACTCTTCCATGGGGTTTGTTGGTTGTGCTCCTGCTGCTGGTAGTGCTAGGGCTGTTGTTTGGATCTTCATCATCATCAGCTGCTGCCTTCACTTGTGTTACTGCATCTGCTGCTGGATGTGTGGCCTCTGCTGCTGTTGCTGTCAAATATTCGAGTCCGGATCAATCCGGGTTCGGACAAACCCAACATCAGACGAAAATTTGATGTCCGATACCCAGTTTTTTGGAACATTTTTTGGGTCTAAATCGGGTTCGGACAATAGAAATTTCAAAAATATTGTGTTCGAATTATCGGTCAAATCGGTCAATGTAAAAATTTGGATAGAAATTTTACGACCATACCCGTTTTTTCTGGGTCGGACTGAACTGGGTTTTCGGGTCGAACATTTTTTTGACAGGCCCTAACTACCAATGCTGCTCCAACTTCTACTGCCTTGGAATTGACCTATCAATCTCCTTTTCTCATGGAGTTCACTCATCTAGGGGGATTCGAGCTTGAATGGTGGATCATGTCTCCTCCTTCCATCTTCATCCAGACCTCCTCTCCCCTATAAATACTGGGGCATTATGCTCATCCAAGGGCATTCAAGAACTCCCAAGAAAATACTCCCAAATTCTCCCTTTTACTCCCAAAACAAGTCGCGATACTATCGTCTCCCGATGTATTGAAGTTGGTGTTCTCTTATTGCGCCTTTGTCATTTGTATGCTTTGTGTCAAGTGAGGTTAGATCGTTTGTGCTTTTTCATTCCTTTGGAATAATGTAATTCATTCTCGATGATAAGTTTGTAAATTTTTATATTAAATTTGCATGACATGAATATAACGTTGCGAAACTTTCTAAACGTCTCCTCGCTCTCTTTCATTTTAAGATCGATTTTAGTAGTATGTTTTCAAACAGGCAAGTCTGAGAATTTTCTAACTCTTGGACTTGTAACCTTACCTTCGGGCTCGAAATTCGGGTTCGTAGGTCGAAGTTTTCATTGTTTTAGGTTTGTTGATTTCCTTAAAATCAATGAGTCAGTCGCTGCCTGACTGGTTATGAGTTCATGATTATTGTTCAACATTTTCACAGTACAGTATATTATTGTCCAATAAAAAAGTATGGTATATTATTGTCTATCATCACAAAATACAGTGTATTAACGTTAAAAACCTTTAAAAATAACAAATAAGTATTAAATTATTTGTAATAACTATGAATTCTAACAAAAATGATAGATATAAACACATCTTCCTAATTATTATCCTCATATATAATTAAACAAATTTTGAAAGGGAAACTATATCCACATTATTGAGACCCTGTACTTTTGTGCAGTGTGGTGCGGTGTATAATTCATCATAACAATCAATATTCTTCTATACTTTATCATCATACCCCATTTTACCACAATCATTATCAATGTATCTCTTCATTTTTCTCTTCTACTTTTTATATTTTCTTTCCTCACTTACCACATCAACCACACTTAACAACAAATTTCATCATATCATTCTACATTTCACCGTACTTTTCACAAATTCACCATACCGTACCATTTCTGCATTTTACCAATACCAACTGTACCAAATAACATGGCCTTATATGATATGAGATAAATTACACTAGTTTTACGTAGACCTGACAATTTTGACCGGCCCGACCCGAACCTGTCCAAAATTTCTGGGTTTTGAACACGATATTTTTTAACTAAACCCGAAAATTTGCGGGGTCAAACCCGACCCGCTTGACCAACAAAATTAATTTTTTAAGTTCAACTTTATCAGAATTTGTGAGTTTTCATTGGAATTTTAACTAATAAACTATAAGCGCAACTCATTTATTTGTTACTTCTCTAATTTAAATTTAAATAGTTACAATAATCTATCATTACTAGAAGATAATCATATTTTATTATGTGTATTGTACAAAAAAAAAATAGTATTTAGAGACCATTTTTCTAAAAGAAAAAATGGAAAAAGGTTGCAATCATAACCCGTTGGGTTGACTCGAAATCAGAATACACCGTCCGTATTTTCCCGAACCCGAAATACACTCGATCCGTATTTACTCGAATCGCGCCCGCCATATCGAATTGACATGTCTAGTTTTACTGCAATTTATTTGCAAATTATTAGGTGCTCCCAGAGCACGTGCTCTAGATTCTACAATTGTTCACTCATATGTATTATGTTGTTCATTCTGATTATTATAATTGTTCACTCTAATTTATATAATTGTTCACTCGCAAAAATATGGAGTACATGCTTTGGGTGCATCTAATATATATTGCAATTTATTAGGTGCACCCGGAGCACATGCTCCAGATAGTATGATTGTTCACCCACATATATTAAATTGTTCACTACATATATTAAATTGTTCACTTCTATTATAATTGTTCATTTATAAATATTTGGAGCACCCACTCTATCTGCATTAGTTGTGTTTTCTCTATGTTTGTGATGTAACATTGGAGTCCACACCAAGTGGATTTTGTGGAAATGAGAATAGAGGCAATGGGGGGTGGACCCATTTATAAGAAGGATAGGAGCCTGTTTTTAGGTTTGATCAGCCTGTTACACCCACCAATTCATTCACTTTTATGCCCTATTATTATCAGTTTTTGGGAGGTTTTTGGTTTGCTGTTCATTCTATTGGTCTAAGGTGGGGTTTAGTGAGAGAAAGTAGAGCGAGAAACATGAGTGTTGAGGAAGAGTCAGACATGACATGACATGACATGCAATGAATGCTTACCACCCATTGATTTGATGTTTCAGATTCTCTGTCCTGTTTTTTTGATTGATTTGGAGCTGCCCTAGCTAACTCTATTCAACTAATATTGCTCTTCTTCTTCTTTTTTTCTTTTAAATATTCAAAAATGATAAATATTTTGGGTCAAGACATGTCATTGTATAACATTTATATATTTGTAAATTAAATTGAAAAAAAATTACATGATTGGCTTCTATAATTATAATAATACATATAAATTGTATAAGATTACACCGTTATCTATATTTTTAAAAATTTGCAAAAAGACATCTAAAATATGTTTAACGGATGTGGTTCATTCGTTAGGGTGCCAATTTTAATTGTTAGCGTAACCAACACATTCCAAGCCTCTTATGACTAATAATTACTAACTGTAAAAAAAAATTGGGGTTAAAAATGATAATAAATATTAATTTTATAAGGAGCAAGACTCGTATTCACATTTTTCTAGGGATGATAAATCTTAATATGACTAATGGATATAGTTCATTCTCCAAAGACACGTATCATCACTCATAAATATTCAAAAATGATAAATAAATCATAAATATTTTTCTTGGGTTCATCCATGTGAATTTGCTTCTTTGGTTTCATGCCTTGAACTTCTTTTTGCCCTAAATGCATATCATTAAAGCCGTTAATCCTAAGAGTTCAATGTAAGTGAGCCACCAAGGCACCAAATAGTAGTAGTAGTAGTATATATCTCCGTATTCACATTTTCTAAGGTCAATCTTTAATCAATAATTTTTCATATAATTTTTTATAAAAGATACAGTATTATACTTTTTAATAACATTTTTATAACAAATCCAATTACATCAATTTTGTACGATGTTTCATTATACAAATTAAGATATTATCTTAATTTACTTCTTTCATAACTGTTTGGGTAGCAGATAGTTGTTAGTGTAACGGATAACTATTGTATATTAGCTGATAGCTGATAACTATCAAAATAGTTGTTTGTAAGAAATATTGTTATGCACTTATATAGTTAAAAGTTGTTACTTTTGTAAATAAAATGCAATGCTGCATGCATTCAGCCATTCACTATTTACTTCTTTCATATGTATGCTATTTTAACTGCTGCCAAAAGGCAAACTTTTGATTCATCTAACATATAAAGATTAAAAACTAAAAACTCGATCCAAATAAAAACAAACTTATGGTGCGTTTGGTAGTTTCCCGGGAAAGACTTTCCCAGAAAAAACTTTCCCGGGAAAGACTTTCCCTAGGCCCCCGGAAAACTTTTTACTGAGTTTGTGAGAGAAATAATGGGTCCCACTTCAAAACTTTCTTATATACTTTGCAGAACCAAACATGTGAAAGTTTTTCAACTTGGAAAAGTTTACCAACTTTCCCAGGAAAATTTCTCAACCAAACGCTTCCTTAGAGAATGGATTAATTAATTGTTCACTCTTGCAGAAAAGTTTAAGTTGATGTCTTTCATTACATATGAAGTTATTATTATATATGTCAGCAAATTATCTCTATCAAAGTTTAATTTAACCTCATGATTTAGACATGCATCTAAAATAAATTATCGTATATTCACATCAAAAAAAGAAAAATAAAAAATCCTTGTCCCTTACGAAAACCTATCTCTCCTTTGATCCCAAACTCTTGATTGGAGCATTTTTTTTTTTATCTTACCATCAAAATTTGTTTAGCCTGATGAATGAGACATGTATCTGAAATAAATTATTGTATATTTTGATAAACAAAAATAAGAAAAGAAAATCCTTCACCCTTACAAAAACGTACCTATCTCAGCTTTGATCCCCAACTCTTGATTGGAGCATTTTCGGAATTTACCATTAAAATTTTGTTCTTTTTAATTTGTTGTCACCTCTAATTTAGATCGATCAACACTCAATCATATATCTTTCCAATCAGTTAAAGCCATAACAACTTGGTGGTGTAGTGTTGGGAGAAAATATGTCGACAGTTGGTACTGTGAATGCTCAAGATCGAAAACAGTCTGTATTATTAGTAACCAATATCCTCAAAATTGATATTATTGACGTCCAAAACTCCTAAATTAAATCGTATAAGTTTAAAAAACAAACCCTAGCTAGCTAGACTTCATTTGTTCCCTGTTCTTCATCCATGTCTCAAACTTTTCATTCATAAAGCAATTGTTAAAGTGGGGATATGTGGTGACTTTTTATGTACTATTCAGAGGTATCATCTGTCCATTACTCCTCTTTTGCTCATAGAAGTGGGTGTGGGTTGAAAAAGAGAGAAATTTTGACCCCCTTGGATGACTTTGCTTGATGAGTGTTTAAGTGGAGCTCACAAGTGCACTAGTAAGGCCCAAGGGAGGCTTTAATTTGGTGGAGTTAACAAAAGAATGGTGGTCCATCAAAAACTCCTTTTATCTTCAAACTTGTAATGATTTTTAGGAATTGTCCTGGTGAAAGAGTCTTTGCATGTTGAATGTTTAGTAGCTTGTCTTTATCTCAGATATCCTATCTTCCTAAGGCTGTAACAGACAAACTAGCTTTCACATTTTATACATACATAGAGAGAGAGAGAAATTGGATTCTTATAATCTCTACTTTCACCTTTTGTATGCGAATAATTCCTACTTGTTTTTGTATTATGGTGTTCTTAAAAAAAAGTAAAATTGTATTCCGGTGGGACGTCACCGAGTCAAGTGGTAGTGACTCGGTGGTTTTATGACATGTATCGGCAAGAGTCTGTTTGACCAAGAATTCGGATCACCAAAATATAATCAACTATGAAATAGGACCATAAAAGTACGATAAACATGTCATGAGACTACTAGAATACAATAGCAATTTAAATGAGAACACTAGAACACAACTAAATAATAATTTCTTGGTCAAACACACTTTCACCGGTACACGTCAGTAAACCACCGAGTCACTGCCACGTGGCGTCCCACCACAATATAATTTTAATTTTTTTTGGACTACCAAAATACAAAAACAAGGTATAGATTATCGGTATACAAAAGGTGAAAGTAGGGATTATTAGGAATTTCACAAATGGACAGCAATAATCCCTACTATCAATTTGGATTCTGGTGGTCCAAAAAAATATAAAATTAGATTATAATGGGACATTATCGAGAGTATACACTAAATATTATAGATTTTGTGTTGCGTTTGATTCAAAACTTAGTATAACACTTCACCATGATTTTTAATGAATTTACGGCGTTTCTCCCAATTTTGTTTTCATTTTTTTACAATTTTTTATGATTTTTTCACTTTTATTCATTTTAAAAAATCATAATAATTTCTTGGAGTCTCAAAAAAATAATTTAAAAATTGTTTTAGTAACTACACTTCATTACTTTCTGGGGGCAGGAACGAAAATAACAAAAACAATATTGGGTAGGAATGAGAAAAATAAAAAGAATTTGGAGGTGGATTTGGTACCACTACAATCCTTTTTTTTTAAGAACCAGAATACAAACCGAAAGTAGGGATCGTCGCCGTCCAATTTACAAAAGTTGGGGTTATTATATATAAATCAAGTGGTTTATTCTTCTTAAGATCAATAGATTTCAAAATGGAATTCACTTGTTAATAACAACTTGTTTATATATCATGTCTTTCCCTTTACTGTTCCAATGTAGGTTATTTTACTCATGGGTGAATCTCAACATATGTAAGCTGATAACAACAATTAGATTAAACAAAACACATAATTAATTATAAAAAGCCATGCGATTGTGTGATTAAACCACAACACGATGTTTTAGATACTCACAAGATGCAAGAACAAAAGTTGCAAAGCACACATAATACAGTTAACTTGAGAGAGCACAAAATCCTGATAATGTACGTTTAAGAACATGAAAATATGTTGATTGATTGATCACCCAGAGAAGCTTTGATTATCAGTTATTCAGTAATGCAGTCCTTAGCATCACATGCTTTTGAGTAACCCTACAGAACAAAGATGAATTAACCGAGATTTAGATACAGAAGATATTGTTTCAAGAAAATAATTATCTTACAATAAAATAATCTATATAATTATAATTAAATAAATGTCGAATTCAAATAAGCAATTCAATAAAGTGATGGGATTTAGAGAAAAAAAATTACTGTCTCCAGTTTTATTTAAGTGTCATCTAGGTAATTGTGTCAAAATAATTTGTAATAATATCGTACTATACAAAAGTACTATAAATTGTTCCGTTTAAATAAGACCTAAGAAACATAATTATATACTCCTAGTTTTAAACCATACTTAAAGCTTATTGTGGAAATAAAACCAAAAATTTATCTTGTCCAAATTAGTGAAGATATAATGAATTTTCTCTATAATACTACCTCTATCTCTAATTATTTGATATAAAAGCTAATTTATGAAACACGATAAACATAGAGAATGAGGCGAAGATTTTAATTTACACATTACCGAAAATATCTTTGGAATGAGGTAAAGAGTTTATTCATTAAGGATATAATCAATATTATAGTTATTGGAATTGTAAAAGTTAGATAATTTGACAAATAAAAAAAACATATAACAGTTAGATATAAAAAGGGACATAGGTAGTAAAAGGAGATTGTTACCTCATCTAGCTTTAGCTTGGTTGCTAGCCTCCAACATGAGCCCAAAATGAATGTGGGGAAAATGTGCCCACTTTAAAATTTGCCATGCAATTAACCAATAATAGGATTGGATTAATAAGAACTTCTTCAACAAGGAACACCAAAAGGGAAAAGAAAATACAATATCTTTCTTAATTTTAATTTCTTTTAAGGATTTGGAGTTTTGTGTTTGAGCATTGTAATATAATTTCATTGCGCTTACATTTTTGGCAGCAGTGCTGAATGCTTCTCTGTGACTGATATCTGGGTTGTTAGCCTTTATCCTTTGAATCTCCTCTCTGCACATAGCATTTTCACATAATTAATTCACCATATCTATATACAACTCTGTCCTGCTTTGAATTTCTTTACAAACTATACTAACTGAATTCATTACTAATTTTGCGAAGTCGATAATTACTTGATGAATTGGTTATAAGCAGAAGGAACACGTTGCCGCTTCTCTGGAGCTGGAAAAGTGTAAATTTGTAAGGACAAGATCGATGATTTAAGTTAAGTGAACCAGAAAATGACAAAGAATATGGATTTCAAAATTTTAAAGAGCAAGGGAAACAATTGGTCATACGTCGATTAACAACCCTTTCCTCAACAACATTGGCATTAATAGGAGAAAATAGAGAATTAGGTCGAAATAGCCCACTCTTCTTGTTATTGTACTTGTTCCAGGATGAACCCAAGTTGTGATCAATCCTATACTCCCCCATGGTGTAGTTTGGTGCCTGTATATTGATACAAGCCACACAATTTTCTAGTCAAAATAGACCTACGAAAATGTAACATAGACACGTTTTGATGGAAAGAGCAAAACAAGTAAATGTCACATATTATCAAACAACATTATAACCTACTTAATTCGAACTTATCATACACTTAACTTTTTTTTCAGCATATATAGCAAACTCTCTATTTTGATATTATTGAGATCAAATTTAACTGATATTCTTTTTAATTTTTGACGAAACTAGAAATTATATTCTGGAACAAAGAATACATTCTACAAAAACCACAAGAATACACTACATTCGATATACAATGCTATCATCAAGGGAGCATTTGGTAAAAATCCAAAAGAACATTGAAAGTTTTCAATGGGAAAGGTTTTCCTGGGAAATATTTCCCTTACCCACTCATAAGGAAAACTTTCCCTAGAAAAACCATGGAAATTGTGAACCCCCTGTAAATTTTTTCCTAAACATGAAGAAAATAAGTCAACTTGAAAAAACTGATTATTTATCAGAGTTTTTGACCAACCAAATGCACCCCAAATTAAATATAGTTTTATGAAGGGGATTATCTTTGGTCAATAAAATGTTAGATCCTGTAAAAGGATGAGAGAAGTTATGCTCAAGTCTTACATTAGCTGATAGCCTGGTACATAGAAAATTGACAATATTTGCTAAGTTGACAAAACCCTGTTGTATCAATTAAAATCATGTCAAATCTAATCAAGTCAAAATTCAAAGTTGATAACACATAATCCAAGTAAACAGTAGTAAATACACAAAGAGCAAGGAGGAGAGAGAGAGAGAGAAACAAAAGCTGACCTAGAAATGCTATGGCGGCTTTGACAGAAAGTTTTTGTTTTTCTAATTTTTACTCAACTATCACGTATTAACTGTCATCTTTGAAAATTATTTAGTTAAATTTTAAAAAATTTGATTATTAATTTCTTATTAATCAAAAATATATAATGAGTTACAATATAAAATTATCACCTTAAGATTTGTAACGAAAAATATTATCATAAAAGTAGAATATTACTACAATTGTTAATAACAAGTTATGTAAGAAACTATTAATCAAAGAGTGATATTGGAAACTGTAAAAATAAAAATTATGACAATTACTATGGAATGGAAGGAGCAATTGTTTACTCCCTCTATTTCGTATTAATTGACATCTTTAAAAATTGTGGAGGCAAACGTTAAAAATTTTGACTGCAAATTTCTCAATATATACAATAAATTATTATATAAAATTACTATCATCAGATTCGTAATAAAAAAATATTATCATGAAAGTATATTATTACAATTATTTATAAGATATGGTATAAAAAAATATCAACAAAAAAGTGACATCAGAAACCGTGACAGTCAATAAAATGACAATTAATATCAAACAGGTAGTAGTTGTTTATTACTACCTCCGTCCCAAAATGTTTGTCCGTTGACTAAAATTTGATTGTTAATTACTCACAAATTATAATGAATTAAAATATGAAGTCACTACCTACCATTTGAAAGATAATTTGCTAAAGATTACAATAACGATAATTTTATATTGTAACTCATTATATTTTGTGAGTAATAACTTTGCAGCATAGAAAAGGCAAACCCTAAATAGGTAGCTGTAGCTGCTGTAACTAAAGCTGGTTTTTATTTATTTAAGGGCAAATCCTGCAAGTTATAGAATCATTGAATTACCCGATCTGCATAGGACATGCAGTACCCAGTTAATTCAGTGGGTCTGCCTTCATTCAGAACATCTTATTAATCAATTCAAATGGTTAATTTAATTATATTAAAATGATTAACATAATAAAAAAGTTTATTCACCTGCTGGTGTAGTAAACCAGCTTCTTGTTGTTGCTGTTGTTGTTGTTGTTGCTGGTGTTGTTGCCAGGCCGCGATGGCAGAAGCGGAGGAGAGTGAATTGAAGGCGGCAGCCGCCATGTTTACCGACCACAGATTGCAGCAATGACCACATCTCACTGTCACCATGTCCAGCAAGCTACTGCATGGCACACTCACCTGCAATCTTATAATATAAGCACATATACAATCTAACTATATAATATATGATCGGGTTTTTTGGGTCAAAATAATCCGAAGTTAGAGGTGAGTGGCTGAAAATAATCTAAACTGACTTTTTGGCTGAGAATGTGCCAACCCTTGAAAACTTCGGATTTGACTGAAAATAATAGAAATGGATTGAACTAGATATTAACATGTTGCATCTTTGAATTTTTTTTAAAGGTGTCATGTCAGTTTTATGACGTAGAAATTTAATTCTGGTTCAGTCAGAGTAAATAGATAAAAATAAATTGGCACATTCTCAACCAAAAAGTCAGTTTGGATTATTTTCAACCAGTCACCTCTAACTTCGGATTATTTTGACCCAAAAACCCTATATGATCCTGGATCAAAAAAGCAACCATATACTTTGGGGGGGAAAGTAAAGTTACCCCCAGGTCTCATATTTGAGGTTCACCATGAAAATAAGAGTTAGGTTTATGTAAGACATAAATATAACTCTTGGATTTAAGATGAACTTTGATTTTGGATGGAAGGAGTAATTGGTTAGGGCACATTTGAATCAACAAAATAGTTTAGATCATGTTTCAATAAAGTTTACAGAGAGAGATGAAATCAAGAGAAAATGAAAGATCATGTATCTACCATGAGCAAGGGTATGAGATCTGTGAGAGAGAGAGAGAGAGAGAGAGAGAGAGAGAGAGAGAGAGAGAGAGAGAGAGAGAGAGGAACTCACAGCAAGAACAATGTTACAGAATTTACAAGGGATGTAGCAAAGTTGCTCAGTTACTGCAGCAGGAGTTACAGATTCTATGAAGCTTGCCATCTCTCTCTCTCTCTCTCTCTCTCTCTCAAGTTGGGAAGATGCTAGAAGAACAATATATAAAGGCAAGATGAGTGTAAAAGAGAGGGTTTTTGTTCTCTCTTTTCTGGGTATGTATGGATGGTTGCTTTGAAGCTGAGTGATGTTAATATCTCCAACAGTAAAATTATTCTTAAATTGTGTGTATTTATAACCCTAGTAGTAGTATCTGAATAAATTTAACATACAAAACAAATTAACATGAGAGCCCGGAAGACGAGGGAGATAGATAGTACGGCTTCATCAAACACCTCCTAAAGGCTAGCTAGGGTTACTAATGATAATTCAACCTCAATGATTACTATCCAATTTATTTATTTATTTATATCTATGTTTTTAAAGGAATGTGGATGACATTTGGCTTACTTTTTTTTCTTTTTTGAAAGCATAGACAAAGAATAAGATAACTAAACACTCATTAAGGAATGACTTGTTTCTTAATTGGCTAGTATAGTAATAGCATGTGCATCCTTAATGTTTGATCTTTTTGACGTTTGAAATTCTACAAAACGAAAAAGACAACAATAGTGACCGACAGTAACCTTGTAAATATGTGCATTTTGGTGATGGTTGTTTGCTTTTTTTAAAAACTGCAACGATCCGACTTCTGTTGAATCTGTGTGGATGTTGATGTTGGTGAGCTTCATATCCCTTGGAAACTCTATTGCATTTTCTACTAGTTATACCATTTGTATAGCAGAGAGTCTAAGCTGTGGTTCACCCTTCTGCTCTTCCTTCCTACCATTCTGGATGAGGACCCAACTAACACCTCCTTCCATGGTGTTCTTGTTCCATGCCCCATCATAGAGGAACTCTTCTTCAATAGTTTATTGGGACCCTTGCTTCCAGACAAAGTCCTCATATGCAAGGACTCCACCTATATCTAAGGATGGCAATGAGTCGGGTCAGGGTCGGGTTTAGCTACACCCGAACTTAGCTGGGTCTGACCTGCCAATTTTTTTTGAACTTCGACTCAACCTGGGACCTGGTGGGTCCCAAAAACTCGAACCCAGACCCAAACCCAAACCCACCAGGTCCGCGGGTCCTTAATGGCTCAAATATTCTTATGTATTTTTTTTTTACTAGATTTATCAATTTTTGGGTTAATTTATACATGCTCAATTGTATAATAATAATTATTCTATTTAAATACACATATTTTAAATTAATACAATAAAAACATCTAGTTCAATGTACGAGGCTATGGGTGAAGTTCAACATAAAAAATTACAAAAGTCATCAACTCTAAGAATACAGCTATACAACTTAAAATACAAAAAAAAAAAAAAAAAAAAGAAGTTCATGATTATTGTCCATACAACTCTAAGAATACAAATACACTAGAATTTTCATTTAAAATATTTGATGGGTCCACGGGTCCGCGCCTAGACCCGCCAAACTTTTAGTGGACCCAGACCCAATGGGTCCATTGGACTCAGACTTGCCTAAATGGGTCGGGTCCTAGCGGGGATGGGTCGCATCCAGGACTGTCATCCCTACTTGGATCAAAAGATACAACTTCCTTCTCAACCCTCCTCTTGACGCCATTATACTCCACTTGTATCTCCTCCCTTAACCATTTTACTATATCTTTTGGGATCACTGGTTGTTTGTTGAATAAAGCGTTTATTTATGGCGATCCATATGAACCAAAAGTTCCCAAGAACTCCGCCGCAAGCTCCATATCTCTTTTCTTTTGCTTCCAAATCGTCGTTAGCCAGTTGCGTGCCAAAACCTCTATCCCAGACTCGAGGTTAGCCCTATCGTTCATCCTTAGGGACGACGTAAACCAAATATGTTTTGCCCATATGTAGGCTCAAAACAGGTGTTCCACTATTTCCATATCTGAGCCACATAGGTGGCAGGTAATGTTTGCTTCTATGTCTCACACCACTCTTCTCGAACTTAATGGAAGGGCGTTGTACATTGATTTCTAGAAGTACACCTTTCACTTAGTCAGAACATAACAGGACAACATCTTCCTCTAATGTGTTAGGTTCGTGGGCATGTTTGATAGCATTCTGTAGATATGGTTACTACAACAGAAACGGCCTGCGGCGACTGAATTTGGTAGATTAAACCTAAACAAATTAATTCATCGTCAATTGCATCAATCACAATCGAAAAACACTAAATTAACAACAAATTAACATATTAAAGTAATTAGTGATAAAGGAAACGAATCTAACAAAGAAACAAATCAACATAAAGATATAAAGAGAAGAGAAAACAAACTTGATCTTGAATTAGATACGAAATCCAGAAATGATGTTGATAAATTCTTGCAAAACATAATCTAAAACCTTAAAACTACCCTAATGCCTCTAGAGAGGCTAGAGAGAAAACTCTCTCAAAGTCTAGATAAAAGATAGAATGAAAACTACCCTCTCTAGAAACCCTAGAATTATGTATTAATATGAGGGGAAAATGAAACTGCCAGTAGCACACCCTGTGCTGACCTTGTCATAGCCTGTGCTAACATGAAAAATCAGCAGAAATGATTTTCAGGCAGCAGCACAGCCCGTGCTGACTTTGCACAGCCTGTGCCAAACCCTTTTTCTCTCTTTTCTTCATTCTTCTACCTTCCATTGCTCTTTGCCCTCTTCCTTATCGTCATTAAAAGTGTCGATCCTCAATTATAAGGGGTAAGAACACCTAAATACAAGGAAATTCACACACTTAGTTATAAATGAAGGAAGTAAATGATTCTAACTTATAAATTAGGGAAAAAGAGCTTGAAAGGCGAAAACTAGCATAGAAAAGAAGGCTAAAAACTCGTAAAAATTCGGTTTATCAGCGACCGTTCATATCGGTCGCTGCGGGCCTCCATCATTGCTGGAGAGGGCGGGCGACCGATAGCTATCGGTCACTGCATATCAATTGTCTGTCGACCGAGGCGACCGATACATATCGGTCACTATGTTTGCGACTGATATCCCCAGCAGCGACCGATAGCTATCGGTCGCTACCAGCGATCGATACGCTATCGGTCTCTACCAGCGACCGATACGCTATCGGTCGCTAGTTATCCATCACAAACTTAGCGGCCGATAGTTTATCGGTCGCTGGTTAACGGTCGGTGATAGTGACCATTACACAGCAACTGATACACTATCGGTCGCTGATTTTAATTTATTTTTTTTAAAATTCAAGATTGGGGTAGAATAGATTATAATCACGCTGTATTGGTCGGTATGTTTATGAATTATCGGTCGTTGCTTTTATTATATTACCCATATATATACACACACACATAATCAGCTGCGCATTTATCCACCTATCTGTTTCATACATAACATAATTATACATAAATTGACACCACATTTGTACAACTTCCTCCATTACAATCAAGTTACAAATCACGTCGTTCACTTTACATCTTGAATGGAAATTTTACACTTGTTGTGCCTTATCAATGGGAACCTCATGTGTGTGCAACACTCTTATTAATTAATACAAGCAACTCTCCCTTGTTGGACCTTAGTTCTTTGGGAATGTCATCTTCGGATTCGTTACAATCTTCAACAATAAATCCGGCTCCTCTTGAACATTTAAAAGCTTATCATCAATGTCTTGCACCTCTTGCACAGTTAAAGTCCTTCGAGTAGAATGTGGAGTTTCTTGCGGCCTGGGATTTAGCATAGGGTTGAACCTGGTAGGAGGAGCAAAAGGATGACTGAAAGGCCATTGAAAGCCTTCTTTTTCTTCCTTCATTCTATCTTGATGGCAATGTTGTATAGCTCATCGAGAGAGTCATATGGTGGTATAGATCTCAACCTTCTCGACGACTGAGGAAGACAAACCATTCAAGAACCTCATCAATATTTGCTCTAGAGGTTCTTGGAGATCACTCTTGATTAGTAATTGCTCAAACTTCTGAATATACTCAATAACGTTTCTCTTCCCTTGCTCAAGGGCAAAGAGTCTTCTTAGGATACGTTGCTTACAAGTATTTGGGAAAAAACCATTTGTTCATCAACTTCTGTAGCTTTTCTCATGAATCACTCTTCTGCCTACAATCCCAAGCCCATTGTGTCTTAACACTCTCAAACCATAGTGAAGCAACCTTGGTAAGCCTCAAACTAACCACCTTAAATGCCTTTTCATTACTGTACCCCTTAGCTTCGAAGATACGTTCTACTAATTGTACCCATTCCAAAAACTCATCCAGGTCAAGGGAGCCATTGAACTCAGTTGTGAGCTCAACCTTGATGTTATGCAAATCATCTCTCAGTGGTTGTTCACCTCTTCTCATTCTATGGAACATGCCAATAGAGCCTCTACCATCATCACTCGACTCAAAGTTAGGAGGAGGACAGATAAGACTAGGAGGGTCCCTATCTTCTTGTAAGTCTTGTTTCACCTTGGAGATATGCGCTGATTTGTTCAAGTTGACTCATAATGGTACCAAGAGCATCCTCAATAGTCGAGACTCGACTTTCCATTCCTGGATTATGAGTCTTTTCAAGTTTTGCATCCTACCAACAGAGTTATTAAAATCTCAATCTTGATTAACGATCCAACGGTTTTATGATCCAAAATCTTTGATACAATTTTACTATCTACATACAAAACAACAAGGCCCAAGTCGTGAGGGCTGCGGGTGCTCTTAGCCTAGCGGACATCAAACGCGTTGAATTGACGGTGTTGTCATAATGTCATCTGACGTCAAATTTCACTTTTGAATTTCCAATTTTTACACGAATAGAAACTGTGATTTCCCCATTCCCACAAAAATCTCTCTTTCAAATTCCTATTCTTATTATTCCGCTAACTCCCACGCCCAAGAAAACGCACGACTTAAAAGAAAAGATCTTGAAAAAGAGTAGCCAATGACTCGCCAGTAAGTACACTGAGAAACCAAAATCAAAATCAAAAACCCCTCAAAAAGATTCCCTTGTAAAACCAAACCCTCTCAACCTGCTCTTTCCTTCGTGATCTCTTCCGGTCTTCCCTTTTGATTTTGATTCTTCAATTTCCGCGAAACATACCAACTGAAAAAGGAGCAACTACTGCAGAAATTGAGAGATTCAAAGGGCATTTGATTCATTTGTGAGGGATTCAAATGGTGATTTGATTGGGTTCTTCTTGAGTCAACATTTTGTGGGATCTTCAATTCAATTTGAATCCTTTGGGGGGTTTGTTCTATGCCATGTTTGAGAAAGATTAGTCTGCACAAACTGAGAGATTCAAAGGGTGTTTGATTCATTTGTGAGGGTTTTAATAGTGATTGGATTGGGTTCTTCTTGAGTCAACATTTTGTGGAATCTTCAATTCAAGTTGAATCATTTGGGGGTTTGTTCTATGCCATGTTTGAGAAAGGTTAGTTTTTGTTTCTGGGTAGCAGAAATCTTGGGTTTGGTCTTGTCATTTCTGGGTGTTTAACTCAAATTTGTGGGTGTTTTAGAGTTGACATCGTCTGCACGATGGAGAGATTTTGTATTTCTGCCCTGTTCGCTGTGATCTTCTCTCGGATTGGTAATTTCTTGATCCTAACACTCCATTTTGTCTTAATCTTTGTGTTGTGTTGATTGGTGAATGATTTTACTCTATAGTTTTCACCTCATGTTAGCAGTTCAAATTAGCTTGGGTGGTTGTATCTGCAAAGATTGCTCTCCTGGGGGTTGGATTGGATTGTTGTTTTGCTGATTATTGCATTTGGTTAGGTGGGTTAGCCTTGCATCAGCTTGACCTGATTGAGTCAAATTTAATGGTGCATTTGGTTCCTGAACTTTCCTGAGAAAGTTGATGAATTTTTCTAATTGGACAAACTTTCCCATGTTGGGATCTGACCCCATTATTTCATTTTTAAGCTCAGTAAACATTTTCCCGAGGGGTCCTAGGGAAGAAAGTTTTTCCTAGGAAACTACCAAACACACCATAAGAGTTGAAGTTGGTGGGTTTTGGTTGAGCTTTAGCCTGTGAGTTGTGAATGTCTTTGTGTATTTGACCCTTCCTAGTTTTGTTGATTACTTTTGGATAGTGATTGAATGTTGTGCATATAATATGGCTTTTGGCCATCTAATTTTACAAAACTTTTCTGTGTTATATATCCTTGAGAAGCATCTCTACAACTTATTTGAAAGCCCTAGTGTGCTTTGCTGCATTTTCCATTTGTAGCAAATAGTTATCTTTGATGCTTATCTAATTGATGGGAAAGTTTGCTGTTCCCCTTCTTTCTTGGAAAAAATCTTGATATTCCTGGCTTTTAAGAACATTCTATGCTTTTGCTTGATACGTTAGTCGTCTGTTGCGATGCTTTGAAAGTTGAGTCCCTAGAACACCCATCCTTAACTTGGATCCTTGTCTTCTTTTCACCAGCACTATCAACTGCTAATGCTTTCACGGGAACTTACGGCATAAATTATGGGAGATTCGCTGATAATATCCCTCCACCGGAGAAAGTTGTTCAGCTTTTAAAAGCAGCTAAAATACGGAATGTCAGAATATATGACTTTGATCACGATGTGCTTCAGGCGTTCAGTGGGAGCGGGCTAGAGTTAGTTGTTGGACTCCCTAATGGTTATCTCAAAGACATGAGTTCTAATGCGGACCATGCACTGAATTGGGTCCGAGACAATGTGCAAAGCTTTTATCCCCAGACTCGTATTGTTGGCATTGCCGTGGGAAATGAAGTACTAGGACAAACCGATCAAGACCTCTGGAGTAGCCTCTTGGGTGCAGTGAAGAATATTTATAATGCAACCAAAAGTCTTCACCTTGAAGATAAAGTGCAAATAACGACATCCCATCATTTTGGTGTTTTCGCTAATTCTTATCCTCCATCCAATTGCACCTTCAGAGATAACTTACAGCAGTACATGAAGCCACTATTGCAGTTCTTTTCACAGATTCGATCTCCTTTTTGTCTAAATGCTTATCCTTTCCTGACCTACATGAGTGACCCGACCCATATCGACATAAACTATGCTCTTTTCAAGGAAAACAAAGGTATCTATGACCCTCAAACAAGCCTGTATTATGATAACCTGCTTGATGCTCAGATTGATGCGGCTTATGCTGCCTTGGAAGACGCGGGTTTTGAAAAGATGGAAATCATAATCACGGAGACTGGTTGGGCGTCACGCGGGGATCAGAATGAACAAGCTGCTACTTTACAAAACGCAAAGACGTATAATTACAATCTGCGCAAAAGACTAGCTCTGAGGAAAGGAACTCCTTTGAGACCGAAAATTATGCTTAAAGCATACGTATTTGCAATATTTAACGAGGATACAAAACCGGGACCAACTTCTGAGAGGAATTTCGGCCTTTGGAAACCTGATGGCAGCATAGCATATGATATTGGATTCCCTTCATTGAAATCATCAGCAGCACCCTCGTCACTTTCGTCCATGCAGGTATATTTTTGGCATGTTTTGCTTTATATTTGTAATGCTACTTTATATCATGATTCTGGTCGTTGTCTAAGTTGTGAAATGATTGAGTGCCAGAGGTATTAAATGACAACTCGTCAATGTCAACGCCCTTCTTTGGCACAACTGCTGATTATTTGCTCACTAATATCATTGATTGGATTAGACGAACATTTGTAAACTAACTCTGGCTTCTAATGTTGATATATTTGAGTGGAGGTACACAAAACCTTGTCATTCTTTGGATAACGGGCCGAAGGTTGTTAAAATCAGGATCCTAACTCGAATTCATGGGGCAGTTAGGATCGGAATTAACCCACGTAGGATCGTGGATCGGAATGTAGACAGTAGAATCGCATTGAGGATTTTGGCTCATAAAATCGTAGGATCGTAGATCAGGATCGGAATTTTAATAACTATGAACGGGCCATGCATAGTCTGACAATTTTTTTTTGGTATCTAATGAGTTGTTTTTGCTGTAATTCGTCAATCTAGTGGCTGAACTGTAGTTTTCTGGAACATGCTATACACCGTTCCTGGAATGTAGGAAATGAATAGATCCTAGGGGAGATGGGTATCTGATGGATTCATATTTCATATATGGTGGAGATTGAAACTTCTCAACTTGTAGTATGTGCCTGATTTTTGACAAGCTTTTGTCATCACAACCCGATCAGGACTTGTACATGTGAAGAAACATTGTTCATGGAGCTAAATAGTATATAAGCATGAGGAATTAAGGACTTGCATTTGAACCCTATTATTCTCCTTTGATCCTATTAAAAGAATCTCATTATGATATGGATCTTCCAAAGTCTTTTACATCAGAACAGTGGATTAGCTTGTCCATTTTTAGATTAGTTTTTGATACTATACAACAGAAGTAGATGGTCTTATATGTAACCGGGCAGTTATAACAAAAAGATGAATATTTTTTGGGCTTTCTAGCGCAAAGATGTCATAGACACGTTATGTTTATGACTTTCTGGTTCATTAGGTACAATTATCTGAGGTTTGGCGAACATTAGGTACAATTCTAACGACACTGCAAGATATAGTCCCTGCAATTGTTGTCACTGACGGACTTGATTGTGATTGTAGGCATCAGTCGATCTATAAATAAGTAGACCTGATGAAACTTACTGATAAACCAAATATCTAACTTTTGATGTACCAAATTCAAACCCATAATACGTTGAATGAGTTCTAGCGTGAAACTGAATTCAAACTAACGTGATTGACTAGACTAACTTGATGTTTGCTTGAGTGATATTATTGCTGCCTACACAACTCAATCTAATGGTGCGTTTGGTTCCCAAACTTTCCCGGGAAAGTTAATGAATTTTCCCAAGCGGGTAAACTTTCCCATGTTTGGTTGTGACAAATAGATGAGAAAATTTTAGTGTGGGACCTAATATTTCACTCTTAAGCTCAGTAAACGTTTTCCCAAGGGGGCCCTAGGGAGAGTCTTTCCCTGGAAACTACCAAACGCATCATAAGTGTCAAGAATATTCTGTCAATAAATTCTAAGGTAACACAACTATTTACTCTAAGCTGAAAAGCTTGTTTGCTAGGCTGAATTAATATGGACCATTCCCTATGCAACCTCTGATCACCGTATTCTGTGAAATTCGTG
The DNA here is from genome assembly GCA_029582165.1 of Portulaca oleracea. Lineage (NCBI taxonomy): Eukaryota > Viridiplantae > Streptophyta > Magnoliopsida > Caryophyllales > Portulacaceae > Portulaca > Portulaca oleracea. Next base: position 431,217 of record CM055893.1, read on the forward strand.
GCATTGTTAATTAAGAAGCTCGTCTTGTTTCCTTTCCTTATATTTGCAATGATGAACAGGGTATTCAAGCTCGAGGCCGATTGATGCTGCACTTTCCATTCTTGACCATCTCGACAATGGTGCTCTTCTTGCTGTTAGGATACTGAGGCAGTAGCAGTTTTAGCCTTCGGTGTTCAACTTTATCTGTTATGCTGATGTGCATGATAGGTTGTCGCATGTTTTAGTCAGCAAGCAGATAACTTTTTGTAACTAACAGAACACTTGATTTAGACGATAACGCTGATAATTCAGCAGTATATACCATTTTGCAGTGCAATAGTCGGTGTAATGTCAGTCCCTGCAGTTGTCGTTTAAGATAGAATCGATAGCCTCTTAGAAACTATAATTTTGCACCTGTTGATGAAATTTATCTTTCGATTTGCTAGTTAAGAACATGAATCAAGGTTGACGAGACAACTTGATCGAAGTAGTCTATGAGAAGTGATAAGCCGATGCAGGTTGGTGGGTAACATTAGCGAACTATTGGATCCTTGGATGCAAAATGGAAAATAACAAATATAAAATGTAACCAGACCATCTTTCAGATTAGATACAATAATCAACCTTTAGCCTTTGCCCTTGTTCTGATTATGAATGTAGAAGGAAGAGGGCTTGGGAAGCTGGGGTGGATGAAATTGGCCCATGCCAGCCCACTGCCTAAGTTTTAGATAGACTTGTCAATCTTTTACCTGACCCGGGACCCGACCTGAACCCGCTTGAAAATTCTGGGTTTTGGACATGATTTTCTCGAGCCGAACTCGAAATATACTGAACCTGAAAAACCCGCAAATTAGTGGGTCAAACCCAATCCGTCCGTTTGACCCGAAAACTTTATTTTTTACGTTCAAATCTATTAGAATTTGTGACTTTTCGTCGGAATTCATAGCTATCAAACTATAACCGCAACTAATTCATATGTTATTTCTTTAATTTATGTTGAAACATTTAGAATAATCTATCGTTATTAGAAGATAATTGAGTGCTTGGATAAAACTGCCACTAAACTATGTGAAAATTGCAATTTTGCCACCCGAAAAAAACATGTCATCAAAATGTCATTAATCTTTGTTAACAGTTTCAAAAATGTCACTTTACGTGTTGTTTACCTGCTACAGCCGGTTGTTTGCAGGTGAGGGTGTTTAATTTCATAATTATACATTAAAATTTCCCCCACCAAAATAACCTACCCTAATTAAATTCACCCACCCAAATTAATTACCCTCCCCTTTATATTTTTATAGCATAAATTAACTGTCCCCCTTTCCCTCTGGTTCTTAATCTTCTTCTTTCTTTTTCATCCACCATCTTCTTCACTGCGAAAACATTAGCCAGAACAGAGCTCCCTCCCCACTTCATCTTCTTCAATTCTGGGCTCAAAAATTGGGGTTTTCTTCTTTCTTCTTCAATGTTGACCCCGAAAAACCTTAATTTCAAGCCAAAACCTGCAATGACATCCTCTTATTCATCATTTTGAATATTAGGGTTTATGGTGAACTTACCAAGAGAGAATGTCAACCTTCCGCACCTGCAACACATCAAAATTCACTTCCTTGGGGTGCGAATTTAGTGTCTGATGCTGATTTTATGGTTTAATTTATGGAAGAAAGAGAAATCAGATGGTGGAAGTTGAAGAGGAAGATGAACAATGAAGAAGAAGAAGAACGTTGCAGGGGGGTTGCTGGGTTTTTTCAAATGGAGGGAAATAATGAGGGAGGAGTGACATTTAACTGTGGGATTAGTTAAGTAGGGTTTTTTTATTTAATTATATAATTATTTTACTTAATCATAAATTAATATGTTATTAACCTGCTACTTTAGGTGAAATGAATGATTCAGCCGGTTAAGTGGCAAAATCGTCCTAATTACAATTAATTAATGTCATTTTGATGACATTTTTTTTCGGATAACAAAATTGCAATTTTTGCATAGTTTAGTGACAGTTTTATCCGAGAACTCGAAGATAATCGTATTTTATTATGTATATTGTACCAAAAATAATATTTAGAGACAAACTTTTTAAAAGAAAAAGCGGGAAAGGTCGCAATCATAACCAGTTGGGTTGACCCAGAACCGAAATACATCGCCTGTATTTACCCAAACCCGATATACGACCGACCCGTAACCCGCCCGCCCACCCGTATTGATAGGTCTAGTTTTAGAAATCGAGCATTGATGAAAATAACCGCCCTTTGCTATTGGATAACAATTTGGGACAAAAATTAGGGATATTGGAGGACAATATACCAATTGAATTGTAATATACCAATCTTTGCTATTGGATAACAATATCCCCGACCTTTATCATTAGGTGAGATTATGATACTAACAGTGACTAAGGGGGTAATGACTGGTTAACTGGTCTTTATTCTAACGTGACAGGCGAAGGGAAAATAATCGCCCCTTGCCCCGTAACCCAGTAACCCTGTTAACTCCTCCATTTTTCTTACTAACCCACGTTAAAAAAAAATCGGCCCTAACACAGTGACTAAGGGGGTGGTAAACCGGTCTTCATACTAACGTGGCACACAACCGACCAATGTCTTGTAATGTGGGTTAGTGAGAAAAATGGAGGGGTTAACGGGGTTATTAGTTTGGGACATTTTTTTCCCCCTTCGCCAGCCACATTAACATGGAGATCGGTTCACCATCCGTCCAGCCCTTTAGTTACGCTATTAGTATAATAATGTCATCTAGGCATAAAAGTTAGGGATATTGTTATCCAATAATAAAGGTTGGTATATTACAATCCAACACTCCTAAAAGTCGGTATATATATTATCATCCCAAAACCCTAAAAATTATCAATTTTTTATACATAAGATGAATATAATAGTGCATTGGTCACCCCTAATAAGAAGACCTATATCCGCTCCGATAGGGCAACTAGATACACCCCTTTAAGTTAAAGGAGACATGCCCTCAACTAAGCCCTAGTTAGCTGGAAATCCACAAAAGAATAAACATTCCAACAATTCCACCACTTAAGAATATGGCCACCACCAACTAAAGACCTGGCCAGCTAGCATGATAACTCTATATTGTCCAATTAAGTTTTTATTATTGTTATTTTAAAATATTTTTTTGACTGTTCTTCCTATTTTATGAAAATTGCACAAAATTTGATATGAAACTGATGTTTGGGGCAGTATAAATACATAAATCAAGAAAAATAAAATGAGTGAAATTACAACCCTACACATAGAAAAGGAGAGAAAACAAGGGAGTTGATCAAATGGGGCCAAATTTTTTGGTGATTATAGTCACAATATTTATATTATTTCTAGGAAATAGTGGAAATAGTTATGTAGATGCAAAGGAGATTGTTGTAGGAGATGATCAAGGTTGGCATATACCTGATACACCAAATTTCTACTCCTCTTGGGCTTCTGAACAGACATTCTCTGTTGGGGACACCCTAGGTAATTTGTTTATTTCTTTTTATTCCAAAAATTTATGGATTAAAACTAATTTATCCTGAAAGAATTCACAATTGATTTCAGAAATTTGGTGCTAGAAACATTGTGTTTCATTCATTTTTTTTCTGCATAATAATGTTGACATTTTACGTATTTAGACTATTTTTTGGGTCCATATATATATACATATACTTGTTTTGGGTTTTTGAATGCTAATATACTGAACTTTTGAGGTATTGAATAATAATACACTGAACTTTGACCTTGGACAATAATGCACTGTACTTTGGGAGGGTGTTGGACAATAATGCACTCATAGCAAGTCTGGCGATGGCTGACTTTTAGTGGCAATCTTACGTGGGCCGCCTGCCACGTAGGATCACAACTAAGTTAGCCACTGTCGGAATCTTTCCGAGTATACTATTGTCCAGCACCCCTAAAGTACAATGTATTATTATCAATGTCAAAGTTCATTATTGTCCAATACCCTAAAAGTTCAGTATATATATTAGCGTCCAAAAATCCTATTTGTTTTGAAAAGTAATAGGATCGGAGTTGTATTCTAGGGAAGCTTATATAAACGTATATATACTTATTATAGTTTTTGATACCAATTTTTTAAAATATAGATACTATTAATTATCAATTATAAGGATTTTGGAATGAGTTACATATGCTAACAATTATAAATGATTAAATGATACCCTTAACGAATGAACCCTATGTGTTAATTATATTTTAGGTATTTTTTTCTAAATTTAAATAATATTGATAAAAATAGGATTTTATAAAACTTATATGTGGTATTATAGTTATGGCGGTCAATCATTTCTTTTTTCAATTTAAGATGCTAGTATATGAGTTTTATATCAAGACAAAACATTCAAGAGGAGTTTTGCCCGGTAACTTATATCGTTTTCAAGTTTATAATATTACCTCCGTCTTAAAATTTTTCAATTTGACTAGAATTTGATCGTTGATTACTCACAAATTACAATGAGTTATAATATGAAGTTATCGCCATTAATAAATAGATACCTTACTAAAAATCATAATGATGTTAATTTTATATTGTAACTCATTGTTATTCGTCAATATATAATAATCAAAACTTAGTTAAATTGATAAATATTTAGAGAATTGCATAATTTTTAGGGCGACAAACATTAAACAATGAACGAGGATGTTCTACCGTACAATTTTCAATTTTTTAGCACACTTAGAAATAAAAGGGCATAGTGATTGGTACTTCATCCGTGTCAAATTAATTGACACTTTGACCAAATTTTACCCGTTAGTTATCCATAATTATAAAGAGTTATAATATGAAATTACTGTCATTAGATAAATACTTTACTAAAACTACAATTGAGGTAATTTCATATTGTAATTCAGTGTAATTTGTGAATAATTAACATTTAAAATTTAGCCAAAATATCAATTAATTTGGAACAGGGTATATCACAAGTAACTTCGAAGTCGGAAGTCGTAACTAGAGAAATTGTTCCCATTAACTAGTGACACAACCTGCAAATTTATTAGGTGCACCCGGAGCACGTGCTTCATATAGTATGATTGTTCACCCGCATATATTCGATTGTTCACTACAGATATTAAATTGTTCACTCTTATTACAATGATTGTTCACTTGTAAATATCTAAAGTACATACTCCGGGCGCATGCAATATATATTGGACACACCCGACTAACGATATACATTTGTGACATATAACAGTGTTCAATTTTCCGGGATTTCACACCGTAGCCTTGGTAAGCCAAGACTCGTTTGATAAATGTGACATTACCAACACAATCTCAGTGATTACAAAGAGCCCAGCACAAATCCCTCTTAAGTCAACAGGCCAATTTCACTTTATCTGCACTGTGCCTGGCCATTGTTTGGGTGGTCAAAAGCTCGCCGTCAATGTCACCGCTAGCGGCCACCACCACAATCATCCACCAGCTCTGGCACCTGCGCCCGCCCCGACAAGTGATGCTTCGAGTCTCGGCGCAACACACCTTGGCATTTTCGGCTTTCTTGTCTCGGTTGTGTTCGTTTTGGGATTCATGTGATTTTGCTTTCCAAATGGCAATCGATTAAAAACAAATGTGGTATCGATCATTTTTAGTTTTGAATTTCGGGTGAAGACAACATAATTTTGTTATCGATTTATTGTGTTTTATACTTTGAATAAACGAGCAGAAATTCAATACCGGGACTTTTGATTTTAGTTGCGGTTTAGCCGAGATATTTTGTCGCATGATTATTCATTATAAAATTGACATGGTCTGGAACAGTCAACTTGTACAATTTTTTTTATCTCCCAATTACTTAAACATTGCAAAAATGGGAAATTGGAGATATTTATGGATGAAGTCTAGTTTATTTTATATTTTTATTTGACCTTTCACATGCATGGATTAATACAGAATTTGCAAAACACGAACATGATCTCAAAACTGACATGCATGCAAACGTGATATGGAACATTCAACTTCTACAATGCTTATCTCCCAAATACTCAGGCTTTGCAAAAACGGTAAATTAGAAAAATTCACATTCGAATTCTAGTTTATCCCCACATTTTTATTTGAATTTTTAATTGTATAGATTAATACATAATTAGAAAACATTAACACATCTCAAAACTAGCATGAGTCTAGGTAGGGCTCCGTTAAGACACTATAACTTCCAAGTCCCAACCCTTAAAGGTTTTGCATGAATGGATTTTTAGGCATTTTTCCTGAAATCTAAGTCTAAATTTTGCATTAGGAATCTTGGTCAAAAGATGTCTACAAGGATGGAAAAATTGAGCCCTAAGTTGGGTCAGATTTGTGCATATAAGGGACGTGTTTTTCTTGAAGTGTTTGAGATACCAAAACTTGGTTTAAACACCTTGATCTTTATGGATTATTTAAAGGACATCAAGATGAGATTTAAATAACGGAAAATCCAATATTTAAAAATTGTCTTCTAGGTATGGAAATGTAGATGTAAGAGGCTTGAGTTTCCTTCTTTGAATGCTTCCCAATATATAATACCCACAATCTTGCTATTCTTCCTTACTCCTTGACTTGATCATCTTTACTTGCTATCTTTTTGCTAGTGATGAACTTGATTTGAGTGATCATCTCTTTAATTAATGGATGGATTTGGGAGTTGAGGAATGTTGTGTTTGATGAATGACGATGATTATCATGATGATTTAGAGAGAGAGAGAGAGAGAGAATGAGGGGAGTGGTAAGGATGCATTATAATTTGACGAATGTATTTCCATGTCATCTTGGCATGTAAAATTATTCCTTGTCATTTCATTCATATAAATATTAATCTCGCCATGTCACCTTGCAATGTAAAAATACTCCTTGCCATGTCACCCATACTTCCTTTTATATAAATATATATTGTCATTAATTAAAGTTCATATTAGACGAAATAGGGTGTTGTTTTGAGGCTGCATATTATTGACTTTCTTGGCCATGAGAGTTCGAAAATATGGTCCTATAATTAGCTAAATGTTCGGTTTGACTTTAGGAAAACATTCGGGCAATTTTCATTCTAATTTTCATAATGTAAATTTTAAGGCGTGCTTTGTAATTTTTTTCTCCTTTGAATAAATAAGGGTTTGATCTTAGGGAAGGTTGGATGAGAGCATGCGATGCCATTGTGAGCTTAAAACTATCCGTTATGGTTTAGTCAAGATATTTGTTTGCATGCTTATTCATGTATATAACCATCTGTTGGCATATTATTATATTCATAAATATGCTCTAAATGATTTTATACTTTTAATTGGTCAATTCAATCTAAAAATCAAATATGACTATGGCTCCCTCACATCGTTCTTCATATCCTTGTGGCGATATATATATATATATATATTAATGTTGTTACCTAGGCATAGCTATAGGTGATCATTATGTATGTATTTGGGGGCACCCGGCCTAAATTTTAAAACATTTCCGTCATTAAATATTTGTAAATTTATCTTTTACTTTTTTTTTGGAGAGGAATTTATCTTTTAATCTTAATTTAAAGTTTCATGGCTGACATAATTGAAGAGTCTAATCAATAAAATGGTTTGTTTTCCCTTAAAAACAATTAAAGTTTCACGTAACAAACAAGAGATTATGAATGCATAAATAAATTTCTACTCTAGAAAGTTAATTATTAGTCCTACTTTTTTCTAATTATTGTAGGTCCATTGGACTAAAAGATTTCATATAAGCAAATAGGGCACCTAACCTTTGAGCTTTTTGGGGAAAAGTTTGACCTAAATAGTCCTACTTCCATCCTTACAATATTCAACAAACTATTAATCCTACTTAAAGATTAATATTTTTCAAATTATACCTACAAAACACCCCCCAAGCTTATGATATAGTAGGAAATAATTCATCACAAGTGACAGATATTAGTTGAAAAACTATTACTGTTTAATATATGTTAGTTATTGGCATCCACATAATAAAGGGTTGTAAATTGATAAGAAAGAAATTCCTATACAAATACAGTTATTTCCCATTCAGTGTGGAATTTAGTTGAAATGTCAACCTGTATATATGTCTCTAATGGAGACGTGGACATTTGGGTTAATGACAAAAAATTCAACTTTATCTGTTCTTTTCTCCCTCTGTAAATTACCATCAATATGTAAAATGTTTTGGGGTGTGATTTTTTTTTCGGTGACTCTGGTTCTAGTAGCCACTGACGGCATCGGCATTCCGGACGTGACTGACTGTCGATTTGTGGAACAAGATTCGACAATCCAATCTCGCTTCCACAGTCAAAAGTATTTCCGATACCATTCTACAATATAAAATAAATTTCCATGAATTATAGTTTTGATGTTGATTGCATGATTTAATGATGGGCATATATAGGTTTGGAAAAATTGGAAGCATAATTTGGAGCTAATTGGGTTGGTCAAAACAAAAAGTTGAAAACCAAAATGTGAAACAAGTAAAAGTGAAAAGAAACAAAGAGGATTGGTCAACCCCTCCAACCCTAATAGACAAAGTCATATGGGTTTGGTAAAGTTCATGCCAAACCACAAATAATAACAATCTGAAATGCACAATACCAATATCTCAATCTCAACTTCACAAATTTCTTCCTCAACTTTGACAAATTGGATAAGTAACATTATCTATGTCTTGTATCTTTATTTATATTTATATTATAATATATAAAAATAATATATTTGAATTTTGAAATAAAATCATAAGAGTTAATGTAGGTAAATTAACCAATTATATTATAGATAAATAAAATTTGATAGAATAATTTCTTCAGTTTTTCCATCCGATATCTGTAATACGTGCTCTACTACACTAATCATCTATTTGTATTTATATATAGATTAAGAAATTTGCCGATAATGTTATTAATTTCAATTATATCATGATGTATCATTTTTTTTTTATAAAATGAGATGTGTTAAATTTAAAAAATCGCATGCTGGAAACCCAGCCACTGAGTCGCGCGTCGTTTGCAACGAAATCGTAACTAGCGCCGCACGCCACTCGCGGCCCCACTGTAATCAATGTGCAGCTCTAGCCGCGGCTGAGCTGCACGTCGATTGCGACGAACTACGGCTAGGCGCCGCCGATCGCGCCATTGACAATGGCCGAATTGCCGCAAAATGGTTGCGGCCTGCCATTTTTTCCGACGAAATTTCAGTAAAACAACCCGAAATTTAAACCCCTTCACTTACTTCAACGGCTTCGGTTCCTCTCTCTCACGAGACGAGGGCGGTGTGGTGGTGGCCGTTGGTGGTGGATGTTAGAGAGAGAATTTTAGAGAGTAGAGAGATGAAGGAGTGTGAAGATTATGAAAGCTAGGTGTGAGATTGGAAATTATTATATGAAAAGTGAGTGACGTCAGTAGAACACTAGTAGAATTCAAGGGTTTTGGCGTCTGTTTTTGGCATCTGAAATGGGTATAAACAGACGCCATATAGGTATTGGGGTCTGATTTAAACAGACGCCAAAACCTTTAACGCCTTTTTTCAAAAGGCGTCTGTTTAAAACAAACGCCAATATTGGCGTCTGTTTAGGGCCTTAACAGACGCCAATTTGCAGAACAAAATGGCGTCTGTTTAGGGCCTTAACAGACGCCAATTTGCAGAACAAAATGACGTCTGTTAAGGCCCCAAACAGACGCCATTTTCCAATAAAAAAATATAAAAAGTGAAACGTCGGTAAAATTAAAGATATTCCTATATATTTAATTACACTACACAATATATTTTGTGGGTTGTAATTTTAAAATGGAGCAAATTAATATTTTTTTTAATTTGTAAGAAAGTTGTGTAAGAAAAATTTGAGGCATAAATAATGAAAAAAAATACGTTTTTATATAATAAAAAATGATATATATCTCCAATTTATGCATGTACAATTTCATATATATATATATATATATATATATATATATATTTATATATATACGTGTAGAAATAACAAATAAAAAAATTTAAAATCACACTAATTAAACATATTCATCATGACCTTAAACATTAAACAATTTAAAAAATATATAATACAACTTTAATAATGTTGATTTTTCTAACTAATAGGATACAAAAAAAAGTAAATTGTAATAAATATATATCTTCATTCTTCAATCTTCAATTTTCATTCTTCAATCTTCAATTTTCAATCGTCTATCTTCTATCTTCTATCTTCTATCTTCAATTGTTTAACAATATGGATTTGAGGAGTAGATGTTGAGAGAAGATGAGAGAAAATTGAAGGGAGATGGAAAGTGGTATTGAAGAGGAGAGAAAAAATTCTGAGGGAAATTTCAGACTGTTTCGTTTATATATGTAGTGGAAAATGGCGTCTGTTTTGGGGGAGAAACAGACGCCTTTTTTGGTGAATACCAAAATGGCGTCTGTTTCCACCCCAAACAGACGCCATTTTGGTATTCACCAAAAAGGCGTTTGTTTCTCCCTCAAAACAGACGCTATTTTTGGTACCTTGTAATTTTGTTCAATTTGTATCTTAGCCGACCATTATTAAGTTTAATACATATATTATTATTATTATTAATTATAACTATTAATTACGTATTATTATAGTATATATATTTAATAATATTTATATTATTAGTTGTTAATGTTATTGTAGTTATTATAATTTACTTAATGTATAGAATTGTTAATTAAATATAAATAAAAAGTCAAATTAAAAAAATATGAATCCTGCCGGCTCAGTGCTTAATATTAATGTACATGTGCGTACGTATATATACATGATTTTAGTTATAGTTAATTATTGATTATTATTATTATTATTATTAATTTTTAATTTATTTTAGCTATAGCTATAGCTAGCTAGATAATTTATATATGTTATGTTGTTAATTATATTGTTAATAATAGACCTCTCGCAATTTCACTACTGAGATTGCACTACTTTTTGGGAACCAGGCAAATAAAGGAGAGTCGATATGAATCATAAAAGTCTTTTATTCAGCCATAGATTATCAGGTCACAAATACACTCTCCTTGGATACTAACAGGATCCAAACTCAACCTCTTTTTATGACATCTACAACTAAGATACTAGAACTATAAATTAACCTACTTACTACTCTAAACTGCCATAACAAATAACCTATTTACTTATGTAGCTATTGGTTGTTGAATATTTAAGTTAGTAAATGGATGTGACATAATTATCTATATAATTTATGTCATCATTTGGAGTTATGAGTAGTTAAGTTAGCAATTAGGTTGGATTAGCAACAAATTTACGCTACCAACTTTAGAAGCTAACTCACTTACTAATAACAACCAAAATCATCCAAACTCAACCTCCTTTTATGACAAATACATATAAACTAATCGGAATAGTATACCAACTTAATCCTCTAAACTAACATCACAATTAACCAATATACTTGTTGAAGCATGCTATAACATCACAATTAACCAAACTCAACCTCCTTTTATGACGTAGTTTCAAATGATTTTGAAGCATGCTAAACAACATTTCAAAAGTTGAGGATGATATTCCCCAACTTTTCAATTTGTTGATTGGCGTCAAACTACAATGAATTTCATAGAAAATGTACTGGGTGACATTGTGTTATTTTATTTCAATTTTAATTTAGGTAATATTCCCCATAATATCGTTACACTACTTAAGTTGAATAATAGTTTATATATAGTAAATTTATTCACTACGTACGTACAAGTTATAAATAATAGTTTATATATAGTAAATTTATTTTTTTTATAGTATTAACTTATTACAAAGTAAACAATAAATAGTTTATAATTATTCACCACATACATACAAATTAAATAATAGTTTATATATAGTAAATTTATTTTGTATAGTATTAACTTATTAACTAAACAAATTAAATTATAAATTCAAAACATACATAGTAAATTAAATGTATTCCTAATTGTATATTACACATGTTAACTAATTAAATCATTTTTAAAATTCCTAAAAATCATCCTAAAATATAACATATTTAAACTCAACCGAAACACATTATAATTTCCAACAAATTTAAGACATACAAAACATACAAAATTCATATTACATATTAATATTTATTATAATGCTCAACTTAAACATATTTTACATGCATTATTATATATATATATATATATATATTACATAGTAAATATAATAATTCATATTTAAATTTACTACAAAATATATAAAATTCAACATTATGCTCAACCTATATATACATACTTCTCTCAACATTATAAATTAAAACTAAAACTAAAACTAAAACCTAAACACAATTAATTAAACTCAAACTAAAACATACAAACAATATTTAAATTCAATAAATCTACATTAATTTTCACACTTAAAATTATAATTCAACATCCAAAATATATTAATTACAATTCATACAAATTATATTTTTTCCAATTTAATTCAAATTGGCGTCTGTTTTTATGGCTAACAGACGCCAATTATGCACTGTAGTCGAGACCATTAATTGCATGCAGCGTTTAATTTTTTTTTTAATTTATTGTAAAAAGTGGCGTCTGTTTGGAACCAAAACAGACGCCTTTTGGTTTTTGGCGTCTGTTTTGGTTCCAAACAGGCGCCACTTTTTACAATAAATAAAAAAGAAAAATTTGAAAGTCCCATATGTTGTATATGAAAAAAGGGTTATTTTTTTACTGACATGTTGGCGTCTGTTATAGACAAACAGACGCCAATTTACAATTTAGATATTTTTTTTAATTCTATTTCTGTGATTTAGCGTCTGATCCTTTAACAGACGCCATTTTTCAGTCGCTAAATCATCTAAATGCTACTAGTGGAAAGGCGACGAACAGTAATTAGGATATTTATTGAATTTGAACGTAAAATAATAAAAATCTCACATTAAAACTTTCCTTTCTTCTCAGCACGCCACCAAAAATTGAAAAAATTGTCAACTTAGAAAAGTTGACTATATTTTTTCCAAAAATTTTCCAACCAAACACACACACACACACACACACACATATATATATATATAGTGGCGGATACAGACATTCATCTTAAGGGTGTTCAATATACTTATTATTACATAAGCGCTTTTGAATAAAAAATAAAATTTATATAAATAATAATAAAAATAAAAATACCTATATTACTAGATATTTACTACCTCCGTCCCTAGATGAGTGTCAAATCTTCTAACTACCTTGTCCCTTTTTATTTGTCAAATTTACAATTTCAATGATTAAATACCTATATTACCCGTATTAATGATGCTTTGGAAATCTAAATATTACTTAAGATGTGAAAAAGCATTGTTAAGTGAAAAGAATATACTTGTCCAAGTGCAATTTTTTTTACTCAATTTTCTAGGGACATTGAACTTATAAAGTTAGTTACCTTGACACTCAATAAGGGACGGGGGTAGTATATCTTAAACTTATAATGATACCCAACTAACCAATTCATTGATTTACACTTTTTGTTTATAAATAAATAATTTGGTACTCCCTTCGTCCCAATTAATTTGTCCAGTTTATTATTTCACGGTGTTCGATGCAACACTTTGACCACTAATATTTCATATTTTGTCTTAGCAGGACTAATAATATTGTATTTAGGTATAATAGTTGGACTAATAATATTGTATTTAGGACTAATATAATTTGATAAATTAGCGATCAAAATTTAAAATTTTTGACCTAATTAGTCTACTTGGACGAGTCATTTGGGACAAATGGAGTATTATTTTAAGATTTTTGGGTTGCTTCTAAATTGGACACATCTATTATTTTAAGCTACATACAAATATGCCACTGTATATATTCACCACTATATATATATTATATATATGAAAATTTATTGTTCTTAGGCCCTGTTCTTTGCGCGTTGCGTTGCGTTTAGTTGAGGTTAGTTGCGGTAGAAATAGTAAAAAAATAATGGTAATTTGCGGTATGTTGTGGTAGGTTGCGTTTAGTTGCGTTGCGGTTAGTTGCGTTAATGCACAAAAGAACGGGCCTTATTGTTGTATATATTGTAGGAGATCAAATAAATATGGTTATAGTTACTTGTTTGGATTTTGTTTAGTCCGATTTTCTAATCCCATTAATTGCAGATATTTCCCTAAATCTCATTTGATTGCATAGAATCTCAATAATTCCATGCAATAAAATTAATAAATAATGTTAATTGAATCCAACCATCTGTTCCCCTGGTCGACTGCCGAAATAAAAAAAAATGACAAAACAAACTATGTAGTTGACTGACTCACACCCTTCGTCATCCAACGTCTCCAATCGCACAACTCATGTCAGAATTCACACGTGTCGACCATCCAACGGCTGAACCGTCGAGTTCCAAAAGGAGGAAGGACGCGTTTGTTTGCATAGTTTTTTTTTTCTGCCCCCTATAACTCTCCTTATTATAAATACTACCCTTAGACTCAGATCTAAGCTGTGCTCACTCACATCTCTCTCTATCCCAGAAGCAATCAGCCAAACAGAGCTTTACTGTGTCTAGAGAGAGAAGGGGGTGACCTGAAAATACACAAGTTTAAGGAGATCAGAGAGAATGGCAGGTGGAAAGATGCAGATTTTTGTGTTTTTGGCAGCATTGGCTGCAGTTGTTGGTATTTGTTCAGCTGCTACTACTCATATTGTGGGAGATACTGCTGGTTGGACAATTCCTACCTCCCCAACTCTCTACTCTTCTTGGGCTTCTAAGCAGAAACTCCAAGTTGGTGACACTCTAGGTATGCTTTAATTCACTACATACATACCCTTCTTCACCAGAGTTTCATAATTATTTTATGGTGCGTTTGGTAGTTTTCTGGGAATTTTCCAGCCCCGAAAAACTTTTTACTGAAATTGTGAGAAAAATAATGTCTCCCATATTAAAATTTCCCCATATAAGTTCTAACATGAGAAAGTTTGTTAACTTGAAAAAGTATAAATTTTTCGGGAAAGTTTCTCAACCAAATGTTCCTTTAACCTCTCAAATTTTGTTGGGTTTTATTGTCTACAGTGGTAACATCGAGTTATGTTTGGTAAAGTAAGAAAATTTGATTTGGGTTTGAGTATTTTTAAGGGTATCGGGTAAGATAAGGGGAGATTAGGTAAGGGTAAACTGAATTTACATGCTAAATAACTAGGGCCTTAATGTAGCTTGTTTCTTCTTGGAGATTTAACCATTTATGCAACTTTTTATGTACAAAATGAAAATTAACACCATGTTCATGCATATTTATGTTTGATTAAGGCTCGTTCTTTTGTGCGGCTGGTAGACTACACCGTAACTTTTTATATTCTATTATTTTTTATATTCTACTACAACCCATCACAATATACTTTTTTTTTTTAAATTTAATTTATTTTTTATTAAAAAT
This sequence comes from Portulaca oleracea, assembly GCA_029582165.1. NCBI lineage: Eukaryota > Viridiplantae > Streptophyta > Magnoliopsida > Caryophyllales > Portulacaceae > Portulaca > Portulaca oleracea. Next base: position 446,530 of record CM055893.1, read on the forward strand.
TAAACATTCTATATTTCACCACAACACATCATATTAGTGTTAGGTTAGTAGTATGTGTATGCATAAATGTATGCAGGGTAGAAACTGTAGTTCAACAATAAAAAAGGTGTTAATGTGATGTGTCATAGGCTTATAGCTAAGTTCTTGGGTATTACTGTTGTAGTGTTGTCTATTACTCCCTTCGTTTCATATTAACTATTGTATTTGGAAATTGTGCAGTCAAATTTTAAAAATTTTGACAATAAATTTCTCAATATATACAATGAGTTGATATATAAAATTATCACCATTAGATTCGTAACGAAAAATACTATCATAAAAGTATAATATTGTAATTGTTAATAACATATTATATAAGAAATTATCAGTTAAAGAGTCACATTAGAGATCGTGAAAGTCAAAATATTGACAATTAATATGGAATGGAGGTAGTACTATGTTCGAGAGAGAGAGAGGTGGCATGGTGATGAGCATAAAGTCAATTTGTCATGATTGATTCCATATTTTTTCAATAATTGAGCTACAGTTGGTCATAGATAATAATGTAAATTATTCTTTTGATGCATAAATAATTAAGCACTAGTTAACACAAGTGAGATTTAAACTTAAATTTTTGGTCCCCTCAGAAAATCCTATACCTTTACTTTGATAGTTTGATTATAACTTGTAAAGATCTTACCAAACTAGCATCTCACATTATACAAATCCTCCTTTGAAATGTTGTATTAACTTGTTTGTGTGCATACAAAAGACTGTCATAATTCTGAATTTTCTTTAAATGCTAAATTAAAATAATACTTTATTTTTTCAGATTTAGGAAGATTCGATCACAAATTTTGTCATGAAGTACTCTCTCCGTGTTTATCTATATCTCGCTTTGAAAATTATGTTAAAAATTTCAACCGATAATATCTTAACTTGTATAATAATTCATCATATAAAATTAATATTACTAAATTTATAATAAAAATTATTGTTAAAAAGGTGTAATATTTTTTATAAAATTTTATATTAAAAATTATTAATTAAAGATTCACATGTAAAATCATGAGTGACATATTGAAAAGGGTGTGAATAGTTTATTATCTTAAAAAACATTTAACTTAGGGTCTATCAAATTATAGGTTAAATTCAACTGAAGTTTATCAGTTTTTGCTTAAAATTATCAAAATTTATCAAAAATGATCAAAGTTAAAAAATATAAAAAATTAATTTTAATATATTAACGTAAATTTGTCAAAAATTATCAAAATTTATCAAAAATTAACAAAAATTACCTCCGTCCTATATTGTTTGTCCATCTAATTATATTTAAATGTCCAATGATCATGGGAAATGGTATGAAAAATGTGTAATATATCAAAATTGCATTTACTTTTCTCATGTGAAGAAAAATAAAAAAGAAACAAAAAAGTATTTATTAGGGGGTATAATAGAAATTATAATGATTGAAATTATAAAATGGATAAATATTTTGGGACAAGAGAGTTAGGCAGATGAACAAACAATTTGAGACGGGGGCAGTAATTTTTACCATAGATTTTACACAATCACACCATAAAACTCATACTTTTTTTTTGGTGAAATAAAATTGCAGTATTCAACTTCCCAGCTGGTGCGCACACAGTAGCGGAGGTATCAAAGTCAGCATACGACTCATGCACCACTTCCAGCCCAATCTCCGCCGTGCTAACCACCGCACCAGCCAACTTCACCATCAAATCTCCGGGAACCCACTACTACATCTGCACCATCACCGGCCACTGCTCCGCCGGCCAGAAGCTCGCCGTCGTCGCCGCCGCCTCCTCCACCGCCGCCGCCCCTAAGAGCAGCAAGAAGGGCTCTTCAGCCCCGGCACCCGCTCCCGCCGCCACTTCCACCACCCCACCAGCCACCGCTGAGACTCCCGCCGCCGCCCCTGGTGCCACCGTGCCCACCACCAGCGACGCCGCCGGAGCTCCGGCTAGTCCCACCGCATCGCCGCCGGGTGCCAACTTTGCTGCACCGAAGGTTGCTGGGTTTGGGGTGTTTGGGTTGATCTCTGTTGCTGCTGCGGCTATGTTGGCTTAAGAGGGTTTTTAGGTTTTTTTTTTGTCAGGGTATTTTTTTAAGGGTGTATGAGTGGGTGAATGTTGGATTGAGGGGGATTTTTTTTTTCTTTTTTTTTTGAGTTGATTTTATGTGATATGTGACTATTTTTGCTAGTTGTTTGTTGTAATAAAGCTGATTTTTCATTAGTTTTTATGGTATGTTTTGATTTTTTTTTTTAAATAACAGGCTTTGGAGGTCATTATTTGCTTTGGTTATATATATTCATCATGTTTTTAGGATGAGTTAATACATAAAATTGGAGGTATTATATCAACCTAATTGTTTAAAAAATGAACCATCGAGCTTTTAACTTACCACTGTAAAAAAGGAAAAAAAAATGTTGTATTGTAGTATTCTATATGTTTTGGGACCAGGGGTTGGTTGATTCACTAGTTCTCCATGCAATAGGAGATCTAGTGGATTGCTCAACTTACCACTGTAAAAAAGGAAAAAAAAAATGTTGAAGAAAAATGAGAAGTTGCCTTGTATCTTCTTTTTGTCAGAGACTTCTCATTTCTTAAGTAGTTTACCAAGAACAAACCACAACCAAGAGTCAAAGCTAACGTATAAATTGTCAATGAAAATCAAATTCAATGCACCTAATACATGCACTTTTAAGGCCCTGTTCTTAAAAGTGAGGAGAGAGAAAAATAATAATTTGTGGTAAAATGTAGAGTGTAGACAATGCGATAGCCACAACCGCAGTAAGAACAGGGCCTAACTTTCACAATGGCAGAAAGGGGGTTGAAGATAATGAAATAACTTTAAATATTACAAAACATGCAAAACTATCCATAAATTGATCTACAATGCACTTTGCACCTAACATGTAACCCAAAAAGCTATCCATAAGTCAACAATGAGGTCAGTCTAAATCACGAATATCATGTTTGTGACCGTTGATATTAGGAGAAAAGTAAAGACTCCAACACAACAAAGTCTCCCCCTTCCTTTAGCCCCAACATTGGTTTCCACCAGAGAAGAAGGAGAAAAAGAGGGACTTGTTTTGCTGAGGTCTCTACTTTCCCTAAACTCCAACTGTTACAAACCTCCACTCATGGGTAACATTGTCAAAAATTTGGGTCCGGGTAAATTCGAGTCGGAAAAATTTGGACAATGTCGAAATTCGGATGAGAAATTCATGTCCGAACTCGATTTTATTTCGGGTCGAATTAGGTCGGACAATTCGGACGAAGCTAACATCAGGTTCGGACAATAAAAAAAAATAGAAATTTTATGTCCGAATATTCGGCCAATATCAAAATTCGGACGAAAAATCTATGTCCAAACCCGATTTTTTCCGGATCGAACAATTCGAGTAATTCGAGTCGGACAAATTTTTGCCAGCTCTACTCACGAGTCACTCAAGTTGACATCATCCTTGCCTCATCAAGAAAAACTATACACTTGTCTAAGTTTGTAGCCCCTTCCTTGATAGTTCCTCCTTATGAGGCAAGACTGATGTCATTTTGTAACCATTGAAATTGGGAGAAAAACAAATAATCAAACTGAAGTAGTTCACCTTTTGTGGCTTTCCCTCAAGACTAATAGACAACCGACACAACCCATTCCTCAATAGCCATAGATGAGTGGATTGTGTCTCTAGCGTTACATCATGAAAAAAAAGGATGTGTAGGAAAAAAATTTCACAATTTTAGCGAAAGTGGTTGGAATTTCAAACCATTTTTTCACCTATAATTAGAAAAGTAGTTGAAAAATTAGAAAAATATGAACTGGTTGCTAAAACGAATAGTTTTTCCAACCGCTTAAATCGTTGGAAAAAGTAGTCGGAAATATACACATTTTTAGTAATGCGTGACTTTAGAGGTCACGCCCGTAATTTGTGTGCTGTAAATTTGTTTTGGTAGTAGGGAGATCAAGCCCGTGACATACATGTTTTAGACGGTTTATTTAGGATTTTTTTTCGCCCCTTTGTTGGTTCTTTTGAACAAAATTTAAAAGGGGAGGAAAATGTAATAGCTGCCTTATGCCTTTTGTGACTCGAGGAGGGATATTGACAAACACTTTCTTGAGGTCTCCCAGCCCCCATTAGTCCATTAGTTATTGTTTGTGAAACGAAAATCATATACACAAATAATATACACATACATTATTGAGATCAGTCTAAATAATATAGATATAGCAGTCAAGTTCTAAGAGCAGCTACGTGGACCTTTTAGTAAAGGTTTTATGCCTGAAATTTTAACAACGGTCAACATCTACATCACTAACATTCTCCGAATAGGTAAAGAAAAAATGTCTCGTCCAGAATTCAAACCTTAGACAATAGGGATAAAAAGTGGACCTCTTACCACTCAGATAAGAGGTGATTGCCATATGAATCTTATTTTATGAGGCGATGCAACTATATATATATAATTTAACTTCACCAGACACACACACACATAGAAAAAGCTTACACTATTTTTAAATCATATATAATCAAAAGAAGCACTTCAGAGAAACTATTCAATTGGCTGACCCATTAATTGAGCTATTTGAATTAATAAGAAAGATTAGCCCAATGTTGCAATAATTTAACCAATCCTCTAAAGCACATAGATATACTATTCAATTGATTAAATTCTTGGTGACCCATTAATTGAACTATTTGTTTTAATAAGAAAGATTAATATATGCAATGTTGCAATAATTTAAACCAAACCCTCTAAAGCACATTGTAGCCTTTCTCTATTGTTTGTATTAGTGTTAGGCAAGCATTTATTGACAAACCGTACTGTTTGGTGGGATGTTCTTGTTTGGACATCACTTTTGTAGAGCATAGGAACCCAATGACCACTATGATGGAAAAAAAGGGAGAGGATATTTTATCTTAGAGAATGCAATTCCATAGCAAAAGCACATGTATACAAACTTGCTTTTTCTTTTTGTGCTTTTTATTTAGGAAGTGGAGTGGACCTACACTTTTCAATTACATTTTAAATGGATGCACCTTAGCTGGCAAAAATTTGTCCGACCAAAAATACCCGATAGTCTGACCCGGAAAAAACCGGATCTGGACGTAGATTTTTTGTCCAAATTTTGATATTGACCGAATATATCAAAATTTCTCTTTTTTCTATTATCCGAACCCGATTTCAGTTTTATCCGAATTATCCGACACAGTTTGACCCGAAATAAAACCGGGTCTAGACATGAATTTCTCGTCCGAATTTTGACATTGTCCGAATTTGTCCGACCCGAATTTTTGCTAGCACTAGATGCTCCAATGTTTTCTTTTTCTTTTTTTTGAAAACTAGGTGTAAAAACTAATCTTGAACTAGTAATTCTCACAAATAAATTATACTTGATGTAGAAGTCATAGTGAAATTGACTGATCCTTTTGGAAATACTCCTTCGCCAAAAGAATGCTCCTTGCACAAAACATTTTCTTCCCCTTAACCTTTTTCTCACTTTAGTTACAGAGACATAGACGTTTTTTCCCCTTGTGTGTTTATTGGTAGGGAGAAGACCAATTTTATAGCATTCAACTTTTAATCAGGTGCTTTCATCAAGCAACCAAGATGAACGATTAATATTAATTAGCCATTAAGATTTGATTTGATTGGTAATTACAATCCCCATGATTATACTTACTAAAAATTGATGGGCAATAAAGAGGAAACTATATTTCCATATCTCTTAATATCATACCACAAAATATTATAGAATAATATCTTACATTCTAGCTCCCATTTGGCCTCATCATTCAAAATTTAACAACATACATAAGAGCGAAAATCAAGTAATCATTTCCGTTCAACAAACATATAATTACCATGCTTAACAATTTGAAAATGAGAGTCACAACAGTTACACACTATTTATGGAGCATGTTCCCTTCCATATACTACTACATCTTATAAATCATCAAGAATAAGTACATGAAATAAACATTATGGTCCACATTATTATTAAGATTCCTAGAAAACTTCATCTGTACACCTTTATTAATTAATGAGAAGCTTAAATGTAAGCTAGAAACATAGTAACATTCTGAGCTCAAAGTGTCAAACAACTAAATATTAGTCATCCTTACAACCAAGACCCATTCTATGCGCATGGCCTTTAAATGTATTAGGTTGTAAACCTTTAGTCAACGGAATCTCCTATCATCATATCAGTCTTAATATGTTGAATAAACACTTTTCGTTTCCGAACTTCATCTTTTAATGATAAGTACTTCAATTCCATGTGTTTTGCACCTCTTGAATACTTATCATGTTTTGAGAAAAAGATTGTTGCAAAATTATCACAATACATCTTTAATGGCTTGGAGGTAGAGTCAACTACCCCAAGACTGGAAATGAAATCCCGAAGCCACAAACTCAGCTTCCATAGTAGACATAGCAACAGAGTTTCGTTTTGCACTTTTCCAGGATATTGCTCCTTCATATAATAGGAACACATAACCAAAAGTGGACTTTCTACTATCACGACATCCACCAAAATTTGAATCTGAGTATTCGACCACTTCTAATTGATCACATTTCTTGTACTGAGTATGTAATCCTTTGTTCCTTATAGGTACCTCAACACTTTCTTTGCAGCTTTCCAATGATCCATGCCGGGATTACTTTGATATCTTGCTATCATCCCAACAAGAAACTAATATCCAGCCCTGTACAATTTTGCAAGTACAATAAACTGCCCACAATAGAAGCATATGTAGTAGATTCCATTGCCTTACGTTCCACTTCATTATTTGGACATTGCATGAGACTAAATATATCACCTTTCTGAATTGATACAATTCCAGCTGAGCATTTATCCATATGGAAGTTTTGTAGAATTCTTTCAATATATATAGGCCTTTTGAGATAATCCTAACAATCCTTGTGACCTATCACAGAAAATTTTAATTCCTATCACATATATAGGATGCCTCACCCATATCTTTCATTTTAAAATTCTTAGATAGAAAATCCTTTGTCTCATGCAATATGTCCAAATTAAATCATTAGTAGCAAGTAAAATGTCATCAACATACATTACTAAAAATACAAACTTACCCCCACTGACCTTTCGATATATGCATCTATCAACAATGACTTTTTGAAAACCAAAATAGGTCACAATGTCATTGAATTGAATATACCATTTGTCGAGAAGCTTGTTTTAGTCCGTACATTGGCTTCTTAAGCTTACACACCACATGTTCCTTCCCTCAGGTTGATCCATATAAACTTCTTTCTCAAGATCAATATTAAGAAAGGAGGTTTTTACATCCATTTGATGTAGCTTAAGATCATAATGGGATATTAAATCCATAATCACTCTTAATGAGTTCTTTTTCAATACGGGGAAAAAGGTCTCCTTGTAATCAATGTCGTCCTTTTGTGAACAACCTTTAGCAACAACCCTTGCTTTATATCTTTCGATATAGCCGTCCGAGTTATACTTGGTCTTAAAAACTCATTTACACCCATTTAGTAACTCAACAAGGTCCCAAACCTTGTTTTGTTCCATCGATTTTAGTTCATCTTTCATAGCATTGATTCATTCATTAGACTCATTGCATCCAATGACTTGTAAAAATGAAACCGGATCATTCTTCACTCCAACATCAAGGTCTGATTCTTGCAAATAAATCACATAATCATTAGGGATACCCGACCTTTTCCCCTTTGTGACCTCCTTAAAATAGTGTGCTCTTGTGGTTCATTTTGATCATTGAGCAATGGTAATTAGTTTCCGCATGAGTCATATCATAACCCAAATTAAATGTTGCTCGTTGTTATAAATATCATGACCCACGACAGGAATAACACTTGGAGTTGGATTTGACAGCGGGACACTTAGAGATATCGGTATAGCTGCCCTTATCTCACTTACATTATTTGGAGTAGAACCTGACAATGGAACATTTATAGACATGGGCATGGTTTCCCTTATCTTTTTAATTTCCACATCGTGTCTTTCATTACTCGCACTAACTTCACCGTTCTCAATGAATTTAGCATTGATTAGGACAATAAAACTTGTAGCCTCTGAACTTCTCAGGGTAACCAATAAATTACCCACTAGTTGTATGAGAATCCAACTTCCTTTCGTGTGGATTATATATTCTTACTTCTATTGGACAACCCAAACATGAAGGTGTCTTAGACTGGGTTTCCCATCAGTCCATAACTCAAAAAGAACTTTGGGAATTTCCTTACTATGAATCATATTAAGCAAGTACATAACTGTTTTAAGAGCAGGTATATATCCACAAGGACTTGGGCACTGGGGCTTTTCATTGGCCTGATCAAGTGTTGATCCATCCTTTGGATCGGCTCTTCTTCCACTATTGGAGCTTATATAGGACATATAGAACAGATGGAGTAACGTCCGCTTTTCCCTTGGCTCACACGTGACAAATAATAATCATATCATAAAATAAAAGTTTCACACATCACGATAGGCAGGCCTTATTGGACGTATGTTTCTGTAGCTTTTAATCATTACAAAATGTTAGACCAAAATGATAGAATTTCCCCTCCAATCTTTGAACAACAATAATTATAGATTGTTATGTTTTTCATTTTTTAGGAAACTTCCCCTTCCCAAATGGCATGGGTAGGTAACTATCAACAAAGTTATTTAGTAGACCCAAGAGTTGCTCACTAACCACACCACCTGTCAATTCGGGCGAGGTGGGTCGAGTCAGGGTCAGTGTATCCCGTATTCCGAATTTGTTATATTTCAGGTTTGGAAAGCATGATCAGTTTCGGTTCGGGTTAGCTTTTGCCAAATCACAACCCTGTGCCCTTGTACATTCAATGAATACATCTATGAGCCAACTTGATGGGTCAACTGAGCTTATCATCAGTTTATGTTCAATGGTAATATGGCAAGGTCCTGTTTTTTTATACGGCTGGCTGCGGGATGGCGCGGTGTGGTATGGTGGAATTGTGGTAGGTTATTGGTAAGTTGTGGACTTGTAGTGGATTTTTTTTAAAAAAAATTTAAAATTGTATTGGTAACTATGAAAAAGTAATTGGAAAAAGTAATTTGAAATATTGTATTGTTTTTTGTTGGGTTGTGGTAAATTGTGATGGATTGATATGTTGTGGTGGGTTTTGGCAAAGTGCGGTAGGCTGTGGCACCGCAGATAACCAGCTGTATAAAAGAACAATTGTATATAAGTTGGTAATATTAATAGTTTGGGTCGGGTTCGATCAGATAGGGTTTGCAACAATTGGTCGCATCTATATATTACTAGCAAATACCTGCACATTATTATGCCTTAGATTAAAAAATGGTCGGGCATTGGTTGGCATGAATATGATCATACATCATGGTGAAATTCAATGGATTTAAAGTAGAGAAAAGCAATTGTTCGATCAAATAAAATAAATAAAAGAGAGTATTGTATATGAAACGCCAATGAAATGGTAGTAGATGATAATTCTGCGGTCACCTATGGTAAAGATACAACAAAGTCTTTTAGAATCATGGAATATCAACTTGTAGAGTTGAATAAAAGCGGATAGGATTACCTATGACCACTTGGATGCCTCGATATAAAAAATTCTTCTCTTTGGGAATAGTCAAACCTATTTCACTATTAATATAGATAGATAGATAGATAGATAGATAGATAGATAGATAGTTTAAGATGATATAAGTGAACCTTAAGTATATTTTTTTAATTAATACAAATTGTCAAAATATAACATGTATCAACTATTATTTTAACAAAGTAAAAAGGTGCTACTATGAGGGAGTATTATATTTACTATTCCTTTTCAAAACAATATATTTACAATTCAAGTTGCTGATATGTTCACAAAATAAATGTTGTTTAAGTAATATAAAAACAATATTATTATTTATGATGTGGATATCAGTGATCTACACAATCCATCTCCTTTCATGATATATGGATAAAATAAAAAAAGAATAATATTGTATATGACACGCCAAATTATATTGTAGTGGACGATTCTTCGGTCAGCTATAGTGAAAATATGGGAAAATCTTAATAAGATCATGGAATGTCAACATGTGAAATTAAAAGAATGTGGTTAGGAATATCTATAGCACTAATAACTATTTTGACACCTTGATATAGAAACTTCTTTTTGTCTAGAAATAGTCACACTGATTTTGCTATTCTAAATAATAGAAAGATTAGATTAGATTAGATTACATAGACCTTGTTCGGCAATGGCGTTTGGGTTAACGTTTAGCATTTTGACTGGTCAAAATACTATTTTGTCAAACTTTAAATGTTCGGTGAAATAGCGTTGTGTATCTACTAATGGCGTATGAAGATTTTGGTTGACATTGGTATGACTAATGTCAAAGGAGAGCGGCGGTGTTTAGTGTAATTTTATCCCATTTATGTCCTTTGACTTTTCTTTTATATAATGGAAAATACAAACTGCGTGTAGGCTATTCTGTATTAGGTAACTTCTTTGGACTAATCAAGGATAACCACCCCCACCACTAAAACAGTAATAATAATAATAATAATAATAATAATAATAATAATAATAATAATAATAATAATAATAATAGTAGTAGTAGTAGTGAAGATAATGATGATAAGAAAAATAACAAAAATAACAGTATAATAATTATAGCGCTTTATCTTCCTACCTGTGTAGTCCTCCACCAAAGCTTTGAATTTCTTGAAGTATGAGAATGTTTCATTCTTATGTCGCAGGAAATAAACCCAAGTCTTCCTCGAGAAGTCATCTACGAATGTCAATGTATAGCGCTTGTCACCCATTGATGACACTCTAGTAGGTCCCCATAAGTCTAATTAATAAGTCTAGTCAAGGATTACTACTATTGTACGCTTAGCCTTGGAGAAACTAGCCCTCTTTTATTTCCCATAAACATAGTGGTCACAAGACTCCATTTTGTCAATTGGTGCGCTCCGAAAGCAATCCTTCTTACTCAGAATCGATATTCCATTCTCTCCCATGTGGCCCAATCTCATATGTCACAAGTTCGTATCGTCGGCCTCATCAAGGTTAGAAACTGATGTTGCAGTCCCAATCACTGTAGGTCCCTATAGAATGCAGAGACTCCTCTGTTTGATTTTTTTCATCAGTACCATGCTGCCCCCACTCACCTTTAGGATACCATCCTCACTAGTATACCTGCAATCGTTAGACGACCTCCAGAGTGCCCAAAGAAATAGAATTATGAGTCATGCTAGGAATATGACGAGCCTCTTTCAAGATTTTAACAATACCATCATGAGTTCTGATCTTGACACTACGGATTCCTGCAATCTTTCAGACAATGTCATTACCTACCATAACAACACCAAAATCAATAGTCTTATAAGAATCAAACTAGCCTTTATGAGGACATATGTGGTCGGTACACCAAGAGTCAAGAACCCACTCATCCCCGTGCTCCTCTACTCGAGGTAATAGCTAGGGCATCATCCCTGTAATACCCCGGGTATATGGTTAAAGTGACTTATGATAAGTTGTAACGCCCCGGAATTTCAGATCTGAACTTAACAGTCAAAATCAAACGTTGACTAACATTAACAGCGGAAGTCTCATTTTTTTTCTTTTTATTAACTCATGCATCGCTGCATCAAGAGATACAAGGCAAGAAAGGGAAACTAACAACAAACGATAACTGTTTACTTTAATTTAACAACGAAAAGAACTTCGAATTCTAGAACAACATAAACTCAACATTACTAAACTTCAAGTCTAAATATAAATTAAACTTTATTATCAAAACGGCTAACTCCAACGTCCTCACTCTAGTGCCCTTCCCCTTCACAAACTGATCTTCACCTGAAAACAAAACATTCACAACATGAGGGGGGAAACCTCAATAATGTCTACCCCTAACTGTCAAAACAGTTCAAAGTTCATTTCAAACCATTTTAGGGGACGGGAACAAGTCAAACCTTTTTACAACTCATTTGAAACCCAACCCAGAAATATCCAGAGATCAGAAATAACCAGAGTTTCAGAAATAACAAAACTTATAAACCCACAATATCAACTTCCAACTCAGAAAAACACAACGTTCCATAAAACCTTAACTGACACTTTCAAACTCAGAATCAGACATCAGAAATCTCAGAAACCAGAAATCAGAAATCAGAAACAGAGTAATCAGAAATCAGAAACAGAATAAACTTTTCCTAAAAGATCGTAATTTTATTATGCGCGGATTTGCCTATCCCGAATATCGTAACTCGAGAATCGAGCGGATCTCGGATCCTCGGAATTAGAATGGATGGCGGTCCGAAATGTAATCAGATGTGTGCACAATCTCAGAAATAATATCGGGACTCCCCGATCTCTTGATAACTCCCCTGCAGGAACAGATCCTGGTCTAAGGGTTGTTACCTGCAACCCGCTTATGGTTTCACTTTGATTATTAGTATCTTATGAATTATCAGACGTCAGAGTTCAAACAAAACCCAACCCAGTTTACAAAACCGTCAGAATAAAAATCAGAGTTTAAAAGACTGCCACGTTTTACTCAACTCAGAAAAACAACTCACAGACATCCAAATCAGACAGCCTAACTTTACAGAAATTCCCCGTGCGGGATGCAAGCTTCACAAACAAATTAAAATCACAAAACAGATAAAAGGGCATCCCAAAGGGGATTAGGATATAGACATTACCTGAACAGCTTCTCTTTACTGCAATCACTTACACACGGGAGCTAACTATCGCGTCGTCTCGCTCGGACCTAGAATTCGAATATAAACTTCTAAAATTAAAACTCGACTTCTACGAAAGTTAGTTATGCACGAATCCTACCCTACCCCCAACCTTAGCCTTTTCTTATAAGTTAGTTATCCATGCATTGAACATAACTAATAAGAAAAATACGAACATCACAACACACCTTTTCTAAAGGTAAAATAATAAAATCGGAACAACACTTTTAAAATCATAACTCGATACTAATACTTTAGTAATAAATTACATAGGGTTTTTGGAACATAATATTCGTATTACCACATAACATGAAAACTTTATAAAACTTTAATACCAAAATATATGGAACTTAAATATTAAGACATATGAAACTTTGATACTAATAATGTGAAACATTTAATACTAATAATATGAAACTTTCCGGAAACTTTATAATAATCATAATAATACGAAACTTTATAATACTAATAATAGTAACATGAAACCTTATAATAATAATAATAATAATAGTAATAATAATAATAATAATAATATTAGCATGACTTTGTAATATTACCAACTAACATACTTTAAGATAATAATACTTGTAATATTACACTTTTAAAATAACCATGAGAGTAATGTAATGAATCAAACTTTAAGAAAATATTAATATTAGTAATATTGAAACAACATTAGCTTAATATTATGAGATATAAAGTATAATAAACTAAACTTTGTAATAATCACAACATATAATATAACAAGATATTTGATAAAATCTAACTTGACATTATTATACTGATAATCATGTATGGTTAATATTATTAACATATACACATCAAAGTTTAATATAGACATTTATACTTAGCCATATTAACTTGTAAAACCTACACTAACCACACCCTAATATTACACTTAATACACTAACAAGCATTTAACCATCATTACCAATATAAACAAGTTTATTAACACACAGATAAAGTAATAATATGATTATACTAACCCTAATATAGTTATACCCATAATAATTTGTAGAGAGAGAAAAAGAGAGAGGAACCACAAACAATGGGTCCAAGCTAGAAGAGGTGGGTCCGGGGTGGTGGATGCTCGGTCGTCTGCTGGCGTCGGGGTCGTCGGCGCTTGAGCTCCGGTGGTCGGAGGTGGCGGCAGCAAGTGGTGGCAGTGGTTCGGTGCACTGGGGCACAAGAAGAAGGGAGAACAAGAGGAAGGGCTCGGGGTGGTGCTTGGGGTGGTCGGAGTCCGACTAGGTGGCGGCAGACACGGCGACAAGGGTTCCGGTGGTCATCGGCGCTGGGGTGATCGTCGGAAACACGGGGCGGACAGCTTCCAGCTAGGGCACGGGGTTGGTTTCCTTGCGTCCGGTGATTGCCAACGGCGACTCCGGTGATTGAGAGGGTGGTTCCGGCGTCTTCTGGTGTCGGGGAGTCGACGGTGTGGTGGCCGGCGTCGAAGTGTAGCGGCAGCGGATGGTGGCGTAGGGTTTTAGAGGGAGGAGGAAGAAGGAGAAAGATGGGTGAGGGAGGGTGGTTTCCTTCGTCCAGCAGCAGCATGCACAGTACATATATTGTACTGATAAAAACGCAGAGAGAGAGAGAGAGAGGAAGAGAAAGAGAAAGAGAAAAAGAAAAGGAGGGGAACGCGTGTCATTCATGGGTTGGATGAGCAAAGAGCATACCTAGGTAGTGGGTGCTGCAAGAATAGGGGAGAAATCGTTGGGGAAACAACCAATTATATTCACAAACTGATAAAATTCTGACATCATAAATTTACCCAAAAGAATTTTCAAATAAAATTATATTACCTCATAAATCCTATAACAGCAAAACCTAAGAAAAACTGATAAAAACCCTCTCAACTGATAAAAAGATTTTACATCCGACGTCCCAAAAATTTCTAACTGATATTTTTTAGAACTCTAAAAATTACTACGAAAACACTCGCGGTCCTAAAAGCTCCGTGTGAAAACAGATAAATAAATAACGGAATAAAACGCTCGTTAGGAATTTTAACGGTAAACGCGATTGAATTTTTCAGGGTTTTACATAAGTGCTTCTTGTATATATGAGAACTTGGTTGTTTTGATGAGAATTTGGGGAATATTTGATTTGATTATGTTATTTTATACCTGAATTTCCCATATTACACTTGGTTTGGAGTTTGGTGAGTTTTGTAGGGAATTTGTGAAGAATCGATGTAAACCGAGCCCAAAAAGCAAGTGTAGATCCAAGTTATGAGCTTAAAAGACCAAGAAGTGAGATGTTGGATCACCCAAGGCCCAAACAATGGCCCAAAGTACTCCTAGGCCTGAAAAAGACAGTGGCACGGGTGGTGTCTGCAGTGGCACGGGTAGTGCCTATGACCAGAACGTGAAGAATTGTGTGCAGTGAAGCGACACGGGTAGTGCCTAGGGGGGCACGGTCCGTGTCACTATGAGCACGGTCCGTGCCTCTCCTGTCTTTTCATTTTCGGCGGTTTTGAGTTGATATTTGCCTATATTATGCTGATTTTCGGCCGAGTAGAAAAGAATCATTCCACCATCATCCATTTCATGCCCTAATCATATCATTCATCATCCATATTCCATTCCATCATTGAAGATTGAGAGAAGATTGAAGATTGAAGAGCAACTCGAACATACTTTGAAGTGGAGGAGCAAAAGTCCTCCATTGTTGATTCCTAGCAAGTTTGTTCTTCACTTGGGTTTATTTCTCATTCTCTCATAGATTTTCATATGCTTTCTAGAATAGATTTCATTTGCTTTGTAGTTTTAAACATGAATTGTGAGTAGTTCTTTTTAGTTTAGGGGATGAACCTTTGAAGTTGCTTGATGAATTGACTTTGTTGGATTGAATTATCATGAATTTAGTTTGTTTCAATCTATTTGGTCTTTGAATTGAATCGTTATTGCTTTTGCTTGATCACCAATTCCATGTTAATAGGTTGTTGAATGAAGTACCGAAAGGAGAAGTTTGATTACCCGAAAACTTAGATTAAACTAGTTAAAATTATCTAGACATAGAAATTTTAACTAGGGTTCTTGAGATAATTAGATCTTTAACCTTGACTAAATCGAAATAACCACGAAAGTATGTGCTTGGTTAGTCTTGGCAATTCGCTCTAGTGGCAAAATCTCATTGCGAAGTATTCTATGCGATTATCGAACCTTGATTGTGCAAATTAATGAAATGAGAGTTCAATCCACATCGTTGATTCGTTATTCGACTTAGGTTTCATCCCCTGAACGCCTTTTTACCTTGATTAAATCAGAATAGTTTAGTGAATATTCGTTTGTTTAGACCTTGATTGTGATTAGAGTTAGATTTAGTTGATTCAAAACAAAAACCGGATCGACTTAGCGATCAACTAGGAGGCTAGTTCAGTGCGTTGAAAGGAAAAGTCCCTGTGGGAACGACCTTGATTTATGCTACAATTTCACCCGTGCACTTGCGGCTTATCAACTTAAAAGGAATGAAATGACTACTTATATCACCAAGGTCCACCTTCTTTTATGGTAACTCATCCATTGGGAACTCCTCAGTTAAGCGTGCTTGGCTGGGAGTAGTCTCAGGATGGGTGACCTCTTGGGAAGTTTTCCCAAGCAGCGTGTGAGCGAGGACGAAGCACTCTGGAAATACTCGTGGTGATTTGTGGGGCCAGTCAACGATCCTTGAAGCGGTTATTGGTAACGTCCGCGGCCCGGGAGGGGCCGGGGTGTTACAATCCTTAGCAAGGAACACCTCTCCATCTGACTTAGCCTCGACACAATTTGAGGTACGTACCAGTTATAGTTCTGTTGTCTTTACCACCCCACTTCTGATCTCTGTCTTTCGCCCAACGATTTCTCTCAATGTGACCTTTTGAATCGTATCGGGTTCGGGTCCGAGCTCCCATAGCTGGGCTTGTGTTTAACAGCATGATGGGTAAACCCCCGATCTGACATCACCGTGCTAAACCCGCTCACCCACTCGTTTTCAAGAATCGTTACACCTTCACAAAAGGTGGGGTGGTGAGCATCAAGTTAGCATGGCTTCGATGAGCCGTCCATTGTTGGAGTATGGAGAGGCTCGGGACTTATCAACAAGCTCGGAGGCCTCAGGACAGTACTGGGTCGTCCTGAGATGAGGAGCTATATGGTATCGGGTTTCGAGTGTGGCCCCGGGTTAATAAAACACAAGGTCGGAAGAGCAGATCAAGAAAACACAGAATCGCAGGCTGTCGCACCCGCTACAACACTTATAGCGCCTGTGACACAGGAAGACAAGCAAGGGGAAAACTTCTTCAGGCCGTCGCGCCTGCTACGACACTCGTAGCGCCCGCGACGCCACTCGGAGCAAAACAGGGAGATTGGACAGAAGCTTGTGAAATACGCGACCTCCAGCGTAGTGCCCGTGACGCCTGTGAACACAGGAGTCGTCGCGCCCGCGAAGCTGAAATCGCTCAGGCCTTCTTCGCTAGGTCGCGCCCGCGACGGACTTGTGTGCGCATGTTTTGTGGCAATTAAAACGACTGTGTTTTGTTGTTTAATACCCCTTGTATAAATATTCTATTTGCACTGTTTCAAGGTAGACTTTGCTGATTATGATTATGTTAATGAGAAGCTAGGGTTTCCCTAATTTTCTCCTCAAATCTTGTTTACTTTATCCAATTCTTTGGTGGTGTTGCAAATTATTTCTTTAGTGATTATTTGGTGGATTACCTTTAGATAATCATGGTGGAATGTTAGGCCATTGGCGGTGGATTTCTTCCTTTATCCAAGGGTCATATCCAATCCTTTTGGTGCTTAAGTTTTGGTTCTTGATTGTTTTTGGTTTCTTTCACTATTGGTGTGCATTTGATCATCAAGAATGTTGATATTGTTCTAGCAAGGCTTGAAGGTTATTTATCATCCTCCATCCTCCATTGTCAAGGCTAAGCATGGTTGTTTCTCCAATTTCTTCCTTCTAGAGGTTCTCTCACTCAAGCTATCAATACTCCACCACGCCCATACGCTCCACCTTTCTTGCTACAATAAATTCAATTCTTGTTTTTTTGGAGGATTCCTAGAATTTGAACGATATCTAAACTTCAGTCTAGACCCATTCCCTTTGTGATCAATGCCTGTTCCCATGACATTCAAGGCTTCACTCGCCTACTCATCACCATCATTATCAAATTTCTCCTTAAACAACAAACTAGATCAAACTTCACTAAGGTTAAGGACACCATGATTGTCGTACAATTTGATTTCCTTAACCTGTTTTTGTGATGTAGGTAGGTACAAAATCAAGTGTAATGCCTTATCCCCATCATTATGTTTCACATCTATTGACTCTAAGTTAGTAATAATAGAATTAAACTTAGTAAGATGTGACTGCATAGAAGTACCTTCAGACATTCATAGCCTATAGAGTTTCTCCTTCATCCAATACTTGTTGGCAAAGCTCTTTGACATGCACAACTCCTCCAGCTTTGCCCAGAGCTTTTTTGGTTTCTCAGCCTCTATTACCTCTCTCTGAACATGTTCTACCAAGCACAATTGAATCCTGGCCAGTGCCTTCTATTCCAACTACGTCCACTCTCTCCCCTTTATGTCAAATCTAATCTCATCCTAGAGTTTCTTGAAGTCTTCATTGCTCATTGATGCCTCATGCTTTGTGTCAGGAAACTCAATCTCCCCCCACAGCCCGTGCTGAAGGAGAACTACCTTCATCTGCAATCTCCACATCATGAAACTTCTCTTTTCATCGAATTTCAGAATCTCACACTTTATAATTGAGAAACCTTAACCTGATCTTATATGTTTGATTTGTTGAATTGAATGAGAGCTCAACCACCTTTTATCATAATTTCAGTCAAAGTTTAGAATTATTAGACATTCCAGCCACCAGAAGGAAAAGGGAAAGAAAATGAACAAGACATATGGATATATATGTTTTATATGATTAAGTTTCCTTCAATTTTTAACCCACCTATAAATCTAAGATAAAGAAGTTCTCTATGGGGTAACATGTTGACTTTAAGTAGTAAGATTTTGGTTATTAGTGTTATGCATTCCCTTGACACCTTTTTGACCCAACCATGCCATGACCAACAAAGAGGTCACATTCCTTAATATAACTTTTGAATTTCTCAATTTCATGAGCAGTCACCTCTCTACCACCAATCTTATCTCCGGGTTCCAAGACATTATTAAAATCAGGTCTAACAATATTGTTGAGATGATAAAACTAGAGCTCTAAAGACAAATATATTACAACATTAGGGCAATGATATGAAGAAAAATTGGATCTAGACACCCAGATGAATAACTATTTGATTACATTTGACCCTTCAAGGGAACATGTTACTGCATGACAGTTTGTCTACAAAACCTAAGCATCATCTGCATTTCAATCTAACCCATAAAACTCCTGGACTTTCCGCTTCCTACAAGCTCCACTGTTCTGAAGTTTGCCGTGGATTTCAACTTCATCATCAGACGATTGAGAGACATGTCTAGCAGCAGTCACGAAGCTGCAAGGGAAGAAATTAAAACACAACTCTTGTTGTCCATCACTGCTTGAAGAATTGCCATACTTTTCCATGACAGCAGAAGGACCCAACCGTAACGACAAATCACAGTCCTCTACATCATGGTTTCCATGGCTATCATCATCAGCTCGTTGCAATGGACCGACATCGATGTTTTCTCCGGTATAACCGGGGAGAAGGTTCATGGTGGTAGGAACACAGGCTGGCCAACTTACTGGTCTCCCAAAAAGTACATTTTCAGGGTGACTACTACCATAATATAATGGTGATCTTAACTTGGTTGATTGATGATTGTTAGGGTGTTTTGGTGGTAGAGACGGTGGTCTGCCGCCGCTTTGTTGACCGATTTTCGTAGTTTCGTCGGTGATTCCGGTGAGATACTTCCTGGGATTCTTGAGCTGTTGACTGCGTGATTCTTTGACAGGAACACAACCCAGGATAAGTGCAGCTGATCATCCAACAATGCCATCATTACATGGACACTAGTTAGTCGTTAATCATCATAATTAGTATATTACGGGCCTGTCAAATTCATAGGTAACTCTGATTTATCAAAACTTATCAGATTTTGTCAAAATTTACCAAAAAATATCAAACTTGAAAAACAAAAAAAAAAAAAATACTTTTGATATATTGACGTAAATTTGCCAAAAGTTATCAAAATTTAACTTTTACTCAACTATTTTTAGCCAGATTTGACAGGCATAATCATTATTTGATTATACACTACTATAAAAATGTGTATTATCGACCACTTTTTCCAACCAATTAAAAATGATTGGAAAAAACCAACCATTTTAGCAACCATTTCATATTTTTCTAATTTTTCAACTATTTTTCTATTTTAAGTGGGAAAAATGGTTGGAAATTTCAACCACTATTGCTAAAATTGTGGGAATTTTTTTATTACCAATCATTTTCCTACCGTTCGTAAATGGTTGGGAAAACGATTGGTAATCCAACCGTTTTTCCAACCATTTTCAAATAGGAGGAAAAAGAATGGTAGGAAAAATTTCCCATCATTTAATAAAGTGGTTGAACTTTTCCAATCATTTTTTCCACTTAAAAGTAGAAAAATAATTGGAAAATTAAAATAATATGAAATAGTTGCTAAAAAGTGATTGTTAATTCATATATTTTTAATAGTGATACAATAATATATCATATATGGGACATTATCACAACCAACGTTAACCCTTTACCGTTAACCCAAAAGCTTAACTTTGCTAAACCCGCGAATACGGGTCATTAATATTAACACAAATTTAGCCTAATTTTTACTTCGGATCGCTTGTTCCCGGGATACGGGTCGAAGGCATAGGCATATGTAGCGTTCCCAGTAACAAACCCGCATTCCATACAGTGAAGTTGGATATAATTCTAAACAGAGATCCCTTCAATATTATCAAATTAATGCACATTCTACTAGCTAGTACTAATCAAGAGGGAATTAAGCCTGAAACTTAAATTTGACCCACAAACTGGAAAGTTACCTTCAATACAAGGCCGTATAAAGTTGCCAGCTTCAGTATTCTCATTCTCATCTCTTCGAATTATGATGTCAACAGCCTCATTTAGTCTCTCCCATAGAGTGTCAGCATTCATGTATTCAACCTAATCCATCAATCAATCAATAGATCATAATGGGGAAGAACCGGGTTTTTTTGCATTTTGGATCCTGAAATTTACATTAATTTTTTTTTTTGAATCCTTGATTTTATTATTTATTTTTTGGACCTAAAGTTTATGGATTGAATAAAAAATGATTTTAAAGTTTATAGGTTGAAAAAAAAGCTCGTGTACTGTTTTTCTTTTCTTCCCATGTTTGAATTTGTCTCCCGATTAGTATCAAACTTCAGAACTAAGGTTAAAACTAACATTAAAGTTATAATACATCTTGTTTATTCATGGCGGAACTAATTAAACCCTGAAGTAACCAAAGTCTAAGTAGTTCCGACATGAATAAGAGAGGTGTATTACAACTTTAATATTAGTTTTAACCTTAATCCTGAAATTTGACGCTAATCAGGAGATAAATTCAAACATGAAAAGAAAAAGAAAAACAGTAGACGGTCATTTTTTTTCAACCTACAAACTTTAAGGTCTTTTTTTATTCAAGCTATAAACTTTAGGATCCAAAAAATAAATAATAAAACAAGGGTTCAAAAAATAAATTACCATATACTTCAGGATTCAAAATGCAAACAATCCGAAAGAATCCAGTACAAGGTTAACATCCTACGTGAAAAGCAAGCCATAGACAGTATAAGATGGAGAAAAACACCTCAGAATTAGCTTTGGAATACAAGATTTGCTCAGCCTTGATAATAACATGAGGAAGTTTGGTTTGCCATTCTGTCTTTTCTCTTGTTTCAGGTTTATGAACTTCAGTTGCAACTCTGCACAGTCACATACAACATGGTGGGCATTATTCAAACATGACCAATTAATATAAGAAAAAGAAGATGAAATTATGAGACAAACTTAACCCACTGAAACTGAGGATATGAAGAACCTTTTTTTTTTACCTTAAAATCCTTTGAATAATGGAACCTCTCATGGGATGATGCCTATCACTGTGCCATGCCCTTTTAACACACTCATATGGCCTTGGTCCTGGCCCTGGTCTCGGCATCTTCTTCAAAACCCCACTTCAAAACTCTCTCTTTTTCTCTCTTCCTCTCTTTTTCTCTCTTTTTCTAACTCTGTGTTTGTTTATAACTTTGGAGAATGAATGCAGTGAGGAAAAACAAAGGGGGGTAAGTGTCTAATATAAAGGATGTTAATGAGTAAATGTGTAGTCTAGACCTCCAATATTTGACCCGACCTGAAAATCCGACGCGAATCCGCCCGAAAATTCCGGGTTTTGGACATGATTTTCTTGATCCGAACCCAAAATATATTGAACCCAGAAAATTCACAAATTAGCGGGTCAAACCTGACCCGTCCGTTTGACCCGAAAACTTTATTTTTTACGTTCAAATCTATTAGAGTGACTTTTCGTTGGAATTCGTGACTTTTAAACTATAATCGAACTCATTCATATGTTATTGCTTTAATTTAAGTTGAAATATTTACAATAATCTATCGATACTAGAAGATAATCGTATTTTATTATGTATATTATACCAAAAATAATATTTAGAGACAAATTTTTTAAAAGTAAAAGCAGAAAAATGTCATGAACATAATCCGTTGGGTTGACCCAAAACCGAAATGCACCGCCCGTATATACCCGAACCCAAAATACACTGACCCGTATTTACCCAAATTTGATATACGATCGACCCATAACCCGTCCGCCCGCCCATATTGACAGGTCTAGTGTAGTGGGGTTAGGGGTGGCCTCGTCTTCACCCCACATCTCCCCCCTCCAATCAGATGTCACTTTCGGAGCTTTGGGTTGAACAGACAAGACTAGGGAGGGAGAGAGAGGGGGTTAAGGAGACGGGAGAGAGTGATGGCATCATTTCTTTTTCTTTCTTTTCATTTTTTAAAGTTGGGTCTTTTTTTTTTTTTTTTTCAATTTCATTTCATCTCTTCTACCTTAGAATGTAGGAAAAGAGTTGGTCACGACTTGCCCCCTTCATGTATAGTAACTCTTTGATTCGTAATGGGGCAAATCGAGATAAATATCTATTGTCTTGGAGAGGCCATGTTCTTTTGTATGGCTGGTTGGTTGGCTGCGGTGTCATAATATACCGCACTATACTAGAACCTACCACAACATACCTAGCGCTGGCAAAATTTCGTCCGACCCGAATTACTCGAATTGTCCGACCCGGAAAAAATCGGGTCTAGACATAGACTTTTCGTCCGAATTTTGATATTGACCGAATTGACCGAATATTCGGACATAAAATTTATCTTTTTTCTATTGTCCGAACCTGATTTTTGCTTCATCCGAATTGTCCGACCCGGTTTGACCTGAAATAAAACCGGGTCCGGACATGAATTTCTCGTCCGAATTTTGACATTGTCTGAATTTGTCTAACCCGAATTTACCCGGACCCGACTTTTTGCCAGCGCTAAACATACCAATCCACCACAATTTATCACAATCCACCACAATCAATTTTTTCACATTTACCAATACAATTTATATTTATAAAAAACAAAACTCACCACAACTTACCAATAACCCACCACAATCTACCACAATTCCACCACACCTCACCGCGCCATACCGCAGCCAGCCGTATAAAAGAACAGGGTTGAAGTTTTTTTATCTGTTATTCACGATTTTTTATGTACATTTTTAATCAACAATTTTTCATATAATATTTTTATGAAATAATACGATATTGTACTATTTCAATAGTTTTTTTTATTACAAATATAACAATATCAATTTTATTTGATGAATCATTAAACAAATAAGATATTAATGGTCAAAGTTTTTGACATAATTATTATCTAAGTGAAACTTGAATAAAAATGGAAGGAGTATGTGAATTTATGTAACATTTGTTATTTTGAAAAGGATAAGTGTTTTCGAGAAATATTGAAATTTTTTTTTATAAATATTATAGTGAGACTCCATCCAAGCGAAATCGATCTCCCAAGATACCCTAACAATCCTCCCACGATCAAACAGAAGCAGAATATTTTCAGAAGCTCAAGGGTAGAAAATGTTTCACATGTCGGGTGTATGGTCACTACTAAACCCAATGCCTTGTGAAGATGGTTGAAAGTTCATTTCCAAAACAAGTGTGATGGCTAACACCGAGGCTCCAAATGCTATGTTGAGGTTCAAGTGCAAGAAGGGAAGAGTTTCGTCCCTAGGCGATCCTTTGTCATGAATAAGGATTCTCTAGAGACTCTCAATGAGAGTTAGTCTTCTGAACTCGGTTCACCATCAATGGGAAGGCGTGCAAGGTCATCATCAACAGTGGAAGTTGCACCAACTTTGCCTCTCCGTAGGTGGATGAGAAGCTCCAATTGCCGGTCTTAGCTAATCCTCGACTGTGTAGCTTGTAAGGGATAAATGACGATGGCGACCTCGAGGTAACCCAACAAGCCTTGATCTCTTTCTCCATTGGTAATTATGAGGATAGTGTTCTTTGTGATGTTGTCCCCATGAATATTTGCTATTTTCTACTTGGTAGACCTAGGCAATTTGATCGATATGCTATCCACGATGGCCGAAAGAACGTCTACACTTTCTGTATGGGAGAAGAGAAAGATCAAACTCGTTCCTTTACCCTCTTCCGAAATCGATATACCACAAACCGGGGTGGGAAGTGAGAAGGAAAGCCTTCACGAGAATGACACGCGGGATGAGAGTGCTTTAAGCGAAGGAAAACTACATCGGGTTTTACTTATGTGAAGAAGCGACCCTAGTGAGGTTGAGCAATCCTTAACTCCACATAAATTTCCAATCTCTCTTCCTTGTCCCTCACCCTTACCTACAATTCCTACTAGGCTCCACATTGTGTTTGAAAACCAAGAACTGAGATTGATAACTCCCGAGCCTTGGTATGGAGTTGAGTTGTTTGATGACACGTCGTCCATGATCACTCACTCGAGCTCGATTGCTTCCACATCAAGATGGTATGAGGAAAAGGTAGTTTCCATTAACCTTGACCCCAAGCTTTCACGTAATAAATTCCTTGTTGCTTTCAACAAGTTGATGTGTGCTAGACGTGTTCGGGTGCTTCGTGATGTCAACTTGCCCCCTCCTTCTCGCCGAAACTACTACATCTTTAGGGAGGGCGGGTCGAGGAACATCAATTTACTCCGACTGATAGAATATGTACTTTTGGGTCTACACGGGGATATAGATAATTTTGAATCCCCAAGAGTTGAGGACAACTCTTTTTCAAGAAGGAGAGTATGAACCATGTGGGATCGGTTCACTTTTGGGTTCGTCCATGATCTCAGCTCGTGTCAAGCCTCTTTCCCCTTTTCCCGAATCTATCAAGGGGAGTGAGTTCAATTCTAAGAAGACCCTGGGCCATGAGATGACATCAGGTCATCTACAAGACCTTTTTCAAGCCTTCTAAGGGGCTCCTGGATCTCCGACGTGGATAACGAAGCAACGCCGCATTCAACTCTCATTTTTGTCTTTTCACCGTCAATGAAGATCAACCCGAGATGTTTTTCGTCCTTTTGATATCCAAGGGCACCATGGTCTTTAGCCTTGCCCAAGGGTTAGGATGGAAGACCATGCGAAGGAGAAGAAATAGGAAACAAACGGCAGCAGCAAGAGGCACTGGCTGCACATGCTCAGGCGCCTCTCTTTCATGCGTTTTTTCCAACCGCCTGGAAGAGGCATAGCCAGCATCTGGGGAGGTGTATCTCATGCCTCATCTAATTTCCGCAGCAGCACGCACGATTCTCTTCCTTTTCCCTTTATAATTTATTCCCCCTTCCTTTATATACATATAACTCCCTGACCATTAGAGGTGATTCATGATATTTTTAGGGTTTAGACACAAAAACTTTCTCATTTTCAAACCCCAATTCAATGAAAGCAATCATTCAGGTGGAATTTGCTTGTTGATTTCTCCATTGTGTGAGCGTGACTTGTTCCGCCACTCTTTGTGAGATTTCTTGAATGGTTTAAGATCCTTTGCTTGTGGAAGATCCTTGTGCAAGTTCTTGATTGTCATAGTTCAATTTGGTTTGAGTTTTTACTCGATAAAAATTGTTCTTATTCTTATTATCTACAAAAAAAAACCCAAAAACCATAAAAAATAGTTGTAGTTGTTTATGAGTTCCATGGATAAATTCCCATCATCCACGTTGTTTTGTGTAAGCCTCAGGTCCGGATCCTTTCCAAGAATACTAGCTAAAGTTTAGTAATGGATACAAATATACAAATTAAATAACAAATAACAGTCACCAACTATTTCAATTATACATTACGAAATTGATAAAGGTTAATAGCTCTTAAGGTTGCAAAAAAAACGAAACAAAGATAGCCTAAATTATAGCTTCCATTTTGTCAGTGCTAAATTTGGTCCTTAAGTTTGAAGATAATATGAATTGATCAATCTTTAACCAATGTACTTTACTGCATGAACTATTTCTTCTCAATAATGTCCTCAACATTAAAGTACTACATGATTTGAAGGATCCACTTTAAGAACTATCATACATGTACTTCATAGTTATCATTTAATTCTTTTTATGCTAACTAAGCCGACCTATATAGGCAAGTATTTCATAGTGTAAAGTGTAAATCCAATGGCAGTAAGCAGGCAACGTGCTTAACTCTCTGGGAAAATTTATTAGAGTTAGGCTGTGTTTGGTTGATCAATAATCCTGGGAAAATGGTGAATTTTTCCAGGTTGATTTATTTTTCCCATGTTTGGATGCGGGTTGACTTTGGGAAAGTTTTCACGATGGGCCCACCATTTTCTCCATTTTCCTAGGGAAAATTTCTCTTAGCCCCCCTAAGGGAAATTTTCTCAGGAAAATCTTTCCCAGGGAAAACTTCCCATATAAAATTTTCCCATTTTCCCTGGGGTTCCTACCAAACACTCCCTTAGTTTATTACTCTAGTTTTTTTGCCTTGTTATGGCTCCATATAATATTTGAACTAAATCAATGATCCTCACACACAATAACGTATGACTAACATAAAAACCAATTTATTAGAGTTAATTTATTACTGTATTTTTTTTTCTAAATCAGTTATCCTATATATTAAGAACATTTTAGTAGAGGTGTGCGTTATTCAGTTTTGAACTGAATAAATCGAGAACTGAACTAGATTGAACCGGTCCAACTTGAACCGATTTTTATTCGATTCGGTTTTCGGTTTGGACTTTATCCCTTATTCGTTTTTGGTTTAGTCGGACGATTGTCTCGACTCGATTCCGATGGAAACCTCAAATAAAAGCATGCATTTTATTAGATTTTGAACCGAATAAACCGAGAACTGAACTGGACCAAACCGAACCGGGTTAATTCGGTGCGGTTTTCAGTTCATAACTTTATCTCTTATTCGGTTTTCAATTTAATCGATTTGGCTCGATTTTGAACCGATGAACAACCCTATATTTTAGATCAGTGAAAACACATCTATCCTAGCAAGCTTCCACTACAAGTGTGTGCCATAAAAGTTGATAGTGTAATGCTTTACCTCCACCACTCCCAAACTACTAAACAAAGCTTTGCACCACACAAAGTTCCCTTTTGATTTTTCCATACAATTGAAGCTCTTGATAGAACACAAGATTCTAGCAAACATTAAAAGTTGAATTAAGGTGTATGGTGGAAATTGAAGGGAGATGGGGTTTGTACTAGGAGGATAGAATAAGCATCATTTTGTGGACATACATCATATGTGACCCCCACTCAAAGTTGTTGATACTTGATAGGAAATGATATGATACCCCCCAAACAAACATGAGAGAAATAGCTAAAGGGTAATCCTAATTCTCCTAGACTTGCAAATATTGTCGATCCTCGTGGACATGCATTATTGTATATAGATATTTTCTTAATAGCCCAACCCATTGGGTCCCTATCTCAAAGGTACAACCCAACAGACATATAGCGTGAAATAGTAAAGGAGAGATGTTGTCCCCAAGATTCGAACTCTGAACACGTGGGCTAGGAGGTGGACTTCTTGCCATCAAGTGATTGGCATTTTCCTAATGCCATTGTAATTGAATGGATTCGCAAAAAGATATCACATATTCATTATACATGTATAAATTTCCATTTCACTGTTCATAGTGGTATCATTTTTGTGGTACTCGTGTCAAACAATGACTCACATATCATTTCTGTTTGTTTTATAAATGGCTCGTGATATTCTAGTTAGACTTGGTCAAATGGAAAGATCAAATTCAAAGACTTAGTTGATAGTTTGTTGACCGCTATATAAAGAAATTTTCAAGGCACAAGAAGCGATTCATGACTATGAATATAAAAGATAATCATAGTGTCAAATGAGCTACTAACTCACTAATATCATTTCGGTTTATATGTTTTGTATTTTTTTTGTTTTGATTTCACTAATTTAATTATTGATTGATCTTATCTTTTGTTAATGTTAAAATTAAATCTAACTATCCAGGAAAGTGTTGTTTTTTAAAGATTGACTTTTATTAGTTTTACATAGATTTTTTAGGAGAAAAGTGTTTAATTCTTATTAAAATATCCGTAGTTTTCTATTTTTTCATATAGTCAACTTGATAAAGTTATTTTACATCTTTTTGTGCCAAAGTGTAACATTATTCATAAACATTTTACATAAATGTGTTGGTTCCTACTTCATACTTTCATGCTTAAGTTTACTAATTATAGCAATAAATTATTTTATTAAACTAGAAAATTCGAGTTTATTAATTAATTAGCTAGTTTTCTAAAGGTAGTTTAGTTTATATTTAGTTACTTGTATGAGCCACTTAAGTTGGATAGATGTAAACTCTGTATTCAAATTGATTCATGATTAATGCAAACAAAGTTTCTATCATTTATGATTGTGTGTTAAGCTGTTTTATTTCTCTATTAGTACTTATTATTTGCATGACGGCTTGGCCATTATTGGTGCATGATTTTAGATATTAGATGAAGTAGTAAAAGTGAAAATCTATGTTTGAACCTTAAGGCCCTGTCAAATTCATGGGTAAAAAATAGTTTGGTAAAAGTTAAATTTTGGTAACTTTTGGTAATTTTTGGTAACTTTTGGTAAATTCTGATAATTTTTGGCAAATTGATGTCGATATGTCAAAATTAATTTTTTTTTTTATTTTTTTAAGTTTGGTAATTTTTGTTAAATTTTGGTAAATTTCGATAAAAACTGGTAAATTTGGGTAAATGCAATTAAGTAAACTTTTACTACTTCATGTAAAAACATAGATTTTCTCTTTTACTACTTCATCTAATATCTAAAAGTGAAAATCTAAACTTTGTGTGAGTCTCAAGTTAGAGAATCTTCTAAACTTTTGATCATGAAGGTAGCCAAAGATATTTTGTGTGAGTCTCATGTTGAATCGGAAGTTAGTAGAATACATAAGGGACTTGCGAGCTAAGACTTAGGTTAAATGTGTTACGCTTTTGGAGTTGCCTCATATCTTCTCGATTCTTTTTCTCTTTGACTTGCCCATGATATGTATGTTTGACTTGCCCATGATATGTATGTTTATATGTCTATCGCCTTTTCAATATTACTTCTTAAGTAATGAGTTGGATTAACTACTATTTATATTTCTCTTATCTCGCTTGTATAGTGTCCGTATGTCTTATATAAGGTTTGTTCATTCGTTTGTTTATTTTTGCTGTTTTTTCTTCTGATATATTAATTGACTTAGCAATTTCATGTCTAGCCCAAACATAGAGAACTATTTGTCATTCATGTCTGTTTTACTTTTCTCTAAATTGAATGTTGTTAATTTAGCATGTTTGATTTGACTCATATACTTTTGATAATCACATTACACCAATACTTATAAAGCTTCACATTCCAACTAAATGATAATCTTTTATGCACATCTTCTCTCCTTTTAGTTTGTAACCCTTGTCTTTGTGGGATCGACTTGGCTTAAGATGACTATAATGTACATCGTGCGCTTGCGGTTTAATGGAGTCTATGTGAATTGCGATACCACATTGATAAATAGTTTTTTTTTTCAATTTAATTGAAAAAGTTGATCTAATAACCTAGATTTGAATCAACCCTTTTTGACATTGTTCTTGGTTGATTTATATATCACTTAGACCTTTTATGTCTTCCTAGCGTCGGAACAATGGTGCTTTACTTGTAAAAGTTAGGATAGTGGTACTTTAATCATGAAACCGTCACATTAATTTTTTTTTTTTGTTCATATAATCGCAAATAGGTGTTTTATGAGTGTCTTGGATTAAGTAAATCTTGCATGTTAGCTAAAGTTCTAAATTAGAGATTGTTTTTGAACGTGTGGTGAACTTTCGTTTCCATAGGTTTTATAGAACACTTGAATAACATAAAAATATTGGGATTAAGCTTTTCTAAATTGACTATGTACTCTTAAAATTTGATCTTTCCTAGCTTTTGCCTTTTTCAAACAGTTTTCTATTGCATGGTAAGGGATAAGGATTACTTTAAGCTTAACTTGGAGATTGAGAAGATACTTGGGGCATGTCATAAGAAGTTGAAAACACAAGAAGCAACAAAATATCAAAGCTAAGATGGAACATGAAAACAAGCCACTCAAAGACTATGCCACATCTGGCCTCCAAGGTGGTAACTCAAGCATAGTAAGTTCAACACTTGAGGTCATAAAATCCCAATTGAAACATGGCCTCATTACCATAGTATAACAACTTTAATTTGTTGGTTTACGTCGATCTGGAAGATCCCAACATGCATCTTTCAATGTTTCTGGAAGTACGCGATACTCTAAAGATGAACAACGTACCAACTGACAACATTCATTTAAACCTTAAAGGGCATAAGCATAGGATAAGGATAGATAAATGTATGAGAAAGCATGACAATTGATATGGAAAGGGTATTTTCAACTTAAGGTAGGTTTAGTTTGAAGTTGTTAGCTCAAACTTCTCATAAAATGGACAATAATATCAATGCTAGAGACAAATAACAATATCATGGGACAAAACCACATTTGTGATCCCAAGATGGCAATCCATGAGCTATTTGTTTGATGTCAGGAACAATATATACTCCTTCCGTTCCATATTAACTGTCGTCTTTGAAAATTGTGCAGTCAAACTAAAAAATTTTGACCATAAATTTCTTAATACATACAATGAGTTGTTATATAAAATTACCACCATTAGATTCGTAACGAAAAATGCTATCATATAAGTATGATATTGCAATTTTTAATAACATATTATGTAAGGAATAATCAATCAAAGAGTAACATTGGAGACCGTAAAAGTCAAAATTATGACAATTAATATGGAACGGAGGGAGTACTTATTTTTTGGAATCAAAACCCGCAAAGACGTAACGAAACAGATATATAAATCCCAAAACTAGAAGGAATTAACTAGGTAGAGTATTGAAAATAATGTCAATTACACCAAATCCCCTATAAATATAGTCAAATATGCATGTTGCATTTTATAGCCACAAGTGATATTTTCTTGTCATACAAGCACATTTTTTTGTATAGTTGTAGTTTGTGGCATATTATTGGCACAGGTGAAATTTTCTTATGTCACAAATACTTTTTGCCAAATTGCCACGGGTGAACGTTTCTCATGGCACAAGCATTTTTTGCCATGAGAGTTGTAGTATGTGGCATATTATTGCCACAAGTGCAATTTTCTCGTGGTACAAGTACTTTATTGCCACAATAGTTGCAATGCATGGCATATTTTTGAATATAACGTAAATGTTGAAGGTTTCACATGGCAAGAGGAAATTGTCACGATTTTAGATTTCTCACATGGCACAAGTAGGGACTTTTTGTAGTGCTTTATCCATTTTCATTAACAGATTATATTAGAGCTTGGTTTCACACCCTTAAACCAAGCTCCATTACAACGTGAGAACAACTTGTAGTGGGTTTCTTCACCAAGTACTTTCGACTGAGTAGATAGTCGAGTTTAGGAATTTCATTACAAACTTTTTTTAAAAGGACGACGAGCCATTCTATGAAACTTTTTCGATGAAACTTCAAAGAGCTCATTCAATGTGGCAATCATGGTCTTGAAGCCCCTATAATTTGTCTCACATTCTATAATGTATATTAGGGAATAAGGTGATGAAGTGTGAGAAGGAACAATGATGTTGAAGTGTTGACTTATGCCTTTTCCTTCAGTTTTTAATAATAATGGAGTTAAATTTGGATAACTTAATCCTTACAATTTACAGAAGTAAATCTCTCTCTCTCCATTTCCGTGCATTATTCCTACTATCAGATTGCATTTGTACGCCCAGATTCACTATTAAAAATATGCGTATTACCAACCACTTTTTTCCAACTAATTTAAAATGGTTGGAAAAACCAACCATTTGAACAACCATTTCATATTCCAACTATTTTTCAAAAATTTTAGTGGAAAAAAAGGTTGAAATTTCAACCACTTTTGCTAACATGGTTGGAAATTTTCCTATCATCCTTTTTCTTACTATTTAAAATTGGTTGGAAAAACGATTAGTAATCCGACCATTTTTTCCTACTATTTGAAAGTAAAAGGTATTATGGAATGGATGACTGGTACGTATTGTTTTTTTTACTTTGTAAATATTCTCAAATTTTCATAAAATCATATGATTAAAATAAGGAACCTTGTTCCATAGATATAATTTTATCTGACATTAACTACATATTTTTTTGATACATTCCAGATAAACCCAAATAACAATTGGCACTCTCATTCCCCGTCTGCAACAGACTTGCTGGATCATTCCCCTGAGATAGGGGTCTGACGGGTTAAATTGCTTACCTATGTAAAAAAAAATGACAATTAATACGATGGAATGGATGACCGGTACGTAGTGTTTTATCATATTTTCCTTTGTAAATATTGTCAAATTTTCATAAAACTATATGATTAAAATAACAAAACTTGTTCCATAAATATAGTTTTCACTACATATTTTTTTGATACATTCTGAATAAACTCGAATAATAATTGGTACCCCCGTTTTCCGTCTGTTACAGGTCATAGAGGTCCGATGGGTTGAATTGCTTACTTATATATAAAAAAAAATGACAATCAAGACAATGAAATGGATGACGGGTACGTATTATTTTACCATATTCTAACATATGTTTTTTACAGTGCCAATTAATGACAAAATATCGTGATTGAAGATGGGGATTGGATGAATGCGAAATCACAACTTCATGAATCGTCAAAATCATCAAAAACAATTTAAAGAGGATGCAGTCACAAAAAAACTTAAAAGAACTTTTTGAGATGACAGGAATTGAATGGCTCGTGACTCGTGAGGAAAAAAAACAAAGGGTACTTCAATTCCCGGCATGTTAACTTTGAACAAAAGATCGAATCATATCAGTGAATAACACGGGATAGTGAAAGCCAAAAGCTGCTACTTTTTTTTTTCCTCTGGTTCTCAATAAATTTATTATATTGTCATTGTTTGCCAATGATTCTTCTCCCAGCCTATTATTATTAGGAACCTGATATGAATCTTGGAAAAGATTACATGTTAGAGCATATCCAATGCGAAATATAATTAGTGGAATTTTGATCTTCTCAGCAGAATCATGCACACATTTTACTGTAATCAGTGCCACAACCCACCGCATTTTACCGCAAATCATTACTTTTCTCTCTCCTCACCTTTCTCTCTCCTCACTTTTCTCCTCTACTTTTTACATTTTTTCTCCTCACCTACCCCACATACTAATAATCTACCACAATTCCACCATACCCCACCACACTATTCCGCAAAATACCGCATAAAAGAACACTTCCTCAGTAGACACACTCTCTTTTTTGCTTTTTTCTCATTCCTTTGAGTTCTGAAACTCTGCAGAGTTCAAGAACTCAAAGGAATAAGAAAAAAAGCAGGAGAGAGAGTGTGCCAAATGGGAGAGAGAAGATCAAAGTTCCACTGATTGTGTTCCGCATTGCATATGCTCTTAAGCGTTTAGTTGTATCATGAATACTATGATTCTACTGCCTCTGTCCCATTTTATTTGTTCATCTACCTAACTCAAGAAAACCAATGTTTATTGGAAATTGAGGTAAAAAATTTGTAATTTATCCAAATTATACATACTTTAATTAAAGATAAAAGCTGTTAGAATTGTAAAAAGTGATAAGTGAACTTATTAATTAGGGGTTATAAAAGTAATTGCAATTGTTGGGATTGTAAATGGGACAAAGAAGTTAGGTAAAAGGACAAATATTTTGGGACGGAGGTAGTATATATTAAATTTAAAAATAATATTTGATTGAATTTTGATACAAAATTTTTTAAATCTGTGAAATATGAAAACTTGTTAAAAATGTCACCTAATTTTTAAATTTGAACAAATATGCCACATAACTCTGAAACTGATCAAAAATGTCATCTAACTTTAACAAAAATTGTTGAGAAGTTAATAGTCAAAATTTTTAAAGTTTGGCTGCCATATATACCTAAATGATAGATAAAATGGAAAGGAATGAAGTATAAACTAACATATTACAGCATTTCGACGATTATGCGTTAAGGTCCAGAAAATTGTTGTGAAATGTAATTAAGCCTAGAAAAGAGATGTCGATTGGGGCTTGCCTTAGTGACATGTTCCCCACCCTTCTATCCCCCAAAAAATTACTTAGGGTACCCTAACTTTTGGTGAAATTTTTTCTGGTACCCCAACTTTTAAAAACTAATTTTGGGGTACCCTAACTTTTAGAATTAGAAATAATTAGGTGAATTTTCGGCCAATTATTTGAATTCAACGGTGAGTTTTAGGCGGAAAATTGATTAAGTGTTTTTGTGGATGAAAATGCCCTTTGTTTTTGTGGACGAAAATTATTTGAATCAATCGGAGTTTTGCCGAAAATTCACCTAGTAATTTCTAATCTTAAAAGTTAGGGTACCCCAAAATTAGTTTTGAAAAGTTAGGGTACCAAAAAATTGTTTTTTCAAAAGTTAGGGTACCTCTAAGTAATTTTTTGTTCTATCCCCTTTTTCATCCCTATCCGTTATAAATTTGTTAGGTTAGTGTACCCCTAAAATAGGAGACTCGACGTGTTGGACTATTACCTATTGTAAAAAAAAAAAAAAAACTTAAAAAAAATAGACTAGAAAAGGGATGTGTTGGGTACTTTTACTCCTTTTTATCATATGAGCACTTTTACCTTGCATAGCATTATTCCCAGCAAAAAGTTCGATATATTTTGAGCGACAATGAGCGGCACATATTGTTCTGCATGTAATCTAATCTTTGAATGGGAATTTTATCATTTGTAATTTTCATCAAAAGGTATATTTTTTTTTATAGCAATTTTCATCAAAAGTTAAAGAAAAAATACCCGTTAATTAGGGCATCAAGCTGACATGATGATCATCCTAGTCTTATGGCCTTTTAAAAGCAGATGTATTCAATCTAAAAATTAGAATGTTCATTGTAAAGATTCCAAGAACTTTCAAATTTGTAAACAAATAGGTACGTAATGTATTTTGTGTTAAAAAATAGATGGTAGGTGAGATAGATGTCATGAAGTGGACATCAAATTATTTAAGCGCTTGCATGTTTATGATTTGAGATTAGTTTGAGAAGTACCGAAAGGTGAATTGGATTAATTGGTTTTACTGAATTTTTTACCTAGTTTGCGGATTCGTAAATTAGGAAATCACGTTGATAATTAGATGATTCGTAAACTTCAACTTTGATTAACTTGATAAGCATACGAAACTTGTTTGTTAGGTTAATTAAAGTAATTTTATTGAACAGTGAAAGAGCGATATAATTCTGACACATATACTAAGGTCTCGTTCTTTTATGCGGTAACTTGCGGTGCGGTACCGCACCACACCGCACTACTCAGTATTCTACCACACTTCACCGCACTCCACGACACTTTACCACAATCATTACCAAAATATCTTCTCACTTTTCTCTCTCATCACTTTTCTCCTCTACTTTTTCTATTCTCTGTCCTCATCTACCCCACCTACCACAATGTCCACCACAATTCACCATAATCCACCACACTTTTTCAAATTTCACCGCATTGCTCTCCTCACTTTTCTCCTCTACTTTTTATATTCTCTCTCCTCATCTACCCCACCTATTATAATTCCCACCACAATCCACCACACTTCAGCACACTTTTTCAAATTTCACTGCACTGCACTTACCACACCGCACCACATCGTATAAAATAATGGAGCCTAAACATAGTTCTTAGTACCCACTATTGAATTTTACCAATTTCACTACTACACTATAGCCCTCATTCCCATCTATCCCTAGGACCCTAGCTCTCATTGCCATCTATCACTAGATTGAACCGATGAAATAGGCTTTAAGACATATAATTTGTAGAAGAAAAAGTTAATTTGTAGTGGGGGCAACTTATGTACCACAAACTCCTGTGTGGAAAATTGCCCTTTCATGTGTGCAGTCCCCCTCCTTAGGCTTGAAATATCATCAATACTGATGGCATGCATTATTGGGCCTGTGGGTAAACATAATTAACCATTTTCTTTTCCTGCAACCACCCTTTTCAATCAAAAAGGACAAAGTAGAGGACCATCAAACTATG
Source organism: Portulaca oleracea (assembly GCA_029582165.1). Taxonomy (NCBI): domain Eukaryota; kingdom Viridiplantae; phylum Streptophyta; class Magnoliopsida; order Caryophyllales; family Portulacaceae; genus Portulaca; species Portulaca oleracea. The sequence continues at coordinate 482,925 of CM055893.1, forward strand.
TGTATTTTGCATTTTGAATTCTGGAGGGTAGTTTATTTTTAGGCCCCATAGTTTTTAACATTAATTTTTTTGATTTTAAAGTCTGTGAGCTGAATAAAAAATGACCTTAAAGTTTGTGGATTGAAAAAAAGGCACTTGTTCCGTTTTTTTTTCTTTCCATGTTTGAATTTTTCTCCCGATTTGCACGCAAACTTCAAGACTAAGATTAAAGCTGATATTGAAGCTATAATAAACCTTCTTATTTATGTCAGAGCTACTTAGACCCCTAAATATAAGGGGTCTAAGTAGTTCCGACATGAATAAGAGATGTGTATTATAGTCACAATATCAATTTTAACTAGAGTCTTGAAGTTTGACGCCAATCGAGAGAATACTTCAAACATGGGAAGAAAAAAGAAAAACAATAAACATGCCTTTTTTTCCAGCCAACAAACTTTAGGGTCCTTTTTATTTAGCTCATAAACTTTAGGGTCCAAAATATTTATATCGGTTTTTGGACGCTAATATACTCAAATTTTGGGGTATTAGACGATATCTATTTATCTTAGGGGTGTCGTTGGATGATAATGCACGAACGATTTGGGGTGGCTGCTTCGATGGCGATCCTACGTGGTTGGTTTGTCACGTAGGATCGCCATCGAGTCAGCCACCATCAAAATCTTTCCGGGTGCATTATTGTCCAACACCCCCTAAAGTACAGTGTATTATTGTCCAAGGTCAAAATTCAGTATATTATTATCCAATACCCCAAAAGTTAAGTATATTACAGTCCGAAATTCCAATTAATATTAAAAAGCAAAGGTCCAGAAAATAAAATACCCTATACTTCGAAGTCCAAAATACAACCTACCCTATTATTGAGCCTGAGGGTAAACATAATTAACCATTTTCTTTTCCTGCAACCACCCTTTTGAATAAAAAAGGACAAAGTAGAGGACCATAAGACTATGTTGTTGTTGATGGAGTTAATGCTGTTGCTCATATTATTATGGCCATATTTGTGCTTCATAATCAAAGGCCCACTGCCTGTCAACATATCCTAATTTTGTGATTTTGACCATTTGCATCATGACATGTAACCCTATTAATTACTGGTTGCCCCCCATCCTTGGAATAACTTTAACCCAAAGTTGAAGGTCCTACATGCAGTACTCTATCTGTTTTTTTCATGTACATTGGCAAAGTAACTCCATCTACAGCTTCATTGTCATAAAGATTGGGGAAGTAAACCAAAACTATAGGGCCCTACGTACATTGGTAAAATCATAAACTGGAAATAATTGTGAAAGTAATAACCAAGACCATTGTTTTGGGGTCATGGTACATTGAAATGGCTATCGGATTCGGCTATTTTGTAAAGTGTAAGGCTTTCGCCATTCATATCAGCAACTGACAATATATATTACATGTACTTGAAATGGGAAATAGATCCAATAGGAAGAGAGTTTAGGCCCTATTCTTTTGTGCAGTAAATTGGGTGCGGTAAATGGTGTGGTATGACAATATTGTGGAAAATGTGGTATGGTATGGTAAGATATGGTAAAAGTGGTGGTAAGAATGATTGATGTGATAGATGATGTGAGAGAATATGAAAAATAGAGGAGAAAAGTGAGGAGAGAAACAGCTATGATTGTTGTAGGAAAGTGTGGAATAGTATGGTATGATATGGAAAGTTTGTGGTAAATGTGGAAAAATATGGAAGGTGGGGTGTGAAACCGCAGAAAAGAACAGAGCCTTAGATAGGAATGTGAGAAGAGTAAATCTTGGTCATTGATCTTATATTTGACGATATGTGGTTATAAATATTAGAGAGTGTGGTCATGGATTTCATGACCACACTTCCTAATATACATGATCACACTCCATGAAATCTATGATCACACTCTATAATATCCATGACCAAACATCGTCAGATGTAAGATCAATGACCGAGATTTACTCTTCTCACCCTCTGATAAGTGCATTATTTGCACTTATTTTTAGGTATTTTAGAAGCATAATCATGGTGATTTTTGGCTAAAAAGGTGTTTAATCTTCCCCAATTCTCTATTTACACTTGATCTTTGCGTTTTTGGCATTGATTTTCAGGTTTAGGGCCAAAAAGGTGATTTTTGGAGCAAATTTGGTAAGGCCAAGGGTACCACGGGCATCAACTACTGTTGATAAGACCGTGGTAAAAATTTCAAAGAACGGCGTAAAACAAATGAGATAGCGCCAACCTCGAGTGCCGCCAGTGGTGACAGCCACGGACCGTGGTTGAGCTGCTTTCTCGCCAGCTATTATTTTGCGGAAAGAATCGGGGAAAAGAAGGGGAACGCGGTTATCACTGATTCTGGGCAGAAAAGATAGATTTTTAGAGAGGAATTCTTCACCAAAAACACCTTCATTCATCAAGAATCAACTCGAAAGCATTGAAGATTTGGAATTCGAGGAGGAGCACGCAACACTCTTGTGAAGTTCTTGAGAAAATCCTACGAATTTCTCCCTAGTGTTTGCTTTACTCTTCTCACTTTCTCTTCCTTAATTCTAGAATTGATTGCCATGTTTAGAACGTATTTCTTGTTTTCAATGAATACTTGTGAGTAGATTTCGTTCTTTCTAGGGTTTTATGAACCATCAATATGGAGTTTGATTAGAAATTTTTTAGGTTTGTACTTGAATTCTCAATTGAATCAATAGAAGGTTGTATTTTTCTTGCTTACGAATGTTCTTAAGGCCTTGGATGTTTGTAATTCAGAAATTAACCTAAGAAGTACCGAAAAGTGAATTAGGGGAATTTGACCACCAACCCTTCTACCTAGGCCTACGAAAGTTGAAAAAGGAGTAGTAGACTAGGGAATCATTAGGTAACCCGACCTTGCTTAGACCTTCAATTCGCTTTAACTGAAAAGCGATAAAGTTGTTGATTAGGTTAGTCAGGATAATTCTATTTAGCATCGAAAGGGCGATAGAATTTTGAGGTTATCGATTCTTGATTCGTTTGAGTTATTTTCTTGTGCCTGCTTTAATCTGGCTTTCAGACCCTGTTGTTAGGTGAGTAAAACCCTAGAAGTCTTCATACATCGAATTACCTCGAGTTAATCCTTTCTAGTCCACTTTAGTTTTAGTTAGTTCATTAGAAGTCATAAACAATTCATCAACCCGATTGGCTTAGCAATCAAGTAGAGGGATAGTTCACTGAGTTACTAGACCAAGTCCCTGTGGGATCGACCTTGATATTGCTACAATAGTACCCGTGCGCTTGCGGCCTTGTCAAGTTTTTGGCGCCGTTGCCGGGGACTTTGTCCCTAGTAGCCATTAAGCGAAGACTCTTAGATTGACTAAGCTGTTTTTTTTTATTATTTTATTTTCTTTCTTTTTCTTTCCTTTACTTGTGATTGATTGTGTTTCATTTCTTGTTTTGCTAGGTACTCTTGGTGTATGCAAAAATCTCCGGAATTTGAGTTCGATCCCTGTAGACACCGGATTTTTGTACCATTATTAGTTTTAGTTATTTGTAAAAATAAGCTAGCCGAATAGTTTAGTAGCATGTAAACCCATCTCTTTTCTAGCCCGACAACGAGCATAATGGCCCCAAATGTTACGGGCCTGAGCATAATAGCCCGAAAACGAGCAGGAACCCGTCTGGGTTGCTGGGCCAAGCGCAGCTCGGTCCAAAGCTAAACTCGACTGAGTTTGGACGCGGCGGCTAAAACCTAAACCCTAGAACGCACCCCCTACTCCCCCTACTCCACTATAAATTAAACCCTTTTCTCCCTTCCATAAACACACCATGGTATGCTAGAGTATTGACACTAGCATATTCTCTCCATCTCTTCTCTCCCTTTGCATGCTGCTTCACTAAAAGGTTAGCCTAGTTAATGTAAAACATGTAGTAATCTATCGAATTCATTCTTTTATATTTTTTTTAATACTTTGCATGATTTTAATGATGAATTTGTGAAATTTATGTCTAATTCCTCCTTCTTAACTTTTGTTTTGCTTTAATTTAATTCTAGTAGAGTCTATTCGCTGAATAGGCGGATTTGATGATTTTAATTGTCAAATTCGTAACCTTACCCCCGAATCCATCTCTGGATTCGCAGGCCGGAGTCTATGTTTAATGGTTTGTTGTTTTTCTCCTAAAATTCAACTGGCGGCTCTATTTTCGTGCCTTGGTGTTTACCCTTTTTATGTTTTTTTTTGCGACTTAATTTGTGATTAACGCCAAAGGTAATCCGGCTTGGTTCAATCCATGAACCCAGGCGGGTTCCTGTCCTCTTTTCACTCTCTTTTGTTTCGTCTTTTTATTCGGCAGAATTCGCAGGTGGCGCAGAGAAACCCGTCTTGGTTCATCATGAACTCAGACGGGTTCCTTTGTTGTTTTCCCTTTCCTTTGTTTTATCTCTTTCTTTCTTCTTTTTAAAAGGTGAATCTAGGGCCCGGGCGCATAAATCGTTTTTTTTTTAAATCTGTCAACAAATTTATTCTTAAAAGTTCAACCTTATTTAAGGCTAAGCAATCCTAGTCGGCTCCCAATCACTCCTTAAGTAGCGCCGCGAAAAAAGTCATCGATCGATTTTTTGGGGTCTCTTAAGCGACTCCATCGGGACTTAAACTTAAAAAGAGGGTAAAACTTGAAAGAATTAAATTTTAGTGTTTTTTGTAAAAGAGGAGGAATTAATTTATTTCACATTTTTATCATTGTTTTAGGCATATTGCATACCAGGCTACTCTTGGGCCTTTATGGCTGGGGAGCACAAAAGCGTTGGTTTAGGTTTTAAAACTAGGAATCAATCCCGAGAGCGGGAGGTCACTACTTGTGGGATGCACTTACATCGCCAAGCATTTGATCTCTCCTCTCCCCGTGTTACACTCTAAAGGTTTCCTTGAAACCCAAAGAGCAACACCCCACACATTTTTCCTATGAATTCCATAAGGAAAATGCACCGGGGCGAGAACACGTGGTACCCTATTCATCTCCCTAAACCTAGAAAAACCCTGAATCTAAAGCCATGGTTAGGCTCATCCTGCATCTGTATGTCATGTGATTTAATCCTGTAAAAGTTGAGTCCAAGTGTCTAGCCCGATCATGAGTGGGACGTCATTCTAGCCCGCGTAGGATCAAATGAGAGACGGACTGGCCCAAACCCAGACGGGTTTGCTGTGCCTGGCCTAGTTGGACTCACTGTGGAATCCTGTCTGTGCCTATTTGAAAGGGAAGAATTACGTCAAACCTGCACGGGTTTGGGCTCGCTTTTTCTTCTCCTTCCACATCGTGCCAAATCTGCTCGACATCGCAGTCACCAATCCACTTACTATTGATCCTATTCGCCCTTTATGGCGACGCCTTGAGTCGATGTCACCGGCGACCATCATGCTAGGTCCATATAGAGTTAGGACATGCACTCCCATAAAAGTGGGTGAGTCATCCTTGTGTCAGCATGTAGGCGTCATGTCCGTGTCCTAGGTTCATATAGGTCCATTAAGTCATGCATGCATTGGGCGGGTGGCGTAAAAGTTCTTTCGAGCACTAATCAGTTTCCATGCAGGCAAGATAACAGACCATCTTCGAGCCCGCATCCGTGACCCACAAACCGGCAGACTTATTCGCAATCCCAATTACGGACTGTCGACTCAATCCAGTGAATCCACCATGTCAGGATCCCTCGCCAACAACCTTTTTGGGGAAAACTCGGGTGACAAGCAATTTGATGTCTTTGTCTGGCGAGTCAGAAGCAATTGCCATTTGCATGGCAGATCAGGAGGACAGAACCAATGAGAAACTGGAAAAGAAGTTCAGTGAAAATCAGCAAACCATGAATGGCGTGCTGGAAGCCATTAAGCAGATCAACAAAAAGCTCGGCATCGGACTTGAGGAAGAAGAAAACTATTATGATACCGAATCTGAGGCCGAGGCAGATGATGGGGTTGGAGAGGGTCACCCCAAATCCAAAAATGGGGGCCCAAAACCCAAGTCATTTGGTGAGGTCAGGTCCAAACTTGTACTGAATAACTCCAGAACTTCGGGGGACCCCTATGTCAAAAAACTTGAGGAGAAGGTTGATATGCTCACTAGAAGGATGATGAAAGCTGATCCGACCTTCACCGACCCCTGTATGGATTTTGCCATCCCCAAACATTGTGTATCGAGAATAAGGGACAAGGTTGAGGTGCCAAACATGAAATTTAGACCCTCTGAAAATCCATCGCATCACTTGGAGGAATTCCTGAGGCGGGCTCCCCTCCATAAGGTAGATGAAGGTCTCTACACCACAGTCTTCCCTTTCACTCTAGAAGGTAAGGCCAAGGTATGGTCCCAGCAAGTTAAGACCAACGCAGATGAGTTATTCAAAGCCTTCATAAGCCATTTCAGTCACCTGCAGCAAAAGGAGGTCACTGTGGATGACCTAACTTCCATGAAACAAAGGGAGGACGAGTCATTCCTCTCTTATTACGAGCGATGGCACTCTATGTTATCTGAAATCGACGAGTCAGTCCCCTTTAGAATGCAACTAAGCACTTTCAGACAAGGTATTCATCCCCGCATCACACAGCATTTCGGCTTCCAATCCATCAAAGACTTTGAGACCTTAAAGGACTTGTGTGTTCAAATTGAAGCCGCTAACAATGAGAAAAGCACACAACATTCTGGTTAGAAAGGATCTAGCTCCAACAGGAGGGCCACTAGCGCGCCTAGCCCCCCTCAGAAAACTGTTGAGACTAATTCCATCCAACGAAGGCCATTCACCCCGAGGTACGACTCTTACCACCCGCTGGATATGTCTTATGCCAGGGCGTTGGAAAGGCTGGTGAAAAAGGGCATCATCCAATTGCCCCTGCCGACCCCTGAACCTGATGTTAAGCCTCCGAGGTGGGATGGGAACAAATACTGCAATTTCCATCGCAGTCGAGGTCACGACACCGAAGTATGTTGGTCTTTGAAAAATAAGATCGAAGGGCTAATCCGAGACGGTGTTATTCCTCCACCAAACCCGTCTCGAAAACCCAACAACAAGGAGAACCCGTTGCCTAATCACACCAATGCTGTCTTTTTGGAGGAGAACAGTTTCGATCCGTCCACTCTCATCACCGAAATGGGTCAATCTGTCCCAGTTCTTCTCCCGCTTACGGAGGAACTCATCATCAACGGTATTTGGGACAGTGAAAGTGAAGAAGAGGGCGAAGAGTCCGCTGACCATGAAGCCAATAGACATCCATTATACGACTCTTCTGACGAAGGAGGGGATGTGGAAGAAGTAACAATTCCTCAGGCTGCAGCTCTTACTCGGTCCGGCCGCTACTATAACAAGAATGCTACCTTGTCAGCTGCGACCCCTAATCCCAAAACGACGGAAACCCCTACACCTCCACCAGAAGATCCTTTCCTCACACAGCTAAAGAAAACCAAGGCCGAAGTCACGATCTGGCAACTTTTGTGTGCTTCGCAAGACCATAGGCAAATACTGCTGGATGCCTTCAATAAGCTCATGGTCCCTACCTCAGCATCACCAGAGGATATCATCTCTCACATTACCTCCGGGAAGCCTACCATCACCTTCGGGGATGAAGACTTACCTGAGGAGGGAGGTTCTCACAACAAGGCCCTTTACCTCACCGCCATGTGCTCTACTCAAACCATACCACTTGTTCTTGTGGACAATGGTTCGGCCGTCAATGTCTGTCCGTGGAGAACCGCACAAAAGTTAGGAGTTCAAAAACAGCATTTGACACAATCATCGTTCACCACGCGATACGATAACTCCTCGCAAGTCGCTAGGATCGATTGTGTTTCCCATCACCATGGACATAAGTAAGAACGTTGAATTGGCTGCTCGATATCCCGGCTTCTTTCAACATGCTGTTAGGAAGGCCTTGGTTACATGAGTGCAATGATGTCGCCTCCACCTTACACCAAAAGGTGAAATTAATCATTCAAGGCCAAGTAGTCACGATTTCGAGTAAACCCCTCAGCGCTATTTTTGACCCCAAGAAACCCACACTCGAGATTGAACATAGCTCGGCTGACGAGGAGCCACACAACTTTGAGATGGTAGCGGCTTTGAGCCAGGATCAAGCTCCCTTTGACTTCGATCCCTACTCAAACCCTAATATCCATGCTATATTGAGGAGGCAAGGTCATTTTCCGGGGATGCCACTCGGCCGAAATCCCAAGAACAGATTGGCGCCAAATTTCAAGGTGTTCAAAAACAAACGAAGGTTCGGGCTAGGCTACAAACCAACTAAGGAGGAAGTGAAACTGACGAAGCTAGCCATGGCTAAACAGAAAAGATTGGGCAACCCTCCGACCCTATACCAAGTCAAACCGTATCCACGCACTCTTAATGGACAGTTCTTGAGAGAGGGTGATGACTTCTCTTATTACGGCTTCCCAGAACCTCATTACCTAAAGTCTCAGGGTATCCAAGTGGCGGGGTTAGAGATTTTCAATGATCGCGTGCCACCACAACCGCCACATTCGTCCCGCCAGGAGAAGTCGTCCACCTTTGAATGGACCCACCTCGCGAGGCGCATTTTGGAATGCTCTTTGGGCAAGAGGCGCAAGGAAGAAGTCGTCGACCGGCCATCGCCGCACTTTCCAACCCGAGCTTTGATCCAAGTCTGTCGGAGAAGACGGCGCCATCGCGAGATCACTGGATCGATGATGAAGAGAACAAATTTACGCTACGTAGGAGAGTCAGAGGAGAGTCTGTCCCAAAGGTCATAGAGTCAGGTTCTAGTAGTCCTAATTTGGTCGGGGTTAACCCAGAGTCTGTTGATGAACCCATTTCTGCATTTAATAAGATGAACATTTCGCCTACTCAATTGTGCCAATATCGATAATAAATATCTGAACCTTTAAAAGACCAAAATGAATTAACAGAGGCCATGGATACATTTGAGAAAAAATAGCGGTCATCGAAGATACCATAAGCATAAATGTAGGGACGGAGGATAACCCGGAGCTCAAGTGGGTAAATCCTCTGCATAAGGAGCAACAGGATTTCACAACACTTCTTAAGGAGTTTAAGGATGTGTTCGCATGGTCATATGAGGACATGCCAGGTATCGACAGGGATATCGCTGAACATACCCTTCCGTTATATCCCGACGCTAAACCAGTGCGGCAAAAGGCTCGTAGAATCAAGCCAGATTGGTCAAAGAAGATCGAAGATGAGGTCATGGAACAGTTAAAGGCCAAGTTTATACGGGCAGTGCACTACCCCGAATGGGTAGCAAACATCGTTCCCGTTCCGAAGAAAGATGGGCGAGTAAGGGTATGTGTTGACTTTCGAGATTTGAACAAGGCGACCCAAAAGGACTTCCTCCGCCATATCGACGTCCTAGTGGACAATACTTGCGGCCACGAGCTGTTGTCCTTCATGGATGGCTACGCAGGGTATAACCAAATCAAAATGGCAGAAGAGGACATGGAAAAAACATCCTTCACCACTCCATGGGGTACGTACTGCTACATGGTAATGCCTTTCGGCCTAAAGAACGCAGGGGCCACATATCAGCGCACCGCGAATACCCTTCTCCACGACATGATGCACAAAGAGGTGGAGGTATATGTGGATGATATGATCGTCAAGTCCAAAACCAGGGAAGAGCATCTCCCCAATCTTCGCAAATTCTTCCTTCGATTAAGAAAATACAACATGAGGCTCAACCCCCGAAAATGCGCATTTGGGGTTACATCAGGCAAGCTGCTAGGTTTCGTGGTCAGTCAACGTGGGATCGAGGTGGACCCATCAAAAATCAAAGCAATACAAGAGATGAAACCACCTAAGACAGAGAAGGAAATTCGAGGTTTCCTTGGTCGCGTGCAATACATCAGTCGGTTCATTTCCAAACTCACTATGACTTGTGAGCCACTATTTAAGAAACTCAAGAAAGGAGCGAAAGTGGAATGGGATGATCAGTGTCAAGCAGCCTTTGACAAAATCAAAGAGTATTTGACCCATTACCCTGTACTAATGCCGCCGGTACCAGATGAGCCTCTGCTCCTTTACCTCACAGTAACCAACTCTGCAATGGGGGCTATGTTGGCTCAACAGGTAAAAGGAAAGGAGAGCGCCATCTATTACCTCAGCAAAAAATTCGGTGATTGTGAGAGTCGATACACCAACATTGAAAAAATGGCTCTAGCATTGGTTTGGGCAACGAAGAAGCTTCGACATTATATGTTGTCACACACGGTGCATGTGATCGCTGAGTGCAACCCGATCAAGTTCATCATGGAACAACCCACAATCAATAATCGCATAGCTCGATGGGTAGTTATGTTATCAGAGTTCAGTCTAAAGTTTGTGCCTCAAAAGTCCATCAAAGGAAGGGCCGTCTCGGACTTCCTGGCAGACTTTCCTTGTCAGGAACCTCCAAGCACTAACTTGGAGTTCCCAGACGAAGAGGTCTTTCATACGGACGAGATCACATGGGAAATGTATTTTGATGGTGCTTCTAACCAAATGGGATATGGCGCAGGAGTACTTTTAATATCACCTGAAGGGGAGCATCATCCCGTTTCTGTTAAACTTGAATTCGACGCGACCAATAACGCGGCCGAATATGAAGCTTGCATCATCGGATTACAAGTAGCGCTAATTATAGGAGTAAAGCACATCAGAGTGTTTGGTGACTCTAGTCTTATCATCAACCAAGCCAAGAACGCCTGGAAGGTCAGAAATGAATCTTTGATGGCCTATCAACGACGGTTGTTGGACTTTGCGACGCAATTTGAGCACATTGAGTTCAAGTACCTACCCAGAGATAATAATGAGTTAGCAGACGCCTTAGCTAAACTCTCCTCCATGATTGCTATGCCAATAGGAATTTACGAATTTCCTATAACAATAGAGCGGCGCGACCAACCCGCCTATGTGCACTCCATAGAAGAACCCATTGTAGACTCAAATGCATGGTTCGTCGATATTTATACGTACTTGACAAAAGGAGATTATCCCGCTGAGGCTGATTCTAAAGGAAAAAGAGCGATCAGAATGATGGCAGCACAACACTGCATCATTCATGATCGGCTTTACAAGAAAACCGCTACGGGCATTAACCTACTTTGCGTTGATACCAAGTCAGCGGAAGAATTAATGACCTCCATACATGGAGGAGAGTGCGGACCACACATGAATGGCAGAATGTTGGCGAAAAAGATTCAAAGGGCAGGCTATTTCTGGTCCACCATGGAGGCCGACTGTCTCAACTTCGTTAGGAAATGCGCCAAGTGTCAGGAATACGCCAATTTACAACATCAGCCATCTTCCTATCTCACTACATTGACATCCCCTTGGCCATTCTCAGTCTGGGGAATAGACATAATCGGGAAGATACATCCAACGGGCACTGGAGGGCACGAATATGTATTGGTAGCCGTTGATTACTTTACCAAGTGGGTAGAGGCTGCCTCCTATGCAAAACTCACCTCGAAGCATGTAGCTAAGTTCATCCTAAACAATATCATTTGTAGATACGGGGTGCCACACGAGATCATCAGTGATAACGGGAGCCATTTCAGGAAGGAGGTTGAAGTACTATTGGCTAAGTATAAGATCAAGCATCACAAGTCTTCGCCCTACAGGCCCCAAACTAATGGAGCGGTAGAGGCGACCAACAAAACTCTCGCGGGGATCATTAAGAAAATGGCAGTAACATACAAGGATTGGCCTGATAAGCTTCCTTTCGCCTTATGGGGATATAGAACTTCAATTCGAACAGGAACGGGAGCAAGCCCTTTTGCCTTGGTTTACGGAATGGAAGCAGTGCTTCCAGTTAAGCTCGCTATACCATCACTCCGCATACTTGCTGAAAGTCAACTACCAGAAGCTGAATGGGCTAGGGCCAGATATGAAGAGCTGACGCTTATTGACGAGAGAAGGCTCAGGGCCTTACACAATGTACACTTATATCAGGCTCGTATAGCTAGGGCTTTTAACAGGAAGGTTAAGGACCGGGTTCTTCAAGAAGGAGATTTAGTGCTTAAGGAGATGAGGGCACCCATTCAAGATCCAAGGGGTAAATTTGCGCCAAATTGGAAAGGGCCTTATGTCATTAAAAAAATCGCCGGGGAGCAGCCCGTTTAGTCACTACAGAAGGAGAAGAATTAATACAGCCCACCAACCTGGACCAGTTAAAAAAGTTTTACGCATAACAAGGTCGACCGAATCGGCCAAGCAACTAGAAGGGGAATTTCTAGACACTTGGCCGTACTTAGGCAGGTTTGGGTTTCACGATGGGCCACAGGGAACCCAGACGGGTTTTGGGCCCCAGATTGGAGAAAATTGCGCCTCAAATGGGCTCGAGTCGCGTACTGGGTTTCAATTTTATAAACAGTGCAAAGAGAAGACTTCGTTGTATTAATGACTGTTATTATTATTTATAAAGGAGAAATTCATTACAATACTTGGTCTCTCGAATAATGTTGCAATTACTCTAATTGTAACTAATAAAGGTTCAGCTAAAATATTATCAAAACAAAAAAAAAACAAAAGAAAAAGCAAAAAAAAAAGAAAGCAAAAAAAAATAAAAAAAAAATAATATAAAAATATAAATTGGCACACAGCTTCAGGCCTGTTTCATCTTCTTCTTGTCGGCAGACTTTGGTCCAACCCCGGTCTCTTTGGTGTCACTAGTCCCTCCCTCAGTGTCCTTAGGACGGTACCTCTTCTTCCCATTCTCCTGAGAGGCTTTTCCTTTTTCGACAGACGTATCAGTGCTTTTCGGTAACGGGCCAAGCCTGTCCTTCACGTCGGTTTTAGGGCCCAATCAATCTTTCGCAGTGATCCTGGGACCCAAGCGCTGCAATACATCAGCCTTAGGGCCAGCCTATCTGTTGCAGCAGCTCTCAGATTCTGTCTGGTTTCCTCGGCCCTCCTTGTTACCACCACGGCTGTCAGCCAGTCTTGATAACCAGGAACAGTCATTTCCGATACATGCGTTTTCGAAGGAGCACGAACAGTGGGCCGTTTCTCCAATATTTCAGCCAGGATTCTACAACACTCTTCTTGAGATGGAGTAACTTCGGGGCATCATGAGTTTTGTGGGGAATACGTTGCCTCAACCCCATTTGTCTCATGCCCCGCTCTGGGAAGTAGAATGTCAAGTGTGTCAAGCTTGCAATGCATACTTAGGGGTTTCTTTGATCACAAGTGATGTACTCTGGAATGTGCCGATTTTCAATCCACCATCGCGATCTCTTGAGTTTCTTGATTTGACCCATCTTGATCGATCGACGCCGATACTTCTCTTACGACAGAAATTCGCCAATTGCAGATTCCGCCTTTTCGACCAGGCTAAGGTGCTCCATTAACCAAACCTGCGCCGCAAAGTAGTTAGTTAACCCAGACGGGTTTTCCGCTGCAAAAAAAAAAAAAAAAAAATACGCGGTTTACCTGCAGAATCAGGGGGCTACCGCGGAAATCATGCTCCGGGTCAGAGTCATCAAGACACATCAACGTCTCTCCCAGAATCACCGGTACAGGATTGTAACCACGAGCCATATCCTCTACCACGTAGATCAAATTCGCGGGACCCGTCCTTCTGCCGCCATGGTAGAAACAGAATTCTCCCAGCAGACATAATACCAGGGCCCTCACGCGTATTACGGGCCCGTACTCTAAGGTCTCAGGGGCTTGGAAGTATTCCACTATGGTTTGGAAGTGCACCTTATCCCCTATTATCGCACTCCCAATTACCCTAGAGGGGAGGCGAAGCAGCTCTTTGTATTCCTTCCTCGCATCAGTAGCCAATGGAGGCACTATTGATGGAGCATAATGATTCGTCCCAAGGATAGACGACCATTCTTCCGGCAAAGGAACCAATTCCCGCATGTTGAATCTAAACACATGGAATTCCTTATCCCAGAAGGTTTCAGCAGCACGCAGGAAATCCCAATCTATCTTCACTTGCCTCAAGCTAAGCAGAGATGTCAGCTTATACCTCCCCAATTCTCTCTTTCCCTCTTTGGACAAGGTACTCATCCAAGTGGCTAACTTCTTTTCGAATGCCATCGAAAGGACAGTTTTAACGAAGTACAGACGAGTTTCTGCTGAATTCGTGGCAAAGAACCCAAACGGGTTCCTGTGATAGCTTAGACGAGTGTGAGTTGGTTATAGCGAACCCAGACGGGTTCCTTGCTGAGTTTTTGTTGAGTTTGTGATGACAGCGGGGCCAGACGGGTAGCTAGAGGGTTTCTGGTAGAAGAAAAGCAGCGGCGCTCAGGAGATTTGTGATTGTATGTATGGAAGAAGTTGGGGAAACACGTATTTATAGCAAAATCCCAGACGGGTTCTTGTCCAAGCCCAAGTAGGAAACAAAATGTCGGTTGTCCGAGCCCAAGTAGGAAATAAACTGTCGGTTGCCCAAGCCCAAGTAGGCACAAACCCAGACGGGTTTCTGGGCCTCCATTGCCCCGTTTCTCAACCCAGTTCGTGGGTGGGCTTCCAATTGGGCCTAAACGTCAGACGGGTTTCTGGGCCTCCATTGCCCCGTTTCTCAACCCAGTTCGTGGGTGGGATTCCAATTAGGCCTGAACGTCAGACGGGTTTATGGGCCTCCATTGCCCCGTTTCTCGACCCAGTCTTCGTGAATGGGATTCCAATTGGGCCTAAACTCACACGGGTTTCTAGGCCTCCATTGCCCCGTTTCTCGACCCAGTCTTTGTGGGTGGAATTCCAATTGGGCTTGAACGTCAGACGGGTTTGGCTAGTTTTTGGATTCGATCAAGAAGCCTCTTCAGCTCTATTTTGGGTCATAATGCGGGTCCACAAGATGATTATATGTCTTCGCCGGCCCCGAAACTGTAGTTCGAACTTACTTGTAGCGTTTAATTCTCGTTTTTTTTATTATTTTTTTTATCTTTTTTCGTTTGGGGAAGTGGGAGTAATCCCACCATGTAAATTGCATATCGCATTGGATTATTGTGCATAAGGGTACATGAAAATAAAAGAAGTGCATTACATAGCATCGTTACCGCATAAGTGTCACATCAGTAGTTCGCACTAGTACAAAAGCATTAAAAAAAAAAAAGAAAAAGCAAAAAAAAACCATTACATTGCATCGTCCTAAGTGCATACATAACATTACATAAATTCATTGCATAAAAGACCCTGCATGTGCATCTTTCTCAGTCCTCATCAGGCCAGACCTCCGTGTCGCCACCGCCGCTAGCGCTATCAGCCCCATGGGCTCCGCTTCCACCAGCCCCAAAGTAAGTGTCCCATTGGTAGTAGGAGGAGTCTACCACCTCTGTATCGCCACCTGAGCCAGATAAGTGCAACACTTCGGTATTGCCTGCATTAAGCCAAGAGTGTTCTGGAACCTGCCACTCTTGATTACCTCCAGGCCACCCCTGTGGAGCAGGCCAAGAAGTTCTTACTACAGGCTCTGGGACAGGTCATCCCGACCATTCCTGAGTTTGCGTTCCCCATCCAGACGTTCGAGGCTGCTCCAAACCCCCTTGCGAAGGAGTAACGGGAACAACGGGTTGAGACGGAAGCACTGATGAGGCGTCATCTGCGAGGGCACGGTTATACCCCACAGATGCACCTGAATCACTGCGAAGCACCACAGTAGGATCGACCGCCGCAAAGGAAGTGCCAAAACCCAAATCCACGGTCGGTGCAGGAGACGCAGGAACATACCCAGACATTCCATAAGGGTACTGGGGCAAAGGATGAGAAGGTTGAGGCCTAGACCCCGAATGATGAGACTCTAAAGGAGTACCTAAATGCAGTGAAATGCCTTCTTGCTCGCCGCACACAGCTCCACCAACAGCGCTAGACTCGGAGCATGTCTCCACCACGAAGCTGGGGGTGCCACGCCGAGAGCCGCGGCTCCGGCGAGAATTCCCATGATCATGAGACCTCACCTGATGCTCGCGCTCACCTAAAGACATGGAGGATATGCTGTTCTCCACAGAACGCTGATAGTCGTGGCCGAAACCCGTGTCTCCATAGTGGGAACTGGTTGAATGGCTATCTTCAAGTAAGATACCTTTCCCACGGTCATCGTGAGCCGGCATGCCCGTGCTCCGCCTACTCCTCTCCCCGTGCCTTCGGAGAGCAGTTTCATCCCCATAAGACCGCCTCGCGTCGGCCATAAAGGAAGAATGTCGAGGAGGGTCAATCCGCTCCGACCGGCCACGAGGCACGTGCGCATCTGAACGGCGAGGAGGATCCACAGGACGAGACTGTGCATCATCATCCACGTCTGCGTCCCCAACCACAGAACCTGCAAGGTCTTTCTCGCGAGCCCATTTAATTGTGAAGTAATTTTTGAGAAAGCCTTTCGCTTGTTTCCATCACCACTACACAGAATGAGGAAATTGGTCAAAGTTTGAGCAAATTACAACTAAGCAAGGAAAAAAGGGGAATCACCTACCGGCTTTCCCAGGATCTTCTCTAACTCTGGTTTGATGTCCTCACTAGTCGCCCTTGGGTAGCCGCAAACTGTGTCCCCAGAGTTACTCTGACTCTTCTCGTCATCCTTGCAATAGGGGCCCAACTGCAAGCAAGAAAAGAATTGGTCATATTAGGCAGTAATAGAAGGGACATAAAAAGAGTAAATGGAGGTCTTCTTCACCACCTTTCTGAAGGCTAGGCGGTCCCGATATTGTTCCCATTCCTCCCAGAATTGGTCGGGGGATGCCATCGATGCATGGTTAGTATACCAAGAACCCCTCTTAGCTTCTACAAACGCCTCGGCATGCAAGGCTCGCGGATCGTTCATGGTCTCAGGAGGGTCTGACGGTATTATCCACCTTTCATGGCCCAGGGTTTGCCTCGTAAACCTCTCACCAAGACTCCAGACCCAACCGGACGGGCTCTCCATCACCAAGCGCAGGGTACTATCCCTATGCGCCGCATTTCGTGAGGGGACAAAATCTTGCGGAATATTGAAGCCAACCCAGGCATTCCAATTGACGTCATCCTGCACAAGTGAAGGAAACATAAGCACCAAAGAAATTCAAGAAAAATTACATGAAAGATGTACCTCTTCAAGGTGATCCAAAATGCGGCGCAATTCATCCAAGCTCCCAAATGGTTTCTTCTTTTGCTCGAGGTAGTTTTTGTGCCACCGTTCTGCTGCTGGCACTGTCTGGGCGTGTCGGGTAGGGATAGTGAATCCCTTAATATACTCGTACCCCCATACCTGCAAGTACGTCAATACCAAGACTCACGATATAGGAAAAGAGAGAAAAGCATGTAAAAGAGAAGCGTCTCGAAGATTACCTCGAGCACCTTCCACATGCTCGGGCCGCTCATCTCCTGCGGACTCTCTGGTGCGAAGAATGGGTCCACATCAGTACCAGGCCGTACACCAATGCGAAGCCAGCGAATGAAGTTAGCATAAGCAGCTTTAGCCCAGTTCCGATGAATGACCTGCTCTAGATCAAGGAGGTTTTTCATCCAGGTCAAGTAAACATCGTCTCCTCGGTTGGCAAACATCGTGGCGGAGATGAAGTATGCCAGGAAAATGAAGCGACGCTGGAACTCATCCATATGAGTAAAGTCGGCGGAAGTGATGACACTCTCGAAGGAACCATAAGAAAGCTTCATTTTTCGACCAAATCGGCGTCGTTCGAGTACAGGCTCTAATAATTCCATCACCTGGTCCGGCACAACAGGGTCGAATTCGACATCTTGGCCACCCCAGCGTAGCCCGGTAATCATCACAAAGTCGACAGGGGTTATGGCCATTTCTCCTACGGGGAGGTGGAAGGTGTTGGTGGAATCCCAGAATCTCTCCGCGAGCGCACGCCCCATCACCCGTGGTGTGCAAGGTTCCCAGGCCTTAACACATTTCCAGAAGAGGTCTGACTCTTCTAAAAGTGTAAGCACCCAATTATCTTCTGCAAAATGCTCCACCACCTTGATCGGTTTTCGCATATTGCCACCAGTTCTAAGGGAGTCCTCCTGAGGATTCACCACAAAAATTCAAAAAGAGACAAGTCCCTACGGCAACCTATCAGGTGATCCCTAGTTTAGCAAAAGATTAAATTGAGCTTCCACTAAATTAGGGGGCTAAAAAAATAAAAAATAAAAAAAATCATTCGGCCCACTCGAGAAGAACTCAGACGGGTTCCTGGGAAAAAGAACGGAGGCTGGGCCTTATTTTCCTTCGGCCCACCCAAGAAAAGTGGGTTGGGCCTTGCTGTTTCCGGCCCAACCAAAGGATAACGCAGCCGGGTTCTTTTTCAAGGGGGCTGGGCCCCATTTTCTGTCGGCCCACCCAAGAAAAGTGGGTTGGGCCTCGCTGTTTTCGGCCCAACCAAAAGTAAACACAGACGGGTTCTGCTACGAGGGGGCTGGGCCTTGTTTTCTTTCGGCCCATCCAAGAGAAGTGGGTTGGGCCTCGCTGTTTCCGGCCCAACCAAAAGTAAACACAGACGGGTTATGTGGTTTGGGCCTCGCTTTTGGCCCACCCAAGGAATGCAGACGGTTGGGCCTCGCTTTGGGCCCATCCATAAACGCAGACGGGTTTTGCGCCAAGACCTTGGGCCGCATCAGCCAAAAAAAAAGAGGGGGGGTTGTACAAAAAAAGCTGGGCCTCGTTTTTTCGGCCCACCCTAAGAACGCAGACGGGTTCTCCAAAAAAAGGGGATTGGGCTGCTCACTTTCAGGAACTCAGACGGGTTCTACCAATTGCAGCCTATCATCTAATTAAGGGATGGATTCGGACCAACTCAAACGGGCTCACTAAAATTGGCCTATCATCCTCGATACTCTAAAGCTCGATTTGAACGATACGGGTAATTGATATAAATTACTTCAACAATATTAGCTAAATCAACAAGCTAGAATTAAACATTTCTACTTGCAAATTTATGTTATAATTAAAGAGCAGAGTCAGGAAGAAGACATTACCCGGACATGTGAATGTTTGTGCCATACATGATTCCACGGTTCAGGCACCAATATCGACGGTTCCCAACCCGGCCTGGGAGTCCATGCTCGCCGGGAGGACATTTCATGTGCCCAGTTTGTTGCATGGGGTTGAACGGGCGGATCCCTAACTTTCCTAACCATTGCTTCCTAACTAGTGAATGAAGGATTTCTTTGAGTAAGAAATGGAAATGAAGAGTGAGATGTGTGATTGAGGGTGTGAAGAGGCCCCTTTTTATAAGGGAATTGGATGCATGCACACCACACAAGTGGCCAAGCGGCGGGTCCCAGCAGCAAGATCATGGAGAGCATGCATTGGCCGAAAATCTATCCTAAAATCTATCCATGCATTGGCCGAAAAAAAAAAAGAGAAAAGAGAAAGAGTTAGGCCAGACGGGTTGCTGCGCAATATACCGGCCCAAGAAGTGGGCCTCGCTTTTGCAGGCCCAACACAGGAAGAGGCGAACTCAGGCGGGTTCCTGCGCTCTAACCGGCCCAGATGCAGGCCCAAACGCAGACAAGTTCTTGGGCTTTGCAGATATCAGACGGGTTCCCGGCGCAAAATACCGGCCCAAGAAATGGGCCTTGCATTCGCAAGCCCAATGCAGGAAGAGGAGAACTCAGACGGGTTCGTGCGCAAAACTACCGGCCCAAGAAGCGGGCCTCGCATTTGCAGGCCCAATACAAAACGAAGAAACCTCAGACGGGTTGCCTGCGCAAAGGTACCGCCCCAAAAAAAAATGGGCCTTGCATTTGGACTTCAGACGAAGAACCTCAGACGGGTTCCCTGCGCAAAAGTGCCGACCAAAACCCTAAAAAAAAAAAGAAAAAAAAAAAGAAAAAAATGCCGGCCCAAGTTGATTACGGCCGAAGTAGGCTTTGCAACTGCAAGCCCAATTCGCGAACTCAGACGGGCTTACAGAGCCAAATCGAGCCCAAATTCAAGCCCAAAGCAGTGGCAAACTTAAGCCCATTTCTGAGAACTAAAGCACAACTGACAGGTAAATTCTCTGACTCGTTCTGATTTTCATATAAACTGATGCCCTCCTCCTCTGTCTTGCAGGACAATGCACGAGATACGTCGGTCGTCAGGCGGTTACAAAAAGACGAACCCATCTTCAGCGGCCGTCATCGGGCCCTCACAATGCGATGACACCCTTTTCAGCACAAAGACACAGGTCTTCCACTCCACGGCGAAATGAAGTGCACGACCTTGGTCTACCTCACGGCGAAATGAGGCAGATCAATTCGGTCAGCTTTACGGAAGAAACTAAGCAGGCCAACCAACATCGGCGCAGGACCAAGCTTCCAAGCGTCACCTCGGTCCGCCTCACGGCGAAATGAAGCGGATCAACCCCGACCGGCTTTACGGAAGAAACTAAGCAGGTCAACCCATCTTCAGCGGCCGTCATCGGGCCCTCACAATGCGATGACACCCTTTTCAGCATCCAGACACAGGTCTTGCACTCCACGGCGAAATGAAGTGCACGACCTTGATCTACCTCACGGCGAAATGAGGCGGATCAATTCGGTCAGCTTTACGGAAGAAACTAAGCAGGCCAACCAACATCGGCGCAGGACCAAGCTTCCAAGCGTCAACCGGCGAGCGGGCTTCTGATTCATATCCAAGATCATCAAGACTACTTTGATCATCGTTTTACTCAAACTCGATCAAAGTGGGGGCTATCTGTAGACACCGGATTTTTGTACCATTATTAGTTTTAGTTATTTGTAAAAATAAGCTAGCCGAATAGTTTAGTAGCATGCAAACCCATCTCTTCTCTAGCCCGACAACGAGCATAATGGCCCCAAATGTTACGGGCCTGAGCATAATAGCCCGAAAACGAGCAGGAACCCGTCTGGGTTCCATGAGCCTGAGCATGGCTCAGCTCAGCAGGAACCCGTCTGGGTTGCTGGGCCAAGCGCAGCTCGGTCCAAAGCTGAACTCGACTGAGTTTGGACGCGGCGGCTAAAACCTAAACCCTGGAACGCACCCCCTACTCCCCCTACTCCACTATAAATTAAACCCTTTTCTCCCTTCCATAAACACACCATGGTATGCTAGAGTATTGACACTAGCATATTCTCTCCATCTCTTCTCTCCCTTTGCATGCTGCTTCACTAAAAGGTTAGCCTAGTTGATGTAAAACATGTAGTAATCTATCGAATTCATTCTTTTATATTTTTTTTTTTAATACTTTGCATGATTTTAATGATGAATTTGTGAAATTTATGTGTAATTCCTCCTTCTTAACTTTTGTTTTGCTTTAATTTAATTCTAGTAGAGTCTATTCGCTGAATAGGCGGATTTGATGATTTTAATTGTCAAATTCGTAACCTTACCCCCGAATCCATCTCTGGATTCGCAGGCCGGAGTCTATGTTTGATGGTTTGTTGTTTTTCTCCTAAAATTCAACTGGCGGCTCTATTTTCGTGCCTTGGTGTTTACCCTTTTTATGTTTTTTTTGCGACTTAATTTGTGATTAACGCCAAAGGTAATCCGGCTTGGTTCAATCCATGAACCCAGGCGGGTTCCTGTCCTCTTTTCACTCTCTTTTGTTTCGTCTTTTTATTCGGCAGAATTCGCAGGTGGCGCAGAGAAACCCGTCTTGGTTCATCATGAACTCAGACGGGTTCCTTTGTTGTTTTCCCTTTCCTTTGTTTTGTCTCTTTCTTTCTTCTTTTTAAAAGGTGAATCTAGGGCCCGGGCGCATAAATCGTTTTTTTTTTAAATCTGTCAACAAATTTATTCTTAAAAGTTCAACCTTATTTAAGGCTAAGCAATCCTAGTCGGCTCCCAATCACTCCTTAAGTAGCGCCGCGAAAAAAAGTCATCGATCGATTTTTTTTCGGGGTCTACAATCCCGAGATTGAACGCACTTTCCGTTCTCGGAGAAAGAGGCTGCGAACAGAGAAAGCTAGCAAGAAGCAAGAAGAGGAGTCTGCATCACAATCGAAAATGGCCGGTAGAGAAGCACAACCGAAGACATTGGAACAATACATGGCCCCAAATGTCACAGATCCTCCCACGGCCATCAACCCTCCCAACATCGCCAACAATGATTTTGAGCTGAAGAATTCCTTGATTAATCTGGTCAAAGCTTCGCCATTTCGTGGTCACCCTAGTGAGGACCCCAACCGACACCTCCGTATCTTTCGCCAGGCGTGCGATACGTTCAAGGCGAACGGGGCTTCACCGGATGCAATCAAGCTGCGGTTGTTTCCGTTTTCCTTGGAGGATCGAGCATGGGAGTGGCTAGACTCTCTTCCGCCGAACTCCATCACCACTTTTGATCAGATGGCGAGCGCATTTCTTAACAAATATTTCCCGCCAAGTAAGCTGACAAGCCTCCGCAACCAAATTTCCACCTTCGTCCAAGAGCCGGATGAGAACCTGTACGAGGCTTGGGAACGGTTCAAGGATCTACTTCGCCGGTGTCCACATCATGGTCTTGAGCCATGGGTGCCCATCCATGCCTTCTACAATGGAGTGGATGATCAGTTGAGGGCGATGATTCTTGCAGCAGCTGGGGGGAACATCATGAACAAAGCGGTCGATGACCTCTATTCTTTGATCGAGCAAATGGCATCTAACAGTCACCAATGGTCCAAGCCCCGTTCCTCGAGAACGGGAGGTAAGTATGATGTCGATGCCATTTCTGTTTTGGCTGCTAAAATAGATGCTGTGACTCAGAAGATAGACCGTTTGCATGTAAATTCCAATCCTCCCCTACCGTGTGCTTCTTGTAATTCATTTGAGCATGAGACCTTGTTTTGTCCTGTTGGGTTAGATAGTCCCGAGACCTCGGACCAGACCAATTATATTGGAAACCCAAGACAGAACTTTGACCCATACTTTAATGTCTACAACCCGGGATTTAGATCTCATCCTAATTTTTCCTATCGGAATAACAACCCCACGGGACCGCACCAACAACAACAGACCCAAAGACCACCTGGTTTCCAAAGACAACAAGCCCAACCCCAACCCCAGCCTCAACAAACCCAAGAGCCTGACTGGAAGGCATTGGTGGAACGTATGGTTGTGTCCCAAAATCAGCAAGAAGAGACTATCAAGCTTTTAGTTGATAGAGTTGACCAGTTGGCCACTCACAACAAAATGCTTGAATCTCAGATTGCTAGTCAGGCTAATACGTCCACCACTCTCCAGGAAAGCTCCCTAGCCAACCTGTTGCGAACCCAAAGGACCAATGCAATGCCATAACCTTAAGAAGCGGAACGCAATTGGCGGGGCCTAGCGGTGTGTGTTATGAGCATGTTGTTGTTGATGTGCATGATGATGATGTTGCTGAGAATGTAGTTGATGTTGAGAATGTTGTGAATGATGTGAATGCTGATGTGAGTAATGATGTGCATGAAGAGGTAAATGTGCCTCCTAAAGAACCTGTGATTGATGTTGATGTGCAAGTTGAGAAAGAAGTTTCTAAGGATGCAACAAGAGTTCCCCAAAGAGTCTACACTCCACCCTTGCCTTTCCCTCAAAGATTGGCTAAGGCTAGTGATAAGCAATTCGGGAAGTTCTTGGAGGTCCTCAAGAAACTTCATATTAACATTCCATTCACCGATGCCCTGTCTCAAATGCCTTCCTACGCTAAATTTTTGAAGGAAATTTTGACAAACAAGAGGAAGTTGGAAGAGCACGAGATGCTGGCATCGATGAACAATGTAGTGCCGTGCTCCAAAATAAGCTTCCCCCGAAGCTTAAGGATCCCGGTAGCTTCACCATTCCTTGTGAAGTTGGAAAGATTTCCATAGACCGTGCATTATGTGATCTTGGTTCTAGTGTGAGTCTTATGCCCCTCTCTTTGTCCCAAAAGCTTGGTATGGGTGAACTAAAGCCCGCTACCATTTCCCTCCAGTTGGCCGATCGATCGGTCAAGTTTCCCATAGGAATTTTGGAGGATGTCCCTATTAAGTTGGGTAGCTTCTTTGTTCCTGTTGACTTTGTTATCCTAGAGATGGAGGAAGACACCTGCATTCCCATTATTCTTGGTAGACCTTTCATGGCTACGGCTGGGTGTTGCATTGATGTGAAAAATGGTAGGATGTCCTTTAGTATAGGAGGTGAGAAAGCTGAGTTTAATTTGTTTGAAGCTGCTAAATTCCCTGCATTTTCTGATGATTGCTTTAGAGTGGATATCATTGATTCCATTCTTAGGGAAGATAGCACTAACATTCGTTCTCACGATCCTCTTGAGCTTTGTTTGTTGTCTAACAGTAAAACCCAGGATCACGATCCCGAGTTTGCCCATTGTGTGAAGCTCTTGCAGGCATCCCCAGAAGTTCCACCAACGCTGGAAACGGTGGAGGCGCTAGAGGTTGAAAGCAAAAGCGAGCAAGCTTCGAGCGAGAAGGAAGCACCAAAGGTAGAACTGAAACCTCTCCCTTCTTCCCTAAGGTATGAATTTCTTGGCCTCGATTCCTCTTATCCTGTGATTGTGAATGCAAACTTGAATGATGCTGAGATTGATTCATTGTTGAGAGTCCTTAGGTCGCATCGTAAGGCCATTGGCTATACCATAGATGACCTTAAAGGAATTAGTCCCTCATTTTGCATGCATAGGATTTTGATGGAAGATGATTATAAACCCACCATTCAAAGTCAAAGAAGGTTAAACCCTAACATGAAAGAGGTGGTGAAAAAAGAGGTCTTGAAATTACTTGATGCTGGGATTATCTACCCTATTTCTGATAGTGAGTGGGTGAGCCCGGTGCATGTTGTGCCTAAGAAAGGGGGGATGACTGTGGTGAAAAATGAGAATAATGAGTTGATTCCTACCAGGACTGTTACGGGGTGGAGGATGTGTATTGATTACCGCAAGTTGAATGATGCCACCCGTAAAGACCATTTCCTCCCTTCATTGACCAAATGCTTGAAAGACTGGCGAATAATTCATTCTTTTGTTATCTAGATGGGTATTCCGGGTTTTTCCAAATCCCTATCCACCCTAGTGATCAGGAAAAGACCACCTTCACATGTCCTTACGGTACATTTGCTTATAGGAGAATGCCATTTGGGTTGTGTAATGCACCCGCTACTTTTCAACGATGCATGATGGCTATTTTCTCTGATTTTATTGAGGACATTATGGAGATGTTTATGGATGATTTTTCAGTCTATGGAAATTCTTTTGATCATTGTTTGAGAAATCTTGCTAAAGTGTTGTCTCGATGTGAAGAAGTGAATTTGGTTTTGAATTGGGAGAAGTGCCATTTCATGGTACAAGAGGGTGTAGTCCTTGGTCATGTTGTGTCAAGTAAAGGCATTGAGGTTGACAAAGCAAAGGTTGAGGTGGTTGAAAAATTACCACTTCCAACTTCTATTAAGGGTGTTAGGAGTTTTCTTGGACACGTTGGTTTCTACCGACGGTTCATAAAAGATTTTTCGAAAATTGCTAGACCTCTCACCCGATTGCTTGTCAAAGATGTTCCTTTTGAATTTGATGATGTTTGCTTGAGTGCTTTCAACAGGTTGAAAGAAGCTTTGATTACTGCACCTATTATGCAAGCCCCGGATTGGAGTCTACCGTTTGAAGTGATGTGTGATGCGAGTGATTACGCATTGGGGGCTGTTTTAGGGCAAAGAAGAGATGGCAAGCCTTTCGCCATCTATTATGCGAGCCGAACTCTGGATGAGGCTCAAGTCAACTACGCCACCACGGAGAAGGAGTTCTTGGCGGTCGTTTTCTTGGAGAAGTTTCGACCATACTTGATCAACTCCAAGGTGATTGTGTTCACCGATCATGCCGCCATTAGACACCTCATGAAGAAGTCGGACTCTAAACCTCGGCTCATTCGTTGGGTGTTATTACTCCAAGAGTTCGATTTAGAAATTCGGGACAAGCCCGGATTGCAAAACGTGGTGGCCGATCATCTCTCTCGATTGGAGGATGTTCCGAAGGAGAAGCTCCCTATTGATGATTCTTTTCCGGAAGAGAAGCTCATGGCCGTGTGTACCCCATTCATTCCATGGTATGCTGACTACGTCAATTATCTTGTGTGTGGAGTGTTGCCACCGGACTTATCATATCAACAAAAGAAGAGGTTCCTATTCGAGGTGAAGAGCTTTTTTTGGGAAGAACCACTTCTCTTCAAGCTATGTGCCGATGGGGTTTACCGGAGATGCATTCCGGAGGAAGAAGTTCAAGGGGTGCTACATCATTGCCATTCCACGACCTATGGTGGACATTTCTACGATAAAATCGCTTCAAGGTCTTGTGTTTGGCTTCTATTGGCCGACCCTCACCAAGGATGCAAGGGAGTATGTGCTAGCATGTGATCGTTGTCAACGGATGGGTAACATTTCCAAGAGGCACGAGATGCCCCAAAGTGGAATTCTTGAGGTTGAGCTCTTCGACGTGTGGGGGATAGACTTTATGGGTCCTTTCCCTCCATCTCACAAGAACCTCTACATCCTTGTTGCTGTGGATTACGTATCCAAATGGGTGGAGGCGATTGCATCTCCGACGAATGACTCAAGGGTCGTCATCAAATTCCTCAAGAAGAACATTTTCGCTCGATTTTGGCACTCCTAGAGCCTTATTGAGCGATAACGGCACCCATTTTCGTAACCGGCCGCTAGAAACTCTCCTGAAGAATTACAGGGTGTTCCATAGGGTGGCAACACCTTACCATCCTCTAACAAGCGGGCAAGTAAAGCTTTCGAATAGGGAGTTGAAGAGCATTCTCGAGAAGACGGTTGACCGATCTCGAAAGGATTGGTCATCAAGCCGACGACGCCTTGGGCGCATCAAGACGGCGTTCAAAACTCCCCTTGGCACCACTCCATTTCGGTTGGTGTATGGGAAGTCATGTCATTTGCCTGTGGAGTTGGAACATCGAGCATTTTGGGCAGTCCGAACTCTGAATTTTGATGCAAAGGCAACCGGTGAGAAGCGAATGCTTCAATTGCAAGAATTGGAGGAATTGAGGTTGCAAGCTTATGAGAGTTCGAGGATCTACAAGGAAAGGACCAAGAAGTGGCATGACAAGTTCATCTTGCCAAAGAGGTTTAAGGCAGGAGACATGGTCCTTTTGTTTAACTCGAGATTGAGATTGTTTCCGGGAAAGCTGAAATCCCGGTGGTCCGGGCCATTCCAAGTTATGAAAGCATATCCCCATGGAGCTGTGGAAGTTTGGAGTGAGTCTACCGGCACATTCAAGGTCAACGGGCAGCGACTTAAGCCTTACATCACAGGCCAAATTGAGGAGAAGGCCGCATGTTATGTCCTCGCGAATCCCGTATGACTTGCGGTATGTATCGTCTAGCTTAAGACGTTAAATTAGCGCTTCTTGGGAGGCAACCCAAGCCTTTTAATTCATTTTCTTTCCCTTTCATTTTTTTTTCGTCTTTGATAGGAGTTTATCTTTCTTTCTTTTCTTTTTCCTTCCCCTTTCCTAGTTTTTTCTTATTTTCCGTAGTTCATTTCATTTTCGTTTTGTTTCTTTTCTTTGATTCTTCTCTTGTTTTAACCGTGTTTCTCTTTTGTATAGTGTGAATTTTTGTGAGTATTTGTGAGGAAAAAAGAGAGAGTTTGAGGGAATGTAAGAGTGAGATTGAGCAAGGAAATTAGCATGGAGGAGTTGGTTTCTAGGGTGTTTTGATGGTTTAATGAGTGAAAAATGTTTGAGTTAGAAAGAATGAAGAAACATGGGAGTTTGAGGGAGTTTTGCAAGAAAAGAATTGAGAAAAACTGAGTGAAAAGATAGAAAAAAAATTGAATTTTGCAAGAAGGCATTTCAAAACCATTTCATACTGAATTTCCAGGGCCAACCTCGGTCTGCCCGAGGTTCTGACCTCAGACCGTGGTAGCCGCCCAATCCATCCCCACAATTTCCTCCCAAAATTCCAATTTTCAGAGCCAACCTTGGCCTGCCCGAGGTTCTGACCTCGGACCGTGGTGGCTGGAAATTTGTTTAACCTGAAAAAAAAAGAAAAAAAATTTTGCAAAACTCCCAGAACCAGCGCCAACCACGGGTTGCCCGAGGTTCTGACCTCGGGCCGTGGTGGCTGGAATTCTGCTAAAAAAAAAAAAATTTCCTACGAAACCCCAAGCGAACTACGTACCTGAACTTTCTTTCTACTTGATCCATTCCCTTTGGAGTATGTGACCCAAGATATTGCAGTGAACAATCATAATAATTACATAGAGTGAACAATCATAATGTTAAGAACACATGCCCCGAGTACACGTCATAAATTGAATTGTAATCCACTGACTAGATAACATGAATTCCTGAACTTAACTTAAATATTGGCTCCAAATTTCAATTTGTTCAATACTAAAACTGTGTGTATTACCGACCATTTTTTCCAACCAATTTAAAATGGTTGGAAAAACTAATTATTTTAGTAAGCATTTCATTTTTTTAATTTTCCAACTTTTTTTTTCTAATTTTTGGTACCAAAAAATGTTAGAAATTCCAACCACTTTCGCCAAATTGATGGAAAAGTTTTCCTACCAATATTTTTTATACTGTTTGAAAACGGTTGGAAAAATAGTTTGTTTGCACGCGGGTCTTAGTGTTTCTTTTCAGTCTTTTGTTTAATCGTTATAGTCGTATTGTGATCTTTAAACTTTTTTTTTCTTTTCAATAATTCAAAGAAGTTTCTCTACCTAGCAAGAGATTCTTTTTTTAACACCACACATTAACATACTAGTAGTGTAGTAGAAGACCAAATGATGGAGCCAAGGGAAAACAAGGGCATCAATCAAACTATCATGCGTCAGTATGATTCAACAACATGATTTTCATCTGCTTCATAATAATTCACTATTTTTCAATATAACTTGTCAATAAGCACTTATTATTAATGTAACAGAATATGCCAATGCTTAGGTGAAATTCAAACCTACACCTAGTGGTTACAAATTTGCTCACTACATCCTTTGGTGGTACGCATGAATTCAGAACGTGGTTGTTAGAGTATAAAGTATTATTATGTCATAAATTATTAGTGGAATCCTACAGCCACATATTCAGCCTCTGTTGTGGAGAGAGCAACAGAGGTATGTTTCTTTGATTGCCATGAAACCAGTGAGGCGCCAAGCATTTGACAGTCACATGAGGTGCTCTTCCGATCGACTTTGTACCCAGCAAAGTCGGCATCAGTATATCCACATAGTTGCAGATCTCGTTGTCTTGGATATCACAGTCCAAGATGTTTGGTGCCTGCAAGATATCGAAGAATTCTCTTGACAGCAAAGAGGTGAGATTCTTTTGGGGTGCTTTGGAAGCGCGCACATAAGCAAACACTAAACATAATATCAGGACGGCTGGCGGTAAGATAGAGAAGAGATATGATCATACCTCTATACAGTTTTTCGGATACAGGTTTACCTGAGGCCTCGGTGTCAAGCTTTAGAGTGGAGGACATCAGGGTAGGTGCATGCTTCAGGTTGTCTAGCTAATATTTCTTGAGAAGCTCAGTGACATACTTACTTTGATTCAAGAAGATGCCTTCACTTGATTGTTTGATTTGGAGCCCAAGGAAGAAGGTTAGTTCTCCCACAAGGCTCATCTCAAATTCTTTGCTCATGAGGTGAGAGAATTCATCAACAAGGTCGAAATGAGAGGCACCAAAGATGATGTCATCAACAAATCTGGGTGATGATGAACTCTCCATTCTTTGATTTGATGAATAAAGCTCTGTCGATTGTCCTCTGGTGAATCCATTTTGAAAGAGGAACTTGTTGAGGCGTTCATACTAGGCTCTTGGGGCTTGTTTCAAGCCATAGAGGGCCTTGTAAAGGCGGAAAACATGACCTGGAGATATGACGTCCTCAAACCCTGGTGGTTGCTCAACATACACTTCCTCAGATAGGTCTCCATTGAGGAAGGCACTCTTGACGTCCATTTGATGGAGTTTGATGTGCTTGGATGATGCATAGGCGAGGAGGATTCGGATGGCCTCCAGGCGAGCAATAGGGGAAAATGTCTCATCATAATGGATTCCTTCTTCTTTATTATAGCCCTTAGTTATGAGTCTGGATTTGTTTTTTGTGATGGATCTAGTTTCATCCAGTTTATTTCTGAATACCCATTTGACACCAATGACTGGATAATGAGGAGGTCTTGGTACCAGGGTCCAGACTTTGTTTCTCTCAAATTGATTCAATTCTTCTTGCATGGCGCGCGTTGATCCAGCTTGGATCCAGTAAGGCTTCATGATGATGTTTTGGCTCAACTTGTGATACAAAGACATTAAAAACACAAAAGTTTCTTAGGGAGGACCTTGTACGAATACCTATGTTGATGTCAGGGAGAAGATTATCTGCCGGATGGGTAGACTTGAATTTGTATGAGACATCGGGGCCTGGAGGCACAAGTAAGGAGCGCTTTGGTGGTGATGCCAGAGGTGAGGAAGGATTCTTAGCTGGTGGACTCTGAGATGAGGATGAGGTCGTTGTGTCCTCCTAGTTGTAAGTGACTGGAGGAAGTCTTGGTGGAGGTTCATCGTCACTATCATTGGTAGCAGAAGTAGGGTTGGTTTTTGCTTCAGTGAGGGATGATGACATGTGAGATCCCATGTGTTATCAAAGACGACGTGGAGACTTTGTTCTATAGTTTTGATGACTTCATATAGATTCTGTAGGCTTTGCTAGTGGTGGAGTATCCAACAAACGTTTCTTCTTCACTACGAGCATCAAACTTGCTGATGGGCTTCTTCCCATTGTTGTGTACGAAGCACTTGCACCCAAGGGCCTTAAGGTGGCTGATATGAGGCGTTGTTCCTTTAAACAATTCGTAGGGTGTCTTTTTCATGAGGGATCTGATGGTGCATCTGTTCAGAATGTAGTTTGATGTATTGATGATTTCTGCCCAGAGGAACTTGGGGATGTTGTTTGCACATATGATGGTTCTTGCCATATCCTCAAGTATTCTGTTCTTCCATTTGACAACTCCATTCTGTTGAGGGGTTCTTGGTGCGGAAAAATTATGGGTTATCCCTATTTTAGCACAAAATGATCTGAACATGTCTCTGTTATCAAACTCCCTTCTATGGTCAGTCCTTATGGCTTTGACTGAATCTCCAGTGAGGACCTTGAGTTGTTTGGAGAATTCCTCAATCTGTTTTGCTCTTTAGAAAGAAAACCCAGGTAAATTTGGAAAAATCACCAATAATAACAAGAATATACGAGCTACCTCCAAGGCTTTTGTACGGAATGGGTCCACATAGGTCCATGTGTAGGAGGTCAAGACATTTTGAGGTGGTCACAGTCCTGAGGGGTTAGAAGGAGGATCTGGTCTGTTTTCCTTGGACACATGCATCACAAACCCTATCTTTCTCATAATTATGAGGAGGGAGACCCATGCAATTTATGCAATGTTTTCATACGAACTTTACCTAGACGGCGGTGCCACATCCAAGCTTCCTCAGTTCTAGCTTTGAGGCAGGAGAGGTCCTCTGTAGACTCACTTAGATCTATTACATAGACATTATTCATGCGATGACCTTGCAAAATAACTTGATGTGACTATGAAGATATACACATGCATGCTTATCAAAACTGACTCTATTTCCTTTATTGAGAAATACTAAGCAAATTGTACTCTAGACCTTCTACAAGATATACATTATCGAGAGATTTGTTGAGGTCCTTACCGACCTTCCCAATGCCGAGGATCTTGCCTTGCCTTTTATCTCCAAAGGTTACCTTCCCTATCTTGTTGGTTTTCAACTCGCAGAACTTGATTGGATCTCCGGTCATATGTCGACAGCAGCTGATGTCCAAATACCATAGGTCGCTGTGAGTTTTGAAGCATACCTGCAGCAGAGGACATTATACATTTCTTGGTTTCTGACAAACAAGTTGTGTCTTTAGGAGAGATCTTAAGAATCCATATTCTGCTCATTTTGGGAGGTCTGGGAGATTCGGAGGTCTTGCGTGAGAGGCTTTGAGAGGGCTTTTGAGTATTTGCTTCTAGAATGTTTCTGTGAGGCTATTTTCTGAGAGGAGCCAGATTTGGAGTGGAGAAGAGAGGTCCTTTATGAGAATGATTTGAAGCGCTTTTGGATCGAGGGGTTACAAGAGGTGGAATGTTTGGTGTTGGAAGGATGGGTTTCTTTTGATGCAGATGAGATTTTGTGACTGTCTCATTAGATAATCGAGTGATGTCCTTATAGCAGTCTTTGACCTCTATGGATAACCTGGCATTTTTAGCCACTAATAGATCATTTCTAGCATTCAAGCTCTCTATGGTTCCGGTCAGGTGATTGACATATTTTGTGAGGTGCTTGACTCTTTCTATTAAGGATTTAGAATATTTGAAGAGATGAAATAGTTTGTGAGCGAGGTGGGCAGAAGGAAGAGTGAGGAGCTCATCTAATTTTACCTCGTCATGAGATGAGGTTGGGTCCTGATCCTCATTTGAGTGTGCCATCAGACAGACATTTGCAATCTCTTCTACTTCACTGTTCCCATCACTGGAGTCATTGTCGCTCTAGGTAGCCAGCATTGCTCTGCGATTTTGTCGCTTGGGCCTAGTATTTCTTTTGTCTTTGTTTCTTTTGGCGTGAGGACAGTCCTTCACCAAGTGTTCTGAGCTGCCACAACCATAGCAAGTAAATGGGTCAGATTCTTCTTTTATCGAGGACTTACCTTTTGGGCTTTTCCTTTTGTTTTGTGCATCCTTGATGTATCCTCAAAAGGTTGGGTTTCTCTTGTAGAGTCTTCTGAACTCTTTTGCTAACATCGCCATTGTGTCTTCCTCATCGTCCTCAGATTCACTGCCTAATTCTCGTACTGCTTTGAAGGCAATTCCTTTTTGTTCTGAGGAGTCCTACAATTGGATCTCATAGGCCAATAGTTTTCCAATGAGTTCCTCCGGCTTGAGGGTCTTGAGATTTTGTGCTTCTTCAATGGCTGTGACTTTTGGGCCCCATTTCCTTCTTGGCAGACATCTGAGGATTTTCCTGACTTGTTCCTCGTTGGAGTAGTTCTTCCCCAGTGATTTGAGATGGTTAGCGATGCTGCTAAATCTTTTGAACATCTCTTCAATGGACTCACTTTCTTCCATTTTGAATACCTCAAACTTATGGACAAGAATGTCCACTTTAGTGTCTTTGACTTGGCTTGTACCTTCATATGAGGTTGTCAAGTAGTCCCAGGCCTGTTTTGCAGTTTCACAATTAGAAACACGTTCAAAATCATTAGAGTTTAAACTGCAATAGATCAAGTTTAGAGCACGAGTGTTTTTTCTCAATGGTTCTTGCTCTTCATTTGTCATTTCAGATCTCTTCTTTGGGACGTTTTGGTTGACACTGTTCTTCTTTGTGGAAGTAGGGAAATCTCCCTCAGTGACCACAATCCATAGGTCCTCGTCTTGATCCTTGAGAATGATTTCCATTTGTCTTTTCCACATCCTATAGTTTTCACTAGTGAGTAATGGTGCTCTTGTCCATGAGCGTCCTTGAGAGGCTTCATTTGCACTGATTCTGGTCATGATCTTTTTCACAGAGTTGTTAAGCTCTTTGAAACAGTGGACCTACTCTGATACCAATTGAAAGAACCCTAGAGGGGGGTGAATAGATTTGTATAAAATTTTCTGCACTTTGAAAACACAAGGATGTTAATAACACCAATTTAGATGAATAATATTTCTTAATTGAGTAAAGCTTTAACGTACAATGGAAATAACGAGATCAGGTTACTCGGCAGATTCAGGACTGTGAGGTCCTTGAACCTGCTTACAAAGACAGAAGCTTGAAGACAACTTCTGCAGAAAAATCTCACCAAGGCACTTGGTGAAAATACAGCTCGCTAAAGGTTGAACACTCTTTAGCTACACAATCTTGAGGACCTCACCAGAACCACTTTTCTGGCTACAAAACTGATCACCACTAACACTCTAGTGGTTACATTCAGAATTTTCTCACTAAAATTCCTACACTTCGATTTTTCTTTCTTGGAATCGATATCTTTTATAGAGGAGGGGTCGAGACTTTTATATGTGCCGATTTACAGCAGCAACGACTTTGTCCAATTCCTTCCTTGTTTCGTTGATGCTTTCCATTCCAGCTACGATTCTTATCTTCATTCTTTTTGGAAGCTTTGAGCTTCGTGTACGGAATCTGCAAGACAATGTCTAATTTTACTGCAGAATAATTCAGGGAATATGTTGAGAGATATGATATGATTTTTTTATACTTTCCTGAATACTTTGCAATTTTTCTCTTTCAATCAAAATCCATTGCTATCTTTTGAGGGCCTTAGAAGTATCCTTGTGGAGAACGTCAGGAGTCTGCGTTTGTTTCTTCATCCATATTGGTTTTGGCTGATGCACTTGAGGGGATTCGCCAACCTAACATAACCTGCAGGTTAGGGTGCGGTTTTGGATCCTTTTTGTGTGTCGGGTTTCATTTGTGTGGACTTTCTATGCTTGTGTTGTCCACTGTCCTACTCTTAGGAAAATACAACTGATTTTACATTGATTACAAATTTAGAAAATGGTGACAAAATTCAACATCTACAACACCGAAATAATACCATCGCACATATTGATAAACTAATAAACAAAGTTTGCAAAATTTGAGTGACACGTGCATCAAGCCGAAAGATAAAATGGAAAGGAGGAAATACTACACTGCTTTCCAATAAAATTCCAAGTACATAAATTCCCGAAATCAATTAAAATACGGAACAATTAATTAGGTAGTATCCTAATTGAATTGAATTTGAAAACATGTATAGTAGTTACACATCAAAAAAAGTGGTCATTACATTGTGCTATCATTGCTTCATTCAAACTTCCATCAAGGAAAAAAATTAAGGAGTTGATGGTTCGTGATTATTACATGCAAGTTGATACCCATCCCTTAGGACCCTTACCCTGACTTATAAAATGTATTCATAACTACTTTAAATATAAAAATCTACTACCTCTGTCTCTTTTTAATTGTCCAATTAACTAATTCCTCTGTCCTTTTTTATTTGTCCAATTACCTAACTTTTACATTTCCAATAATTATAATTCCCATTCTATCCCTTATAAATATACTTTTTGGCACTTTTCCAATGATATTTTCAAGGACATTTTGGACAATGTACAAAATTTTTGCCCAATTCCCTATATTTCTTGGTCTCATAAAAGTAGTTTCAAGGACAATTAATCAGGGACGGAGGTAGTAATTAACAAACCTATTTACCTTTCATAAAAATACTTATCAAATTTATTCATAATTATTTCAAATATAAAAATCTAATTAACAAACCTATTTTCATAAAAATAAAAATATAGGATAATTGGATTCTAATAATCCCTAATTTCACCAATTGGACAATGGTGGACCGTACTTTCACTTTGTATTCTGGTGGTCCAAAAAAAAAAAATTGGATTGTAGTGGGATATTTTCGAGGGAATCATAGATTTTGTGTTGCATTTGATTCAAAACTTAGTATAACACTTTACAATGATTTTTTATGAATTTACAGCGTTTCTCCCAATTTTTTTTCATTTTTTTACGATTTTTTCACTTTTATTATTTTTAAAAAATCATAATAATTATTTAGAGCCTCAAAAAAATAATTTAAAAATGTTTTAGAAACTACAATTCATTAACTTCCTAGGGGCAGGAACGAAAAAAACAAAAACAATATAGTGTAGGAATGAAAAAAATAAAAAGAATGTGGAGGTGGATTTTGTACTAGTACAATCCAATTTTTTTTTTTGGACCACCAGAATACAAAGTGAAAGTACGATCCACCATTGTCCAATTGGTGAAAGTAAGGATTATTAGAATCCAATTACCCTAAAAATATATGGTAATTGCACATCAAATGACAAGAGTATGACAACTAGAACAAGAAACATCGTCTTCATCACCATCAATCTTATCAAGGGCCAAGACCAAACACATTGCAAAAGCAACATCAAACTCAGGATGGACAATAAGCCTAAATACATCTCTACCAAACTCTATCTCTTATGGGATCCACCTTCCGCTTTATTTGGGCCACCGACATTTTTGGCCCATGACTTGAGTTTATCCTCGATATGGTGCAATTTCTCTCACTGAAACACCCATCAATCTCGTACACTGCTGGTGGATCACAATATACTTCCACCATCACGTTCGACCGACCGATTATGGTTGACTTCCACACGGTAAACATGGGCTCTTTTTTCTGACCCTCTAATTTCTCCCCTTTGAATCCTTCCCATCTATGATGAAGAGTTGGCCTCTGATATGACAACATGAAAATCAATTAAAAATTTTCAATTTTTTTTTCTATTTTACCAATACCCAATATAAGTTAAGGTAGAGCATACATACCGCAGTTTGTCACAACCCACCACATTTCACTGTAAATCATTACTTTTTTCTCTCCTCATTTTTCTCCTCTACTTTTTACATTCTCTCTCCTCGCCTACCCCACATACCAATAACCTACCACAATTCCACCACACCCCACCACAATTCCACCACACCTCACCGCAAAATACCGTAAAATACCGCAGTATAGAACACGGCCTTAATAGATCTTAGAGTTGGTGAAAATTTGAAGTTCAAATCATTCCACTTCTAGATAAGTTGGATATCATATGAAATTTTATGTGTCAATTATCAATTTATTTTTGAGTTTTTCAAGTCAAATCGAGACATTTCAGCTTAAATTTAAGTTAAAGTCGGATTTAGACAATAAAAATAAGAAATTTTTTATCTTTGAATGTTCAATTACATAAATCTACATTTAAATCAAAGTCGGACTTAGACAATGGAAATTAGAAACTTTTATATTTGAATGTTCAATCAAATAAATCTATGTCGAAATTCGGATGAAAAATCCATAAATGATCTCATTTCAAATTAAATTAAATTGATTATCCAAGTGAACAGGATTTGACAACTCCACCCCCTCGCTAACTTACATAGGGGGTGTTTGGTACTTTTTTTTTTTTGACTTATCGGGTGACTTTTTAGGTGATATTGGCTATTTGACTAGTTAAAAAGTCATTTTGGAGTATTTGGTGTTAAATTTAATAAGAATCAGGCACAAAGATCTCGACAGACCCAGACACAAGGACCTTTAATTTGACGACTGGAATGGTTTTGAGTGAAAGTCAAAATTCGAATATTATTGGCATATAACATGGATATTTTAAAGTGATTCTTTCCTAATTGTTTTGGCAGATTTGTTACCTTCTTCCATGATATCTAAATCCAATATTATACTTACTAATTATTGATTTATCTATCTTAGAAAGTATCCAACTATTTTAGGAAGGCTTGATTGCTGAAATTCCAGCAAATATCACGTGGGTCTTTGTTTCCAGCAAGAAATCAAAGAGAACCCATTTTTGTGAAGATCTCCAATGGCATCTTGCCATTTGAAGGTTCCTTCCAAATTTCAACATTCACCTCACCTGTTGGGTATAAAAAGAGGACAAAGATAGAAAAGAAAAATGAGGGAAACACTCCACTCCACAAGAGAGACGCAGTGTAATTTCATATCATTTAGTCTCTTGTATCGAGAGACTCATTGTAATTTCATATCCTTTAGTCTCTTGTATCGTGGGATCCTTGGTCTGAAAGTATACTCTTGTAATGGGACTTGTATTATTGGTGAGTTGAGAAACTCACTTGGGTAGCTAAGTATTGTTAATGTTTAGTGAGTTGTAGACCGAGGGTGTTGCCTTGATTGAGTTGTAAATCGAGGGGGACGTGTCTTCTTAATTGAGCTTTTTTGTAAGCTTACCTTCGAGGTACTCAAGGGAGCCGAGATTGAGGATGGGAGCCGAGATTGAGGACCTAGTTGTACTTCTTAAGTGTGTGTGTGTGTGTGTGTGTGTGTGTTTGTGTGTGAGCGCACGCGTGCGAGAGAGAGAGAGAGAGAGAGAGAGAGAGAGGAGGGGGGGGGGGGAGGAGGGAAGATCTCACATTATTACATGGAGAAATGAAAGGGTAAAATTTTCAATTTATGTATCATGTATGTTACAATGTCATTGAACTCTTCCTTACACCCGAATTTGAAGTATAAGAATAATAAGAGTTACAAGGAGTAAAATAGGGTAAATTTCACTCTCCCCTACTCTCCCTTACCCCTCTCACTTCATTCCCAAGTAAGGGTAAGGACGAGTAAGCACCCTCCCTAACCCCCCAAAGAAAAATATTTATATTAAGTTTCTAGTTTTGAATACGGTTACAGTTTGGAGGTATGACTGTTCAAAATTTTGATTATTAAACCGAAAATTCAACTCGATTAGACTCTCAACTCATGAACACTCTTAATATTCTCCAATCGACGATACTAGTGGTTATAATATATGAGTAGTTATTGGTTAAAAACATTAACTATAAATTTATATAATTATTTATGTTATTATATTATTGTTAAATTGGTTTTGAAAATATTCTTATAACAATATTGATAAAAGATTATGTTTAAAATTCATGGTCAAACTAGGACAATATAACGGCAAAAAGGTAAAGTGAATAATATTATAAGGGTGCGTTTGGTTGGTCAAAAACCCACGGGGAAATGGTCAATTTTCCCAGGTTGACTTAATTTCCCCATGTTTGGAAATAGGTTGACTATGGGAAAAATTTTACGGCGGGCCCACCATTTCATACAATTTCCTAGGGAAAATTTTCCTTAGGGGGCCTAAGGGAAATTTTTCCTGAGGAAATCTTTCCCATGGAAGACTTCCCATGGAAAATTTTCCCTGGGAAAAATTTCCCTAAGGTTTCTACCAAACACTCTCTAAGTTAGAAACCATGCCCCTCAATTTATCATTTTAGTTTTTTGAAGTGCTAGTACTTTTACTTTGATTGTCATTGGCATTAATTATATACTTTTAAAATACATTTTAATAAGAATATATTGTATTATAATATAATAATATATAGAGGTTTTCTATTACAGTTGAAATGAAAAATATATTTTACTTTTCAAAAATCAAAATTAATTATATATTAATGCTTAATGTTATTTGTTGTAATTAGTAATGACGTCCATTGATATACAATATTTCTTTACAAAATTTAATATTTTAAACAATATTCTACTATTATTGGAACTTTTTCAACTATATAGTTGAAAAGTCTAAAGTACCATTAATTCTACCGTAAAAGATTGAAATTAATATATTTTGATTGATATAATTTGTTGCAATAATTAATGATATCGATTAACACATAAATTTTTTAATCGAATGTGATTTATCTTAGTTAAATCAATAATAACAAACTTTCAATTACCAAAACTCAACTATGATAGAATTTTTCATAATAGTAATCTTATACATATAGCATATTAGATTAACAAAGTAACCGTGAAAACTTTTTAAATCGAATATAATCAAATGAGATCACTAATGGTGCGTTTGATAGTTTCTCCGGAAAAACTTTCCCAAGAAAGACTTTTCCTAGCCCTACTTAAGAAATTTTTTACTGAGATTATGAGGAAATTAATGAGTCCTACATTAAAACTTTCCTACATAATAAAGAACCAAATATGAGAAAGTTTATCAACTTTCCTAGAAATGTTCATCAACCAAACGCTATATAACATATAGTGACATTTTGTGTTATAGAAAAGTTACCTTGGGGAGGAGGGTGAGTAGAGGCTTGCCAAAGGGATCCATAAGGAGGACATGGTGTTTATTAACAGCCCCGAACGAGTCAACTCGGAACAGAATCTCACCTTTGGAGTCATACACGATGAATCCGTCACCTTTGCTAAACAACGACGTTTTGTGTATGGTTAACTCGGTGTCACCCTCGTAGCAGTACCTCTCTGACACCACCACTTCTTTTCTGGCCACAACCTTCACTGCTACTTCACTCATCCCTCGCCTCTTTTTCACCACCTCTAGCTATTTACTCGATCTCTCTTGAACCGTATTTATCAAACCTCCTTCAGGAAAAAAAAAATAGAACTTATTCTATAGATATGGTAATTTTGTGTAAATCTGAACCAACAAGAATTTGAATTTGAGGACAACTTTATGCGTCAACCTCAGTAGATGTTTATTAGACAGAAAGAATCGGCAAGTTACGTGTTTGAGACAATATAAAAGGTGATATTATGTCTTATGGTATGAATGAGTGGGCTGCCTCAAACTTTCTTTCAAATGATATTGTTATCTTCATTTTTTTTAATGACTGATACTTTAATCAAATTTTTTAGTCGCATGATATATTATATGCCACTCCATCTATAGTTTTAATATAATTTTTTCCCATTTACTATTTTTTTAATTACTTTTTTCCATAAAAATAGAAAAAATAAATGAGAAATATATATATATAATTTAATATTAATACTTCATAGATTTTTTATATAACACAATACAAATTAAGTCATTAATTTTTAAAATTTTAAAATTTTAATTAAAATGATAATTATTATGGAACAAAGGACTATTATTTATTATTTCATTTCTTGAAACTCATTTTTTTTCTTTTTAGCGAAGGAAGGAAAATGGGTGATATTTTATCAATCAAACTAGGTTGAATGGTCTATCATATCTTTTTGGCCGCCAAGTAGGAACATACATACATACATACATACATACATACATATATATATGTGTGTATACATACATACATACATACATACATACATATATGTATGTGTGTGTGTGTATACATATACATATACATGTATATGTGTGTATGTGTGTGTGT
The DNA here is from genome assembly GCA_029582165.1 of Portulaca oleracea. Lineage (NCBI taxonomy): Eukaryota > Viridiplantae > Streptophyta > Magnoliopsida > Caryophyllales > Portulacaceae > Portulaca > Portulaca oleracea. The sequence goes on from CM055893.1 coordinate 523,455, forward strand.
GAAAATTGTATTATAATAATCTCTATTTTATTTTTGGATTCTAGTGTTCTTTAAAAAAAATAATACCGTATTCTGGTGGGACACTACCAAATTAAGTGTCAATTACTCGGTGGAAAGTTGACGTGTACTAGCAGGAGTGTGTTCGATATGTTAGTTGTCCACCGAGTCACTGCCACTTGATTTAGTGCTATCCCACCAAACAACAATTTTATTTTTTTAGGACCACCAGAATCCAAAAATAAAATAGGGATTATAAGTATACAAAAGTTGAAAGTATGGATTATTAGAATCCAATTTTCTTATGATACTTTTTCTCTTTCCTCCAAGAGTCTCTCTATGATTTTTAGGCAGTTTGTTTGGCGATCTAATCGAGTCTCTCTGCCATTGAGGGGGAGGGGGGATTCGATTCCAAATACTAATTCCATGGGCTCTAATTCATTGCGAGTCCCGTCCATTCATCCAGCATTGAAGAAACAAAATTCTTTGATTTGGCCGAGGTCTCAATCACATAATCAAGCAATTGCATAGAAGGTTAATCAAGGCAATCCGCTTGGGCATGATGCTTCGGCAGCTTCTTCTACTGAGGTACCTCCAATCCTACTTCGGAATTTGTTTCCCTTGTGGATCCTAATGAGTTTTTGGTTTTAAATATGTTCCTCCCACTTCTGTTAATGGTCTTTTATGTGCCAAGATTACAGCTGATGATGTCTCTCATCCAATTATGAATAATACTGTTTTGTGTTGTATTATGAGTGTATCACTTAAATTCAAGGAGATGGATGATTGTTTTAAGGAGATATGGGCGGCTTATAATAATGAGAAACTTGTGTTGGGTTGGCGTGGTACATGTATGGTACCTTCTTGAAGCTTCCAGGGTTCCTTTTTTCGCCCTCGTGGCCTAGGTTAAGAGGGTCACTTCCCGACCTCCCACGGAGATTCAGTTTCACTTCGACCTGGGCGCGGGCAGGATGACCACGACCATCCATTGGATGGGCTGAGATGACCTCTAAGGAGGCTTCTTTTCCTATTGGCACGAATAACAAAGACGAGAACCGAAGGGAAGGTGCAATGGATAAAGGAAATAATGTTTGGAGGGTCAGCAGGGTTGTCACGGGTGTGACTCTCATAGTCACGACCGTGACAAATAGGCTGGGGTGCCTTGGCTGGAAGTCAGGGCGTTGCGGGCACGCCTACCCTGGTCGCTACCGCGACCCTTTTCCTCCCCATGCCTTAGCCATTTTTTATGGAGTTTTGTCCCAAAGGATGTCACGATTGCGACGAGCTGGAGCTCCCTAGACGTTACGATCGCGACATAGCTGTCACGACTATGACACTTTTCATCACATCTAGCGTCGCGCCCTCGACAACCAGCGTCGCGCCGGCGACAATCTGGGTCACGATTGTGATGTAACGAAACCATTTTGAAGTGAAATTCATCCCTCACCCCGTCGCATTCGTGACTGTCGCCGTCCCGCTCGCGATAGACATCCCTGGAAGTTTCCCCTTGTTCAAGCCACCGTGTCACGGCTATTACCTATTGTCTCTCTTGTGCAAAAACTACAAAGAACCCTAAGCCAAACATAATACCAACTACAAAAGATCCTAGCTCCATAAAATCTTTCAAAACACAATATGTCCCTCACCCTTTCTCTTGGTATGGAACACCCCAATGATCCTAACCGAGAGGATTCAAGTCGATGTCAAAGGACACCCATGAGTTCCTCTCTCGAAGAGGCCCATAACCCAAGCTACGAGAGTCGGTTCTCGCGAATTGAAAATATCCTTGATGTTATCACAAGCGACTTGCACAAATTGATGCACACCTCCAGGTTTGATCTCAACCTGCGAGATGAGAGAGACATTCCCATAGTCCTATCCGTCCTCCTCCGAATTTTGAGTCAAGAGATGATGATAGAAGCTCCATTCACATGTTTTGTAGAAGGGGAAGAGATAAGCAACCCCCAAGGGATGACCTGCATGACATCAAAGTCGAGCTGCTCCAATTCAACAGTTCCTTTGATCCAGATGAGTATTTGGAATGGGTACAACTGGTGGAACACATCTTTGAGGCCAAGGGATATAGCGATGAGAAGGCGTTTAAGTCGGCGAGCTTGAAACTAATGAAGATGGCATCCTTGTGGTTTGAAAGAGTAAAGGTGCAACGAGCACCAGATGGTCGAAGGAAAATTGCCTCGTGGGAAAATTTCAAGAAGCTTATGAACAAGATATTTCTATCGAGTACCTACAAGCTAGATATTCTTCAAAGACTCTTTGCCCTTGAGCAAGGGAAGAGAAGCGTAATTGAGTATATATTCAGGAGTTTGAGCAGTTATGGATCAAGAGTGATCTTCAAGAATCGTGGGAACAAACTATAATGCGGTTTTAGAACCATTTATCTCCCTCGATCGTCAAAAAGGTTGAGATACAAGTGTATCACTCATTGGATGAGTTCTGCAACATTGCTATAAAGATTGAAAGAAGGAGGAAGGAGAAGGCTAGTGCTAGGCCTTTCCACCGTCCTTTACCCCAAGGCCAAGTGTAACGACCCAAATTTTTTCCCATGTCATCTTGATGTATGTGCAGCTTAAATGAATCAGATTGCAACTGAGTTGGACAACACCAATTCACTTCCTTAGGCCTTGTTGGTTCAACTTAAGCTTTTCTAAGGAAGGAAAAGCATCAAGGAAAGAAAGATAGACTTGTGCTTCTAACTGTTACAGACCACACCTATAGTGAGAATACACAAGGGAAATACTTAACTCACACCAGAAGCTACAGACCACACCACTTCAAGTGCAAATCAAGCTCTACTACCACCTACTAAGCTTGCCAAGGTTTAGTTACAGTCAAGTAGAATCGAGAGTTGTTAGATACTCATAAACAAAGAGAAGCAAAGTTCCACCAATTTCATAAACTCAGATGGTTTGAAATGGATACAGAAGCTAAGCTAATATACATCAAGCAAGCAAGTTGCTGCCTTGCTAAACCGAGCTAATGAGGTTTTCTAATGATGAAGAAACCTCTAATCAGTCTTCTTAATACATAATTACATCATAATGAGCTACTTAGAACTAATATTATACATAACTACAGAGATTAGAACCAAAATAAGACAACAAATGGAAAATTGATGATGACTTCCTCTGATTAGTCCACCACCTGCCTCAGCATGCATTTTCATCTTTCACTCGTGCATAATTGTTACCTGGGCTGCTGGAAGCTGTTGTAAATAAGAGTTACTAAAGGTAATACTCGATCAAGGATGGAAAATGACCAAATAACCTCAATAAAATATGAAATTCCCTTATTTATTTTCAGCTTGCTCTACCAGTGCCCTTACTGGGTTATAGCTGCTGTAGAAAATGCCCAAGGACTTCAGTTGGCTGCACTCTTCGATCATAGGTACTATAGACATCAAGGAATACATACAAACTAGTAGCTCTCATTGCCTTACATCATACAGCTTGCAGAAGTCATAGGAACCCTGCCTGACAGGTTGGGGTTCAGCCAAAACTCGGCTAAAACAACTGAGTATTGTTCTAAGGCCAAGCTGCTCCTTCACACCTGATCCTGGGGTAGATAGATGCCTTACTTTCAAGCATACATAACTCCCCTAAGACCTATCTCCCAATTCTTCCTTATTGCTGTTGAATGAGGGACTTAATCCCTCCTGAATTTCCAGTTAAATCCCATGAAATGCAGGATCTGCTTGGAATATCAGGTGGGAAAGTCCACCCTTGGTTTGTTGCTTGATCCTTGGCTGTAACTGAATGTGAGAGATCTCCATAACATCTCAGATATATTCTTAGTCTCATTTTTAAATTAGTACTTGAGTTCATAATCTATGTATGTCCATGTCATATGAGTTCATGTAATCCATAAAGATCCATAATATGCATGTATCTCAAGTGTCTTATAAGTTGGCCTCTTTCTTATTAGGTTCATTTATTAAGGTCATATTATGGGTTATGTGAGGCCAAATGGGGCTTACCTTCTTAAGGAGTATGGTGGATAATCCTCACTACAATACTCCTAAGGAAGGGCTCCCATGACTCCAACAATTCCCTTAAGTCAATATTATTATTAATGTCATCTTATGGGTTAAGCAAAGCCTTTACATGTAGGATTGTGGTACTAATTTTAGCTAATTAATATAAGTTTTCAGGATACCGAAAACCTCAAGGAGATCAAGGTATGGAGATCAAGATTTTCAACCCTAATAGAATATGTGTTAAGTGTCTAAGAGAGGGTCATAAGGGCTGAAAATCATTCTATTTATGCAATTTTTTATTTAGTTACGTTGATTATTTATACTTAATAAGGCTTATGTTTCATGTTTACATGCTATATATGGTTGGGTATGTTATAATCTCCATACTTAGTTTCGGCTAATCCATATTTTTGTCCCCCCTCTCAGGTACTAATACTTCTAAGGAGGCATGATGTTGAGAGATCTTCAAAGGAAAAGGAGGCACGGAGGCTAAGGCATGATGATGGGAACCAAAGGCTTCCTTCAAGAAGGCATGAATAAAGACTAAAATTAAGTACATGTAATTTCTATTTCTACTATAACATGAACTCTAGTTTACTTTTCATTACTAAAGAGCGTACATGCAAAGTGACTATTTCCCTCCCCTACTACAAATCACCTAAATAATGGACTAAGGAAGAAAGCTTAAGCTATGGGTGCATCTCCTTGGGGGTTATGTAGTGAGGACCACCCATCTTACTCCCTAGGTAAGATAAGCCCCATTTGGCCTAAGCTTAATCCATAACATGACCTTATTTAGAAGTCTTTAATTTGAACATGATCATTACCAAGGCACTTGATTATGTATGGACTTTATGGACTCATATGGATGTTATGGACGTGCATGACCTTTTATGGAAATATGGACTCAAATGGACCATATGCACTCATGTTACTAACCACACTAAATTGGTAACTAAGACAATATAACACATACTAAAAAAAAGTACAGACGTTACACAAGTCCCGTGATTTCGCCTAGGCCACAGGATACTCCAAGAAATACAAGACTATGGAGTTGTTGGACAATATTGTACCGAACTTTTCTCTTGGATAATAATATATTGTACTTTAAAGGCGTGAGACAATAATACCATCAGAGCGATACTGGTGGTGGTTGATTCGGTGGCGGTCTTACATGGTAGATTAAGGAGCAAAAAAATAAAAATTTTTACTAAATTAATATCATGTCAGCAAATCCAAATAAACAAAGATGAATTATATACTTTTTAAGAAAAATAACATTGTTACGTTAGAAGAAATGCAGAGTAATGCGTTACTTTTCTTAAAATAAAATAAAATTCATTTGTACTCGCTGACATGACATTAATTTAATCAAGATTTTAATTCTTTTTCCACCATATATGATGGTCGTTGAGTTAGCCACTGTCGAAATCGTTCGAGGTTCATTATTTTCCAATCCTCCCCCCTCCCACCAAAGTAATGTATATTGTTGTCCAAGAAAAAAGTTCGGCGCATTATTATCGAACATCCTCAAAGTATAAAATACAGTATATTAATGTTTACACACACACACATACACATGTATGTTTCCAGATCATCTCTCTCACAAGCATCACGACCTTGACTTTTAAGGTATCACACATAGTTCGTAAGTCATTAGTGCCAATAGAAAGATTGATGAGCATTTCCCTTGTCCCTAAGGAACTTCCAGCCCATATTCTTTGCACAATATGGCAATCTCGAGGGAGATGAGAAGTTGTTTCTACCTAATTCCACAAATACACCCATCGTCTTGAGTCATACATCTGACTTATCTCTCTTGTCGTTCCACCAAAAAAAGGCAGCGATGATACTATTAATTTTGTTGGCAAATTTTTTTGGGATCTTCATGACTGATAATAGGTGTTGGTTTAAGGAGGTGAGTGTCGAGTTGATGAGAATCAATCGAGCTGTAGGGGATAGCTTTTTCGCTTTCCACCTTGGAGTCTCTATTGAATAATGTCAATGACGAAGCCAAACTGTGAAGTTTTGTTCTTCTTCATTATTTTGGGGGGGGGGGGGGACCCCTACGTATTTACCAAAATCATCTACATTTCAAACCTAAAAATCGCCGCGAGCCCCATTTTTCATCATCGGCGGTATCAGGAGAGACCATAATAGCAGATTTTTTGGCGTTGATTGTTTGGCATGAGATCAAGTTGAAGGAGTCGATTACTCTTTTAAAGATAAAGTTGCTTCTGTATCAACTTGGTAAAAAACAAGGAATCGTCAGAGAAAAGGATGTGGGATAATTTTAGTCCTCTCCTTGTGATGTTGATTCCCTTTATGTTACCAATGTACTCCTCCTTGAATAGGTAGCGAGACAAAACTTCCATGCATAAAATGAAGAGATAAGCGGATGGGGGATTTTCCTGCCGCAACCCAACTTTCGCAGAGATAGTTCTAGTACTTTCTCCATTCACTAAAACAGTGAACCCATTTCGGTGAAAAGTTGAATTTCTATAGCATTTCTTTCAAAAAACTCATTTGATGCGATAATATGTTTCACTCATATCCACCTTCAAGTTTGCGCACTTCTTCTCTGTCTTTTTCTTTTGTCTAGGAAAAAGTAGGGATGTTCATCGGTCCCGGACTGGACCGAATTGGACCGATGATTGAACTAGAGGACTAAGCTGGACCGAGGACTGAACCGAAAAAAGTTCAGTCCGGGTCTGGACTGACCGAGCTTTGTTCGATCCAGTCCTCGGTCCAGTCCGGAATGGACTATACATAAGGAAACCCTATAATTTTAGTAACTTCAGTCCTTCAGTTCGGTCCATGGACTCGACCAAGGACCGAACATCAAATTTTTTTGGACCGTGGACTGGAACGAACTTCTCTTGATCCAGTCCAGTCCAGTCCTCGGTCCAGTCCGTTCCAGTCTCTTTTTCGGTCCAGACTAGACTATGAACAGCCCTAGGAAAAAGAGCTCCATCAACCACGAGACAATTGTCCATGATCAGTCTTCCTTTATGGACAAATTATGAGATTCACCGATGTTTCTTTGCATGATAAACCTCAATCTGTTGACCAAACATTTCACTATAATTCTATAGGTAACATTGCAGAAGCTGAACGGGCGATAATCTTGGACAGTTTCATTCTGCTGCTTCTTTTTGATAAAGATAATTTGGGTAAAAGTTAATCTGTTTCAGCAAAATACCTGCATTAAGACTAGCTTGAATTGCCCGCGTAACAAGATCGCCAATTATGTGCCAATGCCTCTAGAAGAAGAAGAAAGGAGAGATGTCATTAAGCTCTAGTGCTGAATCTGTTTTGATTTGAAATACAACCTTTTCAATTTCTTCCATTGAAAAGTGTTGATTTGAGAAAGCCCAATCACGCGTGTCCAATTATTAATGACATATCATGTAAGAAATTATCAGAGAGTGATATTCAACACTGTGAAAGATAAAATTATCACAATTAAATTAATATTTGATTGAATGAGAGGAGTATTTTTTTTACCCACATTGTATTTTTCTTCCTCCACCCTTTGTTTGCCTTGAAAACTAACAAAATAAAGGCGCACAGAGTTTACAGTCAGACCGAACTCGGCACTCCGACACGAGTCAACGACGTACGTACCCTCCATTTTTCTTCCTCCTCCATTTCTCTGCATTCAACACCAAACCAAAAGTTGATCTCTAATGGTGGGTGGATCGCCATGGGAGTCGATGATGCCTGGTCCTCCCGGGAAGAGCAACGGCGGAGCAGCCGACATCTCCACCGCCGGCCTCCTTGCTTTGGCCGCCGGCAGCTCCATCTCCGTCGTCGACACTCGATCCATGCAGCTTGTCACCGCCATTCCTCTCCCTCCACCTTCTTCATCCTCTTCCTCTCTCTCCCCCTTCGTCACCGCCGTCCGATGGGCTCCTTACTCCCTCCTCCGTCAGATCGACATCATCTCCGCCACCGCCGACGACCACCACCTCCTTCTCGCCGCCGGTGACCGCCAGGGGAGGCTGTCACTTCTCGATCTCCGTTCCAGGTCTCCCATTCTCTGGTTTGACACTCCGAGTAAGCTCGGAATTCAGGACATCTGCTGGATCCAATCCGCCATGGATTCATGGACAATCGCCGCCATTCATGGACCTCACCTTCTCTCTCTCTACAGCGCTGCTACCAGGAGCTGTTTCTTCCAATACGACGCAGGATCGGAGTTCCTTTCGTGTGTTCGTCGGAACCCTTTTGATTCCCGCCAATTCTGCGTTCTGGGTTTGAAAGGGTTGCTTTTGGTTATCAAGGTGTTGGGGGAGAATGAAAACGACGTCGTGGTGCAGGAGCTTCGTGTTGGGACTGATTCAACTGAGTTGGGGAAGATGGAGGTTGATTTGAATGGGTCCAATTCGATTGGTTCTTCGCCGGTGTCGGCCATATTTCCGAATTACCCGGCGAAATGTGCGTTTTCGAATGAGTGGCGGCATATCTTGTTCGTGTCGTTTCCGAGGGAGCTGGTGGTGTTTGATTTGCAGTATGGGACGGCGTTGTTTCGAGCTACATTGCCTCGAGGTGGAAGGTTTCTGGATGTCTTGCCCGATCCGAATACTCACCTACTATATTGCTTGCATATTGATGGCAAGCTTAGCACTTGGAAGAGACGACAGTCAGTTTACCCTTCTTCCTCTTAACTTTGATATTATTGTTATTAGTGCATGATCATCCTTAATTCTAGCTTTCTTTACCTGTCAATATATATATATAGTAGGCTAAATTTAGATAATTGAGGGGACACCTTCTTCTTAGTTAGAAGTTGTCCTCCTACTAGTTAGGGGTACATATTGTGAATTTGAAGGACTTTAACGCTGTGATCGATTGGGTGGAATCTGGGATACCATGGACTGGAACTCATCAAAAACCCGCCATAATAGACCTACAACCAAGGTTGTTAGAATCAGGATTCTAACTCGGATCCATGGGGTAATTAGGATCGGAATTAACCCAGGTAGGATCACGGATCGGAATGTAGATGGTGGAATCGCATTGAGGATTTTGGATCATAAAATCGTAGGATCGTAGATTAGGATCGGGATTTTAATAAACCCACTCCTCTTGCTGTACCAGCCATACCTCTGGACTCCATACTTAATTACTTAGTCTCTATAACTTTTTTCCCACAAAGGATTTGCTTCTATAGCAAACCTCCAAAACCATTCACCTTTAAGAGCCTGAGCCTCATTCATTTGAGGAAGGTCTCTAACACCCGCCCAATCCATGCTCAGTTTTAGGGCCCCAATTTACCCTATGAAAACCCTTATTATCGTCCCTGTTTGACCAAAATAAATTCCTTGGTGTCTCTAACTCAATATGCTGATTGTTTTTGTAATAATTAATTATTTACAAAATCACATTGCCAACATACCTTCAGTATTTAAAGTGCTTTCTGCTTCTCTCATTATGCTGCAAATAAGCCTCACCTCTTTCTTTGACATCAATTTATATAATTAGTTTTACATTTTAGTAGGCAAATCATAATGTCATAGGATTACATTTCTTTATCAATTGATGGTAAAAATATTGGAGTTATAAGAATTTTGAAGATTTTGGGTATCTTTTGATAAAAATAGGTCAAATAGGGTAAGATTGGGTAAATTTACATGGGGCATAGATAATGGTAATTTAACTAAGCAAATAACAAGGTTGTAATCAAAATATATCGCAGCATCAAAAATATAAAATCTAGAACTTAATAATATTTCAATTTCGGAATCGCTCTAGACTGAAGCGTAACGAGTAATGATAATAATAATAATAGAAAAAAGGAAGTCACGTATAATAACAATATTTCCATAGTTTACTTCTTCAGTCTACTCTTTTTAGAACTTTTTCTTTTTCCATTCAAATTTGATAACTATTTTTACTTCAACAATTGTTGATGTGATCTGGTTCTTAAGTATTAATATTTCAATCATTTACTTTCTTCCGTTTGACCTATGCTTGAGCATGTCTAATATTTTCACTAATGAACAGTTTTATCCTTTTCAAGGAAACCATTACAATTATCGTTTTCATTATTACCTTTGTTGTAAAATTTTTTAGTATGTTTCATTTAACTTTCAACATACATTAGTCTCATTTTGTTCAATTATCTCCAAGCTAGTATCTTTAATTTTATATTGGAGATCCAAAACTAATATCTTTAATGAGAGAAGGAGAATGATAACCTTTGTTCAAATTGGTGCTTAACCAATATGGTTTCATTTTTAGGAAAAACCCTTGTACAGTTGCTTAAACTTCTTCACATTAAACTTAATAACTATTCAAATTATTTAAGGTCCTACTTCCTAGATATTAAGTACCTAATTCAATTATCTCCAAGCTAGTATCTTTAATTTATTATCATGCTTTACCTCAGGAAGCTATGGGAGAACATCAGAATATTGGTTAATATGATATGCATTTGTTTCTTCTTTGAATGTCCACAAAGTCACAAAGACAATCAAGCTTTCGTGCAATGAAGTCAATTTTTTTTTAAATGCCTGAGCGTTTCTGTGATTGACCAGCCTGTTCAAGGCTTTGTATCATTTGATATCGCAGGTCAAATTCATGGGTTTGGTTTGTGCTAATTTTACATTTTTGCTATGTATCCCTTGCCACACTATGCCATGTTGGGATGAAATGCTAATTTTATTTATTTATTTTATGTATTCTCGCAGAGGTGAACAGACATATACAATGTGTGCAACTCAAGAATTGATGCCCTCAATTGGAAACTCTGTCCCTCCTCCCTCTATTCTTACCACTGTTCTTAGTCAAGCTGACTGTGCTCTTCAAGATGTTGGCAGGATTTATTCTGATGTGCCTCATAGTCCTTTTAGCGAGGAAGACTTTGATAATCCTTTTGATTTCTGTGATGAGTCTCTGCCTGCATCAAAGACTCATTTAATCTCGATTTCTGATGATGGAAAAATATGGAACTGGCTTTTAATTTCTGATGGCCTTGATGATGCTCCCAAAGATACAACAAAGTTGAAGGTGGCTTCAACTAATAATGGATCACAGAGTTCTGAGACATCCATTGACAGGGACGCTTCCGAGAGATCTGTTACTATCCAATCTGATCGTGTGAAAGGAAGAGAACGTTCATCTAATTTAAATGTCTTCCCCGAAGGAGTCGTGTTTAAGGTTTGTGATAGTTTTGTGATCTAGGATTTGATATATTTTCTTAGTACATCTGATTTATTATTCCTTGGTACTCTTTGTTAAATAAAAGATTAATGAAAATTTTGGATCTATTAGTCAGCAGATTGGCCATTCTTTAGCGGCATTTCATTTAGTCTAATGGTGTAAATTGTTATTGCCAGCGATGACCTTACACTGTCACTTAGTCGTTCTTTTACAATGACTGATCCAATGATTATTCTCAACCTTTGTTTGCCATTATCATATCGCTTAAAAGATGTTACTCATTTCCATCACCTTCTATAATTATTGCTTGAACATGGGGGACTAGCAAATCCCATGCAAGCAAGATCCTTCCGTTGGTTACGCGCCTACGCCATGATCTGGATGGAAATCTAAATATCTTTTGAAAGGGGGTAGATTAACTCTTGTGAAAAGTGTTCTCTCAAGCATTCCCACTTACTTCCTTTCTCTTTTCTCTTTACCTTCCTCAGTGGCTATTATGTTGGAAGAAATTCAAAGGAAATTTATGTGGGGTTCTTTTGGGAGTGATTTCAAGTATCACTTGGTGAGATGGAACATTGTGAAGCAATGTATTTCAATGGGGGTTTTTGGTGTTAGGGATTTAAGAGTGTGCAATATGGCTCTTTTAGGTAAGTGGCTAAGGAGATTTATGAATGAAAAGGAAAATCTATGGAGGAAGGTGGTTACAATCAAATATGGTGAAGCGGGTTGTGGTTGGGTTCCTTTATCTTCGAGGGGCTTTGATGGTTGTAGTCTTTGGAAACTTAGGGATGGGAGCATTTCGTCACTCAAGTTTCTTTTGTGGTGGGTGATGGTTCGACCATTTCTTTTTGGCATGATCGTTGGTGCAGTGAGAATTCTTTGAAAGATCTGTTCCCTAGTCTTTATGGTCTTACATTGGATAGAAATGCTTCCATTGCCTATTATAGGGAACAACTTCATGGGTCACCTGCTTGGTCTCCCATTTTTGTGCAAGATGGTTTTGCTGATGAAGATTCTTAGGCTAACTTCTTTAAGATTCTTAATGAGGCCCCTTTAGGAGTCTCTTAACAAGACACGGTGAGATGGAATTCGAGCAAGAACGGGATATTTTCTATTAGTTCCTCTTACATAAAACTTCTTAAGCCACAAGGCCCACAACCTTCTTCGTTGTATTGTTTGGAGATGGTCCTTTTCCTTCCACCATTATTTTGAAGTCTTTGGCTTTGAAGGTTGCTTTCTTCATTTGGGAGGCGATGCATGGTAGCATCTTGACTTATGATAATTTACAAATGAGGGAGGATTTTGGCAAATAGATGCTTTATGTGCAAGGGGGATCTTGAATCACCGGATCATTTATTGCTTCATTGATACTTTCCTTGATTTTTGTGGGAGCTGGCTTTTGGTTGCCTTGGTGTTACTTGGGTTGTTTCCTGTTCAATTAGGAATCATCTTCTTACATGGGAGGGTGTCTTTGGCAGGAAACCAAAGAAAAAGATTGCCTTGGTTGTTCCACATGTGATTTTTTGGAGTATTTGGAGAGAGAGGAACCGAAGGGTTTTAGAGGGTTTGGAAACTCCTCTTTAGCGATTGAAGGACCACTTCATTAAATCTCTCTTCTTTTGGGTTAATAGGAAGACTTGCTGTTCTTTGGATGTGATAGATTTTGTGGATAGTCTTTAATTTGGTTGTACATAACTTTGTAGATACTTGTGGGGCATCTGTTCTTTGACCTTATGATTAATCTATATTTATATATTCCTATAAAAAAACAATTACTATTAAAAATTTGAGTACCATCATGGTTACATCTGTGGTTTGGCTGCACTGCAGAAGGACCCCCTCCCTTAGGGGCAATCTACAAGGTCGGATTCTTGGAGTTGATGACTATTGCTATGTTATATTGCTTTTGAAGGGTTTGATGCTTAGTTACCTCAAATATGCCTGGAGAAATTTTTCCTTCTATGGATTGCTTGCTTGGGTACTTCTAGCTGTTGCCCCTCTTGCAAATAGCTATTTCTATATCATGCTTCTAATCAATGATCTTGTAGCTAATTATTCTCAAACTTGCTTCGTGAATATTTTAGTTTTATGGAGAGTGCTACTTTCTACAGAGCATTGTCATGACCAAAGCCCTGTATATTCTCACTCATGAAAAGTTTTGAGATCTATCGATTGAATTTTGTATTGACGGCAGGAACTGGTAATCTTAGTTGATTACTGAATTGTTTCTTCCTTTCTCTGTTGTTCAAGACAGTCATTTGTGTTATCTTTATGGTTTATTGCACCCTAGACGCGTGATTCGTTGTATTGCTGTCTTACTCTCTTACCATTGCTTGAATGGATATAATTCCTGGTCTGATTAATGTTCTCAATGTTTACAGCTGTTGGATTATATTTGCATGCTGATGGGCTGATTCACCTTGCAGATAATCTTAGTTGGACAGCTTCATCTTCTTTCTTCAACTGTTACTACACTTGCTGTTCCTTCTCCTTCATTGATGGCTACTGTGGCCCGTTAGTTCGTTTCCATTAGTTTCTTTATCTTTTTCATGAGGTTGATCGTTGTGGAATCCCTGGCATAATTGAGTTTTATTTTATGTTTTCTTGAAGGTGGTGGGAACCATCCAGCTGCGACAGTTCCACTTGTTGCTTTAGGTACGCAAAGTGGCACAATCGAGATCATTGATGTCTGTACCAATGCCGTTGCAGCTTGTTTTTCTGTTCACAGTGGGCCGGTTCGTGGATTACGGTGGCTTGGAAATTCTCGACTGGTTTCTTTTTCTTATACTCAGGTAAATAGTATTGTGAACTGTAGTCTTCACTGGTCTGCTAGTGCACATTTGCTTTATATGGAAGGACTTGATTAGTCCACTCTAAACTTTTTATCTAGTGTGACTGTTTATGTAAGCTTCTAAAGTTTCATTCTTTTAGATTTTCTTGTGCATTTGTCGCTGTTCTCTACCTTTATGTAAGTTTGTTAAGCCAACTAGATGAGGTGGCAAAATTTTCTTTGCCACTGCCCATGCAATTTTTTGGTTTTTATGGAGGAAAGAAATAGGAGAGCTTTTTATTGGGTTGAAATCTCAATTGAGTGAGTAAAGGATAAGTGGCTAAAGAATTTATTCTTTGGAAGGAAGAGGTTTTTTTTGTTTGTCTTTTTAACGTAAATGATTTTGTAGATAGCTATCTGTGGTTGTAATTAGCTTTTGTCGACGCTCACAGGTAAATGAAAAGACTGGCGGCTATAATAACAGGCTTGTTGTAACCTGTGTAAGAAGTGGGCTTAATCGAATGTTTCGGGTAAATCAAAAGCCAGAAAGGGCGCCGATAAGAGCTCTGAGAACTTCCTCATCTGGAAGGTTGTTTCTGGATCTGATATTTGGCTTGCATCTGAGATATTCTTTTCTATTTGATTGTTTGTTCTGTGGTTGAAATACTCTTGTTACAGCAGGAATGGAGTGATAAGCTTAGAATTTAGAACTCCCTGTTTTCTTGTTGATTATGTTTTTTTCCGCCGGGGGGGGGGGGGGGGGGTGTCTGCTGTTAGGTTGAGATGAATTGCGTTGCAGATTGGAGGCACATTAGTTAACAATATAATTTATTCTTCTGACAATCCTGGAGAAATATTATGAAATGTCAATGTTAATGATGACATGGTATGCGCTCATGGAGAAATGGAATGTGTTTGCTGTGTCTAAAGTTCTGCGCCAGAAATTTCATGTGGCCTCTAAGAGATTAGTCATCGACTATTTGCATCTTGAAAACCTTAATTGCATATTTTCGTATGTGGGTGTGCCCTTGAAGAGCCATGGAGTAGGAGGATTTGGTCTCTTGGCTCTTAGTTCAAAACATGGCAATTGATAATAAGAGATACATGATCTGTTGGTTTGTTGCATTCTAGGCTTTTCTAGGTGATTGTTTAAGAATCAAAAGTACTGCTATGCCTTGTCAGCGTTACTTTGATAGTTGAAACAGACTAGCATGGATCCATTTTTTGTGGCATTTTCGAAAGGATGCTTATTTTGTTTTGAGTACCTCTATCAAATCACTCATTACATTTCTTGGGTGGTGATCTGAAGCTTGGACCTAAAATTTCAGTGACCTCCTTGGGGTTGCTGCTGGTTGTTGACTTCGTCAAGATCACAAAGTTCTCAACAGATGCGACATACTCATCTTACTGATGTGATGAAACAGTTCTCGGTAAAACAAGTCCAGTAAAATTGATGTTAGCACACCCTGTCTGTTCTAGCATTTAATTGTAATGTCTACTGGTGATTTGCTTTGCAAATTATGCAAGCTCTTCATTTACTGTCTTAGGGAATGCCTAGTATAGAAGAAGCTGACATGTGCTTGCACAAGGTTCTTATTTGGTCTGCAGGAAAGCTTTCCATCTTATCAATCTTATTCACCGTAGTTGCATGCCTTTGGCCATCCATTAGCCAATGAGATAAATGAATGGTACTTCCTTGCACATGAAGGTTGCAGTAGGCTTCAAGGGTTATTAGCCTGCTTCCTTCAATTTCCCTGCCAGGAAAAGCAGTCTAACCATGACTAGAAAAAGTATTTGTATGCTATAGCTAAATAGTGATGTCATTCCCATGGCAGAAGCAGGCCCTTTTTATGAGTGAAGGCTCTAGTAATATGTCAAGAGCATTGACTGGTGGATTATAGTTAGTACTCTTGATAAGTTTTGTTATTTCTTACAGAGACAAACCTTAATACGTATTTGCTTTTACATCTGTCTGGACCTTGCATTTGGCCCTTGAAGATTTTTATACCTTGTAAAAAACAGGAATTTGATGTCATTGCTTCAGTCATCTCATTTTGTCAAGAGGTGTTGCTTTCATGTAATGAAGAGTTGAGTGAGATATTAGTGTATTACATGATATTGTGCAGTTAATAGTTATTGATGAGACTGTCAAGTCGTCAGGATGTTCATTTGTGTATATCAGTTTGGGATCAGAGTTTTTCTTTCCAACATCCAATTGGCTAACCAGGCCTACGTAGGGGGAAACTTATTCAGTAAGAGTTTAAACTAGATCTGTTTCTGGCTGGTGCTGCTGATTCTTATCTTTAACTGATTTAAGTTAACTCAGTTTTTTCCTCTTCTCTGTTGTGGCAAACTGGTAATATTCTTTATGCTTTTCATTTTATCAAATGACTTTTGGTGAGTGGATATCACTAGCAATTGACGGGCTTTGAACTGGTTGTAATTTGCAGGTATCTTTTAATTTTGTTCCGTGATGCGCCAGTGGAGGTCTGGGCGATGACGAAGAATCCAATTATGGTCAGCAGTTAAATCCTTCCATATCCATGTGGTGTTTTTCTTTTCCTGTAAATGCTCAGAAATTGTTCCGTAAATATTTGCTATAATGCTAACTAACCCTAGAACATTTGAAAAGTCTATTTATTTGCCCATTATGTTAAGCTAGGACATCCTTATTTATTAGCAATTATCCAACGGTATTTTGTTTTAGATAAGAGAAAGAGCATATACAATGCAGTACCATAGTTACCTAAATCGGTCACCCCCCCTCCGATCCCCGTTCCGGGGTCGTCGATCCCAATCGGCAATCGATACCGCCCTAGGTCGGCGAGGATCGCGACCTGGATCGCCAAATTTGAGCGATCCGATTGTCACTAACACCGGTGGCCATTTGTAGTGGAAGTTGAGGGCTTTTTGGTTGACGGAAGCTGTGAAACCAAGGGTGGCTTTTGCCGGACACCAATCACCATTTCCGGCCACCGGCACTTGAGTTTGAAAAAGACAAAGAAAAAGTCGAAAACCCTAGATCTGAAAATTGAATAACCAATTGATGAGTATTCGAGGTAGAGATTGAGGGCTTTTGATGGAGAAGGAGTTGCGATTCCACCGGCAGGGATACCTCCGGCCGGGGATAGGCTGAGAAGCTGCAGTAAAGAGAAATTTGGGGGATGTGGCTGCGGGACTTAGGGTTAGGGTTTCAGGATATAGTTATGACTTAAAACTTCTTGCACACATAACTACAGAAATAAAAGTGCCCAAGAGCCCGCTGGGCCCTACAGCACTGCTGAGTGCTGACTATAGCCTATAAATATGGAAAGTAATAAATACTAGTATTTTAAAAGTACAATTGAAACTAATAAATAATTTTAAAACAACTTATAATTAGAGGATGTTTTTATTTATCGATCCAAAAAAAAATTATCGGTGAATTCCGATCCCAAATACCGTTCCTAATGAACCTACCCCCACCGATCCGGGATTTTAAAATTTACCGATTTCGATCCTCGACCCCTACCGATCCCCGACCCTGGCAACTATGTGCAGTACTAATAGATGATGTATTGTTAGTTTTCCTACTTGGATTTGTCTTTCCTACCTCTCTAGTTGCATAAACCATGTTCATGCTAATTTTGTGGAAAAGATCCTGGGTGCTTATCCATGTGGTGTTTTCCTTTTCCTTTAAATGCTCAGAACTCATGGGTTATTGTGGAAATGACTTTAGATGACTGTATTACAGTTGGTGTAACAAAGTGTCCTAGGTGGAACAAAGTGTCCTAGGTGGAGACACATTTTTTTTTTTTTTTGCTGTTTATGAAAATGATGTTATAGATGCCTTGGAATTTTATTCATCTCTTGTCATGTTGCCAGGAGATTTTGTTCATTTGTTCTGAATTCTAGTTTTACAATTCATGAATCCTTTGATTTCATTTGAGCTATACACTTAGTTTTGTTCTTTTTCATTTGTAGCTTAGATCACTTGCACTTCCGTTTACAGTATTAGAGTGGACTCTTCCTACAGTTCCGAGGCCATCTCCTCCAACCAGGCAATCCTCAATATCATTGAAGGATCGTATAGTTGGTGTGACATCTGGGCAATCATCACAACCAAATGAATCTTTACCAGATTCTAGTAAGTTTATATGCATATTTTGGATCATTTATTAGCTTTCCTAGCTCCATTCCTTTTAACTCGTGGAAGCTTTATAACTTGTAGAGTCAGCGAATTCTGAAGGATCTCAGGAGGAGATTTCAGAGAGTTTTGCTTTTGCCTTAGTGAATGGTGCTCTTGGGGTTTTTGAGGTTCAAGGGCGAAGAATCAAAGACTTCAGGTATTTTACTCAATTCGGTTAGTTCAGATTATCAAATCTTATTGACGGTTGATTAAAACTCATATTCAACTTTGCGTTTATTTACATTATTTTACCATGTTGCCTGACATTAGATGTGAGATCAATGATAGAGGTTGTTGATTATGAATTGTGTTCTTGGTTCTTGTTTATTCATGTTGCAATCAATTTTTATTTTGATGTAGAACAACACTCATGTGGAAAGATTGGGCACCTCTATAGAACACTCATGTAGAACAACATTGTATTGAGCTATCACTGCCATTCATTTGCCAGCGAGAGATGAGCGATGGGAGTTGAGAACTTGAGATTTGAGAAAAGCAGGATCTAGAAACAACGTTAAATCTTGTTCAACTATTCAATATTTATCAAAGCAGTAATAATGATCTTGGACAAACCAGCAATTTATATTAGCCTAACCACCCTTACAATCTTACAATAGTAGTATGTCGCTGCGTTGTATGGATTTGAATTAGATTCACAATAATAATACGCTTCTAAACATCATTTCATCCAGAAAGGTGGTAAAATTTTAATTCAGTTTGAATTAGATCCAGTTTTGTTTGGCACACCATCCGTAAAACCTGCTTTTGTGGGAATCTTGGTGGTTGTTGCTGTTATTAAAGAATGTCACTCTGACCAGGTTGCTGAAATTGACTTGGTTGTCTGCCTTAGATATTTGCATTTCTAATTTCACTAAGCCTTTTCATGGTATTCTTGTCATCAGACCGAAGTGGCCTTCTACTTCATTTGTTTCATCTGATGGGTTGATCACTGCCATGGCCTACCGGCTTCCTCATGTGGTATGTCTGATACAGCTCCTGTGATGCTGTAGGATGGAATACTAAATTTTATGGTGACCATGTATACTTTTTTATCAGGTTATGGGGGACAGGTCGGGGAACATACGCTGGTGGGATGTAACCACTGGGCAGACTTCCTCATTCAATACTCACAGAGAAGGGATAAGGAGAATCAAATTTTCACCGGTTGTCATTGGTGATCGGAGTCGAGGGCGTATTGCTGTGCTATTTTATGACAACACTTTTGCTGTTTATGACCTTGTAAGTGTACCAGTGCTTGCATCTTTTCGAATTTGTCACTGTACTAACTTTTTTGCGGGTGTGGTTGTGTGTGTGTTGGGGGGTGGGGGGAGGGGGGTTCTAGAGCTTCCTTTTACATTGCAACTTTTGACTATTAATAAGAGAAATCTTACCGTGGAGAGTAAGGAGCAGCAGTTTTATATTGTTTCATTTCTAACATGTTATTAAAATGATGGCTCATGATACAAGTTAATACGGTGAAGTTGACGTTGATCAACTTCGGTGATGTTTTTGAAAGCGTGCTTTAGGTTGTAGCTCCTTATGCTCCTTAAATGAGTAGTCACCTTTTTTTAGATTAATACACAACACAGGGACTGTTATACATTTTATTGATTATTATCTTGTTCATCATTGTCCCTGAATTTGCAGGATTCGCCAGATCCATTGGCAAATTCTCTATTACATCCCCAATTTCCCGGAACACTGGTATTGGAACTTGATTGGCTTCATTTGCGAACTCACAAGGATGACCCATTGGTTTTGTGCATTGCTGGAGCTGATAGTAGTTTTCGTCTTGTGGAAGTTAGTATGTATGTATCTGCCACTCCCGATGCATGAATTGCATGAATTGTGCATATTGGTCTGGAATATGTTAGTTGTGGAGCTTTCTTATTTGTCTGAAGCTTCTTGATCTCATGGTATCATAAGGCCATTTGGGATGCTCTTTGTGTTCTCTCCCTATTATATACTACATTTTATCTTGCCTACCATGGTTTCTTTCCCAATTTGTATTTCCATGTAAAAAATCTTGTCTTCATCACCTCTATGTTATTCTTGTTTATTTTCTCAATACCTACATCCTTAAATTAATTGTCTTGTTTGCTTCCACTCCAACATTTTATTCTTGTTCAATCTGGATTTAATTCTTTACAAAGATCTCGATTCTAACACGAATGGCTATTGAGAAATTGTTTTTTTTTTCCCCTTTTGGTAATACGATTTGTGTATTCTGTTTACTATCCTGCAGTGAGCTTGTGTGGAGACTCCCTTGGGGCCTTTCCCCTCATTCTCTCTTTTCTTTTTTGCAGAAGTGGCCAAAAAGCTGCATATGGGCCTCAAAATGGAGCAGTCAAGGAAAGGTTTCGGCCAATGCCCTTATGTGCTCCCATATTACTCCCTACTTCACATGCCCTGGTAAATTCAGAATCTGAAACTTATATTTTAGCTTGATAACTATTTAAGTTCTTGTGTTGTATGGGTGTGGTGGTTCTTTTGGTGGCTGTATGTGAATGCTTAATTGATACTACCTTTTTTTTTTTTCCAATAGGCGAGAGTGTTTTATATTTAATTCTGATCTATTCTGCTAGTGTTCTGCTCTCCCTCTTTCCTCTTTTGAAACACCTAATTATGCGTAAAATACCAAACAGTGCAGATGATTCCTGGAAACTCTGCAATATATTAATGTTGCTGGTGGTCAGGCAATTTCTTCTTACCTAACTGCTTTTGACCTCCTATTTTGGTAACTGTTAAATTTGCTGAAAGCTGTCTTAGTGTTAGCTCATGTTATGGCTGCTGCGGATACAGAGCCATGAAACCATGATTGTTCGAATGAGGCATGTGGCAATTACTAACTTTATCGGCAATTTCATTTATCTTGTTTTGATGTTTTCAGGCGTTGCGGATGATTTTGCAGTTGGGTGTCAAACCCTCTTGGTTTGATACCTTGATCAACAAGAAGCCGCAACAAATTCCTGGAACCCCAAACGCAGCTGGAGATCTGCGTAGTTACGTGATTGAGTCCCCACCTGTTGGCGATGTTGCAGTCCTAGAGATGCTTCTTAAAGTATTGGAGCCTTATCGCCAAGAAGGTACTTGTCTCTGACCTATGATTATTGGTTAGTGGATAGTTGGGCAAACTTCTGCTGATTTTTAATCACTTGTTTATCTTTTTTCTCTTTTCCTTCTATTTTTAGGATCCCTTCTTGATGATGAGAGAGCAAGGCTCTATGCTAAAGTAGTAAATAAAGGCTGTGCTGTGAGACTTGCTTTTGCTGCTCTAATATTCGGTGAATTATCCGAAGCACTTTTCTGGTTGCAACTGCCTCGTGCACTCTACCATTTGATAAATCAGTCACTTAATAAGTCTAGTCAAAAACCATCTGCACCTGAACCTGCTCCTCAGATTGATGAAGCAGCTCTTTTGACAAAAATGACGTCTGGGGGTAGATCATTGCCTGGGATAAACAGAAGTGAATCATCTGTAAGCCTTGCTATATTTGATTTTTATTGTTGGCGTAGGTCTCTGGACCTGCTTATTTGCTGTACCATTCTAAAACTATTTTTATCTTCACATTTATGTTTGTAATCCTGTTTTATTGCTTCTAGAGTCAAAGCCAAATTAAACTGGTTGACTTTGAGCCACAAGTATTGCAAGCGACTGCTAATGAGCGTATTCTTTGGCATGAGAAACTGGATGAAGAAGATGCAATTCAAAATCGTGTCCATGAGTAAGTCTTGTTCTTGCTTTGTGAGCTCTTAGTCATAGCTCAATCTTCTGCCCCTATCCTTGCAACCAGCAACATGGAGTTTTGAACCCTAAATTTTCTGTTTTTCTGTTTTTTTTTTCTTTAGTGAAGAAGATTCTTTGATGCTAGATCAAAAATACAAACAATTTTGCTTCAGTGAAGTGTGATTTAGCTCATCCTGCATTAGGGCTTATATTTTCGAAGGATTAGTATGTTCTATAGTAAAACCCCTCTCCCTCAAACCCAAGAGAAAAAAGGGAAAGCATTATTTGATTTACTTCTGTACGTTATCAGAAATTTGGCATATAGCAAATGGATTTTTTTGTAACATAATGTTCGCCATTATGATGCTAATATCTATTCCAGGCTTGTCTCGGTGGGCAAATTAGAAGCTGCTGTTAGTTTGTTGCTATCTACTCCTCCGGAGAGTCCTTACTTCTATGCAAATGCCCTACGTGCAGTTGCCCTTGCTTCTGCTGTGTCAAAATCTCTCCTTGAACTTGCTGTTAAGGTACACTACTGATGACTTGTTTAGACTTTAAACCATAGTTACCGGGAACGATATGCCTGCGATCCCCATTCCGGGAACAAGCGTTCCGGAGTCAAAACTAGACTAAATTTGTCCAAAAGTTAGCGATCCAGGTTCCGGAACGAACGACCCAGGAAGCGTTCCTGGTAACTATGCTTTAAACAACTATTGTAACTGTCAACAGGTCTAGTTGGTTCTTATATTTTTCTGCATTGCTAGGTTGTTGCTGCTAATATGGTGGGAACTGACAAGTCACTGTCAGGCACTCATCTTCTTTGTGCTGTTGGAAGGCATCAAGAAGCATGTTCTCAGGTCAGCTCTTTGTTTCTCTGTTCTTCCAACCCCTCACCCATACACAGATCAAGAAGACGAAGGAACACTACCACTAGAGAGTAATATTACAAACAATAGGGTGGGTGGGAACTGTGTTTCTGCCTTATTGCTAGGAACGCTGCCCGCTAGAGAGTAATATTACAAACAATATTGAGTCCAGTTTGTTCTTGAGTGAATGTTTTTGCCCTTGGGGATGTGTAACTTCTGAATAGTGGTTAGAACTAGTATTATGTATTTTCCACCCCATAAAAATGATACAATACTGGTAGGTGTCCGATCTATAGTGACTTTCTCTCAATATTTAGCCGATGGTAAGAAGTTTTAGCTGTAAATTTTGAATTTTATCATAAGATTTACAATCTATAACCTCCAATTACCTATACAAATGGTAATGAAGAGCACAACTAAACAAGCACCCATATATTTTTCTGCTTGCCATGTTTGTTCTGCATGCAATGATATGAGTTTAGAGCTGGCAAAGGGATGAATCTGACATGTTAAAAAGTTTTGGTAAACCGAACATATTGGATCAGCTATTACTGCTAAGAAACTACTCCAGTGAGTCCCTCCCAATATTCAGCTTCAGTTGGTGCTTGTGTTAGTTATCATTCTTAATTCATATAAACAGATAAACAATCGAAGAGGATAAAGTTCAAATATATAACAATATGCCAAGAAATCCAAATGCTACTGTAATCGCTTGCTAGCATCTCTCAGGGCTCATAACTTTGTGTCAACATTATGCCAAGTCTACCATGACACATGGCAAAGTCTAACTTTCTTGAATGCCGAGCGAGGAACTTGGTGAAACTACTTTGCAATAAAAGATGTATGCTATACATGGTAGTTTTTCCACTAAACATTGTTTCTTTCTATGCAGTTACAAGATGCTGGATGCTGGACTGATGCTGCAACTTTGGCTGCAACACATTTAAAGGGTTCTGATTACACAAGGTTTGACCTTTCTCATGTGTAATGGCTTGTTATTTAGGCCATTTGTTAACTTTCACTTGCACGAACATGCATTTCGAGAAGCTTTTGCTGCTCTTCCACGTATAGACATATTAATATTTGTATTTTTGCATATGAAAATAAACGGTGCTTCAGGGTATTGCAAAGATGGGGAGATCATGTCCTTCACAATGAGTACAATATCTGGAGGTACACGATTATTTCCCTCCAACACCCCCTACTGACCAAAAAACAAAAACCGAGTCTTGTCATTGCCACTAACTATCATCGATTGCAGGGCCCTGATTTTGTATGTTGCAGCTGGTGCATTTCGAGAAGCTTTTGCTGCTCTTCGTGCAGCACATCAGCCGGACACAGCGTCTATGTTCATTGTTGCTTGCCGTGAAATTTATAGCGATATCATTGCTAATATGGAGCTTCCCGAGCAAGATGGCGGGTCATCGTCCAAAGATGAGCTCCTTGTACTGTCGGAGCTAAGCCCAGAAAACGAAGAAGTAATGGCAGCTAGTGAGCTGTATGGGTTGTACCAAAGGAAGCTCGTACATCTTTGCATGGACTCACAGCTCTTCTCTGGTGAATTCTGAGCCAATTCCTTTTACTTGTCTTCAATTTTGGTTATCCAGATGCTGTTTCAGGAATGCCTGCATAGAAAAGTGTCGTAATGCTATCAGATTGAGAGAAGTCATCAGTATATAGCTCATAGTTACCGGGAACGTTACATATGCCTACGACCACGTTCAGGAACAAGCTTTCCGAAGTCAAAACTAGACCAAATGTGTGTAAAAGTCAGCGACCTGTGGCCCGTGTCCCGAGACTAATGACCTAGGAAATGTTCCTGGTAACTATGATATAGCTTAGAATATGAAATGAGTTGATTCACTTCTCAATTTTACAATGTTGGATCCTCTCAGAACTTATCGAACAGTGTCCAAGGTTCAGTGTACAAGGCTTGTGGTTACACTAGCACAGCCTATAAATATGTCAGCCTGTAGCTTCCTGTAACATTCATCTATGTTGTATGTGTTACATCATCCCGTGTGCGATTTGTGTAAATTTTATAGCACATTTTTGAGATAATTATAGCAGTTAATACAATTTTGGACATGCAGCACCAGGGTTAGATAAATGTTGTAGTGTCTTCATAGAAAGACTTGTACAACTTGTATAATTTTTGATGGGATACAAAATCTCAACTTTTCAAGCTATTGAGCATTATCACTGCCTTGATTGACAAACTGGCTTGGATGTGATTGTGCAGCACCAACACTTGACTGATTTAAGTACAAAATGTCAAAGTCACAGTTGTACATTAGGCTTGAGGTTTTAGAATGAAAAGTTTACCAGCTTCGAGAAGCTATGTTCTCATAATTGGACAGGTCACTGAATTGGTTAACCCAGTAGGTCAATTGTTCTACTGGTCGGATTGGTTAGGCTGGTTGATTTGGGTCACAATTGAATTGGTTAAAACTAACATGAACCGGTCATGAGTTTAAAAAAATCTCACTTCAGAAATAATTAACTAAAATAATTAAATTGATATGAACCGGTCAAGAACTGAATTTTGTAAAATTAAACTACTAAAATCCTGGTGTTAACCGGTTCAACCGATTTTGGCGGTTTTTGAACGGTTGAACCTACTCACCGAGTTAAGTCCAGAACCGGACTGGTTGACTGATCAGTTCATGTTTGAATTGATCGCACTTTGAAAATGATGATGATTAAGAAGTCGATGGATCATTAGAAAATAATGAAATGTGTTGCTCAACTACATATTGGTCAAAGCTTCTGGAAACATCCAAATAAAAACAAAGAGAAAAAATGAAGAATCCTTTATCTTAGGGAAATAACCCAACAGACCTGTAGTAGATTGGGAATGGGGATGTCAATGGCTCAAAAATGTGCTTCACTCCTACTTTAGATTCGAACATTAGAGACTAATAATAGAAAGTGAATCCTTTGCTACTCAGATAAGATGTAATCGCCAAAAAAAAAAAAAAACATGATAACATTTGGAGGAATAACACAAAAATGACTGATTAGTAGATAACCAAATGTTGAGATTTGGTTAAATGTCACTAACCCATAAATAAAAAAAACAAAAATGTGAGGCAACCAACCCATGACTTTCCATCATATCCTCTTCATTAAGAAAATCAAATTCCAGGCTCCAATGATTCCCTCCCTTATTCTCCATCCCCCATTTATAAATATAATCTTCCATTAAGAATCTCCGACGTTTCACAATTACAGATTTTTTATCCTGCTTTTCTCCATTGATTCTGATCTGATCTGATCTGATCTGATCAAACAATCCGGGAAGAAGAAGAAAAAATGGAATTCCCATTTGGCCACCACCACCACCACAGCCACCACCGCCGCGACGATGAAGAAGACTCCCGGAGGTTCCCCGAGCACCCCCCACCACCCTTCGGCGGCGGCGCGTACCCCCACGCGCCACCACCGGAGACATACCCACCTCCCTCTTTCGGCAGTGCATACCCACCACCGGACACCTACGCGCCACCGCCAGTTTCCGGCGTTTACCACTCATCGCACACGCCGTACCAGGAAACCCCGGCGTACGCGCCACCGCCAGTTTCCGGTGTTTACCAATCATCGCACACGCCGTATCAGGAGACTCCGGCGTACGCGCCACCACCACCGGCCGGCGGAGTGATTTCCCATGTCCATCACTCCGGACATGAAAGCGGACACCACAATTTTCATCCGCACATGCCGAGCTTCATTTCAGAGCATGTCCATAGCCATGGCGATGGGAGCAGTTATGGAGGTGAGGATGATGGTCCGCTTGGGGGGTATTTTCGTAATAAGCCGACTTTCAAGCTTTACTGCAAAGCAGGTGGAGATCGTTACGCTGTTGCGATTCGTGATGATCAAGTTGTTTTGGTTCAGCAGAACTCTGATGATCCTGCCCAGGTATATATATCTTGTTATTCTTCTTACGTTTGTTTGTAAAATTCTGGGATGCATTTCTTCTTGATCGTCATTGGTTCTAACCCTAGATTTGGATTTATCATCATATCATATGATCATATCATTTGTTGCTTGTTGTTTTGCTTCTGAATTTTTTATATCCTTCATCAGAGATGATCTTGACAGAGTAATAGATAATTGGTTGTTTTTGTTTGTTTATTCCTCGAATTTAGTGTTTTTTAATGATTTATTTTAATAATATTTTGAGAAAGGTTTAACCTTCTTGTTGATGAGTTGAATTATTGGGTGATGACTTATGATGATTGTTTTGTAGGTTTGTTAGATGGATTGTGACCCAACTTGTATTTTTTGTAAAAATTGCCAACCCAAATTTTCTTAATTGTCATTCAACTTTTTAAATCGATCAAATTTGCCATGATGATCTGCTATTGTGGGTGGATCCGTCGGAAATCGGAATCAGTCTCTCCATGAACTTTTGTTCATGGAGGCAAGACTGCCTACATTAGGATTCCCATATTGTGCTCAAACGTGTCACCTAAGAGGTTATTGTTGTTGTTGTTGTTGATCTGCTATTGTGGGTGGAAGAAAAGTGTGTGAGCTACGGCTGATGGTGGCTGGTTAGAAGAACATGTTACTTCTCTTCGGTGTTGATTTCTCTTTTTTCTTCCCTCCAATTACTTCCCTTTATACTATCTCCAACAGGCTTAGACATTTTAGGGATAAATTTGCTTGAAATCACCAGCCCAACAAAACTCCTAACTCAATTTTCGGGTTTTAGATTACATTAGAGGTTGAATTTGACAACATGATCCTTGAGAAAGTTGAAAGAGAAGAGCTAAGAAGATGAATCAAAAGAAGGGTACTTCAAATGAACTATGGCTGAAGTGTCAATTGAAGTTACTATTCATTATTACTTTTTTAGTTTTGGTCTCGTTTCATTTTGCTTTGAAAATAAAATAAAAAAAAAAAGATGGGCGTTACAAGCCTATAATTGATCTTTTGCTTGGGTTGGAATCGAGAGTCTGCTACTGTTCTGCCTGATGTTGAGGGATTTTGAGCTTGCAGTATGTTGGTCATGTTTCGACTTGCATTTCTCTGTGCTTGGTTTCTTTGATACTTGAGAAAGCTTGTTTCGATCTGGGTTTTTATGATCTTTTGTTGTTGTTGCTTGTTACAGCACTGGTACAAAGATGAGAAGTTCAGCACAAAGGTGAAGGATGCTGATGGTTATCCAAGTTTTGCTTTGGTGAACAAAGCTACTGGCCAGGCTATAAAACATTCACTTTCTGGTCATCCAGTAAGTTTCCTTGTAAATTTATATTTACATTGTTCACAGTTTTGTTTTGTTTTTTTTTTAATTATTATGCCAATCGAAAACATAAGAACATTAAAAAGAAAGGGGAGGGGGAATCCGAGGTAGAAGAGGGTTTTTTCCTTGCGCATTTGCAAATGGCTTTATGGCTTCCATTACAGTTAGGCTTGGTTAGTTCATAGAACTGGAAGACAAAATGGGTTTTTGTTACCCAGCTGGCTTGTTTTAGTTTGTGTGGGCGTTGATTTTCTTGAGATGACATGCTAATGTTCTTCTGGTAGGACCGTCATATATTGTAATCGAATGTGATGGCGTTAGATTTTGAGTCGGGGAATATATGTTGAGATGGATGTAAAGCTTCTTACGACCCTGATAAGAGTGTCCATCCACAGAAATAACCGAATGGATGGATGTCCAAGTCATGTTATGTCTGTCCAATACTTGCATATCAGCTCATCTCTTTTCTGATATATCGTGCGAGGTCTTTCTCACAGATTCCCTACATATAGCACTAGGGCTTTTGTGATGCTCATTATCCAGAATCTGGTTCTGTGTTCCCAATTGGAGGTCAAGTTAGATAGATTCTTTGTGATGTTGATAATGCTCGACTTTGATTCTCTTATTTCCAAAATGGTACTGTCGGATTCGGTATGGGTCGGGTTCGGGTTTATTTATGTTTTAGGTTTGGAAATATCGGGCCTAACCTTAAACTTTCGGACGGGTTCAGGTCAATTTTCGGGTCGGGTCAATTTCTGCCAGCTCTGGCTGCTAGTATAAATCATGTCATTTGATGTGGGTTTGTTTGTAATGCAATGGGGTTGAGCTGCATATCACTCTTTTTATTATTCTTCTGTGAAGCCCTCTGTTACTCCAACTCTTCATTTTCTCTGTCGGACCCGTGATACCCGGACAAGGTTACGACACTTGACACTTCAAATTACAATGAAAATGTATAAAATTTCTTAAAATAGTCGAGTCCGACACCTTTATCCGTGTCCTTCGGACACGCGTATCTGAGTCCAAGTAACATAGATGTGAATACATACCGGCATATTCGTTCTTAGACCTGTCGATTCGGTTGGTCGGGCGGGTTTCAGGTCGGTAGTATATCGGGTTTGGGTAAATACGGGTCGGGTGTATTTCGGATTCGGGTAAAGGCGGCGATGTATTTTGGTTTCCGGTCAACCCAACGGGTTATGATTACGACTTTTTTCCGTTTTTTCTTTTAAAAAGATGGTCTCTAAATTCTACTTTTTATACAATATGCATAATAAAATATGATTATCTTCTAGTAACACTAGATTATTGTAACTAATTCAACTTAAATTAGAGAAATAACAAATAAATGAGTTGCGCTTATAGTTTAATAGTTAAAAATTTCAACGAAAAGTCACAAAATTTAATGAAGTTGAACTTTAAAATTTTAATTTTTCGGGTCAAACAGGCGGGGCGGGTTTGGTGTATTTCGGATTTAGGCCTTGTTCTTTCTTCATTTCTGGCAAATCAGTTGCCACAACTCACCACACTTTACCACAAATCATTACTTTTTTCTCTCCTCACTTTTCTCCTCTACTTTTTACATTCTCTCTCCTCACCTACCCCACATACCAATAACCTACCACAATTCCACCACACCCACCACAATTTCACCACACCTCACCACACCATACCGCAAAATACCGCAGAAAAGAACATGGCCTTAGTTGAAAAAATCGTGTTCAAAAACCAGAAATTTCGGCGCGGGTCGGGTCGGAAATTGCCAGGCCGACTCGTTGTTATTCTAGCACTTAAAAACGAGTTGGTGCATTATTCTGCAGGTGAAGTTGGTCCCATACAACCCAGATGAATTAGATTCCGCGATCCTGTGGACAGAGAGCAAGGATCTGGGGCATGGTTTCAGAACAATCAGGATGGTGAATAATGTGAAACTGGTTATGGATGCGTTTCACGGTGACAAGGATCACGGCGGTGTCCACGACGGCACCATAGTCGCTCTTTACGAGTCCTGGAAGGGAGATAACCAGAATCAGCAATGGAAGCTCTCCCGTTACTGTAAGCTTCTCTTTCCATACTCAAATGCTTCACAAGGCTGAAAACCGCAAATCTACTACTGCCCATGCTTTAACAGTAATTCTTATATAAGACTGTCTCATCATAAATTTATCGTAGCACTTATAACATTGTGGTGACTATTTATGCATACATGGGTGACTAATAGTTTATTTAAGTCAACTCTAAAAAGTCACCACTCAATAAATTATTAGTCATATTCGTATTAAAAAGTCATCTTAATATCACTTATTCATCATAATAAAATATTAAAAAGGTCACCCTGTAAGAAGTCCGTCTCACGATAAGTTTATATGAGACGGTCTTATACTAGAATTTGTGATGTTTTAATATGCATGCAAACTTTCAATAATGAACTCAATATGGCTAAAAACTGTCCCTAAACTAAAACCGAATGTATGAAACAGTGAATGTGATATTAGATGAATTGATGAGGACATTGGATAATTAAGAATAAAAAAATTACTCGGAGGTATCCCAATATTTTGGGAAAACTATTTTTCGGTACCCCAACTTTTTAATACTTATTTTGAGATACCCTTAATTTTTGGTTAAGTGACCGAAATACCCTTGTTCTTCCATTTTTTAAGAAATACCCTTAAAGAAGAAGAACAAGAGTATTTCGGTCACTTAAAATTGATGGCCGGATAAGCACCAAATAATTACTAACCCAAAAAGTTCTGGACCTCAAAATGAGTTTTGAAAAGTTGGGGTACCGAAAAATAGTTTCCCCAAATATTGGGGTACCTCCGAGTAATTTTTTGCAAAATGAGTGTTGAAAAGTTAGGATACCGAATGGATACCTCCGAGTAATATATTTATACTCAAATGTTTCACAAGGCTGAACACTGCAAATCTACTACCTGCCCATGTTTTAATATGCATGCAAATTTTCAATAATGAACTCAGACCCTGTTCTTTTATGCGGTATTTTGCGGAATGGTGCGGTGAGGTGTGGTGGAATTGTGGTGGGGTGTGGTGGAATTGTGGTAGGTTATTGGTATGTGGTGTAGGTGAGGAGAGAGAATGTAAAAAGTAGAAGAGAAAAGTGATGATTTGCGGTAAAATGTGGTGGGTTGTGGCAAATTGCGATAGATTATGGCATCGCAGTTTGCTAACCGCCAGAAAAGAACAGGGTCAATATGACTACAAACTATCCTTAAACTAAAACCGAATTTACGAAACAGTAAATGTGATATTAGATGAATTGATGAGGACATTGGATAGTTAAGAATCCATGATGATCATTGATCAGAATGGATCTCAGTGATGGTTCAGCTTGTCAAGGTAGCGATGGCAGGGTTATATGATTGACATGATGGGAGGTTTTACATGACTGGGAATCATAGAAATTAGCAGGAGCCAGGAGATAAAAGAACCTACCAACCTACTCTTCACCTATGTTACTCCGACTCTTCATTTTCCCTGCCGTACCCGTGTCGGACCCTTGATATTCAGACAAGGGTACGACACTCGACAATTCAAACTACAATGAAAATGTATAAAAAAAATTTAAAATAGCCGAGTCCGACGCCCATATCCGTGTCTAATATGGACATGAGTACCCAAGTCCGAGTAACATAGCTCTTCACATATAACACCTGTCTGTATGCAATACATATTGCATGCACCTGGAGTATGTACTTCTCGGTAGGTATGAGTGAACAATTATGGTATTGAGAGTGAACAATGATCATATTTGGAGTACGTATGTAATAAATTGCAGTCTGTTAGACTGACGAGTATGCCCTTGTTTTGACTGCAGGAAGACATATCTTGCCCTAGTTATTGTTGCTCTGCATTAAGAGTGCATTCAAATACAGCAGTGCTTTGGAAGGAATTCATTTGTTTTGTGCCTGAGTGTTTCTATATATTTAAAAAGCATGCCGTGATTGTTATGTAATAATACATGAATCTTCACTCATTGATTTACGGTCTCTGCTTACTCTATCTGTTAGTCTTAGACATGTATTGTCAAAGCTTGTTCAACATGTTGGTTTTTCTTTTTGAAATCAACATGTTGGTTTTATTATTGAGTAAATGTTGCTTTTGGTAGTCACCAGTCACATATAGATATACAGTGTACCATATAAATAGACATGATATTTTCCATTTAAACATCGAACGGTAAAGTGTACTGCTTATTTTATAGAAAATTAGATTGTAGTGTACTATACTATACTTTAGGAATTTGGATTGTGACATATTATATTTTAAATTTATTTCATAGTACACCAAAACATAAAATTCAGCGCACCACCACTGAGTTTTGTGAAAGCAACTCAATGAATCATCAACATGACATGTTGGAAAGTATTATTTTCCTGTCCCACATAGGGGTTTTATGTTTTGGGTTACACTGAAATCCATGAATTCAATTGGTAGGACAAGAAAATAATACTTTCCGGCATGTTGTGGAGGCCATCAACTCATGGTGGTGCATTAAAATCTAATATTTTTACTTTTTGGCAAATTGTGATACAAATTTAAAGTACAACTTGCTAGAATCTATACCCTGGAAATACAAACTACTATGATCCAATCCTTTTCTATTGATCTCAAAATATTTATTCCCTTTTTCAAGTGCGCTTATTTCTCGTATTAAACGACTCAAGGAGTTAAATCAACAATACAGTAGAGGTTTCAAGTGCACTTATTTCTCGTATCAGAAAAATCGAGATATGTTGTATTTCATACAAATGTGTAGGCCAAAAGCACGATATATAAAAGGAATGGAAAGGTGGACGGTTAAGTTTTAAGATTAAACTTGACATCTCCGAGAAAATCACCTTATGAATTATGAAGGGATCAGATGTAATACTGTTACTCTCATCCTCTAGATTTTACAATCTAGATTGGTTCTAGTTAACTAAAGATTTAAAACCAATCATTACCTACTATTCTATAAAATAAAAAAAAGAAACAAAATGCAAATTTACTTCAATCTATTACAATCTAAATTGAATTTTTTTCTTAACAATCCAAATTACAGACAACATGCCAAAGCCAGCACGAAAGTATGAAACCACATAGTCGATAGCCGATACAGAGAAGACGCCACAACTGGGGGAATTCCTTGCCTTTGAAATTCCCAGACGCTATGCTCAATGTTCAGTTTGGATATTTATTACGACAAAGATCAGTGAACGAATTTTATCTTATAGTACATAAATTTCATTCTCTACTTTTCCTTTTCCCTCAAACCATATGTTGCACAAATATAACATGTGTTTTCAAAGTAGCACATGGCTGGCTATATACAAAGGAAGGAACAAAGAAAGAGCAACTTATAAAACTTCGTCGTGAAGCTGAGAGGAAAGGAGACCATTTTCGACGGGCAGCGAAGGGGGAGTCCCGGGAGGAATGCAGGCTTCCCCGGTCTCACCGGCACAAATACAGAGTGCCTCGGCATCCCTCAAGATGGCATCCAGGTCGATACGTCCACTTAGCTCGTTGATGAACTTCAACAGAGTGTCGAAATCCATTTGCTCCCCGATGATCTTGTTCCTCTGCCTCTTGAGGATTGCAACACATATGTACAGGTGTAGGTGCTCGCTAAGATGATGTGTCCATAGCACCTCCCACAACCGCATCGTCTCTTCAAATCGAAGTTCCCTGACATACAGATAACCCTACTTAACCAACAAGCTTCGCACGGTACACGGTTGAACACAGATTTTCAAAAACATACAATTTTCAAATATCAGTATAATCGCACGAGTGCAAGCCCGATTTAGTTGTGGCATAATTGAATGCAAAAAGCCTTTCTCCACTAGCATCCCCTAACAAACCCCCACTCGCTTCCCCTTTTTTTAAAAAAAAAAACATTCATTTAAAAAAATCGCAGCAAAATAAGGGGGGAAAGGCTCCAGAGAGAGAGCACAGAGATGCACTAGTTGGAAATGTGTCTCTGGGTGCAATCATAATTAGTGATAGACTTGTTGGAACGAAACACACTCAATATTATCGAATCAATGGAAAATCCAGCTTTAAGAAACGGCATTAAGAAACTTACCTTTTGAATTGTATAAGAATCCACCGGAAACAGAAGAAATAATTCAAGCAGTCATTCTGCTTAAAATAGTTGTGCAATGGGCCATCAGATAGCTCCACCAACTGCCAACAGCAAACACCAAAACGACTGTTAAACAATAGACGTATCATCACTGCAGTCCTCTAGACTAGAAAAATATCACGCAAAATGAGCACCATCATCCATTGTGCTCCATAGTATCTATTGAAAACTCGATAGCGCTGCAGCCAGCCAGTATTACCCCACCCACCAAGAAAGAATTAAAAGACAGAAAATACATGGGCATGGATAGCAAAAACAAAAACTATGCTGTCACAGGCTGGGAAATTGTAGCTATATCTGTTTAAAGCGGGAAAGATGAGGTGCAAAACACGAGGAAAATACAAAGTTTCAACATCAACACAATGCAACTGACTGCTCAAGATTACAATTAAAAATATCATGCACAGCTCTTGTATGTTTTAACATAAGCGAAGATGAAGGGAGAGTTGTGAAAACAGACCTTTGATAATGCAAAAAGTTGCGCATGCATGCCACTTTGATCACGATTGAAATTTGGACCCAGCCGATCCATTAGTGCAGCAAAACACCAAAATGCTTCATAATCCTCCTCCATAACAAACAGTATAGGGGACAGATAATCACTCATACCCTAAGAGAAGACATGTTCTGTGAGATCACAATGCACCAAACTATAATGGTTGTAATGATTGCCACTTAGAATTACCTGACAGTAACCGAGGTCGAAGTTGTAGAATGAATATGTCAGCAGTATATCATGTAGAAGTTGGACGTTCGGATTATCATCTCCATCATAAAACGAGAATGACCTATCTGTCCTTACCTTGCAGAACAGTCACAGAAAAAACAAAACTCAACAAATTGACCCACAAACAAGACACTCACTACCTAAGCACTAGAATAAATTAGGATCCTAAACTTTGTTCTTCTCTTCTGTCTAAAAAATAAATATTGTTCATACCACATCCTTCTCAATTAGGCCCTTCCTTTCCCTAAACTTTGTAAATCTTTTTGCTTGTTCAGGAGATATGCTCTGCAATATAGGGAAGTCAAATATCAGAGTAGACATCAGAATATGAACAGGAAATGTGTAAAGCTTAAATGAGTAAAACGAAATGAGGCATACAAACTGACCTTTTATACTGTTAGAGATAGTGATTCAACAGAATAGTGGTAGACGGTAATAAGAGATCAGAAAGGTAAAGAAGAAAATTAACTAAAATTACAATGAATATATTAAGCAGTTGACCTACCTGTACAAAAATATCAACCAAAACCACTCACTACCTAAGCACTAGAATAAATTAGGATCCTTCCATCTGATAATGTTACAGCAAGCTCATCATAAATAAGACGAGATTTCTCATCTGCTCGTCTATCCACATAGTAATCCCCCAAGCAAGAGTCTCCAACACTGGAAGTCTAGCTTCAAAATGGCTTCAATGAACTATTTAACTAAGAAATACTCAAACAACAGTGTCAGAGAATAATGTTTAGGATGTCCTCTGTTCAACCATATATAAATTGGATGGGGCAGTTCCTTAAACTTGGATTACAGAAGACTTCGTACAATACTTCACAAAAATATACTCCAGCTTTTTCCTTTTTCTGAAGGGGGTGATAGCACAGTCAAAAAGGTGTCTTCACAATCCAGCTGAAATAGCCTAACTTCACGAACAATAATGCCCCCCCCCCCCCCCAAAAAAAAAAAACACACACACACACAAAAAAGAAACAATTAGGTGAGAATCCAGGGTATGGATTTCGAATTTGGATTTAGATTCCACCACCTCCCGAACTGTGGAATAGTGACCCAGCATCTAGCCAGAGACCTGACTCCCACATCGCTACAGACAAGAGAAATATTCCTATTCTTATTCTTATATAAGGCTAAGGAAATGCCTCAGTACCCTTTACTCAATGTTGCAGTCAAATATCCATAAGTGGCACGAATGAAGAAAAAGGCACAACATAGACAGATGATCAGAAAGGGAAATCCCAACCTGCCACTGTAGCTTTATAATCTCATAATCTTGTTTCTTCACTGATCTCATGTATTCACGTTCAGCATATGTTGAATTATATTCATAGCATCCCAAAAGCAATGGCCAAACCTGTCATCATAACTTTTAAGTACAGCATAAGGACTGATAAACAGCACAAGACTTGACCATCAGATACAAACCTCTTTACGAAGTTCATGGGCAACACCACCATAAAAGATTCTCTGCCTCAAAGCTTGTGAATCAACAACACGACCCTCGGAATCCAAAAAAGAGATCCACTGCATAAGGTAGTGTGAAAACTGTGAGCTAAATGTATGAAGTTTTATCACAAAAGTATTAGAAAGGATGAATTTTATCCCCCAAATATGAACTTCAACGTAAAACTATAAGACATGAAGCTAAATCGTTCCCCATTGAATCTTATGTATTTACTGATGTAGATGAAACTAAGCAAGTGCACTGCATTGCTAATCCCACACCTTTCCTTCCAACTATGCCTAAGTGCACCAAACCAAATTCAAAAAGATGAACTCCAAGTGCTTAATAAACGTTTCTCCAATTTCAACAGATTGAAAACTGCATAATGGGAAATGGAAAAGTGTACCTCTTCTCGTGTCAGAGGTGACTGTCTCGGCTTTCCCCAAACAAGTGTCAATTTATCAAACTGTCAAATCATTAAAAGATAAATCAAATGGCCACAGAGAAATGATAAATTAAGATGACAACATAAAGCAACAAATGAGCAACTTATTAAGAGATCAAGGACAAGTTAGACATCGAAGGAAGCAAAAGCAGTTGTAGCAAAGCAACTTCTAATACAAACCAGACATTTTGAGTCTGAAACTGTACAACCCACTCTGTCAATGAAATTAGAAGCTATCAGAGTAAGATATCTAAAGAGGGGGGGGGGGTAATTACGGGTTGTGGATGATAGAATTTCTATCAACAAGGTAGACATTCAAAATTAGCTTAACCGTAAGTGATGCAGGATAAGAACAAAGGTTGGGTTAAGATATCAAAATCTTTTCACATATTTAGAGATCTTTGTTATTTCCATATTAGCGCAGCTATATTTTAACAAGGATTAGCAAAATAAGGAGATTTAGCCATATATTAGTTACATTTAGTTTCCTAAGATATTAGGACAATATTAGGTTAGTGTTTTCAGGTAATACTGTTCGATATATTCTAGTTTCCTTATTATGTTAGGACTCTTAGCCATATAAATCCCTCGTGTATTAGGGATAAGGCAGATTATTAGATATCAGGGTAATATTAGGTGAGTGAAATTCTGTGTAGAATCCCATTTCTGTAGGAATTGCTCGCTGTAAGTGATGAGTCCTACCCAACCTTTTATTCATCCAAAATGAAGTTTGAATTTTTTTAAACAAAAAGACCCTCACAACCCAGAAACTTGCCTAGCCCCGTTAGCCATCTGCCTTGTAACCACCGCCACTGCCCACCAACTTCCGATCACTGGTCGGCGACCAGTGCCCCCAGCCGACCACCACCACGCCGCTGCCACTCACTTACCGGAGTTCCAAAACCCTCAAATTGGCAGGCCTCAAACCACAAGTTTCCAAATTCAGCCTCGAATCATCAAATCCTCGCACAATTGATTTCACCAATCTGCTTCTCACCCAACCACCGTCGCAGTCACCATCGCCTGCAACCCGCAACCCCAAAGTCGCAAACCTTAATTTGTGAATCCACCAAATCGAACCAAAAATCCCTAATTCACCATTAACCCAACAATTTTACTCGAAATAGATCATAACACTGCCCTATTTGTTCCATTTCTCCCCAAAATCCCCACTCCAATTGAAGGAAATAACTTCGCTTCTTCAATTGGTCACCTTTTCAAGGCAAAACCTGAGTTCATGTCTAGTACATAGTCTTCAGGCTTCTGTTTCCAAACACAGAAGACCGAACCTCTCCCATCAGTGACAATGGGTTGGTGTGATAAACACCATCGAGCCCTTTTCAGGAAAATTTATAACAGACAATGGCCTATTTCAAACGATGTTCTCTACCAAGTTTCTCTCCTTATGGGGATGTAAACCACATTGCTATATTTTGAACAATGAGTGGTTTCTATGCTAGAGTTAATTCTTTTCTCTGAACAAGATGCTCTAAATGCCTGTTGCAAGCTTCAAGGGAGTCAAATTTATGAGGATTGCTGTGAGTTACATCTCTATTCGGCTAGTGAATTTTTCTGTGACTTTAGGCGTTATACTCCTACTTATATGCAGGAATATGCACCAACCCGAGGTCCTTTGATTCCTTGGAAGTATCTCTCTGAAGATCGTACGCTTTCATGTTCGAAGATCTTGCTGAAATCAAGGAGTGGAATTTATGATTAAGCAATAACGACATTTATATCAGAAACTCTTAGCTAATCATCAAAAACAATAATGGAATTTAGTGGAGGAAGGACAGGGTGAAAAACAGAACTGTCATCCATGGTGCATAACTATGCATCGTCTTAGGACCAGACATTCAGACACCCACATACAAGGCTTCTCAATAATATGATTAAGGGTGTATATACAACATAGAGTGACACTCAGACACACACATACAAGGCTTCTCAATAATATGATTAAGGGTGTAACCAACCCCTGACACAACATAGAGTGTGCAGAAGCCAGAACCACTAAGACAATAGACAATCAAGCATCGGTATTACATTATAGATATCAAAGGCAGTATTACTTGCCATCTAATGCACCACTCTTATCAACAAGATGAATAGCTTCCCAGGATAATAAGGGCACCAAAGAAATCATGAAAAGTCAAAAGTAGTTATAGCTTAAAAGATGACAACAGGCAGTAACAAGGATCAACAAATACAATAATGATCAAAGAAGTAAAGTCTTTTCATCAAGTGGAGGAATACGTGACAAGATCTCTTAACGTTGATGCAAAACAACAATTTTTCCTCTAAAACAAGATCAATAACTTCCCAGGATTAATAAGGGCACCGAAGAAATCATGAAAAGTCAAAAGTAGTTATAGCTTAAAAGATGACAACAAGCAGCAACAAGGATCAACAAATAAGATAAGGATCAAAGAAGTAAAGTATTTTCATCAATTGGAGGATTATGTGACAGTCTCTTAATGTTGCTGCAAAACAATAGATTTACCTCTAAGGGATCTGCTGGTACGGGAACTGTAGGCACTGGAACTTCATCATCAACTACATGCGGCTCATGAGACGGCTGCTTAGAGGGAAGCTCAGGTACAGAGTTTGTTTTAGTCTCCATCTTCCCATCGTTGAAGAAAGTGTGATCACTACTAGGTTCACGAAACAGCTGTGAAGTCGTTTCCCGTGCGAATTTCGTCACAAGAGAAAATTTCTCCAAGACCTGAATTGAGAGATCCTTAGCAGGATCATTGAGCTTCTGCCTTAGCCTTCCAGATTGTGAACTAGAACTGCTATCATAGCCACTTCCATCCACCTTTTCTTGAATCACGCCAGAACCACTTGTAGATGTTGCAGCAATAGAGACCACCCCAGGAAGCTCCAAAGACGAGAGTGTTTTCTGCAAAACACAACAAGAACATTGACCACAAGAATGCAAGCCAAAATAGCAATTGCTAAAAAGAGAAGAGCAAGTGACTACTTTCTATGAATCATATGCTTCTCAACATCTCTTGCAAGTGTCTAACTCAGTTAGAGATGAGATTATTACGGCGCAAACTGGGTATCGACTAGTCACACTAAAACAAGGACTGAAGGGAGAAATGGGACAATGTGTCATCGTAACAAGATAATGACAGAACTAAACGAGGGATATCCTTTCCTAACTCGCCAGCAAGGGAGAGTATATCTCCAAACTCTTTGGGCCCTTCAGCATACCCAACAAAGATTGTACAGTAAATGTTCTGCGGGGGCATCCTTTGCTACACTCACCGGCAACGGATTTGCTCATCTACTCTTGAACGAAGAATAATGGGAAAGATTTGCTTCAATTTGATGGCAAGTAGTCACCTACTTAGCGAGAATCGGGGATTCTCCTTTTCAGGGAGATTATTACCAAGGAAACAAGGAGGATTTGGAGGGTAATTCTTCACCTTGTGCTGATAAGTCAAAAAGCTATGGCGACGGCTGATGAATGACAAGCCTCGGGTTTTGGACAGAATGATAGATTTTTTGCAAATCACAAAAAACCTATTTTCTTATAGTATATACCTTTAAAATCCCCTAAAAGTTCAGTTCATAGATGATGATAGATAATACATTTTTGCATACTCCATTCTATTAAAAAAAATCCTAGGTCTGCTGTGGGGCACATCATCATTTTTGCAAGAAACCACGATGAAGTACCTGAAGAGGATCTTGGAAATCATTCACAATGAACACATTTGCATCATCTGATGACCTGGAAACAAAATATGAACTATAAGTAGAAACAAGAGTTTGTTAATACAAATTTAGAACAATAGGTTTCTCCGTTTTTGGTCAATGTTCTCCATTCATTTACTTTTTCTCCAATAAAAATGGGAAAAAAAGGGTCATTCAACAGCTGAACTCATCGAGGGCCAAACCTCCAAGATCCACCGACCAACCAATCAAATGTCATATCAACATTCATTTGAATCACAACCAAGGTACCAAAGTTCAAATCTAGTAAAAGACCATGAGATTGAATAAAGGACAATTTGGAGAAATAAGCAAATTAATTGTGCAATTTATAGACAGATTCAGCCTTCATAATTAAAAGATGCACACTTTGTCATACATGATTACACACTCACACACGCGTGCTCGTGCACACTCACACTAAAGAAGGCCATCCTTTCCTACATGTTTACCAAAAACTATTTCATTGCTATCTTTAAGGTGACTCACTGCCAGGAGAGTTGAAAAAGAGATGTACCATGCCTGAAAAATAATTTTTGATGCATGCGTTCTCAAACAAAACAGGAAACTTAAAAGTGAAATTATGAAAACACCTCATAAATTCAGTGGTGATGTTTTTGTCTCTGTTTGAACCCCAAAATTATCCGTCCAAGTGTTTTACTGAAGACCCTGATTTAGCTAGAAATACATCTAAGCAGGGAAAGGGGGGAAACTCAAATGATCCAATGATTTTAATATAGAGGGATAACTGACAAGGCCTGAAACATGGTTTTCACATTCTATGTTCTAACAAAATTTCATCTTTAAATCATCATTAGAAATGCCATTGCTAGAAGTTCCTACTAGTGCCTCGACATGTTTTAATGTAGCATTGGGACCTTATTATACCTCCATCATCCTCGTCGTGCATGACGAGAAAACTGAAAAGCCAGAAACACTGACCTTGCAAGGTAAACATGTTGCTTGATATTTGTCAGGAACTCTCTCACTCCACCATTGTAGAAGTACAGAGGAGGAAATGCCAGACCTGCCGAAGAACACTTGTTATACAGCAAGGAGAAACGGGAACATGTTGATATATGCAAATAGCATTAATGGTCATCTAGAAACATGATTGTAAAAGCCACCTGACATCAAGCATTTATAACATAACCGAACTTTAAACAAGCATCAAGCGGCGATAAATACATATGCTGCAAACAAGAGGATCATATTCATAACTAACTCAAAGTAATAGAAACATGGTTTTCAATTAATACAATTGCCACCATGGAATAGATTTAACTAATAAAAAGCTAATAGTGGAAATGACCCTACTCACTCACTGGTGCATAAAGGTTCCATGTGAGAAGAGATAGTGAAATTTATCTAATGATGAAGATAACGTTCTCAATGATTCAAATGAACAAAGTGTGGAACGCAAAAAAGTATAAACTGAAAAATACAAGACTGTCAGGTGACACTAACTGCTTGTTCTTTTCACTCCATTTA
The DNA here is from genome assembly GCA_029582165.1 of Portulaca oleracea. Taxonomy (NCBI): domain Eukaryota; kingdom Viridiplantae; phylum Streptophyta; class Magnoliopsida; order Caryophyllales; family Portulacaceae; genus Portulaca; species Portulaca oleracea. The sequence goes on from CM055893.1 coordinate 565,385, forward strand.
CCTCAGAATCCATAGAGTAATACTATCTTTTTTTCCCAAGAAACTAACACAACTCGATATCTATAATCTAAAGTTACTTGAGAAAAAAAGATGTAAAATTAAAATCTAATTTAAAAAAAAAAGAAAAGACTTACAGCATGAAATATGGATTAATAACTGATTCACAATTTAAATGTCACGTGATGGCTTGGAAAATTTAATACTCCGTTTATACATTATACTCCTTCCATCCGAAATGAACTTCCATTCTTCCTTTTTCTGGAAGTCCCAAAATTATCGTCGATTTAAATATTTTAAGAATAACATTCCTCTCCCTCCTTTAAAATCCACACATAATAATGCATTAAATGATATTCCCTTAAAACTTCCCTTTCGTTGGCTATACTAGTTTTAGAACTATGATTCTTTTATCTCCTTCATCATACAAAATTATGCACAACCAAAATGCTAAGTATCTACAAAATCTACCACATCAAAAGAGAAAGAGCTAAACTTCCAATTAACCTAAAAGAAGAGACTTGATGAAATTGTCTTTCACCCGCGGAAAGGGAGTTTCAACTCCCTCAAAAACTCTATGGTTCCTCTCTCCCCAAATATTCCAAAAAATTGCATATGGTATATAACCAGGGCCTTCATCTTCGATTTCCTACCAAAGAAACACTCCTAAACAAGAAGATGGCTCCTAATTGAAACAGAAATGACCCACAGAACACCAAGGCAGCCAAAGGCTAAAACCCAAAGAGACCGGACAAAGTCATACTGGAGCAATAAATGGTACAGTGATTCCATATCCCCCTTGCACATAAACATCTATTACCCAAAATCTTCCCCGTTTTCGCTAAATTATCACAAGCCAAGATGCTCTCGTGCATCACTCTCCAAAACAAAGAACACAACCTCCAGAAGGGCAAAAGACTTCCAAATAAAGATGGAAGGGAAAGCAACATACTCCAGAAGATGCAATGGTGAAGAATGCATACAAAGAAGTTTTAAATAATAGGAGCTGACCATAAGGACCCTTTCTTACTCACATCCCCATTTGACCATGTCCAGTGGAGAGTCCCTAAAATAGCCTCATTAAGAGTTGTGAAAAACTAAGCAACGATACTACATCTTATAACCAAAGGCCATGAGCATATTTATTATTTCAATACATTTACAATTGGATATATGCACAATATAATACTTCATGAAGAGATTATACATATAAATTTCATATGAATTAATCCAAAGAATTTGATTTGAATAAAGTTAATTCCACTATATTCAACCATAACAGAGATTGTTATCATGGGGATAACCCAGGAGAAGGAACTATAATTCGCATAAATCTGGATGGTTAGGGAATAAGTTCAAATGAAGATGTCATCATAAATTTGTTAGAATAGCTGTGAAAAGAACAGGGTCTAGCTACTTGACTACCTGTAAAACATAGTACACTGTTTGTGCTTGCAGACATCTAATCATATCCAAAAGGTGAAAGGCTGATAGCAATTATTAGCCTAATAATTTATTAGAAGTATAACATACATCAGCATATATCTTCAATCCTTGATCATAGATGAAGAAAAGATCAAACTAAATATTGAAATGTAACTATCCGCATCCATCCTCCCCAAAGGCTCCACATGTTAGTTTCTATAGATATGAAGTTTACCTGACCCCAACACTATAATAACATACTGCCAGCCAATTGTCGGAGTGTGCCTACGAATGGACCTCACATCAGTAAAAGGTAACGGCCTTATTGTGTAGAGATTCCTATCTGCATGAGATAACAAATAAATAACAAGTTATTGAACCAAATTTTGCAGTATGTACTAAAGGTATGGTATTCGGTGATAAATCATAAAATTTGGAAAGGAGTTCTCATCTCTAATGATAAGCCCCTGAACTTTTAACAGAAATGTCTGAACTTTCAAAGATAACAGAGGAAAATAAATTTGCCCAAGCAAACAGCTTATTTTGATCTTCCATTGCACAAATTGACGGACAAAAATTAGGGATCAACCCCCACTAATCACTTACATAAGCTATAAATCATCCTCCAAATTCAGTCATGCAAAGTATATGTTTGCGAAAATGCACCTTTGCTTAAAAACTGATAAATCATAAACCATCACAAGTATTACAAACAAGGTGATTTCATCCAACAATTGCTTGGAATAATTAAATTAGTAACCTAAATGAGTACATTTTGAATCGGTAACAGCGCCAAGATATGATACATATTCCATCAACAGTTCAAAGGCCCAACCACATAGACAACTACTCACAATGAACACTAACCTCTTTCAGACAGCCTTGCATTCGAGTTCTGCCCTTTATACGGAATCCATGTCTACAATAAACCCACAGCAAACAAAGAAAACGATATTCATCAGCAACTAACAACTTCAAACCCATAAGGCCATTTAATTGAACAAAGCTGAATACAATTATTATTAACCATGAATAGAGTATCGCCTCGCTTGAACAACTTCAATCTCCCACTAATCCTTTCAGACAAGTACTGAGTAGGATGAATAGACACATGATCCTTAACATACACAACTTCTCCATCATCCGCGTCGCTCCTTTGACCACTGTCACTTCGCATTATGCTCTGCGAACCCTAATTTCGACAAATTCAACACAAACAATTGAATTAATCCAATTCAATCAAGCATGATTTCTACGAAGTTTCGCCAACAAATCCAGCACAACTTCGAAACAGAATGCAATGAATGGAATCAAAATGGAGCAGTTTTTAACCTAATAACAATTCAAACAGCAAATCGTAGGTTGATGATTCAAATGAAAACTAAAAGTGATCGGAAGAAAGTGAAGTAGGGATTGAAATTGGTACCTGTTGCTGAGAAGCAGCGTAATCAGCATCATCAGAGAGATCGTGGGCGTCTGTTTCCAGCATTGTCACGACGATGTGAGAGGAAGGAGAGAGAGTCGTTCGCAGTGGGCTGGGTTTGCTGTTTGTTTTCTTGCACCTTCTTCTTGTCTGCTCATTTTATTTTCTGTTTTCTTCGTCTCTTTTTATTTTTTTCTTTTCTTTTCTTTTCTTTCTCTGTTCTTTTTTTTTTTAGTTTTTTTATTTATTTTATTTTTATTTTATGTGTTCTGGTCTTCCCATCTATTTCTTAGTTAAGAAGAAATTTGAAGGAGCTAAGCAACAAGTTTACGCTCGGACTACAGCTTTTGACTGTTTCCTCCGTTTCATATTAATTGTTATAATTTTGACTTTTATAATCTCTAATGTGACTCTTTGATTGATAATTTCATAAATAATATGTTATTAACAATTGCAATATTATACTTTTATGACAGTATTTTTTGTTATGAATTTAATGGTGATAATTTTATATAGATACTTATTATATATATATTGAAAAACTTATGGTCAAAATTTTTGAAATTTCACTGCACGATTATCAAACATGACAATTAATATGAAACGTAGGCAGTAATACATACTTCACCTCGGTTAGAAGCTTAATTAAACATTTAAGCTCAACCTGGCTCCAACCCGTTTTGACTCGATTTTTTTATTTTCTTTGATTAAATTTCTGCTTAATTAAATGTTTTCCATATTTAGAGTAAAAATTAAGTAAAATTCTAGATATTATACAAATTAATTAGAAATTTTTTTTTTATATCAAGGGTCTAATCAAGGGGAACTTAAACATTGATGCTTGGGTTTTCCATAACTTAACTTGAAAATTAAAGAAAAATATACTCTAATACTAAATTTTAAATATCTAAATTAATGTAAAGCTTACCCATATCCATGAAAGATAACCGACTAAAGTACTCAAACAAGCCTAGGCAAACCGCACTATGCTCAAGATTGATTCGATAAACACTCGAGTTGTAATTTGATCAAACTCAACTCAAGTCGAGCTTTTTGGTCAAAGCTAGCTCAAGCAAAGCTTTGACAACGTTGAACTACATTTTACATCCAACTAATCATAATAAATCATTAGACTCGTGCATTGCACAAGAGATAACAAAATTATATACATAGTGAAAAAAAGTACTAATAAAAAAACTATATAAAGGATAAAATATGGTTAGGAACAATAATAATTAAACATATTGAGAAATACAAATTAATCTAATTCTAATTTAACAATGTAATAGAATAATCCATAAAACATGTATCTGTGTATAAATCTAAAAGAGATTAAGAACCTCGTCTAGCTTTTTTATATTTTTTTTTTTATTATTAGAAAGGTCACATGCCAAGCAATACAAAAGGCAAAAGCCTCTAGGCCACAATAAAGTAAAGTTAACTTGCATTCGAATTCCATGCAAACACCACAAAATCAATTACAAAACTAGTGATAATTGACATTGCAACCCTATCATTTATGCCACACTTGAAGCTCTAATTATCTAGTCTCCATACGATGCATCATTCCATTTCACATTTTCATTAATTGTTGTTTCTTTTTCCATACTTGACCATTTTACTTCTCCCTTTTCCAATTCCTGACTCAATTTCACCTTTGATAAGCCCACATCACGCAAAAGGTACATAGCTAAAACTTGCCTACTTTCTTGAGACAGTCTTAGGCTTGGATGCAAAAGTTTGTGAAGTCACGACAAAGCTACAAATTTTTCTCCCTTTTATCCTTTGATCAAAAACTTGGTAGGGCCACCGCCCTTTGAATATTGTGTTACCACTCTTGTCCTCTTCGTAGCTTGTCATTTGCAACTTGCTCCTTCCAATGTGATCATCTCACCCCTAACTTGCATTTAACCGAAAAAACTTGTGGAACCTTTTTAAAGTTTTTGGATATAGTTTGTGCTCTGCGGATTATGATGTAGTATTTATCCAACAACATACTAGCTAATACCTATCAACTTGATGTCCTACAACACAATTCAGCATCATTGACTTGATTCCCAAAAATAACTTTGCCTTTGTGCCTCTCACTAGACCATACTATATCACATCAAGAAGCCACCCAACTCTTCCAGTTAGTCCAATTCAGCATGTTATCCATATTCCTCCTAATATCTTCCAAATCTTCTATGAAAATTGGCATTTAAGAGGAGCAAGTTAGGTATGTCTTCCTTTTCTTGTACTCATTTTCCTTATAACTCATTTGGGACCTTCAATCCTCAAAATTGCACCTAGCAAACCAAACCAATAAATGAAGAACCATCCAAAAGTTTCTTCATATTTCTCTTGCTAACATCTTCACCTTTAGTTTCATGCTTCAAACCACATCTTAATGCCTCCTTTTTCAGCCTTTATTTTGGTTTCCTTCTTACGAGTTGTTTTTATTTATTCAAGTTGGAATGAACCATATTTATTCAAGTTGGGCAATGATGGGGTCTATAGAAGATGTTTCCATCAATACGAAGTTCCCACCATCATCAAACATTACCACAACTTACCTTGTAGACGACATGGAGGTCCATCCAATACGGTCGCAAAGAATTTGCAAGTTGGATACTTTTGCTCGACATTATTCAAGGACATTTATTCCTGCATGTCTGTTGCTAAAGGTCTGGTAATGTATCTCGCCGCAATGAAGCCCCGTTGAATATCATACTTGAGTGTGAGCTTTTTGATGTCTGGGCTATTGACTACATGGGATCGTTCCCTTCCTCCCAAAGAAACCGTTACATTCTCGTAGCAGTGGAGTACGTGTCGAAATGGGTTGAGGCCATTGCCTCCCCTACGTGTGATGCGAGACAATGTCTAAGCTTTTCAAGAAGGTCATATTCCCGAGGTTTGATGTTCCTCGATTGGTTATCAGTGGAAACGGATCTCATTTTGTAGAACAAAGGTTTCAAGCCTTCCTTGCCAAGCATGGAATCTCGCACAAACGAGGGACCTTGTATCACTCTCATACTAGTGGACAAATGGAGGTCACTAACCGGGCTTTAAAGCGACTCTTAGAGAGAACGGTGAATGTCGCACTGAAAGATTGGGCGGATAGGCTTGATGACGCTCTTTGGGCATATAGGACGGCGTTCATGACACCAATCAGGACGACAATATACTGACTTGTCTTCGGAAAGTCATGCCATTTGCTCGTGGAGCTGGAATACAAGACCTTTTGGGCTATTCGCCGTGTGAATTTGGATGTTAAGGCAGCGGGAGAGAAGCGCCTACTTAAGTTGGAGGAACTCCGAAGGAGGGCATACGGCAACAACAAACTCTTCAAGGAACGTACCATGACATTCCATTACAGGCACATAAATCATAGGGAGTTCCATGAGGGTGAGTTGGTTCTACTTTTCAATTCCCACCTTCGGTTGTTTCTCTGGGAAGCTTAGAACTAGATGGTCCGGGCCCTTCATGATTGTCAAGGTGCATAACTTTGGTGTCTTGGAGCTCCATGGTAAGGATGAAGAAACTTTCAAAAAGTCAACTCATTAAGAGTAAAGCATTATGAGGCTAGAGGAGAGAACAAGGTCGTTGAGAATGTTCACCTCATCGACCTTGAGGTCATTACATAGAGGTACGAATGCTCAGACTCAGGACCTAAAATAAATATTTCATGGAAGGCAACCCATGCTTGTAATTTGGTGCATTAGTTTCAGGTATAGAAAAAGAAAAAAGAAAAAAAAGCAAAAGAAAAAAACTAGAAAAATGATGAAAACGGTTCAAAAATACAAGTGTGATGGAGTGTTTTGGTGTGAGTGTGACGATTTCAGGTTTAGAGTGGTTAGGCTTGAAGAAAAGAGGGGAGAAAAGTGTTAGAAAAATTTTGGGTTTGATCAGAGTGAGTATGAGGGAGCTAAAAGGAGGTCACGGTCCTGACATCCATGTCATGCCCACAACCCCCTTGGGAAGGAAAAAAGGGCTGATTTGCCCAGTTTACGTCGTGGTCGTAACATATTTGTCACACCCGCGACACCCTTGTTATGTCTGAACTTTTCAAGAGTTGTTGTATCGCGGTCGTGACACTCTGTCACGCCCGCGACATGTCTCCACCACCCCCCTCTATTTTCTCCCGAAGTAGGTTACGAGCATGATACTCTTGTCACACCCGCGGCCTCCCTTCCTGGGAATCTAGGATGGTCCTTTGTTAGACAAGTCGTGGTCGTGACACCCATGTCACGCCTGCGACATCCTTTCCCACAAACCGTAAAATTTCGCCATTCAATGATTCACGACCGTAACAACCACTTGTCATGCCCGTGACGTCATGCACACATTTTCTCCAAATCGCCCTATTTTCAGGAAGTCGCGGTCACGAGTACGACCCATGTCGCGCCCACGACGACCCAAATTTCAGGCTAAGTATATAAGGAGTCATGGGGGGACGAATGTTTCTCCTTCCATTTTTTCCTTCTCCCCCTCGTGACCTTGCCTCGTTCTCTCACCCTTGGCACCACTCTTCACCTCCTTGCACCACCACTTAGAGGCAAGTTTTGGATAGAATAGAATATAATATATCCTTTTCCTGTTTTCGTAATTTTGTCTTTCATATCAAAACTCCGTCTGAAATCCTTATCATAACTCACCTAAGTTGCTTGGTGAATGAAGATGTAATGTCCTCGACCATAGTCCCAACATATATAAATAAACACGCTAAGGTCATCTTCAAGGTAATTTCTCATAGGAGAAGAACAGTCAAAATACCAAGTGATTATCCCTTGTTTCACCAATTCCCCCCCATCCGGTTCCAAGGAGGAAATTTATGCGTTAACGCACCTAAACGCAATGCAACCTACCGCAACATACCGCAACATAACTCAAATTACCATTACTTTTTAACTATTTCCACCGCAACTTAATGCAATCTGCTGCAATTAATCGTAACGCAACGCACAAAACAACGGCCCAACGGGGCATTTGCATGTGGTACACAACATGACAGCAACAAAACCAGCAAAAAAAAGGACAAGATCGATCAATCACGATTGATCCAAAAAGAAGAGAAACAAACCAATCTCATCATTCATCAAATCAACAAACCAAGATTACAGCAAAAATGCAGGACGATACACTTACTCAAAAAAGAAGAGAGAGAAGCAGTCCATATACACACATACATAAAGTGTGAGACTGTGGGTTTCATACCCATGACAGTACATTCTCCACTGACCCACCACCACAACACCACTTAAAACTATTATTTTTTGTCTTTTTTTTGCCCTTCTTTCCGCCCATCCCACTTCAAAAGGCTCCAACTTTTTGCAGTTCCAACAGTTGCTCCTTTTTATGCTGATATTTTTACCCAGAACTTAGAGAGAAGTTAGAGAGAGAAGTAGCCATGATTTCATCTTCCAAGAAGAATCAACCTCTGCCCATCTCTGAAAATCTCAAGCTTGATGATGATGGATACTCAAACTCAAAAGGATGGTCAAACAAAGGGATTTATGCTGCCATCTCTTACATGTCTTGTGCAGGTTTATTGACTACTCACTCATCAATCTCTTTTTACTTTTTTGACAGTCTTTTCTTGATGAATCATGGGTTTTTTTTACTGATTGTGGGTTTCTTGCAATGATCATGGGTATAGTATAGTAACTACATGATACTTTTGGTAGTTTTCGGGAAAGACTTTCTCATGAAAAATTTTATCAGGAAAGACTTTCCCTAACCACTCGGAAAACTTTTTATTGTGATTGTGAGAGAAATAATGAGTTTCAAATTAAAACTTTCCTATATATTATACAGAATCAAACATGAGAAAGTTTGTCAATTTGGAAAAGTTGATCAACTTTTCCAATTTCTCAACCAAACGCACCCATAGTAACAAGTAAGCGGGGTTGTTTTTTATGGTACAATTTCTTGTTCTTATTTTGATGTGTATAGTTCAGTACATAAGTGAAGCTTTTTTTGTACTTGGACAGTCTAGAATTGATGTATGGGGGGGTCATCATCCCAAAGCAAAGGAAGGTTAAAAATGGTTTTCCCAACAATTGTTGTTATGAGGCAGATGGTTTGGTAAAAAAGATCCAAAAAATGGAAGCAATTATGGGATCCCTCCATCCCAAATTAATTGTCACTTTTGACAAAATTTTGACCGTTAATTACTCACAAATTATAATGAGTTATAATATGGAATTACCTCCATTGTAATTTTTAGTAAAATATCTTTTTAATGACAGTAACTTCATATTGTAACTCATTGTAATTTGTGAGTAATTAACGATCAAAATTTTATCAAAGTGACAATTAATTTGGAACGGAGGGAGTAATATGTAGGGTTGGTTGCACAAGCACAAGGGCATCTAATGGTAACTCTTAGGCCTGTTTTTTTTTTTTGCGGTCAGTAATATGCGAAAATGATGTGGTCTGATGAAATTGTGAAAAGTGTAGTTAAGTATAGAATTGAATAATATGGTAAAATTTGTGAAAAGTGAGATTGATGTATTAGATGAGGGGTGAGGAGGTGAAAAGTAGATGAAAAAAGTGAAAAGACAGAAAAGTTAGGAGATATATTAATAATGATTGTGATAAAATATGGTGAGATATGAAAGAATATTGAGTAATATAATGAGTTAAACTGTACCGCACTGTACCATATAAAACAACGTGACTTTATTATGTTTGCTCAATTTTTCATGGACATAAACTTTTAGACAGTGGCACTAAAGCTTTTGTATGCTCGAAAATTTGCAGAAGAACTCAAGTTTCTACAAAAGCCATGGAATTAGTGTTCCATATGGTATTATTTATACGTTGCCTTGATTTTCATATTGAGAGCCTTGATCATTTATCGAAAACTTTTTCAATACAAATGGTAAGAATATCATTAGACACCAAATAAAATGTACTATTAGGAAAGTATACTATTATATTTTTTGATAAAATATTATATAAAAAATTAATAATTAAAGATAAACTTTAAAAATATGAAAATCAGTTTTTTTTTTATCATTAATTAAAATATTATATGAGAAATTATTATTAATCAAACATAGACATTTACAAAATGTAAAGTCGATTATATATTTTGAGACAAAGAGATACACCTTTATCAGGAAGACTTTTATATATGTAAGAGTTTTACTTCTTTCAGACACCTTCAGAGGTATTTAATGGAGTTTATAAGCAGTTAAAACTAACAAATTTTCCAAAAAAGAATAGTAAATGAGATGAGAATTTTTTTTGTTCTTTTTTGGTGGGGGGTTGTCATAGCTTGGACAACATGATTAAGGCAAGAAAAGAGTGTTAATGGAAATGGTGACATTTTTGGGGACAAAGGGATTTCTATACTTGGTATGGACCTCAAAAAATCAATATGTGCATTGGTGATGTTTTATTTTGTTCTTTGTGCTAAATTTTCCTACCATTTCTACCCCCATGCATATCCTCTTAATTAATGTGGACCAACGTAATCCTGCCTTCGTTAGTACTCCCTCCATTCCTTAATATCTGTCACTTTAACTAATTTTTTATTTTCTACAATATCTGTTACTTTACAATTCTAATACAACATTAATGACAATTTTCTAAATCTACCTCTCACTTTTATCATTACCAATACAATTATATAACCAAAATAGAAATTTATTTATTACTTTTATCATTTCCAATGCAATTATCATTTTCAATATTTTTTTCTTAAAAACCCCCCAAAACTCAAATGTGACAATTATTGAGAAAAGGAGTGAGTACAGCTGATGTGAAATGATTCATGTTTCTATTGTTTAGTTTCCACAATAATATTGTGCAAAATTCTTTACTCCTTCCTGTCCATATTAATTATCGTCTACAATAATATTGTGCAAAATTCTTTACTCTTTCCGGTCCATATTAATTATCGCCTTTCTTTTATTTTTTGGGGACATTTTTGGGGATAAAGCTTTTCTTTTATTTATTTTTTCCTTGTGGCATATGTTTTGTAGTATGTCTGTAATTTTTAACCTGAAGTTTGATTGTCTGGCAATTGCTTGCAGTTTTGTTGATTATGTTTAACAAAGCAGCTCTGTCTTCATATAAATTCCCATATGTGAACGTCATCACGCTTTTCCAAGTAAGTGATTACAGGCTACACCTAATACGTATATAATCTAGAGGTTTTGATTTCAATTAATCTAGACGAGTGATTGGAAATATTAAAGACTTAACTTTTGATTATCATATAAAAAAAAACATATTTTAAGGATACTTTACTTAAAAAAAAGGAAAATTGGATTATAATAATTCCATATTTTACAAATTGGATGGTGATAATCCATATTTTCATTTTGTATTCTGGTGGTAAAAAGAAAATGGATTGTAGTGGGACATTTTCGAGAGTATACTATAAATATCATAGATTTTGTGTTGCATTTGGTTCAAAACTTAGTATAACACTTTACCATGATTTTTAATGAATTTACGGCGTTTCTCCCAATTTTTTTTCAATTTTTTACGATTTTTTCACTTTTATTATTTTTAAAAAATCATAATAATTACTCGGAGTCTCAAAAAAATAATTTAAAAAATGTTTTAGAAACTACAATTTATTAATTTTCTAGGGCCAGGAACGGAAAAAACAAAAACAATATAGGGTAGGAATGAAAAAATAAGAAGAATGTGGAGGTAGATTTGGTACCACTACAATCCAATTTTTTTTTTGGACCACCAGAATACAAAGTGAAAATATGGATTATCGACATCCAATTTGAAAAACATGGGATTGTTATAATCCAATTTTCCAAAAAAAAAAAAAAAACTAAATGCTAGACAATTTTTGGTCTACCATTACTTCTTAGATCGTGTTGTTAATATTGTGCTTCCAGTTGATGTGCTCGTGCGTATTTCTGTACGTTCTGAGAAGTTGGAAGATAATTTCCTTCCGAGATGGCGAATCTATGAGAGCTGGAAACAACCCCCTCACTCTAGTGCCACTAAACACATTGGTTCAAACCCTTCCTCTTTCCCTCTCATATTTGCTATTTATGGTATGTCTTTTACCTAATTCTATAAACTTGTTGATTAAACTATAGGAAAATTGGATTATGATATTCCCAATTTTTACGAATTGGACAACAATAATCCCTACTATCAATTTGGATTCTGGTGGTCTAAAAATAAAATAAAATTGAATTATAGTGGAATATAATCGAAAGTATACCCTAAATATCGTAGATTTTGTGTTGCATTTGATTCGAAACTTAATATAATATTTTACTATGGGTGCGTTTGGTTGGTCAATGACCTCGGGGAAATGGTCAATTTTTCCGGGTTAACTTATTTTTCCCATGTTTGGATGCAGATTGATTTCGGGATAGTTTTCATAATGGGTCCACCATTTTCTCCATTTTCTTAGAGAAAATTTCCCTTAGGGGGGCCTATGGGAAATTTTCTCCGGAAAAAATTTTCATGGGGTTCTTACCAAACACTCCTTATGATTTTTAATGAATTTACGGCGTTTCTCCAAATTTTTTTCATTTTTTTACGATTTTTTTCACTTTTATTCCTTTCAAAAAATCATAGTAATTGCTCGAGGTCTCAAAAAATTAATTTAAAAATTATTTTAGTAACTACAATTCATTACCTTTCTGGGGGCATGAACGAAAAAAATAAAAACAATATGGGGTAGAAATGAAAAAAATAAAAAAAAATATGGAGGTAGGTATGATACCACTACAATCCATTTTTTTTACCACCAAAATTCAAATTAATAGTAGAGATTATTATTGTCCAATTCGTAAAAATCGGGATTATTAGAATCCAATTTTCCTAAACTATATATATTAGTTGATTAAAAAGCAAAGGAGGTGTTCAACTATTTAACATTGTGTTAATTACTTTCTTCTATAAAAGCTCGTTTCCATGGAATCGGTGCGTGGGATAAGTGTTCCCATGTACACCACGCTCCGACGAACTACAGTAGCTTTTACAATGGTGGTTGAATATCTCATGGCTGGCCAAAAATACTCTTACCGAGTCGTTGGCAGGTAACTAATTAAGTCGTCTCCTCAAAATTATGTTAGTTTATATGGCTATTTTATTTTTGCATTTTCGACCCCAAACTATTTATTTTCTGAACTCTTAGTTTTCAACATTAATTTTTTGAATCCTAAAGTTTGTAGGCCGAAAAAAAGGACCCTAAAGTTTGTGGGCTGAAAAAAAAGCTCGTTTCCCATTTTTCTTTTTCTTTTCATGTTTGAATTTCTCTCCCGATTGACGTCAAACTTTAAGACTATGGTTAAAACTGATATTAAAGTTATAATAAACCTCTCTTATTCATGTTGGAGTTACTTAAACCCCTATATTCAAGGGTCTAAGCAGCCCTGACATAAGAGAGGTATATTATAGCTTCAATATCAGTGTTAACCTCAATCTTGAAATTTGACGTCAATCGTGAGATAAATTCAAACATGAAAGGAAAACAAAGAACGAGATATGAGTCTCTTTCTTCAACCCACAAACTTTAAGGTCCGTTTTTATTCAACCTACAAACCTTATGGTCTAAAAAATTAATGTTGAAAACTAATGATTCAGAAAATAAATACCCCTAAAATTCGGGGTCCAAAATGCAAAAAACCCACAATTTTACAGATGCAAATTTTATCAATTTTCTGGAGTAAACTATATATCTTGTTAAGTCACTAAAATGATGTCTAATGAAACTTGATGTCCAAGGGTTGTATCAGTGTGGCGATCATAGTGCTGGGTGCATTTGCAGCTGGAGCAAGGGATTTGTCATTTGACTTGTACAGTTATGCTGTTGTGCTCATATCAAACCTTTGCACTGCAGTATACCTTGCCTCCATAGCTCGTCTTGGTAGTGTTTCATTCAATCTTACTGCTTCTGAGTTACATATATTAGTTTACGTTATTCCTGTAAATTGCATGAGAATCAAGGGGTGTTATGTTACTAGCACTAGCAAAAATCAGTCATGCCCGAATCACCGAATTTGTCCCATATGTCTAAATTGATCACTTTGGCCCTGTTCTTTGGTTAGGTTGGATATAACTCTCTCAATTTATCCTAACTTATCCAAACTTATCCAAATCTATCCAAACCTAACACAATTCTCCTAAAAAGCCATCCACACTAAAAACATAATTCCCAAAAAAAAACATCATAAGTACTTATCCTAACTTATCCATCCAAACCTGAAAATTACCTAACTAAAAAACAGGGCCTCTGTCATGTAGTCATCGCCACAATGACAATGTCAAATTCATGGGTAAAAAGTAGTTGGGTAAAAGTTAAATTTTGATAAGTTTTTGGTAACTTTTGTTAGATTATGAAACCATTCATGGAACTACAACCATCAGCTTAAGTTTTCAGTTGAGATGGTTCTATATGGTATCAAAGCCAGACTGGTAAATAAGAGGTCTCAGGTTCGAATCTCAGCACCCCATATTCATTTGCTCAAAGTAAAGAGCACCTTTGCAGCATCCACACTTCAAGCACAAAGGGCATTTGCGTGAGGGGACGTGTTAGACTATGAAACCATTCATGGGACTACAACCATCAGCTTAAACTTTTGGTTGAGATTGTAACACCCCAACCTTTACCACAAGATTAAGTCACTAATGATGATCCCAAACCTGTGATTAGCGCAGCGGAACACCTTAGGTCGAGGCATTACCGCCGTCCCCAAAAGAGACAAGGCACAAACACTCCAAAACCAACCAAGAAACAACTTTTACAACCCCTGAAACATTAGATACATAACTTAGAAACTTAAAAAAAAATACTAATACAACTTCCGACTTGGTCGTCCTGCCGATTATAGAACCCTGGGAACTACCTCACAACTGGAGCTACTTCTGAATAGACTTGTCCTTGTCTTGGGAGCTCGAACCTCCTAAAAACAAAACATTAAAACATTGCCAAACGTGAGTGGGGAAACACTCAGTACGTAAACCTCCAACACGTAAAAACCGTTCGAAAACGGTTTTAGTGCCGGCATTTAAATTCATTTGAAAGTGGAAAGGGAAAAGAAACATTAACTTGAAATGACATGAACATATACATATACATGAGTAAATGTTGTAGAATAAAGAGAGATAGAAAAAATACGTGGAACCCTTATGATCGGTGCAAGCACCTCACACACGCGCATGCCCAAATCGATCTAGATTTGGATTGGGTGATCTTTGGCGATCGATCTTGGCAGTCTAGGACACTCTGATCAGGAGCATCTAAAAGGCTAGCACTTCACGTAACTAGCTAGAACATAAAACATAGAATACATAAAATGGGTCCACTTTTGAATACAATGATATCATAAAACATAAAACTTGATATGGTAGGAATATAATGAACCATGAACATGATTAGATATAAAAGTTGGACAATTCGCGTACCTTGAGATGATAAAGACCTTGCGATGCGTCTCGGCTTTGAGATGGCTTTGGTGACTTGTCAACTAGGATAAGAGTAATGGAAAATGAAGAACCGATTAAGGTTCTTAGTTAGTTTCAAAGGTTTAGAAACTTTGGTAAATATAAATGAAATAACTTAGGGAGCAAATTTCAGGTTGTATAAAAATAAAGATTATAGCGTAACTTGAGTTAGGAAAATCGGAGTGAAGTAAATGAGTACATCCTGGAATAGGAAAATCATAATCTACAACTTTGTCAATAGAACCAGAGGGTAAAAATGAGAGGGAGGGCTCAAAAATGGGCCCAGACAGAAACAGGGTTCGGATAATTAAGAACTCCGGGTCGAATATATATGAAAATATTTACGTAGAAAGGTGAATTAAGAAGATGGAACTTGAATCTTGGAAAGGTAGCTTAAATTGATGAAGAATGGGACTTAAAGATTGAAGGTTAGAATGGAAATCGTGGACTTAAAGATGATGAAGACGTGATAATGAGATTAAAAATGAAGTGAGAATGATTCATGGGGTATGGGTTTTTGAACGTGATTGAGAGGCAAGCTTAAGTTGGTACTTTAGAGGGCAAAAGACTTGAAGCTACTTAGGGCTTGGAGGTTATAAAGCTAGATGAGAAATCTTAGCTAGATCAATAATAAAGGGCTTTTAAGCTAAAATCCATGAGGAGAAAACTTATAACTTGTGTTAGATTCATAAACCCTTGGAATGATGACCTTAGGATATACTTAGGCTTCCAAACCATACTTTTCAACCTTAAAATCATAATATAGGATTACAACATATAACCATAACTTATCAATGCTTAAAATCCTCTATTGATATTGGTTTAGGGCCCCAAAGATGGAATTTAATAAGGAATAAACTGGGCAGAAACTTCAAGATGGACATCCCTTCTTTCCGGGCTCATAACTCACACTCCCGATATCGGATAACTACAAACCATACCTTTCTGGAAAGCTTGCAATGTGACCTAAAACTTTCATGTTTACCACAAAAACTAGAAAGATCTTCAAAGGGACGAAAAACAGCCCTTAAGCTACTGACTTCCAGAAACGTATTCCGAAACGTGACGTTACGGTTTTGGCCATAACTCGGCCTATACAAGTCGGAATTTAGAAATTCCAAAGCCTATGGTTAGCTAACACCTTGGGCTATCTTATGGAGTAAAAATTTGGCCTAAACTCTAACTTTTGAGCCTCTGTAAATTTCCAGAAGTTGGACAGAAACTATTTTGCTTTTAAACTCAGCTCCAATGGTAATTTTGGCCCTTAATTGACAATAATTCTCAACTAAATCTCACTGTGGCTATACTCCATCATATTTCCAGAAATAAACCTTGAAAGTTAACTCATCAAAGAGCTTAAATCTCACATGCATCCATAAATTCAACATGTAATTCATCCCCACATCATACTTTGATATTCTTTCACTAAAATCTCTTTAATTTACCCAAATTAAACATAATAACACTTTAATAACAATCTTAACATACATAATCAGCCCTTAATACTCAGAAACTTTTCAAGAATCTTACATGCATCAAGATTATAACACTACCCATCAAGAATTCAACAAGAAAACCTCAAGAACTCATCCAAATACACATGCATATACTCCAAACTCAAACCCTAACTTAACCAAAACAATTATAACTTGGAATTTATGCTAAAAGAGAGTAAAATAGATAGAAATTACTAAATAAACATATATAAAACATGAAATTCAGATTAGGGTTTGAAAGAATTGAAATTGGGGGTTTGAGAGATTACCCTTAAGGTTAAAAATTGATGAAAACACAAGAGAGAGGGGAGGGTGGCGCGAGGATGACGGCGGCGAGAAGCTCCGGCGACCGGAAAACGCCGGTGGTGGTGGCTGGTGCCTCGGCCAGAACAGGGAGGAAGAGAGGGTAGAGAGAGATTGAGGGTGTTTGGGTGTTTGAATTAGAATGATAAATGACCCTTCTAACTAAAACTACTACTATATACTCCCTCTAATTAACTAGCTTAGGACAACAATTTAGTAAAATAAACACTAGATAAAATAATAGGATGATAAAATTTAGGTCAAATAAATAAGAATTGTAATTAGTAAGTTGAAATAGTGAGGTTTGTAGAGAATAAAATTTAGGAGTAATAAATTGGTAACAACTTGGTAAAATAAATTAGAACTTGGATTAAATAAAATAATATGAGTAAAATTACCACTTGAAATTATATAAAGGAAATGTGATTAAAAAGGATTAAAATTGAGATGCTAAAATACATAAAATGAGACATAAAATATTCAACTGATCCTCGGTAAATAAATTTATAACATAAATCGTATAACCTGAAATACTTTAACTCATTGAATGAATATGTAAAGTAAATTTTTAAGCCGATAATTCGGCACCTTAGCCATCTCCTGCACGAGACTTGACACCGATAACAATAAATAAATAAGTAAATGAATAAATAAATAAAGGTAAACGCGAACAATTTATAACATAATTTAAATAATTACGGTAATTTGTATTTAATTAATCATGGTTTTGGGGCGGGTTGTTACAGAGATAGTTCCAAAACTTTTGCCAAATTTACCCTAATATATCAAAATCATTTTTTTTTATTTTTCAACTTTGGTAATTTTCGATAAATTTTGGTAAATTTAAATATAAATTGATAAATTCAGTTTACCTATGAATTTGACAGGCCGTATACCCCAATATTTATGGCTTTTTTGTGGTTATTGCATTATTTGAAAAGTTTAGTCATAGCAAACTTCGGTCAAAATTAACTTTCATGGAAAACAAATTTGATCCCTCTGTCAAAGTTGATCATTAAGGTTTGGGTTCGGGTTAGGACAAGGTGACCGTTGAATAAAATTATGTTATGATTCAGGTTCGAGCATTTTCACCGAATTGATCGAACTTAATAGTAGTTGAATGTTTGCCAACTCTAGCTAGGTGTTACATTCTAGAAAATAGCCCTTTAGGACATGCACTTTTCATGTACTAATTTGTGTGTGTTTGTTTGTCAGGGAAATCTACAGGACTTAATACCTTTGGCCTTATGTGGTGCAATGGTATGTAATGGGCATATCTAATTCAAAAATATATCACCAAGACATGCATTACTTATCTTCTTCCTTAACAGAATTAATCGTAAAATAGTAAGTCATATAGAGCACGCATATTTGCTACCAAATGGTAAATTGGACAAGTATTTCTCTTGTAATCATTTGTATCATTACTTAATGGATTGAAACAAAACGACTTTAGAAATCTTCCCTATTTCCTAGGCTTGAGGTAACTCTTATACCTTATGATCACAAGTAACCTGGTTAAGTGTATTGCAACTTCTGAACGCCATCAAACGGGTGAAAGGGTTGCTTCAAGCCTAGGGAATAAGGAAGATTGTTGATGTCGTTTCGTTTAAACACACTAAACAATGAAACAAATGATTCCAAGAGGAATATTGGTAAAGTTGAATTCACTATTTAGTATCAAAAGTGTATATTCTATACAACTTACTACATTGTAATAAGTGCATATAAAGGGCTTACACGCAAAGTTACATATAATTCCTGGGCCCATAATTTGAGTTGTTTCCTGTACAGGAATGATATGTGGACCGATTTTGTTGTTGTGGACCTTCTTCCAAGGTGATTTGCATATGCTAATGCGCTTTCCTCACATATCATCCTTGGGGTTTCAGGTAGATCTTTACAATACCCAAAACGGAAAATTGATCATGATGCTTGAGTACGTATGGGATCTAATTCACATTCAGGGGGTGTGATATGGTATGATTTATTTTGCAGGTTGTCATGATATTATCATGCATAATGGCATTCTTGCTTAACTACACCGTGTTTTGGAATACCGCACTTAATTCAGCACTCGCTCAAACTATTTGTGGCAATTTAAAGGTATCATTTCACTATACAATTTTGGGATGACTATATGCTCATATTTAAAGGTATCATTTCACTATACAATTTTGGGATGACTATATGTGTTATTAAAACAGTGAAACACCATATCTTGTAATAATATTTGGTTTTCTAGTGAAGGTTTTAGAGCTTTCTTAAGTATTTTGGACCTCAACTTTATCAAAATAAAAAATTTAAAAAATTAGGGTTTTGTGCAAAATTTTGAGCACATCAATGTGTAGGGGCATTTATTGGTGACAAATGACAATGTCCAAACTAGGGATGACAATGGGTTGGGTCCAACTGGACCCAGACCCAGACTCGCCATATTTTTTTTTGGATCCGGACCCGTCTTGAGACTCAATGGGTTCCAAAATTCAGACTCAGACCCAAACTCCGCGTGTCCACGAATTCACTATTCCTTGATGGATCCAACCCTAAGTCCAAACAGAGCCCCTTATGACTTCTTTAACAAGGATTCACACCCAGTACATTGGTTTTTCACTTCAATTTGGAACTAAATTGCAGGACATTTTCACTATCGGACTCGGGTGGCTTCTATTTGGAGGACTTCCATTTGATTGGGTAAGTGGGCACATTTCTTTCAACTATGTCCTCCATCATGAAAGAAAAATTAGGCTATTGTTTGTTCTAACAGTTATGACATAATGTTGTTGCAGTTGAACATACTAGGTCAAGGCCTCGGATTTCTGGGTTCATGTTTGTATGCTTATTGCAAACTCAAAGGGAAGTAAAGATTCGTTGTACTACTACTATGACCTCATTCTTTTATGTGACTGGCTAGTTGCGGTTGCACACCGCACCACAACAACTTTCCTTGACCTACCACAATTTTCTAATTTCCAATACACCGCACCGCACCGCAACCAACCACAACCAATCATATAAAAGAACGGGGACGTAATGGTTCCCAATAGTGGTTAGTGTCCTTAAGGGAATTAGGATATAGAAGAGGATAGGTGTTAGTTTGAAGTTTAGGAAGTAGATGTAGTGCATCTATGTTCTCTTAATATTCCTACCAAAATTTATGAGAAAAATTTTAGAGTTGCAAGAGTAATACTAATTTTAGCACAAGTCTAATTTGTTCCTTCTCGTAATGGGCTGTTAACTTGTCTAATTTTTGCACGTCTGCCTTTCATATAATCTTGTTGGTGACTAATATTTTATTGAGATTCAGATTTGGAGGGTTATTTTGATATCGTATAAGAAAAACGGTTCAAGCGTTCTGGATCTTTACCCACTTATTCTTGTAGTGGGTAACATTTATACCCTCATTTATACCAAGATAGAGACAAATGATTTCAACACAATGATATGAAATATTAGTTAAAAATACTGAGAGATTTTTACGATAGTTAAAAGTATTTTGTTCCTTTGATACTTGAATATATTTTGTTACTATGATAGTTGAATATAATGGCAGACATTGGAATTTGCACGTTAGTGTTTTAAGTAGTGCTTTTGAAACGTTAACAAAAGCTTTGTGCGAGAGTAAAAATCCCGCCTCTCTCTCTCTCTCCCCCCCCCCTCCTCTTCTCTTTTCTTTCTCGAAAATCTTTGACTACAATTTTTTCAGAATTAGGATTATACTCTCGGGAGTACCATACTCAAATACTCTTCATGTATATTTTTATCAGCATGTGAGTATAATTTTATCAGCATATATGTATAAATTATGACCTTGCGTATAAAATTAACATGTATACACATACTCATAAAATAAAATTGCAAACTCATAAAGTTATAATTGTATGCTTATGTATGAATAATGACCTCTATTTACAGACACACACACACACATATGATCAAGAACAAAAATCATACGCTTATAAATTTATACATGTGTGCTCATAATTATGTATATATTCTCATAAAACTCGCTCCGAGAACAGGTTGTAATAATTTTTATGACTAATTGTGCTTGCTTTAAATTAAAATCCCACCCACCCTCTCTGTCTTCTCACACAGTCATTCTTTTTCTCCTCGACGTTGCCCAACCTCACCCTTGGTCACGGGTCATCATCACCAGTGTCAATGTTCTTGTCACTTTCACTGTGACCATTGCAACCTGCCTCGTCCCTCCTCTCACTCGCGCAAAACTCTCACAACCCGCCACCTCATTCGCGTTCTCTTTTTTCTTAGCCCCAGCGCCACTACCAGTCATTGTCACTCTCAAAGGCCACATGCCTTCACTCCAGTCACCACTGTGGCCAACGACCACCTTCTGCTACCATCCGTCGCACCCAATGACGACCTCAATGCCAGCGCATGCACCTCTCTCTAGCCTCTCAACTCCCTTCCTAGATCTAAAACCCTAAATCCCTTTTCTATCACTAACACCCATTGGTGGCGCGCAACAATACCACCGTCATCACCGGCGATACTCTTGTCAACACCCTCTCCAACAGTCAATAGCTCCCCTACTCCCACCCTTTTACGCGCTAAGGTTGTTAAAATCGGGATCCTAACTCGAAACTATGAAGAAGTTAAGATCAGAAATTAACCCATATAGGATCGTGGATCGTGTGTAAATTGTAGAATCGTAACGAGGATTTTTGACCATAAAATCGTAGCATCTTAAATCAGGATCGGGATTTTAATAACTATGCCTCTCGCTAGCCTCCACTCTTTGCTCGCACTATTTCTCTCCCACCACCCTCCATCGCCTATAGCCTCCACCACCACCACCACCACCACCACCACCACCACCACCACCACCACCACCACCACCACCACCACCACCACCACCACCACCACCGTCGTGCACCCCCATTGACCAACAACTATCCTTTCACTCTTCTCTCTCAATTCAAACATCAGACTCTAACCCTCCACCATTCAAATTCACCACCAACCCCTCAAAGTCAACCTCCAATTACTAATTCCCATCCCAATTCAATCTACTATCCTATCCACATTTCCACCATCGGGGGGAATTGAATATGGGGACCAAAAGCAGTGAGAGGGAAGTTAGTTTTCGGGAGTTATTTAGTTCACTATATAATTAACTAAGGTCATTAATAACTTATATCTTTTCATTCTTTTAGTTATTTTCACCTTCTTTTAACAAATTTTAGTAACACTTTATATACATCGTTAATCTTGATAATATCTTTACCGTTTCTGTTAAGTTCAGTGATATTTTTATCCAAATACTCTAATTCTTTCCTCCCCTCCTTAGGCCATATTCTTTGGATTGATAATTCTTTCGAATCCAATTCAAACCTTACACAATTCCCCAAAAAAACATCATAACTTATCCAATCTAATCCAATCAAACCTAATCCATCCAAACCTTATTTTATCTGATCCAAAAAATATAATATGACCTTAGTCCTTTCTTTCTCCTCACCATAATGTATCTTTTATATCCTTCACAACCAAACACACCTTTATCTCTTTTCGAGTCATTGACTCAGTAGTTGATCGATGGAGTAAGAGATAGAAAGAGAAAATTTGTTCGTTGTGATTGTTCCGAACAGAGGGAATCTAAAACCCTAATCTCGCCCCAAACTTTTCAGTCAGCTCATCCAGTTTACTTGAATTTGAGTTTGATCTTAGCTTAGGTGACCAAGATTTGCTCAAACCCTACATACGTAATCAAAATTTCTTTCCCAATTTCTTCTTTTTCTTAGGAGGGGAAGACTGAAGAGTTGTTCTCTTGTAAACAGTGTTGTGATTCAATCACGGATAGATTTTCGATGAGATAGGAATTTTGGGGAGGATTTTGGTGAGAATCGCTCTTGGTAAGTGTTCTTAGGGTTAGGGTTAGCACAACATGTCTGCAATAGTCTGTGGAAAGAGATCGCCATTTTTTGAGGAAATTCCATCGTCAACATCTTCGTCTTCTTCCAAGCGAATTCGCCGTTCTTCTTCATCCCCAGTTCGTTTCTCTCAGCCGACTTTCGCTTTGCTTGATCACCTTATTGGCATTTTTCCTCATATGGACAAGAAGGTATGCCTGTCTTTTCAATTTCAATATTCATGTTTTTTGGTATTTTGATTCTTGTCAAGATATAATTTTGTTTATTATTTGTGGTAGCTTCTTACATGGATGTTTTGGTATGCCCAAATAATGAAAGGGTTATTGACTCCAAGAGATGGCCCATGAACCAACTTGATCATAAATTCCAAGAAAGACTATGGAGTTTCAATTTGTGAGAAGTATCAATTTTAATTTTGGAGTTTTGGGTCAAGTTTCATAATTAGTGCATCCAACAAAAAGATAAAAAAATTGAAATTAAAATCAATATTTTTCACGAATTGGAACGTCATAGTCTTGCTTAGAACTTTATGTTCGATTTACTTCATGGGTGATCACTTGGGGTCAAAAACCCATAATTAAAAATAAGTATAAAGTTGCTTAATGTGATTACTTGATGAAGTTCGACGGGGGACAGTGTAAATGTGGTCTTGAGCTTTTGTAAAACATATTGAGATTCAAACCTAGGAACTTCTTGACTGTTTGGTAATGCAATTAGCTAAAATGACAGCGCTTGCATCCGAAGGAGGACGGTTGAAATATCATATTTTGGCTGATTGTGGACTTTTTGGTACTGCCATGTCAATGTACTTCATGAATCATGACTGTGCTTGTATTATTAATTTTTTTATTTTCTTAAAAAAGAAAAAACAGTTTGCTGATTTATACAGGAAGTACAATTATTGAGGCATGGAACTGGGATTGGAAGGAGGAATTCAATGGAAAAATGTTTGTGGGTTTTACCTCTTTGAAAGTATACATTTTCATGGGCATATATTGAGAAGTATGCACCTGTTAGATATTGTGCACTAAGCATGATAAAAATAGCCGTGAAATTATTGGATTGCCGTTTATGCGTATATCTGATGGGTGGAAGTTGTGTTTGTTTGCCTTTATTTTGCTGACTCTGTAGTTCTTTTTTGGGAATGATTGTTTCTTCTATTATCCTGTTGCCGCATTGCTGCACAAATAGATTTCCAATCCAAAGCTTTTGAAATGAATGTTTTTGCCTTGCTCATCATTGGTAACAAACAAAGAATCTTGTTTGCTAATATGAACAATCTATCTTGTGGCTGTGTCTCCCCAGTTTCAAGTTGCTGGATTTGGTTCTGAATTTGATGCTTAGTTAGGCGATTCTTCATCGTGATTCTAAGATAGTTGCTTCAGGGGAGTTTAGAATACCGGCAAACATAGTCATGAGCAGCGGAGTCTCGTCAGTTAAAGTTCTGAAGCGTTTCCATATGGTATTGTATCTGCCATCTGATGTGAAATACTGTTCTTTTGATTTCTTTCGCTTTCTTGAGTTTGCATTCCACTCCTTAAATTCCGTATGGCTTTCATTTTGTGGCTTTTCTAGATTTCCTGGACGTGTGTTACATTTCGTTTTGCAGAAGTTGTTATTTGCATACCTAATTATAATTGTTTAGTATATTTGTTTATGCTTGTTTATAATGGTACATAA
Source organism: Portulaca oleracea (assembly GCA_029582165.1). Classification (NCBI taxonomy): domain Eukaryota; kingdom Viridiplantae; phylum Streptophyta; class Magnoliopsida; order Caryophyllales; family Portulacaceae; genus Portulaca; species Portulaca oleracea. The sequence goes on from CM055893.1 coordinate 590,023, forward strand.
ATAGTTAACTGAGTCGCGCGAATACTGCTGCAGCTTATTGAGCAAGCACTTGAGAATAATGGACATGATTTGGACATGGCAATCAAATGCTTGAATGATCTCCGTTTAGGATATGCTGGGAATGGCTCAGGTAGTTCTGACATGTCAGATGGTCATCCAGAACCAAACAATCGAACACAAGGTATGTAGAGTCATTTGAACAATGACTGTTAGATGTTGCTAACTTTGCCTTGGTGATATTTGTGCTGTTAACTCATATGATTAGCGTTATGGGAACTGTTTTACTACTTTGCTGCTATAACGAAATGATTATGGTGATTTCATGCTGTCCTTTGACTGCCCTAAATTGACCTTCATTTGATGTGAGAAAGCACAAAATAGTACTCTTTGTTATAAAAGTTGTCGCAATTTGGGGAGCTAAAAATGATCCAAGACAGGAATATCACTTGTCTCTGTCTTTGCGTTGCTTTCCAAATACAAGTCACTTTGGTCACTTCAAACCACATTTGGTGACAAGCTAACAAGTAGAAAATTTGACGATTCTTATCGAATGACGGTTCTGTAACTCGTGTACGTCTGTGCTGTGAAAATATCTTATACATCTTGAGTACAATTGTTGAGTCCTGAATTGGGTATTTCTTTGTTGAGGATCGTTGATTGTTTCCTAGAATCAAACATGTAGTCTTCTAAGGGTAACATGCAAGGAACATGAATGGACAGTGAGTGCAGAATTTCAGGGACCAGGGACCAGGGATGGATCCCCTCACATGATCCAGTCCTGTAAGGTATAATGATATTAACCTTGTGTCTTCAGTTAATGGTGATGTAGAAGGTGGATCCTCCAAAGATGCTGTAGCATCAAGAACATCAGCTGTAGATAGTGCAGAGTGGGTGGAGCATTTTGTGAGGGAAATGAGTGCTGCTTCTAATGTGGATGATGCTAGAGTTCGTGCTTCAAGAGCTCTTGAAGCTTTTGAGAAATCAGTCTATGCCCATGCAAGTGCAGAAGCTGCAAAGAACTTACAGCAGGTGAGTATTTTGTGTATCCAGGTATTTCAAATGGGGACGACCAGACAGGGAACTAACATGTATTGGCATCAAGGGTTCAAGACGGCTGTGAATTGCATGTTGTTTTACTCTTCTGTTTTCCATTTAACTATTGGTTTAGGATAGTGGTTGATTCTGGAGATTCAGTCCAACATTGCTTTTCAGTTTGTAGTGTTGTGATATAATTACAATTATACCATGCAGGAAAACTTAATACTGAAAGAACAAGTGCAAGCCCTGGTCCAAGAGAATGGAATTCTGAAACGTGCTGTGTCTATTCAGCATGAACGCCATAAAGAGTATGAAGCCAAGTCAGAAGAAGTACAACAACTTAAACAGCTTGTATCACAATGTCAGGAACATATTAGAACGCTTGAGGTTAGTCTCCAGAACTTTGTGCCCAAATAATTCACCCAATTGGTATGCTCAGTCCCTTGTAAACTATGCCATTGGATATATTTCATGCGGTGCTGTCTAGTGCAAGGTTGTTAGGGATCAGAAACTTAACTCGGATCCATGGGGTAGTTAGGATCGGAATTAACCCACGTAGGATCGTGGATCGAAATGAAGATAGTAGAACATCATCGAGGATTTTGGATCATAAAATTGTAGATCGAGATCAGGATTTTAATAACTATGGTTTATTGTTCAATCTGGGACTAGTAGGATGGTAGTCTGCAAACTTTGCATATAGGCTCGCTGTTCATGGATTATCACTCCAAATTAAACCATCTCCTTCTTTTTTTTTCCCTTTTCTTCTTTTTGTTTGTTTGTAAGAGGGGGGAGGGGGTGTTTTACACTACAATCAGTCAGGGTAAGTTCAATGTGTATTTGAGGACAGTAATGCAGTGAATTTTCCCCTTTCTTTCATGCATCAAATGGGAGGTTGTGGAAGTCTGATAAGTGGGATATGACTACAATAACTCTTAACATTGACATTTGCTTTGAATGCGGAAGAAATGCCGGTGTCCAAGAGTTGGGTGTGACAATGACCACCCACCATGTGCCCTTGTAGACAACCTATCTTGTCACTTATCACCATGTTGCTGCTGACAAGCCAGAATTCCACTTTAAACTTTTCATGGCCATTGAAAGTCATAGAAAACAGGCCTGCTACCAGTTAAAATGACCTCAAACAGCTAGTTATCCTAAATGCAGGGTGCATATACAAGTATAGTTATCAGCCAACTTCTAGACATGATCTTTTTTTCTTCTTTTTTGGTTCCAATTACTGCGGTTAGCTCTTCCTAACCCCATTTGCAGCATTACCCTGTCTCCGTTCCAATTACTGTTGTGAAGTTTACCACGTGCGGCATATAGCTCAAATATCTCAGAAAGATTATGACATCTGAAGAGTGTCTGGAAATCCGTGAAGCATAATAGTTGATGGATGAGGCCACCAAACGAAACTAGTTTAATATCATCATTCATGTTTCATTTTATAGAGTACAAATATGAACCCGATTTCGACCCGAATTTGGCTTCGTCCGAATTGTCCAACCCGAAATAAACTGGGTCTGGACCTAAATTTTGACCCTGAAATTTGACATTGTCCGAATTTGTCCGACCCGAATTTATCGGGACCCGAATGCTTGCCAGCGCTAGACTTTTTTTTAAATTTTTTTATTTAATGTTTTACAAATCAGTTATCATTGTGTCAACACTCATCTGATGCATCTTCTGATAATTGGTGCTGTTCCTGCTTTGCTGAACAGGTTAACAACTACGCCTTAGCAATGCATCTGAAGCAGGCTCAGCAAAACAAAAACATTCCAGGCCGTCCCAACCCTGATGTCTTCTAAGGGTATTGTTTTCTGGTTTACGCGCCTATGTTTGTTCAGTAGGCCTCTTTGTCTCCCCCGATCTTTTTGAGTTTGAATGTAATGTAATGTAATGTAATGTAGGCTGCTTCTGTTCTGTTAGATGCATCCTCGGATTTTATGTTTAGTTTTGCTCTAGAATTTAGAATATACGGTTCGAAATAGCTGCACATTTTGTATATACAATTTTCGTGTGATGCTGGTTGGAACTTGTCCCGGGGGAACAATATCTGTCCAGAATTGATTCATTGAAATTTTTGAGCATTACTTGACCCCTCAAAGATGGATTATGGTAGCAGGATGTTAGCAGACAGAGTTTACCACAGCGAGGCAGTTAGTACTATAAACGAGCATATATTAGGGTGCGTTTGATCGGAATATATTTTGCAGGAAATTTTTTTTGGAAAAGTTTTTTTAAGAATAGTTTTTATTGGGAAAAATATTTCAGTGTATTTGGTTAGCAAATGAAAGTTTGTAGGAAAGTTTAAAAATGTCCAAATTATCCTGATATATTAATTACAAAATATTTTTTCCATGACATTTTGGGAAGTTAGTTATAAATAATTTCTCATTCCCTTGTGAAAGAAATTTTCCCAACCTTTCCCATGAGAAAGTTTTTTTTTATCTACCTTGGAAAAATAGTGAGACCTTCCCATGAGAAAGTTTTTAAGAGTGATAAGATCAAGTTAGGTTTGGTAAGGTAAAAAAAAGAAAGACAAATAAAATTTTGACTTTAATTTGAGTGTTTTTTAGAGAATTGAGTAAGGTAAATCAAAGTTAGGTAATGATAAACCCAACTTTAATTTTACAACAAAACACGAAAAAATTTGGTCAACTAAGAAAAATTGACAAACTTTCCCGGAAAGCAATTGCAACCAAACACACTGTCACTGCATACTCCATACGATGGTAAATCAAAGACAACAAGTTGTGTTTGAAAGTGTTTGTATTCTTTTCCGATTATTAATAGCCAAAAGATTTAAAGGTTCGATTGAAAATGTTTGTATTAAAGTAGTACTCCGCATGTGTTAGTCAATGATAACTGTAAACTCGACCCAAGAAATGAGATGTACCCATGTTCATGCAAGAGAACAGTTGTATCAAAGCCACTTATACATAAACATATATTAATATATAATCATACATACCTGCTTTGTCTCACCATGTTCTTGCATTTTGTTAAACAACCTCACATCTCAGCAAATAACCAAGGCATAAATTCATCATGATATCATTGAAGAGATCTCACAGAAAAAAAAAAAGAAGAGACAAGTAATACAGACTTCAAGCTATGAAAGAAAAGGTTGGAGGGGGGATTTACAATAGGGGGTAGGATAGAAAGTTAGCTCAACCTAATTCATAGATTCCTATCTATTTAACATTCACATAAATGTGCAGGAGTCTTTAAAGATTTTATCAGAGAGATCTGGGTCACACCTTGTTCTTTTGTGCGATTGATAAGATGCGAAGATGATGCGATATGGTGAAATTGTGGAAAGAACGGTGAGAAATTTGCGGGAAGTGTGACTGATGTGGTAGATGATGAGAGAAAATGTGAAAAGTAGTGGAGAAAAGTGAAGAGATATATTGGTAATAATTATGGTAAAGTGTGGTAGAGTGTGAGAATATTGTGTAGTATGATGAGTTATGGCACCGCACCGCACCATATAAATGAACAGGGCCCAAATGGGTTTTGGTGCATCCTTTGCAACCAAAACAAAAAAAAGAAATGAAAAAATAGAGGGTTTGAGAAGAGAGAATTGATGATGATCTAGAAAGCATGGACAAGGGTTGAGTCACCTCTCATCATATTCTTGAATTCATCAAAATTAACCATTCCATCTCCATCAACATCAACTTTCCTAATCATCTCTCTACAATCTTCCTCTCTTCTACTCCCTTCCTTGATCAACCCCATTGAAGACAACACAAACCCCAACTCTTGAACACTTATCAACCCATCTTTATCCCCATCAAACACATCAAATGCTTCCTTCAAATCCTCATCATCTTGACCTTCTTCTTGCTCATCCAAACACCCTTTTCCCTCCTTGATCATCCCAAACAGACCCTTAAACTCACCAAGATCAATCAACCCATCTCTGTTTGAATCCAAATTATCCACCATCTCATCCACCTCGTTCGCCGCCACGAAAATGCCGATGTTTCGAAGCGATTCTTGGAGTTCTTGTTTAGTTATGAACCCGTCTCCGTTCTTATCGAACGTGTCGAAAACTCGCTTCAGTTGATCCACCGTTTTCTTCGGCTTCTCGGGCGTTGAATCTTCGAAGACGGGCGAAACAGGGGAAGGAGAAAAGGGTCTTTTGAGTTGGATGAAGAGCTTCTTGGTTGAGTTGGGGAAGTTGAAGTTTATAAACCCAAACAGAAATAGGAAAGAAGAGAACAAAACTAATGCAGGGAGTATCATCTTTGGTGTTCTGTTTTCTGATTCTAAAACAAAGGAAAAACAAAGCAGTTTGAAATAAGGTTAGTTTGGTTATGGGACTTGCTAATTTATACAGCTATTCTCCAACTTGGATCCACTTTACTTTAAAAAGGGTCAATTGGAGTAATATATGAGAACTGTTGCTGAGAGAGGTTTCGTGAGTTAAAAGGTTTTATCGATCAAGAAAAGGTGATTGGTTCTTTTTAGGTGGTTTTGGAGTTGTTTATAGCCGTCTATTTTTTGGTTTTTGTGGTTATATCTTCTAGTTTTGATGTTTTTTTACTACTGTTGGCTTGTTTATATTTTTTTTATTGTTTTTGTGGATATTTTGTAATATCTTTGATGCTTTAACCTTTATGACTTCCAATTATCGAAAAAAAAAATATATGGGACTCTTGGAAAAGAAGGAAAGGAAAAGCCTTTTTTTTTAATACGAGTGATAATACGTGTCTTAGGATCAAATACTGTTTAAGTATTTTGCTACTTATAAAATTAATACTTATTATTATTTTTAAGTCTAATTTTTTTGACAATTGTTATTAATTATCAATTAAAAAAAGTTTGGAATGTGTTGGTTACGCCAACAATTAAAGTTGATACTCTAACAAATGAACCTCATTTATTAAGGAATATTTTAGACGTTTTTTTGTAAATGTAAAAAATATAGATAAAAGTGTAATTTTATAATATTTATATGTATTATTATAGTTATAGAAGTTAATCGTCTAATTTTTTTAATCTAATTTATAAATATATAAATTTTGTATAAAGACAAGACAGTTAAGATATATTTTACTCCAAAATGTTTATATATTTTCTATTTTAAAAACGGTCACTTGGAGTAATACATGGGACTCTTGGAAAAAAGGAAAAGGAAAAGCCTTTTTTTGGTTTTAAATAATTGGTCGATGAAAAAGGGGCATTAAATTCAGATAAAAAAAATTATAAAAGGCATTAAATGCTAGAAGCGCGTTTGGTTGGAGAAAGAGAAGTTGGATCCCCCACAAAACGCGTTAACTGTGGCGTAAATAAGTGTAAATATTTCAAGGGGGTGGCCAAACAGATCAGCAGATGATGGTGATTGGATATTTGGTAGCAATTTTCAAAAAGTCTTGTGGCTACTCATCACATTTCGGAATAGAATTTTTGGACGTTAATATATTGAACTTTTGAAATATTGGATAATAATATAGTGAATTTTGATGTTAAATAATAATGCACTGAGGCCTGTTCTTTGGATATCCTAACTTATTCAAACCTAACACATTTCCCTAAAAAAGTATTCACTATAAAAACACAATTCTCCAAAAAAACAGAACAATTTATCCCAACTTATTCATCCAAACCTGAAAATAACCTAACCAAAGAACAGAGTCTGGATTTTGAGAGGTGTTGGACAATAATATACCTAAAACAATTTCAATGGCGACTGACTTGGTGGTGATCTTACGTGGCAGACTAAGAATGTGAATAAACTAAATAATATCTAAATTTATGACATGTCAGCTAATCTACAAAAACAAATGTGATTTTATACAACTACAACAACAATCTCTCAACGAAAACACATTTAAACACGTTTTTTTACTTTGTTCAAATTTGATTCTCTTTGTTTATGTGTGATTAGCTGAAATGTTACAAATTTAAATATTTTTTTGAACCAATTCATCTCCTCCACCTGCTATGTAGTATTGCCACAAAGTTAGCCATTGTCGAAATCGTGCTTAAAACTTGTTTTAGAATATTCTATAAATTGAGTCAACAATTATTATGAAATAAATTTAATGAACTAAATATATTTTTCAATGATATTACGACCTTGTTCTTTTCTGCGGTTGGCAAACTGCGGTGCCACAACATACCGCAATTTGCGACAACCCACCACACTTTACCACAAATCATTACTTTTCTCTCTCCTCACTTTTCTCCTCTGCTTTTCGCAAATTATAAAATATCACCGGGTGTACGATGCTAAGTGTGTATGGGAGAGTAAAACCATGCGCATATTTGGTGATAATTTTTTTCCCTACGTAGTGCATTTTTTTCCAAATTGAGTGCATACTTCGGAAACATCAATGCAGTATTCAAATACAAGAATGCATATTTGTTGATAAAATTTTCATTTTGCAATGCATACTTTCCTTTATTCAATGTAGATTTTCCCAAATTTGATGCATCTTCTCCAACGCAGTATGCATACTTTTTCCACTGCGTAGTACATTTTTTCCCAAATAGAATACATTCTTCAGAAACATCAACGCAGTATTCAAACACAAGAATTCAAATTTGTTGATAAAATTTCCATTATGTAATGCATACTTTCCCATCTTTGATGCAATATTCAAGCACTCCAATGTATTCTTATTGCAATGTCAATGGTTACAGTTTACCTAATTCAGGAACGTCTTCGATCTTGATGATTCCCTGTTTCCCCGCCATTGTTGACCAAGCAAGAACACGAACGACAAACAACAGCGGTGCAAGAAGGAGAAAGTTTGACTAATGAAGGATACGATCGAATAATATCCGCGTGATAAGGAATGAGTCCATAGTAAAATCTCACAAAATCTCACGTGAAGCGTATATAAACCCTACCTATATATATACCGAGTGTACCATGCTATATACATTCGGTCCTACCATATAATTGTTGTCTACTTTTTACATTCTCTCTCCTCACTTACTCCACATACCAATAACCCGCCACAATTACACCACAACCCGCCACAATTTCACCACAGCATACCACAAAATACAGCAGAAAAGAACAGGGCCTTAAGAGTACTGAAGTGCATCTCATATTACAAGAGCAGATGTTGGTTGGCAATCCTTCTATCAATTTCCTCCAAGATCTTGTTGAAAATATCTTCAAACTAACAAATTTGTCCCTTACAATTATCAACTTAAACTGATCGAACATTTTAGAATATATTCTAAAAACATAAGAATCTAAAAGTTGTTTTCATTTAGGCCCTGTTCTTTTGTGCGATGGGTGCAGTGTGGTGATTGTGCAGTGCGGTGAAATCATTGAAAAGTGTGGTGAAGTGTGGTAAGTTGTGGTGAGAATTACGGTAGGTGAGATATGTGAAGAGAGAGAACGTGAAAAGTTGAAGATAAAAATGAGAAGAAAGAAAAGTGAAAAGATATATTGTTAATAATTGTGGTAAAGTATGGTGAGATGTAAAAGAATATTGAGCAGTACAATGAGTTGTAGTACCGCACCACACCGCATAAAATAACATGCCCTAAACCTTGGATACTTCAAATCATGGTTTGATAATCTTATTCACTTTTTTTTTTCCTTTTTCATGGATGGAATGGATTACTTCTAGGGGTGGATGGGGTTTCGGGTATCCTACCTTTAACCTAGAAACCTTATTCTTATCCGTTATGACATGTTCTTGACTTTTAGGAACCTTACCATTGTTAATGGTTCAAGTTTCTGCTCCAAGGTACCTATCAATTGTGAAAATTTTATTTATGACATATAGTTTTTTAAAGGAAATTAGATTCTAATAATACGAACTTTTGTCCATATAAGATTAAATAATACGAACTTTTTGATTTGGTGATAAGTAATACGAACTTTAACCCCATGTTGCTCTGAACAATACGCCACCGACTTAAGTTGAACTTAACTCGGCGGCGGATGACGTGGCGGCGGAGAAGGTGTGACGACCCCCCCAAACTCAAGCCCAATCACACCCGCCGCCACATCATTCGCCGCTGAGTTAAGTTCAACTTAACTCGGTGGCATACTGTTCAGAGCAAGATGAGGTTAAAGTTCGTATTATATATCACCAAATCAAAAGTCTGTATTATTTAGTCTGATATAACTAAAAGTTCGTATTATTAGAATCCAATTTCCCTTTTAAAATGAATGTTATTTTTTTTTTACTTTAGTGCAAAATAGACCACATTATCCAATTATTATAGCTAAATATCACATTTTAACAATTTTATTTATCTATTTATTGATAAAATTATGTTCCATATTCCGTGTATTGGTCGGTTGTAGGTTGTTGGTTTCAAATATTTAGAACTTAAACCTGTCTATCAAGCTCTAGGTTTTAGTTCATGGTAGCATTTTAAAAACCTTACTCTTGCTCATTGAGATAGATTCGTAAAATTTAAAAACTTTATCCTTATTCGCTGATAGGTTCCGGTAAAGTTTTGGGTTCCAATTCCAATGCCGCTCCCACCTAATTACTAAACAAATATTCTTTTTTTTTTTGGATAGTACTACCCATAAATATTGTCTTACACTTGGAGCAATGTAAGCATCATTGTTGCTAGGTTGTCCGAAGATGCTCAAACATGAACATTGATTAAGTCATATAAAATTCAAAAGTTTGATCCAAGGATTTTAAAAAAAAATACAAACTTGATCTGAATTTCTGAGCGCGTTTAAGTTAGGTGAAAAGTCTTTTAGGGTGTTTGGTTACCAATGTTTTGGGTAACTTTTACTTTTTCTGTTTTTTTATCTCTCATTTACAGTTTTTAATGTCACTATTTAATCGGTAATTTATAATATAAAACTTTGATAAAAACATATAATATTATATAAAATTAATGACATCAATTTTGTATGATGAATCATTGTACAAATTAAGATATTAACAGTAAAAGTTTTTAATAGAATTTTCTAAGTGACAGATAAATAAAAACGGAGTGAGCAGTTTTTTGACTATGATTAAAAAGTTACTCTAAGTGTTTGCTAAACTGGTTTTTATGTTAAACTTTTGAATCTAATGAGCTAGTTTTCAAAAAGTTAGTAGAAGAAGCTTTTTGGGTTGACTTTTTATAAACAATTACTTTACCAAACACATTTTATGCAATCAGCTAATCAAAACAACTAAAATCAAATAGTTAATCCAAACATCTAAATTTAATGGCTAACAACTAAAAACTACTGGCTAATAACTTGTTGCCAAACATGGCTTTTATCCAACACGATTGGGTTTCGAAATGTTAACAAGTGTGATCGTATGTCTAGTGAGTAGGAATTTGGAAGGCGAAAAAAAAGAGTTGTGTCATGGTTTTAGGGGTAGTCAACGATCGAATTAACATAAATTATACTCAAATTCTTGTGAAGTGGCGGTGGTTTTAATGGTGATATGCACAATGAAAGTGTGCGTAAACCAAAGAAACAACCGACATATAAAAAAAATTAAATTTAATTGATGTTAATTCAATCTTGAGCCACTGACAAATACTACCCTCAAAAGTTGGATTGTTATGAATCAAATGTGAAGCTCGAGATATTGAGACAAACAACCCCTAAAGTTGAGAATTTCAGAAACTAATAATCATTTTTTATATAATGTTTTATCAAAAATTATAACATTATACTTTTATTATATTATATTTTATTATATTTTTTCGTTATAAATTTAGTGATAATATATTTATATAATAGAATATTATATATATTAAAAATTATTGATAAAATTTTTCAAAATTTAACCGATATATAAATTAAAACAGACAAATAAATTGGGATGAAGGGAATATCTAATACTAAGAGCAACATGGCCACTTGTTGACTCAAAAATTGTTAGAATTTTAAAATCATGGGTTGCACACTTGCACATAACCATGCCCAAATCCCAATATCCCAATAACTAACAAAAATGTAGTTGTCCAAATTTATTAAATAATTTAACTACTTGTCCTATGTGTAATATATTTCCTCTATTTCATATTATTTGTTATCGAATTTATCACATTTAATTTTTTTTAACATTAACGGTAATATTATACTTTTCAAAGTTATTGTATTGTTGTTGGTTCTGAAGTTCATATTTTTAGAGTTACCCAATTATGGTGCAAAGGAGTTATGCCTGATTGTTTTGGCTGCACTACATGTCTAATAAAGTAATATGTATGACTTTAGTTTTTTTTTTTTGAAAAGTTACAGGGTAGCAACCCTATTATTCATTCGACAAAAGTGCCTTGAGTACAGACCCATTACAAGCCAAAAGACTTCAAAAAAGGGCTAGCTGCGGTATGACGCGGTGGGGTGTGGTGGAGTTGTGGTGAGTGTGGTGGAATTGTGGTGGGTTGTGGTGGATTATTGATAAGTTGTGGTCGGTTTTGTTTTATATAAATGTAAATTGTATTGGTAAATGTGAAGAAGTTGATTGTAGTGGGTTGTGGTAAATTGTGGTGGATTGGTATGTTGCGATGGGTTCTGGCAAAGTGCGGTGTGTTGTAGCACCCCAACCAGTCAGCCATATAAAAGAACAGGGCCTAAATCTCCTAAAACCAATGATATAACTTTTTCCGTACTTGCGTGAAATGCCCACCCTCAATTGGATTCCTTGATGTTCATCTATTGAGAGTATTTCCGGTCATTCCTTGATTGTTCCATCACAATGCACAACCCATGGCAGTGATCTTGTGTTCAAGCTTCTGACTATCATCTTTGACAAGAATGAAACTTCTTCCTTCCATATAATGTCCAATTAACAACTCCCTTTATCAATAAAAGACCAAATGCCACACCCATGGGCCCATCACTTTCATATGCTTAATTCCACCATTTCCTTTACAACACATTGCATCCCGACACTGATTGAGACATTCATTTGTATAGATTGATCATTTTTATCGATCTTTTGATTTCATGAGTGACTCCACCCTCAGTTGCACCATCCATTATCAACCGCACATATTTGCATTTATCTCAAGATTGTCATTGGTTGTTGACCCTCGAAGTGCTTATCTCTTTCAAGGTTCCGGAAACATCCCTCTCTGTTTTACATTAGTTTGGTTCTCATTTGGATTACACTTGGTTGTGTTTGATGAATTGATAAGTTCTAATTGGTTAGCCCAATAAGGACTGTAACATAAATGTAAAACTAAATCTTAATCTTTTTAGTTTTGAATTGTATCCCAAATTCCCGTTTGAGTCTTTTGATTTTGTCTTGAGTCTTTTTTTTTTAATTTTTCTTGTTTCATGTGTTGGACTTGTTTGAGGGCAAGCAAGAACTAAGCAGGGGGGATTTGAGAAGTGTATATTTTATAGAGAAAAACGAGAAGAGTTCTTTGTAAGAAATCAAGTGTGAGATTTCCGAGTTTGTAGTCAATAGGTATATTGGTGAGTTTTGTAGCTAGTAAAACAATTTCGTAGCCAATAGGTATATTGATGAGTTAAATATGTAGCAGAGACCGAGTCTAAGTGCTATGTTTATGTGAGTAAGAAAACACCAACATAGTTGGTGGAAACCTTATACTGTAACTGATCTACATTGGTAAGATCATTCTTTTATAACTGCTCCAGCCTCCAAGGACATCAATCACGGACAATGAATTCATCTGTAATCATTCCTCTTGTAACATTTTGAGCTTAATTCAAATATGACACGTATATTACGTTACATTGTGTGTAGAATCTTGACCAAGGTCAAGATTCGTCACTAACGTCCTTATCAAGTGTGCACAAATTGTTATAAACCCTATTCACCTCCCTCTAGGGTTCTTTCACACTCCATTCTAAACAAGAGATAAAGTGATGTATAACTGAAGCAAAGCTAGGGTTTTGAGCAATTACACATCAATATGATGTGCAACCAATCCTAGGGTTAGGGAAAAAGTGACGTTAGGCCTAGGGTTTTGTTGGGGTATTTCAATGAAGATAAATAGTTTGGATAGTTCAAGGGAATTGAACTTGATACAGAAACACCACAAGTCTAATCCCTAGGGCTTCTTATTCCTCTACTTAGTTACAGAAACACCTTCTAAGTATTAAAATAAGCTCTACCTCACCACTTAAATAACCAATTCAAGATACAATAGTAGAAAAGGAAAGAGAAAGACTCTCAAGGATGAGTAAAACTCGATTTGTATTCATAACTCAAAGCTATGTGTCTTGGACGATTACAAGCCTCCTTATTTATACTAGTCTATGACCTAGTCCTACTAGGACTACTAACTTGCGCCTAAGTAGCCTAAATTCTTCTAGGATTTGGCTTTCCTAATCCTAATTGGATTAGTTACAATAGGATGAATCCTTCTAGGATTTGGCCTTCCTAAACCTAATTGGGTTAGTTACAAAATTGGCCTTCCAAGACTAGGATTTCCTTCTCCTAATTGACGTCTATCCCATCTCCTAATAGACGACCACACATACTAACTACTACTTTGGCACTATGCCTTATAACAACCTTTAAGATAGTCCTTAAATAAGGTCAAGACCACAATCAACCATTTAACCACATACCATATTAATATAACGGTTGGATCAAAGATTACATGGTAAATTATAATTATATATATTAATCATTAAGATCAAACTTACCATTATCGTCATTAATTACAAGCCAGTGCAGCACCGTGACCTATGTCAAACTAACATGGCCCGTATTGGGAATAACACGGATCATGTTAAAGCAACACTGGTCATATTGTTCCTCTACTGCTTTTGCTTGGCTTCATCAACTCGACTCGTGTTAACCTTATAATTGTTCGTATTAACCAACACAATTGTGTTAGTACTTGTGTTGGCGCTTAAACTTATCTTAAACACTTCCATTATACTCTAAACCCTCTTATTTTCTTGATATATATGTTCATAGTCAACCTTACATGTAAATAATTGCACTTCTCAGGGTTCACAAGATTGAATTGCTCCATTTCACATATGAAAATATATTATAAAAGTTTCATGAGAAGATATTTTAGTTCTACAATATATTGTCCATTAATTCTTGTTGAGTTTTAAGTGAAACCATCTCAGCATAAATTTATTATAAGATGCATAATTTTGCATCAACTTTTTGTAAATATACTTGTGACTATTAATTTATATGAGCTAACTCTTATAAAAGTCATCCAATGATACATTATCAGTCACATTTGTATTAAGAGTTTCTAATATAGCTTATTAGTCATTGTAAAATATTAAAGGTTACCTTGTAAGGAGTATTTATCTGATATAGCTTATTATTTGCTCCTTAGTTGGTTGTCACGGTTTAAAGTATTCGCACGTATTTAACTGATAATTTCTTATATGATATTTTATTAACATTTACAATATTATACTTTTACAATAATTTTTTTGTTACGATCTAATGGTAGTAATTTTATTTAACAAGATATTGTACATATTGCGAAATTTGTGGTTAAAACTATTTATGTTGAACTGCATATATAGCTTTCACAGGAGATAAATAATATGTAACGGAGGAAATATATATTGGAATAATATATCAGTCAAAGAGGAACAATGGACACCATGAAAATTTAAATAAATTACATAAAATAAGAGAGGATTAATTTCCACATGGATGTTTAAATTCTCAAAATTTGGCTGAGTCTGATATGGATGGAATTAAATCCAATTCATTGATGTCAGTTTCCAAAATATTACTCCCGTGTTTAGAAATCGTGCAGTTAAATTTTAAAAATTTTGACTATCAACATATACAATAAGCTGCTATATAAAATTATCACCATTACATTCGTAACATAAAATACTATCATAAAACTATAATATTGCAAATTATTAATAACATATTATGTAATAAATTATCAAACAAAGAGTGATATTGAATATCGTAAAAGTCAAAATTGTGACAATTAATAGAAAATGGACGGATTACTACAAGTTAGGATGGATTTGCATACATCCATACTTTGCTATTCTTTGCCTTTATGAAATTGCAACTTCCAACATAAGGGTAATTTTTTTACCATTCAGAGAGAAGCAGTGTGATGGTGGCTATTGATCTCTCATGGTCCATCCTATATTTCAACAGTCTGCTAGAAGGAAGTTTGTTTGAATAGTTACTTTAGTACTACATCACTTATTGTGTCATTGTAAACCAACTACACATGTTCACATCTATAGTTTTTCATTTTTTGATGGAATATATATAGCTCTATCATTTCAATATCATATAAAAAGCTTAAAATCTTCAAAATTGTCCCCTTCTTATTGTCTGCTGCTTCCATGCTGTTAGAGTATAAAACTATCATTGAGTCTACAATCATCAGCTTAAGCTTTTGGTTGAGATGGTTCCACATGGTATCAAAGCCAGATCTGGGCAAGAGGTCTCAGCTTCGAATCTCAGCACCCTCCCCCAATATTCATTTGCACAAGGTGAAGGGGCCTTTGTAGCATCCACGCTTCAAGCTCAAAGGGCATTTGTATGAGGGGGCGTATTAGAGTATAAAACTATCATTGAACCTACAATCATCAGCTTAATTATTTGGTTGAGATGGTTCCACATAAACATTAGGAAGAAAGATTTTGGTAAATATTTTTACAGGAAAACAATTCAAAGGTTAAGTGCATGATTTTTGCCTTGAAAATATGTAACTTTTTTTTTTTATAGGGGTTTATCTTAGTGGCAAGGTCTTTACTCTTCTGTCCCCTTTCTCTAAGGTTCGATTTTTAGGAGAATTTGTTTATTAGAATGCGGGAGTATGTTGAATGGAAGGTGTGTGCTCTATATAGACGTTGACATTCCCTACCCCATCCATTATTAGATCGTTCAAATAGTGTATCCCTAAAATAGTGAGCCCGACGTGCTGGTATATTAGTGAAAATGTGATTTATCATCAAATTTGTTGTTGAAATGATGGCAATTGTAGCAAAACATAATTGAGCATATCTTTGCTTGAAGATTTTCCTAGATTTATCGGAAAATTGTTAAATTAAATTGGTCTAAAAGTTAAAAAACAAGGGAACATATAGGAATGGAATATTGTACATTGTAAAATTAATTATAAATCTAGAGACAGAAACTAATAGTTAACTTTCAATAACATTATTATACACCAGAATCACTTCCATGAATTAGGTAAAAAGAATGTGATATGAGTGAACCCAAAATCAAAAGAACAAGGGGAAAAGGCAATGCCTTTTGGCATTATTTCAAAACTTTTGGATTGAATTCCTTAATATATCTATCAAGAATATTTAGTTCAAAAGCCATTGTCTCCCTTGTTTTAGAAACAATAAAGAAATAATCCTTCCGTTCTATATTAATTGTCGTCTTTGAAAATTATACAGTCAAATTTCAAAAATTTTAACTATAAATTACTCAATATATACAATGAATTGCTATATAAAATTATTACCATTAGATTCGCAATGAAAAATACTATCATAAAAGTATTATATTACAGTTATTAATAACATACTAGAGCACCAACAATGGTGAGCATGAGTTATGCTCAATGGATGAGGTGGAAGCAGTATGACCCACCAGGAGAGTTAGAGTTAGACTCTTCATATTAACGTGGTTTCCAATAGTGAGCGTGAGTTTGATTAAAATAATTAAAAAAATATGTAGGCCCCATATTTAATAAAAATGAAAAAATATGCCAAGAATCTCGTCTTCGTGCTCGCGCAGCAAGTACAAGTTCGAGGTTTTCTCACTATTGACATTCATCTTCGCCGTTGCACGGTCTTTTTCGTCCTCATCCACTTCACATCAACGTCATCTCACTCTCAAACTCACCGTTGCGGATGGTCTAACGGTCAAAGTTTCTCACACTTTTTTTAATAGTAAGTGGGAAGATAGATGAATACAATGCAAGTGAATGAGTGAGTAATAGATCTATAACCAATGTCAGCAATTAATCAAACTTTTTGTGCCAATGCATTAACAAAAGAGCATGAACAAGCAATACCTCTCATTTGCCTTTTCTTTTTTGTTTGTTCTTTTTTAAATTGTACGTGAAGATCATAAAGGAGCCATTTCATATCGTAAACAAATGCAAAGTGACAAAGCAAAAACCAAAAAGAAGGACCATACGTAGGCCACCAATCAAACTGCATGATAAGAGAGATCTAGAGAGAGAGAAAAAGAGAGTTTGAGATCATACATTAACCCACTTTACTTGTTTCACTAGTGAATGATAGTTACCCCTTCAGTCTGTCAAATCTATGGGTATGGTAAGGTAAGGTAAATAAGTTTTGATAAATTTTACTATCTCTGTCCCAAAATATTTGTCATTTGACACTTGTTTCAATAGTGAATAATAGTTACCCCTTCAACCTGTTAGATCTAGAGGTAAGGTAAGATAAGGTAAATAAGTTTTGATAAATTTTACTATCTCCGTCTCAAAATATTTATCATTTGACAAAATTTTGACCGTTGATTATTCTCAAATTACAATGAGTTACGATATGAAATTACCGTCATTGTAATTTTTATTAAGATATCTTTCTAATAACGGTAATTTCATATCGTAAGTCATTGTACGTGAATAGTTAACAAAAATTCAATTTCTATTTATACGTAATTTACCTACCAATTTTTACAAACTTACTCCCTCTGTCCCAAATTAATTGACACTTTGAAAAAATTTTGATCGTAAATTACTCACAAATCACAATGAGCTACAATATGAAATTGTCGTCATTAGAAAGATATTTTACTAAACATTACGATGGAGGTATGTTTTTACCCATGACTCTTACATCATCTAATTAATTCAAACACAGATGTATTGTACCAAGTATATATCATATTCCCTCTATTCCTCAATATCTATCACAAATTTTCATTTTCCATAAGATTTACCACTTTATAATCTCAATGCAAAATTAATGACATTTTTCGAAATTTACCGCTTACTTTTATACGGAGTAATTTCCAATGTAATTAATACGTATATAACTAAAACAGAAACTTGACTCGTTTCTAATGTAATTATCATTCTCAATACTATTTTCTTAAAATCTTCCTAAAACCTCAAAGCGACAATTATTCAAAAGCGACAATTATTAAGCAACAAAAGGAGTATTATAATTGCATGGCAATTTCAATACATCTGTCATGACAACCCCATATCATTGCTCATATCATGGGAGAAAGAATTTCAATTTGCCTAAAAAAACAGATCCATCCAGATCAATGGATGATCAAGATGACCCACTTTTTACTCTCTTAGAGAAATAATACACAATAAATTTGCCATATCACATAGATATTTGTTATAATATAATCACTACACTAGCATGAATTAAGCATTATAAACCCAAAAAGGAAAAAGTTTTCTCATAAGGTCTCTAGCTAGGGTTAGACCAAAATTGAATAACTCACCATTTTTCCACCTCTCTTTTTGTGGCTTTTTAACCCCAAATTGAAGGCGTAAAAGTACTCCCTCCTTTCCTTAATAATATTTTCACATTTGAGTTTTGGAAAGATTTTAAGAAAGTAATATTGAGAATGATAATTGTATTGGAAATGATAAAAGTAATAGATAAATTTTTATTTTGATTATATATTTATAATGGTAATTGTAAAGTAACGGATATTGAGAATGAAAATTATCATTAATATTGTATCGGAATTGTAAAGTAACGGATATTATGGAAAACAAAGAATTACTCCCTCCATTCCTGAATATCTATCACTTTAATTAACTTTTTATTTTCTATAATATCTATCACTTTACAATTTCAATAAAATATTAATTATAATTTTCTAAATGTACTTCTTACTTTTAACATTACCAGTACAAGTATATAACCAAAATAGAAATTTATATCATTTCCAATACAATTATCATTTTCAAAACTCAAATGTGAAAATTAGTAAAGGAGGGAGTAATTAAAGTGACAGATATTGAGGAATAGATGAGGGAGCAACAAAAACAAGGAAACAAACAGCAAAAAAGAACATCAAAAATGAAGGAATGCATATATAATCTATAAAGAAGAAGAAAAACAGGTAGAATATATACATATATATACAGATATAAACATATATAAGCATATATAAAAATTAACCTATAATCAGCAAAAATGGATGGATCTGAAGCATAAAGTAGCAGAGATGTGTTGATCTTATCTGTATCTTCCCACAGCTTTATTGAACTGCAACAAAGAATTGTATATATTTCTTATATTCATCCAAAATTCTTGAATATATATCCATGAATATATGGATGAAAAGAAACAAGGATCTGGGTAGAAATTCAGAATTCAGAATTCAAGATGCAGTTCAAGAAAGCTGTGGAAAAATACAAAGAGGACCATTTATTTGTGTTGCAATAATCTTGTTCATCATGGGCACCCCCCTATGAATACACAGGCTAAAACCCTAGCTAGATAGAAGAGAAAAGAGAGAGAGAGAGAGAGAGAGAGAGAGAGAGAGAGAGAGGGTTAGGTTTAGGGAAGAGGAAGTGGTGAGGAGGGGGTATATATAGCAGAAACTGAGGTCATTTTAACACCAATCCCGAGAAGAATAAACTAGTAAAAGATGGGGGTCCTCTTCTTCTCTCCTCTTTTCAATATCAGCTGTTTTGTTTTATCTGTCGTCTAGAAAATTGGGGCAAAAATTTTAACCGTTAATACCTTAATTTATATAGTGATTCATCATACAAAATTGATATCATTAAATTCGTAATAAAAAATACTATTAAAAAAGTATAATATTATATTTTTCTATAAAAGTTTTATATTAAAAATTATTGATTAAAAATTGGCACTGAAAACCGTAAATGACAGATAAAAAAGAACAGAGGGAGTACTACTTCCGTCCCATATTGTTTGTCCATCCAACTATATTTAAAAGTCCAAGGATCATGGAAAATGGGGTGAAAATGTGTAATGTACCAAAATTACCCTTACTTTTCTCATGTGAAGAAAAAATAAAAAAGAAACAAAAGAGTATTTATTAGGGGTATGATAGAAATTACAATCATTGGAATTATAAAATGGACAAACATTTTATGACAAGGGAGTTAGGTAGATGGACAAACAATTTGGGACGGAGGTAGTAAATAAAAATCCTAAAAAAAATCAACAAAATAAAAGTTACTCTCTCCATTTGTTTTAGGGTTTTTGGCCACAAATAATATGTAGTATGTACTGAGTGGTTTGTGATTGAGAATAATTTAAAGTGACCTTTTAGCCACTGACAGTCTGTATTTTTCACTATTTTCTGATTGTAGTCCAAAATCAATTTTCGGCACCGGAAAGTTGGTGTGGCGGCTGGAAAGTATGTTTATTCATACTTTAAAAAGGAGATTTTCGGTCGTCACGTCAGCTTTCCGGTGCCGGAAATTAATTCTGAACTACTATGAGAAAATAGTAAAAAAGTACAGACTAGTGGTCGAAAAGTTATTTTGAATTATTCTCAGTCACAAGCCTCTCATTACATATTATTTGTGGCCAAAACCCCTTTTTTTTTATATGTCATTTACGGTTTTTAATGTCGATTTTTAATTAATAATTTTTAATATAATATTTTTATAAAAAATATTGTATTATACTTTTTAAATAGTATTTTTTATTACGAATGTAATGATGTCAATTTTGTATGATGAATTATTATACAAATTAAGATATTGACGGTCAAATTTTTTAACACAATTTCCTATGCGACAGATAAATTAAGACGGAGGGAGTACTCCCTGGTCCCTCCGTTATTTTTTAACTGCCATTTAGGTTTTACGAGATTAAGCTTTAATTAATAATTTTTTATATAAGAAATTTATTAAAAAAATATAATATTACTCCCTCGGTCCCTCTTTAAGTGTTAAAAAAAAAACTCATTTTACAAAACCAATGTGCGAGTTATATATCTATCAAAACAAATTATATACTCCCTCCGTTCCATATTAATTGACATATTTTAAAATTTTTCACATACTAAAGTTTAACTAAAAAAACTACCAACATAATTAAATAACACTATTTTCTAAGGTGTTTTTTCGGATACCAAGGTGTAAGTAGTGAGAGAATGTGAGTAGGAGTATTATTATTGATTGAACAAGTAAAAGGTTAACATAATTATTAAAGTTAAAATAATTAAATTAGGTATTGGAAATGGAAAGTGACAATTATTTTGGAACAAAAAAAATTAGTTTAAGTGTCAATTAATATGGAATGGAGGGAGTATCTATTAAAACAAATTTTAAATCTTTCTAACTCTTTCCAATAGTTATAATTACTTCTCCCTTCTTCTAGTTTCTTCCGACTCTTTCCAATTTTTTCCAACTTTGGCAAATTCCTTCCAGCTTTCACAAACTTTTTCCAACTTCTTAAAATTTTGACCAACTCCTTCCAACCACCAACTCAATTTATCTAACCCTAAAGAACAATCTCAAAGTCAAACACCTAAATATAAATAGTTAGCAACTAATTCAAATAGCTAGCAGCTAACAACTCGCAGTTGATTGTCAATAGGCCTATATTATCTGGTGATTTGGGGTTTAAGATAATAGAAAATTTTGCACATAACCCCCTAAGGTTGATGATATTTACAAATCTAAACATTAATCGTTTAGAGGTAATATTTATCTCCAACAAAACTAATTTAGCGACTTTTTTTTTTTGGTGAAAATGTGATTTATGGTAAATTTGTTTACTGAAATGATGATGATTTTAGCAAGTGAATTCCATTACAGATAACCAATTCATCATAAAAAAGATTTGCTAAATTTACTAGAACAACTCGTAAATTTATTAGAAAAGTTATTAAATTAAATTGATTCAAAAGGTTAGTAGAGGTAAATATCAACTTAAAAATGTCAGGGTTTGATTTTGTAAATCTCATAAACTTGAAAGAGACATATTCAAATTTTCCTAAAATAATAATAGAATAGCTTTAGCTAGTATTCCTACATCCTTTTTATTTCTCGCAATAATAAATACTAGCGATACATGTAACAAGTTTTAATTTAAAATATTCCATTGTGAGAAGGCTATGGGCATTATATTAAATAGTTACACCTTTAGCATATGAGAACTAGGATTAGGACATGTAAACATGCCACATGTATCTAAATTACCTACATGGCCTCACATGTAGCTAAATTTAGTCACACAAAATTCCTACTACTCCCAAAGGTGTATCAATGATTTTATAGCTACATCTCTAAATGTAGAATTATTACCAAATAAATGTAGCTACTGGCTTGATTCGTTGTTGTGTTCAACACTATTTGATAAATGAGTTATGTTTAGGTTTGAACCAATTTAAGTTCAACATGAACACAAACTCGACCCGACTTAACATTATAAACAACTCTAACGTTACCCCTAAATATTACAATTTGGAGAGAATGGTTCCAATTAAACCAATATTTAAAATTTAAAATTGTTTACTATCTACTAATCCATATATGAAAAAGAAGTGTTTCACATTCCTATTTGATCAGCCACCTCGATTTATGGATCAGTCAAACTTTGAGAATTTTGACTATTTGTTTCCCAACACATATGTTATATTATAGAAAAGTATTACTGTTAGATTTATAATGAAAATGTTATCATAAGAGTATAATGTTGTAATCTTCAAAGATGGACATTGAAGACCCTAACATATTTAATATAAAATAAAAGAGGAAGTAGATGAGGTTCAATAAGAAATTTTTGTTTAATTTAGTCCATTACAATTAATTTTTAAAAAGGATTATTGGATGATAATACACTGAACTTTAGGGGTATTGGACAATAATGCACTGAACTTTTTTCTTGGACTCTAATACACTGAACTTTGAGGGTATTAGACAATAATGCACTCAGACCAATTCAACTAGTGGTTGACGCGGTGGTTGTCCCACTTTGGGTATCGTTTTTCTATTTTTTTTCCAAAAAAATATATTAGTCATCCTGCTTATGTGTACTTTCTTACACGGCAAAAGTTTTTTCTGAAAAAAAATAGAAAAACGACACGTCAAAATAGGACAGCCACCGCGTCAACCACCAGCTGAATTGGTCTGAGTGCGTTATTGTCCAATACCCTCAAAGTTCAGTGTATTAGAGTCCAAGAAAAAAGTTCAGTGCATTATTGTCCAATACCCCTAAAGTTCAGTGTATTATCATTCAATAATCCTTTTAAAAATTATATTCCATCTATATAAATACATATACACAATTGATCTACATACCCCCTCTTTTACAATTTAAGAAAATTTAAAGTTCACGACTAACAATTCCAAACTATGTTAAAAATTGGTCCAATCTTCTTTCAAATAGGGTTGAGCATAAATCTAGGACTGGACCGAATGGATTGAGGACCGAACTGGATGACTGACATGGACCAAAGACTGGACCGAAAAAAGTTCGATCCTGGACTGGAATGACCAAACTTATTTTGGTCCGGATTAGACCGACCAAATGGATCAAACTTTGGCTATGCAGACACCGGAATTTTTGTTTAGGTAATATGTATTTTAATGTACTTTTGTAATATTTTGTATTGTTTCTTATTCTTTATTTTTAGGAATAGGGAAAAATGAGGAACCTGAAAAACCTAGCTATGCCTATAATTTGTGTACAAAAAAAACTCATAAAAACCATAAAAAAACCTCATGCAAAACCCTAGTCATGCAAGAAAGCCACGTAAATCCACACAATCCTAGTGATCGCGTGGACTACAGTGACGTCAGTAAGGTCACAGGTTCAAACTTCGCTCTCACTTTACAATCCAAGCACCGTCCAAAGTCCAGAAATTTATCACGTTGTTGTTAACCGTGTGACTTTCACGAGGTGGCAACAACTCTACTCTGACCCCACCGTCCAGTCAAAACCATGTGTTGTAAGTCCGCATGTGTTGTATTGTAATGTGCGGATAGTGTGGATAAATTGGTACAGTGTGAATAGGGTGGATAAAGGTAGAAAAATATTTACAATTTTTTATAAGGGAAATTGGATTTAAATAATCTGAACTTTGACCCATAATAAACTTAATAATTTGAACTTTAGATTTATTTCTTAATAATCTAAACTTTGAGCCTCTTGGATTCTAGTAGCATTCTACCGAGTTAAGAACTGAATACTCGTTGGCGCTGACATGGCGGTGGAGGGGTTTGTGTTGACTTTTATTATGTGCCTAGTCAGCTTTGACTCATCCACCTCACCCTCCCCCTTTCTATTCTCTCTCCTGGGTGTTTTGCTCTTTGGACCCCGAACTTTGGGGGTATTTATTTTCTGGACCCCCATTCAAAGTTTATATTTTGGACCCCATACTTTGTCTCCGACAACAATATGGACCATATACTTTGTCTTCGGCAATAATATGGACCCTCATATTTCAAAGCCATTATCGAAATTTTTTTCTTTCGAAAATTTTCCAGCCGCAACTTCTTCTTCCTCTTCTTGCACAATTTTCAACCCCCATATGAGCATAAATTTGTCAAAAAAGTTAGCAAAATTTGCCAAAAGTTAGCAAAATTTAACTTTTATCCTACTGTTTTTTACCCATGAATTTTAAACACCCTTAGCTGTCAAAGTCTGGTCAGTTTTAAAACAACAGTCAAAAGAAGGAAAAAATGATAAAAGGCCATATCGGGAAGTTTAAGCAACAATTAGGTCATCGCCGGAGTCAAACATAACTTTGGACCACATTTTTTGGGTCTACAAAGTATAGGGTCCAAAATATAAACTTTGAAATATGGGGGTCCAAAAAATAAATACCCCCAAAGTTCGGGGTCCAAAAAGCAAAAAACCCCTCTCTCCTCCAACGCCTTCCTCTCCCCTCTTCTTCCATCTAGCAGGCCATGACTTCTCTCTCTCTCTCTCTCTCTCTCTCTCTCTCTCTCTCTCTCTCTCTCTCTCTCTCTCTCTCTCTCTCTCTCTCTCTCTCTCTCTCTCTCTCTCTCTCCCCTTGTTTGATTTTTAATTTTTTTTAGGGTCAGATTGTAAAGAGGATTCAAATCAATTCCAACGGCTATAAAATTCATCTGCAAGCACACACTTCGCCCCTTTCTTTTTCTTCTTCTGTTCCACAACATCCCACCAAGCCAATCACCACCCATAACCACCACCACCCAACCACTCTTATTGTCGTCGCCACCACATCCACCAAAACACCCAATTCTTCCACCCCCTTCTCCCTCAATCATCTCAAATCTCAATCAAAGAGAGGAGAACAACGATTAGATCGAGCATCAAGATCCCAAAAAGGTGACCAATCAAACTACAGGACAATCAAAATCGAAGAGATTCATAACCTAGAATCATGTATCAAGAACAAACCTCCCATAATCATATGAAATCAACGACAACGGAATAAATTGCGACCAGAACTCGCATAACCACAACAAATCAACTAACCCAAATCAACAACAATCAACAAGGAACTCAAAACGTGAATGAACAAAGAGTATAGTAGAGGGGGGGGGGGGAGAGAGAGAGAGAGAGAGAGAGAGAGAGAGAGAGAGAGAGAGAGAGAATTAAATCAAAGAGCTAGGGAGTGTAATGGGGTTTCGTATTTCGCAGAATCAGAGTGTTGAGAGATGAGAAAGACAATTAGGATGAATTAGAGATAAGAGATGACAGAGGATAAGAGAAAGAAAGAGCAAAGAAGGATGGGGATGGATTAGAGAGAGAAAATGAGAGAGGAGAGGAAGAAGCCATGACTATGAATTTGGGTGGATCGAATGAGAGGAGAGGGAGGAGAGAGAATAGAAAGGGGAGGGTGAAATGGACGAGTCAAAGCTGATTAGACACATAATAAAAGTCAACACACGCTCCTCTACCGCCACGTCAACGAGCCACCGAGTTATTCAGTTTCTTAACTCGTTGGCGTGCTGCTAGAATCCAACAGGTTCAAAGTTCAGATTATTGATAAACAAATCTAAAGTTCAGACTATTAAGTCTATTATGGGTCAAAGTTCAGATTATTTAAATCCAATTCCCCTATTGATAAAGTATTGCGAGTAAGGCAAGCAATATCTGTCAGATCACTTATTAAAATGATTTTTTTTCTTTATTTTTATTGTATATGAAGATGTGTGATAAGTAAACAATAGTAAGGTAGAAAAGTGATGTAGATAATGTGAATAACTTCGAATAAAGCATATAAATTTTAGAAAAGGTGGCCTTACTAACACAAATTGATTAACCTATCATTTTTCATTGAATTATGGTTCAAATGATCACCATTAAAACTCTTTTTTGATACCAGTCAGTAAATTTTAATTAACTTAGCTTTCATTTTTTTTATTATCATTATTAGTTGACATAGACATAAGCTATAAGTAATTATCCCTAATCCAACTTTAATTATACCCCTAATTCAGCTTTCATGCATTTGTTAGTTGAGTAGCTAGTTTTAATCACAGACGACACAATCAATAACCTATCTTAATCACCCTGAGCTGATAATAAGAAAATGACAAATTTCCATAGACTTATAGGTTCCCCATTTATTAGTACTTTGTGGTCTCCCCAACTGAAAAGAAAAATAAAAAAAAAAAGTAAACCCTCTTCCATAATTTGCTAAACTTTTTTTAAAAGATATATATATTTTTATTATTGTTTAAAGAAATATAACAGGAAAATGTCAAAATTCTCGATATTTAGGGTATGCATTTGGTGGTAGTCCTAACAATACAATTTGTCAAAATTTGCGACCACTGATATACATTTTAAATTAAGTTCGGATTGTTATTATCCAATCCCTGAAACTAAACATTATTAGAATCCAATTTTCCTTGAAATTTTGAGTAAAGTACACTTTTTTGGGAATTTTTTTTATGATGTCTAATTTATAGATGGCTAGTTAACCGGTCGGTCTTACAGACGGGTTAAATACATTTGATTTGTATCTACCTGGACCTTAGACACGCGCTTTCGCTTTTTTAATGTCAACTTTGCATAAACTTAAAATACACTCGGCCTATATTTACCATAATCAAATATACATTCTAACTATATTCAATCCGTCCGTCTAAATTGATAGCTTTAGTAGCTTAAGTTTTATTTGATGCTATGATTCTTGGTTATTGTATTCGAGTATGAAAATTAAATTTGTGCTGTAGGGCCCGCGGCCCCCCGGGAGGGGCGCAGTCCCCCGCGGAGCGTCGAATCGACGTAGGGTTGCTTATAGAACCTAGGGGTGCGATTTTTTGCTTTGAATTTTAGGAAAAATTTTCGGATTTATGGTATTTTAATTCGACGCGACCTTTGTTTCTCTTTTTTAAAACACATAAGGATTTCCAAAAAAAAATGAAAAAAATGGCCCGGGACGGGACTGGGATCCGCGCGGATCCCAGACCTATTTAGGCCCAAATCGTCGATTTTTATTGTTCCGGCTTATTTGAACTGAGGATGGGAATTACCGCCGGTTCACCCAGAACAGATCCGCGCGGATCTAGGCCGAGTGATACCGCAGTAATTCCCGGCCCCAATATTCAAATAAGACCGGTAATCCATATGTATCAAAAAGAGAAAAAAAGAAAAGGTTTGAACAAATACCAAAAAAAAGGGAGTCGCCAGTTAATTTTATAAAAATTAACAAAAATAGGGGTTGACTCCGGTCTCGAACCGAAATTCGGATTCGGGGGTAAAGGTATCGATGTAGGGGTGCCTTGCATCGTCACAGCGGCCCTTACTAGGTCGGGTTTAAGAAAGAGAAAAAAAAACTAAAAGGTTGTCACGAAATTAAAAACAATGCATGCATAAAAATCAATAATAAAGTCCGAGCAGTACAAAATAAAAAAATACATCGGGGATTACGACTACATTGTTACAATCGGAAAAGAAAACTAAAACAATTAAAGTCGAGACCCTACCAAATCCGCGCGGATTTGGCAAGCTCCGAGTATCGCAGTCGAAAACTTCACCCCGTAATCGTTTCACGGAACCGTGGAAATATCTCCCTGAGATCCGTGCGGATCTCCCTCAGTTGGCTCTCAAAGGTGTTTTCCTCTCTTTTTCAGTTTTCTCTCCGTAGTCGTCCTTTTTTCGTCCCCCCCCGATCCCCTCTAAAGGATCCGCGCGGATCCTTTTATAGGCGGTAGTAGGGTTAGGTCAAGGAATCCGCGCGGCTCTTTTAATTTCCAGTACTAGGGCAGTTTGGCCCGAAGGCTGCAAAATCCGCGCGATTTTCCGGTTCAAGATGCTAGGTCAAGAAATCCGCGCGGATCCGCCTGAATTTGGGCCCGGGACATTTTGGCTCTAATTTTGACAAATCCGCGCGGATCCGCCTGAATTTGGGCCCGGGACATTTTGGCTCTAATTTTGACAAATCCGCGCGGATCCGCCTGAATTTGGGCCCGGGACATTTTGGCTCTAATTTTGACAAATCCGCGCGGATACGCCTGAATTTGGGCCCGGGACATTTTGGCTCTAGCAAGGAAATCCGCGCGGATCCCATCTGAACTGGGGCCTGAATCCGCGCGACTCCGCTCTGAATTAGGGTCTGAATCCACGCGAGTTTTATCCCGGATTGGCCCGGAATGGGCTCGTGCTGGAATGGGCTCGCTCTGCATTTTGTGTTGGGCGCATATCTGCTAAACCCACATGAACTTGGGCTACTGATGCTGTCTAATCTAATTGGCTAAATTTCGTGTCTACAGTTAGCCCCCACTTTGACTGAGTCTGGATAAGACGAAAGTCAAAGTATATATCTTGAGAAGTGTCGTAGTTAACTGGAGGTAGTCCAAATGTTAACTTTAATTGCTGGATGTTGTCGGGCTTGAAGCGATCAGGGTAGCTTGGATTTCTTGACCGGAGGTAGTCCGATCTTGGTTGAATTCTTTGGATGTTGTCTGTGCTTCGCTTCGAGGTAGCTTGAAAGATATCCGGAATTGTTTTGTAGCTAGCTTGATTGCTGGATATTGTCCAGGCTTGAGCGATCCAAGGGTAGCTTGGATTTCTTGACCGGAGGTAGTCCGATGCTGATTAAATTGCTGGATGTTGTCGGGCTTGACTTCCAGGTAGCTTGGATTTCTTAATGGAGGTAGTCCGATCTTTGGTTGAATTCTTTGGATGTTGTCGGGCTTCGTAGATTTTTCCTGAAAAATAAAGAATTTGTAAGTATCTGATTTGTAAAAGATAAAATGGAAGTAAAATAAAATGAAGTAGGATAAGATAAGGAAAGAGAGAGGATATGATGCATCGCGCCGTGCTCATCTCGGAGTTTCACCCAATTTCAGGTAAATCCTGCGTGGTTCTCGATGATTTTGAGCCATTTCTTTGAAATTTCACTGAAATTGTGTACAAATCCATGTGACTCTCGTGGTTTTGAGCCTTTTCTTTGCATTTCTTTGAGCTTGCTTGAGAATATGTGTTGGGTGACAAAGCTTGTTCTAGGATAGTCAAACCCATGCACACATTACCGAGTCTTGAACTTAAATCTGTTAAGTTTTGGACTTGTCTGTGTTTGAAAATGAAATCCTGAATTTTGAATTGTCAGGCCAAAAATCCGCGTGACTCCATGTAATTTGGGCCAAAATCCGCGTGACGATAATTGGAGTTTAACGCCGGTCTTGTGGGCTCCCGCCTTGCAAGAACATTATCCGGGTTCCTTTCATGTTGATGAGGTCGGGCGAGTTCATACATATGATGCTCCCAGCTCCTCTTGGAACAAGGAACCCAACACTGGAGGGTACCCACCAGATCGATCTTCTGCCTCTTGGGCGGCTGATGGATGGGATTTCTTCACTGGGCAAGATCCTGCTCCCCTGCCGGGCCGACACTTTGGTTTCTCAGGCCCAGAATATATAGACCTGGTTTCTGACGGAGAAGATGACGATTGAATGATTTTACATGTATAATGCTTAGACAAAAACTGTTTCGTTTATTATTTGACTCATGCAGACCATGATGCAAATGCTAACCTATTATGACTACATGCAATGCACAGACACAATAACTGAGACAGGACGTTGAGCTGTGGTCAAAACAAAAGTTGATTTCAGTAAATTTTGCCAGAAGCAAATAATTCTTGAATACATAACAAGCCTGCTCGCAAATAAACAACTCGGGCCTTTAATTAGCCCAGCAATTTGACAAAACTGCGGGAAATTAGATGGGCTCCACTCTGACCCATATCTGTGCGAAACCGACATCGGGTCCAAATCTGCTCACGTGGACCTAAAAAAGATTTTAGAGGGTGAAAGGGTAAACTTTCTGCCCTTGATTTCCTTATTCAGGAGAAGCGAACATATTGAGAAAAAAGTTAGGGTCTTAGCCCTATACTTATTAAGTGGGTTCTGTTTTTACCGCGGTGGCACCAATAGTGGTCCGGCTTCGTTAATCAATACTAGTGAAAGCCTCCGTGGTGATCAAAATCTAGCGCCAATGATACTATCATAGGCTTGGATCGAATTTGTGAAGAATCTGAAAGCGAATTTTCAGGAAGCCCCCTGCTGCTCTAGGTGGACCCTCTTTTCTTCCTTTGTAGATATGGTTGATGGAGCACACCTGCTTCTTGACGTATACGAGAACGGCCACATTCGAATGGTCAACGCACAGTGGAGAATACGAGAAGTGGTCATCGTCGATCATTGATGCCCTTTGGTGAGACTTATGGGTCTGACATATACCACCTACTACTTCGAGCCAGACGTCAAATCAGGAGAAAACAATGTATCCCTCCATTGATCGCATTCACTAATCCTAAGACACTTCCAAGGTTCGATCTTGGCAGGACTATTGGAAGAAGGACTACCCTCGTTGTTCCTATGACAGGAGGAAGCGCTCATGTATCTATGGCCTAT
Organism: Portulaca oleracea; assembly: GCA_029582165.1. Taxonomy (NCBI): domain Eukaryota; kingdom Viridiplantae; phylum Streptophyta; class Magnoliopsida; order Caryophyllales; family Portulacaceae; genus Portulaca; species Portulaca oleracea. The sequence continues at coordinate 620,755 of CM055893.1, forward strand.
CGCCCATGGATTACGGAGAAAGATCCTGCTATTAGGAAGCAGTTAAAAGAACAGGAAGAGAGAATTGAACCCATTGGCCACCGGATCTCGCCCTCCTAGTACAACGCGTTTCGGGGAAAAAAACTATCGGGACGGGCAAAGAGGAAGCCCCATGATTCAACCATTAAGAGAGATCCCAAGTGTATCTTTACGGAGGAAGGATCTGAACCTAAAACTAAAAAAGATCGATGGATCAAGCCGCGCTTTGCCCCTTTTTTTTTTTTTTTTTTTGAGCGTTTTTTTTTGAGATGCTGATGAACGTTCGAGTAGCAAATCGTAAATTTGCATGCTCTTTCTTTCTTTTAGATTAATAACATTTCACGATATTCCAGCATTTTCCATTACATATGTGAAATCCCATGGACTTCTGCACATAGAAAATTTATTTCCAATCGAAATGCAAAATCCACGAGGATTTTTGCATCAAGAAAGTAATCCATAAGAATTAAGGTTAGGCCTGGGAAAACAAAATCTGCGTGGATCCGATCGGAACTGCTCCGACAAAATCAAGTGAGTATCCGGGTCGTTAAGTAGATCCGCGTAGATTTTCGAAAACGAATGAGCCTAGGAAAGCCGGGGATCCGCGCGGATGCCGTAATTGCTCTAAAAATGAGTATTTTGGGTCGGATTGATAAATCAATCCGCGTGGATCCTAAGATGTTGGGTCCTAAAAGATGCATGCGGACTTGCCCCAAAGCGCTCGAAAATATCGTGAGTATTCTGGGCTAAAGGTTCGCAAAAATCCGCGTAGATCTAATGGGGAAAACGGGCCGAATATGGTTTGAAATCCGCGTGGATTTGCCCCAAAACTGCTCCGAAAATATCGTGAGTATTTCGGGCTAAGAGTTCGCAAAATCCGCATGGATTTAATAGGGAAAACGGGCCGAATATGGTTTGAAATCCGCGTGGATTTGCCCCAAAACTGCTCCGAAAATATCGTGAGTATTTCGGGCTAAAGGTTCGCAAAATCCACTTGGATTTACCTAGGGAACTGGGTCGAGCAAGGTCTAAATCCGCGTGGATTTGCCCCAAAACTGCTCCGAAAATATCGTGAGTATTTTGGGCTAGAGGTTCGCAAAATCCGCATGGATTCACCTAGGGAACTGGGTCGAGCAAGGTCTGAAATCCGCGTGGATTTGCCCCAAAACTGCTCCGAAAATATCGTGAGTATTTCGGGCTAAAGGTTCGCAAAATCCACTTGGACTTACCTAGGGAACTGGGTCGAGCAAGGTCTAAATCCGCGTGGATTTGCCCCAAAACTGCTCCGAAAATATCGTGAGTATTTCGGGCTAAAGGTTCGCAAAATCCGCATGGATTCACCTTGGCCCGGATACTATTAAAGCCCTATAAAGGTCTTAAGCTGCATGAATCGCGAAGAGCTCATGTTGCTTCAAGGACTAAAAACGGATAACCAAAATAAATTATCGGGAAATTTTTATTTATTTGGGCCGGACTTTAGAAAAGCTTCCTACGTATCCACATTACATGGAATCAGGCCATCGTAGTTCAAACGATAGTATTTAGTTGCTGACTTAATAAGTCAGTGGCTAATAACTTGGGGATAGTTGCTGGTTCTGATCACCAGTTGCTGTATCCACTTTTACCCTTATGCATAAAACTTCTTTACCGATCTAAATTAGTCACCGAGCATACTCTTCACCCTCCGATCAACTAACTTCACCCTCTCTGGAAGGATCTTTATGATGTATGGACCCATCCAATTGGGCCTAAACTTTCCTCCTGGGTCTGAATAGGTGCCCTTATCTCCTTCGAACCATGTCACCCTCTCCAAGGTCTTTTGGTTTGACCTTCCCGTTAAATGCCCCGACACACGATTCGTATATCCGGACATTGTGCGTGGCTCGAGTCTCCTTTCGTCGATGTTAACCAATTCCTCATACCTAGCTTTAGCCCAATCCGCTTCGAATTTGACTTTCCACTACAATTCGCGGTGAAGGTATTGCCACCTCATCGCAACACCGCTTCTATTCCGTATACCAAAGAGTAAGGAGTTGCTCCGGTGGATGTACGAATAGAAGTTCGATAGCCCCACAAGGCGAAAGGTAACTTATCTGGCCAATCCTTATAAGTCGTGGCCATTTTCTCTATTATCCTGGTAATGTTCTTGTTAGCTGCCTCAACCGCTCCATTGGTCTGAGGTCTATAGACCGACGATGCGTGATCTTTGGATCACGTATTTTGCTAACAACTCATTGTCTCCTTTTGAAGTGAACTCCATTATCACTTATCAACTCATGTGGAACTCCATAACGACATATTATGTTTCTAAGTATGAACTTAGCGACGTGCTTAGAGGTCAATTTTGCATAAGATGCCGCCTCCACCCATTTTGTGAAGTAGTCAATGGCTACAAGCACATATTCATGTCCTCCTGTTCCTTTGGGAGTGATCTTCCCTATGATATCAATGCCCCATACTGAAAACGGCCAAGGCGATGTCAAAGTCGTCAAGAATGAAGGGGGTTGGTGTTGCAAGTTCGCATAAATTTGACACTTGTAGCACTTCTTCACGTAATCGTGACAATCAGCTTCCATAGTTGACCAGTAGTACCCCATTCTTTGAATCTTCTTGGACAACATCCGTCCATTCATATGCGGACCACATTCTCCTCCATGAACTTCTACCATCAAGTTCTGGGCCTCATCTTGTCCCAGGCAAAGCAAATTGATGCCCATGTCGGTTTTCTTGTACAGTTGACCTTGAATCAGGCAATACTATGAAGCCAAGAGTCTAATTGCTCTTTGTGACCTCGTAGTAGAACTCCCAGGGTAAGCCCCTTTGGTGAGGTACTGGTATATATCATAATACCAACAGGTTGAGTCCACCTCACAAACCTCCAAAGAGTACACATAAGCCGGTTGATCCCTTCGTTCTACACATATAGGCATAGACACAGCTCCTCTCGGGATATTAAGCAAGGATGATAGCTTGGCCAAAGCGTCCGCTAATTCATTATGCTCCCGAGGCAAATAAGTGAACACTATCTGATCGAAGTGTTCTGCTAGATCTTTCACATAAGCTTGGTAAGGTGCCAAAGCTTCATTCTTCACTTTCCATTTATTGGAAACTTGATTTATTATGAGACTTGAATCACCGAATATTCTTATGCTCTTTATGCCCATCTCTACCGCAGCTTGCATACCAATGATGCATCCTTCATATTCAGCCACATTGTTGGTGGCTTCAAAGTCCAATTTCACCGAAATCGGAGTATGTGCTCCTTCGGGTGAAATCAAAATGATCCCTACTCCATACCCGCTTTGATTAGAGGCCCCATCAAAATACATTTCCCAAGTATCTTTCTGGATTTGAAATACCTCCTCATCAGGGAATTCAGGTTCTTCCTCGTCGGCCTCCTCTATGGGTAAATCAGCCAGAAAATCCGCCACCACTCTTCCTTTTATGGCCTTACTGGACAAATCAGAATCAAACTCCGACAGCATGACCATCCATCGAGCTACCCTGCTATTGACCAATGGTTGCTCCATCAAATACTTGAGAGGGTTCATGAAAGCAGTCACATGCACTGTATGAGCAAGCATGTAGTGACGTAGTTTCCTCGTTGCCCAAACAAGAGCTAAGGACAACCTCTCAATGTTGGAGTACCGAGTCTCATATTCCAAGAACTTCTTACTTAAATAGTAGATTGCTCGTTCTTCACCTTCGTATCTTTGAGCTAACATAGCCCCATTCTGCCTCTGTGATAGTTAAATATAACAATAAGGGTCTTCGCGTGGGAGGCATTAAACGGTGGATTGGCCAAGTATTCTTTGATCTGTCAAAGGTCGCTTGGAATTTTTCATCCCACTGGGCTTGACTCCTCTCTTCAGCTTCTTAAATATGGGGTCACAGATCATGGTCAATTTTGCTATGAACCGACTTATGTACTGTAGCCGGCCTAGGAAACCTCTTATCTCCTTTTCTGTCTTAGGCGGTGGCATTTCTGATCGCCTTGATTTTTGCAGATCGACTTGATACCCACGGAACTTACGACAAAACCTAAACTTACCCGACGTCATCCCGAAGGCACATTTCTGTGGATTTAATCTCATTCCGTACTTACGGAGCCTAAGGAAAAACTTTCTAAGGCTATCTAAATGTGTTTCGCGATCAACGGATTTAATAATCATATCATCCACGTAAACCTCTGCTTCCCTATGCATCATATCATGCAACAATGTGGTGGCAGTCCTTTGATAGGTTGCACCTGCATTCTTTAACCCAAATGGCATCACTACGTAGCAGAATGTACCCCAATGAGTGATGAATGTTGTCTTCTCCATATCCTCCTCAGACATCTTGACTTGATTATAACCCGAGTACCCGTCCATGAATGAAAGAAGGGCGTGGCCACAAGTATTATCTACTAAGATATCAATGTGGGGTAAAGGAAAGTCATCTTTCGGACTTGCTTTGTTCAAATCCCTAAAATCTACACACATTCGAACTCTCCCATCCTTCTTTGGAACTGGAACTACATTTGCTACCCATTGTGGATATTCCGACACCCTAATGAACCCTGCACTTAACTGCTTCTCAACCTCTTCCTTGATCTTCAAGGCCCACTCTGGTTTCATTCTCCGAAGCTTCTGTTTGACTGGTTTAGCATCAGGGTAAAGTGGTATTCTATGCTCAGCTATTTCCCTGTCTATGCCGGGCATATCTTGGTACGACCAGGCAAAGACATCCACAAATTCTCGTAAGAGTAGAGTAAATCGCTCTTGCTCTTCGAGAGTTAAAGATTTCCCGATTTTGGTTATCTTAGGTTCCTCCGGGGTACCCAGATTTACAGTTATGGTTTCTTCAATTACAGAAATTCGATTCTCGTGTTCCTCTACGGCCTTTAAAAGATCTTTAGGAACTTCGGGTTCGTTTATAGCATCATTATTATTTTCTTTTGAGGCAAAGCAGCTCAGGGATGGGGAATGAGAATAGTCGTAAGCGAAAGAATTCATTTCATTGAATTGAAAAACAGAAACATCAACAGATGACTTAACAGACCCTCCAGAAGTAGATGCGACAGGCTTAGTGGGCTTAAGGCCCGACTCTAAGACAGACTCAGAAAATGGAACATAAACAGAATGAGGACTAGACCCAGATCTATGCACAGACTCTCCTATAGCTAGAGTGAACTCCTTATCTCCATCAGCTGATATCCAGGTGATTTGTTTGTTCTCCTGGCCCCATGTTGCAATGAGCTCAGTAGGATCGAAATCCATGCTTGATAAGGCTAGAGAAAGTGCCTCCACAGGTCTCTCTTCTTTTCGGGCCTCTCGACCAAACAACATCCCAAAGATGTTACTCCCGGCTAAATGAGTCCAATCTAGTGGGGTCTTGCTCTCCCGTGCTGGCGTGAAAAGTTCTTCCTCGAGCAGCATGCAGTCACTAAAAATCTCCAATCCTGGAACCATAATCCCCTTGCTTTTCAAGTAGTATGGCTCTGGAAAGCCGAAGTAAGGGAAACAATCTCCTTCTTTTATAAACTGACCATTAAGCGTGAGTGGATACGGCTTTACATTATAAAGCGGTATTGGCTCACCTCTCTTCTTGACCCTCACAACCTTCTCTGCCAACCATTGTTCCTCCTCAGTTGGGACGTACCCCAATCCAAAGTGATGATTTCCTTTTCGAGTCGAGGGAAAGGATGTGGGCCCTTGCGCTCTCCTTCCTAACGGTAAACCAGGAAAGTACCCTTATCTCCTGAGTATGGCGTTGACTTTTCTATTGGAATAGGGATCAAAGTCTAAAGGTGCTTCGTCCTTATCTAAGGTAGCAACGATGTCAAAATGATGGAATTCCTCATCCTTAGAGTTATGTTCTACTTCCAACATCGGTTTCTTAGAAGTAATCATTGCGGATAACTCCTCTCCCTTGATAGTTACCACCTGACTGATCGACAACTTCACCTTCGATGCAAGGTAGACGACACCGCTCGTTGTTCATGCAACCAAGGGCGCCTAGCAAAAGGTTGAAGGATGCCGGGATATCGACCAAGAACTCAACGTTGCTAGAAATCGTATCCATGGTGACAGGCAAGAGGATTGACCCCAAAACTCGCCTAGGAGTATTGTCATAAGCCCTAAGCTGGATAGCTTGTTGAGTAAGCTGATGAGGTTGAATACCCAGCTTTTGAGCTGTCCTCCATGGGCAAATATTTACAGCGGATCCATTGTCAACCAACACCAATGGTATCACCTTATTAGAACAACCCACAGTTAAGTATAAGGCCTTGTTGTGTGCAAAGCCTTCTTTGGGCAAATCCTCATCACTAAAGGTTATAGTACTTTGACCTGAAGTGACAAAAGATACTACTTCCTCGGGTGTGGTTTCAGGCGATACTTCAAGTTTACTTAAAGCCTCGATTAACGCCTGTCTGTGCTTTTGTGAAGCTGCCAATAACTGCCAGACCGTAACATCCATCTTTAATTTCTTCAACTGCTTTAACACAAGGTCCTCTTCAGGGGTAGGGACCACTGTCTCCCCTACTTTTTCCTTCCCTTTGTCTTGAGATTGGACTTGGGAAGGACCTCCTGGATGATTATGGCGTCCTGATCTTGTGAGGAAAGTGACATCCGGGGTTTTGGTTTCCCCGGATTTTGCTGTTCCCCAAAAATCGTCGTCACTGTCAGAGTCCCAAAAGTTGTTGGTGACGTTCTGAGCATGAGGTTCGCCATAGACATCTTCCTCATCGCTAACCCATAAACCATTAACCTCATTGTCCTCGGAAAAGTAGCACGTGATGTAAGTTGGTTTCTTTGCATCGGTAATGAAATCAGAGGGATCCCATTCACACTCCTCAGAAACAGCATGTACGTGTAAGGAACCTAGTGGGTTTCCAGTGTTGCTCGGCTTCTGTGCTGCCTTCGGTAAAGGCAGTTGCTTTGACCTAAACATCTCCTCCATTCTATTCTTCAAGGTGAAACACTGTTCAGTATCATGTCCTCGCGCCCTGTGATACTTGCAAAATTTACCGGCATCCCAACCCCGTGGCTTCTCCTTCGGCTCAGGTTTTAAGTCGGGAAGGGTAATCATTCCCTTGCTTAATAGACGTTCCAAGGCTTGAGCATATGAAGTGTCTATCGGGGTATACTCGGTGTAGCGTTGTAAAGCATTCACCTCGTTCCCCTTGTTAGCCGATACGGATGGGCCAGCTGACTTTTTATTGGTGTAGGTGTTCTTCCATTTCGTAGCCCCTTTAGCGAACTCACTCTCAATCTTTGTTCCGGCCAATCTTAATGAAACAAAGTCTTTCAGAGGTTGGAACCTTAAATGAGTGTCAGACGAAAGGTCAGAACTACGGATGAGCATATCAACTTGGTGCTCCTCCGATGGTCGGTCCACCATCCGGCTGCCTTTGATCTCCACCGGAAAAGTAATTCGAGAAAGTCTCCTTTCCTCCCGCCTCATCACTCCATATCCTCGGGTGACAGCATGTCGACTTTGTAGGAGTATTGGTGTAAAATTCCTTGCCAAGCATGCTCCATTGTGAGGTTTTGGCAGGACTGAGAGTATTATACCATTTCATAACATCTGGGCCCAGAGTCCAAGGAAAGATGATGTGATAGATGTCCTCTTCAACCCCCTTCAGCGTCATAGCCCCCAGAAAATTCCGTATATGTTGATGCGGACTCTCGACACCATAGAATTTGATGTCAGGCATGTTGAATTTAGGGGGAAGTCTTCCCCGGGGAACAGGTGTGAAACCTACATCATCCATGAATTGATTGTTAAAGAGTGTGGACTCTTTCAACATTTGTTCAATGCGATCAAGTCTCGAGTTCGAAATCCCGTGGACTGATCCATCTTTCTCTCTTCCAGATTGTTCTACTTCACTCGTAGGAGTGTTTTTCACATTCGAATTTTTCGCCTCCTCCATAGCGTGAATGACGGCGTCAATTCTTTGATTTTGTGCCTCCAGTTGAGCATTCATAGAGACTTGCATATTTAGAATTATGTTGGTCAATTGCTCAATATCATTACGTGGAGGTGGTGGAGGAGGTACCGGCTCCTCTTCAGAATCACTATGAGGATGGTCACCGTTAGGATTCGACATTGTCTCAGATGGATCGATAACCAAAGATTCAACCCCCTCTTCAGATACTTCTTCGTCGGTCACTTCTGGGTGAGTCGCCTCAGATGATGCCCGATCTTCGTTGCTGTCGTAGGGGACGTCAAAAGTTTCCAATCGCCGATCTGCGTCCATTGGTAGAGCCGAAACCAACCTATCTTGTCTCCCCTGAAAGGTGGAGGAATTTGAAGACTCAGCTCAACATCGCCCCAAAACTTAATGCATGCAATGGATGAAGAATCCTATTTGAACCCCGAATGATCGAGCTAAAGCTCAAAATCATGTGCGAAGCCCAAATAAAACTCTTATGCAGACTCTAGCTCGAAATAATACGTCCAGGCCTTATCGGGCCGTGTCCGAAAACGAACTCAAGCCTCACATAAGGGCTAAACATACCGTTTCTAGCTGACTAAACAGACCAAGGAGCCCATTTGAATCACACAGGAGTGGGCCCGCTCACAAAATCCGCGAGGATCCATGAGGCCCAGCATCTCTGTGCCACCCGAATGTTCTGCCGACACAAAACAGACTCGAACTCATGCAGACGGAAATGCAAGCTAAAGACACCTAAATTTAGGCCCGGCAGTGACCGAGCTCGCCAGGATCCGCGCGGATTTCTGGGCTTAGGCCCAATGAGATCTGCGCGGATTTACTGGGCTCAGGCTCACTACCGAGCCTAAATCCAGGTCAAACCCAAGAGACGATGAAAAAGAACTTGAACCATACATGGCCCAGCCCGTCATGGAATCCGCGCGGATTCTCCGGGTTTGAACAATGCATAGGCCAAATTCCAAAACGACGCGACACAAAAAAAAAAAAGCGGAAATACTGACTTGGACCATTTGGGCTCAGCAGGATCCGCGCGGATTTCAAGGGCTTAGGCCCAGTGAGATCTGCGCAGATTTCAGGAGCTTAAGCTCCATATGGGCCAAGTCAGCTTCCACAACCCGACACAAAACCCTAAAAGACACTTTGGCTTAGGCGCGGTAGTACCCGAGCACACCAAAATCCGCGCGGATTTCAGGCTCAAAAGCGCTACAAGGCCTAAACCGAGACTGACGACCAAAAGCCTGAACATTAATTTGGGCTATACAAGGCCGACCTGCTCATGGGATCCGCGCGGATTTGTTGGGTAGCCCAACCTCCGAATCCGCGTGAACCTCCCGGGTCTGAACTTGTATAGACCAAAGTAATCATCTTGGCCCACAACGACTTTACTTGATTTTTTTTATATATTTTTTTTTTTGTCTAAGCATTAAGGCATGGTTTAGGGTTCGAGAGGTTACACAAAGCACATAGCATACAAGTGAGTTCCAACCTAGCCAAGGGTCTAAGTTTGTGGATTCAAGGTTGGTTTATCCTAACCTCTAGCTCGTGTCCTGGGTGTTGTGCCTTCCATGGGGTGCATGGTAAGGTTAATGTACCCAGGTTGCTCCCTTTTATCATATGGATTAGGGAGTGGTGCACGAGTGGGAAAACAACCACCAGCTCGGTGAAGGTCTAAGCGGACCCACCTGAGTTGAATGGTTAATGTTTTCCCGGAATGGTAAACGTAAGGGACAACCTAAACGGTGCCTTGTGTGCCCAACAAAGGGGAAGGCCCGTGAATGCAATTATGCCTAAAAAAGAAAAAAGGGTGACAACTTTTTTTTTAAAAACAAAAAACAAACCCGACTTTTCAAGTCTTACCCACTAATAAGTCCCCAGTGGAGTCGCCACTGTAGGGCCCGCGGCCCCCCGGGAGGGGCGCGGTCCCCCGCGGAGCGTCGAATCGGCGTAGGGTTCCTTATTGAACCTAGGGGTGCGATTTTTTTGCTTTGAATTTTAGGAAAAATTTTCGGATTTATGGTATTTTAATTCGACGCGACCTTTGTTTCTCTTTTTTAAAACACATAAGGATTTCCAAAAAAATGAAAAAAATGGCTCGACGGACCGATCCGCGATCCTGGACCTATTTAGGCCCAAATCGCCGATTTTATTGTTCCGCTTATTTGAATCGAGGATGGAATTACCGCGGTTCACCTGCAATGCATCCGCGGATCTAGGCCGAGTGATACGCGTAATTCCCCCCAATATTCAAATAAGACCGGTAATCCATATGTATCAAAAAGAGAAAAAAAGAAAAGGTTTGAACAAATACCAAAAAAAAGGGAGTCGCCAGTTAATTTTATAAAAATTAACAAAAATAGGGGTTGACTCCGGTCTCGAACCGAAATTCGGATTCGGGGGTAAAGGTATCGATGTAGGGGGGTGCCCTTGCATCGTCCGCCGAAGCGGCCCTTACTAGGTCGGGTTTAAGAAAGAGAGAAAAAAAAACTAAAAGGTTGTCACCAGAAATTAAAAAAACAATGCATGCATAAAAATCAATAATAAAGTCTGAACGAGTACAAAATAAAAAAAATACATCGGGCGGGGATTACGACTACATTGTTACAATCGGAAAAGAAAACTAAAACAATTAAAGTCGAAACCCTACCAAATCCGCGCGGATTTGGCAAGCTCCGAGTATCGCAGTCGAAAACTTCACCCCGTAATCGTTTCACGGAACCGTGGAAATATCTCCCTGAGATCCGTGCGGATCTCCCTCAGTTGGCTCTCAAAGGTGTTTTCCTCTCTTTTTCAGTTTTCTCTCCGTAGTCGTCCTTTTTTCGTCCCCCCCGATCCCCTCTAAAGGATCCGCGCGGATCCTTTTATAGGCGGTAGTAGGGTTAGGTCAAGGAATCCGCGCGGCTCTTTTAATTTCCAGTACTAGGGCCGACAGTTTGGCCCAGAAGCTGCAAAATCCGCGCAGATTTTCCAGTTCGATTAGGTCAAGAAATCCGCGGATCACTCGAATTTGGGCCCGGGACATTTTGGCTCTAATTTTGACAAATCCGCGCGGATCCGCCTGAATTTGGGCCCGGGACATTTTGGCTCTAGCAAGGAAATCCGCGCGGATCCCATCTGAACTGGGGCCTGAATCCGCGCGACTCCGCTCTGAATTAGGGTCTGAATCCGCGCGAGTTTTATCCCGGATTGGCCCGGAATGGGCTCGTGCTGGAATGGGCTCGCTCTGCATTTTGTGTTGGGCGCATATCTGCTAAACCCACATGAACTTGGGCTACTGATGCTGTCTAATCTAATTGGCTAAATTTCGTGTCTACATGTGCGTTAAGAAAAAGCTATAAGTATTTACCGAAATTCAAAATACAAATGACTCGCATTTTTAATGTCATATTTGTCTGACCTGTATCTAACCTTCCCGTCCGAATTGATAGGTTTACTAACTTAATTTTCATTTGATGCTAGGATCCTTGGTCATTGCACTCAAGGGTAAAAGAATAAATTTGTATGTGAAAACAAGTTATCAGACAAACTGCTGATTAATTATCATATTCAAGAGTGAAAAGTAAATTCGTGTGTAAACGCAAGTTAGCAGATAGGTAACTAGATAGGCAAACAAATTTTTCATTCATGCCTCTTTTATATATAACTTAAAGAAAATATAGCTTAACGAAAATCAATTGTTAGAATTTAAAAAAAATCTAAAAATTCTTTCAATAACTACACTTCATAATCTTTATAGGATCATAAGTACAAAATATATAAAAATTATGAAACTTTATAACTACAAATTGAAAATATAGAGTTAGAGATTTGGTACCAGAAAAATACAATTTTTCAAAATTTGAGATACACGCTACCTTTTCAAAATTTGGCTTATTATTATCCAATAAACCAAAGAATGAATTATTAGAATCCAATTCTTCAAATTTTAACTAATTGATTGGAAAAATTTTGTTCAATGATTTGTTCAAAAATTATAAATAGCATTTATCCCATCAACTTCATATTGAGTGATCATCGTCAAATTTAGAAATGGAATAGTATTATACTACTATATATGTAGGGGTAACCTACATGCTACCGGCCAAGTTCAAATTAATTTGCCTACAATTGTTTGGGACCAAAATTTAATAACTATCAATATATATACTTAATAATTAATAATTTAAAATCAATGAAAAAAAATTGTACTATCAATATCTATATATTTTTGTAAATACAAATATATTTTAATATTAATTTGAATTATATGGTTCTAAAAGCATACGAACTAAAATATGTGTGCATAACTTGCAATACTAATTAAAATACACACATATATATAAATAGGTTTGAAACTATATTATTATTATTATTATTATTATTATTATTATTATTATTATTATTATTATGTTTCAAATGAAAGGAAATTTCGACTAGATATTGAAAACTCATAACTCCTGGCCCTTCCATTTTATTTGTCGCTTTGAAAATTGTGACAGTTAAATTTTAAAATCTTTGACCATAAATTTCTCAACATATATAATGATTTGTTATATAACATTATCACTATTAGATTCGTAATAAAAATAATATTTTAAAAGTATAATACTATAATTTTCGATAAATATTTTATGAAAAGCGATCGGAGGAAGAGATATATTAAAAATTGTAAAAATTAACTAAGTAACAAATAATACGAAAAATTAAATTGAAGGAGTTAAATTAAATAGTGTCTAAAGCCAAAAAAGAGAGTGATGTTTGAGTTAGATTAATGAGAAGGGAATGGAAGGGAAACCACATGATGGCATGTGAGGGTGACCCACGGTGGGGTGGAGAACTAAAGGCAACGTAACTCCGTTTTCCCCTGGGGTGGAGAACTAAAGGCAACGTAACTCCGTTTTCCCCGGGGACGGACGTCTCCTTGTCGGAGAGTACACCGTTATTTTTCTGTTATAGATTTATTATTATGATAATGTGCTGTAAATATGTATATAGGGATGGAAATGAGTCAAGTCGGCTCGTGAATTTTCACGAGCTAGCTCATCAGGAAGCTCGTGTAGCTCGGCTTGACTCGGGCTCGAGCTCGTAAATTGGACAGGTCAAGTCAATCCACAAATTAATCGGCTCGTTAGGCTTGACTTGCCTAATAAATTTGTGTGTATATATATAGGGATTTTGGATGATAATATACCGACCTTTGGGGGTGTTGGATTGTAATATACCAACTTTTACTATCGGACAACAATATCACTGACTTTTATACCTAGGTGACATTATTATATCAACAGTAACTAAGGATGTGGTAAATCGGTTTTCATGCGCGCTAACATGGCTGGCGAAGGGAAAAAAACTGTCTCAAGCCAATAAACTCATTAACCCCTTAGGTTTTCTTACTAACCCACATTACAAGACATTGGTTGGCTGTGTTTCACGTCCGTACGAAGACCGGTTCACCACCCCGTTAGTCATTGTGTTAAGGCTGATTTTTTTTTAACGTGGGTTAGTAAGAAAAACGGAGGGGTTAACGAGGTTATTGGGCAAAGGCCAGTTATTTTCCCTCCGTCTATCACGTCAGAATCGAGACCAGTTAACTAGTCACCACCCTCTTAGTCACTATTGGTATAATTATATCACTAAGTATAAATGTCATGGATATTGTTGTCCAATAGTAAAGTCGGTATATTATAATCCAATACTCCCAAAGGTCAGTATATTGTCATCCAATAACCCATATATATATATATATAGGAAAAACTTATAGTGGTTGTCAACCATGACAACCACCACAATGAAAATGATATTTATCCATATATGTGTCAACTTTTATCTTCGCTATTCATTTTTTTATTTAGTACAAAATTATAAAATATATTTTCTTAATTAAAATAAATTTTTCAAAATTTTTTAAAATTTAAATATCTTAAATCTAAATTTTTGCCTAGTAAATAAGCATATTTTGAATAATATTTATTTTAATTTTGTTTTAAAATAAACTAAAATTTTTAAAAATATATTTTACAATTTATATTAAATAAGAAAGCTAATGGTTTAGGTGAAACAGCGATATATGCATTTGAATAAGATTTATTTTATTTACATTGGCCAACTCATTATATGACAACCACTATAAGTGCATCCTCTCTCTATATATATATATATAATATTACAATTTATTGACCTTTGAATATATAAGAAGGGGAAAGCAAAAACCTAATAATTTGGGACAATGGATCTATTGGCTCCTTGCTATGAATGGTGGGAAGCACACATCAAAGGGAGGGGATTTGATAATTGCTTTGATCTCTAATTAGTTTAGCTGGCAATCACTTGTGCTTTGGCCACTAATTTCATTAATTAACAAATTAACTCTACAGATTGACATGATGTGGATTGATTAGTGTCTTAAAAAGTCATTAACAAAAGTAAAACCTGCTGCTTTTATGTCCTTTTCATTACCATGTTTGGCCCTCTTTTTGCCAGCAAAGTGGAACCCTTTATACAACTGGCACCATTTTATTTCATCCCCAATCATGCTATTTCAATTGTTTTCTTCCACTAATTAGCGTCCTCATAATTTGATATAATTATTTTAAGAATCTTGTATTTAATAAATAATTATAGTATGACATTATTTTTGTTGTAATTATTTATGGGGACATTCCGATCTATTTTTCGGCGAACAAAACATTAATTGCAGTATTTATTATTGATTAGAATTATGTATCTTTGATCAACACTAAATATTAAGGCCTAAAATGATAGTTGACTTCAATTAAAACAACTTTAAATATAAAAATCACTATTTCGCGTGTTTTTAGACCGAAAAATTGGTCAAAATGTCCCTAATAAATAATTACTGCAAAGATAATATCACCCTATAATAATTTATCAAAATATAAGGTCCTTAAAATAATTACTTCAAAATATAGGAACCTGTTAATCGGTTTTTGTTAACTAATTTGTTTTTTTCTTTTTCAGCTCTTCCACTAATTACATTTACCTACTTCTTACATTTACCCTACTTGAGGTTTAGGGCGTGTGAAATTTATGGGTAAAAAACAGTTGTGTATAAGTTAAAATTTGGCAAGTTTTGATAACTTTTGTCAAATTTATACTAATATATCAAAATTAGTTTTTTATTTTTAAATTTTGGTAATTTTTGGTAAATTTTGGTAAATTTGTTAAATTTAGGTAAAAACTAGTAAGTTCGATTTACCCATGAATTTGACCACTTTGTGAACTAATTGTGGGAAATTGGATTTAAATAATCTGAACTTTAGGCCATAATAGATTAAATAATCTGAACTTTATATTTGGTTCTAAATAATCTGAACTTTGACATCTTTGGATTCTAGTAGCACGTCACCGAGTTAAGTTAAACTTAACTCGGTGACGGGATGACATGACGGCGGAGGCACGTCACCGGGATTCTAGTAGCACTTACATCTTACATAATCATACACCTTAACCATATGCCTCAATATGTAAGCCACACATATCAGCATACAAGCCATACAAAGTATAGACCTTCTCATATAGATAAGTATTTACTTATCTCGTGAAGAAATATCGTTGTATTACAATGTAAACAATTAATAAAAAATCATCTTGGTCATAACAAGATCATTGAACATGAGAAGCTTGCAATTGATGTTCTTATGAATAAATTTGTGTTTATGTCACTTATGACATACCCATAGTCATTATACTTATAATAATCATAGAAACCGTCGTTATTACTTACTAGGCTACGCTAAACTTATTGAAACTTTTTTGTGCTTGAAACTTAATTACCATGTTAGATCTCGCTTCAAGCCGAATTGATATTGTTTATAAGGTGTTTTGCTTGTATTAGTCCCTTGATTATGTTTTAGTTATGAGCTAAATGGAGACTTTTTAGGGAATCCTGAGCGATTTCCTGAGTCGAGCCGAACCGAGCCGAGCCGAGAACCAAAGCGGAGTCAACCCGGGAAGCTTTTCCTCAAGTTTGAAAAAAAAAAAAACAAGGTCGTAGCACCTGTTACAGATTTGGTAGCGGGCGCTACAACCTGGAAATGGAGGAAGGCAGCTCCGGCAGAGATGGGTCGCACCCGCCACAGCTACATTCGCCCTTGTGATAAACAGGGCAACACAGACTGTCGCGGCCGTTATACCTGTTGTGCTGCCCGCCACCAGCTGCTTGATAAGCCGCAAGCGCACGGGTGTACGTATAGCAAATATCAAGGTCGATCCCACAGGGACTTTTCCTTTCAACGCACTGAACTAGCCTCCTAGTTGATCGCTAAGCCGCTCGGATTTTTGTTTTGAATCAACTAAATCTAACTCTAATCACAAACAAGGTCTAAACAAACGAATATTCACACAAACTTTTCTGATTTAATCAAGGGAAAAAGGCGTTCAGGGGATGAAACCTAAGTCAAATAACGAATCAACGATGTGGATTGAACTCTCATTTCATCAATTTGCACAATCAAAGTTCGATAATCGCATAGAATACTTCGCAATGAGATTTTGCCACTAGAGCGAATTGCCAAGACTAACCAAGCACCTACTTTCGTGGTTATTTCGATTTAGTCAAGGTTAAAGATCTAATTATCTCAAGAACCCTAGTTAAAACTTCTATGTCTAGATAATTTTAACTAGTTCAATCTAGGTTTCGTAATCAAACTTCTCCTTTCGGTACTTCATTCAACAACCTATTAACATGCAATTGGTGATCAAGCAAAAGCAATAACAATTCAATTCAAAGACCAAATAGATTGAAACAAACTAAATTCATGATAATTCAATCCAACAAAGTTAATTCATCAAGCAACTTCAAAGGTTCATCCCCTAAACTAAAAAGTACTACTCACTATTCATGTTTAAAACTACAAAGCAAATGAAATCTATTCTAGAAAGCATATGAAAATCTATGAGAGAATGAGAAATAAACCCAAGTGAAGAACAATCTTGCTAGGAATCAACAATGGAGGACTTTTGCTCCTCCACTTCAAGGTATGTTCAAATTACTCTTCGATCTTCAATCTTCTCTCAATCTTCAATGATGGAATGGAATATGGATGATGAATGATATGATTAGGGCATGAAATGGATGATGGTGGAATGATTCTCCTAAACTACGCCGGAAATAAGCATAATATAGGCAAATATCAACTCAAAACCGCCGAAAATGAAAAGACAGGAGAGGCACGGACCGTGCCAGGGGTGACACGGACCGTGCTCATAGTGACACGGACCGTGCCCCCCTAGGCACTACCCGTGCCACTGCAGACACAATTCTTCACGTTACGGTCATAGGCACTACCCGCCATGCAGACACCACCCGTGCATCGTCTTTTCAGGCCTAGGAGTACTTTGGGCCATTGTTTGGGCCTTGGGTGATCCAACATCTCACTTCTTGGTCCTTTAAGCTCATAACTTGGATCTACACTTGCTTTTTGGGCTCGGTTTACATCGATTCTTCACAAATTCCCTACAAAACTCACCAAACTCCAAACCAAGTGTAATATGGGAAATTCGGGTATAAAATAACATAATCAAATCAAATATTCCCCAAATTCTCATCAAAACAACCAAGTTCTCATATATACAAGAAGCACTTATCACTGCTCATGGCACTTGATCATGCAGACTGTCGCACACGCGACAATAGCCAAAGGAGTGTCGCCAGAAGCAGCTCGCGCCTGCGACAAAAAGTGTGCCGCCCACGACCTATCGCAATTCCAAAATCGTCTGGCTTGCTTCGCTCTGTCGTGCCCGTTACCATGTCCGTCGCGCCCAGGACGGGTCTGATGCGTGGAAAAATTAGAAGCAACGGTTGTGATTCCAATAAGGGTTTAGGACTTGTTTTATCCCTTCTATATATACCTAAACAAGTTCAACATTATTATCGAGTAGAATTAGGAATTAGAATTAGAATTAGAAATAGAAATTAGATTTCATTAGAATTAGCCATAGATACTTAGTTTTATCATTAAGCTTTTAGTTATTTTTAAGTTTTCTCTAGTTTCTCTTTTAATTTGTAATCAACTCTTTCAATCAATTCAAAGAAGAAATTTCCCAAGTTCTTGTTCTCTTTAGTTTTTATTGTTGTTTTGATTCAAATCCTATTAGTTCTAGTCCACAAAACTTCCAATCTTTTTAGTGTAGAGGAGGATTAAGGGTTCACAAATTCTCCTTCCAAGTGAGGATTTGAGGATTCTCAGTAATCCAAATCACCTTTTTTGTTTGTTCGGGAGAAAGTTCAAGATAAAGTTCAAGATGAAGGATTCGAAATTCCGGGTTAGAGTGAAGTTTTAAAGCATTCAAGGTTTAATTTCTCTTTCTTAACTTCCTTATTCGATTCAGTTTTTCATTTATTGCTTTTACCAGTTATAGTTTTCTTTCTTGTTGAATTAGGGTTAGTTCATCATTAGATTCATGTTTTCCTTGATTATTGCTATTACAAATTCATGTTTAGTTTAGTTTTAATTCAATTATTTATTGCTTTCTTGATTGAAATCATTACCAAACCAATTCCCTAAGCCTAACACACCATCCCTGAGGATTCGACAACCCTACTTGAAAACCCCAAAAAATATCGCAATCGAACAATGGCGCCATTGCCGGGGATGGCGTTATTTGGTAGATTAGGTTATTGGTTTGTGTGTAAATAGTTTATTGCTTTCTTGATTTTTCCATAAAAATGTAGATACAAAAAAAAAGTTATGGCTTGTCCCCAGTTTCCCCAATTTGAGCATGAAATATTTTGGAGATATTTTACTAGATTACATGATTATCTTGCTCAATGTGAATTGTGCATGAGGGTGTGAATATGAAACCCGAAATCTCTTAGAATATTATGGGTTTTCTAATTTAGGAAAATATGTTGCGTGAGAATTTCTTGAATGGTTGTCTAGAGATACTTATGAACTTGAACAACAAAATTCTCCCTTTGACCCCCACATTCCAAATTTTGCACCACCCTTTGAGACCATAACTGAACAATCATGTCAATATTCCCTTTATTTTGATGAACCATTGTCCACACCGTTATCCATACTTTTATGTGAAGAAAAGGTTGAGTCTAATGAATGTCATGATACTTGTAATGTATCTGAACATGAACTTGTTGAGAGTGAAATCGAATCCTTTGTGATTGAATGTGTGCTTGATACTGAACTATTCACTTTCATTAAGGATTAATGTATTAATGAGGCATTAGCTGCCCTTTCCTCCGAGTCCATTGAAAATAATGTAAAATCTTGTGATGATGAACTTGAGTCTATGGGGATTGATCCTGAGTGTTTGAACTTGGTTTGTGACAATGATATTTTTGCTGGTGATATGCTTTATGAGTCGTTGTTTGCATCCAAGTCGTTGCATGAGAAGGTTAAGGAGTGTATTGTATTGCCCCCTCCCGTTAATTTGCATACTCAATCTCCATTTAAACTTCCAAACAGTCTGGTAGTGAAGTACTTGAAATTATATTGATGTTAATATATCCAACCTCTCTTACCTAATCTAATCTAGTTGTCAACCTCAACTGTAGTTTCATAAATTACCTTATTGAACATACATGGCACTAACAATAAGGCAAAAGTAAAGGCCAAAACATAACCTCACCACAAATTCCCAATAATGGACCCCAGCTAACTCTACCCTCCAAACATCACTGCATTATAGAGCACAGGGGAAAGGAATGCCATCACCAGTTCAAACTAAAAAAAACATAATGTAACTCACAACTCAACCACAACAATGTGAACCCCCGTACTCTCCGTAGGCATCTGATCCAACCGAAGAGTCATCAAACCTGAACCAGAGTCATATTCAAATGCAACCTCTTGTGCATCCACCCAACATGTTTTGGGTCTTATCGAGGAATAGGCCCCAAGCAGCCCACATCCCTTAACCTCCAATTGTACTTTAGCTAACACTTCATCCCCTCGATCAGCGCTTACTTCAACATGGGTTGACCCATTGTTCACTTGGGCCCCACACCTGACTTGGTAGGTGAGCCCCTCAATGGCTCCTCCGGCATTGAACATGTTGATGAGCCCCAATGGAGCAAAGCTAAACCCTGGAGCAAAGGTCTTGATAGGGGTAATGGTGAAGATGTCATACTCTAGTACCTTAAGAGACACTGGAAGGGCTACATTATAAGGTAGGATAATGACCTCTCCAGTACGGTGACGGTACAATGCACAGTCACCAGCCCAATCGGTAGGGTCCACTGCTGCTTCGCTGATGAGGTGGACATCTCGACCCCTTACTATCCCTGTTAAGGCGTCATGTCGGGACTGATGCAGGATGTTCTTCTTCTCAGTGCTGCTCCATGCTGCCCCTTGGCAGTTGTACACTCCAAGCACCCCTGTATACTTGTTCATGTTCCATATTTTCAGCAAGCTGCAATTTTACAAGAAATATTAGTTATCAATAAGGATAGCACCTATCGTGGATAAGTTGAGAGAAACTATAGACTTAGATGGTTTGGCATATACGTAGGAGAAGTGAAGATGCACGTGTTAGGAGGTGTGAAGAGTTTAGAACACCCATTGGACGGTGGGGACGGGGCCAACCTAAGAGTTCCATGAAGGATGTGTTTAAAGTAGATTTGAAGCCTCTAAATTTATAGGATGACATAAGACTTCATAGGGAAGTTTGGAGGACTAGAACTAAGGTAGTAGGTTGAGGTTTGATGGTAGGTTGATTGTTTTGCTTTGATTTAGTTTGTTATGTATGTCTTCTACTTGTTTTTTGTTATAGGGTACGTTTAGTTCCCTCTCAACATGGACTGCACAACTATGTATCTTTTCACAATGCAAGTGTTTGCCTCCTTGGTTTTTAAATTGTTTTCCTTTTGGTTTCGCTTGTGCCTAAACTGTTTTTAAACATTTTTCAAAAGCTTTTTTAGATCTGCAGTAATCAGCCTCTCTATGAAGTTTGGTTCATGCGGGGAAGCTACCTACATCTGAATCCCCATATCACACTCAAAATTGTTTCTCTTGAGAGTTTGTTGTTGTTATTGTTGTTGTTGTTCATTTTCCATCACACCCGTAAATATTCTTTGCTAACAACATTCATCACATTTTGTTGTAGGTACTATAATTCAAATTTTATTATCTTACGATCCTTATTTTGGCTTCTCTTGATCATAACAGTCAGGATCCATAAATTTCATAAATGTAATAGACATGAGCAACCTACAAACAAAAATGTAAGATAACACAATTCGGTACCTGACCCCATCACGAGCTGGATCATTGAACAGACAATCACGGGTTGGTCGGCCAGGTAACCGAGGCCGGAGCACAGATCCATCAGGCAAAACGAGTTTCTTAAGTAGATCAAAGTTATGCTTTCCAGGTGCATCACTATGATAGTTTCACAACACAAGTTAATAATAACATATTATTGATCGGTAAATTTAATTATGGCGTACTAAAATATAGCCAAAGGAAGAAATTTGGGACACCTGACATAGATAGGGCCACCACTGATAGCCCTGGCAGAGCCATGGTATTCTCCAGCTGGATGGTCTGAGTAGAACATATCCCAATCAGGCTGCATGAACTCCCCCAAGAACACACTATTGTACGCCACAGCTGCGATGTGGATTGTGTGTGACACTGGATCACGAGGGTAGAAATCATCTGATGCTCTCACAATTGCAGTTTGCTTAGAGCTGATCCAATAACAAGATCAACATTATATTTCAGTACAATGCTAAATTTCTTTCATGACTTTGTCAATTGTCATTCAATTATTTAATAACATGGCAGTAATTCCTCTGGTTGGTATGTTTATTCGAGCCCTTGATTAACATTAAATTGAGTGAAAGAAGAGAAATGTTAGGATCAAAGAAGTATACCAGTATAAAGCATCAGTATTGTGGCTCATGCAGGCAATGCAGCCATTGTCAGGGAAGTTGCGAGCGACAGAAGCATCAAGTGCTTGGTGGTACTGCCTAGTAAGCTCGACTCTGCCGCCAAGGCCGGCCCCAAGGGTCTCCAAGATGCATTGAACATCCACCTTGACTCCATCAACTCCATTGGCAGCCAAGTAGCTGTGCAAGTCATTGTAGAACTTGTACACACTCCTTGGGTTCACCAAACCTAACCCTTGTTCCTTCATAGGATCGCTCTTCCACACGGGCTCATTCTCGACCACTCCCTTAGACACATTCGGGTATTTCATGGTTGGTTCATACTCCTCCAACTCCTTCACACCAGGCTTGACCCCGCCCCAGTACCCAGTAATTGCATGCCACACGTACACATATTTTAGCCCATATTTCTCCTTAGCTATACTCACTATATTCCTAAGCCCTACGGCAGGGTCATCCTTTTTCCTGAACTTTTCATTTTCCTTTATCCCTGTGAGTCTAGGCACAGGCTTCTCATCTTGCTTAGACTCCTTCTCTGGGTCAACCCCAATTGACTGCCAACCATCATCAATGATCACAAACCTTGGAGGGGTCCCACCAGCAATGAGGCTAGCTAGACCAGCCTCGACCCCTTCCTGGGTGACATCCTGATAAAATGCATCCCAAGTGCACCATCCAAAGTAGTCAACAATCCCGGGTAACTTCTTTTCATGTCTTTGCTTAAAAGTCTTAAGGTGCAGTTTCATAGCCCTAACTGCCTCGTAAATGGTGATATAGGGATCGGTCCCTGCATTGATGAATAGGGAATGGGTGAAAGACTTGCCTTTAACATCATCATCACCACTCTCCAAACAAAGCTCAAGTTCATCATGTGCATTCCCTTGTAGGCAAGCTCTGAATGGACCCTCAATCAAGGGTAGGAAAACGGCATAAATTATCTGATGAGATTCATCTCCATCGTCCGATTCTATGTGTGACCCATCTTTAGTCTCCACCAATAAGAACTGGGTTTCTAAGGGGATGTCCCGACCCTTGTCACCCATTTTTTGAGCCATCCACCAGAGCTTGAATCGGAAACATGCCATGAACCGAACATCTCGTAGAGTGCCTAGTGACACTACTTGACGACTGTTTTCTTCATCAAACTCAACTCCAATGAAAACTCCCTCAACTGGACCGGATGATGAACCCGAGGTTGATATCACATTGTTCGGTACTCCCGTTAAGATGGTCCGATCCTTCACTATTACTTTTCGGTCCGAGATCCGGACAGCTGGTGCAATTGTCATTTCTCTTTGATTTTCTAAAACCTCACTCCCCTGCCAACATTGAGAATTTTAGAAAACATTTATGTAAAAATAAAAATCAAATGTAACAAACAAGTACTTTAGTCGTGCTCGACAAATAGCATTTGATGTACTGTTTAGTATCTTGAGTAAATCAAATTTTTAATCGGATAATTGTTAGTGTTCGATAAGTTAGTATTTTAACTAGAGTTACCGGTTCAAATAGCGGATAGTGGTAGCGTACAAAAGTTCTCCTTTAATAATTCACGGTTCAGTAAATCAATACGTTAAATGTTAAACGTTAACTTTATTAGCATTTCATAGCATTTATGAAATGTTAATAAAGTTAATGTTTCACATCTGCACTGGCATTTCATGTTTTCCGGCCAAATATGTCCTTTGAAAACTTTTAGTTTGGAAAATTCATATCCTTTTAGGTCAATTTATATTAATCAATTAACTCAACTAGTTAGATTTTTTTTTTAAATAAAAAAACACATTTCTTTAAACCATACACACAAATTACCCGCTAATCATTATAAATTAGAACAACCATTCACTCCTTAAACTTTTATCCACTATCTAACCTCTAATTCTCTTCAACCATCACTTTGGACAAGTAAAAAACATTCATAAAATAATACAACGCAAACGTGTAATTACTAAACTCTCCTATTATATCTAACTAGATAGATAGATCTAACAAGTATGACATTTTTGTACGTTTATTTTTCTAAACTCTCCTACAATTATTATTTGTGCCATTTCTGCGTGTGTGTATATATATATATATATATATATATATATATATATATATATATATATATATATATATATATATATATATATATATATATATATATATATATATATATATATATATACATATATATATATATTGTGTTCATTAGCATTGTCAATACATTTAAATTTTTTTATAATTGAAAATTAATACTTATCACTAAAAAAATTAGTGCAAATAATCTATAAAACTAATAATTTGATGAATAGTAAGACATCTAAGGAGTATATTGTCCCAAAACACGTATCACTACCCCATCCACATTTATATATTAACACAGCGCTCATAGTAAATTTTAACCACATTAAGGGGTGATTGGTTGAGAAACATTCCCGCGAAAGTTTCTCAACTTTTCCAAGTTGAAAAATTTTCTCATGTTTGGTTGAAAATTTTTCCGGAAAAGTTTTGATGTAGGACCCATAATTTCCCTCACAAATTTAGTAAAAAGTTTTCCAAGGTGGCTTGGGAAAGTCTTTCCCGGAAAACAACCAAACGCACCATAAAAGAGTAGATAATAAACTTAGTTTTGAGATAATAATGAAATTAATATATAACTCACCTTGAATGCTTCAACCCGGAAACCACGGCGATTGTTCAACACCAACTGCCTGAAAGATTGGAAATATGAACCAACAGAAAACGAACAATGTCAATCTCTAGATGATGGTAGAAACTCCCAGAACAGCAAGAAACCACAGCAGAAGAAGAAGATTATAGAACTTGGGAAATTACCAGAACCAACAGCAGAAGAAAAAGAAGAAGAAAAAGTAGAAGAGAGAACGTGATTTATATTGGGTTTTAGCCTTAATTTATTAACGTTGGGTTTTTGTGATTTGGGTCGACAGATGTGAATTTGATGATGGGAGAGGAAACAGAAAGAGGGTTCCTGAATTTATACTCATCCTCATTGGTTTACTACTTCCTTGGATAACTTGTAATACTATTTCAAAATAAATCTAAACAATAAATTAAAAATATAGTAGTATGTTACTCCCTCTGTTCGATATTAACTGTCATCTTTGGAAATTATGCAGTCAAATTTTAAAAATTTTGACCATAAATTTCTCAATATATCAATGAGTTGCTATATAAAATTACTACTATTAGATTCGTGACAAAAAATACTATCATAAAAGTATAATATTGCAATTGTTAATATCATAAAAGTAAGAAATTATCAATCAAACAGTGACATTAGAGACTGTGCATGTCAAAATTATGACAATTAATATGGAACGGAGGGAGTAGTATGTTATCTCTTCGCAATGATGAGCATGAGTTGTATTCATTGAATGAGATTAGACGGAGGCATTATGATCCATAAGAAGAGTTAAAATTTGACTCTCCGTATTAACTTATTTTTTAGTACTGGGCATGAGTTTGATTAAAATAAACACAAAAAAAAAGTGTAGGCCTCTCATTTAACAATTTAAACACTCTACAACAGAAATTAAATTTTTTAAAAAAACTACCAAGAATCTCATGTTCGAAGCAACCACAAGTTCGAATTATTCTCATTACCGACACTCGTCCTCGCCGTGGTACCGTTTTTCTGATCTTCATACATGTTACATTAATGTCATGTCACTCTAAACTCAATACTGCAGTAGCTCTTTTTTTTTTTTAATGACAATGTTGAATTTGACTTTATTTTTTTAATAATGATCCGACGGCCATGTGTGATATATGTTGATTTTTGACGGCTGATTAGGGTGCCACGTAGGATACACGTCCTAGCCTAATCCAGAATCATCCCACATTTTGGGATTTTTGGGGTATTTTTTTTAGAAAAAAGAAATTAAAATAAAGATACGTAGTTGAGTGTGTCTTGTGTGCCAGGTGGTGAGACAAGTCAGGGAATAGTAGAGAATTAACGATAAAATATTGAAAATTAATTTTTAGATCATATTGTTGAAAATTATAATTACATGAACAATATTGTTAGGTATATTTTGAGGTGACAATTCTGTGAAAAATAATTGAACTTTGGAGAAAATTAATTATAATTGAGAGTAGATCAGTAAATTTTACAATCATCGCCGCCATATTCATATTACTTTTCATCGAATTATCAGCTTAAAATAGATGTTTAATAATATTATTTATCCAGTTATAATTTTCAATAACATAATCTTGAAAAATAATGTTTGCAAAATATAGGATATGTCAAAGCAAATTTTTGGAATAACGAAGATAATTACTCCAAATTTACGATAATTTGTTTTCCTTAAACCAAGTTTAATTAATGGCTTACCTTGGTTTTTTTTACAATCTTGTTCAAAAGACTTCCATCGGGAATAATCTAGTAGACCACATTCCTATTTACTTTCAACGGTTTGGTCATTATTCTAGATTAGCCATGTCTCCTTCGATATGTTTTTAGCATTTTTTTTTAGTATTTGGTTGGTCAATAATTCTGGGGAAATGGTCAATTTTTTCGGGTTGACTTATTTTTTCCATGTTTGGATGCGGGTTGACTTCAGGAAAGTTTTCACGATCGGCCCATGAAAAATTTTCCTTAGAGAAAAATTTTCCTTAGGGGGCTAAGGAAAATTTTTCCCATGAAAAACTTCCCCTGGGTTCCTGCCAAACACTCCCTAAATGGATTATTTACTTATGAATGCTCTATCATTTGAATATTTCTGATCACCTTTTTTTTTACTACAGTTTCGTGCGGAGTGTTCATGTTTAAGATGCATATGTGATATAACTGTCTGAAAAATAATTTTGATATGCAAAACCTCAATGAATATGCAAAATTACATACTCCCTCCGTTTATTTTTAAGTATCGCCTAGTTAATTGTGTCAAAAATTTTGACTGTTAATATCTTAATTTGTATAATGATTTATCAAACAAAATCGATATCATTAGATTCATAATAAAAAGTACTATTGAAAAATTATAATATCAAATTTTTCTGTAAACATATTATGTGAGAAATCATTGCTTAAAAATGGACCTCAAAAAACATGAAAAACAGATTAAAAAAACGGAGGGAGTAAGTATTTACCTCTATGAATATACATATACTGTTTATTATGTAACCTTTGTATGCCCGGTTATTTTCAATGTTGTGTTACAAGTATGTACATGAAAGTTGAAGACCAAACTTTGAAAATTGAGGACCAAACTTTCAAAAGACGCACCTTTATGTGAAAACCAATTGATGAGGTACATCTAGATGGATAACACTTTCTCAAATTTCTACTCTTTTGTTTTGACCAAATTTCTACTATTTCCTCTCATACATTTTCTATATATATATATATAAAGAAATGTAAGAAAAAATATCTAGACAATCATTCTCTCAAAAAATCCGATCAGAAAACCAACTTGGCACACGTAATACAAACCAAATTAACAGTTAAAATAATTATATGATTGTGTTTAGATGACTAGTGTGCAACTCTATTATGTTGGTCATAAATACGATCGATGGAGATGGCATTGCAATTGACAATAATAACCTGAATGTCTTGAACTTAATTGATGAATTTGAATTCTTTTAGGGTTTAAAAAAGTAGAAATGGTTAATTTGAGTTGTTTAAAAATCGTCTCTAATTTGCATGCATTATATTCTTTGATTATGTAAGTTTTGATGAAACTTGATGGTTATGAGTTATGACGTGTATTTGATTTTGCATGCACTTCAGGATAGTTGATGATCGAATTTAGAGTGTGAAGAATAAAAATTATGGAGAAATATGAGGCAGTCTTTCAATAGGATGAAAAATATCCTTGTCAAAGCTAAAAGTAGCTGCCACGAGTGGCAATTTCGTAACAAGCTGGATGTCGTCTTCCATGATGCTTAGATTGTTTCTAACAATAAGTTGGCCCCTTCTTCCTCTTGTTGGGTCACTTCGCGCTCCCCCCCCCCCCCCCCTCCAGCCTTGTCAAAGTCAATTTTGATGGTGCTAAAATCTTCAAATAATACGACAGGAGGTTTCATCATTCGCGATCGGAGAGGCCAAAGTCTCGACTGCAAGTCATTAAATATTGGGAATGCTTATGTACTTGTGGCGGAAGTTACTGCTATACGCAACGGAATCCATGAAGCCATGTCTAAGGGTTTTCTTCACATCGTGGAAGGTGACAACAAAATCGTAATCGATGCGGTGTGGAAGATATTCCTTTGACCATCAGGAGAGTCGTGGGAGATATTCGGTTTCTTCTAACTTCTGAGTGAATGTCACGTCGCAATCATCGATCACGTCTACATAAAAGCAAATAGAGCGGCAGATTGGTTTGCTAGAGCAGACCTCAATCATCTCGAGTCGAAATATTGGAATCCTTGTTCGGAAATGTTGTTGGATAACATTTTGAAAGGCTTGGAAAAACCCTTGAGAGAAGAGTGACCTAACTAGGGATGGCAACGGGATGGATCGGGGATAGGGGAGTATATCCTCGTCCCCATCCCAGCTTCGGGGTATGATTCTTGCCCCATCCCCATCCAACGGGGATCCAACGGAAATTTTTTAAAGTTATCCAAAATCTAACCAAATTTTAATTGGACCCGATTTTTAACCATTTCAAAGTACAATGTATTTAACTTGCTCAAACAATAATACATCAAAATTAAACAATAATACATCAACAAGGAGGAGGAGGGAAACGAGTTTAGGTTAGGATTTATAACTTAAAATTCGAAAATTACTACTTTATCCTTGCTATTAATATATATATTGAATTAAAATAAAGGTTATTTGGTAATTTTAAAATTTTCGGGGACGGAGATTCAGGGATGGGGACGAGGAATTTTCCCGGCGAGGAAAATGGGGACGGGAATGAGGAAAATTTTGTCCCCATCCCTGCTCCGTCCCCGGACGGATTTTGAAAAATCGTCCCCGTCCCGGTCCCCATCCACAATTGGGGTGGAGATTTTTCCCCAAAGCGGGCGGGGCCCCAGTTGGTTCAGGGATTCCCCACCCCATTGCCATCCCTAGGCCTAACTAGTCGTACTTACCTTTGAAAAAAATGTATAATTTTTTTTCATATGAGCGTTATATATTTTTTGGATATTTTGTGTCAGCAATATGCCACCTAGTCTATGAGTTGAGAATCCGGTTGTTGATTTGACAGTCCCAAATATCACTCTTTAAGTGATAGCTTTTTACATAATATGTTACTAACAATTACAATATTATAGTTTTACAATATTATTTTTCGTTAGAAATCTAATAATGATAATTTATATGACAACTCATTGCTTATATAAACAATTTATGGTCAATTTTTTTGAAATTTAGCTGCACAATTTCCAATAATGACAATTAATATGGAACAGAATGAATATTATGGGGCATTTAGTTGAGAAATTTTCCTAGGAAAGTTGGTAAACTTTTTCATATTGATAAATATTCTCATGTTTGGTTTTCCACAATATTTACGAAAGTTTTGATGTGAGACCCATTATTTTTTTCACAGCCTCATAAAAAATTTCACTATAGTGGCTAGAGAAAATTTTTTATGGGAAAGGTTTTTTCGGAGAAAATCTTCCCCCAAAAAACTATCAAACGCCACCATTAATTTAATTCAATTCTCTTTTTTTTAATCGTGTTTTTGCTATTTGTTCCCTCCAAAATTTTCCGCGCAAATCAAAATCCTGCTTCGAAGGCTTTAGGGTTTACGAGCAACCGAAAAGACAAATTCTTGTCCATGCACGAATCAAATTTGATAAAGCCATTGGCATTGATTCATCTGTAGATAATTGTTGTTCTTCCTCGAAGTAGAAAGAAACCATGTCCAATTTCTCAGAGCAGTTGCAGCAGATCAAAACCCTAATTTTGTCGACAGCTAAACCAGAGAAATCGTTCGCTTACTAAACTCTTCTGCACCTTCAAGAGCAGTCCACCAGCGACGAATCTTTAATCCCTACGCTTGTTGGTTTAATTCCATCACTTCTTCCTCTGATCATCGCTGACATAAGAGATTCAAACACTGATGAGGAAATGTAATGATAAGTTCTTAATTTCATTTTCTTTTGCTGGGGTTCAATTATTCTGGAAAAATTCATGCTGTTTTGTTTATTGTTTTTGTTTGGGTTTTCATTTGTTGTAGAATCACCTTGGCGCTGAAGTGTTTAGGGTTCATACTTTATCATCCTTCACTCGTGGCTGCAATTACAGGTAATTTTTCTCAATGTCAATTACTCCCTCCGTTCTATATTGTCTTTAATATACGGAAGTACTATCATTGGATTCATAACGAAAAATATTATCATAAAAATATAGTGTTGTAATTTTTTGATAAAATATACTATAAGACATTTTTAGTCAAACAAGAGATTTTGGACAATTAACATGGAAGGGAGGGCATATATATCGGATAATTCGTGTTACGGTGCGACGCAATGTATTCTTTGTCATATGTATGTGTTAGTATAAGGCAGTATTGTCGCCACATTTGACATTTTCAGTTTTTGCTTAGTTCATTCTGCTTCAGGAAGCTAAGTTTGAGTCTCATGATTTCCTTCTAATCAAAATGCTTTCTTTGTAGAAGTGTATAACATTGCCATATCCAAGAATGCATTTTAAAGTTTTTTGCTCTTTCTAATGTACGAATATTTGTTGTATGCTTTATGGAAAGTGATCTTGGTGATTAGTAGGGATGTACTAAAACCGATAGGGTTGCTCATATATTAGAATTTTGATGGTTGCATTAAGATAGATCAAAGACAATTGATATGTGATACTGTTGAATGGCTACCTCATCATTATTCGTGAATTAAACAAAGTTATTTATATTAGTTACCCTCCCTGGCAAAGAGAACAAAATAAATAAATAAAAACATTCTATACAATTTGAATGAGAAAATTACACCCCCCCCCCCACCCGACCCCACAATACACGCAACCAAGTCATGAAATTGGGATGAATGTTTTAATTGATGTTAGGGATTAAAGCCTTCTTTTATACAGTATGCATTGTGTGGAGGTGGTGGGTCTACCTTGATGTTTGTTGGAAAACATGGTGTTTGGCAGCAACATAACATGGTAAAATTATTATTGAGTTGAAATTTGAGCAATCATATTGTTATGATACGTTGAAGAAGCTTGATAGTCCTGGATTACCTCAAAATAAATTGTAACATACAATAGAATAACACTCTTTCTTTTCTTATGGTCATGGGTGTGGGATGCAGAGGAATACATTGATCAAGTGCTGGAGTCACTTCCTAGACTGATAAAGATCACAAAAGTCAAGGTAATTGATGAACTATATTGTACATAGTCCTTGTTTCTGTACCAGCAGCTGAGCTGACTGTCTGAGTCTTGTGATCACAGGTGGTTTGCAATCTGGGGATATGGTGTATATCTATTCAACAAGTAGATGGCGCATCTTTAGTTCGTCACTTTGATTCTTTGTTGATGGCCATTGTTCATTCCCTTGACAATCCAGCAGGGTCTCTTTCAACAACATTTGAAGCCGTTCAGGTCGTTTTCTTATTTTCGACCATAGTTTTCATGTTCACATACTAGTATTACCATCATTCTTGAATTTACCATTTGCATGTTTTTATGCATGATTGGAGTAGCATATCAAAATTTATCCCTTCGAGCAAAGATGGCATCATACAGGAGTTCTAGTGTTTGACAGTGCATCTATAATATTCAATATTTCTCTACATTCTTTCAAATTGGCACGTTCTTGATGGGTTGTTCAAAGCATAATATGTGGACAGATCATAAGGGTCGATGCTGTATTATGCCTTATTTGGAAGGGTTTATGGTTAGTAAGTATGAGCATGTGATCTTATTAACACTGAGGCAAAGTTTGACAATTACTGGAACATAACTATGAAGATCTGTTCTACTTCCATTCTAAAACATCATCCATGAATCTCAAACCAATACCTGTTCACCATACTTGGTTGGCTTTTGGGAATTTACAATCTTAATCTTTGCAGCCAGTTTCTTGCTTTATGCAAATTAATAGCCCACTCAGTTTCATCTGTCTCATTTATCATTATAGCTTTAATCTCTTTGCCACACATAACTACCATTTTCGTAACTCGAGCTTCAGCTGCTAAACATTCCATGCAGTCCCCGCCAGTATCATGGTACTGCAAACAGACAGTTTTTGAGATTCTTTCGGTCACTCTTTTCCATCCATCCTTCATTTGCCTCTGTTTTAACAGGCTGTCATGAAGTTATCTACTCAGATAAGTGAAAAGATGAGAGACATCAAGCATTTGGGCTCCCCCCATTTATAGAAGACTACTCAGTGCTGACAAAAGAGAGAGGGACATGTGTGTAAGATGTTTATTGAAGATTAAAAGTTTAATTACTCCTTCGCCATTGGCACTCTCGAAGGTATGGTAGTCTTACCATTTCTTTTTGACTATTTTTGGATGCCTTCTGTTAAAGTTGAGACTTGAGGTTTGTTAGGTGGGTTATGTGCTATGCAGTAGCTGTGCTCACGGTTGTTAGAATCGGGATCCTAACTCGGATACATGGGGTAGTTAGGATCAGAATTAACCCACGTAGATTCGTGGATCGGAATGTAGATAATAGAATTGCATCGAGGATTTTGGATCATAAAATCGTGGGATCGTAGAACATGATCGGGATTTTAATAACTATAGCTGTGCTTGGATGCATGCTATGTTACTCCAACTCTTCATTTTCCCTGTCGTACCCATGTCAGACCCTTGATACCCCGACAAGGGTACAATACTCAACACTTCACATTACAATGAAAATGCATACATTTTTTAAAAATAGCTGAGTCCGACACTCGTGTCTGTGTCCAATATGGACATGCGTACCCGAGTCCAAGTAACATAGGGTGCATGATTTCTCTTCAAACTTTGCTATTAGCTCGGATCCTCACCTTTTTTGTATTTATCCTTTGTTAGGCTATTGCTCAGGATCTGAAGCTAAAATTACTTCTTCGGATGAAGGAGCTGCTTCAACAAGGCAAAAAGGTTCAGGTTCTGCAAGCATGGGGTTGGTTTATCTGTATACTTGGATCTTATTCCCTCAAGGCTAGACGCTTAATGAACGAAATGCTCAAGATTCCGGAGCAAACCTTTTCTGATCCTGATCCACAGGTCCAGATTGCTTCGCAGGTATACATGTCCACTTTATGTAGCTCTAGAAGTCAATGGACTTCTTGATTGTTTCATTCTGCTTAGATCTGCCTCAACTCGACCTAGCAAAATATTAATTTAGTTAATCCTAAGCTTTTGATGGACTTATCTAACAATGTTCTTTGCTTGTCCTCCATGTAGGTTGCATGGGAAGGCCTGATAGATGCACTTGTTTACGTTCGTTCAGAACGTTGTGTTGCTGTGACCATTGACCAGCCTGAAGTTGAGCTAAATAAAGGAAACTCTCTGGATAAAACTGAAGTGTATGGAACTGTAGTTCAAGGAGGCCGATATACTAAAAGCTTGAAGCTCATCATGAAACCACTAGTTGGAATCATGACAAGCAAAGCAGAACTTTCTGTCCAATCATCCTGCCTGAACACATGGTCCTATCTGTTGCATAAGCTTGATATCTCGGTAAATGATCCTCACGTACTGGATAATTGTTTGGAACCCATGTTTAATGCAGTCTTCAACAATAAACTTGAAGACAGAAACATCTTGATTTGGCGGTTCTGCATCAATCTGCTTCTGGATTTCATTCAATCAAAAAGTCAATGCGCAAATGATGGATCACATGATAATGCTAGCAATAATTTATCAGCTGGAATTGGAGATACAAGAAATCTGGTGTCAGGAGAATGGTCATTGAAGACTTATCCCGTTAAATGGTTGCCTTGGAATTGTAGTCAGACAGACTTCTTTGTAAGAATGATAAGAATGGCTTTCAATCAAGCTGTAACCACTACCCATAGCCTTGAAATCAGGAGAATGATTTTCTGTGCTATATTGAAGGTGTTCCGTATGTTCTTGAAAGAGATTCGAGTAGATTTTGCGAAACCTTCAACTGGTTATGATCTTATCATGCAATGCATGAGTGCTATTCTGGAAATTGTCAAGGTGGTATCTGAATCGGCATTGTCTGAGGGAGAAGCAACTAATGACTTCCACGTTACTTGCCTGCATTTTCTAGAGGCTATAACTCAGGAGCTTGATCCTTCTATTTTGGGATCTCCTCTTTACAAAATTGCTATGGAGATTAATGGTATTTCCCATTTACAACATGGGCATGAAGACAGATTGAAATTGCTGATGGGAACCAATCCCCTAGGTTTTACAGATCAGGTTTCGCCTGTGATTTATATAACTGTGGCATACTTCTCCATGGTGGATCGACTGAGTTCTAATGCAACCAGCAGCAAGCATGTTCTACAGGAAGCATATAGATATTTTTATGATCTTCTATCTGCATATGACTCTTTGGACGTTCTCCATGCAGTTGTGGCAGTTCTATATGGTTACACTGAGACCAGCTGTTTGCCAGTTTGGATCCCAATCGCTGAAGGCCTGAGAAATTACATCGTCAATGATATGCTGCTGCTGAAAATCCAGCCTGCAAGTACCGGCAGCATTACCGTGCGCCATCTCTTGCTTTACCCATTTGTTGTCTATTCCTCGCTGAAACATGTGAGCCTGCAATATGATAGCAACTCTGTCACAGTTTCGCCCATCTCCTCAGATAACTCTATGTTAAACCAAGTTAGAGAAATGTGGGTGTCACTTTATTGCTTACTTAATTCTGTCCACTCACAAGAATCCCCAAGAAGGAATCATTTTGCAGAAGATATCTGTTCATCTTTGAATGGCATCCTCCAAATAATCAACAGCAGTGAGTCTGTGGCTGAGGTTCATGCTAGCTGTAACAGGGAAGACCACTTTCTTTCACTTTGTGGTGAAGTAATGAAGTGTATTTTGGAGAATGTGCATGTAGAAAAGGTTACTCCTGAAGCAATTAAGCTTGTTTGTACAGGATCCAGTGGCATCAACAACTGCCTGGAGTTCACTGCTAAGTATGTGCAAATCTCCCAAGCTTAGCGGTCCGATTATGTTTGTTCTTTGAGTCTTGAAAATGTGATAATAGAATGTCACATCAAATTAAGACTTTGCTGGGTCACCTATATGTTCATGTAAATTAGGGCAAGAGCTATATGAATCAGCTGATATGTCGTTACAGGACGTGCTCAGGATTTGTTTCTTTGTTTCTCTTTCTGTGATGATTGGAAAAATATTATTCCAATCATATAGAGTTGTATTTTACTCATCCTTGTGGCATGACTGAAATTACGGTTATTTTGTCAATCATATAGGCTCACGAAGCTCTTATGGACTAAAAACAGAGAAGCATCTTTGGATTCATTAGTCTTGAGGTATCGTCTCTAAAACTGATTGAGAGAATACATTCATTCCAGTTATCTATTAGACATGTCCTGTATTTCCGGTCTTGTAAGCTGACTGATTTTATTAAATCTTGTAGGCTTCTTACTTCATTGGTTCACTTTGTTGGTCGTCTTCAATGGCAGGAAGATATTGTTTGCTTTACTAAGGTAAGTGGCTTGCATTCTTATCTGCATTTGAAGCTTTTGACGAGGTGTTTTCCGTTTTCCCAGTTACATTATCCAAATGATGTACAACAAGGCTTGACCAGATGCATAAAACTATGCAACTAGATTTTCACTTAAATATGAATCGGCCCAGTCGAAGCCATTGCTAGCCTGAAATTTTGCTGACAAATATCTGCTGATGTCCATGTTATCTGGAAACCAGACATAACCCAGCATACCATCTATCCAAATAGGATCTGACCCAAAACTAACTCTAATTTAAATCCAAAAAATGACCCGTTTTCCAAATCTGTGCTTCGAGTCTTTGGTTTAGGGTTCAGGGTTTAGGGTTCAGGATTCAGGGTTCAGGGTTTAGGGATTAGGGTTTAGGGTTCAGGGTTCAGGGTTTAGGGTTTAGGTTTATTTTTATTGTTTTTACACCGTTTGCCATAGAGTGAAGGCTTCCTAAGCAGTCTTTTCAATCGATTTCGAAACTTGTTTCTTCCAGGCATTACACAAACCTCTCCTTCTCTGGCTATCAGACGGGGATATGAAAAACGTAAGCTTCGTTAATGAACTTGCGCGACTCTGGATTGAAATCATCAAAACGTTGCAGCATAGCTGGCCTGCGATCAAATTCGACTCCTCCTATCTCAATGTGCAAGCTCCTCTTCTCCAGAAAGCACTTGTTCATTCAAATCCCTCCATTTCAGACGCTACTGTCGCATTCTGGAACTCTACCTATGGAGATCAAACCAACTTAGAGTTCCCTCCTTGTCTGCTGCAAGTGTTGGACAAACTATCGCGACTTGGGAAGATCAAAATTCCGACAAGGCAAGCACCCAAAGATGGTTCGAGCTTGAAAAGTGTGAATCCCCAACCCCAAAACTACAAGGTAACATCGACGCTAAATACATGCTCAAAGAGAATCGAACTTGTACAGAATACTGTAGACAATGGTTGTAAGACGAAACTCCCTCTATGCCCGAAAAGAAAGAGGTCAGAACTGACAGAACATCAGAAGGAAGTGAGAAGGGCGCAACAAGGAAGATCAAGAGATAGTAGTGGGCATGGGCCAGGAATTAGAACTTATACGAGTGTCGATTTCTCTCAAGGAAATGAGGACTCACAAGATGATAGTCAGGATATTCGTGATCCCGAAATGATCCTGGATTTGCTCAGAAGAGTTCCCTGATCATGTTTAAACCAGTATGTACTCGTCACTTTTACATCTTTGCATTGCTTTCTGAGTGTAATCTTGTGATTATGTGTATATGTGTAGCTGTATATTCACTGTGAAAATAATGTTGGGAATAAATTCGGAGTCTAGTTTTTTTTTTTTTTTTTTTTTTGTTTCTTTTCTTTTACACTGAATGACACCAATTCATAATCCGAAACGACCGAAGCTGTATTGATGGCAGACAGCATAAGCAGCAGGGCTTGACTTCCTTCAACTGATTCCTGCAATTTATTACATGCTTCTAAACCAACTCGTTCTTCATTCTTAATAGTATAATTATTCACTCATATTTACGGGTTGACCGTTGTTCACTCATACCTACCAGGATTAGTATTAATGCAAAGCTAATGCAATTCGCAAACTTGAGCAGGATTACCATATATACTCCATATAACTGGTCAATATAGGTTGGACAAGATGTTGTCTAGATCAATTACCAATGCAGCAGCTGAATAATTGAGCAAATATATATTTAAAAGGCATGCATATCCATATATGACTTGTTGCTGCACATTTTATGCTTGGAAAGGGGATTCCTGGCAGTGAACACAAATAAAGCCGAACAAACTAAAATAATGTTTTCTTAAGGTCCCATTATGTGGTAGAGTACAGAACCATAGTTCACCATACCACTCAATATTCTTCCGCACTCTATCATATCATACCATACTTTATCCCAATCATCCTTTTTCCCTTTCTTCATTTTTCTCCTTTATTTTTCACATTCTCTCTCCCCACATACCACATTAATTAAACTTTCTGTAAAATTCACCATGTCATTCCAGACCTCACCACACTTTTCATCGTTTCACCATATTACATCATTTTCACATCTTACAAACCATACAGAAGAACCAAGGCCCAAGAAGGAGCCAAGGTGTAGGCATGCATGTCAAAACAAGTTAACAAATTGATAAAAGTAGCAAGTATTAGGCTCCATTTATATTAAGGCCCTGTTTGGCAAACAGCTGATAGTTGTTGGCTGTTGGCTGATTGCATTGGCGGATTGTTGTTGGTTGATTGTATTGGCTGTTTGGATTGACTGTTTGGAAAAGTTGTGATTGATAAAGTTAGCTGATTCTAAATTTTTTTTTTGCTAAAATTCCATTTATACCCTTTATCACTAATATGATAAATATGCATCAAATATTGGGATCAATAAGCTTTAGGATGGCATATGGTGTAAATTTAGACAACTTTTGGACAAAATGGTCTTTTCCACAATCAGCCATTTACAATAGGCTACTCCCCTCAACCTATTGAAAAATGGCTTATTGGAACCAATAAGCTAATAGAATGGGTTGTTTACCAAACACCCCAACAGCCTATTTCACCCTTTAATAAGCCAACTTTTGCAATAGGCCAATGAATAGGCTATTTATCAAATAGGACCTAAAAGTCAGTGGCCCTGTTTGGCAAACAGCTGATAGTTGTTGGCTGTTGGCTGATTGCATTGGCTGATTGTTGTTGGCTGTTTATATTGGCTGATTGTATTATTGTGATTGATAAAGTTAGCTGATTCTACAAATTTTTTTGCTAAAATTCTATTTATACCCTTTATCACTAATATGATAAAGTTAGCTGTTTGGATGGCATATAAATTTAGACAACTTTTGGACAAAATGGTCTTTTCCACAATCAGTCATTTACAATAGGCTACTCCCCTCAGCCTATTGAAAAATGGCATATTGGGACTAATAAGCTAATAGAATGGGCTGTTTACCAAACACCCTAACAACCTATTTCACCCCCTAATAAGCCAACTTTTACAATAGGTCAATAAATAGGTTGTTTACCAAACAGGGCCAGTGTCCTTACTATTCTTGCCTATGGTTCTAGTTCTGCATATAACTCCAAATGTTTGCTTGAGAAAAGGGAAGAAAAGAACAAGACAGATTAAGGTGTAGGCATGAAGGGCAATGGGCTACGTTAAATCAGCCTATGGGTGTTGGGCCCTTCTCTTCTACTACCAGTACAGTACACATTGAATTGTGGTGGGGTCACGTGATTGTCACGTTTATCTGAACCGTGGCAGCTTATAACCGGTAGCAAAGGGATTAGACATACTGCCCTTCACCCGTCTCAGGATAAGCTTTCAACGTCCCCCTCAACCTACTCACTATTTTATCCCGTTTGTTTTTCGTCGCCCCCTTTTTACTAATGTCGCCCACTTTTTTATAATAATTTCCAATATCGTCATTGACCCTTCACTCTCTAACTTCTACCTAATTTCTCTCTAATAATAATAATAATAATAATAGAGTACCACATCATTAATATAACATATCAAGATCACATCGTATAAAAGAACAGTGGTGCGTTCCTGTAGCGTGGTGGAATTTGAAAAAGTGTGGTGAAGTATGGTGGGAGTTACGATAGGTGTGGTAGGTGAGGAGAGAGAATGTTAAAAAGTAAAGTAGAAAAGTGAGAAGAGATAAAAGTAAGAAAATATTTTGATAATGATTTGTGATAAAGTGCGATAAATATGATAAAGTGTAGTAAAATATTGAGTAATATGATTTGATGCGGCACCGTATAAATGAACGGGCCAAAATTATTTGAGATTCCCACTGTGCGTGTCTCTTCTGTCATTCTCACCCGTGCCACATTCAATGCCTCCATTACACTTTGAGCTTTATAGCCTAAAAAGTGCACGCAGGGAAACTTTTTCTACGTGTAAAGGTCCCTTTAGAGTACGTGTAATAGTGATTTTAGTGAGTGTTTTGAGAGAAATAACTATCGATTGTAAAAATGATGTAAATAAATGAGATGATGGAGATTACAATAAAATTTAGGAATAAATATTAAGTAATAAAATGAATACTAAATTTACTTGGGAAACCAAACAACATGGAGAAAAACCTATAGATGACGGCAACTGGAAACAATCAACTATGAGAATAGGAGGAGTACAAATTGATCATTATCACAGGGTGTGATACGATCAACAATGGAGATTACAATTATAGTTATTAAAATCCTGATCCTGTTTGACGATCTTACAATTCTATGATCCAAAATCCTTGATGTAATTTTAGTATTTACATTACGATCCATGATCCTACGCGACTCTATTCAAATCCTAACTACCCGGCCCATGGATCCGAGTTAGGATTCCGATTCTAACAACTCTGATAACAATACAATCTTTCAACTAAGAATCTTTTTATAGTTTAAGATACAAGTGGAGAAAATTGATACGAACTCTCACTCTCAATTGACGGTTAGAGCCTTAAAGGAGAAAAAATTAGGTTAAATAACATAACCCACGTCGTGCAACAAAAGAAATCGATTGCACGTACAAAGTAGCCAAAGATGTGAGTAGCGCCTGGCATGGCGCAAGTGGCGTCGAGGCTCAGCACAGCTAACGCCGATGAGATGCTAGCTGCGTCTTTTTGGAGCAGTTGGCGCCTTCAGGGCGCAGCCAGCGCCCTTGACATGCGTACTTGCTATGACTTTTGTTTGAAGCGCGGATTGCGCCTTTTGAGACGAGGCCTGCACCTCCTCCCTTCCTAGCCGATTTGGACCTTTATTAGAATCCAATGGACCATATAATCCAACAATCCTTATTTTTAGATTGCAAGTGGACGTTCATGCCTTCCATATCATCCATCATACATATTTTTTCAAACTTCATTCTAATTCTGTACAACAGTTGGAGCTCATTCCAATTTTTTTTTCTGCCTTAAGGTACTAAATTCAATGGAGTCTACTTTATTTTAAAGAAAATTGAATTTAAATAATTTGAATTTTGGTTCATAATAGATTTAATAATATGAATTTTAGATTTGTTTATCAATAATTTGAACTCTAACCCTCTTGTATTTTAATAGCACGTCATTGAATTAAATGAATAATAACTCGGTGGTGCACTGACATAACAACGAAGGAATATGTGTTAACTTATCCCGTCAGCTCTGACTTATCACCTTACCCTCCCCATTTCTATTCTCTCTCTTCCAACTCCTCTCTCTCTCCTCTTCTTCCTTTTGGCTGATTGCCATGGCCGTGGCCACAACTCATCATATCATACTTTATCACAATCATTACAAATATATTTGTTTACATTTCTCATCCACTTTTTACATTCGTGGAGAAAATAATTTAGACACCGTTCTTTTGTGCGTTAATGCAACTAACCGCAACGCAAATTACCGCAACCTACCGCAACATACCGCAAATTATCATTATCCTTTTACTATTTCCACCACAGTTTACCGCAACTAACCGCAACACAACGTAACGCAACGCAACGTACAAAAGAATGGTGCCTTAGGCTATAGAGCTTCATTACTTTTCAGGCTATAAAGCTTTATCTTCATATACAAATATATGTATTTCCATATATCGTTACTTTGCTCATCTACTTTTTACATTATCCCTTCTCACCATGTTACGCCATTTCCACGTCTTACTGACTGTAGAAAATAACATGACATTAAACAAATGGTACCAAACTGTTAGGGATCGGATTCAGATTTGATTGTCAGTTGTTAGTCAGTTGTTAGGGTGTAAAATAGAGTAATGTATGCAGCGGAAGACAATACAGGATGATTATGAAATCGAGGATAGTAATAGAGAGAGGCAAAGATAAATAAGGTCAGACAGTAATTTTACGTGGGAAACCGAAGAACTCGGAGAAAAACTCACGGGCGACAACCAATATCCACTAGTAGAAAAAGGAGATATTACAAGAGGTAAAATATATGTGTGAACTCTAGTAGACTCTCATAACTTAGGGATGAGTAGGGTGAAGATGTGGAAATAACACTGTACCTCCCTCATGGGGAGTTTTGAAGGCTCTCACATCGACTACATTGGTTGCTTGGCGCTTGTTACAAGGTGAATAAAGACCTTTATTTATAGGGGTAAACATCCTATAGATTTGGCTAGACTTCCACTCCAAATACAATTAGGTTTTAAAATACAATTAGGAAACTAACCTAAATATAATTAGGAAATAAAATAATTTCCTAATAGCAACCAATAACTTGGAGTGTTTAGGAAACTTGCCAAATAATAAATCAAGAGAATTTGGGCCATTAACCCAACACAAACAAGAGATATTATCCATCCAATGGGGCAAGAGCAATTACTACCTCCGTTCCATATTAATTGGCATAATTTTGACTTTCACGGTCTCTAATATCACTCTTTGATTGATAATTTCTTGCATAATATGTTATTAACAATTGGAATATTATACTTGTATGATAGTATTTTTCGTTACGAATCTAATGATGGTAATTTTATATAGCAATTCATTGTATATATTGACAAATTTAAGGTTAAAATTTTTGGAATTTGACTGCATAATTTTCAAAGAAGACAATTAATATGAAACGGAGGGAGTAAACACCATCCTAGAACCTTCAAAAAGGATAAAAATAATGAGAAATAATACTCAATAGCAGACAAATCCATCTATTTAGAGAGAG
This sequence comes from Portulaca oleracea, assembly GCA_029582165.1. NCBI lineage: Eukaryota > Viridiplantae > Streptophyta > Magnoliopsida > Caryophyllales > Portulacaceae > Portulaca > Portulaca oleracea. The sequence continues at coordinate 662,801 of CM055893.1, forward strand.
AGAAAGTAAGATAGAAAATAGTCATTTGCTTTTTCTATAAAACGTTTGCTCCCTACCTTATCCATTTTCAACAACTCTGAAACTTCCCAAACCAAAACACAAAGAAGTTCTCATTTCAACTCAGCATGAATCGAGTGATGATGGCTGCAGGGGTAGCAGTTGTAAATGGCCAGTCCGAGCAGGGGCACAAATGGAAATCCGGGATCAAATCCTTCCCGGTCGGTGTAAAAAGACTCATCTCCGGCCAAGCTCCGCCGGAGCTCCGGCAGACAAACTTGAACGAGTTCGCCGGAGAAGGAGGACGACGGCGACAGTCCTCCGACGATTCACTCCGGCAAGTCATGTACTTGAACTGCTGGGGCCAGAGCTAACTTTTGCTTCCGATCCTCGTTTACGATCCTACGATTTTATGATCCAAAATATTTGATCTCGATGCTAACAACCTTTTATTCAACATATGTCATATATCCATCCGGGTTTTGATTTCTAAAAGATTGTACAAATTGGGCATGTTTCAAATATACCGATGTACGATCCTATATGGGTTAATTCTGAGTTAGGATCCCGACTCTAACAACTTTGTATCTAACATATGTTATGTATCCGTCCGGGTTTTGATTTCTCAAAGATTGTACAAATTGGACGTGTTTCGCTTCATATATGAGTTGGGGTATTTTCGATGCGATTTTACTGTCTACATTTCGATCCATGATCTTATATGGATTAAGATCTCGACTCTAACAACCTTGTATTCAACACATGCCATATCCATATGGGTTATGCTTTCTTAGGCCATATCCACAATCCAACCATAGTTATTGAAACCGCGATTTTGGTCTACAATTTTATGATCTGAAATATTCGATGTGATTCTACTGATTACATTCCAATTCACAATCCTACATAGGTTAATTCCGAGTTAGGATCTCGACTTTATCAACATTGTATCGGGCACGTGTCATATATCCATCCGGGTTTTGATTTCACAAAGATTGTACAAATTGGACATGTTTTATATGTGAGTTGGGTTATGCTTTTTGAGGTCTGTAGATGTCTGTATGAGTTGGGTTATCTTCATATACCAAAACCCAATTTGCCTTCTTGTTTTTTGGTCTCAGGGTACTCCCTCCTTCCCAAATTAAGGTCGTGTTATTTTATGCGGTATTTTGCGGAATGGTGTGGTGGGGTGTGGTGGAATTGTGGTGGGGTGTGGTGAAATTGTGGTAGGTTATTAGTAAGTGGGGTAGGTGAGGAGAGAGAAAAATAATGATTTGCGGTCAAATGCGGTGGGTTGTGGCAAATTACGGTAGGCTGTGACATCGTAGTTTGCCAACCGTAGAAAAGAACACGACCTAAGTGTCACTTGGGACACAATTTAAAAAATCAAAAAAACTTCCTATCTATATTAATTTAGTGCATCGGAAATGTTGAATAAAATGGTGAATGAAAAAGAAAAAATGTGAATAAAAAAGAAAAATGAATGAAAAAGATGTAATTAATAAAGTTAATTTGATAAATTAGTCATTAATATGTTATTGGAAATAGACAGATATTATGGAAAAAAAATTAGTTAAAATGACAGATAATATGAGAAGGAGGGAGTAAAGTTATTCCAAGGCTTTCACGTTTGTTCCAGAGGAAGATGAATATTTCTGTATTTAGTTTTGTTTCAGCATGATTAAGCCTTTACAAAAGAAAACATTAAATATAGATTCTGAATATGAGAAACTTTGTTAAGGCCCTTCCAAGTTCCACATATGTCTGCTTTGTTTAATACGAGGATCAAGAACATTGCGAATTTGTTCTATTTTGAAGACATGGGCATTGCACATATGAACATGAAGTAATCTAAATTTCATTCGTGAATCTACTTAAGGCCCCGTTCTTTTACATGGTTGGTGTGGTAATGTTGGTGCAGAATTGCAGTGCGGTACGCGTGAAATGTGAAAAGTATATGAAAAAATGAGGAGAGAGAAAAATGAAAAAATATATTGATAATAATTGTGGTGTGATGCAGTGAAGTGTGTTGAAAAATTAAAAAAAAGCGGTGCGATGTGGTACTGCACCGCAATTTACTACATAAAAGAACGGACCTAATTTTTTAAACACAAAGCATGTAAAATATGAACGTTTTAACATTTCTTAAACACAAAGCATGTAAAAGGTTAGATGAGAAGGGAGAAAATCGAAGTCAATATGTCGAAATATTCTTAGTATCAATACGACGATAACAACGAAGCTTTTTGTATTTGTGAGAATAGTGGGAGATAAGAGTGATTCTTCCTTGCTCTTTCTTTTTTCTCCTCCCTAAAACTGAACAAAATGTTTCACTATTTATAGGGGGAGATGAGTGTATAAAAGATGGAAATGAGAAAACATGATTCACCTTTCATGCCCTCCATCCTTTGAGTTTGGTCGTCTATCCTTTATCAGTGCAAGGGGATTTACCTGATTGCATTTTCTAGTTCTTTATGATATTTACCACTTATTATCCTAATTTTTTCAATTGTATTTTACTAAACTTTGTAGTATGGAAAAAATAGAATTTATTATATGCTCCTAAATCTTGTACTTTAAACAGAATTGTTGTTCACTAACATATATTAAATTATTTACTCTCGAGAATATAATTGTTACCTTGCATATTCTTTTTTTTTTCTGATTATTCAGAGCCAAAAGGCTTAAAAGTTCATATAAAATAGCAAACTGCATACAAAACAGCAAACAATCACCTCCAAAAGATAAAAGTTACAGCCAAGCAACTAACACTTTGTTTGGGAGGAGAGTTAAAATAGAGAGTAGTGGTTTATAGGAGTAAAGGAGGGTGAGAGTATGAGAAGGTTCATAGGAGTAAACTGCTTATCCCTGATTGGGGTAACAATTTGGAGAGTTCATAAAAGTAAAATGTTAATTGACATATTTGTCCTTTCACATTATATGTAATTCAATATAATACCAATACATTTGCTCTAATACTCATTCTCCTCTCTATCTCTCTTTCTTTCTCTCTCTCACCCTCTCTTTCTATGGAGAGAGAGAGAGAGAGAGAGAGAGAGAGAGAGAGAGAGAGAGAGAGAGAGAGAGAGAGGGAGAGAAAAATGTGTATGTAAGAGATAGAAAGAGAGATGTGTGTGTGAGAGAGAGAGAGGGAGGGAGGGAGAGAGAGAGCAAAAGAGAGAGAGAGAGAGAGAGATGCGAGTGACTGAGAGAGAGAAAGAGAGAGAGAGAGAGGAAGAGAGAGAGAGAGATAAATGTGTGTGTGTAAGAGAGAGAAAGAGAGATGTGAGAGAGGTAGAGAGGTAGAGAAAGAGAGAGATGTGTGCGTGTGTGTAAGAGAGAGAAAGAGAGATGAGAGAGAAAGTGATGTGTGTGTATGTGTGCAAGAGAGAGAGAGAGTTGGAGAGAGATGGATGTGTGTGTGTTACGATTCAACTAGGATTAAGGGTAATATGATCATTTTTTATTGTATATATGTTATAATTTAATCAAACACGTCTTTACACTCCAAATTGGGGTGTTAAAAAAAATAAAAGTTAAGAGGGGTAAAGGGGGTATACCCCACTCCCTCTTACTCTCCCTTACCCTCTCTCACTCTCTTCCCAAGCAGGGGTAAGGAGGAGTAAGTACCCTCCTAACCCCTCCTAATCCCCTTACCCTCCTCCCAAGCAAGCCCTAAAAATAAATAACACATCAATGACTTTCGCGCCCACAACAACAAAAAAAACCTTCATATCTCAATCATGATGTAAGATCAATAATTTCAATTTGGTGGGTCATCGAGGACTCGCACGCCTATTATTGCCAATAATCACAGCCCTTCGATCCATCTCAACATCAATATCATCAAAACTGTCATATTCCAACATGTTCACACGCCTAATCATTCCAAGTTCCCCTGCATATACATCGAAACATAAACTCCAACTACATGTAAAATACCAAACAAAACTACCAAGAAATGTTTCAACTTATGGTCTCCCACGTCCAGACACGTTAGATATCCATGATACATCCAACGGTGTGCATGAGCCCTATCCCAGATGTTTATGTACTCCAAGAAGCACTGTATAACAGTAATCGCACGATTGCAAAAATTGACTTCATCCCGAGTGAATCGAAGCTGCAAAAGAAAAACTACGCAGCGAGAAGAAGCTGAAGAAAACTCAACCCTCACAAAAATCCTTTCTTTCTCTCTCTAAAACCCCCCCTCTCTCTCTCTAGGTCTCTGCTTAACAGAGAATCTTCCTATGTGGCCACTTGCATCGGCCAAATTCGACGAGCTAGGGTTTTTGATTCTGTATTTGATTCTGGGTGTCCAGTTTGTGCTTAGATTGGACGAAGAAGTATGAAGTTCTGAGATTTGTTCAATTTGTCCAACTGCTGTTCATCTGGTTTCAGATTGTTTGTGTTGGCATTTGAGTAACTTTCTGCGGATCTCTGGATGGATTCTCGAGATTCGGCGTTGTCTGTCGCTACTGACGATGATGGAGTCACTGCTTCGCTTGCTAAAGAGGCTTCTGCGTTGTTTCAATCTGAGAAGTTTGGCGAGTGTGTTCAAGTGTTGAATCGATTGATGGAGAAGAAGCAGGACGATCCTAAGGCAAGTGTTTTTTTTTCAGATTACTTTTTGGGTTTAGGTTTAGTTAAGTTTCTTCAATTGATTCCTTCTTTTTTGTTTCAGTGTTGAATTTGAACTTGATTATAGCATCTTTTTTTGTAAAGCTCACTGATTTCGGTGTTTCTAGTTGAATGTTCTTTAAAAATCGTAGTTTTATGGTTGTCCTAGTGGGCAAAGTGCTGTACAAGATGTGTTTCTTCAGTTAAGGAGCTGCGTACATGGAGTTTTATGTTCAAAATGCGGTTTTACATAATTTGTGCAGGGTAAAGTTTTCTTCCCTGCTACAGTTCAGTTTGAGAATGTTCAGGGAACTTAAATTATCACTCATGGCTTGACAAGGATCTAGTCCTGATCATAAGGGTTGAGATATTTGGGATTATTTCCCACAGGGGTTGGTTTGGGTGGGGGTAGAAACTGAGTTATGCCTCCATTGTGCTTAGTAAACTTGGCTGGGAAGTGGGAAATGTTTGACTTGGATTAGTATCGAGGGTCTGGAAAGCTATGTTACTCAGACTCGGGTACATGTGTCCATATCGGACACGGATATGAGTGGCAGACTCGGCTATTTTAAAGAAAATTTGCATATTTTCATTTTAATTTGAAGTGTTGAGTGTCGTACCCTTGTCCAGGTATCGAGGGTCTCACACGATACAACATGTAACATGAAGAGTTGGAGTAACATTGCTGGAAAGAGAGATTACTTTGTGTTCCTAATGAAGGGGAGGGAAAGGAAATTCAATGGTTATGTGTTTTTTTTTCTTTTTTTTTTCCAGTTTCTTCAAAAACCTTGTTTGGATATCATTGTTGGTTGGGGAAATGGAGGTCAGTCATTGTGAACATGCTAAATGTTATCTTATAACCTATGTTACTCGGACTCGGTACGGATGTCCAATATGGACATGGATACGGGTGTCAGACTCGGCTAATTTTAATAAAAGTTGCATATTTTCAATGTAATTTTAAGTGTCGTACCCTTATCCGGGTGTGAAGGGTCTGACACGGGTATGGCAAGGAAAATGAAGAGTCAGAGTAACGTAGCTTTAACCCTTTCCTCAAGTCACTCTCAGGTTGGTGGTGGGAAAGGAAACGGGCATGGTTAAACATGATCTGATGGGCTTCCTTTGTCTAAAAATGTTCCATTTCATTTGCTTTTCTCAAACAAGGTCAAAATGAACTAAATCCTCTCTTCCACCCATTCCCCTTGATAAGCTTGTCGAAATTGGTGCTGAAGCGTAACCCATGATCTGGTGGACCTTTCTTTAAAAAATATTAATAAATAATTACGATTTCCCTCCATTTTGCATTCTAGCTTCAAGCTGTTCAAAATTCGGTGACTCAGTTGATTTTAGCGTTTTTGAGCTGCATCAAATGAAAATATTAAGAGTTCTTCTGTTCGTTGTTCATCCAACTGCAGTTATGTGGAAAATAAAATGTCATCATTGGTGCCTGCACTTCTTCCTTGTTTTGCATGAAAGTAACCATATCTATCTCTCTTACCACTTCTGTAATAGGTCATGACAACTTTGGTCATTTTTTGCTCCGTACAGATTCTACATAACATTGCCATAGCAGAATTTTTTCGAGATGGATGTTCAGATCCAAAGAAATTGATTGAAATCCTCGTCAATGTTAAGGTATGAAATATGCTCATAAGCCAGTATTTAATTATTTGCTCGTTGCAACTGTCTCTTTTCCTTTTCGAGAAGTCTAATGCGTAACTGATCCTATGTCTATTGACTTCATGGAAAGTTTCCATCAGTGTGTGAGTTGAATATGTAATTCTTGAAGAAAGATAGGAGCAATCGGTTTGTATTTAAAATGTGCAGCTTGTAGAACTTTTTCTCTCCATTTTTCATCCTTACTACCTACAGTTATTTTCTGCTACGCCTTCTTTTCCAAAGCGGTTTTCTTTCTTTTGTCAGCTCATTGGAAGTCAATAGTAACTTCTCAGCAATTCAGAGTATCGTAGTTACTTTTTATGATCTTTTGACCCAGAAAATGACGACATTTGTACTAATCAATATCCATTGCTTGAGAGAGGGTATCTCATTAATGTCTTGAATTTTTTAGAAAGAATCTTCATGCCTGCCTTTCTTTATGTGTTCCACTATATTAGCTTCTGGTTAAACTGTATGTGTGATTTCCAGAAAAAGAGTGAAGATTTTGCTCGTACATCCAGAGATCAAGCAGATCTTACAGCCCAGGCTACAAGCAAAGCCATTTCGGGAGCTAAAGGAAATGGTTTGTCAGTCAATGGTACCGCGGTTTTGGCGGATGAATTTGATCCATCAGTGGCAGCATTGAACATTGTATGTGTTATGTGACATGTGATGTTGAATGGTTTCTGTCTTTCCTGAACACCTATGTAATATGCGTAACTGGTGTGCATTATTCACTGTTGTCACCAGGCAACTATTCTGTTCCATCTCCATGAATATCCGAAGGCGTTATCAGTGTTGGAACCATTGTTTCAAAATATTGAACCCATAAATGAGGTAGCTCTAGTAATTCATTCGTCTTATTTGCCATGGCCTCTCACATGCTCCCCATGATTCTGATTGCTTTTATTTTTTATTGTTCATATCCAGACTACTGCTCATCGTGTGTGCCTCTTACTGTTGGATGCTGCCTTTGTGACTCAGGATGCATCTAAATTTTCAGTAAGTATTTTTTACTTGTTTTTTTTTTTTTATTAGTGCCACTGAGTTGAAATTTACTTGGGCCATTTTATATCTGGGTGAATTAATTTTCTTTCGATTCTACTGTGGATGAATACAATATCCTTTGGTAACTCTCTGTCTGGGCTCTGTCTGATGTGCCACTTATACTTTGCTTCCTCGCTCCCCTCTTGATGAGAATCCCAATCCCTGTGAAAACATGCGCCTTTTCTGATCTTCGATTAGTGTCAACTTGAAAAATTGAGCAATCAATAATAACCGTATGCCTCGTGGCAATGATCCTTTAACCCATGAAACTGCCAATCTTATGCCATGGACTGAAAAATCAGGTTGTTTCTAGACATTTTGGCTATTTGAATAGGTTTTGAAGTTACGTGAACCATGTCTTACTGTACTAATCATTTATAATGTTTCACACTGGGCTATTTCAGAATGGAGAAAAATCACAATATCAGTTGTGATAACCATTGTGACTTGCAACACAGCATTGATGTTTGTCAATAGTTATCTTGTCTAGTACACCTTGTATGGTATCTTTTAATGTTTTTGATCCACTAGTAATGGCATTCTGTTAAATTTAAAGTCGATCTTTCCAAGTATAAATAGGAAACATTGTTTGATGATTTTATAGGACACTTAGAACCATGACGATCATGGCTTATTGCCTTTGTTTGAAAAAGTGCATCGAGCACACAAAATGCGCAATGGAGCGCCAAGTACACTGCTGTGCGCTTTTCCATGCTGGAGCGAAGCGCAATCCTAGAGTACATGCTTTTGTGCGCTTTCTTCTGGAGCGAGGCGCGTGATTCGTGCATTTTTTCCTCTGTTCTTGATTTTTCTTTCTTTTCTTGGTTTTTGTTGCTGCTTGCTCCTCCTTCCTCTCGCCTTTCTCCTTCTTCCTTTTCCTCTTCCTCTTCCTCTTCCTCTCTTCTTTCTTCTTTCATTGTTCGTGTTGGTTTTGCTGAAAGTGCGCTCCATGGGCGTCACACGTGCGCTTTCACTTTGTGCTCCTAGTCTGAGGTCCTGTGCGCCTTTTTGATTTATGTTCTTTGGGATTGCTATGTAAGCACGACTCTTTAACACGTTCCTTGTTATCGGATGGGCAATCGACTGGATTTTTTTTGGATCCTATTACGCAAGAAACAATTTGAAAACTAATCCGTATCCAACACCAAAAGTTCATTTATGTAAAACAATGGAAATTTAATTTGTGTTATATGTATGAACCGGAACTTTTGATGACTTTCTATCAAATGGTGGTAGTATATAGGAGTTTTGCATGTGCACTACTTTATTACCTTTTGGGGGGCTCAAGTGCATTGTGTGTTGTTGCCGGATACCTATGTTGCACATGTTCAATTGTCTGCTTTGAGTCTCTGATGCAATGAAGATCAGTTGACTTATTGAACAATTATTACCTGGCTGGGTCAACGAGTAAGAATGATCATTGCCTCTGTCCAAGAGTTTATGGAATATTAGTTTTAACTTTCCCATTGATAAACTGAGAAGCTACTTTCACAAAATTCTCTAAGAGATGACATCGTCTTTTTAAATCTTCCTAAAGAAGAATAGAACTATAACAGTTGGCTGTAGCTTATGAGCTAGTAAGGTGATCAGATGTGATAGAAGACTGGAATTTGACCAAGAAACCAAACATTAATGTCAAACCACTATGTCTTCTTAGTTTATTATGAGATAAATGAGAAGCCATGTAGTACAAACCGTCACTTGTAAAATGGAAATAAATACTATTGACATGGAATCAAATTTAAGAATACACTGAAATAGAAGTTGGGTCTTGGTCGCCAAAGGGAAGTCATAGGCTTTGATGACAGGCACAATTGAACCTTCAAAGCCTGGTTCTTTTTCGATCTTTCGATTGTTGTCTTTGGTTGAACTGTTTCTGGAATTGTATTTCAGCTGAGGTAGTTGTTTGGGTATATCAGGGATGAAGCCTGGGTTCTTTACTGGGGGGGGGGGGGGGGGAACCGTGAGTCAATGCATCACATAAAGGAGCTGAACGAATCAGTTGTATATAGTAACTAGTAAAATATAGCTAGTAATATACTCGTCTCCAATAGATACCAAATGTAATCCAACTTAAAATATTTTTGTGCCTTTGTGTTATTCTTCCCAGTTCCCTCTATATTTCCTTTAAGTAATGTATGATGAATGAGTTTTAATAAAATTTAGCTTGTACTTTTAAGTACAGTAACCGTATCATACTAATCCAAAATCCAAAATTGTTGTGCATGTTGCTGGGAATGAACCCAAGAAAAAACCAGGCAAGTTGTAAGTGACAGAAAACTTAATATATGTTCAAAAGAACTATGGGTATTATAATGTTAATATATATAGCAAGAGAAGCAAATTTGCAGGATCTTCTCAAAGAGAAGGAAATAAAAATAGTTAGAAATAGAGAGGTGCATGAAAAGCTTAACAAAACAGAGAAGAAAAGCTGAAAAAAAAGAAGAGAATACGGATGAAATTAAGGCTCAAGCACAGCTGTATTTCCCCAGCATCATAGTTTAATTAAACATGCCAGCACAACTTTTGACTTAACTTTCTCGAGAACTTTAGAAAACTGGCAGGGGCCAGCCCCTGTGGCCCAATGCTAGCTTCAACGCTATGTCTATTTCCTCTCCCTTTGTTGTGTTTTAGTCCCAAATAAGTCTATTCAGGTTTATTTACTGATTGACTTGTTTCAACATGATCTGAGGTTATTTGTCATTCTGAATTGATATGAGCTGTCGGTGTTGCCTGTTACAACTGCCAGTAGCTTTCTTACATTGTTTGACATGATTTTCTTACCCTAGGTCATGTTTACAGTTTTTAATAGATTTCCATGACTCTTCCTGTTCATCTTTTGTAATCTCTCTTTAAAAAAATGTCCACTTGGGTGAGGTTGATTTGTGAAATTTATGAAGACTAAAATGTCTGGATGATAAAATGATATACTCTTTGGTGAGCTTATGGAAATGATGTGGAATTCCTGCATTGAGCAGGTCCATTTGGTTGATGTATTGATGCGATTTGTGAGGGTTGCTAGTCAATGGTTTTCTTTTAGTTCTTTGTCGGATTAAATTTCATCACAACCTCTAGTTAGGCATAATCTTGTGTTTTTGCACTACAAGTTGATCATTTGAGGCTTAATCATTGCCAATAACTAGATGTGTATATGGCACATTGGCACTTGTGTCTATTGCCAATTTGCCATTGATTCTCTACCAGAGGCATGTGCATTATGCTCTTATGTTACTTTTTCTTGTGGACTATTTATTGTACTTTGCTGAGAAAACCAAAGAGCATGAGTTGGAAAAGATTAACATGAATTCGTTCAAGTTTTGGATATTGCATTGTAAAGGTGCATTCAGCCTTTTCCACTGTTATAATTGTTAACTTGCCATGTTTAAGTATGTAAAAATGGCTTCTGAGGTCGTTTTTTAGTTTTTAGTAACATTTCTGCGTTGAATTATTTTTGATAGACCATTATCTAGGGTGATGGTGAAATTGTTGGATGTCTGCACAAATTGGAGACTAGTCTGTTTGGTTGTGGTCAAAGCAAGTTTAAGAAAATTCTTCTGAAATGCCCAATTCTGTGAAGTCTTGCTTTGATTTAAGCATTGCTGTTTTGCTTGTTGCCCGCGGGTGAGACTGTGTTCTAAGATAACTTTGCATCCAGGATGTGATAAATTACCTTGAAAAAGCTTTTGGAGTCTGTTACATGCGCAACCAAGTTGATAGTGGAAGCACAGCACAGCAACAAGCTTCAAACTTTGTAGCAAAATCTGCTTTGATTCCCAACAGTTCGTTAGCCTCTGACGATTTGAAGTCAGAAGGGATTACGGCTCAAAATTCCTCAGACGGTTCCTTGTCGAGAACATTATCAGATGATGCGATGGAGTATGAGGATTTTATATCAACCCTGGACATCAGTGGGCAGAACATTTCTAGGCCACCTAATCTTCCATCATCTAATGATCTCTCAAGGACACCCACAGACAGGTCTACCCTGTCAATTAATCCAAAGCTGGAGTTGCCCTTGTACAAGATTCAGTTTTTGATCCTTGCCCGAAACTTGAAGGCAGCAAAGCGTGAAGTCAAGCTGGCAATGAACATTGCACGTGGTGTGGATTCTTCAAGGACTCTACTGCTCAAATCACAACTTGAATACGCCCGTGGAAACTACCCTAAAGCATTGAAGCTTGTAAGGGCATCTAGTAGTCAAGGGGATGTTGGAAGTTCAATTATAACGAACAACAACATTGGTTGTATCTATTATCAACAAGGCAAGCATAGCACGTCAAGCATCTTCTTCCACAGAGCGCTTAGCAATTGCTCATCCCTATGGAAGGAAAAGCCTCGGAAGCTTTCCTCATTTTCTCAAGACAAGTCTCTGCTCATTGCATATAATTGTGGTTTGCAAAACCTGGCATGTGGGAAACCTATACTTGCTGCTCGTTGTTTCCTGAAGGCAAGCTTGGTTTTCTACAACAGGCCCCTCATATGGCTCCGATTAGCCGAGTGTTGCCTAATGGCACTGGATAAGGGACTTCTGAAGCCTGCCGACGCCTCTACACATGAATCAGAGTTTAAGGTTCAAGTTATTGGGCAAGGGAAATGGAGGCATCTTGCTGCACATTTGAAAGGGGTGAATGAAAATTCCGACAAGAAGGACAACTCTCTTGTCCACAGTATTGTCACGCCGACACTGTCTATGCCATTTGCCCGACAATGTCTTCTTAATGCTCTCCACTTGCTAGGAAGTCACGAGTTGAAGCACGTGAAGTCTGGTTTGTCAACAAGTTCGTTCCCTGAGGAAAACGAATCGAGTGAGGGTGCATCATCCAAGACGGGCCACAAGAATCTGAGTAACAGTGAACCAAAGTCCAAAGATCTGACGAGATCAGGTCAAGTCAACGCAAATGGGGATGCAAAAGAACACGAGGGTGGACCTTATGCTACAACAAATACCATGTCAGAGTACGAGGAAATTTGTAGACGGGAGAATCTGAAGATGAAACAAGCTGCTCTTATTGATTTGGCATTTGTGGAGTTGGAGCTAGGAAATCCCGTGAGGGCATTGTCTAGGGCTGTTTCTCTGTTGAACCTTCCTGAATGTCCGAGAACATATACCTTTCTGGGACATGTTTACGCAGCTGAGGCACTTTGCTTGCTTGATCAGCCAAAGGAAGCGGCCGAGCATCTGTCAAACTATTTGCATCGTGGGATGACCGTGGAATTGCCCTACACCGAAGAAGATTGGAGAGAGTCACAGGTGAAGAAAACAATGGATTCCGAGGATATGAGCACCCCGACACAAACGGAGCAGCAAGACAACACATTCCTAAGTCCTGCAGAAGCTCGTCAGGCACTTTACGTAAATCTAGCATCCTTGTACGCAATGCAAGGTGAACTTGAGCAGGCAAGCCGGTTTGCTTCACAGGCATTAGCTGCTGCACCCAACAGCCAACAGGTTGCTCTCATGGCCGTTTACTTGGATCTGAAGCTCGGAAAGACCCAACAAGCACTCACCAAGTTGAAACGATTTTGCCGGGTCAGATTTCTGCCCTTGAGCTCCAGATCAAATGTTTCCTCTTGACATCCTGTCCCGGTTTCTTCATCGCCTCGAATTAATCCTGTTGTCCCATACAGGTAGGTGGCCAGTCCTTGCTTAGAATTTGTAACGTAAATATGGTTCAATCGACGTAATAATTTCATTTCCTCCCTATTCGGCCCAAGTGATTTGGTCCCCCCTAGATTATGTGTAGGATTGGGGAGGGTGTGGCGTGCTCAAAACTCGAGGGTTGTTACGACAAATGCCCGCCCATTTTAGAGTGTCATTTTATATGTATGCTGTAGTCGTTCGATGTATGGTGTTTTAGTGGTTAAATCATTTTTATGTTTACTGGGAAAAAAGAAGTTGAAAGATGTTTGGTTCAGTAATAGAAAGAGTAGATTTGTGGAATCAGGCAAATATGATGCTGTATTGTGGATGTTTGGGCAATGGCCTATTGTCTATTGGCTTTGGGGAAGCTTACATCAAGTGTTTTAGTTTCTACTGATGGCATTTTAGTTTCATTCATAACATAGAGCAAAAAATTACTCGGAGGTACCCCAATATTTGGGGAAACTATTTTTCGGTACCCAAACTTTTCAAAACTCATTTTGAGGTACCCTTACTTTTTGGGTTAGTAATTATTTGGTGCTTTTTCGGCCATCAATTGTATTAAGTGACCGAAATACCCTTATTCTTTTTCTTTCAGGGTATTTCTTAAAAAATGGAAGAACAAGGGTATTTTGGTCACTTAACCAAATTGATGACCGAAAAAACACCTAATAATTTCTAAACCAAAAAGTAAGGGTACTCCAAAATGAGTTTTGAAAAATTGGGGTACTTGAAAAACATTTCACTAATAGTTAGGGTACCTCCGAGTAATTTTTTGTAACATAGAGTGTTTTTCTTTTCTTTTCTTACAGACTGGTTAAATACAACCGACCTGTATTAATTTACCTAAATTCAAAATATATGCAATTTGTGTTTTTTACCGTCAAATTTGTATGGACCTGGAATTCACATGACCCATATTTGCTGCTGGCAAATATATGTTCCACCTGTATTTAACCCGCCCATCTAAATTGATAGGCCTAGTAACTTAATTTTCATTTAATACTATGATTCTTTGTTGTATTCAAGTGTGGAAATTAAATTCATGTGTGAACAAAAAGTGTAATTACTTGAGTTTGAACTATACTTTATTTGTAGTTTTAATGTCAAATTTGTTTGTAATCAAATATACATAACATGTATTTGTCCTAACTAAATGTACATATGACTTATATAACTCGCCCGTTTTAGTTGATAGATCTAGTAACTTAATTTTCATTCGATGTTAAGAATCCTTGATTATTATACTTGATGGCAAAAGAATTAATTTGCGGCAGTGCATATCAAGTCTCAACATTCAATTTAAATAATTTTGACCGTAAATTTCTCAAAACATATAATGAATTATTAAATAAAATTACTACAGTTAGATTCACAACGGAAAATATATCTTAAAAGTATAAATTGCAACTGTTAATAAGATATTATACAAGGAATTTTCAATAAAAAAGTGATTGAAGACCGTGATAGTCAACAAAAAGGCAAATAATATGGAATAGATGGAGTATATTACATTACATCCATAAAATTGATGTTCCAGCCTTCTGGGCATATAGTAATACAAAGGAGGGAAGAAGTGATGATTAAGGCCCTTTTTTTATACGGTGTGATGTGGTGCAGTACTACAACTCACTAGACTACTCAATATTCTTTCACATTTTATCACACTTTACCATAATCATTATCAATGTATCTTTTTACTTTTCTGTCTCCTCATATTTTACCTCTATTTTTCACATTTTCTTTCCTCACCGATCATATCAACCACATTTTTCACAAATTTTACAATACTATTCCACACATTACCGCACTTTCCATAATTTCACCACACCTCACCATTTCTGCATCTTACCAAGCGCACAAAAGAAGATATGAGGACAAATTGATACTTGGGTCTTCCTTTGTTACTCGTCATTTTCGTTTTTAAATCGAGTTTCTACTCGCTTTTCAAAAAGTTTTTGTCACTTGGGTCTGCCGGAATCAGCCTCTTAATGCATTTTTGTGCATAGGGGTAAGACTGCCTATATCTAGACCCCCTCAGACACCACATTAGTAGGACCACACTGGAGTCAGACCGTTATTATTGTTGTACCAACCGCACAAAAGAACATAGCCTAATACCGGAAACCACACACCCCCCTTATGTCTATAAACTTTTTATGATACCATGGGCAGCAATTCAAACCTAGCGTCCCCCCACTTAAAAAGAAAGTTAAAGTTAGAAAAACATCATGATGATTAGTGATAAATATCATTGATGGATCCTCTTTTTTTTCCCGATAATTTGTAAGTTAAAAAGGGTTAATAAAGCATCAAAGATGTTACAAGATTCGCAGCAACAGTAAAACAGCAAGAAACCATCAAAAACAAGAAACAACACAACTCATTACAGCGGACATACAAAAAATAAAAAACAGACAGTTATCTAACAAGATTCTTCTTATATTCCAACAAATTTGATGGATCCTCTTTTACCAACTTTTTTTTCCATATGGTGGTGATTCCAAGTTATGATAGATACAATTGATAGATTGAAGTTACAATTTTTTTGCAGGAACAAGGTCCATTGAAAAAGTTGTAAAAGCATGTAGCCAAATATAGGTCCCTCAACTAGCTAGTGACACACTTATATGGGAGATTTCTTCCTTAGTAAGATTAGTGCAACCAATAATCATGATCATGATTCCAAGTTATGATGCTTTTTGGAGGAATTGTGTTTTTAGAATGGATGTTTTTTTTTGGGAATATTGTGTTAGGTTTGGATAGATTTGAATAAATTTGAATAAATTAGCATAAATTGAAAGAGTTATATCAAAGGTGGTGAAGTAACTTTAACTTTAACTTTAACTTTAACTTTTGCCTTGGGTTGAAACAATTTGTTTGGAAGTTCTGTGAAGCAGCTTAGCTAGCAGTGAAGTTGTTTTTTGGCAGTCTCTTCTTGTTGGGGCCTTGTGTTGTGTTATCCCCACTACTTCACGTGAATATACTTCTTCACTAATAATAATACATGTCTTTTCTGACCTCCCTATATCATCTTGTTAAAACCGGTAAAATTTTGTCCGACTCAGAAAAATCGGGTCTGGATATAGATTTTTCGTCCGAATTTGGATTGACCAAATATTCAGTTATAAAAATTCTCTTTTTTCTATTGTTCATACCTGATTTCAGCTTCGTTCGAATTGTCCGGTCCGAAAAAGTCGGGTCCATATATGAATTTCTTGTCCAAATTTTGGCACTGACCGAATTTGTCCGACCCGGAAAAAATTGAGTTTGGATATAAATTTTTCGTCCAAATTTAGATATTGACCGAATTGACCAAATATTCAGATGTAAAATTTTTCTTTTTACTATTGTCCCGAAAGAAAGCAAGGTCTAGATATGAATTTCTCGAACTCAAATTTACCTGAACCCGAATTTTTTGGTGATCCTGCATCTTGCTTCTATATAGCTAATAAACCCTTTGTAAGTTCCACCTTCCCACATTCCACCATTGGCTGCACAATCATCTTTTTTATTCTCTCACTTTGTGTCACTCTTAATTCTAGTGATGAAATCCTTAGGTGTTGTTCTGATATGTATGTTGTTAATTTCGATAGCCACACCCGTACTCGGGTGTGGCCATTGTGGGAAGTCTCCAAAGCAGAAGCCCAGACAAGGTGGGCATAGAAAACCGAGTAGCCCACCACCTGCTACAGTTCCAATCCCAGCCGTGCCAGTTCCATCGACGAGCCCACCGGGACTCGAGC
Source organism: Portulaca oleracea (assembly GCA_029582165.1). Classification (NCBI taxonomy): domain Eukaryota; kingdom Viridiplantae; phylum Streptophyta; class Magnoliopsida; order Caryophyllales; family Portulacaceae; genus Portulaca; species Portulaca oleracea. The sequence goes on from CM055893.1 coordinate 679,511, forward strand.
CGACATGCCCGGCTGACGCGGTCAAGCTGGGGGCATGTGCGGACATGCTCGGTGGGCTCGTCCACATTGGGCTTGGTGATGCAGTCAAGAACAAATGCTGCCCAATTTTTCAAGGCCTTGTGGATGTCCAAGCAGCCGTATGCTTGTGTACAACACTTAAGCTTAAGTTGCTCAACATAAACATATATCTTCCTCTTGCACTGCAACTTCTTCTTACTTGTGGGAAGCCACCTCCTCCTGGATTCACATGCACTCTTTAGCTTGCTACATGGTATGCTCCTTTCATCTCTAACTTTGATATATTCACCATTTTGAATGCCAATGGGGTACCAAAAACTCCAATCCTACTACTATTCAATCATATGAGAATAATCCTTGACCAAGTTTAGTTAGATCTACTTTTCATGGCTCATGCATATGATGTAGTTTGGCTTTTCCACTTTTGTTAGGATTAGAGTTTGTCAAATTCATGGGTAAAAGGTAATTGGGTAAATGTTAAATTTTTGTAATTTTTGGTATGTTTTGACAAATTTGTAAAATTTTATCAAATTTACCCTAATATACGAAAATTTAAAAAAAAAATTGTTTTTAGTTCTGGTGAATTTTGCTAAGTTTTGGTAAAGGTAAAAACTTACTCTATCCATTTTACCCGGGTTTTTGAGAGGCCCGTAATGGTTTTGACTTTGATTTTTTTTTCCCCTTTTTTCTTTCGGTCAAGAGGATAGCTCAATATAATTACAGGAGAAATAACTTGGGCAAGACTTGGTTGGCAAATGGCAATGAGGAGGGGATAGGGACAAGGGCAAGAGAGAGATAGAGAGTTGATTAATATATGAGGATGAAAATACAGAATTGTGTAAAATTCATGGGTAAAAAGTAGTTGGGTAAAAGTTAAATTTTGATAATTTTTAGTAACTTTTGGCAAATTTATGCTAATACATCAAAATAATTTTTTTTTTAATTTTTTAACTTTGATAATTTTTGGTAATTTTTGGTAAATTTTAGTAAATTTAGGTAAAAATTGATAAATTGAAATTATCCATGAATTTGACAATGAGTGTTAGCTTGCATTTTCAAGTTTCCTTTGACTTTGAGAGCTATTGAGGCCCCGTTTTTTTATATGATTGGGTGCGGTATGGTGCAGTGCGGTGTGTAGGAAATGTGGTGGATTGTGGTGGGTTGGGGAAAGTTGTGGATGATTGTGGTGGGTTGGGAAACGTTTAATTTTTAATAAAAAGATAAATTAAAATTGAAAAAGTACATTGTGATGAATTGTGGTGGGTTGTGGTTATGAAAAGTTGCGGTGCAATGTGGCACTGCAGCCTGCCAGGGGCCTGAAAACCACATCTAAGTTTCCTTCATTTGTCTTAGCTAGTCCAAAACTACACAAATCATTTGGATAGTAAATAGGCATCATTGTCATTTCTCATATAACAATTTTGCAACTTTGGCCAACCTACACCGATCCAACCTGCCAGTCCAAAGTTATTAGAAACGGGATCCTAACTCGAACCTGTGGGGTAATTAGGATCGGAATTAAACTACGTAGGATCGTGGATCGGAATGTATATAGTCGAATCCCATTAAGAATTTTGGATCATAAAATTATATGATCATAAATCAGGATTGAGATTTTAATAATTATGTCTGCCACTAGCTAGTATTAATTCTGAATCCAAATTGGTCATTATATCCCAAAACTTACATATCCCGGTGGAATATGGATGATTCAAGCCTTAAATTATAGATTGAGATGATGATAGTCACTTACGGATCCCCATGTACACTAAGGATGGCCACCATCACCGTTAACATCTAGAAAAAAGAATAATTTAGTATAATTTTAATAAAGTTAATGTATTTTATGTTTATCATATAAATATAATAGTATATTGGTCATTATTACATTGACCGATGTTTGTATTGTAGGTTGCTAGATGCACAAAATGACTCCATGGATTCAGCTTGAGAAAGGGATAAATCATAAATCATAACCACCCACCTTCTCTTTCCCATTTCTTCTTCTTGGAATTTTTTGAATGTATTCATGTTTATTGGTACTTGGATTTCATTGAACACAAATTATGTGTATTTGTAATTGGCTCATAACTCGTGAGATCAACTCAAGTTTTATCCACCTTTTAGTTTAATGTCCATTGTCGATTGTAACAAAATGAAGTCATCATGCACACTCACCTTTCTTATTCTTCTTGTGCTTTCATGTATTGTTACGTTATGTTTGGATTGGGGTTATAAGAGGGAAAAGGAGGGGAAAAGAAAGGAAAAATATGGAAGTCGTCCTCAAGGATTAAAGATGAGGCATCTTTGGAATGTTATTATAGATGGAAACTATCCTATGCCAACCAAAAAGAATGCTGAAGGAACCATTGTCACAAAAGATAGACCTGAGTGCATTGATGGAAAAAACGATCTTCTGAAAAAGAATACTCGAGCATTAAAATATATTGTTTTGTAATCTCAACTCTAATGAATTTGAGAGAGTTTCCACATGCGAATCTGCTAAACAAGTCTGTGACTATCTGGTAATTACCTGTGAAGGAACCAATCAAGTTAAGGACACTAAGATGGAGCTCATTGTGTCAAAGTACGAAGCCTTCAAAATAGAAGAGATCGAGCCAATTGAGGACATTCTCTTCTTCTTCTTTCTTCTTCTTCCCTCTCCCTCTTTGCAAAGAATCCCACATTTCCTCCCTCTTCTTGGGTAGTTTCAATTCTTGAGTAGCAAACTTTAAAAAAATAATTATTGAAATATGTCATGCCAACTCAGTGATTTGGGTCCCATCTTTTAATACAAATTAGGACTTCATGATCCTAAAGAATCTTTTCTATCAATTTAGCTTTCGAGCTATCCTTCCTAGTAGGGCTGTTCATAATCCAGTCCAGACCGAATAAAGGACTAGACCAGACTGGACCGAAAGAACTGAAGATATTTCGGTCCATGCCTCGGTCCAAATAATACTGAGTTTCGGTCTTTTATCCAGGGGCTGGATCGAGTTAGAGGATCAAGGACCGAACTACAAACCAACTAATTTCTATGGTTTTCAACTTTTCATCACTATTCACTAATGTTTTTCAGTTTGTCAATCTCAAACCCTTGACGCTCCCCAGCTCCACTCCATCCTCCACCCTCCACCACTCGCCGTCACTGGGCACTATCGCTAACACCATCAACGCCATCAGAGCCATCACCCTCCCTTCGCACTCAACCGCTTCACTGGCGCTCCCCACTCCCTACTCTCCAGATCCGTTGTTTTCTTCTCCCCACTCAGCCACCACGTAGTCAACACCTAGTCGGCCACCGTCAACCAGGCCACCACGCACAGTCAACAGCTTCTCTGGTTCAAACAAAATTTAATTGCATATCTTTCCTATAATTCGGTCCATTTGGTCAATCCAATCCAGAACCAAAAAAAGTTCAGTCCAGTCTTCGGTTCAGGCCAGTCCCCTTATTTAGTCTTCGGTCCAATCCTATCCAATCTAATTCGGTCCAGTCCTAGATCGATGAACCACCCTACTTCCAGGCAAGGTTGTCAGAATCGGGATCCTGACTCGGATCCACGTGGTAGTTAGGATCAGAGTTAATCCACGTAGGATCGTGGATCACAATGTAGATAGTAGAATCACTTCGAGGATTTTTGATCATAAAATCGTAGGTTCGTAGATAAGGATTGAGATTTTAATAACCATGCTTATAGGTCAATAACCCTACAAGGCAGAAATCGACCCGACTCGAAAATCAACCCAAACCCGCCTGAAAGTTTAAGGTTAGGCTCGGACTTCCCAAAATAAAAACATAAAAAACCGGAAACTACTCGTACCGAAACCGACCCGAAACCGCCCGCCCGCCCGCCTGAATTCACAGGTCTACCTACAATTTTCTTCTGATTTTCCTCAGCCCTGTAGTTTTATTGGGCCCCCAACATGTCTATGAGAGTCTCTCTCTGATTCTTCCCCCCAATCTCTCATGCTCTCCCGCAACAAAACAGACTCGCCTCTTTACCTTCTTCACTCTCTCTATGTCTCGACTTGACCAACTCCATTGTCGAAGCCTCCATTAACCCTTCAAGACGACAACCACAGACCAGAGACCGCCGATGTCACCACCCTTCACTCCTAACCATTATCTGTAATTTCAATTTCAATCTCAATCTCAATTTCAATTGCTTCCTGTATTTTCTGCGATGTGCTCCACTTTTGTGCCCAATTTCAATTTCAATTCCTTATTGCATGTTTCCCTCTTGATTGATTTCGACTTCTGTGTTAGGTTTCTGCTTGTTTTCTTCTGTTGGGTTTCTTTTCTTTGGTCAGTTTCATAGGTTGAAATTTCAGATGTTTGTTCGAGTGTAAGACTACTTTTGGGGGAAGAACTAGAGTCAGGTGGACAAAGTAAACAGAGGGTAATAAATTGTATGGAAGGTGCTAGTTTTCTTTCTCTGTTAATGATTCTGTACAGGGGGATAGAAATCTTTCTGACGAGTCAGTTTTCCTATCAGTACATATTACATGCACCTAGAACATGTGAGTAGATATGAGTGAACAATTATATTATTAGGAGTGAAGAACGGGTAAGTATGAGTGAACAATTATACTAGTAAGAATGAGCAATGGGTAGGTTTCGAGCACATGCTCCAGGAGTATGTAATAAATTGCACAACTCATGAGATTAGTGCCTCTAGTTAGGAAATGTCTCTTAGGGTTAGGGTAAGTATTAAGTTCTCCGATCTCTTCACCGTGCTATTTTTTGGTTATTATGGATAGAAAGAAATAGGATTTTGTTTTAAAGTTTCTTTATTGGGTTGAAATCTCTATTGAATGTTTAAAAGATGAATGGCTCAAGATTTAGTTTTTTCGGAGGAGGTGGTTTGTTGTTCCTCCAGTTGTGAATTCAAATGTGGCAAGTATGTGATACTTGCTGAATCAGCTACATGGGAAAATTTTTTAGTCTTTGGCAAACCTCCTTTGTTGCCTCGCGATAAGCATGATATCTAATGCAATTGCTGCATTTTAGCCATTCCTCGCCACAATGGACTTCGAACTTGGGACCGGAACTTCATTTGAATCCTTGCCTCCTGTTTTGATGTTGTTGATCTTGTGGATAACCCTTTCTTGGGTTGTTCTCTGTAAATAGCTTTTGTGGGATGCTGGTTCAGCATCTTTGCTCTTGGGTTTCACTTATTCAATGAAATTATGTTTCTTCTCTTGTAAAAAATCAAGTACAAATGTACAATTCATGAAATGGATCCATAGTGATTCCTAACTCTTGATAGGCTTAAACTGCTATGAAGGCCAATTGGTGAGTTTCACCTGTCATTGAAATTTGAATTAGATCTTGAAATCTGTATCAACCTAAACTACTATAAAATGGGGTTCGATCTAAGAACCAAATGGTCAAAAACCCTTGGGGGTAAAAACAAAGGACGCAGGGAGCTAATGGACGAATTGAAAGTTGAAGAATCAAACTTTGAAATTGGCAAAATTTTGAGTTAAGGTGAGCCTTCCAAAGCCTCACCGATGTAGATAATACTTTTAGTGCCCTAAAAATATTTTGTGCTCTCTGATTTCAAAATTTTCCAGCGAACACAACTAATCTTTTCTCTTATTGGGCACATCTGCATCTTTGAAGCCAAAAATGTGCCTCCATGCCTGCCATCACCTGTGACAACTTTGGTGGTACGGTGGTGGTGTTGCACTGTGGAAATTGAGGAGCGCAAACCACAGGACATTTTCCCAATAATTTATGAACTTCTGTGTCATGGAATCAAAATGGTCGTTTATAAGTTTGCTTATTAGCTGATATTTGACATGCTCTGTGTTGCTTTCTATAGCAACCCCAACCCCAACACCCCACCCTCCCCCCAAAAAAAAAAACCCCAAAAAAAGGGTGCGAGGGATGGAAATGCCTGCTCTCTGTAACCTTCTTTACTGTAAGAATCTTCTGTTGGTAAACAATGTAGCTTTTCATGTCTTAGCTCTTTTGGCTGGTACTTCCAGAGTCCCAGTACCAAATTGTGTTACAATTCGTCGGCATACCCTGATTTCATGAATTACAGTAAACAGTCACTTTTGAGAGAGTTTGGGATATGGGTACATGTGATAACTGAATGAGTTTCTTATGCAGGTAGGTGGAATCTTAAAACACCATCCAACATCTATAACAGTTTGCGTCGTTTCTCTAGTCTATACAATGCAGCGACCGAGGCACTTTCGACGGGAACAATATGATAAAGAAATGTTTACCTATCCGAAAGCTTCTAGTAGAGATGCTTTGAATGAGCCATCAAGAAAAAGAAAATCATCTTATGATCATCGGAGACATATGCCTGCTCCGGCTCGCAGCAGTGGCTTTAACAGAAGAACAGGCCCAAAGTCATATGCTGATGACTTACGTGATACAGAATTTCGATGTTCTATTCCTGCTTCACGTAGAGAATCATCGCATTTCAGAGATTATGATAACTTACGTGATAAAGATTTTCGAGGGTCTATTCCTGCTTCTCCACATAGAGAATCATCGCATTTCAGAGATTATGATGACTTACGTGATAAAGATCTTCGAGGGTCTATTCCTGCTTCTCCACATAGAGAATCATCGCATTTCAGAAATTTTGATGACTTGCGTGATAAGGAATTTCGAAGTTTTTCTCCGCGTAGAGAGTCATCGTATTTCAGGGATTATGATGACTTATGTGATAAAGAATTTCGACGTTCTATTCCAGCTTCTCCACGTAGAGAATCATCATGTTTTAGAGATTATGATGGCTTACGTGATAAAGAATTTCAAAGTTCTATTCCAGCTTCTCCACGCAGAGAATCATCACATTTTAGAGATTATCATTCACGTGATAAAGAGTTTCGAAGTTCTATTCCAGTTTCTTCGTGTAGAGAACCATCACATTTTAGAGATTATCCCCGCAAAACTCATTCCTGGGATAAGAATTATGCAGAATCATGCCATTCTGATAAGAGTCATAATTATTATAACACTAAATCTGAAAATACTGAGCATGACTCTTTCAGGGGGCACTCACAAACCACCTATCGTGAAGACTTCTCGCCTTTGTCAGTGGGACAGATTCATAGAACGTCCAAACGGGCTGCTTCTATGACGGAAAACTCTTGTCAGTTTGAGCACTTCGAAGGTAATGCACGTAAAGCAAAAGACAAGAATGTTTCTCATTTCCCAGAATTGTGGGATCATGGCCCAGAGAAGCCTTATCAGATGGAGGGCTTCACAAGCAGTTCTCATGACCAATCGTATGAAAACATAGGGAGCCAAGTTAGTAAAACCGGAGCCTTTGGAGTGAATATTCATGGAAGGGATCATCAGACTTATAGAGCATCTAGACGGTCTCCTTCGAGGACTGAAGCTGTCACCCATTTTGGAAGCCATGAATCAAATGTACATGTAGCAATGGAAGAAAACGCTTCTGACTTTCAAAAATTTTCGAACTCTGGGACACAAAAGCCTGAACAGGCGAACCTTATGGCATCCAGTTCTTGTGACATAGGATTCAAAAACCTTAGGGAGTCACAGGGCTTGCAGCAAGATCTACACAAGGCACAAGCTCCTGGTGTGAGATTTGATAAAACAGGTTGGCAGACTCATAAAGTATGGCCTCCTGCGATTGCTGAACATTGTGATCAGCAATCAAACAGGGAACAGCACGCTTCCAATTTTGAAGAGTTGCAGAACTTTGGGCCTCAACATCTGGCATCCAGTTCACACGAGCAAGCGTCTATAAACATAAGGGCATATCAAAGCTTCAAGCAGAATTTCTGTAGCACAGGGTCTTTGAGTGTTAATGTTGATGCAAGATGTTACAATGAGGAAGCTCATAAGTCTGAATCATCTTCTGATGTGAAAAGTATCGGGGAAGTTTCTGCCATTTCTGGATTTGACAATGTCAAAATGTTGGGAGACAATGTGCCTATTTCAGAAGATGATTTACAAAATGAAACAAACAGACTCCTGCAAAATGCGTTACGACTTCTGAGTGCTGCTTCTGGTATTGTTTCAGCTGATAACTCTGGTGGAAAAGTTCAAAGTCAAGACGATGTCAAGATAATGAAATTGTTGTTGGACTCTGGTATTCAGAATCTAAAGCATTCTCTGGTAGAGACAACTGTATCCAAGAATATTGAGGCCAGTCCTAAACTTGAAAAATCCAGTCTGAGCACTGAACAAGATACTGTCAGATTGGATGATCAATGCAAAAATGAAAATAAAGCTTCAGCATTTACTGATAAGCTATGGGATGGGACCCTTCAGCTAAGTACTGCTGTTTCAGTGTCTGCAGTAGGATTCTTTAAAAGGTTGTCAATTACTTTGCAAGACTCCAGCTTTCCAATATTCTTGTATTTATTGAAGTTCCAGAGTAATTTATGTTTCAGAGTACGTTTCAAGATGCATAATTGTTGTGGTATCTTAATTTTCAGATAATAAACTTATCGTGATCCAATTTGGGCTTAGGGTCTTTAAAGATAGGTCTCTTCAGTGGTCAATTAGTCAGTGTGAGACTGCTTCCTCTTGCATTTCCCCCCTACATAGTTGTCAATTCTGTAAAAAGAAAGGAATTGTGGGAAGTAAGAGAGACCTTAAAAGGGGTTTTTCTTCTAAAACCATTGTATTGTGCACCACTGTTAAGCAATATTTGCAATAGATGAGAGCCATCAAACATGCCTCCAAACATGTTTGAACTCATACTTTAGTCTCTTTTCAGCTTTTACTCAATGTTCCAAGTATGTTATTCATATAGTGCTGAATTTTGTTTATTTGCAATTTTTTGAGGCCGGGAGGCAACTTGATATTAACTCAGAATTCAAGTCTATCATGTCTCGTGAAATTCATAATTTCTTGGGACAAAATAGCGTAGTATCTGTGATGAGTGTATGAATCTCTTTACCCTGTACTGTGGCAAACTGAGTCAGTGTCAACTACTTTCATAGTTTCATGTAAGATTGTCCTCCATTCAGCAGTAAATAGCTATAGTGGTTGCTTATGCTTTGTCCTGACCCTTGGGCAAGACTTATACTGTAGGGCGGTAATTTGTTGACAGTCTTTTGTGCTATTGCTAGTTCCTAATGCATGTATACCACATGCAAATGTACACAACATGGATTTTTACAAAGATGATACTGCTGTGCTAACTTTGAGTATCATCTGCTTGAATTATCATTAAGTATACTTTGGCTGGTTTCCTTTTAGTTGAATTTCTGTGTTAGTGGTACCAAATAGGACGTTGATGATATTTGGCTGTATGGTCATGCAAGGAGCAGATTTCAGTGATGACTTCAGTTCATGTATTGTGTTTTGGCTTTACTGAATCTAGAATACTGTTCTCATGTTTGGTTTGATTTATGATGTCTGACAAAGGTTGAGGTGCTAGATTTTCCTGTTAATTATGGCATGGTTTCTACATGTAGTGGAGAGAAGATGCAGGACTTCAGCTGGTCTGGAACTGTGGAAGTCAAAGGGAAAGTTAGACTAGAAGCTTTTGAAAAGTATGTCCAAGACCTTCCCCGTTCACGTTCTCGTGGACTTATGGTAAGATGAGTCGATCATCACTGCTTTATGTTATCATTTATGTGCAGCTTTTACAATTGAGGCCTTATTTCCTTACTAGTTGTAGGAAGTACCTCATCACAGGGTAATTTGCTGATAGCCAATCACATTGTTGATAAGTTGGGAACAACATTTTCCTCGTCCATTTCTCTTGTCAAGATCTCAAAATAATCTACACGTTATCCCTTAGCCTACACATTTTGCACGATAGCATCTCCAGCATGAATCTCATACAGAATAAGGACTGGAGAGAAAGGGGAAATAGGGGGAGAACTTGCCTTTGCTTCTTTGAGATCTTAAATTTGAACCTTGCAACTTCTTGATGAAAGTTGTGACAAATACCACTAACCAAAAGTTAGGTAGTCTGGAATCCTTGAACTGCGTTGTTGTTTGTGTTCCATTTTTGAACCTTTTCGATAAAGAGAACTGATATTGCTGAGAAACCAAAAGGGTTGGAAGTAAGAATCTTGTCAAATGCAAATCTAGTCCAAATTCGTATTCTGGAGTCCAACTTATGTAAAGAAACCACAAAGCTTGGAAATAAGAATCTTGTCAAATGCAAATTCCTACTCTCCAGTCCCACCTAAAAGCATGCATGCCAGGGTGTGTTTAGATGGCTCCCTTTTTTTTGGATATTCAAAGGCTGTTTCTTGTAGACTTTATATTGAAGCCTTTTGATTTCTTATTACTCCACTTATAAAGATATATAGGCTTACGATGTCAACACCTGCAGCATTCTCATAATTGTGTACACTCATCTCAACCATGCATTGTTCGAATGAATATTTGTGGTAAACAATAAAGCCATAGAATTCCTTTTGGTGAGACAAGTTTTAGACATTATATTAGCAATAGAGTGTTGCCAGTTTGGAGGACAATAGAGTACTGCCATCTTTATTGGGTTTCTTTATTCCTTTTTTTTTTGGTGAAGAATAAGCTAGTTTTGGTGAACCATACAACATGGCTAGTTCAAAAGTTCTTTCAGTTAACTCTCCCACTTATTGACACCCTCTCCTCCTCTGTACATGCCTCTATGAGATTGGGTTGGGTCTGGATGCCTCCCCACGGACATTCCATGAGATCTGAGCTCAAGCCCGTCGTCTTCAAGGGTTGGTATGGCCAATGACATAGCTCTCTATAGCCAACTCTCTACCACTTTCAACATTGAGATTTTTCTTGAATTCCTGGGTAGCTTCGACCTCCATCACATCAAGATTCTGATGTTGGCAGATTTGGGTACTCACATCCTTGCCGAAAGATCTCCTCCCTTGACTTCTTTACCGTGCCATTTAAGATCTGATCCTAATTGGAAGCTCCTTAACTGCTTGATTATGGGTGTATCCATGGTTGTCCGGTATTGGGTTCGGGATTCAGGAAGTAGGGTGAGGAGAGTAGGGATTATGGGTATATCCATGGTTGTCCGGTATCAAAGTTGGGCTTATGAGGCACTTAACTGTGGACATTATAATCTAGGTTGCATAATGTGTGGCAACGTGACTTATTTTTCAATGTCTGGAGGGTTGATGTAGGATTGTTGGAAGAATCTTGTAATAATATTGAAGAAACAAAGAGCTATCAACAAATTGAGCACAAATTTTAACGAAAAAAAAGAGGTTCTTCTGGTCCTGGAAATACAGAGTCTTGATTCACTGTTTTGGCATTGGTGAGTGAGCTACACTCTGCATGGTCATGGTGTATTTTGAAGAAAAACAGAAAGTTGAAGTTTCTGCTGTCACCCTACAGCTGGAATTTCGTTTTAAGTATTACACACAGCACTCAGTACCGGGTTTAGTACTGAGTCTGTATGCTAATATTCAATACAAATCCACAGAGATTCATAGTCATCCTATGGAAAGCTCTCATGGCACCACTATCTAATGTTCACAGCTAGCTTATTCAATGACTGCAGTTTCCACGACTTCATCTGACAATCAATTTCGCAATTTACAACGATCCTGGATGTCACGTCTGATGTGTATCAGTCTTAAGAGACAGTGTAAGAAGTATGGGCATAGGTGACTTTTAATAAAGTTGTAAACTTAGCTCAAATAAGGTTGATGTGTACAAAAGGGCAAAGGGTCTTGGGGCTCACCATGCATTCTTTTTATTGCAAAGCATTCACTCAAATGCTTGAAAACTATCCCCAACCATATCTTGATGAGTAAATTAGATGATAGCATCAATAATTCATTATAAATGTTAAGACTATTAAAAACATCATCAAGTAGTCGTAAGATACCTTAACTGCACAGCATCTTGAAATGTAGACGTAAGCTAGTAACAGTTTGAAAAAGATACCACCAAGCAAGCTAGTCATAGAAGGCCATAGGTTGACCATAGTGTCTATATCATTGTGATAGTATAAGTGTATAACCGTGAGTTGTAGTTTCTGATTGAAGTAATTAGCATTGCACACAAAGTTTTAATAATTCACCCCTTAATTCTTGCTTCTTAAGAAAGCTCGCAAAGCTTGTTGCATTGTCTCATTTAGGCTCAACAGGCTCACAAGCCTAAATTTGTACTGCTGGAGGTCTGCTCGATTATGAAACAACTTCTGAAGCTCGTTCTGCTTGGCTGGTTGGGGCTTGACAAGGCCGCATGAGCCTGCTGAGCTCATCTACACCCCTTGAAGGAAATCATAGAAAACATGCATGTCTTCCTCCCATGCTAACATCCCTTTTTTTTTTTTTTTTTTTGCCTCTCAAGAACAAAAGAACATATTCATCTCATAGACGTATAGCACAAGCTCCGGAAAACACTCCATTTAACAGGGGAAACAAAAAAACAGAAGAAGAAACTAATGAAGGTAATTTTTTTTTTCTTTTTAAAAGAAGCTGAACAGTTTGATGATAATCTGGGAAGAGTAGATAAGAGCTAAAAAAAAGAAGAGGGGAGATGATGATGAAGCCAAACCCAGAACTCAGAACTTAAGTGCCTGGTGGCCAGTGGGTTTGCTCAGATAACTTATAGTTGACTGAAAAAGTTGTCAACTTTGGCGTTAAACTGTGGGAATTGACCCTCTAATTCTTTTTATCTAGGGTTTCCAAATAATACCCAGGATATGAACTATACATGAATCAATAATCAATTGTTAGGGAGATTCACAGCATGAGGGCTTCATATGCTCCCTTATGCCTCCTCAGTCTTAAACTAAACGGCTACCCTAGTATGAGTTATTAGTCACCAACCATAAGCTTCTATGCAACGGCATCTCCTAATAACAAATTATGGGTTCCATGCTTGTGATGAGAGAGTTGGTGGCGGCCTGTGGATTGATGACAAGGGTGTCGAATTGTGCATTAACGCAAAAGAAAAGGAAAAAGAAAAGAAAAGCCCTGAAATTGCCTTGATGGGCATGAATGTGCCTGATCCCCATTCATTAACTCTGAAGTCATTCAGTTGTTGGTGATGGTGGCTGTGGTTATTGTGGTTCTGCAAGAAGAGTCCTAAAATCCCGATCCAAAATCCCGATGTGATTCTACTCTCGACGCACGATCCTACATGGGTTAATTCCGATCCGAACCACCCCATGGATCCGAGTTAGGATCCCCATTCTAACAACTTTGTGAACATGTTTACGTAACTTCATCAACGTGCTGCCATTTAAGCCTCTAATGCACACAAGGACTGCTTGCTGCACTACTTTGCTTTACTGCAATGTAACAGCAGCTGATAATTTGCCCATTGCATGTAAAAGACTTGCTGGAAGAGCGGTAGCATTATGAACTCCTTGCACATATGAGAAGTTGAAGGGCAACTGCATGGCACGATAGTCTTTGATTGATATCGACCAGAAAATTGTCAAGGGTATCTCATTGGTCATTAAGACGGCCCCTTTCATTGCTAAGGAAGAACAAGAGAGGAAAAGTAGAACAGCCGATGGTGTTAATTACTCAGGGCTCTGTTTGGACAATGAGATGTGAAACTGTTTTAAAAGTGTGGACAACTTCCATGGAAAACAGAATGTGATGAGAGAGCACTGAAAGACAAAGTACGAGTAACTAATTACTGTATTTTGTTTCACTAGAATATGCTCAATTATAACAAAAAAATCAATACAAAAGAAATGCCATAAAGGAATGGAAGACCCATATGGTCATAGCCATAGTTACTGGGAACACTACATACACGTGCGACCCACTTTCCAGGAACAAGCATTCCAAAGTCAAAACTAGACTAAATTTGTGTAAAATTTAGCGACCCGCTTCTGAGACTAATGACCCAGGAAGGGTTCCTGGTAACTATGGTCAATTTGTCATAGCAATGAAAGTATGGAACCATAGATCCAAAATAAGGCTACTTTGCTGTGAAACAGCTGCAACGACTGCATGGGTAATGTTTGAAGGTTGAACAACCCACATTTTCACTCTGCAACAACACCTATACACTACGCAATTACTGGATTGGATTAATTCTGCAAATAGCACTTGTTACAAATGGCACCTAGAGCGCATTTTGAATTCTTGGATCGACCCTTCTACCATATCAATGCTGGTACCGGATGATTTGAAGCAAATATTGTAATCAAGTGAAACTGCCAATTGCCAACAAAGCTCCTGTCAGAGCCATAGGATGTCTCAATGAAACGAACTGTCAACTTTCTGATTGGTGCCTAAACATGCTTGTCTTTTTTCTTTTAAGACACAAAAAAAAAAAAAAAACAACAACAAATAGAATGAAGCAACTGCCCGATGTTGGCTTCAATTATGCTCGTCACACTTTTGGAGATCAAAATTTGGAAGTCTTACTGATGATCTTCAGCTGATTGCAGTGTAGTCATATAAACAGTGGCATTACGAGTCCAGAAGAAATGTAGCCAGCAAAGCTAAAGTATCCATGCTGCTGCCGAAATTATTCATGCTTGGGCCTTTAAAGTGGCACCAGTATGACACCTTAAGCAACGAAGGACCTTGAATATATAGCAGGGTTTGATCTGACTCCATGCCCATATGTTAGTATTCGTTGACAGACTGTTTGAACCCAATCTGACCTGAACTTGTTCTTCCCTCCCAAGTAACTAAGCACTGGACTTCTACTTTAGTGTGCTGAGGGTGCTTGCTCTGTAATATATGTGTGTCGAAGATTGTGCCTTGCGCTCCAGAAGAAGGTGCACAAAAGCATGCGCGCCAATGCAGAAAGGCGCACAGGCACAGCAGCATGCTCCACGCTCCATTGCATTTTTTTTGTGCACATATACACATTTTTAGAGGGGCCAATGAATCTCCTCACCTTCCAAGCTAGACTTAGTATCAGCATTCTGAGAAACCCGAATCATTGCCATTGTAAAAGCTTAGGGAAACGAGGTGTGAGTGCTTAATCTTTGCACCAAACTGTGGGAAAAGAAGACCATCTGCTTATTTTACTCGATGTCTAACAGGTCATTACATGAGCATAATAACTCTTCTTACTCCAGTCGCTAATTGTCCCAATCGCCTTATCCAAAGATCCTCCTGTTTGGTTGACCTCCATGTCCACTTGGCCTTGAGAGTTTCATTCATTTAAAACCAGCTTCTTTTTGATAACAGCATAGTTATTAGGGTTGAGTCCTACCCAGACGGAAAAGCAAGTTCGGGATCACAAATGTAATCTTGTCAGGATACCAAATCATGGTAGTAGGTTTATTGAAGACACTAATCTAGAAAGGAAAAGAGAACTATAGGAGGTGGGTTTATGTTGATGTATGTTTCATGTTTTGGCGTTGCGTATCCAATGTGTGATTTGTGGTTGATCTATTACTTGCCTTCACCTTGTAGATATGAAAGGTAAACAACCCTTCACTTTCCCATCCTCTCTTTCGAATATGGTAGTTTTGCAGGCTTTGAAATACGGTATGGTTAGCTTTTTGGATTTGCTTGTTCTTTTTGGAATTAATAAGTTCGCTATTGTCTACTTTATGGACAAGGAGCAATTGTAGGTTTGAATGAGGATTGTCGATCACAGGGTGCTGCAGGGAACTAACTACGGATGACACGCGTCATTCTGCTTAACCTAATAAAAACCACTATTCGATAAACAAAAGGAAGTCTTTTTGTTTTCTTGAGTAGGGTGACAATGCTTTGCTAGAATGGCAAATGAAGACATGAAATAAAAGTGAAGGCTCCATATAATGCTTTGCAATATCTGTTGTTCACAAGATGGAAGTCTGTAGTTTTTTTATTTTTGACTGAGGTATAAAACATCTGAAAATTTGTCTTCAGGTTGTGTCATTTTGCAGCAAAGATGCTTCCTCTGATAAAGGGCTCAAAGGGATGAATGAGGTAAGGATGCTGTCAAAATAACAGTTTTCAAAGTTGAACAGACCCAAAAAAAGAACGACGACAGAAAATAACTGATTACTATGATTTGACAGATTGCTGAAAAATACAAAGAACGGAAGAAGGTTGGGTTTGCGCAGGTGTCGAGTGGTGTGGATCTGTATATTTGTCCTCATAGTGATGCAGTGATCACGATCCTCGCAAAACACGGCTTCTTCAAGGGAATGGCTGCTGTTATAGACAAAACTGATCCACTTATCGGGTGTGTAGTATGGCGCAAAAACCCTTGCTCGATGAAAGCGAATGATATGGAAGTCGTCGAGAACAAGAATCAGGAACCCGTCTCATTCTCATCATCTGTAACTGTAACTGAAGGAACAAGCAAGAATGTCGAAGTTGACAAGTCGAATAACGTACAACCCCCAACTGTTGCTGACAATTCAGCTGCTTCTGACGATGATGAAGACGATGACGACCTTCCTGAATACGATTTTGGAGCGACAGTTGCTCCGTGTTTGGGGGATCAGAACTCAAATTTCGTGGCAGTTGAAAAGCTTAGGGACAGTGTTGTCCCGAGACCCTTGTCAACAACAACCCTAACTGGACCCGAAAGTTCAGCTGTTTGTAATCGGACCATCTCAGATTGTCATTTAGAAATGCAACCACAAGAGAAAGAAAGTTGGTCAAAAAAGCCGGTAAACGAGGATGTTTCAGGGCGAGTCCCAGAGCAATCAGGGGAGTCACAAAACTTGAATCTGGGAATGAAACAAGTTGAACCGTCGAGTGCTTGTAAGCCAAGTACCCTTTTTGATGATGAAGATGACATACCAGAATGGTGTCCCCCGGGTTTTGAGGTTGGTGGATCATCTTTTATGACAGTAACAAACTCGAAATTAGCTGCAGATTCAAATCCAAGGCCTCCCGCGCCTCCTCCCCTACCCCCGACTCCTCCACCTGCTCAGGCCCAGCTGCTGCAACTTCAAACCCAACAATATCCTCCTCGGCTCCCAATATCGATGCCTGTTATTCCTCCTGCTGACGGTTTTCTGCATAAAAGTCCCGAAGTTGTGCAAAATCATGCTGCTGCTGTTATGTCTCGTTTTGATCCCAGTAACCTGCCTCATCTTCACTCACCTTGGAGGCCTTCACCATCCGGGCCGTGATGTTCTATCTTTGAAGATATTTAATGTGTATATATATGTGTTTGCAAATTTTCGTTAGGCGTTAACTTCCCTGAATTAAGCTAGCTTAACTTGTGTTTCGCTTTCTTTTATCCTTCTGTAGTTCACTTGAAGCTTAATGTTTCGGTTGTCCGAGTATGGGAAATTTTAAGTCTTTTGTTTTTCGTTTAGGTGGGGAGAAGACTATCTATATTGAATTCTCCAAACTTCGCTTTCGTGAGACTATATTGAGGTATGCTGTTATTTTTCATTTAGGCTCCGCTAGTCTTGTAAGATGAGATGAAGAAAAAAAAAGTATAATTGATGTTGTTATCAACTTTTTCCTTCCACAATTTGAGGGGAAAAGTATAGGCAAGTGCCAAATATAAGGGGTCTTTGGCTGCCAATTTTTTGGACATTATTAGCTTTGTGACCAAGGTGAAAAAGCTACATGAGGTGTTTGGTAACAAGCTTTTTATATTAGCTTTTTGGACCCAATAAATTAATTTTGAAAAAGTTACTTGAGGAAGCTTTTTGGGGTAACTTTTTACAAAAAGTTAGTCTATCATACTTTTCTTGCAATGACCTAACTCAAATAGCTAAAGTTAAACAGCTAATTCAAACAATTATCAGCTAACAACTATAAGCTAACAGCTATCAGTTGTAAGCTAACAGCTACTGGCTAGTTGCCAAACAGGGTCATAATCGCCTAAATGAAAGGAGAAGGTTGGGCAAGGACAAAGGGATGGACTGGTGGTATAAATTTTTAACAAAAGTATTGTGATAGATATTATGGGTCAGTATTTGCTAACAATATTATTACAATTATAAATTCTACCACATACATGGAACATAATCCAATTCCTATCTAAAACATTTAAACGAGTCTAATCGAGCCAAGCCTGAGTAGACCCCAAACTCATGCTCAGCTCAATAGACAGACATCCAAGACCGAGCTTTGGTCAACCCAAGCTCGAGCCCTATTCGCATCGACCCGAGATTTGGGCAGCAAAGTAGGCTTGTTGTCAAACATAATATCTGCAATTTAGTAATTCAATACTTACAGCTGCATAGGAATACAAGATCCAGTAACACAGAGACAGACGAATTAGTGTGTCTATACATCATTGATTTGTCATTAGATAGACAAAGGGTATTTGTTTCTTCGACTAGAATAACAATTCAAGCACCCCAAACAGAGACTAATTAATATACGAGAAACCGTGAAGCTTTACAACCAAACTGGAAACTATCAAGGGTCGAATTCATCGACTGTAAGCCAGCCGCTCGACTCCTCCCCTTCTGATTCCCTGTCTCGGGAGCTCAATTGCCCTCTTGATTGGCTGCCACGCCTGCCGATGCCTGCACCTTTATTCAATCGAACCCACTCGTTTGAACCCTCTGGTGAAGAAGCCCTGGTTGACTCGGCTGCTCGGTTAGGTACATCGGTATCATCATCATCATCTTCAAGATCACTGAAAGAAACATCGTCCTCACTTTGCAACTGAAGAGCAGCTGAAGATGGTTTAGGCACCTGGGAATCCTTTTGGTTGTCGGTATCCTCTATGATCTTCCCGGGTGCATCGGATACGGATTCATTGCTTTCTCTGCTTCTTGATGCAGTTGAACTCTCGGTCTCGGATACGGTTGCTTTTTGCTGAACTTCCTCGACTTTGTTGACGACATTGGAGGAGTCATCTGATGCTTGAGGATTCTCAGAGTTGTTGGTTTTTGGCTCATTCTTGGACCTAAGCATCTGCAGCAGTGTCTCTCTTGCTTCAATAATCTGTGCAAGACGTAATTCAATGAGAACTCAACCTCGATTTCGCATACAGGAAAGTCCAGAATATCTCGAATTCACACGATCACTTAGACATAAAGTTCAGATTGTTTTCATCCAAATAAGCATCAAGGAGTAGGATTCTAAAGTGTTCAAAATGAGTGCTTGGGGTGAAATGAAAAGCCCTTTCTCATGAGTTAAACAGTTCAATGTACCGATTGCAGATATCCCCTAAGCTTCCATGTTCTTCATTTCAATCACAGCAATCACAACCATCAAGAAAGGCACCAAGATCGAGATGACATACAATTAAAAAAAAAATTGAGCAGTCAAATGCAAACAGTGCCTTGATCAATTACGTAGCGATTTTCTCCCTATAGAGCAAGAAAAAAGAGAGGGGACAAAAGAACACAGAATGGAGCACAGCATTCACCGACAAGGCCCATAGTTTCACAACTAAAACAAAGCCTGCAATGATCAAACATGAACTTATTCCACCAAATATCGACACTGCGGTACCCACCTTTCGCGGAATGTATCCCAAAATAGATACCACAAAAAGAAGGGAACTTTAAAATTAGTTTTGAAATTTTGGGTCCTAAAAATAGTTTCCCCAAAAAGGTGGGGGTACTTCAGCATCAGTTTTTGCACATTCCACAAACATAAATGTCAATGCACCCATAATTGTGATATTCAAAAAGTATATGGAACAGAGGCATGTAGAAGCTAAGTTACAGGGAACGCTTCCCGGGTCGTTATTCCTAGAACGTGGGTCGCTAATTTCTACACAAATTAGTCTAGTTTTGACTACGGAACGCTTGTTCCTGGAACACGAGTCATAGGCGTATGTAGCGTTCCTGGTAACTATGTGCGGAAGCATAGATGCACATCGTACAGTTCTATCAATCTCAAGAGAACCATGGTAAAAGTGGCATATCCTACATTTCTATCAATCCAATATAAACATACATAAGTAAATAATGATGACTATGAATTTGAATTTTAAAAAGATACTAACAGTGTAAATGACAGTTTGATTCGAACTAACCATGAACAAAAATGAAAGACTTACCTCAGGGGTCGACAGAAGCTCCAAATCATCCTCGGTCAACCTTGGAAGCAACAGAATGAAATATATAACCCAAAACTGCTTCTCGTCAATTTCACTGACGAGTCTGCTTCGGAGGTCTGCCAGACTTGGAACCAACTGCTCAATGATTGAGACATGCTCAGACTGAGCTTCAGACAGATCAAACTCTGCTAATAACATACAAAACGATCAGAAAGATTCTCCATAGCCATTTGAATCAATATAATGAAACGTAATTAAGAACTAATCAGGAGGAATATCATACTACACGCATAACTACGTCCAGAAAGTAAAGTGAGAATGTCGTCAGAGTAAGTAGTCTGTAGTAAATCCAACTGCCGATAAACTATTTGAAGATTAGACACAAAGCCCACTGCCAAGGCACTAATGGTGAGCATTATGGTGGGTATGTGATACAAATCAACAGTCAACAACCTGGCTCAAACACTTCAAATGTTTCATGATCTTAAAAAGAGCAAACAGTTGCAAGGTTTTTTGGATAAGTAACCAAAATACGTACAAATATGTATTAAAGAACGCCAAGGAGATGTCACACATACACAAGATAAGGCTAAAACAAAAACCAAAAAGCCTCAAACCCTTGAGCTCATTGCACTAATCTCATCCACAAAAATTAGAAGGCGACATTGGTACCATGACGATAACATTGAGATCAACTCATCAACCACACAAGGTTATCAAAAAATAACGTTCGAAGTCATCTAGCCTTGTTCCTCCAGAAACTTCTTTCCTTCTAGGTACACCACCACATAGTCATTTAGCCTATAACCATCTAAACATCCACATATATCCTATAAGAATCTTCCTCCTACCTAAGCAATTTCAATAAGCATAATAGTTTCCTAGGCACCGTTTTGTAGATACTAAACCATGATACTAAAAAGAAATCCCACGAAAAAAGAACTGTACGAGTACACTATACTACACTTTGAAGTTTGAACCGTATAATAGTTTTCCAATACCTTGCAACATTGTGCATGTAAACGGAATGCCACATACATACACCATGGCTAACAGCTTTCAACTGAAGTATTGAACCATATCTTCCATTCAAAACACCCGAAATATCTAGCTAGACAATGCCAATGAAAACACCATAGTTTTATTAATACCATCTTGTAGATCTTGGGCACAAAATCAACACACAGAATCCCATACTAAGCAAGGACAAGAAAATCCTAAGACGTTCATTTTTCAGAATAGTACTAATAAGTACTGTAAATGATCAAAACCCAAGTATAAAAGCCTTCATTTTTCAAAAAAAATCAGTCATTCTTCGATTCCAGTGTCAATCACTAAATTATTGCTGGACTAAATTACTGCTGGATAGCCTATTCAACATCAGAATTGCATCTAAATTTCTCACAATCAGATTAAGAGTTTCCCAAATCAGTCAGCTGAACAGCATCTTCAAGCATCAAACAATTTCTACTCCAAAACACCCAACAAAATCAGCTCCAAGGAAACCCTAAATCGCACCCACTTTCTCCAGCAAAGAAGTAACTTTACCAGATCATACAATAACCTTCAACAATCATCCCAAGAGTTCGAACAAAAACAAAATCCACAAAAGCAGATAGAAATCAAGCTAAGTGTCAATACCTTGTTGAATAGATAAAGGGAAATCAGTCCAAAGTTCAGCCCGATCAGAGATTTTCCCAGCAAACTGGATGACTTCATCAGTAATCCCAGGACCTTCATACTCCTCCTCCTCCTCCTCATCATCTTCACCATCACCATCACCATCACCATGATCACGACTCAAAGTATGATGATCATGATGATGAGGTAAGTCATCGTCATCATTGAGCTGAAGGAAATCGGAAGCAAGTTTCGAGATTTGGGAAACAGACGACTTTAGGGTTCCTCCGATCTCGGCGAGGTCACTACGAATTCCGGCGAGTTTAGAGGAAGTTTGGTCGGGGGAAGAAGGAGCGAGAAAAGCGGCGACACCCCGTAATTGACGGCCGATTGATTCGCCCAATGCGGAGAAATCGTCTTTGACTCCCGAAGAAGATGAAGAAGAAGGGTTATTCGGGGGTTGGGATTCGGATTCGGGTTCGGGTTCGGGTTCGGATTCGTCATCGGAGAATTGGAGGGCTTTCAAGGGGTTGGGAAGAGGGACTGAAAACCAAGACATTGTTCAACCAATTTGATGAGAATAGAGAGGGGATCAATCTGGGTAATTAGGGTTCGAACATGGGGAAATGGGTATTGATCATTCTTACAAAATTCAGGCTATAATTTGAGTTTGAGATTGAGTTAGAGTTTGAGTACAGAGGGTTGGGAGGTTCCTTCCAGTTTTAGTTCTGTGGCATCCAATCCAATCTCCACTCTTCGCCTCTTCTGGCCTTTTTTTTCTTTTTCTTTTTTTTTTTGGGTGTCGCTTTTTTTAATTATTATATTTCTTTATTCTATTTGGGAAACTTGAGCTTAAAACTACACCAAATTTTCTATTTCAATCAAACCAATACATATCATATGCACCTAGAAAATGTATTCCGAATAGGTATGAGTGAACAATTATGTTATTAGAAGTAAGCAACTGGTAGATATGAGTGAACAATTATGCTATTAAACCTAAACAATGACCATATTTGAAACACATACTCTGGGAGCATGTAATAAATTGCACAATCAGACATGACACGTGTTCTAAATTAAGATAAAAATTATTATTAGAGGTGAACAGTTCCAAAACTTTCTCATGTTTGATTCTCCATAATATATAAAAAAAATGATATAGAGTCCATTGTATCCCTCACAATCTCAGTAAAAAATTTGTTATCGTGAGCTAGGAAAAATCTTTCCCAGAAATATTTTTCCGGGAAAGATTTTTCTCGGAAAACTACCAAAACACACCATTATGTAATTCATATATTTTGCTTATGTCTCAAGTTACAGATGTATTGCACCATACAAGTAACATGCCACGTGCCTTGGAAGTTGTCATATTTAGATAAACTAAGAGCCACTGCATGTGACTTGTGAGAATTTTTTTAGGCAAAATTCTAAGTGATCCTCAAAACATACAGTCAATTATTAAAATTCCGATCTTGATCTGTGATCCTATGATTTTATGATCCCAAATTCTTGATGTGATTCTACTATTTACCTTCCGATTCACGGTTCCATATGGATTAATTCCAATTCAAATTACCTCATGAATCTAAGTTAGAATCCCGATTCTAAGAACCTTCTTCTTCTGAGAGCATCTACATTAATGCATAAGTTGATTTAGCACACAAACTGAAACCATGGCCAACATTTTGGCCTGCCACCAAGACTATATAGAGATTAAAAATAAGGCCATCAACTAGGATCACTCTGAAATCTCATACTCACAAATCAAGCACAGCATGTTTAGTACAAATTATTGCATTTCTCTGGCCATATGAATATCCTAAAGAACCCAACAATTCATACCACCTGCTAAACATAGACACCAAATAAACAGGTTAAAGAATACAATGTCCTTATGAATTGACTACACCTTTTGAGGTACAAGAATGATTTATATCGAATTTTCGACCCGTATAAACTATGATTATCAAACAATAACTTGTGATATCAGTACTAGCTACAGAATGAAGGGGTTATGGTACAAATGTTGTTTCCCCAAACCGACCCGAAATTCGGAGGTTTGGATCTATAGGAGACCGGTGTAGGGGTTGTGTGTTTGGAGGGGCATTGCATGAGCATAAGGGTTTGTTGCATAATTAGGGTTTGCTGCATAATTAGGGTTCCCAAAAGGGTTCCCAGATTGCTGCGCGCCCATCATCTGTTGCTGTTGGAACATGAAAGCTTGTTGCTGATTGGCCATGGCAGCCATCTGCACCGAAACCGGGGCAGCCATGGCGACAAACGGGTCATGCCCATGTCCATGCCCGGCTTGCTGCATCATTGGATTGCTCGGTTGAGATGCCTCCCATGGATTGTAACTTGCTGTTTGATTGCTTCTTCTGATTGCATCGTCGTACAGGCTGTCTAGGGTCAACTTGTCCAGTCCTCCAGCCTTGTATATAGTAGTTTACATCAATTGGGGGAGGGCAGAAACACGTGTGCCAAATTTACGGGTAAAAAACAGTTGGGTAAAAGATAAATTTTGATTACTTTTGATAAATTTAAATAAACACTAGTAAATTTTGGTAAACTGAAGTTACCCATGAATTTGACAGGAAAAAGGAAAGATTGATGAGTACCAGCTTGGTGGCTGCACTACCACTCTCAATTGAGCTTGGTGCACTCACAAGTGCCAATTCCCATCCTGTCCCTCCATTTTCAATATTCGGAGCCTGAGTTGCGGTTGTTGAATTATCTGCAAAACACGTTACACGATTCTTATGATCCAAATTCTCACCGGGTGCATCATAATGGTACTAAACACCAATACCCTAATGGATGTTTTGGGAGTTCAAATAAACACGTATTGATACAGAAGAGACTTACCAACTGAAACAATAGCCAAAGCCAATGCATTCTTCTCCTCTAAAGCCGATGCCAGAGGATTAGGTTCATGCAAACCCTAGCAAACATACACGAGTGTCATTTGGGAATACAAACAAACAAGCTCTGCCAAACAATGGCCGACAAGTAATAATCCCAAAAGTTACCAGCAAATCAGGAGCCTCGGTCACAGGCTTCTCTTCTTTGACCGGTTCTGGTTCCGGAGGAGGGGGTGATGGTGGCTTCTCCTCATCCACTTCGGTAACCTTCTTGTCCTCAATTGCCAGTACTACTGTTGGTTGTTCGTCAACCACCTGCTTCACCTGCGTATTTCACAATTCATTGCATAGCGACATATCCCGGGTCATCTCAGAGTTGGTATATTTAAATGCAGTTTGACTAAGCAAAACTACTTGCTAATTCTTGTTCATGGGTTATTTCTATCACAGTACACAACTGTAAATTTTTACCCGAAAGAAAGAGTGCATAGAAAAATAGAATCTGCAAAAAAGCTGAAAAGCTCATGCTATATATTAAACAAACCTGTTCTTTGTGGAACGTTGATCCTCTTGGTGCTTCTTTCACATACTCTTCCATGGCTTGTAAAAATGAAGGGGGAGGCTGATGTTTCAAACAAACAATTAGATACGATACAACTAAAAGGTGTGTGGGTGTGTGTGTGTGTAAGAGTCGAAGGAGTTGTCAGAAACCTGCTCAATTTTGATAAATCTCTCGCCCCGTCCAATATCAAGACTCTTGCACACTTCATAGAATTCAGAGAGTCTCTCAGCCTGAAAACGGAAATAAGATTCAAACCTCAGAAGTGTAGCGTTTTCAACTATCCGACAAAACATCTCAAGACGAAAAACAGACCTGATGTCCTGCCCTCCGGTATATATCAAGGGCTTTCAATGCGTCACTACGTTGCATCTCGAAAAACTGTCACCACAACGAAAGATCATTCTTGAACCGTTTATGTTTATAGACTACATATACACACGTATTTTGAAACGGATATGTCAGAGGAAGGCAAAACAAATCCTACCTTGTCAACGAGATTAACCGTGCCGTCATTGATAGCATTATAGATTTTGATGCTTTCAGAGGCAACCTATACAAAATTATTGAAAACCCGGGAAAATAAATAGATATACAAAATCAACTAAGCAGGTCAAAGTCGATATTGAAGCCTATATCATGGAGAAGTTTGCTTACCATTGAAAGTGCTATCTGTATCACATGATTATAAAGTGCTGCACCTTCAGGCTGCAGAACCATACCAATTTTTTTAAAAATCACGATATCAAAGTTATTCATCTCATTCGTTTGTTTGGTTGGGGGGTACTTGATCCTGACGTGAAAAAAATCAAGGGTTCCCATGATTTCAGTCACAAAAATGAACAGCAAAGTCCAAACTCTACCTGGCAACCAAGAACCCGGTAAAGAAGTTGCTGCAAAGCTGGTAACTGCTCAAGAAGGTCCATTGTATCAAGTTCCTTAGTTCTCTGCACCACAGATCAGAATTTACCACATAAACAACCATCTTTGGATATTAACCGGATTCGCATGCAAAAAAATTGAAAAAGAAGGATCATGAGAGTGGATGTTGAAAGGTCTTACAGGGCGATCAGTCTCAACATCATACTTCAAGACACGGAAACATTCCAATCTTTCCTCCAAGAATAAGGCATAAGAACGAATCCAAGCGGAATAGTCCCATGCTAAAAACGAAACCGTATGAAAACTTCAATTAATAATAATTCAGTCCAAAGCAGCTAGACGACTACACAGTTAACTAGAAGATTAATTACCACTTGCGCTTGAATCGTCTCTGAAATGTGACATATTGAGCATATGGCTTCTGCTCCTTTCATAATTAATGAGTTCTTCATGGAATGTAGGGTCGACTTCCCTCAAAGCACGGTGAATAACAATCAAAGTTTTCAAAGCAACCTATAAGCCAATGAGGAAGAACAAAATGACTATCAAAGTAGAAAATTAGAGTTTTCAGAGTAGGATATTCTCATTCTGATCACTTAATGATCGTATCATGAAGCTCGTACACATACCGCCCAATTATGTGTCTTTGACAACCGTCTAGCAAGACCATGTATGCAGTAAGCAACATCAGCTCGAGGTCTTGTAGCAGAAACTGCAGCGAAAATTGCTGTAAATGCAAACAAAAAGACACTCGAAAAGGTCAAAACAATCACCAAAGGAAATGATTGAAAACATGTTTCATGCTAGAACAAAAAATTAGGAAACACCCACCTCTAATGTGTCTCTCTTTCGCCGGGCGCTCAACATGATTAGTGGCCTTGACAATTGCAATATCTAACTCCTATTAAAAACAGAAAAATCACCCATCAAGTTGATAGGAAAATCAGCATTTATAATAACAAAAAGAAAAGCATGTTAAGCAAGAAATGATCCCAAAAAAGCTGGACAAACACAAGAGAAGTGTAGGGGTGAAAAGTAAAATACTACTCATTGTATATATTGAAAACTTTATGGTCAAAATTGTTGAAATTTGACCGTACGATTTCCAAAGACGACAATTAATATGAAACGGAGGAGGGAGTACCTTGTAATCACTATTAACTTTAGCTAAGCTGATGGTAGTGGTGTCCTTGATAGACCCCAGATACTTCCTCAAACTGCTATTTGTACCTCCTCCTGCCATCTACTCCCTGATCACATTATTCATCAAAACCTCCATAACTCCCAAAATTCAACATACAAACATTCAACTTGTCACCTGTTAGAGTATAAAACCATCATTGGACCTACAACAATCAGTTTAAGCTTTTGGTCGAGATGGTTTTACATGGTATCAGAGACGGACCTGAGCAAGAGGACTCAGTTTCGAATCTCAACACCCCCCATATTCATTTGCGCAAAGTGAATGGGGCCTTTGCAGCATGCACGCTTCAAGCCCAAAGGGCATTCGTGTGAGGGGGCGTGTCAAAGTATAAAATCATCAACTTAAGTTTTTGGTTGAGATGATTCTACATCACCAACAAGATCACTTCTTTGACTGATTGAAACACTAATAAAACCTTTCATTTAGTTGACAGGCTCAACACCCAAAACTTACACACTCCACTTCTAACCCCATAATTCTATCATCACTATTACTACTCGCTTTACTCTAATCTAACAAACAACAAAAAGAAGAGGAAACATACTCAATTCCACAGTATTTGTAGAAACCCAGGTCAGAATAAGACTTTGAAACATTCAGAAAAGGGGGAGGGACTAAAAATGAGCATGATTCAGTTGAACCCAACAAACTCAAACCAAGCCACAACACTGAAATATGGATCCAAAACTTACACACTCAACTTCTAACCCCATAATTCTATCATCACTATTACTACTCAGTTTAGTCTAATCTAACACACAAAAACACAGGAAACATACTTAATTCCACAGTATTTGTAGTAACCCAGGTCAGAAAAAGACTTTGAAACATTCAGAAAAGGGGTTGGGATGAAAAATGAGCATGATTCAGTTGAACCCCAACAAAATCAAACCAAGCCACAACACTGAAATATGGATCCAAAGCTCAAGTACCCAGAAACAAAAATGAAGAGATAAATAGATGCAGTGAATTAAAACAACAATTAGCAGCAACCCAAAATCAGTTTGGAGTTGAAATGGAGTTTCAGCTGTTGTATCATCAGCAAGCTAAACTAACCTTAATAAAATCAAGACAGCCCAGAAGAGAGAGAGAGAGAGAGAGAGAGAGAGAGAGAGAGAGAGAGAGATGAGTGAGAGAGAGAGAGGGGAGTTGCAGAGGAAGAAAAGTCGACCCAGAAAAAATAATAATGGAAGAGAAAGACAGGAGCAAAAGAATTAAAAAAAGGGGAGCTGTAAAAAATGGAAATTTTCATTTGGATGGTCGTCGGCGCCCTTTCAAGATGCTGACTATTTAAGGTTAACGACTCACATTTTCGCCTCTTCTCCTGCGGGTTTGCTCCTTTCCTTTTTTTTATTATTTTAATTTTGAGTAATTGCAGTCAAAAGTTTCTGGTTGCGAGCCGATTTTCAAGCAGGTGTATTTATTTTATGTTTTACATTTCGAAATTTCGGGTCTAACCTTACATTTTCAGGAGGGTTCGGGTCGGTTTTCGAGTCGGGTAAGATTTTATCAGATCTTCCTTCTATATCGGTGTCTTCTCTAAAATTTTTATGCATATCTTTTTATGAACAAAAGTTTATGCATATTATGTTTGAGAATCTTTTAAGGCTTACTCCCTCCATTTTTTTTAATTGTTGCACCATCACCAACTTTAACTGTAAATTTTTCGATATATAAAATGATTTATCGTACAAAGTTGATATCGTTAGATTCGTATTAAAGAATACTTTTAGAGAAAAGTATAAAATTAACTTTTTTGATAAAATATAACATGAAAAATTATTAAGGAAAGATGAACTTTGAAAAGCGTGAAAGTCAGTTATTTAGAAATGTAGGGAGTATGAATTTTACTGTTGTGCAATAGAAAATTTGTCTTTATGAGTTGTGTTCATTGAGGTCAACTCTTTTTTGTTTTTGAAAAAAATACTCCTTTTGTTCGTCTATTTAATTTTTTTTTTGTTCTTAATTATTGTTGGAGAAAAGGTGTTTGGATTCACATGTCACACACAAGATGATGGTGATTATCCCTGGGTGGCTAGGAGTCGACGGTTAAGACTCGCTTCCCTTGAGACTATTAAATCGTGAAAAGTTAAAAGGGTGAAATCTAACTTGCTTGAAAATAACATTGCAAAAACCTCTTAAAAATTTTCTAAGAAGTTGCAGCAATCAACACCTCAACTGATATATTGAACCTCTCTAGGACTTGAAGAAGTGGAGAATGGTGTGTAGATATAAATGAGGATTCATCCCCTTTTATAGTGTCGAGGACGAGGAGTATCCACACTTGCCTCACAAAGCCTTTGATTCATGAGCATAATAAACCCAAGGGATGTGCATCATCGAAGTTTAAATTTGCAAAGATTGGAGATTTACGGAGAATTGGAATTGACATGGTCCACGTTGTACGGGCATGGTTCATGTTAGTGTAGACATAGTCTGTGTCAGAATGATCCCCACTTTTGTGACCTTTTGATGTTGACACGGTCCGTGTCATGCTTGATACAGACCGTGACAGTCCTTATATAACTGAAGGATTATCCATTAACACAGTCCGTGTCATGCTTGATCCTCAGCTGGTTGGAGCAAGTATGAGTTTCTAATAATCTTGGGAATTATCTTAGAGCAAAGTTCAATAATTATTCTAAATACTAAAAATATAAGTCTGTACTATCCAAGCACCAAACATAGATCCAAAAAGTCTACATGTTGCTCGTTAAAAACTAAAATTTTAAGTTCATAGTATCTAAATTATCTGCATTGTTGCTGCCATCATTGCTAATTTAGTTGTTATGTAATTCATAGCAAAGTTCTTAACTTAGGTGGTGGTAGAATCAAGGTTGTTAGAATCGATATCCTAGCTAGGGTCCATGGAGTAGTTAGAATCAGAAAAAACTCACATAGAATCGTAAATCGGAATGTAGATCATAAATTCGTATTGAGAATTTTGGAATCACAAAATCGTAGGATCATAGATCCGGATCGGGGTCTTAATTACAATGGGTAGAACTTTAGTTAATATGGAACAGATAGAGTAATTCATTGAGTTTTGGTTATACAAAAATGTTTACTGCTATGATTAAAGTGAATGGCTAAGAATATAACCAAGAAAGGAAGGCATCTGGTGCTTGGTGGGTGGCATATAATTAAATTAGAGAGGGCCACTTACAAATATGCAATGAATTATGCAATCCAAATTTGTATAAAAGGCATTGCATTATGTGATATATGATGGACTCAACTGACATTGCATGCATTAGCTCCACACCTGCTTCCAAGTTCACATGCCTAAACACCATTCACTTTTATTTTATATTTTTACGGTACGTTTGATAGTTTTATGGGAAAGACTTCCCCATGAAATTGGTAGTTTTATGGGAAATACTTCCCCAGAAAAAACTTTATCGGGAAAGATTTTCCGTAACCCCCTCTCCTTTGGGAAACTTTTTCCTGGAACTATGAGGGAAATAATGTAAAGATGTATTGGTTCTTTCCCAGAAAAATGTTTCTTAGGAAACTTTTACCTGGGAAAGTTTTTCCAAGAAAAATTTTCCTCTGGAAAGAAAATATTACAATGTTTGGTTTACATTTGAAAATATGGGAAAGTTTGTGGAAAAGTTTATTTGAAATATCAAAAATACCCTTATGTGTAAAATTTATAAAGTATTTTTCATTGGCATTTTGGGAAAATATACCATTATAGTTTACTTTCCCAACACCCCCATGGGAAAATGTTTCACATCAACCATGGGAAAATATTAGGTCCCACTTAAAAACTTCTTCATCCTTATTTCACAGTCAAATATAGGAAAGTTTGAACAATTTGGGAAAGTAGATAAACTTCCCTAGGAAACTTCCTCATCCAAACACTCCCTAAACATGAAAAAGTTTGTCAACTTGAAAAAATTGACCAACTTTCTTAACAAAGTTTCTCAGCCAAACGTCGATTAAGAAAATTACTAAAACTTGAGTAAACAATGATCAAGCATATATTGTATATGCATAGCTCAAAAAAAGAAAAAACAAGAGGGCATAACTCCTTTTATTTACTACCCTTTGATTCCATGACTTTAACATTATCATATCAATTCATCTTAACTTTATTCGAAAGTTATTTGTCAAAATCACATAAAAATTATCATACAACAAAATATCAATGTAACTAATCATTTCAACATGTTTCGAAAATCACTTAAGCTTTATTTGAAAAAATCCCCTAATATGTGAAGAACACATTGTTTTCTAAAAATACATAGCATGGACCTAATTATTAGCATTGACTTCTATACTCATTGTAATTTTTAACAAAATATCTTTCTAATGACGGTAATTTTGTATTGTAACTCATTGTAATTTGTGAGTAATTAGTAGTTAAAATTTAGACAAAATGTCAATTAATTTAGGACGAAAGGAGTATATTGCTATCAACAAAAATATCACTGTAGATGATCAACATCGAAAGTGGAGGGTTGTAATCTTTAAATATGTCGAGGGGAGGGAAGTTTGAATTGTGTTCTTTTCAAGGATCGCAATGCAAGTTCTAATGCTATACTTGATTTAAAATGGATGGATATGTAGTGGGTTTGTCTTGCTTGTTGCTTGGGTAAAATTTGGCAAGAAACAAGGGTCCGCTCCTCGATCTAGGAGGGAAAATTGGATTTGGGTTCCTAAGGTTAAGCAGGTTGGTGTGCTGGATGATTGTGGTGAGTGTGTGGTTTCTCCCGCGTGCGATGATTTGGCTACCATCTCTGATCCTCCTCCTAAGACTGCTCCTAAAGTTTTCAAATCTTCTTATAAAGACGCCCTTTTGAGGGGCCATTCTGGTGGTGGTTGTTCAGCGGCTCTGTCTAATAGTGAGCGCACTGTTAGTGACCAGCCAAGTAGAGTTGTTGTTGAGGTGACTTCTTCTTCACCTCACGATGTTGAAGACTCTTTACATAAGGTCTTCAAAGTCAAGGGCCGACAAAAAAAGAGTGTGAATCTGTTGTGGGACCCAAAATGGAAGTTGGTCAGTCGAGCTTCAAGGAAGGTCCGATCTAGTAGTCCTAGTTGTGCTAAAGAATTGAAGAATCCTTCTCGAAACTGCAATTCTAACAGTAATAATGTGGTTGATAGTACTGCTGAGAGATCTTTGAATGCAGTGGATCTCTCCTTGGAGAGACTGGATGAGGAGGCTCGTAGAGCGGCAAAGCTTGTGCGTCGGTTAAATTTGTCTCTGATAATCTGGAGACTGTGGCTAAAGCTTTCAGAGATGATATGCTGAAAAAAAGAAGGATCTTACTAGATAGTTGTTTTCTTTTGCTTTGTTGCAGTCTGTTATTGCGGTTTTGTGTTTTGTTCTTTGGCTGCTGGATTCTAGGTGTTCTGCTGTTTTTGCAGTCTTGTAGCATCTTTGATGCATCCTTAACCTTTTTGGCTTGATAATTATCGGAAAAAAAATGTAATAAGGTGTGATTGGTGGGATATAGTGATAAAGTAGCTATCCTACGGCACAGCAGAATATGATCAAGTGAAAGGTAATTAAATTCCTCTCACCATTGGAAAATTAAAATTAACAATATGTTTGTTTTGGTTATGGGAGGGCAAAGGAGTATGCAACAAAAGTTGCAAGAATTGCAAACAACAAGTACAAACAAGGACAACCAAAGCTCAATGCCATCAAAATAAAATAACTAATCAGAGATAATTTTTTTTTTTTTTTTGCTTTTCTTTCTATCCGCCATGTGCACTTGAAAATCTTAGCTATAGTCTTTTCATCATTAATTCATTGTAGGTCAACTTCAAGTTACATCCAATCATTGCAAATAATTTATCATAATTTTGCTCGGGAAAAAAAAAATAGGAATCAAGGAGAGGGGAACTATTAACCCATAGTCACTCCGATCAATTCTGTTTTTATTATCCTCAATATAAGAGTTACAAGAGAATAGAAAACTCATTTATATTACACTCTACTTATAATTCAAACATGATAATAATACAGGGGTGGGGAGGGCTAAGTAGCTCTACTCATACATTTGTGGATTGACTCTAATTTTCAATTAAATAAAAATAAAACAAAGTACAAAAATTAGAATTGAACAAAGAAAACTGAAATACTTCGGTTCCCAAATTTTCTCAGGAAAATTATTTAAGTGGACAAAATTTCTTATATTTGGTTATGACAAATAGTGAAATAGATGAGAAAATTTTAGTATGGAACACATTGTTTCACTCTCAATAAACATTTTCTCAAATGACTCTAGAAAAAATCTTTTTTTTTTAAAAAAAATCTTTCCTAAAAAACTACCAAATATACCGTAAATATATTTACGCACTTTAGAAATGGGAAAAGAGGCTTGGATGAGTGAGTCGGTGGTCTGTCCAAATGGCCTATGGGATGCGTGGACTGCCTGGCTGGCGTGGGACCCACACCCGACGAAAAGGGTCCACAGGTGGGACCCATAAGCAATTTATGTATGAATGTGCTCGAAATGTCAGTCTCTATATAATTAGGCTGTTAATAATATTTGCTACAACCCACATGTCCTATTCATTTATTTTATCATGGTACATTAGGTTAGATAAAATTTATCTTTCAAAACTTTAGTTAATTGGATTTCTCTCTTTAAGGCAATCACCGAACATCATAACTTATAGGTGCACCTAACATATGGTTAACGCTTGGTCAGAGTTTTAACTGATCATATGTGTGTGTCGATAGTATCGACTATGGGTGTTTACAGTATGGTTTGGAGTGGTTCAGTTTTTCAAAGTGGTGCACCGGATAAAATAGTTTTTGTAAATCGTCAACCGAAACCGGATATGTTACATTAGGTTAGATAAATTTTTCTTTCAAAAAATTAGTTAATTGGATTGAATTTGCATTGCGCCTCTAGTTTGTGCCAAACTCTTTGCGGAGATGACCTTTGTCTTTGGAGGTGACCAATACCACCGATTATTAATTGGAGCAAAAGTGGAGGTGGGTACCTCCGGTCCGTTGCCATCCCTACTGTTAGCCCCCACATGGATTCAAATGACCCAAATGCTAATAGACTGATTCTAAGAGACCCACCGGGGGAACGATGGTGAATAATTAAATTACAGGGATGAGGCATGCAATTATTGAGGATCCGAATAGCATGTAGTCAACTAATATATTACATGCACCCAGAACATGTGCTCCAGATATTTGTGAGTGAACAATCTAACATATGTGAGTGAACAATTGTAAAATCTGGAGCACATGCTCCTGAATCTTGATGCACCTAATAAATTGCAGTAGTCCACATACAAAAATGTGCAAACTTCTAACAACACTTCCTATTGAGTGCAAGTGTGTAACTAATAATAAAAGGCATAAACATATGGTGGTAAAGCTTAACCCATAAAATTAATTTTGGGATGTACAACTATGGCGTTGTTTGTGAATTGTGATCTTCCATGCTACCATACAACTAGATATTATTGGTTCTCTCACTGATTTGACAACAAATCGTAGCCACTGAACTGAAATGAAAGAAGATAATGTTACAGAAAATGTGACTCAAAATTCTTGGGAGTTCATGGGCAGCTTTCGCTTTCAGGATCTTTTAACTACAGCTACAGCAAAATTGGGATGATAACTGAACTCAAACGAGATCTTCAGAGACGGATCAAGAGCTCCAACGCGGTTAATGACATTCAAAGCTATGCTGTTGCGCTCTGCTATCTGCTCGATGGATCGGAGTTCAGCCAGTTTTTTCGGGTCATTTGCAAAACTGCTCTTTAGTTCTTTTGCGATCCTCAGAGCATCTTTGAAGTGATTATACACAACCAGCGTCTACAAGATAAAAATCAATCAGAATGTCTAATCTGAAGAAATTACAGAAGCACCAGTGCACCACCTTCTCCTCCCCACCCAATATGAGTAATACTCCATCAACTAAGAAAACACCAAATCACATTGATATAAAACACAAATCTTGTCAATTATTTTTCTGACCACATTTTTTTGGTTTTGGAGGAATCCTGTTTTTCTTTTCTCTTTTTTTTTGTCGTTTGGTTGTTTATTTTGGGGGGGGGGGGTGTTTCGTGGCAGCTACAAAGCGCCACTGAATTGGACAAAGGTTGTTTCTAATGAAACCCACATTTAGGAAAAGACAAATGCCAACACAAAATAGGTGCAAAACTCACTGAAAGTGAAGCTTGTGCAGTACATTCCCGGAATGAATGGTATGAGATGTGATCAGGAAGGCAAGCCTTCTGCAAATGCTCAAAGTGCTGAATAAATCTCTACATGGATGAAAGTAGGAGATTGTCAGTATACACAATGAAAAACAAATAATTCAGGGAATGAAAGACTTGTCCACAGGGTTGAAACCCCACTT
Source organism: Portulaca oleracea (assembly GCA_029582165.1). Classification (NCBI taxonomy): domain Eukaryota; kingdom Viridiplantae; phylum Streptophyta; class Magnoliopsida; order Caryophyllales; family Portulacaceae; genus Portulaca; species Portulaca oleracea. Next base: position 714,834 of record CM055893.1, read on the forward strand.
GATGAGTTAAAAGATAAGTGGCCAAGACTTTAATCCTTCTCAGAGGAAGTTTTTTGTTTTAATTGATGTAATTTTGCACATAACCTGATTTTGGGAGTGTAATTAGGTTCTGTGGGATGCTTTTCAAGCATTCTTTCTTGTCGGTTTCTCTTATTAATATGATAGATTAAGTTTTCCTTATCAAAAACGATTGAGAGACCAAATGTGGATTTGTCACTGACAATCAGAACCAGAGGTAGTATACAAACATCTTCACAAGTGAAATGATCAGCATAATAGAATCACCTCATATTCCGAATTAAAAGGGCCAACAGGTCGCAAAATCTTGAGTTCATTTCTGAGTGCAGCAAGCATCTGCACAGAATAACGCTTATCAATTTGACTTCAAACATATTATAACACATTCTGGATAATATGATAACATGTTTATGGGCTAAAGCAAATCCACAGGTAATATGATAATAAGTTCACGGGCTATAGCAATTCCACAGCCTTGTTGTTTATGGCATGCGTGGCTACATATGTCAGATCGCCCTGGATCCAGATTAGATGGTCTATAAATTTTATTTCATTTTATCTTTCTTTCTTTTTTTAGGGGGGGGGGGGGGAGGAGAGAAGTATTTGCTAGTTGTTCATAAAGTGCATTTGGGGCAGCCACAAAGTAATGGTTTAAAGGACTATATAACATGTCAAGATATACCTGGACCAGCTAATGACATGAAAATTGGGGCTAAGTGGTTCACCTTTCATTCTAAATAAATGAGTGAATAATCAACAGACAAAATACTCTTAAATTTCATGGCAGAAACACATGACCATGTGTCTTCCTTGAAAAGATGCCAAGAAAAAACACTAGATTGCAAGAGGCAGTGAGTCACTTACCATTGCAAGTCCTTCAGCAAGGCATATATAGCATTTAAGTAGCATGACAGCAGGAGGCATTCGGTAATCTTTGGTTGTATCCACCACTGTGTCTCTTTTCTTCTTTCCTTTTCTCTTAGCTGTCAACAAGAGGAAAGAGTCAATGCAAGCCAATCATAACCAGAAAAGCCACTAATCAGGCATCTATTTCATTCAGACTTTCTGAGTAATCCTTTTCCATTCACATTCTGTTTCTTGTTTAGAAATGATGTTAGCGACAGAGTCAAACGAGGAAAATATATCTTAATTTAAACTTTCAGACAACAATTTCCTGAAAGAGGAATGCATTCACTCACACTCCCACAAAACTAACTACCAAAGCCAAAATCAAATAGCATCTATACATATCAAGAGCAACAAGAATTTCAGTATCAAAGATGAAAGTCTGCAACACTGGCAGAAGAGGTAAATCAAATACAATGCAACTGCAAGGCCCTAGGATGTATGGTGATCAAGCAAATGCAAGGACAAACATAATCAAGGGCTAAATAGAATGCATCCTAACTAGATTCAAGTTTATTCAATCCAAATCAAAGCTAATTCAATAAGGTTCATCCCCAAAACTAAATATATGAAAGAGGAATGCATTCACCTCACTAATTTGATTTATTTGATTTCATCCTTAGAACTATTGCTTTCTTAGTTAGACGTAGTTTGTTGGATAAAACTCATCAAAAATCCGATCGACTTAGCAATCAATTAGAGGGCTATGCGTTGTTGAGCAAGTCCTTGTGGGAACGACCTTGATACATGCTACATCTACACTCGTGCACTTGAGCGTATCAACGGTAGTCTCAGAAATCCTCACCAATTAAAACCAAGGAAGAATTACACTTAGGATCTGTTTGGACCTTGAAAAATAGCATGGGAAAAAATACATGGATTATTATTTTTCTTGGAGTGAGGAAAATTGGAAAGGGGACGGAATTGGGTGGAAACAGGTTGGAAATTTTTTAAAATTTGAGGCAAAATCAACTTGCCTCCTGAAATAAGTTTGGAAAATTTTGTTCTCATTTCACGACTACCCTCACTCCCTCTGAATACAATGTCCAACTATACCCATCTCTGGTAATCTAACTCACTATGCAGCCACCTCTCCAACTCTTCCATGGAGGATTGAAAGCTTCCAAAGGAAGACAGACCACCATTGACCTTCAAGATGAGGACAAGGACCCTCAACTGGGCTAAATTAATTCCAGTCTGTTGTGTGGCTAATTTCTGGGAAGTTTCACAGTAGAAAGAAGGCAGTAAGCGTTCATAAGGACTTTAAGTTCTGATGCAAAATCATAGATGAATTTTGCTTCTACCTTTTCATTAGTGCCTTCATATACTTTACTGCTAATTTTCTATTAACCAGAAAAGCAGAAGTTAGTTCTCTTCTAAATATCTTCCAGTGTATTTTCTACCCATCCTTTTTACTTAAAACAAAACAGGGCCTTAGAAAGGGGAAGGGGGGGATGGTATGCAGCTAATGCATGCTCTCTGACAAATAGCAGTAATTTGTTTATCCCAGCCTTGGAACCAGGATACCAAACCTGTACATGTACCTATCTCAAGCTTCTTATAATCATCATTCTAAATACTGTAGCAAATCACCATGGTAAAGTAGGCTCAAACCTGAGTCAGTAGTGGCAAGCTTCTTCAGATGTATTTTCTCCGCAAGCTTGACCAGTATCACATATAGGTACCAGTAAACCATACAATATTCTTCCGGAGTGTAAAGATCCAATTCAAAGCCCAATGAAAGAAAACGCAATGCTATCCAATATGTTTGCTCCTCTACCCAAGTAAGCATGTGGCCAACCAGTTTTGTGCATGCATTCTGCAAACCAACTAAAAGGAATAAAGTAATCAACCACCCACACGAACTAAACACGTCCCCTTAGTTTCTGTTACCCATTCTCCAAGCTTCTGCTTCGGAGGAGGGAGAAATGCAACAGCAGTTAACTTAAGAATTTCCATGTATTCTAAAGATTAGAAACGGTAAATGCCATGGTTGGCCCAGAATTTCCCACTTAATAACATGACAGACCATTCCCTTCCCTTTCAGACTGAAAATAAATCCAAGTGCTGTAGTTTACCTCCTCCGATAAGCTAGACAATTCTCCAAATTCCTTCTGGAAAGCATGTTCTAGCTGGGGAAAAGAAAAAGACAAATAAATGAAACTTCTTTCTCAAAGCAGCCTCACAATCACATTGACCACGGCACGAGCATTAAAAGATGTCACAGAAACAGCGCAAAAAATGCATCTATTGGAAATCTTACATAATGTAGAGCCTGTTCAATCAAAGGCGAAAGCAGAGGATTGGAGATACAAGTATATAAAAGATACTTCTTGGGTCTAAGGCTCTGGTAAGACAACTACAGCGCATACTGACTTTCATAGAAAGAGCAGTATATAAAGGGCTCAGAGGAAAACACATGGCCACAAGCTAGCTATCAGCTAATCCTTTCTGACTTGAAGCGGGAGGGTGGGTGGGCTCGTTGTTAGACGGGCTATCTTCAGCCAATTTATTCGACTAAAGCACCCTCAAAATTTCCAGGCGAGATAGGTTCCGTCAAGGTTGAAACAAGAAGTAGACACTTCAAAAATCAACCGGTGTCATGTTTGGGGATAACAGGATCTGGTAACATATGACTGTTAGAGACAACTCCCAAGACCCTCTCTTGGCAGCATTAATTGATTGTTGCAGCACAGTAGCCTTAGTAGGGCTTATGCTAATTATTGTTATTTGTTGGACATCAATCAAGTCGTCAACAACTTGCAATTTATTAGGTGCTCTTGGAGCTTATGCTCCAGCAGCAACAGTTGTTCACTAGCTTGTACTGCTTTGTTCACTATTGTGCTACTAAGAGGCTACAGTACAACATCATAAATACCCAACAGGGTAGCATCATTTACCTTAACATATATAATACGCCAATCTTGCAGTACTTTTCCAAGCTTGCGCCTTTGCCATGCAACATTTGTGCAAAGAACTCTGAGCAAATTGATCAAAAGCTGCATCAATTAACCATTCAACTCTATTAAACCATGAGATTAGTGCAAAGGAGAAGCAAACAAAGGTTAGTCACCAGTAATCCTCATTGCTGCTGTCTGTCTAGCAACCATGACAAACAAGGTTTTAGATTTGTCTAAGATGTATTGCCAGCAACCGTGATTCAAAAACATTTTTTTTAAAAAAAAGAAGGAAAGAACCACTAGCTACCAAAATATAAAGTTTATGCTTTGAGGAAAAGAATTTCATCAAGTACAGTTAGCTAAAGGCTGCTTAAGTCGAACAAAAAGGCAGATTTTATCAATAACCTGCCCTAATTGTGCAACTGCTTCACATTTTTGGATATTATGGTTCTTCAGAGATTCAGGAGCTGCTGAAGCTTTACATACGACTTGGAAGATAGGATCCCGACCATACAACTTTCCATCTTGAACCAACAGAGCCTGCAAACAACAAGTACATGACGGTCAGAAACCATGTTGTCGTGACCATCTAGCCTCAACCCCTCTAATAGAAATACATAATAATAAATTTAGGAATAATGATTAGATATTTTATATGTTTTAGTTTCATATTATTGTTAGAATATTATAGTTTCCTAATTGTTCAAGAATATTATTCTAGTTTCTTATTTCTATTAGGTTTAGTATTAGGAAGATTGTTTACCTATAAATAAAGGCTTTGTTGGCCTTTATGGGAGACTACATTAATATTGAATTCTTATGAATTCTTATTGGTTATGCACGGGGATGCTAATCTTTTCCTGAATCCAGCACGGGGATGCTGAATTCTTCTTTTGAATTCGACACGGGGATGTTGAATTCTTATCTTTAGCCTTTATTTATTTCCAGCTCTCTATCAACTTGGTATCAGAGCAAGTTCTCTATCAAATTGGTATCAGACCAAGTTCTCCATTCCAAGTTTCATCGAATTCTTTTTCCTTTTTTCCACTGCCATCCAATTTCTTAAAACAAAAAAAGGAAAAAAATCAAATCAGAGCCCTAGCCTGCTTCACGCTGTTTACTGCCTGAACCACCACACCACCACCAACTGCTTCTCTCCATATGCTGACCAACACACATCCACCAGGCGAGGCAGTCAACCACCTCCCAACAGTCGCTGCTGCCACCTGCTTAGCCCAGTCAGGAACCCCCAATTTCGCAAACCCTAATATGAGAAATTCCTGATTCTCACTCTAATTCCTCAAATTCATTCTCAATTCATCCACCCAATTCAAATTGCCATCACCACCCTGTTTCGCCCAAAACCCAGAAGTCAATTGTGCTAGAACAACCCCAGATTGCTTCCAATTGGTTCGCCCTGATTTTGTGAACCCTAAATTGCGGAAGTTGGGCGCACTGCTGTGCTGTTCTTTGCTGTTTGGTGCTTCTCTCCACTGGCGAGATCTCCCAGAGAAGGTCGACGGAAGAGTCTCAGTGATCCCCTGTTGTCACCAGAGACCTGGTTGCCGGATTACTCGCCAGAGTTGCTGTCATCAGTCTACGACTGATTTTCATCAAGCCACTGCTGTCGGTGCTTTGTGTGGTTGCTACTTGGTCTGCACGGTGCCCATGTGAGGATTGTCGCATGCCTGACTGTGATTACTCGCCTCAGCAACAAGTAGGTGATCTCATGATTTGTTACCTCTAGATACGATGATGTCCGAGACGCAAAGATGGAAATTTTCAAAAAAAGGGATAGAAGATGATCCTCAAGACATGTTCAAAAAAATTACCTCTAGATACCATGATGTCCGAGAGTCACTCAAATGGAGATTCGTGAAGTCACAAATAGGGTCACAGGCTTAGAAAGTATCATGACAAGCTTCCAAACTTCTTTAGGTGGTCTCCATGACAAGATTACTAAATTGGAACAAAGGTTGGAGTCCCATGTGACCAAGTGTGTGCGTGTAAGGACATACTAGATCCTACTCCGGCAAACAAATTGTTGAATGATGCCCTGAACATAGAGAGATCCATCGTCGGAGAACATAGCCAAGGCCCCAACTCATACGAACCTACTCCCCTACCCACTCCCCATGCCTCTGCATCTGAGGATGTTGGTGTTACTATGACTCAGACTGCATGCGTCGACGTCATCACAAGGATAGGGACCGTGCTCATGCCCCTAGGCGTCCTTCACCTAGGCATGGTTATGATCCCCCTGGGAATTACAACCATGTTGACCGTTACGGTGTTACTCGTAAAGTCGAGGTTGATGTGCCTGAATTTGATGGTCGGCATGATCCTAATGTGTTCACTGACTGGATAGATCATCTAGAGAACTACTTTGAATTTTATGGCATGATTGACATTGCTAGAATTCACTTCACTAAGATGAAACTTGTTGCGTCTGCTATGAAATATTGGCAAAGTGTTGAAATAGAGATTACACACTTGCATGAACCCCCCATAACGTTGTGGGAAGACTTGAAAGGGAAGCTCAAAGCAAAGTATCCACTGACATTCCATAAGCAACAAATGATGAATGAGAGGTTAAACCTGCAACAATCCACTAGTGTGGCCGATTATTATGCTCACCTTGAGGAGATGAAGCTTAGGTGTACGGTGTACCACTAGAGAAGAACCATGGGTCACTGTGACAAGGTTTATTAATTGGGTTAATGATGACATTAAGGGAGATGTGAGTCTGCACCAACTGGAGTCCTTGATAGAGGACTACCAAAAGGCTTTATAAATTGAGAAATGCAAGAAGCCTTCCTACCCCCATAGGTGGACTTCTAAAGCCGGGGAGTCTTATCCCTCTAAAGCTTGACACCACTGACAAGCCATCCTTCTATAGACACATCACCCACGAAAATCAGTTGCCTAAGCCTAATAGCCAACCCCCTCAGCCAGCTAACTCGGCTAAGAGTGGCTCATCCTCTTTTCCATCAACATCATATATTTTGTGTCATAAGTGTCATGTGAAAGGACATCCTGCCTCTAGTCCTACCCGTGCCCTTACCATAGGAGGCCAACCTATTGATGCTCTTGGGGGTATCAATGAAATTGTCTATCCTGTGGAGGGAGGGATTTCCTTTGGTCTGACAGTAATTCGAATAAGGGTCTTCATAAGGTTAAGTGGGATGATGTGTACCATCTTAAGAATGAGGTGGCCTTATTAGGCATTTCTTTGAAATGAAAATAAAATCATCAAATGAATAAAATGAAGAACCTTTTTCTTTCCTAAGCTCTTAAAACAAAGTGGTCATGGATGTTTCCCAATGAAGGGGATCCCATGTGGAAAAAGGTGATAGATACTAGAAATGGGATTGACGAGTATGACTAGTGGGGTAAGAAGTATTCTTTTGCCCATGGGTAAGTTGTTGGAAGTCATTTTGAGTGATCATGAATTAAGACAAGCCTCAGACTATGTTGCAATTTAAAGAGGAAAACGGGTACAGTGATGTTGCTTTTAAAGGAATCGGGAAATGATGGGAATCTTTGTCCTCACATAAGTCAGCAGTTTACTGTGAATAGTGGCTGTGACACGCCGAGAAGGAGATTTTGCATTTCGCCCAGTCACAGCCGTGACAGCTCTAGTCACGGTCGTGACTCCTGAGGGCTGAGACGTCACGACCGCGACCCCAAGTGTCATGACCACAACACCACTCTCCGGAATAGTTTGACAATCGCCCAGGAGAAGAGGTTGCGGCTGTGACATACTGCGCAGCGCCCGCAACACCCATGCTGCGATGCAATTTTCTAGCAAAAACGACTGTGTTTCGTTTAATGAAACCTTATGCATAAATATCCCTATGTTATAATTGAACATCTTAGTCAACTTTGATTCAAACAATCAAAATCTTTAGGGAAATTGGACGGTAATATACCGACCTTTAGGGGTGTTGAATAGCAATATACCGACCTTCACTTTTGGACAGTAATATCACTGACCTTTATAGTTTGGTGACATTAATGTACCTTCAAGGATTTGCACCCTAAAAATTAACAACAAAATTAACCCCTTAATCCTAAAAATACCGAATACAAACACTCAGTGATAAAAAGATGTATTAATGGACACTTACAGGAAGATGTATAATTTCTCAACAAAAATAAATAAAACTCAAATAAAGTTTACTCTTTCACTCATCTAAGCAAACTTCCCAAACCAACTTATTCTAACCCAAACTTCTCAACCGTGCCTGTACTTGTTAAAACTTACACTTACCAAACCTTTCCTAACCCATAAAAGAACGGTACTAAAATGCGTAGAAGGTAATAGCTTTGAAAATTTGGTGGTACACTTACAGGAAGAGAAATAGGCAAATTAGGGAAAGGCTAGAACCCTTCATGATTTGAGACCTTTTTTTTTAGAACATAGCATCATTGGTGTCGAGTTGTAGATCATGTTACAAAGGTCACTTTTTTAGATTTTGTTAATAAGAATAGAGAGCTTAAAGGGCTTCGGGCCTTATTGAGCTTTCCTTTCATACATGAGTAACATCCCATTTGGTGTCTTTTTAATGCAACTTTTGATTACTCATTAAAAAAAAATGGTATCTTGCTATAAAGGAGACTTACGTCAAGAATTAAATAGGCGTTACCCTATGGTTCCTCTCCAATATAATCCTTTGTTTACAAAACCAAAAGAAAGGTCCTTTGCTTCATCACATACTCCAAAAGAATAAAATCCAAGATAAGTATAAGAGGAATCCAATGAAGCAGTTTTAGTCAAAGACTTTAAGCTTTTGTCATAGTCTCATTTATGTAGTATGAGTGATCTAATGATCAGGTCAGCCTAATTCTAACAAGGACGCTAAATGAAGAATCGCAATAGTAAGGCAATCTCAGGTTTATATATACAACTACCCAAATCAGAGGTTCTGTCCAGGATCCACCAATCCAGTCATGCAACAAGACCTGTGGATAGCTTGTATTTTGGTAGTACATAGTTATGTAGGATGCTTTCTAAGCATTTAATATATAAAATTATTCTAGGCAACAATTTGTAGAACGCAAAACAAGTATAACATTAGTGACATACCTGAAGATAAGCTCTTGCAACAAGATCTGGTTGCCGCTTCTGAAACTCGACAACAAAATGCAAGACATTTTCTAATAGTGGATCCAATGAAAAGGAACAAATAACGTCCAGGTCAGCAAGGAGCTTCCTGAAATAATCCAAAGCCTAAACAAAGAGAAAGGCATATCTTAGACAAAAAGCATCAAGAGTCATAACTCATAAGCAAGAGCAATTTGGTTAACCTCACCATTTCCCAGCTTAAAGTTTCAATCGCACGAGGTGGAAGAGGGGCTGATGTTCTAATGTTCAAATTAGCATCAAAGCCAAGTGGTTGACGGCCAGAAGCAGTAGTGTTAGCCAGTGAAGCATTAATGTATGCAGAACATCCCACAGAACGTAGAAATTCTGATGTTTTCCTTAAGTGTTCCAGTTCTACTAAGCATGAGGATATATGTTTTCTTGCCAACTCTAAGCCTCTACCCTGTGGCCTCCTCATACACATAAGCAGGTGATGGAAATGCTGCAATAGGAGAACAAAACACTGTGTCACATTATCTATTTAGGTCCAGAAAACTAATTTGGACATCGGAATGGGCTTAAGTTTGCAACAAACTGAAGAATGATGAACTTTTCCCGTGCACGAAAGACTTCACAAACCATATTTAAGAGTCCTCTTTTATTTTCATCGCAGACTACTCACAACAGTAGATTGGATGAGAGGATATTCACACTTTCACCGCACTCTCATGGAACCAATGGGGGTAACCATAATTGCAGCCATAAGGAAGCAACTGATATTGTACCTAAAGGAGTTGGATATGAAAGGGAAGACAAATGGTCGAAAAAGTAGGGGAGAGTTTGCTCATATGATCCAGAACCCTATCTAACACTGTCAAGATCAAAGTCCCTCAAAGACCCAAACCATAAGTTTATTGAAGGAAATCAAGGAACAAACAAGATAAACATCATCCACCAAGGCAGAATGAAGTATTAGCAAAACACAAGAGCCAAACAATCATTGTATTAGGCTGCAATTTTAAAATGTTATGAATGGGCATACAAGTTGGCATAAATGAACAATGGATCATAATTGATAAAGTACACCAAAGTCCAATTTGGAGATCCAACTTCTAATCCATAAAAGAGAATTTGCTAAAGAAAACATGTTGACCCTCATGCCTAGTAAACTTCGGACAGTAAATAAAAGAACATCATGCAATGATACTGTTTTTTTCTCTTGATAAGGCAATGATCCTGATTTGATTTGCCAAACAAGAGAAAGGAATAGAAAAGCCAAGAGTATTCAGGTTAAGACCTTACGAAATCGCAAACGGCACAACAGCGCTCGGCATAATCCTTCCTCCAGATCAGGATTAGTTTGTAGAGGTTCTAAGTCTGCATACCAATGGCATGACGGTAGTCACTAAAGAATCTATAAGCTAAATAAATAAATACGCAAATGCAATAAACGAAAGCATAAAATAAACTACAGTGAGGATTTAATTACAGTTATTTAATTTCAAATAGTTACCATCTGCCACCCTCTTTTTGGCTGTTGGAGCTTTACAAGCCCGCAGCTGTCGGCAGAGTGTCTCCTCCATCGCATTTAGAGAAGACAAACACCCTTCATCTTTCTCTCCACCCAACGGAAGGCCAAAAGCCATTATGAACAAATCTTCTTCCTGTCAAAAGGATGAGGAACCAAATATATTCAGGATAATCCACTTAACGAACCAGAAACTCCAGCAGAAAATGGATGGAAGCAATCAATTCCCAGCTTTATTATTAATCAAATTATACTTCGACGGAATGGACCTAAAAACCATCCCCAACTTGTAAACAAGAAACTACCAAGCACTCTTCCACAAGGTTTTTAGTACCCCCCCCCCCCCCCACCCACCCACACATAAAATGAAAAAAAAAAGGCGCACGGCACACCCTGAAAGAACACAAATTATCAATCGAGCCATTAAGCTAATGGTTGAACCAGCATGTCAGAAATTATCCTAAACAAAAGCAGTCGCATATCTCAGGCTTATCTTAGATTACCAAAAGAATGAGCAAACTCTAATCAGATTATCAGAAACCTAAAAACAGTACAACTACAGTTTAATGAAACCTAGCTAGGTCGCCAAACCCTAGCCCAGTAAGTCCCAGCTTAGCCTTAGCTTGGTTTGGCTTAACTCAACTAGTTCACGTTTTTTTTAAGCACTTGTAGGGAGAGTGCGAAAATAGGAACTTGCCATTAGGATAAATAAAGTTTTATTCCAGCCATTTATCTCTTGAATTGAAGGACAAATCTAGAATTTAACTATGACCACAGTCTTGAACCCAAAACGTTTTGGATAAGAAACAAACAAAAAGATGATTAGTGCATCCACGCTTAATCTTCACAAGCTCAGCCAGGTTAGAGAGACGTGCATATTTGTCCAAGCACACGGGTTACAGTTACACCCCCTAATATTTACGCACTACTAAAAAAATGTCCAAACATCCAACATTCTGCAAGCAAATTTGCAGCTCCCCTCTTCCATTTTGCTCACATCCAATTACTAAACCTTGAGATCACTATGCTGCACCCATTTTAGAAACTTGTATGACATAGATCTCACTGATTTTTTTTTTTTTCATGAGAGGTCTTGTTGATATTGTTGATGAATAGTTGCTAATTGCTATATTTCAGTACAGTTGACTGGAAATTAAGTGCACTATATATCTGCAAAAAAAAAAAAGGCATCACCAAACTACTAACACAGAGATGAGAAAACAGCTAAACTCACCTGTGAAGTAAACTAGAGAAGAATATGTCAACTTAGGATTAAACACTAACTGAAACTGAAATCGACAAGACAGTTGTATTCACCTATAGGCCATACCCAAAGTAAAACCAAAGCAATGCATTCCACATTTTATCTAAGAGAACCTCAGTACCATTGGCAATCTTCTATCCAACAAATGACATCTATATAAGTCCAGTAATTGTTTATTTTGTTTTCTAGGCTGCAGAAACTAGCTAAAACCAAAAGAGGAAAACCAATAACAAAAGTTTGCACCAAGAAGCCAAACTAGATGATTGACAAAGACAGAGAAAAGATTTATTCCCGAGAATAAGGACAAATATAGTTGGGTACCATACTTCATTTGCACGTCCCTCGGAGACAACAGATAGGACCGCATTGCAAGTGGCACGAACTATTCTACAGTAAGAATGTAACAGTGCATGTGGTGATGTTCGATCAAGGCGTAAAAGATAGATGCAAGAAAACACTGTCAAAGCCAAAGAATGTCCCTTGTGCCAAGTTGCCTGCCATAAGACAATTACCGGAATAAATATACCCATAGAATTTTAATTAAAGGGGAAAAAGGCTCATGATAAGCGAATGGTACCTCACAAGCAAGAAGGTGATCCATGACATCAATAGTACACAAAGCATCTGTAGTTTTATCAAAACTTAATGGAATTGGAGCAGCACTATTCTCAATAGCCTCATCAACAGAATGATATCTTCCATTTTCCATGCCAGAATCCATCTTTGGGTCCATTATCTAACAAAAGAATCAAAGAATAAGAATGTTAAATTGGGAAATTTTACACTGCTGCCAATGGTGGATGCAAAATTGATAAGACATATATAATATCAACCAAAGCCTCTAATGTGATTAAGAAGCATTCCTAGATATAAAGATTAAAGAAAATCAAGAATCTTTGCAAGATTGGTCACACTGTGCACTGTGCTTCTCATAATTTCTACCCCAAGATTTAGAATCGAAAAGGGCATGGCGGTACGCCTTTGGGAGTTTTTATTGCACACATCCCAGGGCCCTAGATGGATGATTTCCCTGCAAAGTCCATTTGGAACTCAAAGGCTCTCTCTTTACGCAGCCACCATAGAAGATTCCTACAGAGGACATGCATAAAAAGAAGTTTTGACAGTCCTAGAAGGTACTCTATGCGTTTTTAGGAGGAATAATATGGGTCATCTACTTGTGCATTGTTTGTGGGCCTCTTTGCTTTGTGCCATAGGACAAAGATAAGCGCACATGGGAGGGGGGAAAGGAGGGTCTTGGGTAGATCTAACAAAAATTCAGGTCTAGGGAATTCCAGGTGCAATCAAATCGGTCATTTGGTAAAAAAAACCTGTTACCCGAGTCCTGTTAAGTAAGCAATTCTCCCAATGAGACCATATCCGGACCCAAATGCCTAATATCCAAATTGTACATAAAGGCGCACATTCATACTTTTGGTGTTGGATTGACCGAACATTATCCAATTGTCCAATGTGCAATTTGAATTGTACATAAAGGTAATTTAATTGGGTTATAAGCATGGATGTTTCACACCTTTCTAAGACATCTTTTGGAGGAGAAGGCAATGGCCCCATGACATTTGGCACATTGTGCTTTCTTTGATGGGAGTTATCTAACTTTTGTCTCAGCGAGAGCGTCAAGCCCTGCTTTATTTTTGTACACAAACTCCCTGACATCACACTCTTTCTTAGAAGAAAGAGCGCACCCCTCTCTTGGTTGGGAGCTTCATGTAAGCACAGAGGGTTCCAAGTAACACCCTTCTCAGCTACCTCATGAGGCTCTGTTCCATCATTGCCTTTATGGTAGGGTGGGCTCTAGCGCACCGACGGACCCCGAAAAAGTTCTAATCTACCGTTGTCCACCGCTTTACTAATCTCAAGCATTTCTACATGCTCTGTGCCGTTCAGCCACCGCTTCGGATCCTGCTCCTCTCCCGGTGGTCGAGTCACTTGGGCAGTACCTCTAACTTGGGTCCAGGAGTGTATTGTGAAGGATGCATCAGTGCCTTGGAGAAAAATGAATAAAGGTTGAGTTTATAGAGTTTGGAATTTTGTTCCTTAGCTATTTGATGGATCTATTATGAAAAAGCTTTGTCTCTTCATGACTTCAACTTCTTGATGATGTTGTATAGTTACGAGTGTCAGGGTGACAAAACTTTGAATTTTTACATTGTGTTGATAATAGCATTGAAAGGAGCACAAGGGCATAGTGTTTTTTTGTATTCACCCCTTTTCATACTGAGGCCATCCCTTTGGTGTCCTTTCAATACATCATTACTCATAAAAGATGATTCGGAAAGGGTACCAATTGTTCAATGAATTAGCCAAGCAAGCTTCATGAAGCAAGAGGTGTTAAGGAATCTCAAAGACAAGAATCACAAAAAAGAAGTGCATTCCCATAGAGAGCAAATACTGAAAACAATGTGCTAAGACAACTCCCAAATAGAGAACATAAAGAGCTCTAATATAATTCAGAAACAAATGCAGACCATATTTGTGTGTGTGTGTGTGTGTGTGTGTGTGTGTGTGTGTGGTGGGGGGGGGGGAGCCAAAGATGCAGCAATTGTAAGCACCTCCAAAGCAGACATTGCAGCAAAGAGACTGAAATTTCCACCATGAATAAGTTCGCCATCACCAAGTTCTGCCACCAAAAAACAATATGATTAGCTCAAAGAAACAAATCCATTTTCTACAATGACACGTCAAAAAACAAACAAATAAATAGAACACATGAACTCTCCTTCTTAAATAAAGACCCTTTGTCCTACAAAAGACAAGTGAATATTGATCCAAGAGTTCCTCATAAACGTAATATCAGATTCAAAAACAAAAACCCAATCAAACCTAAGAAACTAAGCTTCTTTTCCTTCACTCATTTCATGTTATACCGCATGCCGCTATGATCCTTTACGCATGGTCCCCAAATTCAACTGCATTCTCTCGACTCAACATTCACACCAATTCATAGAACTGAAAACACATTGGGAACCAACAACACCAAAAACCAAAAACGAAAGGAGGAGCTAGTTGAAGAGAGAGAAAGAGAGAGATTGACCATTGCAGGCAGCGTTGAGGAGAGGAGAAACATCAGCCCAAACAGTGCCATCGCCGGAAGGTATAGAACCCGACATTGACGCCATCGCCGGCGCCTGAACCCTAATTTCTGCGTCCTGCTCGTCTGTCATCGTTGGCGTAAAGAAGCATCAACCTTAAATAGAGAGAGAAAGAGAGAATTGGAGAGAACAAAAATGGCGGACCTCTGAAGTATTTGTGGGAATTCAGCAGCAGTAATGGTAGTAGTAGTGAAATACTGAATTGGGGTTCGGAAGTTCAAAGTGGAACAACTAGAAAAGTGAAAAGGCGGAAACAAAGGGTTTTCATTTGGTTTAGGGGGAAATCAGAATCTACAGCTCTCAAATCTTACACTTCTTTTGTTTTTGTTTTTTGGGTTGGGTTGGGGGGGGGGGGTGTTGAGCATTTTAAACTTAGCCTGTTAAGCCCTTCACAGCCCAGCCCAGCCCAGCCCAGCCCATACTCCCTAACCATGTTTAAAGCTTTTGTTGGAATATGAGCAAATGTAAGTAGGGTTGTTCATAATCCAGTCTGAATAGAATAAAGGATTGGACCAGACTGGACCGAAGGTTCAAGGAATATTGAGTTTCGGTCTTCAGTCCAGATACTGGACCGAATTAGAGGACTGAGGAACGAACTACAGACCCATTGTTTTTATATGGTTTTCAACTTTTCATCACTATTCACTAATGTTTTCGAGTTTATCAATCTCAAACCCTTGATGCTCCCCAATCCTCACTCCACCCTCCGCTCTCCCTCCAGCCTCCACCACCTGCTGTCACTAGGTGCCACTGCTAGCGTCGTTAGAGTCACCGTCCTCCCTCCACACTCAACCGCTTTACCGGCACTCCCCACTCCCCAGATCCATTGTTTTCTCCTCTGCAGTCGGCTACCACGCGGTCCACGCCTAGTTGGCTACCGTCCAACAAGCCACCACAGTTAACCGCTTCGCTAGTTTAGGTAAAATTAAGTGCATATCTTCCCCATAATTTGGCCCATCCGGTCGGTCCAGTCCTGGATCGAACTTTTTTTGGTCGGTCCAGTCCTGGACCGAAAAAAGTTCAATCTAGTCCTCGATCCAGACTAGTCTCCTTGTTTGGTCTTCGGTTCAGTCCTGGATTGATGAACAGCCTTAAATGCGAGGGACTGTATTTTTGGTTGGGTAAGCTAGTAAGTTTTAGATTAGGTAAGTAGCTTGAAAACATAAGTGTAAAGGAGCTAAATGATATTAAAGCGATATTTGCGCGTAAGAGGGTCAGGGTGAGAGAGATATGTGGTTTGAAAGTTATATCTACCAAGAAGATGTAAAGTCTCCTGCATTGTCCCTTTCTTAGACATATTTTTTGTTGTTGTCTTTAGTGCTTTGTTTATATTGGTTGATTCACTCAGTTGCTTTGGTGTTTGGCTTGCTGTCAGTTTTTGTGGATTGATGTAGTATCTTTGTTATATTTTAACCTTTTTTTGCTTTTAATTATCGAAAAAAAAGTAGGTTAAATACATATGAAATTGTTTCGCTTAGAATTGGGACATGGTTTTGCTTGTTGAAAGGTTGCGTTCAAGAGGAAAAGGATGTACACGTATGTCTATTGGTTGAATCCAACATGTTTGACCCCTTTGTATAGTAGACCTTTTGAAGGTGTGTTGTAGGTCTTAGTCGATGAAGTACAACCACAGAGAAGTAGGATGATTAGCAAGAGGTGTTGCTTTTTTTATATATAATTAGCTGTCAATAGACCTTTTTTATTAAAAAGGCATACTGATCTAATGGATACAGTCAGACAGTACAAAGCAAATACAACATTGCAATGAAGATCCATCCACATAGAAACTTGACAGTCAGCATAGCAAAGAAAATTACAGCACCAGAATCCCCATAGGTAACTAAATTGAGACCAAGATGGCTGATTAATGAGTGAATTGATCAAAATAAATGTCAAATTGGCGATTAAGGGAGGTCCGCGAAAAGGTCGGAATGTCACATTGGTTGGCAAATCAAGCAAGGCTAGCGGACGAAAAAGGAAAGGGTTTTAATACTTCCCTTCCCTTCCATAATTAAATTAGGTCTATGACCTTCATTTCCTTCCCCTCACCTTTCCTCCTTGTTGTTCTCTCACTTCTTGTTACCTTTAAACTAAATCCAAACATACTGTAGATCAGTGTTTTATATTTATTAACTACCATAGTCAAAAATCTTTTTATCTATGGTAAAACTTTCAAATATTTATTATGATTAAGGAATGAACAACAGTTCAATTGATTGAGAAATTATGTTAATTAATGGTAAACTAGGTCGATTAAGTGAGAGATTTGTTTAATTTTACCAATTATTAGTTCATCTCAGTGGTATTGTTCTCCACTCCCTGTGTAAAATTTTTGGACAAGAAAATAGAAATCTGTGAAAGAAGAATTTATTTTTCTATTTTCTGTCTCTCTTAATGTTGGATACAAGAGTATTTATATAGTGACAGCTATACTACCCAACTTCAACTTCTACACGTCAATCCTAACTCAAACTCTTATTGAGTTTGCCAACTATCATGACATTAATTCTATCATAAAAATCTGAATACAATACTGAGACAGAAACTGTTAATACTCCCCTTCAAGTTGGAGCATAGAGATTGCCAATGCCCAACTTGAACTTCAAATATTGAAACTTGTCCCTTCGAACCATCTCAACCAAAAGTTTAAGCTGATGGTTGTAGCCCATGAATGGTTTTGTAGTCTAACACCCCGCACGCACCCCCAACTCCCCAAATGTGTTCGACTCCCCAACCCAACCCTAAAGAGGAGAAAAAAAAATACCCCAAAAGAAATAAAAATCGTACCGCAGATATAAAAATCAACAATTTTTTCTCGACACAGTTTCTTGAACCAATATGCACATGAGATTATGAGAAGAAACAAGAAAGACACGAATTGAGAAAGATTTTAATTATATATTAATCATGGAGCCTAAAATTAAGCCTTCTCAGCCATATAGAATGTAAAATCATATGAACCAAATCAAAGGGCTTAGCCGGCCTATGTATTGTAAAATGATGCTTGACATCCCTAACCCCTTGTAACAACTTAAAATATTCTCTTTGAGAAACCCCTTTGAGAATTGTCTTAATTTCGGGTATTCTAGCCACAGGGACATGAATCGAAAACTTTGTCCAATCGAGCACATCACCGAAAGGAAAAGAGTAATTATCTTTGACAAGAACCGGAACACACTCAGCATAAATAGCTTCTACCACCCTTGGACTTGCCACTTCATACCCACTAGGGCACAAACAAAACTTGCTTTTCCCAACCATTTGGAAGTAGTTTTGTCCCCTTGGGAGGTACTCATGTACTTGGATTTCTTCATCCTTGTCCTTCCAATGCTCGAACAAGAACTTCCGTACGTGTCCGTGGGCCCCACCGGCAAAGAATGCCAGTATATGTCGTCTGCTTGGACGTTGGACAATGCCAGGTGGACCTAGTTTTCCAAAAGGAATGTTGATTTCTGGAATGGGGACATCCCTTTGTGGTTTAAATCCTTCTGATACGTTGGCGTTGCACATTGCTCTCATCAAATTCTTGAATAGTTTTGGATTGGCATCAGAGATATCGGGTGCCTATAGGTACAACACAAAATGGAAGTGACCCTGTTAGTTAAAACGCGTTTAATAAGCGTATAAAACATGTATAGATGAATGAATACGTCTTCTATGGAGACCGCCGAATAATAAGGGAATTTTTTTGACCTCGCCGAATTACAAAGGTTAATATGCGATTTAATACACGAATTATTCGTTTTAAAAGGGGGAAGTAAGATTTATTGGCATAAAATCAATACAATAATACGAATTTTTTACCAAAATTTATCAGAATTTAACAAAAATTATCAAATTTAAAAAAATAAAAAAATTAATTTTGACATATCGGCATCAATTTGCCAAAAGTTACCAGAATTTACCAAAAGTTACCAAAATTTAACTTTTACCCAACTGTTTTTTACCCATGAAAAATCCATGGGTAAATTGCATTTATTCAAATTTACCAGTTTTTACAGAAATTTACCAAAACTTACCAAAAATTACCAAACTTAAAAAAATTAAAAAAAAATTAATTTTGACATATCGGCATCAATTTGCCAAAAGTTACCAGAATTTACCAAAAGTTATAAAAAATTACAAAAATTTAACTTTTACCAAACTGTTTTTTATCCATGAATTTGACAGGGCCTCATGGGTAAATTGCATTTACCCAAATTTATCAATTTTTACCGAAATTTACCAAAATTTACCAAAACTTACCAAAACTTACCAAACTTAAAAAAATAAAAAAAATTAATTTTGACATATCGACATCAATTTGCCAAAATTTACCAAAAGTTACCAAAAATTACCAAAATTACCAAAATTTAACTTTTACCCAACTGTTTTTTACCCATGAATTTGACAGGGCCTTAACTAGAAAGAAGGAAACATAGTTACCCAATCATGGCAAGAAAGCATGAAATGGTCAGCGCCGGAGCTTTTATTCCAGTAAGGATATTTACGAGCCACAACTTGAACATAATCCAAGACCACCCTATGAAGAGGGGCTCGATCATACGAAACCAACGGGTGATACAAGAACTGAACCACTTTGGCTATGCTTAATGGGAGAAAGAAGACATGAGCTTCCTCAGGATCATCAGCCATGAACCTACTTAACCCACTCTCCATTTCATCAATGAATTGACCCTCTATGCCGTATATGTTGTTAACTGGACCCTGATGTACAAATGGTTGTTCTCCTTCCTTATAACTCCATATCTTGAATCTTTTTACCATCTCTTTGTGACTCCTGTTTTCATTGGATTTCAAATAATTAATCTTTGTATAGGCTAAAGGGGGGGGAAATAGCACATTTGAGTAAAGTTGGACACTTTACTAGCTAGTAAAATGCAAATTAAATGTTAGAATATGGGATTGAGAAGAAGTTTTGAGGTGTGAAAGAATTATTATCTTTAAGACAAGATTTCGCCCCTAATGCAATATCGTGTCTCCAGAATACAACAAAACTCCTGGATTGACATATAAATATACATTCAATCCCCCTGTTGAGTAGTTCTTCCTTTGGATAAGGATGATGATGCTAATACAATGCTTTTGGACAGGATTGACGGTTTGACATATAAATATACTGTTTTCATTGGATTTCAAATAATTATTACCAACATTATTAAATTTTATGAAAAAACAACAACCAAATCCTTCATTTCTAAAATACATTTTTCAATCTTCTTATGTCAATGTAATATAATCTTACGCCCGTTTGGTATCTAATGGGAATGGGAATGGGAATGGGAATTAACAATGGGAATGAGAATTCATTAGTGGAATGGGAATAAGAATGAATTTATGAACTCCCAAATTCTTCGTTTGTTACATGTTAATTCAAAGTAGAGGTGGAATTGGGAATAGATGCACATTTACTAAAATATCCTTGATTAATTTGAATAGAGTAATGTAGTATATATTGGTAATATTAATTAAGTACGAGGATAATATTGGTATTTAAGATGATTTATGAATTTCCAGTATCAATTATCACCCCTCCTCCTGTTAATAGATTGGTGGGAGTTGAGGGTTTCTATTCCCATTCCCAATTCCTCTTTTTTTTCATTGCCATAAAACAAACATGGAAGTTGTATTACCTATTTATGTATTTCCATTGCCACCTCCCAACTCCCACATACCAAACGCCCCCGTAAAAAAGTATAGAAACTATCATATATAGTTACGGTGGGAAAATGCAAGTAATCTCTCTCTACAGGAAAATGATGATACAACTTTGTGTAGGAATTATAAAAATAGTCATTGAATTGAGTGATTCAACTTATAGAATCATGACATTTGTCAATTTATGATTGAATCACTCACTTTTCGTATATGATACAAACAAGTAGATATAGACATAAATATAGATACAAATATAAGAATATGTCATCATAAATTTATTGTGAGCCAAACATTTATACAAGTTTTAATAAATATGGCAGTGACTAACAAATGATTTGATACGATCATGATTTACTTTTGTAAACCTCTCATAAGAATATATTTTTGATAGCTTTGAATCTTAGATGTGGCCTACCATGGGCAAATGTCTAGTATAATTTGTTGGCGAATGAGAAAGTTTTTTTGTTGTAGTTGTAGTGGGTTGTTTGCTATTTTGTATTGCAGTTTTGCTGTACATATTTTACGAATTTTTAATCCTTTCGCTTGTAATAATTGAAAAAAAAAAATTGAGGTCAATCATCTATATTTATCGACCTATATATGTCTATACTTAAGCTAAATATTTAAGAGTTATTTTGGTTAGTTGAAACTTAATATTCATTATGCTCAAATAGTAGTAATAGACTACTAGGGCTCGTTTGAAATAGCCAATAATCTAAATATCATTTTTTTCTGGAGAGCTAGCAAAATTTTGTCTAATTCTGAATACTCGAATTGTCCGCCCTAGAAAAATCGGGTCTGGACATAGATTTTTCGTCCGAGTTTTGATATCGCTCGAATATTCTGACATAAAAGTTCTCTTTTTCTATTGTCCAAACCCGATTTCGAACCTGAATTCAGCTTCGTCCAAATTGTCCGATCCGATTCAACACTGTGGAACCATCTCAACCAAAAGCTTAAGTCGATGGTTGTAGACACAATAATGGTTTATATTTTAACATGCCCCTCCACGCAAATGCTGCAAAGGCCCTCTTCACCGCAAATGAATATAGGGTACTGAAATTCGAGCCTAAGACCTCTTGCCCAGGTTTGGCTCTGATACCATGTAGAACTATCTCAACCAAAAGCTTAAGCTAATGGTTGTAGGCCCGACGATAGTTTTATACTCTAACACAAATAAAACCAGATCTAAAGATCAATTTCTCGTATGAATTTGTCCGACCTGAATTTACCATTCAATTTTTTGCGAACGCTAATTTGCTAAGGGATAGGCTGGCTAGTTTTCTTTAATTTTTATACTATTATTATAATTTAATTAGCTCCACTGTCATGTTCATATATAGTCATACTCATATACATCTAACAAATATGAGTAATATATGATGTATCTATCAAGCATAAATATAAAAAAGAATTATTACTACCTATAATTATTGGAGTCATAACAATGATAGCACAAAATGAAATAACTTGTTAAATTTCTGTTCCTTAGGATGCCCGATTAAAAAAGGTTGATTGCTGATGAGAATCATTAACTATATGCAGATTACTTGCTTCTTTAGCTTTCCACAACTCAACATTAAGACTTTGATTAATCAATCTATTTATTAATTATACCTTTAGGTAGATTTCAAAAAAATAAAAAATATTGCCTTTAGCTTGGCTCAATTAATTTGAAGCTTTGACTAATTAATTCGATCTCCTTTCTTTCTTTTTTATGTGTCATTTACGATTTTTAGTGTCAATCTTTAATCAATACTCCTTCCGGTCTTTTTTATCTATCATTTAGGGTTTTCAGTGTCAATCTTTAATTAATAATTTTTAATATAAATTTTTTATTAAAAAATATAATATTCTACTTTTTAATAGTATTTTTCATTACGAATCTATTGACATCAATTTTGTATGATGAATCATTATACGGATTAAGGGATTAACGGTCAAAGATTTTTAGCATAATTTTCTAGGCAACAGATAAATAAAAACGGATCGGAGGGAATAATTTTTAATATAAAAGTTTATTAAAAAAATATAATATTATACTTTTTTTAATAGTATTTTTTATTACGAATTTAATGATATTAATTTCGTATAATGAATCATTATTTAAATTAAGATTAATAGTCAAAAATTTTAGCACAATTTTCTATACAACAGATAAATAAAAACGGAGCGACTAATTAATTGGAATCGAACTAATAAATGTGTGATTTGAGTCTTTTACGTAATCTTAATATATCATTAATATCAAGCAATACAATTATACAAATGAAAAATCAAATGGTTCATTGCATTAGAATAATCAAATGGTCCATCTTCAATTTGTAAGTTGCCAGAAGAAGAAAATGATAATTAAGAGAACTTGTCAATTTAAAACTCCTCTCTCAGAATGTGATGTGGAACAAATTTTAGACTTCTAATATTGAACTAAAAACAATTCAATTATGTTTTCTCATCATCCCCCATTGAAATGTATAAATTTAATTAATTTTTCTAAATTATATCACAGGTCTCGGATTGATTTCTGAGAGCAGCAACAGGCGTGCATGTCTGATTTCCCACTTCCCCCATAAGCTGGTAGACCCATTGGGCTTTTCCTAAGATAGGGGGCCTAGTGGGTGACCCGACTTACCAATATAAAATTTAAAAAAAATACCTTAATCAATATTCAGATGTGTAGATTATGGTTGTTCAAAAAAATTATAATGTTATATTTTTATAATATTATTTTTGATTACGAATCTAACAACATCAATTTTATATGATGAATTATTATATAAATTAAAATATTAACAAATAAAGTTTTTAACACAATTTCCTAAATGATATATAAATAAAAACGGAGGGAGTACTCCATCTGTTCTATATTAATTGTCATAATTTTGATTTTCACGGTCTCTAGTGCTATTGTTTGATAGAAATTTTTTTACATAATATGTTATTAACAATTGCAGTATTATATTTTTATGATAGTATTTTCATTTACGAATTGAATGATGGTAATTTTATATAGCAATTCGTTGTATGTTTTGAAAAATTTATGGTTAAATTTTTTGAAATTTGACTGCACAATTTCCAAAGACGACAATTAATATGGAACGGGGGTCGCTGAATATGGATTAACTAGGTTTTGAAAGCAAGATGAGTCATGAAACTTGCAAATTGCAATAAATGCCAATGCATGATGGAAAACATGAGCAAGGAAAGAAACGTCTCCATTAGCAAACTAACTCGAGCAAATAATAGTAATCATTAGTTGTATTTTTGGTAGTAATTAGCAATTAGGGAAAGTTAATGTAGTGTAGATTGTGCACTATGCATGAAACAGAAAGGAATTGGTGTGAAGCAATGCAACTAACATAATAAATAAATAAATAAATAAATAAATAATAAATAAAGGTAAATTAAATTTAAATAATCTGAACTTTAAAAATATCAATGAATAATCTAAATTTTGATCATATTTTATTAAAATAGCACGTCAACATTAATTATTCACCTCATCCTCATTTTCTTTAAAAATCTTCTCTCTATCTTTAATTATTCTCCTTGTTTATTTAAATTTCAATATGGTCAAAGTTCAGATTTTTAATAAAAATAAGGATTTGGTAAATAACTAATGTTGGCATACTACTATAATCCAATATGGTTAAAGTTCAGATTATTCAGTGATACTTTGAAAGTTCAGTTTATTCAGGCCCTGTTCTTTTGTTAGGTTTGTTCTAACTCTCCTAACTTACCCTAACTAACACAATTTCTCAAAAAGGCATTCACTTTAAAAACACAATTCCCCTAAAAAACATCATAACTTATTTTAATTTATCCAAATCTAACTATTCTAACTTGAAAATAAGTCATCCAAAGAACAGAGTTCAGTATATCACGCATCAGAATTCAGATTATTTTAATCTAATTTTCCTTTATTTATTTATTTATCTTACTCGCATTGCTTCACACCGATTCCTTTGTCTTTCATGCATAGTAATCATTAGTATATCACGCATCAAAATTCAGATTATTCAATGATATTTTTAAAGTTCAGACTATTTAAAATAACATACGTCAAAATTCAGATAATTTAAATCTAATTTAATAAATAAAAGAAAAAAAAGGGGAGAAAACTCAACTGATGAAAAGCAAAGGGGTTCCGGTAAATATTTCCTCTTGGTATGAAACTCTCGTCTTTTTCAAGGATGTAATTCTTGGTCTTCGTTGCTTTTCGGATGGCTACCCGTGCCTGCCTCAATCCTTCCTCTATCTTCTTCATTCTGCTGCTCCTTTCTTCCTTCTGTTCCATCCAACAAAAATCAATTTATAAAATTATAATTAAAAATGTGAAAAATCAATGTCATCGATCAACATAATAATAATAATAATAATAATAATAATAATAATAATAATAATAATAATAATAATAAACAGTGATCAATTAGGTGGACAATTTGAAAGTAAGTAGGATTCCCAGGGAGACGTACGACCCTGTTGTTTTGTTAGGTCAGATATAACTCTCCCAACTTATTTTAACTTATCCAAACCTAACGCAATTTTCCAAAAAAACATCATAACTTATCATAATTTATCCGTCTAAATCTGAAAATAAACTAACCAAAAAATAGGATCGTAGTCTTATATAAAGAGAGTACGTATTACTTACCTTGCAGTAAGGGTCTAATAATTAGGACAAAATAAATAATGATAATAAACTTAATAACAAAATATAATAATAAGGAAATTGAAAAACCCAATAACATAATTATATTGTTGAAAACTTGAAATCAAAAACGATATGGGAGCTAGGTGAGACAATCTCACCATAAAAACATAGACTATTGTTTGAGTCCATCAAATAGATATTCATCTTGTAAGCAGGCCTCACACAAATTAAGGCTCTGTTCTTTAGATTAGTAAATTTAATTTAATTTACTTCGATATTATTTTACCGTACCCAACTTTTTAAAACGCTCAAACCAAAGTCAAAATTTTAATAAAAAACAAATTGAAATAATATTATTTTAATCATTAACTCAATCCACTTTTTCTTATCTTTTTCATTGATTTTCCTCAAAACATTCAAATTTTATTAATAAAATATTTCCTCCCCACGACCAACTTAGCGAACTCAAACCACCCCCAACCTTTCCTTTCTTTTCCTCTCCTTATCTTATCAAAACCTAAAGGCCTGTTTGTTTTGGGGTTATAGGAGGGGAAGGGAGGGGAAATGAGGGGAAAAGAGATAAATAACCTCTCATACCCTTGTTTGGATAAATAAATAGGAGGGGAGGGGAGGGAACCGTTTACCTCCATTCCCCTCCATTAACCCCCTTTTCATTGACCCCCAATATGAGGGTTAACGGAGGGGAAGGGAACTCATCATAATTTTTAAAAAAGAAAATAATTTTATTAATATAATAAACTACTTGATTTTTCTCCTCTTCCCCTCCTTCCCTCCCTTTTCTAATCCAAACACAACAATTAACCTTTTTTACCCCTCATTCCCCTCCACTTATAATCCAAACAAGATAGAAATAAATCCTCTCCTCTTCCCTCCCCTCCCCTACCCTACCCTCCCCTCCCCTCCCCCTCTAATAACCAAACAGAGTGTAACTCAACGCAACCACTCTAAAAAAAATGACCAGAACATCAGCACGTTTGTGATCATAAAAGTTAAGAACAGTAAAAGAGGGAGGTTACCACAGGTAAAGCAGAAATAGAGTCGTCGTTATGATGATCATGGATACGATGGCGAGGTTGACGAATCGAGGATTGAGGTGGTGGGGAGGAATTAGGAGAAGTATTGGTATTGGAAGAGAATGTCAAGTTATGGTGATCATGGTGATGGTGAATAAAGGAAAAATTGAATTGGTTTTGGTTGAAGATAGGTGTATAGTAGAATAAGAATAGGGTTAGGATGACAACTAGAGATAGTAGTATGAAGCCTCCTGTTGTTGTGGTTGTGCTACGAGTAGCCATGCTAATGAATCACACTACGTTAACAAGTATAGATATATATATATATATATATATATATATATATATATATATATATATATGGGGGTGGGTGTTGATCTTTGAAGACTTTTATATGGACAAGGAAAGGTGTTGGTATTATATATAGTTGAAAATTGTTGGGTATGAAGTCGGTTATATACTTATATATCATGGTTTATTTATGATGTGCAACTCAATTAATTTAATTACTTTATTATTTCTCATCTTTTACACTTAGGATGATTGTTTTATACGGTTGGTTGCGGTGCAATGTGGTGGAAATTTAAAAGTTATGCCGGGTTGGAGAAAGTTGCGATGGAATGTGGAAGGTTGTGGTGGATTATGGAAATTTTTTTATTGAAAAAAGTGAGCTAACCTGTTCTTTGGATTGGTTAAAATCGGGTTTGGATGGATAAAATTAGATTAGTTTGGATAAGTTATGATACTTTTTTGAGAAATTGTGTTTTTAGAAAGAATGTTTTTTTGGGGAATTGTGTAAAGTTTGGATGGATAGGTTTGGTTTGGATTGGATAGTTGAACCAATCCAAAGAACATTGTGGTGGAATATGGAAAGTTGTGGTGAGTTGTGGAACCGTAACCAACCAGTCGCGTAAAAGAACGAGACTACATGTGATTATATTTAATTTTTTGATAAGAAACTGAAGCAATCACCTCTTGTTCGAGTGTCAAGGAGATCCACCTTTTATCCCTGCCGTCTAGGATTCATATCCTGGGTGGGATTCCTTTATCTATTTGGAAAATGCATGTGGGTAGGAGTGAAGTCCGACTTTGGACCATTGACATCCCCGTTCCCCGTTCACTACAGACTTGTTCGATTATACCTTCAGATAGGGACCCAATAGACTAGACCACTTACCTTTATAAAAAAAAAAAAAATTAATGTTGACCAACTAACTCAACGTTTAGGTTATAGAATCAATTGGAAGGATGAATGTCAAGTCTATAAGACCTCTAATTATACAGAATATATATATTAAGGGATTGTTTGGTTTCCAAACCTTCTCTCCAAAGTTAGTGAAATTTTTAAGTGGATAAAATTTTTCATGTTTAGTTGTGATGAATAAATGAAAAAGTTTTAGTGTAGGATTCATTATTTATTTAACTTTCAAGCTCAATGAATATTTTTCCAAAGGACCCTAAGGAAAGTCTTTTACGGGAAAGTTTTTTTAAAAAAGCTTTTTAAATTTTTAAGAAACTACCAAATGCATTATAAATACGTTGGTCACGCGGCATGTGTGAATGTATATGGTGTTGTGTTATACACGTGTAAAATACAAGCTTGAGTATATATGTCAACATTTTTATAAGCAGTTTCAATGGGCATTCATCAATATAATATTAGGGAGCTTTTGGTAGGAATTTCGGGAAAATTTTTCTATGGGAAATTTTCCATGGGAAAGATTTCCCTGAGAAAAATTTCCCTTAGCCCCCCCAAAGGAAAATTTTCCCTAGAAAAATGAAAAAAGTGGTGGGCCCACGTGGAATTTTTCGTACGGTCAACCCACACCCAAACATGGGGAAAATAAGTCAACCCGGAAAAATTGATCATTTCCCCGGGGCTATTGACCAACCAAACGCACCCTTAGTTCAAATATAGAACATAATCTGGAGGGATTTCAGTGCATTCTGCTGGAAGTCCTGATTTACTTCTATTTGCCACCCCAGAAGAGAAACATCTTCCTAATTAGTAATAATTTTTATTTTTAATTATTTGTTATTTAACATTTGTAATGTAATTTTTATCAAGTTTATGTTGTATTCTTCATTTTCCATTATTAATTTTTAGTAATTTTATAAATTTTCTCTTATCTTGATATCTTCTCATACTCTTAAAATGTCAAACTAGTAGGATAGATGGAGTATACATTATGTGAGTGATATGTTTTACTCAAAAAATTAATTAGGGAGATCTAAACTCCGTTCTTTTCTGCGGTGGGTAAAGTGTGGTATGGTACAGTGCGATAAATTATAGTAAAATTTGTATAAGAATGAGTGGTATGGTGAGGAGAGAGAAAAATGAAAAGTAGTGAGAAAAGTGAGGAGAAAAAAAGTGAAAAGTATTGAGAAAAAATGAGGAGAGAGAAAATTATGGTTGTTGTGATATTGTGTAGTATGATATGATAATATGTGATGATTTATAATTGGAGTGATAAGTTATGGTAGATTTGGTATGGTGCTATACAAAAAAGCTGGGCCTTAATGATGATATTTTCTATGAATTATCATAAAAATAAGTTCCAGTAAACGAATTCTATATTAATGAATGAAAATTATATACCGGAAGAAGGGACTCACTAAATCGGGATCACAAGTCTCTCCTTTTTACTTAAAAAACTTTTTTCAAGGAAAATAAATAATATGAAAAAATCAAAATTAAAAGAAATATAGGTTTATTAAAAATATGACAAAATCAAAGATAGTAATTTAATTATATATATTGAAAATTAATGGTAAAAATATTTACAATTAACTATAAATAATATGGAAAAAGGGTAGTAGCAAAAAACAGTGAAGCCCAAGTTATTGGGCCGCTAAGATGAACTTCAGCCCAAGTATCCAATTCTTGTTCTAATCCCAAGATGATGAGGAATTTATGACTTGCTGATTTCCAATCTACACCCTCGCTTAGCATGTAGCGTCTTGATCAAGTCAAAATTCTAATTATATAAATATCAGTGTTCAGTAAGTTAGTGTTTGAGGAGCGTTCAGTGTTTTAAGGAGCGTTTTGTGAAAGGCTAATAAGGTTAACGTTTAGTGTTTGGAGTAGCGTTTCATATTTTTCGGTCAAAAAGTACCCATTGAAAATTTTATTTTTGGAAATTATTGATATCCTTTTATGTCAATTCACATTAATTTGTTAATTCAACCGTTATATTTACCGAACACAATTCTCATTTGAACAGTCATCCGCTATCCACTACTTAAACCGCTATCCGCTACATAAATCTCTATATGCTATCTAAAACACTAATTTTTCCGAACAGGGCCATTGTATATTTGACTGTTACAGTTTCAATGTTACTTTTTGATTGATAATGTTTTGTATAATATTATATTAACAATAGCAATATTATACTTTTATGATAGTATTTTTCATTACGAATCTAATGTCAATATTCTTATGTAACAAGTCATTGTATATATTCAGAAATGTACGTTTAAATTTTTTTATATTTAACTGTATAATTTTTAAAAATGACAATTAATACGAAGCAAAGAAAATAGTGCTGATTGCATACTCTTTTTCCATGCGAATCTTAAGGAGCAACATTGCCTAAGTGGAGTCTCTGTAGTATTAGCCCACATAAGAAATAGTAACCCAAACTTATGTTGGGCCTCACATTCGTTGCACTTTAAGTGGAGTCTATGTAGTATTAGCCCAAATAAGAAATAGTAACCCAAATAAGAATTGTAAATAGTAACCCAAATAAGCTAATGGGCTGGAAAGCCTCCGGGCCCCGCAGAGAAATAACCTTTGCGGGAAGGGTTATGACCATTAAGGATGACCTAAAATGTAAATTGATCATGAATGATATGAGCATTATGAAATCCTAATTTATGTGAAAGAATGCGACTCAACATTGATGATGTGGCATGCCAACTTACACCAGATGGTGTATACATGGGCCAGGCCAGTGGTCCACTAGGCCTACTGCCTGGGGAAATGGGCTAGAGAGAAGGTAAGGTCGTCTGGCCTTACCGAATTTCTACCCCATTTCCCTCTCGATTGGTTCCTTGGTGTTGGTCTTAGGAAATGCATCGGTTTAGCTTGTCAAACAAAAGAGAAAGTCATGAAAGTGAGTTTTGCAAATTAAGATAGAAAGGAGTCGCCAGTTAATTTAAAGAATCAATGAGTCAATGAAAGAATAATAAAAACTCCGGCCTACGAACCAAAAAATGAGGTAGGCAAGATGGTTTTGAGGGCTCCTTTGGGTTTTTTTGTTGTGCTTGAGCTCAATTTGTAGAGTTGGAGGAAAACTCAATGACTTTTGATTGAGAAAAATCGGTTTGTATATTCAAATTATCTCAAAGATTGGATCATTTAATTTCAATAATAATAATAATAAAAAAAAGAGTGAACACAAATTAGAGCTGACACAATTTTGTCCGACTCGGAAAAAATCGAGTTTGGACATAGGTTTTTCGTCCAATTTTGATATTGACTGAATTGATCAAATATTCGGACATAAAATCTCTCTCTTTTTTATTGTCCGAATCCAATTTTAACTTCGTCCGAATTGTCCAATCCGGTTCGATCCGAAATAGAATCGGGTCCAAACATAAATTTCTCATCCAAATATTAACATTGTCCAAATTTACCCTACTCAAACTTACCGAGACTCGAATTTTTGCGGGCGCCACCACAAATTATACAAAGGAACAAGTTAGAGAAAAGTGGAAGAAGTAGAATATTGAAAGTAGTGTCCTATCAAGAATGGTAACCAGTTACCAGTACCCATAATTTATTGCTCACCTAACCATAATCTCCCGGCACATTTCCCCTCCCACAATCAATCCATACTCAAAATCCTGACTTCCCTCTTCAACTTAACCACCCACGTACTTGACATTCAATGCCATTGCCACACACAAAAACAACCCCAACAAACCCATAAATCCTTCTGCACTGCACACACAATTTAGCAGATTGACAGTGGAGGAGAGAGACAACCCCATAAACTCTCTCCCTCCATTTTTGCTGCCCAATGAGCTCCGCAACTGTCAGAAGAAAACACGACAGAATGGAAAATGGCAGCTTCGATTCTCACGAAACCCACAACAGCAAGTTCAGCAATGGCGGAAAATCCAAGAAGAAGTATAGGCTTTTGAGCTACGATGAGCTGCCGAGTTATATGAAGGATAATGAATTCATTCGCAAATATTACAGAGCAGAGTGGCCTCTTAAACAAGCTCTCTTTAGCTTGTTTCAGTGTCACAACGAAACTCTCAATATCTGGACGTATGTTCATCAGATTCTCGTTACTCAATTTGGGAATTTCTGGGTTTGATTGGGTTTGGTTTTGTTGGGATTGATTGTGACTCTTAAACAAGCTCTCATTAGCTTGTTTGTGTCACAACGAAACTCTCAACATCTGGACGTATGTTCATCAGTTTCTCGCTACTCAATTTGGGAATTTTTCTGGGTTTAATTGGGTTTAGTTTTGATGGGATTGATTGTGAATTTGATCGATTGCAGGCATTTGCTAGGGTTTGCTCTATTCGTGGCTTTGACTGTGGTGAATGCTGCTCATGTTTCTCAAGCAGTTGATCTCTTTGGATTTTTAAGGTACTTTCAATCTTTCTATTCGATCGATTTCCCCTGTTTCGCTTTATCAATTTTTGAGTGCATTGATTGGTTTATGTTGATTTCTGTTAGAACCTCCTGACCTAATTCGAGAAATTATGAAGCTCATGCAGTCCAGGAAATAGTGTTGATTAGATTAGGTTTTGTTTTGTCTTGATTTCAGTCACTCAAATGGCAATTCTATGCTTCAAATTTTGGAGTAGAAATATTGGGTTTGCATACCTTCCTGTAGCGCTGGTAAAAATTCGGGTCCGGGTAAATTCGGGTCGGATAAATTCAAAATTCGGATGAGAAATTCATGTCCAAACCCGATTTTATTTCGGGTCGGAACGGGTCGGACATTTCAAACAAAGCTAAATTTGTATCGGAATGGGGTTCAGACAATAAAAAAGGCGAAATTTTATGTACGAATATTCGTTCAATTCAGTCGGTAATCAAAGTTCGGGCAAAAAATCTATGTCCAGACCCGGTTTTTTCCGGGTTGGAAAATTCGGGTATTTTGGGTTGGACAAAATTTTGCTAGCTCTACTTGGTGGCTTTTCTGTTTTGTTCAACGACTACGTTTTTTCTAGTAGATGTCACAGTATCATTTAGGAAGCGTTTGGTGAGCCCCCCCAAGAGATATTTTCCCTAGAAAAATGTAGGAAATGGTGAGTCTACCGTAAAATTTTTCTTAAGGTCAACTTACATCTAATCATGGAGAAAATAAGTCAGTCCAGGAATATTGACCATTTTCCTGGAGTTTTTGATCAACCAAACGCACCCTTAGCAGTTGGGACAAACTTACAAAAAAATAGGTAAATGGAATTACTTTGTATACACCTACCTCAAGGGGAAGATGAGGATTTCATTTTCAAGCAGAGACTACAATGTTGATTGATGTGGGTTTGTTTGGTACATCTTCTCAACTACTTGCATGTTTTAATATTAATTGTTGATGTTAAGTGGGTAGATCATCTTGAACATTGCATGATCAAAAGTGCTATTTGTCTCAACTTGAGACTATTCAAATAAAGGTGGCCCAGCTTTTTTATGCTACTTAATAGTCTAGAGCAATCAAGCCTATCATGCAACTCATCTTTACAGGATATTTTGTTAGCTATACAGATCAGTAAGTGGTATGTGTCATCATATAATTGTGTCAAACCAAACATAATCTTTTTGAATGGCAAAGTGTAGTTAAGAAGATGGCACCAACAGAATTTGAATGATGGTATCCTACTATCCTATGTTACTTGTACTCGGGTATGGGTGTCTGATATGGACACAAATACAAGTGTCAGACTCGGCTAATTTTAAGAAAATTTGCATCTTTTCATTGTAATTTGAAGTGTCGTGCATCATACGTTTGTCTGGGTGTGAAGAGTCCAACACAGGTACATCAATGAAAAGGAAGAGTCGGAGTAACGTAGATGGTATCATATGTTAATCCTGCAAAACAGTTCCCCTGCAGTTTGAAACCTTTGGCGAACATTTTCAATTCGTTATCTTTAGTTATCATTTGGCACTTCAACTGTTGGATTTTTTTTTCCGCCTTTGAATGATCAAGTACTCCCAATTCAATTACAGGACTTCTCCATGGAGAAATGCTTCTCATGACTCCAGCAAACTCTTCATGGTAAGCGAACTTTCTCATTTCTGTATTCATGTACTTGTTTTTGACAAGTAGTTGGTGAACGGTGATGTGTGACATTCATTGTGTGGGGCCGTAGAAACCGCTTGTTTACATTCATTTGTTAGGGTAGAGCATTTACATGTGAGTCTGTTACATGAAACACCAGGTCATGTGCAGGATTTCGGGGTTACTTTTTGATTTGCTTTATGGTGTGTTTGGGGGAAAAACTTTCCCGGGAAAGACTTTCCCTAGGCTCCCCTAGGGAAAATGGTTACTGAGTTTGAGAGTAAAATAATGGGTGTCACACCAAAACTTTCCCATTCATTTGCCGCAACCAAACATGGGAAAACTTGACTAACTTTCCCAGAAATGTCTTGGAGCCAAACACTCCCTTAGTTGTATATGCCTAATTACATCCTTAATTCTGCCAAGTGTCACCTAAGGAAGATGTTTAGTTCATATTTTGAATGGCTACATACAGTATGAGGATGTGACAGAGCTGATTAGTCTAAACAACTCAAGCCATCCAGAAGGTGTTGGAGCTGTTTTCACAGGAGGCGGAGCAGCAAGATGGCCATTCTATGTCTACTTAACCGGCTCGATGTTCTGTCTGCTATCAAGCAGCATTTGCCACCTTTTTTGCTGCCATTCACACGACCTGAACGTGTGGCTTCTACGAATGGACTACACGGGCATAGCAGTGATGATCATAACATCGTTCTTCCCAGCAATCTACTACATCTTCCAATGCCAACCAGTGTGGCAGATAGTGTATCTGACAGGTATATCCCTGTTCGGGGCATTCACCATAGTAACACTCTTCTCCCCAACCCTATCATCCGGTAAATTTCGACCCTTCAGAGCTATACTTTTCATGTCAATGGGTCTGTTTGGGGTGGTTCCCGCTGTACACGCATCCGTCCTCAACTGGTCCAACCCGAGACGCAACTTGACCTTGGCTTATGAATCTGCGATGGCTCTTTCGTACCTTATTGGAGCTGGGTTCTACGTCACTCGCGTCCCTGAGAGGTTCAAGCCTGGCTTGTTCGATCTCGTCGGACAAAGCCATCAGATTTTCCATGTGTTTGTCGTGCTCGGGGCGTTGGCTCACTATGGTGCTGCCCTTGTTTTTATGGAGTATAGGGACAAAGTTGGGTGTTGAATGAATAATCTCATTCAGAATATGTAGATGTCAAATACAATCATATCATTTTATTAGTTGCTATCTGTATGCCTCTTATCAGTTTCAGAAATTTACTGACAAATTATGTCTGTCAATGGGGTCAGGTATGTGTAATTCAACCAGTGATTGAGTAGTACTCATTGTACCATTGTATTTCATGGGACTGATACTTAGTTCATTGTTTCATCAGATCCTTCCTGCTGGTACTGGATGTAATCATTGTTGAGATTATTTCTAGAGTTAAAGAGGATTATATGGCATGAGGAATCATGTAATACAAGTACGGGGATCATATATAAGCTAATCACAAGCAACATGATCACCATGGACCAAAACGGATCTGGCACGGGTCGTGCCAGTGTCTAGAGAGGGAGAAAATGAGCAATAGGCTCAACACGGACCGTGGCGTGAGTGTCATGGACCATGTTGACCCTGCCATGGGTCGTATCAACCTTGACACGGTTCGTGACAGCGTCCAGATGCTCATTTAATGTCCAACGACTACATAATCCGAATGTTTAATATACAATCTAAATTTAGCACATGTTATTTGACTCCAACAGTTATATAATCTTTATTACAGCATGTAGTCAATGGACTTAGTCAAGGTCAAGATAAGGATCTAATTAAGTCATTGGCCATCTCTTAAGGGAGAGGAGGATAACTCTTATAAATAGAAGTCATTTGCTAGCGATTTAGAATATTATACACTACATCTAATCACAACCTCTCACTCTTGTGTAGACTGCAACCATACTTGAGTGAATTGAGGCAGAAACAAACGTATCTTAAGTGTTTTAAGTCGTTAAGTTTTATCTCTCTGAACACTTACACTGTAGTAAATAATTCTTGAGAAAAATAAGTTCATCGATAACTATTAGCAATATCCAAATAAGACAACTATTTGGTTGTCAAGTCAAGAAAATAATCCAGGGAAAATCTAGTTGTCATTCACCAATGTGGACCTGAGTCAGTTTCAATGTGGACAGAAGACTGGAGAAGTAAGAATGCCGGCAGCACGTGGAAATGAGAGGCATCTTCCAATGTTGGTGGATACATTGTACATTCCGTAGGGCACTTCATCAACGCCCTTGTTTTTCTATGTTCCGGCAAGTAGGGCTGTCAAAAATTCGAGTTAGGACGAATCCAACATCGGATGAAAACTTGATGTCCGATACCCTGTTTTTTGAGCATTTTCCGGTCGATTCGCCTGACAAACCGACAAGCATGGTCGGGACAAGGGGGTTCGGACAATAGAAAATTGGAAACTATTGTGTTTGAATTTTCGGTCAAATCGGTCAATATAAAAATTCGAACAAAAGTTCTATGACCATACCCACTTTTTTTCGGGTCGGACTGAACTAGGTTTTCAGGTCGGACAGTTTTTTGAGGGCCCTAATGGCAAGGCAACATCATATTATAGGAGTACATGGAATAAATTTCAAAGTAATTAATTGGTATCACATATGTATTGACTTTGTGAAGTAGGCCATTCAATTGACGAGCATAACATGCCAGTGAATTGTTATGACTCATATTACTACTACCTCAGTCCTATGTGATAACTCACTTTGAAAAAAGCACAAAAATCAAACAAATATAGTTACCTGTTCTTTAATACGATGGAGTGCGATGATGGGCGGTAAAAATTGGAAAAGTGTGGTGAAGTGTGATAAATTACTGTATGATTGAAGTTGTGGTAGGTGGGGTAGGTGAGCCGAGAGAATATAAAAAGTAGAGTATAAATGTGAAGAGATATATTAGTAATGATTGTGGTGTAGTATGGTGTGATGAGGTGTGGTAGAAATTAAAGAGTGCGTAAAAGAACAGAGCCTAAACCCCATTGTTTCTTCTTTTTTTTTTAGACCAAACCCCATAGTTAATCATATAGTTGGCAAAATTTTGTCTGGCCCGGAATCAGTGGCGGACCTGGGGCCTCGCCGACGGTGGCCACGACCACCGTTAATCCAAAAAAAATTGAAAAAAATAAGTATAATTTGGAATAAAAATTATGGATTTTATGTTTATTATATAAAATAATAGTGTATTGGACACCCTTAATCATAAGATCAAGATCCGCCACTGCCCGGAATACCCGAATTGTCCGATTGGAAAAAACCTGGTCTGAAAACTCCAATTTTGATATTGATCGAATTGACAGAATATTCAGACATAAAATTTCTTTTTTTCTATTGTCCAAATTATTCAACCCGATCCAACTCGAAATAGAACTGGATTCAAATACAAATCTTCATCCAAATTTTGACATTTATCAAATTTGTCCGACTCAAATTTAGCCGAATTGAATTTTTACCCGCTCTAGTTAATCAATGATTTAGCAAAGAGAGTGGGCTTTATGTCAGTGAATCATAGCAAATCAGAGCCCACCATGTAGACTTGAGTTTGCTATACTTTACTGCTCTCCCCCATTCCAACGGTCAACATTTTCCAACTTGACTTGCAATATTTTTTCGTCAACCAATTGGAAAGGATTAATCAACGAATAGTCTAAACCTCCCACCATTTTTCTTTCCAGCTCTTTTCCCTTCAATCTCTCTCTCTCTCTCTCTCTCTCTCTCTCTCTCTCTCTCTCTGCTATTTTCTATTGTTTCCCTCTTTCTCTCTTCACTTTCAGCCGCCCCTTTCCAGGTTTGTTCCTTTAACTATTGCTTGTTTTGCTTTGTTAGTTTAGTTGGAGCGAGTTTTATCTGATTGCGATGCACTAAGTAGATTTCTTAGCTTTCTAGTAAGTAGATTTCTCTTAATTCTTGATTCTGGGTTGTGGGTTTGTCTCTATTCTTGATTTGGAACATTTAACTGTTGGAATTTGGAGCTCCTCTTGTTAAATTTGTCATCTATATGATTGTATTGTTAATGTTCAGCCCTTTTTCTCATCTGGGTTCTTCTCATGATTGAAGTAGACTCATTTCAGTCATTTGGTAAGTATATCCTGTGGAATTTTGGTGATGGGATTGTTAGGAACTTCAAATGTGGAATCTCCCAAATGAGAATTCTCAGGAACTTGGTTATCAATTTTGGTTTGTGGGTTTGTCTCAATTCTTGATTTGGAACATTTAACTGTTGGAATATGTAGCTCCTCTTGTCAAATTTGTCATCTATATGATTGTATTGTTAATGTTCAGCCCCTTTTCTCATCTGGGTTCTTCTCATGATTGAAGTAGACTCATTTGGTAAGTATATCCTGTGGAATTTGTCAAATTTGGAATTTCCCAAATGAGTATATCTCAAGAACTTTTGAGCTTGATAGACTTCTGTCTTGGTAATCAATTTTGGTTTCTGGGTGTTGGTTAGAAGTATGTTTTAGGGTTATGTATTGCATATTTGCATCTAATCTTGTATTTTTCATTTCTTAATAATCCCTTAGTTGGATGATTAAGACTAATGAAGCTTATCTTTGGGCCGAATCGCACATGCTCGTTGCAGTAGTTAATTTTCTCATTATTGAGTTGGGCTGTCAATGTCTGGGGATAATGAGGCATTGTTGGTGGGTGTTTTACTGGAATAAGTTTGATATTTGGATGAATGTGCAGCCCTTTTCGCCCTTTTTTGTTTTACATCTTTGGCAAGTCGGTTAGTTATTGACTATGATTCTATCCATCTGAAAGGCTAATACAGCATATTATATTCACTTGGATCTTCTTTTTTTATGGAATCACTCATTACTAATTGTGGGTAGTCATGAATCTTGATTTTGGTTAGATTACTTACTTACTCATTTCTTATTGCTACAGCAGTCGGATTCGTTTATCTTCATTCAACAACTTTAAGAGTGTTTATATGTCACAAGCTGCAGACTTTTGAACTCTTCGGAGAAACAAATTCTAGTCATATTCACTACTTAGTGGATGTGTCTGAGGATTTGTATGTTTGATTTGAGCATGAATATGCGGGTCTGGATTTATTATCTGGGAATCACAGAAGATTTTTAGTGAAATCTGTGTAAACCGGTAGGCAGTACCTCCCGCGTTTCTGAGAATGAGAGTGTGAGATACGGGAGATTGTGATTAGCATTGATCATCAGGATGGCTAGCCATGTTACTTCAGTTACAAGTTTGGTACTCACATTGAGCATATTGCTATGTATGCAATGGCTGGGGGCGTTTGCGATTGATAGTGGAAGGAAGCTTCTGCAGGAAGGCGTCGAAAGAGATGCCTCATTTTCTACAAAGGCAAAGGTTGCAGCCATGGCAGTGCCTGGCATACTTATTGTGGGTTGTCTTTTTATCTGCCGTTGTCTTCAACCTAAGAAGAAAGAGAGCCCCACTCCTGCTTATCAGAACGAATTTCCTTCAAGTAAGTGATTTCTTCTGTTCTTGAATGAGGGGTAACCATAGTTACCAGGAACGCTTCCCGGGTCGCTAATTTTTACACAAATTTTTTCTAGTTTTGACTTCGGAACGCTTGTTCCCGGAACACAAGTCGCAGACATATGTATTGTTCCTGGTAACTATGGGGGTACCTGTCACACACTTTCTAACTCCCATGATGATGCTCTAGAAATGGACCCTAATAATCTGACATTCATGATTTCTGTTTTGTATATTGTTGTGCATAAACAAGACACTTTTGAAGTCCTATATGTTCTGTGACTGATGAACAATTTTTTTCGCAGTGGATTCATCTTCTTCGTTTGAGGCACATCCTAATATGGAAAAGGTGGCAGCTAGTCCATGGAGACATGCACCTCCGAGCCCATCTCCATCACGACTCCCCCCGCAGAGTCCATCTCATGCACGACATCCGCCACCAAGTCCCTCTCATTCCCGGCACCCCCCACCCAGTCCATCTCGTTATGCAATGTCTCCAAGGCTCGATAGATTTGGTTCCGTGCAGCTTAATTTTAGTCACATTGCCAAAGCTACTCATAATTTCTCCTCGTCCTTCAAGATTGGTGAAGGTGGTTTTGGGACGGTGTATAAGGCCCAGCTAACAACTGGACAGTGGATTGCTGTCAAGCGTGCAAAAAGGGTATGTAGTTAGATCGAACTGCAAACTTTTTGCATTCATGTGCACCTTCATGTTTCAGTTTCTGCGTGCCATTCGAAACATCTGTCACTCCTTGAACTCGTATAAGAAAAAAGTGTAAATTCTCTGTGGATCATTAGGGGTAGAACCAAAAGTTTGGCATTGACCTTTGTAAAGGACCTTCAAACAGGAAGTCTTTGGTCTCAAAAGGTCTTGCAAGTGCTCTTTGCTCCTCTTGGACATCTAAACCAGTTATGTTTTCACATAGCTTGAATGGGATGGATATTGACCTCTCTCACCAAGAGATCAAAATATTCCATATATATTTGAGAAAACTGATCCTTTTGTCTTCCACATCTGGTTTGCATATGCCATTAGTCTATTATCTGCATATCATTTTTCTTGTTCTTTCTATGGTATTTTCACTTTCCATTTCAAACGACAAGAAATTTTGCGCATGGAGGTGGTTTACAAGGTCTATTTTGTAGGAGGTTGCTCAGTTAACTCTTTGTTTGTCAATCCTGTTTGATGATTTATTAAAGCACCACTCATTTGGTAGAGTAGAAGGGCCTTTGTTTGTCTTCATTGAAAGTTATAGGGTTTGTTACTTTGTTTAGACTTTTTGTGGGTTGCAGTTGTAGATGATTCTTTGCTATAGCTTTCCTATCCCCCCACTTTCTTGTCTATCAACAACAACAATCCCCAATGTAGTCACACTAGCGTGAGGTCTAGGAGATCCAGATGTAGGCAGCCTTCCCCCATACACGGGAGTTCATGAGGAGGTTGAATCTAGCAGGCCCAAAATACCCTTTGAAATCCGAAAACAAAACCATTACAAGAACTGTAATACCTCGGTACGTGGTTAAAGTTTAGTTTAAAGGGATTGAAATGACTAAGGTGCGCCTTCCTTTTAGGCATCCGTTGAGAACTCCCCAGTTAAGTGTGCTTGGCTGGGAGTAGTCTTCGGATGGGTGACTTCCTGGCTAGTTTTCTCAGGCACTGTGTGAGGACGAAACACGATAAAAGACTTGTGGTGATTTGTGGGGTCAATTGTCTACCCTTGACAGGAGTTAAACAGTAATGTCCGCAACCCGGGAGGGCCTGGGGTGTTACATATGGCATCAGAGCCAACCCGCGACTGTAAGTACATGGTCAAAGTGTGGCTTAATGATATTGAAATGACTACTTATACCACCACGGTACACCTTCATTTTAGGAAGTTTGTGAAGAACTCCCTAGTTAACGATATTGAAATGACTACTTCAGTTTAATTACTTTGTTA
The DNA here is from genome assembly GCA_029582165.1 of Portulaca oleracea. Classification (NCBI taxonomy): domain Eukaryota; kingdom Viridiplantae; phylum Streptophyta; class Magnoliopsida; order Caryophyllales; family Portulacaceae; genus Portulaca; species Portulaca oleracea. The sequence goes on from CM055893.1 coordinate 755,684, forward strand.
GCATCTTAATGTATGTGCCCTTTTGTTCAACTATCGACTACGAGAAGCATTTCTGCTCTACACTTGCCTCTTTTATCCCTAAAATGACATTAGACTAAATTTGAATGGATGATTTCTACTTCCTTTCAGGAACAATTTGACTCTGACGAATTCACCAGAGAGGTTGAGATTTTATCCAAAATCGAGCATCGTAATCTAGTGAGACTGCTAGGATACGTCGACAAAGGGAATGAGCGGCTTATTGTCACAGAGTATGTTTCAAATGGCACTCTGAGGGAACATCTCGATGGTAAGACTTATTTTATGAAAAGGAAAAGACATTTCTCATCCAGCTGCAGACATAGCTAATGCTTTCGTCTGTCGAACTTCACAGGTGTCAAGGACCGAATCCTGGATTTTAATCAGCGGCTTGAGATTGCCATAGATGTCGCTCACGGCTTGACGTATCTTCATCTATATGCAGGTAAAGGAAACCTCTTTACGCGTCTTCAGATGGTCTCATTATATGTAATCAACAACTTTCAGCACATTTCAGCACATCTAGTGTTCATTATTTCTGACGGGTTGTTAAAATGTTAGAGAAACAAATCATTCATCGAGATGTGAAGTCATCCAACATTCTTCTGACGGAGAACTTCAGGGCGAAAGTGGCTGACTTTGGTTTCGCAAGAGTCGGTCCAGTCGACACTGAAAACACACACATTTCTACCAAAGTGAAAGGCACAGTCGGCTACCTTGATCCAGAGTACATGAAGACATACCAACTCACCCCCAAAAGTGATGTCTACTCTTTCGGAATTTTGCTCCTGGAAATTCTAACTGGTCGCCGCCCTGTGGAACCCAAAAGGGCTATCGAAGAGCGAGTAACGCTGAGATGGGTAAGCTTGTTATCCTCTGCTTATTATCATAGTAAAATCTTGATCCTGATCTATGATCCTACGATTTTATGATCCAAAATGCTCGATGTGATTCTACTATCTACATTCCGATCCACGACCCTCTATGGGTAACTTCCGACCCTAACTTCCAAACCTAAACCCTAAACCTTGAACCTTGAACCTAAAGCCTAAAGCCTAAATCCTGAACCTGGAACCTTGAACCTAAACCCTAACCCTAAACCCTAAACCCTGAACCCTAGATATTCTACGATTTTATGATCCAAAATCCTTGATGCAATTCTACTATCTACATTCCGACCCACGATCCTACATGGGTTAATTCCGACCCTAACTTCCGATCCTAAACCCTGAACCCTAGATATTCAACGATTTTATGATCCAAAATCCTCGATGCAATTCTGCTATCTACATTCCGACCCACGAACCTACATGGGTTAATTCCGAACCTAACTTCCGAACCTAAACCCTGAACCCTAAACCCTAAACCCTGAACCCTAGATATTCAACGATTTTATGATCCAAAATCCTCGATGCAATTCTACTATCTACATTCCGACCCACGATCCTACATGGGTTAGTTCCGACCCTAACTTCCAAACCTAAACCCTGAACCCTAAACCCTAACCCTAAACCCTGAACCCTAGATATCCAACGATTTTATGATCCAAAATCCTCGATGCAATTCTACTATCTACATTCCGACCCACGATCCTACATGGGTTAATTCCGATCCTAACTTTCGAACCTAAACCCTGAACCCTAAACCCTGAACCCCCTGAACCCTAAACCCTAAACCCTGAACCCTAGATATCCCTTGTGATGATAAGTAATTGTTTAAGGGCATTTTGCAGGCATTTTACGGGTACAATGAAGGGGATGTGTTGAGGCTAGTAGATCCACTACTGAACGAATCAATAGATGTCGAGATACTGAAGAAGATGTTCTGTTTGGCATTCCAATGTGCAGCTCCGGTAAGAGCAGATAGGCCCGATATGAAAGCAGTCGGGGAGCAGCTCTGGGCGGTAAGGATGGAACACAAGAGAGGCCGCTCCTTCTGATTACTCGACACTCCTCTGCAGTACTCCCTCATTCTCATGCATACCTCAAAATCAAACCTATTTTCTGTTGGTCTTTTTGCTCTTCTTCCTCAGAACAAAATATTGTTTTGGGATCTTGCTATTCTTCCTTTTTGGGTTCAGACTGTTGAAAACAATTTCTATTCATCAACATGTTTCTGTATATTCTTTGAGTTAAGTTGAAAATTGCTTGTTTTCCTAAATGTTTACCCAACTGTAGATAACTGCTTTTATTAGCTTATTTTTGCTCTCAATTTTGGTATATCTGATATCTCCCTATGCTGCTGATTCCCCCTCCCCATGGATGACATTATGTTATATACATGGTAACTGGTTTTTATTTGCTGGGTAAAAATAATGCTGGAGTATTTCAAGAGTTTAAGGGTGTAATTAAGTTGGAAATTCAGTAATACAAGTATAAGGTTGACCGCTAAGGTCAACTGAATCATTATGGACTGACAAGGGTTGTGTCTTCAAGTTTAGTGACAATACCTGGAACCTAGACGTAATTGACAAGTTCCAGATTCTGGGTGAGGATAGTAGTTTAGGAACCTTACCCTTACCTTTTTGACAGATTCCTGAATTTTAGGTATCTTACCCATGCCCATTTGATTGATTCAGGTTCTGGAACCTACTCATTTGATCGGTTTTGGTCAGGTTTCAGATCTAAAATCACTCACCCCTAATAATATGGAAAGGAAGGTGTAAAACAAGATCGATGTGATGCGCATGTTCGGAGTGTTTGACTTTGACCAGATGAAATGATGGCAACCAAAATTGTATGATAAATTCATGCTAATAGAAACAAAAACATAGTCAATAACATAACAATTTGTTGCATACGTGGCAACAATGCAAAATTTATTTGTAAAAAAAGGGTATTGGATAACAATAATATAAACTTTGGGGGTATTAGCCGATAATAATACGAACAATTTTGTTGGACACTAGTAGTACCAACTATTGACTTATTTTCTAGTAATAGTACAACACTGAGTTAGCAGGTTTTTGACTTAGAAGAAAGATGATATGTCACCTAGTTCTCTGACCCAAAGGCTCCAACAAGTTGAAAAACGTTAACTACCACATTTTTTTGCCAGTAAGCAACATTATCCAATTTAGCAAAACAATAATGTAAAAATAAAACTTTAATTGTTTTTAGCTAAATTGGTCAATGCTGGTTAATTGACGAAAACAAGTGACAATCAACATTTTTTCCACTTGCTCCAGCCTCCAGATCACACAATTAGGCGGCACTTCATCTTTTCGTCGAGTCAAACACTTACCAACTCGGTGGCGTAGTATTAGCGGAAAATAGGTCCATAGTTGGTACTGTTAGTGTCCAACAAAATTGTTGGTATTATTATCGACCAATACCCTCAAAGTTGGTATTATTATTATCCAATAATCCAAAAAAAAAATAGAGAGAGAAAAAAAACATTAAAAAAAAGGTGAGGGAAACCATATGATTCATGTCCAACCCCAATTGTGAAAATTAGACGTCACTATACAACTCTTGAAAGCAACACTGTACTAAAAAAAATATCCACAGGCAGTAGCTTGTGGTGTTCAATTTCAATCTATCCAAAAATCAAGCCCATAAAAAATATTAAAAAAATTCCCAAATAAAAAAAGAAAAACCTAACTTCAATCAAAATCGCCTGTTATTTTAGATCATCAATGTTATCCATTAGGTTATCAATGAGCTCTGCTCAAGTGATACATGTTACACTGTGGTAATTTATAGGTTCCGAGATTGATTCTTAGGAGTAGCAATAGGTGCGTGTATGTATGGTTTCTCCCTTTCACATGGGCTGATGGATTCATTTGACTTTCTCTGAGATAGGGGTTGCCCAGTGGGTAGCCCGACTTACCAATGTAAAAAAAGGTTAAGTAGTATTTTGTCATAATAATCATAATTTAATGACAATTGTATAATATGTTTTATTCGAGTGACATAATTGTCATTTTTACATAGTTTAGTAACAATTTTATCCGAGAACTCATCTTAGGCCACTTGTGGCCCGCGCGGGACTATTGAATTCTAGGTATTGGCCATGGCTAAGTGTCGAGCATAAGAATTAATTTGAGACCCTAACTCGGATTTATAGAGTAGTAAGAATCAAAATTAACTCACGCAGGATCGTAAATTAGAACGTAGATAGCAGAATCACATCGAGAATTTTGGATCATACATCAGGATTGAGCCTTAAATAACTATGATCCTACCGGGGTCCAAACGACACCGTAATATCCGTCGGGATTTTCATTCTATCGCACCAGACTCTTGATTCCAAATACAACTTAGAGATCTTTCCCGCCACGCGTCTCATATCCGGCCGTTGATCAGGATCCACGTGTACGCAATCCAGAGCAAGACGCGTTATCTTCTGGGCCACCTCCACCGGGAACGAATCCTTCAACCTCCGATCCACCCACTTCCTCAGCCTCTCTCCTCCGCCGCCGCCGCCGTCCTCCACCGCGTCCCTGGCGGCGTCCGCGGCGGAGATTCGTACGTACTCCTTCTTCGCCTTATCAAACCTGCAATTCCCCATCAGAATTAATCAACACCAACAACATTTAAACACGACCCAGAACTCAATCAATGGTGTAGTAGTAAACGGCACCTGTATTTGACGGGTTCTTCGCCGGAAAGTAGCTCAAGCAACACCATTCCGAACGCATAGACGTCGGACTTCCTCGTTCCGATCCCGGTGGACTGAAACTCCGGCGACATATAACCCCTCGTTCCATTGAATTTCACACTGTTCGATCTGGGTAGAGTTTGGGAAGATTTCTGGGTTTCTGTCTCCTCCAGTGGCTCGCCGCAGAGCTCCGCCGTGCCAAAGTGCGAGATCTTCGCATTGAACGACGGTTCAGTCACGATTACACTGCTCGATTTGACATGATTATGAACCAATTTGACATCCAATCCTGCGTTATTGTGTATGTAATCGAGCCCATTTGCAACATCACTCGCGACCTGCATCCTCGACATCCAAGAATCGAGCACGGTGAACTCGGAATTCTTCCGGTTATGGAGGAGATCGGATAAGTTTGCGCCGGGGATGAAGTCGTAAACGAGGTAGATATACTCGCCGGAGATGGAAGCTCCGATGAGATTGACGATGGCGATGTGGTGAGATCTGCATATGGAGGATAACTTCTGAAGAACAGTTTCGGGGCTTAGTTGATGCTGCAACTTCCTCTGGAAAATTATCACATCTTTGTTTTGTAAATTACACCGCCATGATCGGGAGGAGGAAGATGAGAAGTTCTTCGCGAGGAAGTTGTTCGTGGCGGTGCGAATCTCGGAGATGTCGTAGAGATGTGGGTTTTCCGGGAGGGAGCTCCGGAGACTACCCAGAGAACACTTGCTTGAAACAGACGATGCAAACGACGACGTCATCACTTTTCCGCCATTGTTGTTGTTGTTGGTGGTGGTGGAGGACTCGAAAGAGGCGGACGACGGTGGTTGTGGGGTGGTTCCACGGTGGCGCCGGGAGGAGGATCTGGGTGATGCAGAGGTGGGTGACTCTGCATCGACCGCCATTTTTGACCTGCACATATGCAAACCCAGAATTGTAAGTCAACTACTACTTGCAATTGTGTTGTTTTTATGATGATTTTGTTGGTTGAATGTGAACGTTGATCTGGGTTTGAATGTGAAATTTGGGGGAAGAATTTATCTGGAGTTGCGGCAGAAGATGATGGTGGAGTTTGCCGGAGAAAAGGAAGTCGACCAGGGTGGAAGTCAAATTAAATAAGTTGGAAAGGGATATTATGAGACAGCAAGTTTGTGCTATGTTGTTATGTGGGGGCTTTGCTTGTGGGGAATTTCCCTTCATGGTTTGGTTGATTTTTTTTATAGCAAGTTACACCTTGTTCTTTTGCGTCTGCGTTGCGTTGTGTTTAGTTGCGGGAAATTGCGTTAAATTGCGGTAGAAATAGTTAATGGTAATTTGTGATAGGTTGCGTTGCGGTTAGTTGCATTAACGCACAAAAGAACGGAAATTCCCCAGAAGCAAAAGAAATTAGATGGGTTAGTTGCGTAAAGAAATTAGATGTCGGTGAGTTTGGGATTTGCCTTTACCCGGGTTTTTTTTTTCCAAAAAGGGTCGAAAGTTCATAAAAATGAATATAAAATAATAAACAATTACTTGTAAAAGATAAAGGTTACAACCAAACAGTTAAATATAAGGTACGTTTTTTTTACGAAGTGGTTGGTTGCAGTGCGTTATGGAACCGCAAACGAACCCATCATAAAAAAAGAACGGGGCCCTAAATAACACATCAGAGACTTTCAAACCCACAACAACCGAAAGAAACCTTCGGTCTATCTAAGATCAATAACTTCAGCTTTTGGTGGGTAATTGAGGACTTGCACGCGGCACGCCTATATCATTGTCAATAATCACAACCATTCGGTCTATCCCAGCATCAATATGATCAAGATTGTCATCTTCCAACATGTCCGCACGCCTAGTCATCCTAACCTTCTGACCATCCTTTTGGTCATGAACAACACTACAAGTTGCATCTCTGACAACCTGTCACTTAAATTTCATCAACATGTTCTGTTTTCTTTTACTCACGACTTTACCCTTCGAACCATAAAGGATGGAATCCTCAAGATCAGCAAGTAATTCACACTCAGTCGCATATCAATGGCATCAATCAAGTTGCTATGAGTGCGATACTGTCAAAGTCGGCTTCCAAATCCCTATGCACCACACGATTGATTTTGAAACCACTCAAAAGAGTATCTTGACTTTGCCCTTACCCTGATTACAGTGCTACAGTGCACCTCAAAAATTAATAATCTGTTTTTTACTAGCTCGTCTTTTATCTTCTTCTTGGGCCCCTTTTTACTAATTTGGATTGTGAGGATTATTGAACTTTTGGATAAAGTTATCACACGACTTTTTATTTTAGTCAAAAATGTCCACAAATAAATTGTTATTGGTGTCACTTAACTTTCCCAAAAAGTAAAGAATGTCACTCAACATAATGTTATAAAAAATGAACAACATATACCTTTTTTGTATTGAATTGATACTACCAATTTCCAATGCCAATATAGAGCTATATGTACAATTATATAGAACAAACATAAGAAAAAAATAAGATAGGACAATAGTCCCACAAACAAACTAAATTAAAGTAGTAAATGAGGATGTCAAGACATAGTGAAAGTTGGGCAAGGGCTCCCGTTGGAGTGCCAATTCATGGACATCTCTTACAATCTGAAATACTGCCTCTGGCTTGGCTAGCTTTAAGGCGTTCTCCGACATCCTCTTGAGCTCGTTCCTGTTGCTACCGAACCAATCTGCCACTATCCTGGCTGTCTCCTTGGGATTACGTGTGAACAAACCTGCTCCGTTGTCTACTACATACGGTACATTGCCTTTCTCCTGTGTTCATCAAAACATAAAATCATATGAGTAAATTTCGTGTGACCTCGATCACTCAAAACCATAGTCATTCCTCGATGCTATGTGGATTATTCGGTGCAAGTCTTTGAAACAACAATGTGTTAAGTACCAAAACTTACTTGTCCAGTAATGAAGTCGTTAAGAATGATGGGAAGGCCTTTGATCAAGGCCTCTGCTATTGTTCCTGGCCCTGCCTGCCAATATTACAAATCATTCAATATCTTAAGTAGTATAGTAACAACAACAACACATATATAATGTGGAAATATCCGACTTTTACGAAAATAGAAGACAATGTGCATACCTTTGTAATGATACAATCACAAGCTCCCATCCATTTTTCCATCTGCTTCTCAAATCCTCTAACCTATACAGTTAAAGAGCGAAAAATTAAGAACGACTGAATGAGTCATTGATTCCAAGGATGATGCCCGAAAACATGATATACAGACAATGAATCAATGACCTTAACAGGGACTTTCCACTCGACTGCTTCAAGAGTCGATGCAAGAGATTCATTGCGGCCACATATAATGATGAGCTGACCAATCGGTTTCCTAAGTTGGTTATTGAACAACGATTCTCCAAGAGCAATGGCAGTTTTCTCCACTGGACCCATCCCTTCACCGCCACCCATAAGCAGAACCGCAGGCAAATGCTGCTCCATTTCAAGCTCTGCCCTCAAAACGTCCTACAATTAACCACCAGTTTGTGTCAACAAGAACAGTTGTTTATCACCATAAAACACATCAGCATTCCCTTTTTTTACAAATCGAAGCGACATAGGGATGAATCTCAGTGGATTGTGCCAGTAAGGTCACTCTTCCACTTACAATACCCCGTCACCTAGCATTAGGGCAACATCACAAAACATCAGCATTTCAAGCTCTAATTTGTGTCAACAAGAACAATTGTCAATCACCACAAAACATTAGCATTCTTTTTTTACGAATCGAAGTGACATAGAGCTGAATCTCAGTGAATCATGGCAGTAAAGCCACTCTCCCACTTACAATACCCCGTCGCATAGCATTAGGGCAACATCACAAACCATTAGCATGTAACTGCATACCTTTGAGGCGCTCGCACGAGCGAAGGAGGGTCTAATTGGCAATCCAAAAACTCGAATTTGAGACTCTTCCAAGCCATCTAAAGAAGCCCTCTTTGCAACCTCTTCTGAAGGACAATAACATCTGTTGACATTGGGGTTGAACCTGAATATAGCATATGGATAGTTAAGATATGAACTCAAAGTCATCAAGTACAATTTTTGACAATACTTTGTGTGAAATCTTCAATTTACCAAGTGGGATGACAAGAGTTGAGGTCAGTTATGACAGTTACAAAGATAACTTTCTTGTGAAGCCCTTGCCACTTGAGAACCCACAAAGGAATATGTTGCATTAGAGGATGAACACTAATGATTATATCTGGCTTGTATTCCATTAATCCTGCCTCCACCTCCCTTCATTCACACATAAACAAAAATCAACAATCAAGATTCACTAAGATCAACATAAAACTACTACTTTGGCCTTAATAAACTACTGTAAAGCAATAATTCTTACTTTCATTTTGGATTCTTGTGAAAAAAAAAATTGGATTGTAATGGTATTAAACTCACTTCCACATTCTGTCATGTTCTTTGGATTGGTTCAACTATCCAATCCAATCCAAAGCTATTCAAACTTATCAAAACCTTACACAATTCCCCAAAAAAAAGCATCATCTCTAAAAACACAATTTTCCAAAAAAAAATCATAACTTATCCAAACCAATCAAATCTAATCTATCCAAACCTGATTTTAACTAATCCAAAGAACATTGTTATTTTTTTCATTCTTGCTCATATTGTTTTTATTTTTTCATTCATGCCTAGAAATGTAATGGAGTGTAGTTCACTAAAAAAAAAAAATTTGTTGAGAATCCAAACAATTATTATGATTTTTTAAAAGAAATAAAAGTGAAAAAATCGTAAAAAAAATTTGGGTGATATGCCTTAAATTCATTAAAAATCATAGTAAAGTGTTATACTAAATTTTTGCAACTCAAAATTTATGATATTTAAGGTATATTTTCGGTAGTATCCCACAAGAATCTTTTTTTTTTTTTTTGACCACCTGAATCCATAATAAAAGTAGAGATTATTGCTATACAATTGGTGAAAGTAACTATTATTAGAATCCAATTTTCCTATATATTTTGGAGAAGAAAACATACTTGGCATAGTAGGCAGCAATGGCAGCAAGATACATAGAGTGAATCCATTTAGGAGAAGTGCTGTGAAATGCAACCTTCCAAAGTTGAACATGCTTCACCATGAACTTGTATTGCCTCTCCATGTCATTCAATGGCCAACCTGTGTATTCTTTCCATACATCTTTAATAATAATCTGAATTTTCATAGTACAAATCATGAGACTGATAAATAATTAAAAATCCCCCTCCCAAAATAAATAAAATTTATTACTTTTTATATTTAAAAAATTGCCTAAAATATGTCAAATAGATGGGGTTAATTCCATTGAAAATTCTGTCATAGTTGAAATTTTTTTCAACTATGGCCGTTGAAAGTTTCTTAATGTTAATTTGAGCAAGATAAATTTCATTCGTTAAAAATATTTTATACCGATAGATATGATTAACTATTCCAATGAGTTATTTCATCAAAATATATCAATTTCAACATTTTAGGGTAGAATCAATAATATACTACACTTTTCAACTACGATAGTTGAAAAAGTTCTATTTATGATAGAATATCTATAAAAATATTAAATTTTGTAAAAAAAAATATATCTCAATGAATGTCATTATTTATTAGAACAAGTCACTTTAATCAATATATATTAATTTTGACTTCTTAAAGGTAAATTATAATTTTCAACTATGGTAATTCGATTAGAAACCATGAATTCTTGAGCTCTAACCAGGAACAATATGCTAGAGTATAAAACCAACATTAGGCCTACAATCATCAAATTAAACTTTTGGTTGAGATGATTCCATGTGATATCAGAGTCAGATCTGAGCAAGAAATGGCAAAAAAGTACAAGAGAAAAGAAAACTCACATTATATTCATCTTCACCAAATTCCATTTTGAAAGCATCTCTAATAGCCTCAGCAGACGCTCTATGACCTCCACCGGTATCACTCATCAAGATCAACACATTCTTCGGCCGATGATTCCCTCCAACTTGAATCATTCCCATCGTCCGATCTTCGTACTCCTCAATCGAATCAATCCCCACCGTCGAAGACGACGAAGAAAATGTCGAACATCTTTTTTTGTTATAATAATATCCATAATAATAACCCCCGACCCTGGACAACACCGAGCTCAAAGATGATCGCTTCGGAACAACAATTGACATAACCATTGCTAACAAAAGCTAAACAGGACAACTTTTTTTTTTTGAATTGGGAAACCCCAACGGTTGATTTTGAAGAACAAAAAATTTAGTGGTGTGTTTGGGAGGGATAATTTGGAGGGGGTAGATTTATTTATACGATGAGAATTATAGGTTGGAATGTGCTTATTAGTAGATTCGGATCTTCTCACTTGGCAAGGGCCCAAACAGCAGTCAAGTGACGTTTTTTATGTTCCACAAATCTGGTGTTTGTTTGTCGTAATATGAAGGATCCTTTTATAGGATGGTATAACGTTTGGTTTATTCTTTGGAGTTGCATTTTGCCATTTGACAAGTGGGAATTAACTATGTGTGAAATAGATTGTGTTGCTTACTAGTCTTAAATTTGTGCGATATATATAATATAAAAAAGGACTATGATAACTATCTTGACTCAAGATTGTTCTTAACCATCTTGAATTGTTCATATTTTTTATTTTTATAACTTTTATTAATATTTTATTTAATAATTATATATATATATCAATTATAATAATATATACTTATTAGTTAGGTCAAAAAATATAATAATAGCCTAATTTTATCAATCATAGAAGAAAATGCACATTTTATATATAGTTTATATTTATGAAAAAAATATTAATAAATAATTATTTTTCAATTGTTTATAAGTTGTAGTAACCCTGAAAATAATGAAACATACCTTTAGAATGATTTAAATACATTTACATTTTTAACTTTATTAGTGATTTAGAAGAAATGTAAGATGGTTAAGAACCATCTTGTGTCAAGATGTTTATCATTTTCGTATAATAAAATAATTAGTTAAAAGAAGAACTAAATAATAATTTTAGATACAATTTAGAAAGAACAAAACAAAATTAACACTTCATAATCAATTGTTCAAACAGTAAAATGGCAAAAAAATATAAGTCAATCCAAAATATAATGGGTAACTACATCATGGAGATGACAAAATATATTTATAACATTGCATTTGCGAGACGTTGCTTGTTGAGTGACGATTTTAGACCTGTATGACACATCTGATGCTAATGTCTTATCATTTTTCATGATAAAGAGTATTCTTGTATCCTCCATGCATTTGAATAAATGTAATGTGGGTATTGACTGATGTTCAGATTTATAGGTGACTACGATTATCCTGCAACACATGTAGTGAAAAACAAAAATATACATTCATCAAAAATAGCAACAACATTTGAATTATTTTAATAAATATTCAAAAGTGTAAATTTAAAAATAAAAATAAAAGTTTCAAAGTATAAAAACGTTAACTAGGCCCTGTTCTTTTCTGCGGTTGACAAACTGCAGTGCCACAACCTACCGCAATTTGCCACAACCCACCACATTTTACCGCAAATCATTACTTGTCTCTCTCCTCACTTTTCTCCTCTACTTTTTACATTCTCTCTCCTCACCTACCTCATACACCAATAAGCTACCACAATTCCACCAAACCCCACCACAATTTCACCACACCCCACCACACCATTCCGCAAAATGCCACATAAAAGAACATGGCTTAAAAGAGCCTAAAAAAATATTATTGAAATATATATCACATCATAATATAGACGAGAATTTTCCTTAATATTGATAAACGACCCAAAAATAAAAACCTTGCAATAATAATTTCAGCCCAGCCCAATTACATGAACCATAGCTTACTTTTATTTTTGGTCCCTCCCCATTCCCCTCTACCTCTATCCAAAATGTTTTTTTTTTTTTTTTGATGAGACAAAATGTTGTTTTAAATCGTAGATATATATAAGACTTCTTCACTCATAACAATATTCAGACACACGGTCAACGACTGAGGCCCTGTTCTTTTCTGTGGTTGATAAACTGCGGTGTCACAGTCTACCGCAATTTACCACAATTCACCACATTTTACCGCAAATCATTACTTTTCTCTCTCCTCACTTTTCTTCTCTACTTTTTACATTCTCTCTCTTCACCTACCCCACATATCAATAATCTACCACAATTCCACCACACCCCACCACAATTCCACCACACCATTCCGCAAAATACCGCATAAAAGAACAGGGCCAGAGTGACGATCAGGACAGGTTACATGATTGAAGGACTGAGATTTAATCTAAGCTAAGGGTATATATTTGTCAAATATTATAGTTGAAAATTTTTTCAACTATGGTTAAATTTTCTAATTTTTTAACAAAATATGAAGTAGGGGATAGTATGAATAACATAATGAGATATTTTCATCGCAACTTATTAGGTGTATAAGGAGTATGTACTTTAGATATTACTATTAATCACTCATATATATATATATATAAAAAGTTGTCCACATTTATTATTATTATATTATTATTCACTCAAAAATATTTGGAACACTTGTAGAATACATATTCATGTTCTTTGGATTGGTTCAACTATCCAATCCACCCATATCCTATCCTATCCAATCCAATCAAATCCAAACATATCCAAACTTTACACAATTTCTCAAAAGAACATATTCTCTAAAAACACAATTCCCCCAAAAAACGTCACAACTTATCCAATCCAATACATCCAAACCTGATTTTAATCAATCCAAATAACAGGGTTAATATATATTGTTTTTTTCATTGTGGTGGGTCCATGTGGGACACTGTGATTGGACGATTTGGGGACTAGTAGGCGCATCTTGCCAGTTGCTACTTGCATAATGAGGATGTGGATTTGCACAAGTAAACAACAAAGTGTCCTAATAACTAAAGTTAAATAAAAGGGGAAAATAATCATTCAGGCCTTCACAATAATTAAAGGTAGGTTATGAAATTTAATTATAAAAAAATTAAAATTATTTTTGAGAATACGAGTAAATATTGTATGATTTTATTAAAGAATAAAAAGGGAAAAATTATAAAAAATAGAAATAAATTGAGACAATTTAGGATAAATATAGTAAATTCATTAAAGATCGTAAAGAAGTATTGTGCTAAATTTTGAAACAAACACAAGTGAAAATCCACATATTTTAGGGTATACATTAACTGGTAGTATCACTAAAATACAATTTTTTTTTTGTAACCATTGGAAAACAAAAAAAAATAAAGATTACTAGATAAATTTGGCGAAAATAAGTATTATTAGAATCTAATTTTCCTAACTGGCTATATTTCTATCTTGGTTGGATACAGTCAGTTTGATTATTAGAGGGGTAGGGGAGGGGATGGTACTAGAGGGGAGGGAAGTGACATATTTCTATCTTGGTTGGATTATAAATGGAGAGAATTGTAAGGATAAAAAGGGTTAATTATTGTGTTTGGGTTATAAAAGTAGGGGAAGAAGAGAGAAGAAAAGAGAAAGAAAATGAAGTAGTTATTGTATTAATAAAATTATTTTTTAATATATAATGAGTATTTTTCCCCTCCATTAACCATCATATTAGGTGTTAATGAAGAGAGTTAAAGAAGCGCGATAGAGATAAATAATTTCTCTCTTCTTCCCTCTTAGTTAGGCCTTGTTCAGCTGGTAGGTTGTGGTGTCACACCACACCGCAACTTTCCATATTCCATCACAACCCATCACAATCTACCACAACTCACCACAATTTACTTTTTCTTATTTAATTAATTTTTTTATTAAAAGTTAAATTTTCCATATTTCACCACAACTTTCACCAACCCACCGCAACTTTTCCCAACCCATCATAATCCACCACATTTCTTCTACATCGTACCACAATCAACCATACAAAAGAACGAGATTATTTTTTTGAAATAAGGATAAATAAAGTTATTTAATATCTTCTCCGTCTCTTCCCCTCATTTCTGCTCAATTCAAACATGCTTTAAATAAACTTTGAAAACTAGGTGAAGTAGCAAAAAATGAAAAGGACATAGAAAAGAAAAATAAATAAGATAAGATGAGGGGAGTAATGAAAATTGACTCCACTTTATGCGCCATTGATTTCCAGCGTAATCTTCATTCTCTTAGTTTTTTAAATAGCCTGCATGGAATATATCATACGTTGTCTATTCTTCTTTCTATTTTATATTATTTATCGTCTTCAAAATTTATGTAGTAAAATTTATGTAATTAATCATAAATTTCTTAATATATATATATAATAATTTGTTAAATAAAATTTAGGGATATATATATTTCATTTGGTAGGCTTTAACTTTTGTATATTTCAGATTGTTAACCACTTTTTAAACTATTACAAGCGGCAGACTTATTTTGAAAATTATTCATATCATGAGTTTCTTCTTGTACCGTTGTTAAAATATTGCTCGTAAAATTTTCTTCCTTTCACAATTTCATTTTGTTGTCGCTATATATCAATCTCACACTCGACTTATTTGGAATTATATATAAAGTACGTGTTTGACAACTAGGAATAGTTTTTAAAGTATTTGGCAACTTGGAATAATTTTTAAAGTTTTCAAAATAAACCTACTGCTTGAAATAATTTTAAAAATAAGTTTACCACTTGGAACAATTTCTAATTAAGTGGTTAACAGTTTGGAATAGGAAAAATTTGAAGACTACGACCAACCAAATGGAATTTTCATAAAATTACTATCATTCGATTCGTAACGAAAAATTTTATCATAAAAGTATAATATTGCAATCGTTAATAAAGTATTATATAAAAAATATCAACCAATAAATGACATTGAAAATCGTAACAGTCAACAAAATGACAAATAATATGGAATGAAGGGACATTTTCAAAAATAAAATTGGATTCTAATAATACTTATTATTTTTTACAATTGAAAGATAATAATCTCTAAATTTTTGTATGACAGTGATCCTAAAAAAATAAAATTATAATTTTTGACCACCAACAAGTGTATGTCCTAAATATTATAGTTGTAACTTTTAGAGTTTTAGATATAAAGGTGCATTATGATTTATGAATATAGCATTATAGCTAGAAAGTGGAGCATATGCATTTTAATCAAATATAGCATTGATTATGAAGTTTCCAAATATATTATCATGTTGTTATGTAAATAATTATGAAATCGATGTGTGTCTACATGTGATTCTATTATTTCTTGTATATTCATATATTTGATATGTATGAACCTTATTGAAAACGCTACATACAAAATGCAAGTAGTATGTTGCCATCTCTTTAAGACTATAAGATATAATTGACTTATCAAAATTGGTTGATCATATAGAATGATTAAATGTTTTCAAGTGTCATGAACATGACTACTTATTTTGTAATGCTTATAACACAAAATGCATTATTATTGATTGACTAAAGCCCTGTTCTTTTATACGGCTGACTAACTGCAGTGTCACAACACACTGCACTTTGCTAGAACCCACCACAATATACCAATTCACCACAATTTACCACAACCCACCATAATCAACTTTTTCACATTTACCAATACAATTTACATTTATAAGAAACAAAACCTACCACAACTTACCATTAACCCACGACAATTCCACCACGCTCATCACAATTCCATCACACCGCACCGCGCCATATCGCAGCCAACCGTATAAAAGAACAAGGCCTAAATATGCATGAACTTTGTTTCCTAAGCATAATCGGATATTTGACGTGATAAAATATGACCATATATATGGAATTTATCTTTACGATAATTTAATGATATTTATGTGTTTCATAAACATGTTTAAAAGTAACCAATGATCTCAATATCTTTGACAATGGCTTTATTTTTGTCTCACAGGATTGAAGATGCAGTCCAGATCAGATAGTGGTTTCGTTGTCAGTATATGCTCTTGAATTGTTTTGAACTTGTTGGCACAGCCCCATTAGAAACTGGTGAGTCTTCTCCTCTTCAGCATCATGACAAAGCTTCTCGCCTATTTCACACTTGCAACTCCCACAGGTGCACATATGATGAGTACTTACTACATCCAATTCACTCCATAATCCCACAATATAGGAATAATATTCTACCACAGACATATCTTGGATATGTCAGATGTTCCATAGCGCTTCTTTAAGTTGCCTCACGTCTATTTGGCTTCATTAGCATGAGCAACGGAAGGTCTAATCTTGTCATGGATGTCATTGAGTAACCAAGAGCAGATGATAGCGTTCACCATAACCCAGACGTTTTTCTCGCCTTGCACAACATCATCGTTAAGTGTAAAGTTTCCATCAATAAACCCCGAGTTTGTTTCTTGGTCCGAGGGATGTGGTGATTGCCTTCTCCAAAAGATTATAGTTTTCTCCATTAAATACTATCATTGTGATTATAGTTCCCGATCCTCCTAAAGGATGGACATAGTATGGAAATGTATTGTCGATTACAAACTTGGTACTCATATTAATCTTTAACTCAGGCTCTGATACCATGAAAAGATATAATTGAGTATAAAAAGAATATAAAATATTAATAAAAAAAAAATTCTTGTATTTCTGTGTTCTGTCTCTTTGCTTAATATCAGGGCAACATACATATACAATCTTCTAGGTAGTGTATCCAATACCAAGTAGTAAACTGAAACCTAAAGTCTTACGACTAAAGGAAACAATATTTTGTATGACAAATAATACTATATCAAGTTTAATACTTTCTATATATATATATATAGAGAGAGAGAGAGAGAGAGAGAATGAGTTGATGGGAGAACAATGTTTGAAAATGGATAGAGGGGAACACCACCATTGTTGAAATTCTGAAGTGGGTGAACAATTCATGGGTGCACTCAATGTTAAGCTGCGATTACAATTTCAATAATCCATAGTTTTACTCGGCGGAAACTATGGTTACAATTTGAATAAACTATGACAATATTTTTTGACGTAAAGTTTCCGAGGAAGCTCGAGCAAGTGATTAGTAAAATGTTAAAAAAAATAAATTTAAAAATCATGTCTACTCAGCCTTTTTGATCTCCACATATTTTACCATTTGAATTATCTCCTTAATCCTTCATGATCAATTTGCTTTTTTGGCCATCCCTTAATATCAATCTTAGGGTCTGTCAAATTCATGGCTAAATAGAATTTACCAGTTTTTACCTAAATTAACAAAAATTACCAAAATTAAAAAAAAAATAATTTTGATATATTACATTATATTTGACAAATTACCAAAACTACTAAAAACTATAAAAAATGATCAAAATTTAACTTTTACCCATTTATATTTACCCCAAGAATTTCGCATCACTATTATATACCTTCAATGAAACTGTATTTGTTTTACTAGAATATTAAATTATTTATTTATATTTTCTTTGCGGTTGGTATGGTCCACTTTGAAAAGACCATGTTCATTTTTTCCTGCTTTGTTAAGTTTTAGTACTTTTTGTTTGATAGCAATTAATGGTGAAAAGAAAAACAAAAAAAGCAGAATAAAACTGGTAGTAGTAAAAAAACAAAAGGAAGACGGTAAAACAGCCAACCCAAGGTTTAATTACACTGGCAATTTTTCTGCGCATTTTATGTACTGTATGTATTCTCTTTTTTCCTCCCCACCATTCGCCCATACCTTGCGCCCATACATCACCCACTCGCCTCGATGACTGTGGCATTCCCCAAAAAAACAAAATTATTTTATTTTACTTCCACCATTTTAAAATATTTTAATCAATTACACATTGTTCTTTAGTTAGATTGGATATAACTTTCCCAACTTATTCAAATTTATTCAAATCTAACACAATTTTTCAAAAAAGTATCTGCTCTATAGCCATGTTCTTTTATGCGGTATCGCACCACATCGCACTACTCAATATTCTACCACACTCTACCACAAATCATTACCAAAATATCTTTTTACTTTTTTCTCTCCTCATTTTTCTCCTCTACTTTTTACATTATTTCTTCTCACCTACCTCACTTACCACAACTCACACCACAACCTACCACACTTCACCATATCGCAACCATTCGCACCGCATAAAAGAACGGGGCTTAAAAACACAATTCCCAAAAAAAAAAAACATCAAGACTTATCCCAACATATCCCGACCTATCCCAATTTATCCTAACTTATTCATCCAAACTTGAAAATAACTCAACCAAAGAACATGGCCTTAATAAAATCGATGGTTTGACAACGTCTAATAATTATTAACTCAAAAATTAAGAATATTTCGAATGAGTCTTGAAAAGTTAGAGTACTGAATGGTAGTTTAAGAAAACGTGGGTGGTGGTTTCATAGCATTCACCACGGGTGGGGCACACAGTGTCAATCTCCATACCTTATTTTGCCAAGTTAACACGGGCAGGGATCGTATATTCGATGGCTCACCAACACAAGGTTAGGGTTCGACGTTGAGTCCTCGCTTTCCAGAACCTTGCCCATTTGCCATCCCAATTGATAGAGCTTTCGGGGCAGTTTATTGCATACCTGTAGTGTTGCAGTTGCTAGGCAAGGTGGTAGGCACTTCAGACATTAAATTCCCCATTTTTCGATAGAGACCATCGAAGGTAGTCTGGCTCATTCTGGGATCCCAAAGGGGTGCTTTGTATTTCGTCAGCTTGCTCCTAGTTGAATATTTGCTGAATCACGAACATGTTCCATACTCTCTTGTCGTGATAAGCTCCGCCACTATTGCCTCATCCGGTAGAATTGTGGGCTCAATGTGCACCATATTATTTGATGATTGGGGCATCCATTTGTCCTTCCAAATTTTGATGGACACTCCATTTTCGACCATCCACCATTGACCCCTCCCTTACTAATTAAGTGAGGAGCCTTCAGAGTGCTACATCATGATTGAATAACTAGGTTGGTGCCCAGTGGGTGCCTCCCAAAAACTCGTCTTTGGGAAATATTAGGCCTTCAAAACCCTTCCTGCCAAGCTGTTCGGGTTCGTCACCAAATTCTGCCATATTTTTGTGCATCATTCAAAAACCCATCCCCCCTTGCCGTTTTGACCCGCACATCCTCTCCCAAGAGATCCATGCTAGGTTATGACCCTCCTTCTTCAGCCCCCACTAGAATCTCCGACACAGTTTATCCACTTGCTTGCATATATACTTTGAAATTTCGAAGCACTGTATCGCATAGTTTGGGATTGCTTGAATGACTGCTTTGATCAAGACCTTACGCCTCGATCTTGATAATGTGTTCTCCTTCCAACCCTTTAATTTCTTCCAGACTCGGTCAATGATAATCTTAAACGCCGCTCCTTTCGATCTTCCCATGACTGTAGGGAGACTAAGGTAGCATTGAGGAGCCTCTACAACCTTAATTACAATTCAACCTCATTTGGATTATTCCTTGTGTATTTTTCGCTCACATTTCGGCTAGAGGAGACATCTTGTTTCTCGACGTTGACCTCTTATCTAGATAATTGGATAAAAAAGAATTGTGGTTGTGGTAAGTTGGTAATTGGATAAAAATGAAAAAGTAAGATAAGATAGTGATATGATTATTTTATTATTTTTTAGTGAGACACGAGAGTAAGAAACATTGAGGCAAGAGAGTGATGTGATTATTTTAAGAGCATTCCCACCAGCGTGGGAAGGAAGAGTAGAGAGATGAGTTGGCAATTTGTAATTGGCTATAGTAGAAAGAGAAGAAAGTTTCACACTCGTGGAAACATGCTAGGTGAGGAAACATGGGAGGGAAAAGGGAGGAGAGAGATAGGGAGGGAAGGGAGAAGAAGAAAGAGAAAGATGAGAGAGAAAGAGAGAAAAAAAGGGGAGAGAGAATGTTATACCTATTTTTCTTCCACTCTCATGTGTGATTCTTCCACTACTCTTCCGCTATTCTCACACTCTAATGCTAATGCTCTAATAGGTATGATTAGTGTGGTTAGATGTGATTGATGTGGTTAAGGACATGGTTGATTAATTTTTAACCAACCACACACACACAAAAAAAAGGAAAACTATGTCTATGTCATATTTATCATGGACTTTCTCATGATAAAAATTTATACTGACGGTATAGATTTATTGTTATTAGATTATTTTCACTATATTTTTTCCCTATAGAAAAATTTTATAATTTAAGAAATAAAACAAACCAATAATAAATAAAACAAACAAATAATAATTAGTGTTGGCGAAAATTTGGGTTGTCAAAATTCGAATGGGAAATCCATGCCCGGACCCAATTTTAATTCGGGTCGAATAATTCGGACGAAGCTAAAATCGGGTTCGGACAATAGAAGAAAGAAAAACTATATGTCCGAATATTCGGTCAATATCAAAATTCGGACGAAAAATCTATGTCTAGACTTGATTTTTTTGGGTCGGACAATTCAGATAATTCAGGTCGGATAAAGGCTGTGTTCGGCAGTAGCATTTGGGATAACGTTTAGCGTTTTGTGAAACGTTAATAAAATTAACGTTTAGCGTTTGTAGTAATGTTTGATATTTTTTGGTAAAAAATACCCTTTGTAAATTTTATCTTTTGAAATTATTAATACCCTTTATGTCAATTCACATCAATCTGTTAATTCAACCGCTAAATTTACCGAACACGATTCTCATTTCAATAGTCATCCGCTATCCGTTATCCACTACTTAAAACCATTATCCACTGCGTATAAACCGCTATCCACTATCTAAAACACTAAGACCCTGTTCGGCAAAATTAGCGTTTTAGATAGCGGATAGCGGTTCATGTAGCGGATAGCGGTTTAAGAAGCGGATAGCGGTTTAAGTAGCGTATAACAAATGACTGTTTAAATGAGAATTATGTTCGGTAAATTTAGCGGTTGAATTAACAGATTAATGTGAATTGACATAAAAGGGTATCAATAATTTCCAAAGGTAAAATTTAGAAAGGGTATTTTTTGACTAAAAAAAACATGAAACGCTACTCCAAACGCTAAACGTTAACTTTACTAGCGTTTCACGAAACGCTCCTCAAAACGCTAATTTACCGAACGCTAATATTTATGTAATTAGAATTTTGACTTAGTCAAAACGCTAAACGCTACTGCCGAACACAGCATAAAATACCACGAGCAAGGCCAAAATTTTTACCAGCTCAGCTAATAATGGTAAAAATAATTAATTTTGGGAGGAGACAAAAACTCACCCTTCCCTGTCCCTTGTGCATTTTTCTTCTTTTCTTTTTCCCTTTTTCTTCAGTGACTACGATGCTCTCACGTTCATCTCTCCGTATATTTTGGCGTATAAAATGTCACACCTCACACACTCCTTCCCTATTCATTTCATTCCCTCTCCCTCTAACCCTTTCATTTTCCCTTCAATTTATCATCTTCCTTCACTTTCTCTCTCTAGTTCTTGCGTCATACAGCGATGGGGCCGACGCTTCTCCCAGATCTGGGCACCGAGATTCTGATTCCGGTGTGCGCCGTCGTCGGAATCGTCTTCTCTCTTGTCCAGTGGTTTCTGGTTTCTCAGGTCAAGCTTGATTCCACTGCTTCGAGGAGTAACAGCGCTAAGAATGGCGTGGCGGACTCACTTATTGAGGAGGAAGATGGGCTCAATGATCATAGTGTTGTCACCAAATGTGCGGAGATTCAGAACGCCATTTCTGAGGGTATATTGCCAATCTTTTCGTTTTTGTGTTTGTTTTTGGTTTTTGTTTGGATTGTTTGTCATTGCTGTGAGTTTTCACGGTTGGATTCGGTTTGGTGTTTCGTTTGGAGTTGTTTTTCTGATTGTGATGTTGTAGATGAAGGTAGTGTGTGAGATTTCTGATCTAGATTTCGCTTATTTGATCCAGTTAGCGCTGGGAAAAATTTGGGTCTGTTAAACTGGGGTCGGACAAATTTGGTCAATGTCAATATTTGGATGTAAAATTCATGTCTGTTCTTTGTTTTATTTCGAGTCGGACCTTTGAAATGAGGCTACAGTTGGGTTTGGATAATAGGAAAAAGAGAACTTTTGTGTCCGAATATTCGGTCGATTCGGTCAATATCAAAATTTTGGGTTTGACACTTCGGAACGAAGCTGAAATCAAGTTCACACAATGTAAAAAACAGACTTTATGTCCGAAAATTCGGGCAGTATCAAAACTCAGACGTAAAATCTATGTCCAAACCCGGTTTTCCTGGGTTGGACAATTTGAATATTCTGAGTCGGACAAAATTTTGTTAGCTCCAGATCCAGTGTCGGTATTGGGTCTTGTCTGATGATTTATTTGGTATATGTCTGATTTTTTTTTATGCCTACACTCACCCTGTGTTATTTCATCTTTCGAATTTCATAGTTGTTTTCCAGTACATCTTTTTTTTTATGCAAAGTTTTCTACTTTAATTGTTATTTACGCAGATTCAAATTCCTCTTCATTTTTGGGCGACATTATCCATTTCTGAATATATTTTCAAACTTCAAATCTAAATTGATGCGCTTGAGTTCCCAATTTAATGATGCTCTTGTTCAGCTCCAATCTTTTCTATTTGTAATAGATTTTGATTCCATAAGCTTTCCTGTTTTCCCTTTAGGTTCTTAAGAATGATTCTTAATTATGATTCTTTCCTTTATAAATGCCGGTTTTGATTTCAGACACTGTTTATAAATGTTGGCTGTTAGACTTTGAATCTATTCAGATTTCTGTGTTCTATATACTCTGTTTTATTGTCATCATAGAATTGATAAGTCTTGTATGGATTATTAAGAGTGCCTTTGGTTGGTCAAAATCTCCGGGGAAATGATCTTATTTTCCTCATGTTTGGCTGTACATTGACCTTTGGAAAAATTTTACAAGGGACCCACCATTTTCAAGGTTTCCCTCGGGAAAATCCCCCCCGGAGGGTTTAGGAAAAATTTCCATGGGGATCTTATCAAACGCTCCCTAAGTGACTAGAAGTCTGAACTTACTCTGTTTTATCAGGCTTTGGTTACTCTGCTGTAATTGTTCATATTGAAGTGACAGTGATGATGGTGTTTTATTTGTTATAAAACTAATGCAAATCTGGTTTATGTGCCCACGAATGTAGGGGATTTTGTCTAGTCCTATGAGTTTTCATCTTTGTGATCTGATGTATAATACAATATTGTATTTCCTTTTAATTCCTTAGTTTAATGCTGGCACATAGTCTGCAGGCTTACAAATTCAAAGTTTATTGCCACTTTCTTTTTTAATAT
Organism: Portulaca oleracea; assembly: GCA_029582165.1. Lineage (NCBI taxonomy): Eukaryota > Viridiplantae > Streptophyta > Magnoliopsida > Caryophyllales > Portulacaceae > Portulaca > Portulaca oleracea. Next base: position 779,478 of record CM055893.1, read on the forward strand.
TTGATGAAATACTGCCACTTTCTTTTAATTATTGTTAGAAAAAAAAACTCTGTGTGCTTTTGTCTTTCTGCAATACATATTATATGCAGTTGGAACATGTGCTCTGGGTAAGTATGGGTGATCAATCATGCTATTGAGAGTGAACAATGGTAAATATGAGTGAAGAAGAAATATGCTATCAAGAGTGAGCAATGACCATATTTAGAGCACGTGGTCCAGGAACATGTAATAAATTGCTTCTGGCACTGGAAGTTACAAAGTGCCACTTTGCCGCTGCAAGATCCATATGTATTACAGTATTGGACTTCAGTGCTCACATTGGACTGCCATGATTTGTTTTTAGGAATTGTTTTATTGGTCTATTTTCTGCTCCCTTATGGGTATTGAATCTTGATTTACTTGATCAATCCTACGTAAAAGCATTGAAGTCTACCATGTATTCTGAGCTATTGATTCAAATTTCACATAAATGTGTGGTGTTTTTCCTTTGTAATAAAGATGTTTATTGCAAAGAACGATCAGCATGTCTATACCAGGCATCGAACGGTGTCGAACTCTGCTATTTTTTAGAAATTTTGTATATATTCGTTGTAATTTGAAGAGTTGAGTGTCATACCCTTGTCCGAGTATCGAGGGTCCCGCACTGGTGTGGTGGGGAAAATGAAGAGTCAGAGTAACATAGGTGTAAATTCCCTGATCGTGACTAGTTTGCTTGTGTGTTAACTGAGAAGGAATGCAATGTGCTCCTAGAAAGAGGAATGATTCATATTAGTGGATGTAGTTCTTATGTTGGAGCACTCTCATAGCTGCAAACAATAGCTAAGTCCACCTTTATTGTTTGAACAGCTGTTCTAACTTTTTCTTTCAACTTTTTCAGGAGCTACATCCTTCCTTTTCACGGAGTACCAGTACGTTGGCGTCTTCATGGTAGCATTCGCTGTGCTGATCTTCCTTTTCCTCGGATCTGTGGAGGGTTTCAGCACAAGTAGCCAGGAATGCACATTTGACAAGACTAAGAGGTGCAAGCCTGCTCTTGCCACTGCCATCTTCAGCACAGTATCCTTCTTGCTTGGAGCCGTTACTTCTGTCATTTCTGGTTTCCTCGGGATGAAGATCGCCACCTACGCAAATGCTAGAACAACCCTGGAGGCGAGAAAGGGTGTTGGTAAGGCTTTCATTGTAGCATTCCGGTCAGGAGCTGTCATGGGTTTCCTTCTTGCTGCAAATGGTCTTTTGGTGCTTTACATTACCATTCTTGTATTCAAGCTGTACTATGGTGAGGACTGGGGAGGTCTGTTTGAGTCTATCACTGGCTATGGTCTTGGAGGGTCTTCCATGGCCCTCTTTGGCAGAGTTGGAGGAGGTATTTACACCAAGGCAGCTGATGTTGGTGCCGATCTTGTCGGTAAAGTTGAGAGGAACATCCCCGAGGATGATCCCAGAAATCCTGCTGTAAGTTTTTTCTTCATTGGGATAGTTCATGTCATTTTATTTGGAAGTTCATCTGTTCAGTGGGTTGGGGACCCGCCCAGCCCGAAGGCCACAATTTTAGATGGTGACCCGGCCCGAAAAAGTGGGGGCCCCAAAGTATGGTCGGGCCGGGCTTGGGCCAGGGGTGTGTGACCCGCCCCGCCCCGCCGATCCGACTAAATATATTAACTTCTTAAAAAAAATTTCTATATTAGGTTTTATTTTTTGTGACCCAACCCGATGACCCGACTAAAAAATTAGTTTCTTTGAAAAGAATTCCTAAATTAAACCCAGCCCGACCCGATGACCCTTCTAAATACATAAGTTAAATGCATGAATTTTTAGGTTTTTTTTGTATAAAAAATCCATCTTATATAATTGTCGGCCCGTTGACCCGGCCCGTGAGGTCAGGGCTCGTCGGGCCAGAAACTTCTGACCCGACTGGCCCGACCCGTGACCCGGCCTGACTGTTGAACACATGCTCCCAATTCTGAGTTTGATTTTCTTTTGTTTCTTTTTCAAGTATGAGAAAAATAGGTAAGTATCTCTAACTATCTGTTTCGTTTGTCTGTAGGTTATTGCTGACAATGTCGGTGACAATGTTGGGGATATTGCCGGTATGGGGTCTGATCTTTTTGGATCATACGCCGAGTCTTCTTGCGCTGCTCTTGTTGTTGCATCCATTTCCTCATTCGGAATCAACCATGAATTGACTGCAATGTTGTACCCACTATTGGTCAGTTCTGTGGGTATCATTGTTTGCTTGATCACAACATTGTTTGCAACTGATTTCTTTGAGATCAAGGCTGTTAGTGAAATCGAGCCTGCTCTTAAGAAGCAACTAGTCATCTCCACTGTTTTGATGACTGTTGGAGTCGCAATTGTTTCATTGATTGCTCTGCCTTCTTCATTTACCATTTTTGACTTTGGATCTCAGAAGGAAGTCAAGAACTGGTAAGTAGCCACTCTATCTTATCCTTGTTACCTTGTCCATTTTCCATAATGTAGTACAAAAGGTTATAGTTACATATAGTAGGGAGGAATGAAAAACGTTTGTGTGCATAAAGCGTATCCTAACTAAATATGCTTTGTAGCAGTGTGTTTGTTGGTGGCATTAGAATATCTGTAGCAGTGTTTTCATTTGTGGCATGTTTCATTTCCTAATACCTCTTTGTTAGCAAAGATTAGTCCATTCTTTTGCCTTTGACAGGTCTAGGTTATCGTTTAGGGATGAGAATGGGCAGGATCCGCTAAATCCAGAGTCTTTTATCTTTACCTTGCCAACTGGTTTTTTTACCCGTCTTTTTTTTGAATTTGCAGGCAACTATTCCTGTGTGTTGCTGTTGGTTTGTGGGCTGGTCTCATCATCGGATTTGTGACTGAATACTACACTAGCAATGCATACAGGTATGTGTTTTGCATACTACAAGATCCATTCCTCTGCTACCTTCTGTTAGTAAAACTCTGATGTGGGCTTCTATTTTTCAGCCCTGTTCAAGATGTTGCCGACTCTTGCCGCACTGGAGCTGCTACCAATGTCATCTTCGGGTTGGCCTTGGGATACAAATCGGTCATCATCCCTATCTTTGCAATTGCAGTCAGCATTTTTGTCAGTTTTAGCTTTGCAGCTATGTATGGCATTGCTGTGGCTGCTCTCGGTATGCTTAGCACCATAGCTACTGGATTGGCTATTGATGCATACGGTCCCATCAGTGACAATGCCGGAGGCATTGCGGAGATGGCTGGCATGAGCCACAGAATCCGTGAAAGAACCGATGCCCTTGATGCTGCTGGAAACACCACCGCTGCTATTGGAAAGGTTACATACATACACTTATGTTTGTGGTTAGATTTTCGCTGTTGAAATGCTTGTAAATAGACCTGGCAATTTTTGACCCGACCCGACAATCCGCCCGAAATTTCTGGGTTTTGAACATGATTTTTTCAACTAAACCCGAAATACACGGAACCGGAAAATTAGCGGGTCAAACCCGACCTGCCCGTTTGACTTGAAAAATTGACTTTTTGAGTTTAACTTTATTAAAATGTGTGCCTTTTCATTGGAATTTTTACTACTAAACTATTAGCGTAATTTATTTATTTGTTATTTATCAAATTTAAGTTAAAATAGTTACAATAACCTATTGTTAGTAGAAGATAAACATATTTTATTATGTATATTGTACAAAAAGTAGTATTTAAAGACCATTTTTCAAAAAGAAAAAACGGAAAAAGGTCGCAATCATAACCCGTTATACCTGAAATACACCCGACCCGTATTTACCTGAACCCGATATATGACAGACCCGAAACCCGCCCGCACGATTGAATTGATATGTCTACTTGTAAATATATCCACTAAACAAGTTCATACTTTTCAGGGTTTCGCCATTGGTTCCGCAGCTCTTGTTTCTCTTGCCCTCTTTGGCGCATTTGTGAGCCGTGCAGCCATTTCAACAGTCGATGTGTTGACCCCTAAAGTCTTCATCGGTCTCCTCGTTGGAGCTATGCTCCCATACTGGTTCTCCGCCATGACAATGAAGAGTGTGGGAAGCGCTGCCTTGAAGATGGTTGAAGAGGTCAGGAGGCAATTCAACACTATCCCAGGTCTGATGGAAGGGCATGCCAAGCCCGACTATGCTACCTGTGTCAAGATCTCCACCGACGCTTCCATCAAGGAGATGATCCCCCCTGGTGCTCTTGTCATGCTCACACCATTGATCGTTGGAACCCTATTCGGTGTTGAGACTCTCTCTGGTGTTCTTGCTGGATCTCTCGTCTCTGGCGTTCAGGTAAAAAAACCAAGTCCTGCTACCTTTCTTATGTATAGTCGGAATTTGAAGGGTGTGAAAAATGCATCAACAAAAAAACCAAGTCATGCTTTATATTGGGTTCTGGGCTTTTGGGGTACCCAAGTTCTCATATTTCTATACTATATTACTCCGACTCTTCATATTCCACTTTACCCGTGTCGGACCCTCGATACCCGGACAAGGGTATGACGCTCGACACCCATATCCATGTCTGATATGGACAAGCATACCTGAGTCTGAGTAACATAGTTTCTATAGTATGCCTTGTACCTGATACCAAAATGCAAGGGGTATGGTATATTGTTCTTTTGTTTATGCAAGCCTAATTGAAAGTTGTTTTATTGAGTGCAGATTGCTATTTCTGCATCCAACACTGGTGGTGCTTGGGACAACGCGAAGAAATACATTGAGGTAAAATTCTCTGAAAAACCTGTCAGTGTTTCTGTTACTTTAGTGAACTTATTCCACAAAGTTTACCATACCATTCCACATCTCACCGCACTTTCCACAATTTCACCACACCGCCCCATTTCTACTTCTTACCAACTGCACAAAAGAACATAATCCTTTAAAGGTAATAAACTGAATCATCTGGGTATGCGTATGCTGAGCAGGCGGGGGCCTCAGAACATGCCAGACAGCTTGGACCGAAGGGATCGGACGCACACAAAGCCGCAGTCATCGGTGACACCGTTGGTGACCCTCTCAAGGACACATCTGGGCCGTCCCTCAACATTCTGATCAAGCTCATGGCTGTCGAGTCTCTCGTTTTCGCCCCCTTCTTTGCCACCCACGGCGGTTTGCTCTTCAAGATCTTCTAAGGAAGTGTTTGGGGGGGCGAAAAAGGAGGAAAACTAACCCCCCCCAATGAAAATTGCAATATTACCTCCATTTGTTGTTGCTATCCATTAATCAGGTCAGGATTATCCCTAATTAGTCTGTCTCAATTTTTGATTTAAGGGTTTAGTAGAGGCTGAGTGAGGCTTGATTCAAAGGGAAAACACATTTTCCCCCTCTTTCTTTATTGGGGTTTTTGGTTGAGAGGAGGATTATATATGATAATGATGATGAATGATATTGGGGGTCAGTCAGGTCTTCTGAAGGAAAAAGAGTTATATGCATGACTATTCTTTTTTTCCCTTTTTGATTAAGGATGTCAGTTGTAGTAGTAAAACTAGTAATTATTTTGCCAATTTGGGGGCTTTTAGTACTTTGTGTATTTGGTTTTCAGCTTTCAGTTAACATTGTATGCAGTAGCCAGCCTCCTTATCAAAAGAATTTCCCTAAGTTATAGTCCCATTTGTGTATTTCAGTATTTGGTTTAGACCTGTTCAATAGTAAGGCTAGGCCAGTTGGGTTGGAAGTTTTTGACTCATCGGCCCGAGCTCGACCTGACCTTCGGGTTATGTACCCTCGGCTCAAGTGCTGATTCTACGGGCCATGGGCCTACAACTATATAAGATAGATTTTTTAATACACAAAAAAACCTAAAAATTCACACATTTAATTTATATATTTAGTCGGTTTTGTTGGGTCTTGCCTGGCCAGGTCACAAAAATAAAATCTAATCTAGGATTTCTTAAAGAAGTTAATGTGTTTAGTCGGGTTGTCTAGACAGGTTGGATTGAGTAAAAAATAAAGCCTAATATAGGATTTTGAAAGTAAAAAATAAAGCCTAATATAGGATTTTTGAAAAGAGTCAATGTATTTAGTTTGGTCGTTGGGTCGGGTTGGGTCACATACCCTTGGCCCGAAGCCTGGCCTGACCATACTTTGGGGCCTGAACCTTTTGGGCCAAGTCGGGTCACCATCTAGAATTGCGGCCTTGACTTGCATGTTTTTTTGGGCTGGGTGGGGACTCACTCATGGATTGTATTTTTTTTGGAAATTATACAGTTCAATTTGAAAAATTTTGACCAGAAATTTCTTAATATATGTAATAATTCATTAAATAAAATTACTATCATTAGATTGGTAATAAAAAATATTATCCTAAAAGTACAATATTGCAAGCATTAATAAGATATTATATAGAAACTTATCAATTAAAAAATGATATTTAAAATCATGAGTACAGTTAATAAAATGACAAATAATATGAAACGGAGGAAGTAATTATTAAGCCATTACTTTCATTGTCAAGCATCTATGCTTTTGGTTAATGCAAAAAAAAGAGACCGTTTCAATGGCAACCCACGTTTTTGTAACGCATGTATGCTTTAAATATTTGTGAAGCATATATGCTTTTTGTTAATTGTTCACTTTCTAGATTCATTTTGCTAATTTATTCTCCACTTATTAAATGTCAAATATTTGGATTTAAAGCTACCATTGTCATTTCCACCACAACAATAAAATGCTGCTCGAATATTTACATGAATCAAATACTTTTGCATTTTGACGAGTTGATTATTTGCCTCCATAGAATGTGAAGAAGATGCTAACTATTTTAGAGTTGGGAATAACTCAATAATATCACATTTATGTTTCATCAATTATTGTATGTCCAATGTTTTATTTTTAAGGCAAGGCTTGCCCAATCATGTAGCATATGCGAACCTTAGGTCGTTACGCGCAACTCTTAACCCTTTCTCCTTTTATTATTTGTTATGCATCATTATTTATTTATTTATTTATTTATTTATTTATCATCTATTTTATGGTGCGATTGTGGTGCGGTTGGTTGCGATATTGTGGAATATGGAAAGTTGTGATGAAACGTGGAAAGTTGTGGTGGAAATAATGGAAGGTGAGTTGATATATTTTAATTTGAAAATAATGGTTGGTGAAAATAAAGTGGAAGTTTTGATTTTTTATTGGGAAATTGGATTTAAATAATCTGAACTTTAGGTCATAGTAGACTAAATAATATGAACTTTAGATTTGGTTCTAAATAATCTGAACTTTGGCCCCCTTGGATTCTAGTAGCACGCCACCGAGTTAAGTTGAAATTAACTCGATGGCGGAGGCACGTGTCGAGCTTTTTAGCTGTGAAGTGTGTGTTCGGTAAAATCAACGGACAGATTAATGGATAATTACCAAAAAGGGTATGGTCACAACTTTCCGCTACTCAAACAGTTATCTACTGCTTAAACAATTATCCGCTACTTTTACCGAACATGGCCTTAAGGCCCTGTTTCTTAGGTTAAGAAATCACAGCTGATTACAAAGATACCGCAGTTTGCCACAACTCACCACACTTTACCACAAATCATTACTTTTCTCTCTCCCCACTTTTCTCTCTCCTCACTTTTCTTTTCTACTTTTACATTCTCTCTCCTCACCTACCCCACATACCAATAACCTACCACAATTCTACCACACCACACCATACCACAAAATGAGGCAGAAAAGAACAGGGCCCAAGTTAAATAATTAAAACAAACACTTAATAGCTAACTTGAACATTTAACACCTGAATATCCAACAGAGCCAAAGTAGTATTTTGCACGTGTGTTGGCTCCAAATTTTGACTATAAATCTCCTGATTTCCTACATTCATTCACTGCATTCCAACAGATACTTCCTAGCACACCATTCCTCTGTCCTACACTCTCAAACTAAACAAACAAACAAACATGTTCTCTCTCTCCCTCCCCTCCCTCCACCCTTCTTCCTCCACCGGCGCCGGAGCTCCGGTCGCCGGCGGCAACTCCCACCCTTACAAATCACAACTTCGTCTTCTTCCTTGCACCCCCAAATCAAACTACACCCCCATCAGATGCTCATCATCATCATCATCCAGTGCCAGCATCATCATCAATGGTTCCGGTAGCTCCACGACAAACTCGAGCGTCTTCGATGCTAGTTCTTCCTCCGATTCAGACGTAAAAAAAAGGTCAGAAGTGAAGCTGAAAATCGGGATCATTGGATTTGGGAAGTTTGGACAGTTTCTAGCGAAGAGAATTGTGAGTCAGGGTCATGATGTCTTGGCGTATTCTCGGTCGGATTACTCACGGATGGCATCGGAGATTGGCGTACGGTTCTTCTCTGACGCCGATGACCTCTGCGAGGAGCACCCTCAGGTTGGTTTTTTGTTTATATACCTCTTTGGTCATGTATGAATATTTGTTTATTAGCGTCAATATATATTACATGCACCCAGAGCATGTGCTCCAGATACTTGTGAGGGAACAATCATATGAATCAGAGTGAACAATCATAATAATCAGAGTGAACAACCTAATACATATGGGTGAACAATTGTAGAATCTGGAGCACGTGCTCCGGGAGCACCTAATAATTTGCATATTAGCGTTTATGTATGTAGTTGGTAATTTTAATAGTATGTTCATAAATTTATGTATGTATATCTATAGAATTATATACATATATGCTGATAAAATTATAAACTAAGATTATTAGAGCATGATAGCTCGTAGGGCATGTAAAATTAGTTGGAAATGTAGGGTCAGGTAAAATTATGTTCGGGTAAATTTGGTAATTTTTAGTAGATTTAGGCACCGTTCTTTTATGCAGTTAATTTACGGTGCGGTAAGTTGCGGTAGATTGCGGTAAATTACAGTGCGGTAACGCATAAAAGAACCGTGCCTAGTACGTAGGTAAGTTGTAATAAATTACGAGAATTATAAGTTTGGGTAAATTTGGTATTTTTGGGGAAATTTGGAGAAATTTGGGTGGATTTGGATAAATAAATTTACATATAGATTACCAATCAAGTTTACAGGCTCATAATGCTAGTGTTGCAGTATTTGCATCATGGAGTAGAAAAGTATTCTTTTCGTTTCACAATAACTGTCGATTAATAAATGTTAAACGGTCTTTCATGTTTTTCTTTGTCTGAGAACTTCGTGTAGCATATTTTATCAAAAAATTACAATATTGTACTTTTTTGATAATATTTTTCGTTATCAGTCTATTACTTGACATATAATTTTGTAAACTTGGTGTTTGCTTTATTCATTGTTATTCATCTTTTCATTCATTTCTATAATTAGGAATCTGGGTATTAATATTTTTGTATAACCATCTCAACCAAAAGTTTAAGCTGACCGTTGTAGGCTCAATGATGATTTTATACTCTAATAATTTCGATGAAACATGGATTTGCAGGTGATCCTGTTATGCACATCAATCCTGTCAACCGAGCGCGTTCTGCGCTCGCTTCCACTACACAGGCTCCGTCGATCCACCCTGTTCGCGGATGTCCTGTCCGTAAAAGAGTTCCCGCGGTCACTCTTCTTACAATTACTCCCCTCCGACTTCGACATTCTATGCACACACCCCATGTTCGGACCCGACTCAGGCAAGTCCGGGTGGGACAGTCTTCCCTTTGTCTTCGACAAGGTCCGGGTCGGATCCACCCCTACTCGGGTCACCCGGTCCGAGGCCTTCCTAGACATCTTCCGGACCGCCGGGTGTAGGATGGTGGAAATGAGCTGCGCCGAGCACGACAAACACGCAGCCGGGTCACAGTTCATAACCCATATGATGGGTCGGGTTCTCGAGAAGTTGGACTTGGAAAACACACCGATAAACACCAGAGGATATGAGAGTTTGAGAAACCTGGTGGACAACACTGCAAGGGATAGCTTTGAGTTGTTTTACGGCTTGTTTTTGTACAATAAAAACGCGATGGATCAGCTTGATAGGATGGATTGGGCATTCGAGATGGTTAAGAAACAACTTTCTGGGTACCTTCATCATCTAGTTAGGAAGCAGTTGATGTTAGAGAGTAGTAATACACATGAAAATCATGTTGACAACAAATTGTTGCTTCCTGAGAACAACAGCATGAAATTTATGATCCATGAGAAGAAGGAAAAGCAACATGACTTCGTCGTCGTCGTCAATGATAGATCATAGACCAGAAACACCCCTTCTTTTGGCATAGGTACCAAGAGATACAGGGAAGTTTGAAATTAAGCATGGACGGTGCCTATCTATACCCACCTAATTCCCACTCTTATCGACAATGTTTGTGAGTTTGTGTAGAGAAATGTATCTCTTGTCAATGTCTTATTTAAGATGATTACTTTCTTTGGACATATTCATTGAAGAAATAGGTGCACACGAAATAAACAATTTGGAGTGCTTATTCGATGACAACTGTTATGAAATAATATATATGTGAATGTCCATATATCAATCAGATATCTTTTGAGTATCTTTATATATTAAGATGATATAATATGAGAGGATTCTGTTTCCATATGAAGTTTATACTTTATACTGTGCAAGACACTTACTATGTAACTAATATAAATACCCCTTGTGAGCTATGAATAAGATATGTTATTCTCCTCTCTCAATCTCTCTTGTATCTATTGTTTTTCTCTAGTATTCTCTCTATATTGTGTTCATATATTTATTATTTCATAACAACAATATTTTTTTGAGTTAAATGACAAGAAATATTAAGGGATATTGGATCATAATATACCGACATTTGGGGGTATTTGTAATATACCGACCTTTATTATTGGATAACAATATCCCTGACCTTTATACTTAGGTGATATTATTATACCAACAGTGACTAAGAAGGTGGTGACTGGTTAACTAGTCTCTATTCTGACGTGACAGGCGAAGGGAAATTAACCGACCCTTGCCCAGTAACCCCATTAACTCCTCCGCTTTTCTCACTAACCCACATTAAAAGAAATCGGCCATAACACAGTGACTAACGCGGTGGTGAACTAGTCATCATACTGACGTGACACACAACCAACCAATGTCTTTTATTGTGGGTTAGTGAGAAAAACTAAGGGGTTAATGAGGTTATTGGCCTGAGGCAGTTTTTTTTCCCATCACCAGCCGCGTTAGAGCTCATGGAGACTGGTTCACCATCCCCTTAGTTGCTGTTGGTATAATAATGTCACCTAGGTAAAGGTCAGGGATATTGTTGTCCAATAGTAAAGGTTGGTATATTACAATCCAACACCCCCAAAGGTCGGTATATTATCATCCAAAAACCCAAATATTAATGGTGTACATTCTATTTGAAGCAACACAAAAGGTCAATAATAGCCAAAATCACATCTGATTTAGTTTAACTCAACCCAAAAAAAAAAACTAATTTTGCTTTGAGGCAGTTATGAAACACAATCTTCCAACAAGCAAGCATACAATTTTCTTGCCCAAGAAAGCTTTAAATTTTCAAAGCATCCAGAGTTCTACGACCTTGGGCATAGTTCTCAAAGAAGATCTGCCGAAACTGAAATATGTCGAACCTCTTATATTGTTGGGGTCGATCCATGCTAATGAGTTCATTGACGGGTCCGATTTCATACTTGTTTTCCGGAGTGCAAAAAGCCACCACCGATACTCGGTCCTTGTCCGGGTTAGTCACCACCCTATGTATCGCACTCTTAAATATGCCGTTACTCATTACCTGTATTTCATATGACAATAGAAAACGATAAGAGCGGGGTTTTTCCCATATTGATTTACAAACTAGCAATATTTCGCATGTCTCCTATCTTTGAGTTCCAAAATATATTTGCGGTAGATTATCTAAGGCGATACCGTAATAAAATGATCTCCTAGGTAAATCCCATACCTACCCATTTCAAAAGGGGAAAAAAAGGCATAGGTGGCATCTAATTATTGATATAATTGAATAAGTATTTACTTTCAAATTGAGCATATTAGTTGCCCTTATATTGAGTGTTTTACTTGCTTTTACCTTTAGATTTTAGTTATTTATTTTGGTGTTATATGTTTTGTAGGTCTTATGGTTCAAGTAAATGAAAGGGAGCCGAAGAACAAGTTTAGGTGCATTTTGGTGTCTTAGGACCTATGTCGAAACTTCAAGAGCAATCTCAAGCAAAATCGAGACTGAATGAGTGAAGATCGGCCAAAAAGTGAAGGCTAGCAGCAATCACGGGCGTGATGTAGAGCGTCACGGCTGTGCAAATTGAAGTTGATATGTATGATTTGGGAAGAATTAGGTCACAGGTTTGACAATAAGATTATTGTATGTATAACTGTTGAAGTATTTCAAGAATTAAGAGGCATAATGGTGTAAGTTATAAGTTTAGGATTGACTGTGAAGGTCAAAATCTAGCTTAATAAGCAAAAGAGATCCAACACGGACCGTGCCAGGTATGACACAGGTCGTGTTGGCGTTCAGAGAGCAAAGAAAGACTGCACTGGGTCACCACGGACCGTGTTGAGGACACCATGGACCGTGGTGGTCCAGCACGGACCATGATGATGCCCAGTCAGAATTCCTTTCGAAATCCCTTGATTTCTGTCTCAGGTACTAATTTTTTGGAGCATCATTAGGGATTATTCTTGATTGAGAAATCACTCAAGATCAATCCTTAATGACCCATAGACGACAATGCCCTAAAATCTTGCTTCAAGATTTGGCAAGTTAGAATGGTTTGAATGCTCAAAAAACCCCTATAAATAGTGGCTGAATTTCATTCATCATACCACCCCAATCACTTCTATCTATCTTTCCTAGAGAGCTTCAACACACTCCTAAGGTATTGAATTGCAGCAACATTCTTGAGAGTTCTTGAGAGATCTTGTAACTTTGCTTACAAGAGGTTAAGTTTTACCCTTAAGTCTATTCGCGGTCTAGTGAATAAATCTTAAAGGGAGACGGGTTTCACCCTCGACTCCTAGCTACCCAAGTGAACCCCTATCTTGTGAGAAAGACCGCTTTACCTCATCTTTTTCAACAATAACATTGGTAATAGAGAATTTGGGTTTGCGCAAATACCTCTCCTAAGTCGCCAAGATTGATAAAGAGAGCCCCCGGAATGACAGGCACCTTGTACCATTGATCATCCTTCTGAATCTGGAGGCCATCGACCCCATCATCGGCTAGAAGAACCGCCATGGTGGCTCCATCGGAGTGTGGCTTGACCCCGAGGACACGATCCGGGCACGGGCAACGAGGGTACATGCCAAATCGTCCCGTTATTAGTCCTTTACCTATCTGTTTTAAGAAGCAGTCATCCTCCAAGTCCAAACACCTCGCCATTGCCTTGTAGATATCCTCATTCATCCTAGCTAGTTTCATAGTGTACTCATGTAGAACTTTTCTGTCAAGGTTTTTAAACTGTTAGAGCATAAAATTATCATTGGACCTACAACCATCAACTTAAACTTTTGGTTGAGATGGTTCCACACAAATAAATTAACGAACGTGACAAACCTCGTTATCATGTGGTACTATTGGTACTTACAAAACAGTGGCTGTTTTATTTTTATTTTTATTTTAGGCCAATAGAGAAGCCACTTATAAGTATTTGATATTGTGCACGAAATGGTAAGTGGTACCTAAAAAAACAGACAAATAGACAACCAAAATGCAAAACAGATCACCGAAATTTCAATTATGGTAAAATCTCCTAAAAATATTAAATTTTGTAAATTTTTTTATGAAAATTGTATCTCAATGAATAAAGACAATTTATATATTTTAACTACCATAGTTTGAAAAATTTTCAATTTTGGTAAGATCTCCTCCAAAAATTAGGATGAAAGAAGAGTACTGAGCATTTCACTATACCTTTATTTATTTATTTATTTATTTATTTACTGATTTAAAAAAATTTTCAAGATCCAACTAGTGTAAAAAGTTACCCCTCCATTCCATATTAATTGTCATAATTTTAATTTTCACAGTTTTGAATGTCAGTCTTTGATTGATAATTTCTCATGTAATAAATTATTAATCATTGCAATATTATACATTTACGATAGTATTGTTTATTATGAATCTAGGGAGTGCTAAGTGCTTGGATTGGAAAGTTTCCTAGAGAAGTTTATCAACTTTCATAAGTTGATCAAACTTTCCTATGTTTGGTTACAAAATAAGGATGATGAAGTTTTTAGGTGAGACCCAATATTTTCTCATGATTGATGGGAAATATTTTCACATGGGAAGTGTTGGGAAATTTTTCTTTTTCCTATGGGAAAGTAAATTATCATGGCATATTTTTGCAAAGTGCCCATGAAAAATACTTTATAAATTTTGTACATAAACGTATTTTGAACATTTTAAATAAATTTTCCCACAAACTTTCCCATATTTTCAAATGTATACCAAACAGTGTAATATTTTATTCTCAGGGAAAATTTTCCCAGGCAAAAATTTCCTTGGAAAAACTTTTTTGGGAAAAAACCAAACACATCCCTAATGATGATAATTTTATATAACAACTCATTGTATATATTGAAAAATTTATGGTCAAAATTTTTAAAATTCGACCATACAATTTCCAAAAATGACAATTACTCCCTCCGTTCCATATTAATTGACGTCTTTGAAAATTGTGCAGTCAAACATTAAAAATTTTGACTATAAATTTTTCAATATATACAATGAATTGTTATATAAAATTACTACAATTAGATTCGTAACGAAAAATACTATCGTAAAAGTATAATATTGTAATTGTTCATAAAATATTGTGTGAGAAATTATCAATCAAAGAGTGACGTCAGAGACCGTAATAGTCAACAAAATGACAATTAATATGAAACAGAGGGAGTAATATGAAACGGAAGGAGTACCTAAAGTTATGGGGGTTCTGAGGCCAAAACTGTAGCTTGCGGTTTTGGTCTGGATAAAGCGTAAGAAATAAACGATCATTCCAACCGACAATTTGATCCCCTGCAAAAGCGGCGTCGTTTCCGTAGCCTTGGAACACGTCATCTGCGGCTGAACACTTGAGTTTCTCTTCAAGAGGCAGCCCAAAAAATTGCTTTGAAACTTCAATCAACTCTTCTAGCATTGACCTCTCAATCCCATGGTTTATGATCTGCTCAAATCGATTACAGAACGTCAAACTTAGGCCCTGTCAAATTTATGGGTAAGTCTAATTTACAAAAATTTATCAGTTTTTACCTAAATTTATCAAAACTTATCAAAATTTACTAAAAATTATCAAACTTAAAAAATAAAAAAAATTAATTTTGATATATTGGCATCAATTTGCCAAAAGTTACCAGAATTTAGCAAAAATTACCAAAAATTATCAAAAGTTACCAAAATTTAACTTTTACCCCACTATTTTTTACCCATGAATTTGACAAGGCCTTAGAATATTATATTATACTCTTACCTATTATCATCATATCATATATCATATATCATATATCATATCATATATATATATATATATATATATATATATATATATATATATATATATATATATATATATATATATATTTCTGGGTACAAAGGGTGATAATCGAAATATGTGGATTCTAATGAGGGCATTTTGGGAAATTTATAATTAATTTTATTTAATTTTTTCAAAAAAAAATCATGTAATATTAATGTGTGCATTAATGTATATGTTTACATTGATGACCCTTTTTGTTTTTCCTTTTTTTTCATATGCACTATTCTTTTTTTTATTCTTTTAAATAAGAAGACTATTCTTTTTATTTTTAATTTTTGCTTTTTTCTTTATTCTTTTAAATATAACATCGAAAATATTTTAACCAATACATATGATCTACTTGCGTCCCGTGTAGCGTACGGGTCTAAGTACTAGTATTATAAACAAGTTGGTTTTGTATCCAGAAAATTCTTGTATTTTTTTGAAACTTAAGAGAATATGCCTCCTAAATTGTTGACACTTCTACGGGAGGACTATATTTCTATACGAATATTGATGCAGTGTCCGAACTTAAATTATTTTAGAAGTTATCTAGCTTATATTTATGTACAATTATTTACCCTTTTTTGTATATAAAACCGCCTTTTTGAACCTAGTCTTTGACCCTGTTTTTTTATGTTCGTAAATTGGGTTTATTACCTAGAAAACACTCAAATTAAAGTTAAAATTTTATCGTTACTTTTCTTTTCCTTACTTTACTCAACCTAACTTGATACTACCACTCTAAAGAACAGAGTCTTTTATTTTGACACTCCTCATAGCCAAAGGCTCCATTTCATGTCAGTTTTGCACCTGGGGCTTTTTTTTTCGGTTATTTATAGCCCAAAAAATGGGTATGAGTTCGCAAACAACTACAGTCAAAATAAGACAATAGAAACAACACATGATGCATAATATAAACAGACCAAAGCGACAATATAGCATAAACAGACCAAAGTCACTAGCTCACAAAACATAAAATCACCAAAAACAATTTTAAATCTTCACTTTTGACTTCTTTTCTTCTACAAAGCTTTGACGTCAGTTTTCCCAATTCAATTTGTTTAACGCTTTGTTGATCATTTTCGTCATGTACCACTTTTCCCTGTCTAAGATGCTTTAAGAAGAAATGGAGGTGTACATGTTTATCTTTGCTTAATCTTACTTTACCTCACTAAATTCAAAATTTTAATAATAGAACATATTTACTTCACTATTAACTTATTTACCACAAATTTTATCTTTACTGTACCAACTACCAAATCTAATTTGATCCTACCACTTTAAAGAACATGACCTATATCCATGCAATCTTAACAAGCTATAGATGGACACGAACATGTTAAAGACAACTCATCTTGCTAATTGTTAGAGTATAAAGTCGTTTCTGGGGCTATTAGCTTAAACTTTTGATTGAGTTGGTTCCACATGGTATTAGAGTCAGACCTCAGCAAGAGGTTTCAGGTTCGAATCTCAGCATTCCCATATTCACTTGCGCAAGGTAAAAGGGTCTTTGCAGCATCCGCGCTTCAAGCCCAAAGGGCATTCGCGTGAGGGGACGTGTAAGAATATAAAACTATTCCTGAAGCTTCAACTATTAGCTTAAGCTTTTGGTTGAGATGATTTCACACTAATTTTCCACCAAAATTCAAATACATATGCAAAACAAACAGTGAGGAAAACCACAGAATGAAAGAAAAAGGGATATAAGTAGACAAAAACAGACCTGAAAGCAACCCCAATTGGAGAGAGCATACTTGAGTTTGGAAAGTTGATGAGGATCAGAGGCACAAAGAAGATGAAAGTCAATGATCAAAGTTTGAGTCCAAAGATCATCAGGGATGTCAACTGCTTGAGGGAAACCATCTTTGTGAATGTATTTGTCAGGAACTTGATCTCCTCTTCTTGAAATCTCCTGAACAAGCTTGTTTGAGAGCTCTTCTTTAGAGTAAGGTGCTGGTTCATGTTCATCCATCTTCATTTTCAATTTTTGGGGTGGGTGGTCTGATGGGTTGGTTAGAGTTTAAAGCTACTAGATATGTATATTATTTATATAGCTAGCTATTAAGTATGATGGAGACAAATTTAGTTGGGACGTCTATATTATACTCCCTCGGTTTTATATTATCCCTGTTTTTTGGATTGGATAAAATGAGGTTTGGATGAATTGAATTGGGTTAGATTGGTTTGGATAAGTTATGATATTTTTTTGGGGAATTGTGTTATTAGAGAGGATTTTTTTTTGGGAAATTGTGTTTGATTTGGACTGGATTAGAAAGAGTTACCAATCCAAAGAACAGGGTAACAATCCAAATAACAGGGCCGACCTTGTTCTTTGAATTGGATAAAATGAGGTTTGGATGGATTGGATTGGATTGGATTGGATTGAATAAGTTATGATGTTTTTTGTGGGGAATTGTGTTTTTAGAGAAGATGTTTTTTTGGGAAATTGTGTATGGTTTGGATTGGATTAGATAGGAAAGAGTTACCAATCCAAAGAACATGTAAAATGGTTGGAAAAATCAATTGTTTTAACAACCTTTTCATATTTTTTAGATTTTCCAACTATTTTTCAAATTCTATGTGGGCAAAATGGTTGGAAATCGCAACCAATTTTGTCAAAATGGTTGAAATTTTTTCCTAGCATCCTTTTTCTTACTATTTGATAATGGTTGGAAAAATGGTTGGATTACCAACCATTTTCCCAACCGTTTTCGAACTGTTGGAAAATGATTTGTCGGAAAAAATTTCCACCATTTTAGTAAAAGTGGTTGTAATTTCCAACCATTTTTACCACTTAAAAGTATAAAAATATTTGGAACATTAGAAAAATATGAAATAGTTGCTAAAATGATTGTTTTTTTCAACCATTTTAAATTGGTTGGAAAAAGTGGCCAGTAATACACATATTTTTCGTACTGTTGGAAATTGTGCAGTCAAATTTCAAAACTTTTGTCAATAAATTTCTCAATATATGCAATGAGTTGCTATATAAAATTATCACTGTTAGATTCATAATAGAAAATACTATCATAAAAGTATAATATTTCAATAATTAATAATATATTATGTCAGAAATTATCAATCAAAGAATAATATTGAAGATCGTAAAAATTAAAATTATGTCGATTAATATGGGACAGACTAATTTAAAAAGACTTGCTGGGAGCCAGCCTCGGGCTTTGTATAATTTAATGGACATGTAGCATATTACTGTAGAATAGAAGAGCAGGTGAATTAAGAGAGAGGAAGGGGAGGTGGGTTGGTTTTCATGTGACCTTATTATATTTTTTTATGAAAATATAAAATAAAACTTGGAATGTGACTGTGATTTGGATAGAGTTGGCAAAATTTTGTCTGACTCAGATTATTCAAATTGTCCAAACCAAAAAATGGGTCTAGATTTAGATTTTTCGTATGAATTTTGATATTGAGTGAATTGACTGAATATTCGGACATAAAATTTCTCTTTTTTTTATTGTTTGAATTCGATTTTAGCTTCGTCTGAATTATGCGATCCGAAATAAAATCGGGTCCGGACATGAATTTCTTATCCAAATTTTAATATTGAATGAATTTGTCCGATTCAAATTTATCCGAACCCAAATTTTTGTATTTGAGGTTTGGCCAGATGGATATGGAATGGAAACTACACTGCATGGGAACAACATAGCTGGCTTTCCCATTTATTACCCATAAACTATGGGCTTCCTTTTGACTTTAGTTTTTCATTTTATTTTTTTATGATAATTATTTTAAAGGGATGATATGTGTGTCTCATCTCAATATAATTTCTAACTGTCTTATTTTTTTTATCCTTTGGCTCATTCTTTTGAGCGTTAACGCAATTAACCATAACATAAGTTACCGTAACATATCGTAACATACCGTAAATTATCATTACCTTTTTACTATTTTCACTGCAACTTACAGCAATCTAACGCAACGCACAAAAGAATGGTGTTATTTTTTTATGCTAAAGTTATTTTTCATTATGACCATAACCTAAAAAATAAAATAAGTGTGTATTTCAAAACAACTTTTACAAGACACTTCTTTAATAATTTGTAGCTTTTAAAACTTCCATTGATGAATTTGCTAAAATGATATACTCCCTCCTTTTTATATTAATTGTTATAATTTTGACTTTTACGGTTTTCGATGTCATTCTTACATAATATGTTATTAACAATTGCAATATTAGACTTTTATGATATTATTTTTCATCACAAATTTAATGGTGATAATTTTATATAGCAATTCATTATATATATTAAGAAATTTATAGCCAAAATTTTTGAAATTTAACTGCACGATTTCCAAAAATGACAATTATTATAGAACGGAGTCAGAGGGAGTAATTAATAAGAGATGGTGGGCCCATGATTACTTAAAAAAGGAATATGTATTTGCAAATGGTGGATTAATTTGAATGATTAGCCAAATAATTAACCATTAAGATAGATATCATAGAGCTACTAGCTAGCTAGAGTGCTATAGACAAACACATTTCCGTCCAAATTATTGAGAACGCAGTTAAAATAATCAACATGCTGTGACAACCCCAATAATTTTTGTTTTTCTAATCATCATACCTCAATTTTTTTAGTTGAAAAAAAAGTCAACGGCAATAGGCATCCTTTAGTAATTTTCTAATGATCCTAGGTATTTAAATTTTGTCGATTTCTAATGAATTAAGTCTACAATGAAGTCGACAATTCTTTAGGGATCATTAAACGGTTCACCCTAAGATATATTTTTCGTCAATTTCTACTTCTAATGAAGAAGGCGAATAGTAAGAGGTTGCTTAATCTTAAAATTACTGAAAACTAGATGAGAGGAAAATCGGAGAGAAAAGTGATTCTCTGTATTTTGTATATGATGATTCTGTACAAGCTTGTTGCTAGGGGAATATATATATATATATATATATATACAAGCAAGAGAAGCTACTGCTATTGTAAAGCTACCTATAACTGATTAATAGAATAGTAACAAACTCTACAACAAACTGTCTAATCTGTACAACAACCTCTGGTCTTAACATCCCCCCCCAAGGTGGCATTGGTGGAGAATCTAACAATCCCATCCTTGAAGTTAGGAACTGATGAGCAGCTTCACCTAGAGGTTTGGTGAGGAGATCGACAAGTTGTTCCTAGGAAGGAACGTATTGTGTCTGAATAAAACCTTCAACAATTTTGTCGCGAGTGTAATGACAATCAATCTGCAAATGTTTGGTACACTTGTGAAAAACGGGCTTAGCTGCAATATGCACTGCAGCTTTGTTCTCGCTGAACATGTCAATAGGCAGGGGAGTAGGAGAATGGAAATCACAAAGAAGATGAGCAATCCATTCCAGCTCAGACGTGGTAGCAGACATGCTTCTATACTCAGCCTCGGCAAATGATTTCGCGACGGTCTTTTGTTTCTTCGTTTTCCAAGAGATCAAAGAATTCCCAAGGAAAACACAATATCCTGTGAGTGATCGTGCTGAGAATTTGCAAGTCGCTCAATCAGCATCACAAAAAGCACAGAGTCGAAAGTCACTCTCTTTAGGAAAGAATAGACCTTTGTTAAGTGACCCCTTCAAGTACCTTAGTATATGTAAGGCAGCCTCAAAGTGAGGTTGTCTAGGTGTGTACAAAAATTGACTTAAGTGTTGTACAGAGTAAGAGAGGCCAGGTCTAGTCAAAGTCAGATACAACAACCTCCCAATCAACCTTCTGTATTATCAGGGATCAACCATCACTTCTCCTTCTTCAGTTGACAAGTTGAGACCTTTGGGTAGAGGGAAAGGAGATGGTTTTGCACCTGTAAGACCAACATCAGTCAAGATGTCGAGGATGTACTTCCTCTGGTTAAGGAAAATTCCAGTAGAGGAACGTGCAATTTCAATTCCCAAAAAATAACGAGCAAGCCCAAGGTCTTTGATGGTGAAAAGCGGTGTCCAAATCAGCCTTCAAGGTGTCAATACTCTGAGAATCATTCCCAGTGTCCAATGATGAGTAAGTCATCTACATAAACTAATATGAAGATGAATTGATCTCCTGCTGCCTAGTAAATAAGGAATAATCAGCCTTAGACTAATTGTAACCTTTGCTGACCAGAAACTGAGTGAGTTCCTTGTTCCACTGTCTCAAAGCCTGTTTAAGGCCATACAAAGATTTGCGAAGCCTACACACCTCTCCTGGTTTGGCAAGATTGTACCCTTTAGGTGGAACCATGTACACCTCTTCATCTAGAAACCCATGTAAGAATGCATTGTTGATGTCTAACTGGTGCAAGGGCCCATCTTTGGCAGCTACAATGGCCATAAAAACTTGAACAGTAGTTAGCTTAGCCACAGGGGAGAAAGTATGTTTGTAGTCCTTATCCTTGATTTGCTCAAAGCTTTGAATGACAAGGCGAGCTTTATGCCTCTCAATTGCGCCACCGGGTCTGTATTTAATTTTATAGACCCATTTAGATGTCAAGACTCTTTTCCCAGGAGGTAGAGGAGTAAGGGACCAAGTCCCATTCTTCTCAAGTGCAAGCAACTCCCTATCATTGCCTGGACCCACTCAGGAGATTCTTTGGCTTGCTCATAAGTACTAGGCTCCTGAGTAGTTAGAACATTTTCCAAAGATGCCACATAACTCGGGGATAAATGTGCCAAGTTAGAATAGGTAAAAAGAGATTGTGAAGGATTTGGAATGTTAGAACGGGTTAAGGTGGGTGGACAAACAAAGTCTCTCAACCAAACTGGAGGACCCTTAGGCCTACTGGATCTTCTGAGAATTGGATCAGAGGGTGTGGAAGAAGAAGAAGAAGAAGAAGAAGAAGAAGAAGAACGAGTATGTGTAGGAGAATCAGATGATATATGTTGATTATGATTAGAATGAGGTACAAAACTTGATTGAGATGGGGAAGGAGCAGAAGGTGATATATGCTGATCGGAATTTGAAGAAATGAAAGATGGATCATTATCAGGTTCGATAAAGGGGAAAGTATGAGTGGGGAAAATGGAAGAATAGGTAGTGGAATGTGTCTAATCAGAAGTGGGTGCAAAATTATGAAAAGGGAATATATGTTCGGAGAAAAGAACATCACGACTGTGGGAAATTTGGTTGGTTTTAAGATCAAAGAGCTTGTAACCTTTAAAGCCTAGAGTGTACCCCAAAAGTATGCATTTCCTTGCTCTAGGCTCAAACTTATCTGAAACGTTGAGATCCTTAGCAAAACATAAACAACCAATGACACGAAGCTCATGATAGGGAGGGGTTTTGTGATAAAGCATTTCAAAAGGAGATTTCCACCCAAGGCTTTGCGTAGGTAAAAGATTGATGAGATGAGTGGCAGCAAGAATGCACTCCCCCCAAAGGTTTTTGGGTAAGTTTGCATGAAGTCTGAGGGCACGAGCGGTTTCCAACAAATGTCTATGTTTCCATTCAGCCACTCCATTTTGTTGAGGGGTTTTCACAATGCAACATTGATGTATGATGCCTTTGTTGCGGAAAAAATCATGGCATACTTCATTGATGAATTCCGTCCCATTGTCACTTCTAATGGACTGGATTTTAGCTTGGAATTGTGCCTCAATCATGTGATAGAAATGAATAATGAAGTGTTAGGTTTGGGCTTTGGTTTACATCAATTATGTCCAAAATGTGGGAGTAAAGTCATCAAGAATGGTAAGGAAATAATAAGCTCTACAAACATTGGCAATTTTGTAAGGACCCCAAACATCCACGTGAATAAGTTGGAAGAGATGGGAAGAATGAATAGTACTTTATTAAAAGGTAATCTGTGAATCTTGGCAAGAATACATGCTTCACAATTTAAGTCACAAGAGATATGATTCTTACACCAATCAATATGATGTAAAGTTGAAACAGAAGAGTGCCCAAGTCGAGCATGTATTATGTTAGGACTTGGCACTTTACATGAGGAAGGATTTAAGGAAAATTGAGCTACAACTGATTTATTCCCCGAAGGAGACAAAATTCCAAATTTAGATGAGAGCTTGTAGAGTTCACCATATCTTTGAGCTACGGCAAACACCTTTTTAGTTGAAAGGGCCTGGATGACACAAGAATTAGGGGAAAAGGTAGCAGAGAGATGCAAATCAATAACTAACTTGGCAACAGAAAGAAGGTTGAATTTAAAATCTGGCACAAATAAGACATTGCGCAAAATAAGATCAGGGGTTAAAAATACTTGTCCTGCTTCTGTAACGGTCTTATTTGAACCATCAGGAAGGGTGATAATGATAGGTTTAGGTAAGGGATGTAAGTAGGTAAAATGAGAAAGTTCGTGAGTCATATGGTCTGTGGCTCCTGTATCTATTATCCAATAGCCTATAGTGAGGCATATGTATGTTTTGCCTTGCTATTAGTTGATTAAGGGCCCCCTTTTTTTATACGATAGGTTGCGGTGCTCTTTAATTTTCCACCATACTGCACCACAATACACCACAATCACTATCAATATATCTTTTCATTTTTCTCTCTTTTCACTTTTCTTCTATACTTTTCACATTTTCTCTCTTAACTTACCTCACTAACCACAACTTTCACCGCACCACACCATTATCAGTTACTGTTTAGACCCAATTTTGTATCTAAATAGCGCCTAAATCCTTAGGCTTTTGACTTGTTTCGTAGTTTAATTTAATAACTTTTAATGCGTTTTTGGTAATTTTGTAGATTTCGGAGTTTTTACGCAAAACGTGGTAAAAAGGGCCATTTTGCAACTATTTTGGGAATCCTGATATTTCCCGAATCTTGGTCGAGTTGAAGGCGAAGGAATGCGGAAAGGCCGGACATGTCAAAACGCTCAGAAGACCTTTTGAAGCCGAGCTAGACCGTGGCCACGGTCATGATGACCCCAGCCACGGTAGGTTCAAGACTTGTCCAAGGAAAGAAGAGGCTAGGCCGAGCAAGATTGTGGCCACGGTCTTGGGAGACCGTAGCCACGACGGTGCGAAGAGAAGCGAAATCTGCAGTTCGCTACGCAAGACCGTAGCCACGGTCCCATAGACAGTACCCACGGTCTCCTAGACCGTACCCACGGTCTCCTTATGTTCTGCGCGATGTTTTCGGCTGTGCGCTGCATTTTGCCAACAAATCTCCACTTGTATATATACTCCTTGTGGACGATTTCTAAGGGGGCATCTAGGGATAGACTTAGACAATTTTTCCAGCTTGTAATTAGGGATTTTAGAGAGGGATTAGAGGGAGATCAGGGGCGGATCTAGCATGGGTTCACGTGGGGTCAAGTGACCCCGCTTAAAAAAAATATGTTATAAAAACGAAACTTGGACAATTAAGATATTATTATAATATATGGAAATTTCAAAGCATATCAGTGTTTGTGGCTCAGTGGCGCCCGCGTCCTTCTTAAGTTTCATGTAATGTAACGGAGGTCCTTGGTTTGATTCTTGTCTCCAACAAAGTCAATTATTTCTCAGATTTTTTAATCCAGCGACGACCACCATTGTTCTCATGGGCGCCAAATGCTAAGTCACATGTAACAACAATCCTAGGTTCGATTCCTGTCTCCAACAAAGTTAATTTTTACTCAGATTTTGCAATCCAGGGACAGCCACCATTGTTCCCACGGCGACCACCACCACTATTCGCTCACTGAGTGAATAGTTTTTATTATTATCAATTGAAATCAAATGTTAATTCAATTTTGAATAATTTATTAAATTTTCAATTTAGTTTGGTTTGTGTGTGATTATATAATATATTTTTTTAGAAATATTACTTTATTTGCTATACATTAGTTGGTTTAGTAGAATTTGTCTATCAAATTTGAAAACTTATCATGATAATATTTTTTAGGTTTTATTATGCTCAACTTTCTTCTAATTTTAATTTAATTTGAATCGGTTTAAACGTAATTAGTTTGAATGACATTTGCTTGAATAATTGTTATTGTAACCCTTTTTTTTATAGTTCAAATGAAAACATATTTTAAAAAAAATTACATATGCAATTACGATTTCTTTCAAGTTCTACCAATATTCTTTTGAATGAAGAAAATAGGGAGTATAGTCTTGAACCACATTAATTAGTGAATTTTTTTGATTTGTTGTTTTGAATTTTTATGTTTGACTTTGAACCCGCTTGATTTCATTTCTGGATTCGCCGAGAGATTTATTCTAGGGTTTGTGGTTATTGAAGATTTGGGTATTCAAACAATTGAAAGATTGTTGGATCATCTTTTTATTGCTTTCCTTTGTTCATCTACAGCATTTTGATAAGTGTTCTCTTCCCAAAAATTTGCTGGGAGGTGCCATACATTCTTAACAACTGACCATTGGGGGACCACATTTTTTTAATGCACTCAAAGGGGACAAAGTTTTTAAATAAATGGCTCCCAGGTGACTTTCCGGCCACTTATAACCGGAATCCGGTGACAGTTGAGTGAAGTTATAATTTTTTTGAAATGGGTTTGTGGAATGCCGAGACTACCCTCATCTTCTCCCTCTCAACTTCAATCTTCTTCTACTGTCTTCTTTGCCTGTCTTCGTCTTTCTTCTCCTTCTGTGTGTAGTGGCCCTAATTAGGGTTTATGGTGATGGAAATTTACTTAATTTTTATTTTATATAGTTGGATCAAATTGAGTCGACACCACAAGTTACCAAGGGTGATTTCCCTTTGGAATTGTCGTTGAAGCAGGAGACGAATGGCATTATCCCACACAAGGTG
Organism: Portulaca oleracea; assembly: GCA_029582165.1. Taxonomy (NCBI): domain Eukaryota; kingdom Viridiplantae; phylum Streptophyta; class Magnoliopsida; order Caryophyllales; family Portulacaceae; genus Portulaca; species Portulaca oleracea. The sequence continues at coordinate 805,551 of CM055893.1, forward strand.
GATTTCTCGTTGAGAAAATGCATCAATGACCAACACCAGGAAGATGCCACAGTTGTCGAGCTTCCTCTTCTCGTCAAAAGTGATGGTCAAATTAAGGATTATACGTCCACTCTGTGCTCCTCAGAAAGAAGAGAAAAACCTTGCAGGAATAATGGTAATGTGAAGCTGTTTGGCAAGATTCTGAGCAAGCCCTCCTCAACCGAAAGACCATCCCACGGCCCCTCAAACAAAGAATACCAAGAAGAAGAATCAACCCACCACCACTCTCTTTCTTCTTAAGCGACTTGAAATGAAATTGTCCACAGCCAACAGCGAATCAAAGCTCGACCACAACTATTTTCTGGGCCTCGAGAATGTTCCAATCAGAAGCTATGGTTATTGGGATGGAACCAAAATACAACCGGCATACCCGCCCGTGCCAGATTCAGTGTTGCTGCTGGCCCGATACCCAGAAGCGTTTGCCCCGATTTCCTCATCTAAGCTCACAGAGAAAAAGATATATATATATATATAGAGAGAGAGAGAGAGAGAGAGAGAGTTGGGAGTTAATGGTGATGGGACAAGCCTTCGTTTTTTTTTGAGCGAGCAAAAATAAGGGCTCCATGACCTTTTCACCAACATCAGTAAGGGCATTTTAGTATTTTCATGGTTTCCGGCTAATATTGGCCGGAAAGTCACCTGGGAGCCATTTGTTTAACAATTTTGTCCCCTTTGAGTGCATTATAGAAATGTGGTCCCCCAATGGTCAGTTATTAAAAATGTATGGCACCTCCCAGCAAATTTTTGGTTCTCTTCCCTTAACTCTTTTATTAATTTCTTTGCTAATTACTTTGCTTGTTCTTGATTTCTTTACTTGCTATTTCATTGTTCTTGCTTGTTTATGGTTGTTTGATGCTAGAAATCATGTTTAGGTTTGGTTTGGATGTTGTTAGCTTAGATTTTATCATGATTAGTGGCTAGAAACCCTATGGGTTAGGGGGTAGTTAAGGGTGTAAATGGGTGATTAGGTTTGGGTTAGCAATATTAGTGAGTAATAGTTGGGAAATCAATTTCCCACTCCTATCCTTCCCTCAAGTAGGATGTATTTGGGTTCGAAAGCTCCCGAATACATCCAACACTTGTGTTGGAAGGTGGGAATTGGGATAGTTAGTATTCTATTCACGAAAGCGAATAGAAGCTAACTAGGAAATTCCGTTTCATTAACCCTCTGGGTCTGTCGATGGACTTTGTGGAAGTTAATCCGGACTATCCTCGGAAGAGGAAGCCCGGTTGGTATTTTCTAACGGTGGGTATTTTCCCGTTTGCATCCCGAAAACCTCCGAAGCCCATTTTCCATTCCTTGACCGACCTTAGCTTTGTTTCTTGCGTTGTGATCCCTTCAAACCGATATCCTTACCTTAGCAATCTCATCCCGACCGTTGACCTAGATTCTATGACCAAGGCCGCCAGCTCCCTGAGAGAGAACGACAATACCGAGGTCCACAAAACCACGTTACAGTTACCACATCACAACCAACCGTATGAAACATCAGGGCCTAAAACTGTTATGGGTAATCTTGATTTCGTAGTTAGATTTAATTGTGAAAAGTCTCTAGGCAACCTCTATTACTAGAAAGGTTCATTTGATAAAAACTTTTTTTCCTTTTTCTAATAATGGTGTAGACTGTCCATAAAAAAATAATAATGGTGTAGACTGATGATGATCAGGACAACATGCAGTAGAACAATTCTAATTTAGAAGGTGATGGCAAGCTAAGGCCTGCAATTGAAGGAAATAGAAGGAAACAAGAAGCAGCATTTGACAGTAAAACCAGGCAGATTGGTCTGCAAATTGGCAACCAGATGCATTGTTATATATATATGGAAGATGACAATGAGAAAGAGGATATTAAGGAGGCATGTGCCATTAAATTGTTCATCAAGCCAACACATGCATGCCTCTCTCAATTGTCTTATCCTTACTTCAAATAATTGTCATCCCATTATCCACTACTCTCCCTTCTTTCTTAATTCTTATAAGTTGAAATTGAGAATAATCACGAGCGGATCAGAAGGTCGAGATCCGCCACTAGTTGAGATATGAAAAAATATATTTTCAGTCCAAAATTCACATTTGAACTTTTTTTATTTCATTCTATCCTATTACGTACAAAGTTTCGATTCAAATAGTTAAAGTTGAATTTTGTTCATAAGTTTCAGTTAGATTTAACAACAAAAAATGTCCACATAAGTGGCTATTACAAATGAAATATTTTCATGAGCCCAAAATTCACATTTGAGTTTTTTTTTTATTCCATTCTATTATATCATAAAGTTTCTGCTTAAATAGTTAAAGTTGAATTTTGCTTTAAAATTTCGGTCAGATTTAGCAGCAAGAAATGTAGGTATTTGTGGCGATATATCTTATCAGATAAAAATATTTTGAGCTAAAAATTCATATTGAAGCTTTTTTAATCAAATTTTAGTGTATTACAAAATTTTAAGACAAACAATTGAAGTTGAATTCTGCTCCTAAATTTCAGTTAGATTTAGCAGTGAAAAATGTCAACAATAGTAACCATATATATTGTAAAAAAAAAAGGAGTTGAAAATTATTATTTATACTATTATGATAAACTCCATCATATTATAAACTTTCTGTGGAAAATAGATTGAACAATCTAGGGTAGAAAATATTTTTCCTAGATTGAGGTAAGGGCGAAGTCAAATTCCATCTTTTAGGGGAAAATAATTTTCCGAACTTTTTTGGTACCACACACTAGAAAATTGGAAAAATATTATATAACACACACCAATTAACATATATAAAAGAAAGCTTAAATAATACTCCCTCCATTCCTCAACGTACAATTGTCACATTTGAGTTTTGGGAATAATTTATTAAGAAAATAACATTGAGAATAATAATTATATTGAAAATGATAAAAGTGACAAATATTATATAAAATTAAATATTAGTTAAGATGACAGATATTGGGAAATGGATCGAATATAAAATAAAATTATAGAAAAATCCACTTAAAAACAAATATAAATCAAACCAAAGGAGAACGTCTTGGATCAACACTCTTACGCCGTCTCTTAGTAGTGGTGGCCACCTCTTCATCAACCAAATATTTGCTGGTTACACTTGGTTCTTCCACCAGGACATCTTGATCTTCAATATCATTGAGAGCCCTTGTTTTCTGTTGCTCACTATAAATATTCATAATATTATCATTAATATTATGATTATGAGTACTCTTCCCCATGATAATGTTGAGTTTCTTTGGCCTCCCTCTTTTCCTATGTAGATCCCCATTGCCCGTTTTCTCTGAATCTGGTTGATTCTCCATCTTTTTTTCGATAGTTAGAAACTATAAAAGTTATAAAACATCAAAGATGTTACAAAATATCTGCCAAACAATAGAAAAACAAACCAAAAAGATAAACAGAATAGCTGGAAGAAACAGCTGGGAAACCAGAAAAATGCAGCTACAAAACAGCTATGAAACCACCCAGAAACAATTCACTTCTTCTTGGTTGATCCTCCATCTTTTTTTTTTAGATAGTTAGAAGCCAGAAAGGCTATAAAGCATCAAATATGCTACAAAATATCTGCAAAACAGCAAAAACAACATAAAACTAAACCAAAGAGATGAACAACATTACAACAATGGCCAGAAGAAACAGCTAGAAAAATCAGAAAAAGGCAGTTATAAAACAGCTACTAAACTACCCCAAAACAATTCACTTCTTCTGGGTTTATTGAGGAGAAAACAAACGAGAAATTTGAAGTAAGTTTGCATGGTGGGTATGTTTTCTACTATGGTTAAATGGAATTTTGCCCTTGGAAATATAGTAACTTAGCTTTGGCAGAAGAGCCATGTATCATATGATATTAATGGGAATAAAGAGGAATTCTTAACCTTTTCTTTTTCTGTTTTTTGTTTTTTCTTTAAGGGCATAAATATCTTTTTTGACTTGGACTATTGGAAACTAATCAAATAAAGAAAGAAATGCAAAGAGAGGAGAGTAGTGTGTTTGGCATAGAATAGGAAATTTTCACTGTTTTTAGTATAATACTTGACACATACATTATACAAGTACTACAAAAAGAGAAGAAATCAAATATATTTTAAAAAATGAGAAAATAAACATGGTATATTAATTATTAGAACCTCTTTCTTGTGGAATCAAAATGCGGGTTACTGGATATGGAGTACACGGAATATTAACTTCTTCCCTTTTTATTTGTCCAAATACCTAATTTTTCTGTACTTTTTTATTTATTTAATTACCAAATTTTTATATTTCTAATGACTATAATGCCCATTTTATCCCTAATAAATGCACTTTATACAGCTTTTCAATGACATTTTTTACAATGTATAAATATTTTGCTCCATTCCCTATATTTCTTGGTTTTGTGAAAGTAATTTTAGGGACAAATAATCAAGGACATAGGTAGTACTACCTCCGTCCCAAAGTATTTGTCCTTTTACCTAATTTCTTTGTCCTAAAATATTTGTCTCATTTACAATCTCAATAATTGTAATTCCTTTTCTACCCCTAATTGTAATCCCATTCATTTATTACTTTTTACAATTCCAACAACTATTATCTTCAATTAAAGTAGGGGCAATTTGGATAAATTATAAACTTTTTACCTCAATTCCCAATACACATTGGTTTTCTTGAGTTAGGTAGATGGACAAATAAAATGGGACGGAAGTAGTATATTATTAACATCAAACTTTTACGAGGAAAAATTTAATGGAATTGAGGAAAATTTTAATGGAAATGATATGAATTTTGGGGTAAGATACTTTTAAATGTTTTATTCTATTATAAAAATGATATTATGATATATTGAATTGAAATAAAATATTGATATGATTAAATTATGTAACTACAATATATCCCATACAAATTGGGAAAAGTTATATTTTTATCCAATATTTTTTATATTGAAAAAATGCCTAAAATAGGCTAACGGATTGGATCGACTCAATTAGGATGTCATTTATCCTCATTGGAAAAGTCAATTGGGCCAACATTCTTATAATTATCAACCCGAATCTACTCCAAGGACTTGCACCCCAAGGAGGGAGTGACAGCATTCACTTTGAGCATGGGAAAGGTTCGGAACCGTAGGCAATAGGAGAAGCGAAGATAGAAGATCAATTATGAGGTGTAAGGAGAGTGGCATGAATGTGCTCCCCATGCGCACAATCGTACGAATGAGTTTCTAAGCGTCACCTAGGTTCGGAATGTTGTCCTAAATCATATCAGTCAAGATGTCAAGGCTACTTTAATCTTCATCTTGATCAGAATCGATGAAAGTGGGAGTTCTCTATAGACACTGAATTCTTTACCAAGTATCTTAGATAAGTTTGTAACAATTAGCGTGCAAAAGCCGGTCGAAAACACAAAAAAGCCAAAAAGCTAAGAAACCCCAAAAGCACAAAAAAGGCCCAAAATCAGAAAGGTCGTTTGGCTTAGGCTGGGTTTCTGGACTGTGCCATGTCAGCAATCCGTGCGAGAAAGTAGACCTAAGGTCATTTGGCCCAGGTGGATTCCACATCACTGATCCGTGTCATAATCTGGTCAAACTTATCCCTTGATCCAAGCAATTCCCACAATCATCTCCATGCAAGAATCAAGGCGGGACGACCTTAATAGGTGATCGTGATCATCAAGGGAGTTGATGGTGGATCACGTTCATCCACCCATGCTTCACCTATAAACACCTTACTACTCCTACCATTCAAAGGACACCAAGAAAGAAATCCCCCGACATATTGACTGCGAGAATTTCCTCTCTTCTCCTTCCATCCAAGCTACTCTTTTGCATGCTACTTTTTTAAAACAAGGTTTAGAGTTATCATGTTTATTTCCATTACTTTTATAATCAAGTAATCTACTTTTCTTATGTTTGTACATTTTGTAAAAGTTTATTCAAATGCATGTCATGAATATATTCTCATGAAACTCTTATAAATCTCTACCCACTCTCTTTCATTTAAAATTTGATTCCAGTAAAGTATGTTTCCGAAACAGACAAGTAAAACTCTCGGACTCGTAATCTTACCCCTGGACTTTGATTTTCAATTTCCTCCGTCTGGTCTAGTAAGAAGCACTTAAGGGAATAGTCAATACACACAAGCCTCTCTCAGCAAAGATACTGCAATCACTGTGCAATGTCATACAGCAACATTCATTATGTACATATATCATGTTGCAAGTTCACAGGACATATTTACATCACCAAAGAAACTTAACATGTCAATACACATACATTGAAAGCATATTTTGCTACCATTTTTTTGTTTTCATGGTCGTCGACAAATTATCTAGAACTACCACCTTCCCTGAAAATGATAGTGGCCACAGAAGATGGAAGCCATGCTGAGTTTCCAGTACCATCTACCTGCTGACCATCTTTCGAAGCACCAGTTCCTTGCTCTTTCTTCATTTTCGGCTTTCTTATCCTTTTCCCCATAAAAAAGCCCATTTTCATTGCTGTTAGTAACCCCAGTGCAACAAGAACAGGCCTCACTGCCCAGTGCAAATCCTCGAGATGTTGGTATTTCTGCAAAATTCCGGGAGAAGTACTGAAAGATACTGTTTCAACTTCAGAAGGGTCGGCTAGGTAACCGTCTTGTTTGTCACCGAAAGGCAATCTTCCGGGGAACTTCACTTTGAGGCATCCGTTAGGGTAGATATGGACAATTTTGCCTGCTGCCCATGTTCCCCTTTGGCGGGGCCAGTCAAACCGAGGTTTGAAGACGGTAGATTTCACCCGAATGAATTGACCCACGTAAAAAGCCTCCGCCATACGAAGGGCTGAATGATCCCCCTTCCACAGAGACTCCAATCCGACGAATCCAACGGTTGTAGCACCATCGCGGTGAATAGAGTGGAGGATTCCTACCGTTGAATGGATTCTTTGATCATCCCTCAATCGCACCCAATCCCCGGAAGAAAACCCATGGGTGACACGTTCTAGGGTTGATACATGGACCCTCAACGGGTCATGGATTCCGTGGACCCTCACAAGAACAAATCCATCGGCACCATCGTTTCCTTCTATGCTGACTACTTTTCCCTCGGGAACAAGCATGTTATCAAGTCCGGAAGAGTTTGGTGCCTTCCTAGAGCGCACAATGTCGCCCTCTTGAAGAGTGTCCTTTCTAAGAAACCATTCTGAATGACAATGCTGATTCAGTCTAACAGTGTTCATTTTAGTCCCCACAACAAAAGATGCTTGCTCAGACATAACTGCATCCTGCGAGCTGAAGATTCAAGTAAAAAAAAGGTCAAAAAATGAAACACCTCTGTTATTTCTTCAAAAAAAGAATTAACAAACACAAGCTTTAAAGCATAAACAATTGAACAAATGAAAGCAATCCAACACAATGTCCTCCCACACTCAACTTGAAGAAGAAGAACCAACATCACCCTATTCAGCCTAGGGTGATTCAATGCCATTAGGATATCACACTAGGCAATCATTGGTTTTGCCCTTGCATAGTAGTTTTTCCATACCATGCTTATTGCTGAGTTGCAACCATGCCATTAGCACTTGCATAACAGTTTTTCATAATGTGTTGTCAGCCAGGCACAATTGTTTATTCAAGACTATTTCACATGCTATGGATCAAGCCATCAGTTTGTCTTAGACCACCTGAACTAAAAGCCAAAATGAATGATTATTCAAGCTTATTCAGATCAAAGAAAGGCCAAATGTTTTAGCAAGGCAAAACTACCACACTGATCCAAGGAAGACAACAGCAAAGCAGTAGTCATATCATAATTTCAAGCACTTCACTTTTCACATTCTCTAAGATATCTGCAAACACATTGATTGTATAAGCTTTCATCAGTGTGATATTCCTGGGAGCCAACCTCAAACTGCAGAGAACTAGGGAAAAAAAACATTCCCAAACTAAGGTGGTCAAATGTGCTCTTCAAATGAGCAAAGATGAAAGGATCACCCTTACCTTCTCCATTGTTTTATCACCGACAACTTTATATACTAGTGTCATCCTAAGAGGTGATGAGATCCAGTGGAGTTATGGGCACCAACTACAAAGGAGCTCATAAACATTTACCTTTTGAAGCTAAGGAGACAGGAAAAATAATATGAACTGACTCCATTTCACGGGGTAAAACAAAGGCAAAGATAACTGACCTTTTAAATGCCAGCAAGATGTCAGCCATTAGAGGACGGTTTCGAAAGTCGTATTCAAAGCAACCGGATAGCACGTTCTCAACTGCAGGAGGAAGACCACTAGGTATATGTGGTTTTTCTTGTTTGAGAACAACTGACTGGTAGATTTGTAAACGTGACATCCCATTCCAAGGCTGAACGCCTGTCAACATCTCCAAGACACTGCAACCAAATCCCCAAGTGTCGGTCTCCAAGGATAGTGGACCTCTTATTTCTGGCTCCCACTGTTCCGGAGCCATGTAATTTGGCGTTCCCAAGGTATGGAACGCATCTGAGTTTGACAAAGATAGTCCAAGAAGAAGATACGGAACACCCAGATCTCCCAATATTGCCTGATCATTCTCATCAACAAGGAAGTTAGAAGGCTTAAGGTTGAGTACTAGCATCTCTTCAGCGTGCAACTCCATGATAGCTTGAGCTAGGTGAGCGCCATACCTTTAGACATGATAAGCATGCAACGTAAGTGATCAGAGTGCACTTCACAACCAAATTATGCTATGAAAGACAAACAACAAGGAATAAGAAGAGCAGCAGAACACTCCATAGTACTTACTGTCTACCTTGCACATTACCTCAAAACATCTGGCAATAGAAGTTTTCCATCTCTGCAACGGGCCATTTTGTCCCCAATTGATCCCCCATAGAATTTCATGACAATGCATATCTGTTGGATCAAAATCAGGTTTCAGTTAAGCAACAATGAGACCCGACAACATATAGAGTCATTTATCCTTCAATTGATAAGATATAGCTATTTATCCTACTCTTATATAGTTATCTTTCTGCTCTCACCTTTCCATCAATGACAGAAACTCCATGTAGCCAGCAAATGCCTTTCAAGGCCTGATACTTAGGAAAAAAGTCAGTAAACTTGTCCAAGATGGCCTTCATGCTATCTTCCTTCACCAAATTAAACATTTTTATTGCCACTTCATGGTACTCGTCATAATCCTGGGACCACCGATGATGTGTAGCCAACCAAACATCACCAAATGGACCCCTCCCAATCCTGTGTCTGAGTCTCAAAGATGAGGGATCAATCCATGGGCTACTTTCAGTTGGCTTCATGACAACAGTCCTCATGTTCTCCGCATCTCCATCAAAGATCACGAACTCAAACGGGGCAGGCTGTTTTGATGCAACTTGATCAGCCATTTTCTCCTGAAAACCCAGTTCAATATCTATTTATTTCATCGAAGTTCAGGTATTTTGATTTGTAAAACAACAGGAACAAAGTCTACAGACATGAATCCATAAACGCTCAACTCAATACTATTAACTTGACTAATCATCCAGTTCAAATCAAGGAAACTTCAATGAGTTCAAAGCAATCCACATAAACAACAAGAATCTGTCAACTAAAGAACCCATCTGTATGTTACTATGTTCAGTAGTAATAACCAATGTAGACAATAACAAAGATTCATAAAAAAGCACTCACTACACTCAGCATGCAGCAGAATTCATCATTTAACCATGAACAAACCGCCTGAATGAACCACCAGAGAGCATATTCCTAATTTATAACATATATTCATAGAACATGACCGGGGACAGTATTAATTGTACAATAATTTGAATTTGAACCCCAAACAATCAAATTACTCACAACTTTACCCCGTTCTTTTATGCGGTAGGTTGCGGTGTGGTACCGCCCTCTTTAGTTCTCCACCACACTACACCACAATCATTACCAATATATCTTTTCATTTGTCTCTCTCCTCACTTTTCACCTCTGTTTTTCACATTCTCTCTCTTAAACTACCCCAGCTACCACAACTTTCACCACAATTCACCACAACTCACCGCATTTTTTCAAATTCCACCGCACCGCACCGTTACCAATCCGCAACCAACCGTATAAAAGAACGGGGCCGAACTCATAATCCAATAAGAAGAACAAATTTCAATTAACATTCATACTCCAATAAGAAGAACAAATTTCAATTAACATTCAACTCCGACACTCCCTCTTCACCAACATGATCCCAACTTGTCCTCAACTCTCAATTGTTCAACCCCAATTTCTGATTCCACAACCCAGCTTTCATACCAAAGTCCTTTCAAATTTCAATCAACATTCACGGCCAAAAAGAACTAACCTTAAAGAAACGAATCGACATCAAAAATAGTACGTAAATGAGGAGTACAAGTTACAGCAACCGAAGAAGATAAACCTAGGGTTAGAATTAAGGTTGAGATTACCTCCTTGGCAGTTCCTCTAGTCGATGTTTCGATGTTAATCCTTGTTTACACTCGAAAATCTCTCTCTAATCAATGTAGACAATAACAAAGGTTCATAAAAGAGCACTCACTACACTCAGCATGCAGCAGAATTCATTATTTAATCATGAATAAACCACCCGAATGAACCACAAGAGAGCATATTCCTAATTCATAACACATATTCATAGAACATGACCAGGGATAGTATTAATTGTACAATACTTTGAATTTGAACCCAAAACAATCAAATTATCCACAACAACATATTCAGTACAATCAGCACTCATTCCTGTACTTGGCACTCATACTCCAATAAGAAGAACAAATTTCAACTAACATTCAACTCTGGTACTCCCTCTTCACCAACATGATCCCAACTTGTCCTCAACTCTCAATTGTTCAACCCAAATTTCTGATTCCACAACCAGCTTTCATCCTAAAGCCCATTCAAATTGCAATTAACACTCAGGTAAAAAGAAAGCAACTTTAAAGAAACGAATTGGGTTCAAAAATAGTACGTAAATGAGGATTACAATTTACAGAAACGAATTGGGGTTAGAATTAAGGTTGAGATTACCTTCTTGGCAATTCCGCTAGTCGTTAGAATGGAGGTTATGGGAGTGAAAGCTTCAATGGAGGTGAGATAGAAGCCCAGACGGCAAGGGTTGTCTTTCTCACTCTCTCTGCCGTGCCGTGTTGTCCCAAGGAAGGTGGAGAAAAAAAAATTGACTCTTTGGCCTTTGCTGACTTCCCCCTCTTTCTTTATTTTTTTACCAAAAAAGCTGGGACAAGACAATAAAAAAATTACTAACTTTTGGTGAAATATTTTTCAGGTACCCCAACTTTTAAAACTTAATTTTAGGGTACCCTAACTTTTATAATTAGAAATAATTAGGTAAATTTCTGGTCAATGATTTGAATTCACCGGTGAGTTTTTGGCGGGAAATTGATTAAGTGTATTTGTAGACAAAAATGCCGTTTGTTTTTTTTGGACGAAAATGATTTGAATCAATCGGAGTTTCACCAGAAATTCACCTAGGGTACCCCAAAATTAGTTTTGAAAAGTTAGGTTACCAAAAAATTGTTTCTTCAAAAGTTAGGGTATCTCTAAGTAATTTTTTGAACTATTATAGGAGATTCAATTCAATGATCCTCGGTCTATATTTACCTAAATTCAAAACGAAGTTAACTCATACTTTCACGTCACATTTACATGAATTTGAAATATGTCTGAGCCATATTTACCTTAATCAATTATACGTTTCACCTTGATTTAACCCTTCTATCTGAATTGATAGACGTAGTAGCTTAATTTTCATTTGATATGATTCTTGGTTATTGTATTCAATTACGAAAATTAAGTCGTATGTGAATAAAAAAATATAAGTATTTACCTGAATGCGAAGTACACCTGACTATTTCAGAAGTAATTCTATATACAATCTTTGTACTTTGTAGTGTTTTTCTAGAGGTATAACACTCTATATAAGTTATCCCTTTTCAATGATGCAAAACTTGATTGAGATTCGGTTGAATATTCTTGAACCGAGCCATATTTTGAGATTCCCATACCAAGACCAAAATCCCAGTAAGACAAGTAGAAGGAAGATCTTTAATGTGTCTAGGTCTCTTCACAAATCACAAATATCACACTCAACATCAATCTGAGTTCCATGTTTGCTTAAATGAATGGCCACACAGAGTTTATTATGAATACAAATCCAAGCAATATAAGAGTGAGACAAATTTAGCGTACCTCAAACAGTCATGCTCCAAGGAACTCGTTGCCTATTGCCAAGCAACCAAGAATAACAACTGGATACCGAAAAGGTATGATTTGTAGTAGCAGTTCATACCCAATGTTGTTGTGGAATACTCCCCAGTTTAAGTTTGTCCTTAACACGACACAACTTCTTCCAACACCAAGGAACATCATTGGTGTGGGGGGGGGGGGAATAATCCCACCAAGAAACACATTTCAAATATCTCGAATGTATGCAACGAACCTACAACAACGCCTTAAGCTAAGTAACATCCCTTTTTTCCACCTTACTCAACCAAGTGAAGAAGTTATCAAGGATCAATGGCATAGAGATTCTCATTGGGATCAGAGTTAGCTCTATCTCGTTCGGTCATCCTTCGGGTTGACCACGAGAGTAGGCGTAAAGGAGGAGAAGGCAAGGAAGTGGGTTGGTTGCAGGCAACACAATTGTGATCTTCGTCCATACGACTGTGTGCCATGTGTTGTCATTTGGGAGAAGCACAAACCTAGACAGCACGATCCCTATCTGTTTTGCTCATATTTTCGAAAGAAAGAAGAGACGCGATCATGCCTACCTTGGTACGACTATAACCCCCTTCCCCTCCAGAACGGAGGGGGCGATCGTGGTATGGGTCGTCACGATCGTGTTGTTTGTGCAAGATGAGCCCTCTTCCAAGAGCTGGGAGAGAAGAAATTCGAAGATGACACGATCGTGTCATTTCTGTCTTTTGGGAGATTTTGGTCTACTGAGCAAGAATTCGACAATGACACGATTGTGCCACCTATTTTTTAGCTGAAATTTGAAGTTTTCTGATTTCTCTTTGTTATCATGGAATGAGTATGAAATTAAAAATTTGGGGGGTTGGCATGGAATTAGAATTCCATTCCATAACACTCTCAAATAAGAAGAAAAAGAATTAGAACTCATTCCATCCTTATTTCATTCTTTTTTATCTCTCCAAAGTCCAAACAGGTCCTTAAAGTAATTAAATGTACTTTTTTAATTAATCTAATTATCGTTACATTTAATATTTTTGAATGATTTAAATGAAATTCAAGATGATTATTAATCATCTTAACTCAAGACAATTATCATTATAGTTTCCAATATATATACCCCTAAAAATTATTTCATAAATCTTCCTGCCAACACTTCCATAATTTTTTTTGACAAAAAATAGACGTATTTATTAATGCATTACAAGTTTATCTATCAGTACATAAGTGGAAACATTAGAAGGGCATATCCCTATCCAGATTTGTTCTTCCTATCCGGGAATAACCCTAGTTAGGTGGTGAGCAGCAAAGTTGCCCTCTCCTAACATACCCATAAACTAAACCTTGTCAAATATTGTTTGCATGAAAAAGTCTCTCCTCCCCTGCCCCTCTTCCCCCCAAATGCTCAATACATACAGAGTTACAGACCCAAAGGTTTTTTTTATTGCCCTCGTGATATCTACAACTAGATATTAAAATATACTTTCTTCAATCTCCATGAGTGAACCCTAGTTTGACCATCAACAATTGAAGATAAACAAAGAACAATAAATCGCCATGAATCAACCTTCTGACCTTCATTTGGGAGCTTCAAAGCAGATCACAAAAACGACTTGCAAGCGCCCAGAAAATGGATGAACTGCGATCAACGGTGGTCCAAGAGATATCCAGAAGCTGTAATGGTGAAATCCCAGAAAGATTTCTACACAGAAATGGATACCAACAAGCAAAATTGGATTCTGTTCCATGGATGGATGATTTGGTGATTGATATCTCTCTGCTATCTTCGTCGGCTTCTTCTCCTGAATCGGATTTTGAATTGGGCAAGCTTCGATTAGCTCTCAGTCAATGGGGTTGCTTCCAGGTTTGGTTTATTCTTGTTGATTGCATTCAAATTAGGGTTGAACATTTGCATATTTTGTTTTGCTTAAGATGGTAATCTGCATGATTTTGAAGGTGAGTATGAATCATCTGGTTGCGAAGCTAAATGAACCAAGTTGACCCACTACCCAGATTAATCTGTGGATGGAAAATTACGGTGCATAGCCTTCAATAATTGTATTAGATTTGTGTCCTAAAATTTGTACTGTATTTCTAGTAAAGAATATAACTTTTCAAGCTCTACTAATGGACACTTATCTATTGGGTTGTGTTCCAAAGAACTCAAAGTCTGGTGCTTTCCTCATTGTATCTTCTAGGCTAATTTCTTGACTGTATTAGGTTGGTTAAACCTAGCTATTGTAACGCCCTGAACCCTCTCGTGCCGCGGACATTACCGTACGATAACTGCGAGTGTATGCAGCGTGGTTCGTTCTCGCTCACATGCTGCCTAGAAAAATTCTTTGGTGTCACCCATCCTGAGACTACTCTCAGCCAAACACGCCTAACTGAGGTGTTCCCAACGAATGAGCTACCTTAAAAGAAGGTGCATCTCGGTGATATGAGTAGTCACTTCAATCCTCTTAAGCCACACTTTGGTTTGTTAATCATATATCCGGGGTGTTATAGTTATACTTGGAGTGAGAATTGGCATATGTGGACTCCTAAAGGGTAGTTTATTATCATGAGGGGATTGAGAGTTTTGGTGTGAGAATGTCAAGAGATTGAAACTTCGGTATTATAGATCAAACATGAGAACTTGTCCTAAAGTCTACCAAGTGATAGAGCATATTTGGTGTATAAATCCCTCCCTATACCCGATAGTACTGATGTCGGACAAGTACCATATCTTGCAATGGTATAAGACCGTAACACTCCGGAGACCTTTTCTCTCCGTTTGATATCAAGCTGAGTTGAGGTCGTTTGTTGGACTCACTCTTTATTATAAATCTTGTTGTGCTCGTGCTTTCTCTGATTTTTACCGGTTTTGGGTTTTCCACGTTTAGTATCTGTCTCTCATTTTTTAGTTGTTTGTGGGTTATTATTCCCAATTTTGTGTAACTTTTATACATGCTTCTGCTGCATATGTGTGATCTAATCAACTAATTCTATTGTTACTGGTTTCCCTCATCAACTTGTAAGGGTAGTGTCTAAATGATTTGTTAGTTTCATTATTAACAAATGATGTGGATCTTTTGGTTAATTTCGGCTATCAATTTGTAAAAAGGGTTGAAGAGAGTTGAATAAATGCACTTATCCTGCGATGTCTGTCATCTATTTACGAAACTGATGTAAATCATCAGCATGCTAGAAAACATGTTTACCTGCCGAAAAAATAATCCTTCCATTTCTGTTATCTTAGGCTGTACACCATGGATTAGAAAGCACATTCCTAAACAAGATGGTAGAAGTTCAGAAGGAATTCTTTGCACTTCCTCTAGAGGAGAAGCAAAAATACTCCCGAGCCGCTGATGACTGGGATGGTTATGGAAATGACACCGTTGTTTCTGAGAATCAAACTCTCGATTGGCAGGATCGCCTTTATCTTACCCTCTATCCCGAAGATCAACGCAAGCAGAAATATTGGCCAAAGGAGCCCTCGGAGTTTAGGTAAATACCCATTATTTCCAGAACGCGCGTTTCTCATTTGTGTAGAAGAGCTTTTATGAGTAGACTTGTCAATTTGGGCGGGCGGGCGGGCGGGTTTCAGGTGGGTCGTATATCGGGTTCGGGTAAATACGGGTCGGGAGTGTTTCGGTTTCGGGTCAACCCAATGGATTATGGTTGCGACCTTTTTTCCGTTTTTTCTTTTAAAAAAATGGGTCTCTAAATACTACTTTTTGTACAATATACATATTAAAATATAATTATCTTCTAGTAACGATAGATTATTATAACTATTTTAACTTAATTTAGAGAAACAACAAATAAATAAGTTACGCTTATAGTTTAACGTTAAAAATTACAAAGAAAAATTACAAATTCTAATAAAGTTGAACTTAAAAAATTATTTTTTCGGGTCAAACGGGCGGGTCGGGTTTGACCCGCTAATTTTCGGGTTCGGTATACTTCGGGTTTAGTTGAGAACACCGTGTTCAAAACCCAGAAATTTCGGGTGGGTTCGGGTTGGGTCAAAAATTGCCAGGTCTAGTAAATATCCATTATTTCACGCGTTTCTCATTTGTGTAGAAGAGCTCGTATCAACCCATTTAATTAAACGGGTTGAACATATATACCCAAACCCGCTTAAGTTCGTGTCGGTTTCGAGCCGGTAATCGTGTCAGGTCAGCTTTTCCATGCTCTATTTACGAGTATGGTGTGCTTTAAACTTTTGAAGGGAAGCGATACATGAGTGCACCCTGAAGCTTAGAGCAATGTATGAACTTCTCTTGAAAGCGATGGCCCGGTGCTTGAACTTGGACGAAGATTGTTTCCTGAAAGAGTGTGGAGACTTGGTAAACATGGCTGGGAGGTTCAATTACTATCCTTCTTGTCCTAGCCCTGAAAATGTTCTGGGTGTCAAACCGCATGCAGATGGAACGATTGTTACAATACTTCTGCAGGACAAGGAAGTGGAAGGCCTTCAAGTGTTGAAAGATGATCACTGGTTCAGGGTTCCGATCGTTCCTGATGCTTTGTTCATCAATGTTGGTGACATATTAGAGGTAACTTCTTTTTCGGTGCAAAACCCGCTTCGCATTGACAAACACTTTCCTCTTGCTTGCTAATTACATGAACCGTAGAACCTATGAATGACCGGTGATACTTGCAAATTAGTTGTGCAACACGGATACATGTCAGTTTACTTTCATGATAGATTAAGGGTAAAGTGATTCAGTGTTTTGAGGCCACACTCATTTCTTCTGTTTGTCTGTCAAGAAAATGCTATTTCTATCTGTTGCCTATCAAATTCATGGGTAAAAAACAGTTGGATAAAAGTATAATTTTTGATAATTTTTGGTAAATTCTGGTAACTTTTGGCAAATTTATGCCAATATGTCAAAATTATTATTATTTTTTTGTTTTTTAAGTTTGGTATTTTTTGGCAAGTTTTGGTAAATTTTGGTAAATTTAGACAAAAACTGGTAAATTTTGGTAAATTAGAGTTACCCATGAATTTGACAGGTCCAAGTCAATTTTTCGCTGGTATGGCTTTTGATCGATCCTTGTCGAACATAAGCAATGGTTTGCCACCAAGTATGTTCCCCATTAAGTTAAATCGCGACTGTAAAATAGAACATCCATGATATTTAGCCCCTTATTTTCTCTTTTTTGTTCTTTCTCCTTTACTAATGCAGATAATTAGCAACGGGATACTGAAAAGTCCGGTGCATAGGGTGGTGCCTAACTCGGATAGGGAGAGGATATCACTGGCTGTGTTCTGTTTCCCTGACCCAGAAAGAGAGGTCGGACCTGTAGCCAAGCTGATCACTCAGGAGCAGCCCCAGATGTACAAGAGAGTCAAGCATTATGAGAATATTTTCTTTGAGTACTACCAGCTGGGTCAGAGACCATTGAATGCTGTCAAACTGTAGAATCGTATTGTGTCGAGAGATCCATGTTCGAAGAAAATTTTCTGTATGTTACTTTGACTTCAAAGGGGCAAATTGCATGGAAACTGAGGAACTGGCTTTTTGTTTGCTCAAATCTAAGTGAGGTTTTACTGGCATAACTAGTTTGATCAGTCATCAGTTGATCAGTAGTTGGTGCAATTTAGCTGAAACCAGTTACAGCAGATCGATTATACATATTTGTAGCGCCGGAAAGAATTCGGGTCTGGGTAACTTTGGGTTGGAGAAATTCTGACAATGTCTAAATTCGGACAAGAAATGTATGTCCAGACTCGGTTTTACTTCGGGTCGGACAATTTCAGACGAAGCTAAATTCAAGTCGAAATCGGGCTCGGACAATAGAAAAAGAGATTTTATGTCCGAATATTCGGTCAGTATCAGAATTCAGACGAAAAATCCTTGTCCAGACCCGGTTTCTCCATGTAGAACAATTCGGGAATTCCGGGTCGGACAAAATTTTGCCAGCTCTACATATTTGATGAAATTGCTAACAGCACACATCCATTGCATTCAACATCAATGACAACAAATCAACAACAAGATGAAGACGGGTACGACCATTCTGGTTCCCATCCTTTGAGATCGACAACAAAACTACACACATCATCTACTGATGGAAACCTTTTGGCTCCATCCACTTATTTGCATGCAGGAAGAAGAATGTAAGGTATGTGGGCAAATACAATTGAGAAAGGCCTGACTGATATCGGGTCCGATGAGTTCACATGTACAGGTGTTAGGGAAGGGATTTCTCCTGTTGAGTCGACTGTCAAGATTTGTCCGTTTAATAGCATTGTCTGGCTCTGCAAGTTTCCGTCTTTTGCTGTCAGGTGGTACTCGGCTCTTGCATTTTCCTCTGCTTGCTGGTGTTGTCTAATTGCCTTTGCCCGGTTTCTGAGTTTGTGATGATGATGATGCATTTTGAGTAGACTTATACTGCCATTGAAAGCAACATCAGCATTGACAGTAGCGTTGCCGTCTAAGTTTATTAACAGCACCGTTATCCCTTGCTGCAAGAGAGAAAATTCCGATCATAAACTTTGCCGAATTTCTGCCAGGAACAGAGGAAATTCAGTCTGACACGTTTAGGCTGGCTCATTTTGACTCGTCAATATGGGTTTGTATCAGTTCAGCTTTGTCGAATTGAGGGTTTTTCGGCTGCTTATGGTGTTAGATGATCATTTATAGGTCAAAGCTGCTTGGTTAGGGAGATCAGTTCGTCAACTTACAGATAATTTCGAGCAATGAGCATATGCTCGAACTTTCTTTGACCCAGAAAAGCTTGCACACAGAACTTTTCTTCCCATCAACCGGTGCCAGAGAAGAGCACTGCTCAAAACGGAAAACACAACTCATCAAAACCAGCTTTTCACACCACAATGTTGGCAACGTTTTCGAAAAGATTCAACGCCATAGTCATGAACCTGTAGTAGTCTGGATTTGGAACAAAGGTACTGGTGTTAAGCAAGCCATAGTTTCCTCCAATCAGAGTTTGTCTACAATACGTTTTCGTATTATAAGCTGATGCCATGCCTAATTGATCCAGATACCTGTTTAAAGTCACAAGATTGTCAGCCCTTTTTCAAGGTTTTCTGGTGTTGGGCCGATTAACAGAACTAATCAGTAACTATTACCAGAAACTGAAGACGAAAGCATTTGTGACATGGTTTCGACCACTGTTGTATGCCCCTCCAGCCTCGCCAACCCATGAAACTGCAGAATTTCCCGTGCTCCTGAGAACGTTGTGGAGATTCCTGAAATTGTTAGCCTCCCCATCCAAATATGACGGGTCAAGGATCTTGTCAATCAGGTGCTCATCAACTCCTACAAGTTTTCATCAGGAACCAAATATGTTAGAAAACTTGAACAATCTTGTGTTCAAGTTTGGAAAAGCGTGAATCGTAGTTTCCTAACCTGGCCCTAGATTGTAAATATGATGAGTCATAACGTCGAGGTTGTCGTGTGTTTTGTTCAAGAATTCACCAAACCAGTTTGCATCAAAGAACCCTCCCGGGGCAATGACCAAAGGCTTCGATTGGTTGCCCGTGTAGATGTCTTGCAGCATTTTGTTCAGAGAGATGAGGTCATAGGAATACTGATCAGCTGAAACTCTGGTTCCAACTCCTCTGCCACTCAGCTCATTTCCTGCACCATAGAAAAGTACCACATACGAAACTTACTGCATCAGTGCATTGTCAAAGATTATCGGCATTCTATTCAGATAGACGAGGTCATAGGGTTTAGGGTTTAGGGTTTAGGGTTAGGGCTTAGCGCATTGTCAAAGATTATCAGCGTTTTATTCAGAAAGACGAGGTCATAGGGTTTAGGGTTTAGGGTTTGCCTGGCACCATAAATTGCGTTGTACATCCAGAATAGCCCTAAGAATACATGATCCCACGCGGATACTTGACATGTTCCCCCTCTTCCAGGTCCATCACAAGGGAAATGAAATCCAAGATTTGCTTTATCCGGTATTATCAAACGGGAGACCCCTTAACTATTAAAGGGTTAGTAGAACAAATCGCACTTTTACCACTAAACTATACCCGCTACAGTTCGATTATTGTATCGAAATGGAACTTTTGTCGAAAATGGAAATAGACCGTAATAAAGAATCAAGATAGGATCATATAAAGAATTGTGTTAGATTTAGGGTTTAGGTTTAGGTTTAGGGTTAGGGTTTAGGGTTTGCCTGGCACCATAGAAAAGTACCACATACGAAACTTGCTGCATTAGTGCATTGTCAAAGATTATCACCACCATTTTATTCAGAGAGACGAGGTCATAGGGTGTAGGGTTTAGGGTTTAGGGTTAGGGTTTAGGGTTTAGAGACGGATTATCAAATGGGCACGAGAATAAGCAATACCTAGCTCCCACCCATGAATAGCATAACCCTTGTCAACCGTATAACGTATAAGAGATTCAGCATTAGACGAGTCCCAAGCACCAGCAGCAGACCCATCAACTTGAATGTTTCTTCCAGCAAGCGCGTTTAACCCGAAAACAATCAATGCCCTGAAAATCGGAAACCACCTTCAGGTACCCTTTTTCGAATGTGAAAATTTGGTTAAGATCAAGTGAGAATTGCTTATACCCGGCTTTTTTGAAGAAAGCATTCAGTTCGTCCCAACGTTGCAAGGGTAAACAACCCGGAGTAAAACCGAAAATCTCTAAGGTGGTGTTTTTGAACTGATTGCATGGATGTCTACCATCTTTGGTTTCATAAGTTACTTTGTCTTGCAAAGTGCCACCCAGCCTTAGTTTCAAAGGCGAAAACGCTGCCATTTTCACATTTCAGAATTCAGTTTAGTACCTGTAACTCCATTGAAAGAGCTCACAAGTTGAATTCTAGAGGCTAGTTTGAGAGATTCAATGTCATACCTCGTATCGCATTCAACAAGATTGGATTGCTCAGATCCTACAGATGATAGCCATGAAAACAAACACCCAACATTATTACTCCTTGAGAAAAATCTAGGCTACTCTTCGAGGAAGAAAAAGTGCACACATCAAAAACTTGTAAATACTCCCTCCGTCCCTAAATGAGTGTCAATTTTCCTAACTACCTTGTCCATTTTTATTTGTCAATTTTACATTTTCAATAATTAAATACCTATATTACCCTTAATTAATGAATGAGATTTTTAATTTACCTAAACTCTCCTTTATTCCTCTCTTTTTTAATGAGTGGTATACTTGTCCATACATAATTTTTTCACTCTATTTTCAAGACACATTGGTTTTATAAAATTGGATTCTAATAATCCATACTAAAAGAATCCATACTAAAAGATTATTAGAATCCATACTCTGGCCAATTGTATTCTAATAATTCCAATTTTTTATATTCTAATGGTCCCAGAAAAATCAAAATTGTATTTTCAAATCTACCTCTTTTTTAAATTTTTTGCATTCCTTCCTTTGAAAAATGAAATGCAATTACTAAAAGAATTTTCAAATTATTATTTTGAGAATTCAAACAATTATTATGATTTTTTTAAAAAAATAAAAGGGGAAAATCATAAAAATTATAAAAAAGATTAAAATAATTTGGGACAAACATTATAAATTCACTAAAAATAGTGAGGAAATGTTGTGCTAAGTTTAGAAGCAAACGCAGGTCAAAATCCATGATTTTTTATTTTAGCACCACTAAAATATCCAAAAAAAATGTTTAGAATACAATTAACCAAAGCAAAGATTATTAAAATCCAATTTTCCAATCAAGTTCACAAATTTACCCTTATTAAGTTTTTTTTTTCTTTTTTGTTTTTTTCCATCTACTTAAAATGATACTCCCTCCGTCCCTTTTTTAGTGTCAAATTTTTTAACTACCTTGTCCCTTTTTATTTGTCAATTTTACAATTCCAATAATCAAAATACCGAAAATACCCTTAATTAATGAATTTGAGTTTTATTTACCTTTTAAAAATTTCCTTCATTACTCTCTTTACATTGAAATTAGTAGAAGGATATATTTGTCTATACACAAATTTTTTACTCTGTTTCCAATGAGCATTGGTTTTGTGAAGTTAGGTAATGTGACACTTAAAAAGGGATGGAGGGAGTAGTATTTACATAACAATTTATTAAAAATGTTTGCTTGCTTGATAATCTCCCTGGTAGTAGCTATAGTGACGATTAAGTTGGCATAGGGCTAGTAATCCAAAGCTCACCCAAAAGGTAAAGTTTAATAATTAATACTACCTCTGTCCCTTTTTAATTGTTCAATTAATTAATTTCTCTGTCCCTTTTTATTTGTCCAATTACCTAATTTTTACATTTCCAATAACTATAATTCTCATTTTATCCCTTATAAATATATTTTTTGTACATTTCCAAGAATATTTTAAACGACATTTTGGACAATGTACAAAAATTTTGCCCAATTCTCTGTATTTTTGGTCTCATAAAAGTAGTTTCAAGGACAATTAATCGGGGAAAGAGGTAGTACTACATAATTTAGAACTCTGGACACACTGTTTTTCGAGAAACAAACAGGCCATAGACTAAGACTCATAGCTCAACCAAACAGTCATTTGTCAATTGCTTCTGCAAAAAAAAAAAAAAAAAAAATCACGCTTTTCCAACTTCATTTCCTTCACAATGAAACCAAAAGCTGACACAAAATCCACCAATCCAGAAAAAAAGCTAACAAATTGAATAACAAAGTTACATTCAAATCCATGAGCTAGTTAAGTTCTTTCATGAATGCAAACTATGACTAGGAATGAACTAAGAAGAAGCTAGCAAAAAAGATACAATCTTTACATAAAGTTAAAGCTGAAATGACAGAAAGTATGCATTTTTCAACAGATACACATACAACTTGATTCATAAAGTGGGGAAAAAAAGAAGGGTGAAACAAGTTTATACTAACCAGATTAAGAAGAGAGGCATGTCCCCAACTACAAGTACCATAATCACATTTCTCAGGAGGCCACCAGTCCAAAGTAGCACAGATGAAATCTTCATCAATCTCTCCAATGGTGTTTCTTCCATCAATTTGAACAACTACTGAAACAGAATTCACATAAACAAAGCTTGAAGAACTCAACAAAAGTACCCAGATGCAAAAACCCATTACCCAAATCTCAGAAGAAGTCATGTTTGAGGCCTTCGGGTATTGTTTTTCCCACCAAAAGTTTTGGTATGGGATGCTGTTTCCTCCCTTTTATTTGAAGTTAACAGAAATTGGGGAGGGAAGAAGAGAGAAAACAGGGGAGTGTGGGAAACAGGTGGGGGTGTTTTTGGGGGAGAGTGAATAAGAGGGCAGGGGAAAAGAAAGATTTTATGGCATTTTAACATAACAAATGGGATGTTTGGTTGCCAATTTTTTTTTTTTTTTTAAGTTTTTAGCTTTTTGGATAATGTTAACTTTCTAATCAATGTGAAAAAGTTATTTAATGTGTTCGATAATAAGTTTTTTATATTAAGGATGTTTGGCTACCTAGTTTTTTTGATTACTTTTAGCTTTTTAGACATCTTTTAGCTTGTTTACCAAGGTTAAAAAACTACTTGAGCGGTTTGCTAAGTAGTTTTTTATTTTAGCTTTTTGGACTCAATAAGCTAGTTTCCAAAAAACTACTTGATGAAGTATTTTGAGTTAAGCTCTGTTCGGCAAAATTAGCGTTTTAGGTAGCGGATAGAGGTTTATGTAGCGGATAGCGGTTTACGTAGCGGATAGTGGTTTAAGTAGCGGATAGTGGATGACTGTTCAAACGAAAATTGTGTTTGGTAAATTTAGCGGTTGAATTAACAGATTAATGTGAATTGACATAAAAGGATATCAATAATTTTAAAAGATAAAATTTTCAAATGGTATTTTTTGACCGAAAATATGAAACGCTATATCCTAAACGCTAAACGTTAACTTTATTAGTGATTCACAAAACGCTCCTTAAAACGCTAAACGCTCCTCAAAACGCTAGCTTACCGAACACTAATATTTATGCAATTAGAGTTTTGACTTTGTCAAAATGCTAAACGCTACCCCAAACGCTACTGCCGAACACAACCTTAGTTTTTCACAAAAAGCATTTTTACCATTCCTACAATCAGCTAACCCAAACAATAAGCACACAAATTAATCCAAACATTATTAACTTATAAAATTAACAACTAACAAATACCAAATTTGGTTCTTACAAACAAGGTCATTAGCTTTTTAGATCCAATAAATTAATTTTCAAAAAGCTACTTGAAGAAGCTTTTTAAGATAGTTTTTACAAAAAGTTAGTTTACCAAATACTTTTTCTACAATCAGTTAATCCAAACAGTTAAAGTCAAATAGTTAATCCAAATAACCATCAGCTAACAACTACAAATTAACAACTACAGATGAAGCTAATTGATAAACAGGGCCAAAAGTAATTTTCAGATTTTAGATTTTTCTTTTTCTTTTTTATTTCGGGGTATTAATGAGGAAGAAGGTTTGTTGCAAGTGGGGCTTTGGCTTTTTGGGGTTGTGAGGTTCCTTGAGAAAGTAGCAAATTAACTGCCATCTTTGTTAAGCAACGAGGACCACATCCCCCTTTTTAGATACTTGTAGTTGGCGGGCAACTATAGATATTAAGGCCTGGTTTGGTAAATAACCTATTCATTGGCCTATGCGAGTTAGACATTAGGGGTGAAATAAAAATGTTGGGATTTGGTAAGCAATGTTCATTATTACTATTGGTCCTAATAAGCCATTTTTCAATAAATTTGAGGAGTAGCTGTGTAAATGGCTGATTGTGGAAAATACCATTTTGTCCAAAAGTTGTCTAAATTTACACCATATGCCATCCTAAAGCTTATTGATCCCAATATTTGATGCATATTTATCATATTAGTGATAAAGGGTATAAATGGAATTTTAGCAAAAAAATTTTAGAATCAGCTAACTTTATCAATCACAACTTTTCCAACAAATAATCCAAACAATCTGATACAATCACCAATACAAACAGTAACAACAATCAAGAATGCATCACCAATGACCAACAACTATCAGTTGTTTGCCAAACAGGGCCTAAGAGCGAATTTGGTACAAATGTTTTTCTTTTTCTTTTACTATGGAAAAACAAGTTGGAGCGTCGTATGAGAGTTTCAGATGTCGGTAGTTTTCCTCCTGAGTTTAATCACTTAGGTTCTTATCTCAAGGTTTACTTAGTAAGGCTTAGATGATAGGGGATGGAGGAATTAACCTTGAGGGAATTTTGGGTATTTATATGCTAAGGCGGGTTGATTTTGTGACGCCCCGGAAATTCAATTATAGAAAGCCAAAGTCAAACTAACGTTAACAGACAAAACTTAGCGGAAGACTTCAAATTCAGTTTGGGCGTCACTGCCATATCCCCGAAGGGATACAAGGCGAGAAAGGAAAACACAACTGTCTGCTAACGGCAACTACTAACAACTCAACGAACTTTAAGAATTCATAACGAAAACAATATAAAAGGTTCAAGGACTTCTAGACTCGTCGTCCTCACTTCTAACTCCCGTCCCCAGCATTTAGATCTTCACCTGAAAACAAAACATTTCAGAAAAATGAGGGGGAAATCTCAATAATGTCTACCCCTAACGTTTAAAACAGTTTAAGTTCATTTCAATTCCTTTTGGGGAGAGGGAACAAGTCAAAACATTTCGCAAACCTTTAACCCTTAACTGTTTTTCTCAACCCAACCAAATCATATTTTATTATGCGGTCGGGATACCACATCCCTTAAAGTAACAAATATCATACCGGATCCCAGATCCTCTGCCTACCACAGGCTACGACCAGGTCCTGCACTTTTCCTACCACGAGCTACGACGAGAATATATCAAGAGTTCACATTTCCGCCTACCACGAAGCTACGACCAGTCCTGCACCCTTTGCCTACCACAAAGCTCGACCAAAATATCAAGAGTTCACATTTCCGCCTACCACAGCTACGACTGAGTCCTGCACTTGCCTACCACAGCTACGACGTGGTCCTGCACTTTGCCTACCACAGGCTACGACCAAATAAACCCGCTTAATGTTTCACTTGAATTATTAGTATCTTATGCAAAGCTCAGCTCACAGCTCTCAAGTCAAACCCAACCCAGGTTATCAAAACCATTAACAAAACTTCGAATAAAAGACCATCTAATTTCTCAACTCAAATAAACCAAGATCACAATCGAATCAAAAAGATTATCAAAACAGATGGTCGTATTTCCACAAAAGTCCCCTTTCGGGATGCAATTCTCAAATAGATTATAAAACATCAAAACACATTTAAAGAGCATCCCGGTGGGGATTAGAGCATAGACAATTACCTGATATACTTCACAAGACAAAGAAAAGAACACTTGAGCTCACTAACGTCTCGCACTAACTCGGGCCTAGAACAAAAGTAATTATCTAATCAAAACGCGTTCTAACGAAGTTAGTATTAACTATTAACTACCTAACCCATCCCCTAGGAACACTTAGGTTCCTATCATTTACGAAATTGCACTTAACACCTCCAAGAAAACACATAACAAGATCACATATTATTTTCACTCAACAATTATTATAAAAAGGAAGCAAGCAGAGGACAGATTATAACGTTCACATAAAACGAGTCACAGCTCGACTTCCTGACATCCTATGGGTCTGGTTATGGACTTGTCGGAAACCTCGGGATGTCTACTAAAACCTTTATGTTGATGGTTAAGCCCAAATCAGTCCCTAAGGACTCTAAAAACACTCATCTTCCCAATTGGTCCAGATTTGACAGGTTCTGGTAAAACGGTTATAACTCGGGCTATACAAATCAAACGTTCGATCCGTAAAATTTCTATGGTTCCTAACATTTAAGGGAACCTCCAGTTAAAAGGGCTCGGTCAAAAGACAACTGTACTAATCGTGGTAATCCAAACTTTAGACTCTAACAAAACTGTCCGGTTTCCGCTTTTTATTTAATTAACACTTTCGGTTCTAACTTCCACCATTCGATCACGGGATCCTAATTTGGGCTTAAAACAGTAATTAGGGTCCGAGGTGATTAGTCTAATTCAACTAAGGTCCAGATAAAACCGAACTATAAAACATGAATTCACTCTAATACCCCTTTCTAATCCTAAGACATGCATGAGATAATATTATTACTAACCTAACATGAATTATTTATTTCAAGGTTCTAAAGATTTTAACACGAATAATTATAACATGTGGAATACTATAAAGAACATGTAACGCTTAACTAATCAACCAAGAATCCTAACAACTAATTTCTTTATACAAGAGAAATCAAGAATTAATAAACAAGAATCGAATTTTTAGTAATTTAACCAACTCATTTATTTAATCAAGATTACACATGAATGAACCCTAATAGAATTTAAAGAACATGCAATTGTAACCTAACCAAAACAAGAACTCTCATTTATTTTCAAGAGTCAAGATGTAATCAAGGATTACTAACAAAGATTGAACTTTTAATAATTAAAACAAACCTAATTTACTTAATCAAGAATTTAACCTAGGTTTTTATCGTTCAAATTCATGCATACAAAATAATATTGTGGTCTACATGATTCATAAAGAATATAAAGAACTATATAGAAACACTTTTAAACCTAATAACCACTATTACAACCTAATCTAACTACAAATTACAACATAAAATTACATATAACAAATAAACAAATTACACATAACAATTAAGAACAAGATTACATATAATTTTCCTAATTACAAAACTAATAATACAATTCAATAATTATAAAAACAGAATATTATTTTTTGAAATTAAAAACAGAAAAGAAAAAGGAAAAAGAAGAGGAAGAAATATCAAAAAAATATCAAAATCAAAACAGATAAATCAGTTTAGGGTTCTTAGGGTTTACGTAGGGTTAGGGCACGGGTTCGGGTTTTCCGGCGACTGGCGGTGACGGGTGGCGGCGGTCGAGGTGGTCGCGGTGGCGTGGTTGAGTCACGCAATTAGGGTTCACACGACGACCGCAAAGACGGCGGTTCACTCGCTCGCGGCGTCGTCGATGGCTTCGGCGGCGGCGACTCCGCGACGCATCGCAACTCCGACGGTCGAGGCAAGAGAGGCGGTTGTGGAGGTCCTGAGGCGTGCGACGGCGAGGCAAGGAGAGAGAGATGAGAGAGAGAGAGAGAGAGAGAGAGAGAGAGAGAGAAGCAACCCAGGCGGTGGTGGCCAAGCGGTGACTGGCGCGACGGCAGTGGCTGGCAGCAGAGGGAGGGAGAGAGAGAGAGAAGAGGAACTAGGTTTAGGGTTTGAGGGAAGATTAGGGTTTTGAGAGGGAGAGAGGGGTTTTTATACTACCAACCCCTTTTGGGCCCAAAATAATCTAATTCCAATCCTAACTCAAACACTTAATAAAAACTAATTTTAGAATTTTAGGAAAAATTAAAACATTATTTAAAACATAGTAAACACATATTATCACATAATAATAGTTATAATAACACGATGATATTAACTCACGAAAAATACTAATCTACCCTTGTTAGCCCCTCAACGGTCCTACGAGCTCGAGCGTTAGCAAAATAAAACACAGACGAATAAAAATAAATAATGAAGTCAAACCTAATTTACTAACGACGTCACGGTCAACATCTTTGGATTTTTCGGGGTTTTACAGATTTGGAGTGTGTTAGGTCCTTGTGGCAATTGAGGGCATAATGGTCATTCATTTGATACAAAGACCGATCGGGAGTTCATCATGGAAGTAAGGAAGTAAGGAAAAGGAAGAAAGAGGGTTGCACGATGGTGCACTTTATCAGCACAATCATGCCCCCTGTGCCACAGCGTCCTTGGAGACGATTAAGGACGACACAATCGTGAGATCCAGTGTCATGATGTACACCTCTCCAATAGGGATGACATGATCGTGCCATCTGAACCTCACAATCGTGCACTTTTCAAGCAAAGAACACAACAAACGTAGAAATAGGGTTACCATGAATCGTGACGAAGACAACACGATTGTATTGTTCAGCAGCAAAAATTCTAAAAATATTTAAAATTATATGTTAGGAAAGTGTCCTAAAATCACCAAATCTCTTGATCTCACAATTATTTGTTTCCTAATTGTATTAGGATATTATTTAGGTTTCCTTATTGTGTTAGGTTTCCTAATTGTATTAGATTCTAAATCTATTTGGAGTGGGAGTCAAGTTAGGTTATAGGGAGTTCTCCCTATAAATAGAGTGCATGTTTCTCCACCAAAAACACATCGGCAAACACAGAGAGCTAGAGAAAGAGAAAATATTGAGAGAGAAAGGGGTCTCACCAATATTTTCCCCAGTGTATCCTGAGAGATTGTGAGTTGAGTGTTGAGAGATTGTTATTGTAATCTCCTTTGTGGATCGCATCACACCCTGTGATAGTGATCAGGTTGTACTCCTCCTTTCTCATAGTGGATTATTTTCTGGCTGTCGCCGTCCGTGGTTTTTCTCCGAGTGCTTCGGTTTTCCACGTAATTCTGTTGTTTGATTTTATCGCTTATTTTTCGTTCCTAAATTTTGTCGTAATATCCGTCATCTCGTTTTCGATTCTATTATTCGCTTCCGCTGTTACCTTGCTACTCACTTTTATCTGACAAGTGGTATCAGAGCAAGGTGGAGATGGCTTCAATAATGAAGTGCGATATTCCAAAATTTGATGGAACGAGGAGTTTTACTATGTGGAGACTGCAGATGAAGGCGGTCCTGATTCAGCACGGGTTATGGGATGTGATTGAGTATCCCGACACGAAGACTGATGCGACAATGAGCGATAATGAATTCCAAAAACTCCAGAAGGATATCAAGGGGAATCTGACTCTAAGGGAGTGGAAGAATCTTGAAGATAAGACTCGCGAGGATTCAGTGTGCTTGTGAGCACATTCAGAGAGAGGTGATGCATATCGAGAAACCTCGGGTGCTCTGGACCAAATGGAAGAGTCGTACATGTCGAAGAGTCGTGCAAACAAGTACCGAATGAAGGAGAAATTTACAGTGAAGATGCCCCAAGGTACTTCTATTCAGGCACATCTTAGTGAATTTTATTCTATTATTACTGAATTGGAATCAATGGATATAAAACACACTGTTGAGGATAAGGATTTTCATATAATTCTGTACCTAACTGAATCACATAAACAAATTAAGTAAATCATGTTGTATGGGAATCGTGGTGACCTTAACCTTAGTGAAGTAAAGGCTAGTTTACTGTCTAAGGAGAAACTTGATACCGATGGTGATGACCGAGGTGGTGATGCTATGGTTGTAAGGGGTAGAAATCGAGCGTAAGGGAAGCGTCTAGAGGAGGTCTAAACAACGATCAAAGTCTAGGAATCCTCACAAGAATAAGAAGTGTAACTACTGTAGTAAGATGGGGCATATAGAGAGAGACTGTTGGGCAAAACAGAGAGACCAGAAGCAGGAGGGTAAGGATAATCACACCAAACCTGGTACCTCAAACTGCGTAGAGTCCGAGTCAGATGGTGATGGGTTTGTAGTTACGGATGATGCCTTGGCTACCACATCGAGTAGGATAGCCAGAGATGAGTGGGTTCTTGACAGGGGTGCACCTATCATATGTGTCCTCATAAGGACTGGTTCGAGTCTTATGAGAGTGTTGACACCGGGGTCGTAGTCATGGGTAACGACACAGCCTGCAAGGTTGCAGGAATCGGTAGCATCAAAATCAAGACTCATGATGGCATCGTTAGAACTCTCAAGGAGGTTCGTCATATCCCTAACATGACTCGAAATTTAATTTCTTTGGGTACTCTTGAAGCTAACGGCTGCAGGTACAAAGGAGAAGATGGTGTTTTGAAAGTGTGCAGGGGTTCCATGGTTCTTATGAAGGGAATCAGGAAGGGCAGTCTATACATCCTGCAGGGGTCTACAGTGACAGGATCTGCAGCGGCAGTCCTAAATCTTGATGAGTCCGACAGCACAAAACTGTGGCACATGAGACTAGGCCACATGGGCGAGAAGAGAATGTCAATGTTGAGCAAGAAGGGATACCTTGAAGGCGCAAAGATCGGAAAGTTGGAGTTTTGCGATCACTGTGTCTACGGGAAACAGAAGAGGGTTAGCTTTTCAAGGGCTAAACATACAACAGCAGGGATCCTTGATTATATTCATTCAGATTTGTGGGCTCCTGCTAGAGTGCCATCACTAGGTGGCAAGCGCTACATGTTGAAATTCGTGGATGACTTCTCGAGGAAGACTTGGGTTTATTTCCTGCGGCACAAGAATGAGGCATTCTCATATTTCAAGAAGTTCAAAGCTTTGGTGGAGAACCAGACAGGCAGGAAAATCAAGAAACTCAAGACTGACAATGGGTTGGAGTTTGTTGATTCTGAATTTACTGAATTCTGCAAGGAGCATGGGATTGCGAGGCATCGAACCTTGGTGGGTAAGCCTCAGCAAAACGGGGTAGCCGAGAGAATCAACAGGACACTCTTGGAGAAAGCCCGCTGCATGCTTTCGAATGCAGGGCTTTGGAAGAACAAATCGTTCTGGGCAGAGGTGATATCTATCATCGCTACTGCTGAACAGATCACCTCATGCATCTATCGAATACCGATTCCAGAGGAAGTATGGACGAGTAATCCATTAATTATTCTAATTTGAGAATTTTTGATGTCCCGTATATGTCCATGTGAATGATGGGAAGTCGTCTCCTGTATTAAATGCATGTTTCTAGGTTACAGTCCGAGTCTAAAGGATATAGAATGTGGTGTCTGATTTGATGAAAGTTATTCGATCTAGAGATGTAACCTTTAATGAAGCTGCTATGTTATGTGGAATGGAATCT
Source organism: Portulaca oleracea (assembly GCA_029582165.1). Taxonomy (NCBI): domain Eukaryota; kingdom Viridiplantae; phylum Streptophyta; class Magnoliopsida; order Caryophyllales; family Portulacaceae; genus Portulaca; species Portulaca oleracea. Next base: position 837,480 of record CM055893.1, read on the forward strand.
CCGGTACTTGATGATGCAGGAAATCGGAGAAGGATGCGGGAAGAATGGTGTTCGAGGTGGAGCAGGCTCAGTGGAGGCTCTTTGGAACCTGCAATCGAGAGCAACCATCGATGCTCTGAACCAACTCAGTTGATGAGCACGAGATTGAGACAAATGTTCCTTAGGTGGAGGAACAACCATGCATTGCTAGAGATCGTCCCGGGGAGGAGATCGGGAGACCGATGCGATATCTTGAAGAAGATGATGCTATGATTGCTTATGCATTGAGTGTTGCAGAGGAGACTCTGAAGGTCTTGAACCTTCTACCTATCGGAGGCCATCTCTTGTCCGAATGCCTCAAATGGATAGGAGCTATGCAAGAGGAGATGGAGAGTCTGCAGAAAAATCATACATGGGAGCTATGTGAGTTGCCTAAAGGCGACGAGCTCTTCTGCAAGTGGGTGTACAAGAGAAAGGAAGGTATCCTTGGTGTAGAAAGTGCAAGGTGGAAGGCCGATTAGTGGTAAGGGGTTGACGGAAAGAAGGAATCGACTACTGAAGTATTCTCGATCGTGAGGCATGCGTCGATCCGCACCTTGCTTGCCTTTGTTGCTCTATTTGATTTGGAGTTGGAGCAACTTGATGTCAAGATGCTTTCCTCCATGGCGAGTTGGAGGAGGAATATATATGAGGCGACAGAGGGTTTCATCATTCTGGTAAACATGAGCAGTATGCAGTTAAGGAAGTCCTTGTATGGACTTAAACAGCACCAGGCGGTGGTACAAAGGTTTGATACCTTTATGGTAGGGCAAGGGTACACAAGAAGTCACTATGATAATTGTGTGTACTACAGAAATTTGAAGAAAGGTCTTTCATTTATTTATTATTGTATGTGGATGATATGTTGATTGCCAGTGGACATGTCACTAATAAAGAAATGAAATCTCAACTCAACCAGAGTTTGGATGAAAGACCTGAGCGCGAAGAAGATTTTGGGTATGGAGATCCAAAGGGATAGAAAGGGGGAAGTTGTTCTGTCTCGAAGAAATATCTGGAGAAGGTGTTGGGCGATGATTCAACATGAGAAAGCGTAAAGCGCTTTCAACTCCTTTAGCACGCAAGTTATGTCAGTGAGAACGTCCCTAAATCTGATTTGGAGGTAAGGAGGATGTTTAATATTCCCTATGTAGTGCAATTGGTAGTTTGATGTATGCTATGGTGTGTACTAGACCTGACCTGTCCCACGCAGTTAGTGTGGTGAGTAGATATATGCAGAATCCGGGGAAGGAGCATTGGGAAGGAGTGAAGTGGATCCTTCGCTATGAAGGGTACTTTGGAGAAGGGCATCTGTATGATAGAGGTAGTCCGCAACGCCCGATGTTGCGGTTATGTTGATCTTGATTATGGTGGAGATCCGGATAGAGACGCCAATTTCGGTATGTGTTCGTCATGTGTGGAGGAGCAATATCTTGAAAGCTTCACTTCATCTATAGCGCCTTGTCTACTACAGGCTGAATATATTGCTGCAACGGAAGGAGTGAAGGAGGCCATCCGGGTTGAGGGATTGGTCATGGAGCTTGGAGTACCACAGGCGAGGCGTGGTTTATTCGCATACGATGAGTGCTATACATATGACAAAGAATGACACTTATCATTCGAAAACCAAGCATATAAGCGTCAGGTATCACTTCATCAGAGATACAGTTGCTGCAGGAGAGATCATGGTGAAGAAGGTTCATACTTCTGATAATCCTGCAGACATGTTAACCAAGCCTCAATCTATAGCTAAGTTCGAACATTGTTTGGACTTAGTTGGTGTTCTAAGCATGTGAGAGCCCTGCGGGGCCACGCCCTGCGGAGGGGCGTGTTGATGGCGACAGTAAAGATGTTTATCTGGATCGATGATTCGTTGATTTTAGTCCAAGGTGGAGTTTGTTAGGAAAGTGTCCTAAAATCACCAAATCTCTTGATCTCACAATTATTTGTTTCCTAATTGTATTAGGGTATTATTTAGGTTTCCTTATTGTGTTAGGTTTCCTAATTGTATTAGATTATAAATCTATTTGGAGTGGGAGTCAAGTTAGGTTATAGGGAGTTCTCCCTATAAATAGGGTGCATGTTTCTCTACCAAAAACACATCGGCAAACACAGAGAGCTAGAGAGAGAGAAAATATTGAGAGAGAAAGGGGTCTCACCAATATTTTCCCCAGTGTATCCTGAGAGATTGTGAGTTGAGTGTTGAGAGATTGTTATTGTAATCTCCTTTGTGGATTGTATCACACCCTGTGATAGTGATCAGGTTGTACTCTTCCTTTCTCATAGTGAATTATTTTCTGGCTGTCGCCGTCCGTGGGTTTTTCTCCGAGTTCTTCGGTTTCCCACGTAATTCTGGTGTTTGATTTTATCGCTTATTTTTCGTTCCTAAATTTTGTCGTAATATCCGTCATCTCGTTTTCGATTCTATTATTCGCTTCCGCTGTTACCTTGCTACTCACTTTTCTCTAACATTATAGAATCACCTGTGGGTTTAAGGCCATCACCAATGGTTGGTAAAATTTCACCCACTCATCCTATAATATATTGTAAATATGAGTCATCACTCACTTGCAAGTAAGGTATTTCTACGATATTGGTGAGTAAAATTTCACCCCTCCCCCCACATCCTATAAATTAATTATTGAACCCACTTTTTTATTTTTATTTTTCAAGCTCATTTGAGAAGATAAAATAATATTTAATTATGGTGGTCTCACATGAGATTCTCATCAAGTCACTAGGGATGGCGATGGGTGGGGTTCGGGGCGGGTAGAGCCGTATCCGTACCCGTACCCGTTTTTAAAATCACTACCCTTACCCTTACCCGTATTTTGCGGGTACTAAATATTTGTACCCTTACCCGTATCCACCGGGTATGCGGGTACAACGGGTACTATGCGGGTTTACATAAAGATTAAATTTTACCACCCATTTTATACCCATATGCACAAATTTCCGGGTTGTATTCGGGTTATTTAACCACTTTTTCGAGTTTTTGGGGCTATATGATTTTTGTTGATTCTGGGTAGTACTATGCGCATCGTTGATTCGGCTCTGGCGAAGGCAGATCTTTATTGATTATGGGCAGCCTATATGTGGGTGGCAATCTGGGCAGCAACTGAGCAACATGTTGCTGTTTCTGGACATTCGATAAATCCTGTTGGATGTTGTACTCAATGCTCAAAATATTTGTTTCAAATTTTACATCAATAGAGGATGAAGAGGACATGCTGCATTCCATTTTTTTTTTTTTTTAACCAAACACAATCACACAAATTTTAGGTAAAGCCTCAAACGTTTGGCCTTAAACATACAATAAGCTAACTAATTTTTTTTTAAAAAGTATTTTAAAGTATTTGCGGGGCGGGTCGGGGCGGGTACCCACCGGGTACTACCCTACCCGTACCTGTACCCGACCCTTACCCGTACCCTTACCCGACCCGTACCCGTATTTTTTAAAAAAATTGTACCCTTACCCACTTTTTACGGGGCGGGTTGAGGCGGGTACCCGCGGGTACGGGTTTTATTGCCATCCCTACAAGTCACTTGTCTGGACGAGTGAGGAAAAGCATTCTCACTCACCCTTCAAACTTTCTCACTATTGTAAATTTTTTCTCACCCAAATTTGTCTTATCTTTTGTGTCGGTTCACTTGTACCTCACGATTGGTAGTGGCCTAGAATCGGTGTGAGCAAAGGGGGTAAAAACTAAAAAGAGAAGGTTTGGTGATTGTGATTTGCAATTTATTGCCCTGTCAAATTCATGTGTAAGTCAAACTTACCTAAATTTACCAACTTTTATCTAAATTTATCAGAACTTACTAAAAATTATCAAATTTTAAAAAATAATAAAATAATAATTTTGATATATTGGTATCAATTTACCAACAGTTACCAGAATTTACCAAAAATTACCAAAATTTAACTTTTACACAATTATTTTTTACCCATAAATTTGACAGAATGCATGGAATGGTTGACCAGCTGCAGAACTATTGCCATTGGCATAAAGGTAAGCTCCAACTGATTGATCAATTAGTTAATTAGTCATCAATAGGATAATAATAAATGATAATGTTAGACTACTCCATAAGTGACAATAATAGTCAAATACATACATGCATGGAAGGACATAGGTCAAAACCAGATCCATTTTTTGAGGCAGTTGGTAGTAGGAGAGTATTTCATTTTTTTTTTTTTTTGCAAATTAGGAGAGTATTTCATTTTGATTGTCAAGGCATGACAGCAGTCTGCATGATGGATCTATCATCTGCATCACATACATTTAATACTCCTCCTGGTCCCACTGTTGTTGTGTTGTCAGCAACACTGCATGGATGAAGTAATTTTGTAGAAACTTGAAAAAAATTGAAACTTTTATCAAACATTGCATTATGTAATATATATTTGGTGAAATAATGTATATTAAATTTATAGATACCGAAATGATAGATACCAATTTTATTAAAAATATAGGTCTCATTCTTTTATACGGTTAGTTACGATGCGGTGTACTTGAGATTTGAAAAATGTGGTGAGTTTGGGAAAGTTATGATGAAATGTGGGCAGCTATATTGGATTTTAGAATGTTGTGGTTTAAATAATTGTAAGTGATTGGTAGATTGTGGTGGATTGTGGTGAAATATGAAAAATTGTGGTTAGATGTGGAATTGGAACCAATCAACCGCATAAAAGAACGGGTCATAGTATTTATAGCTGCTTTGAAGTAGATATAATATCCTACTTAAAAATATCCTGTATATGTATACTGGGATACATGAATCACAAGGATAAGGTGAGCAATAACATGCATTTAGTGATGGCAGGTGAACCATATATGTGCAAGGCATCCCATGTTCTGTTTGGTTGCAAATCTAACCTAACATCACCAAACCATTTGTAGAGCTACTTGCATTTGCTTTCCCTTTGCTATACCCACAACATTACAGTACTTTCCTCCTATATTATACTCTCCCTATTTCATATTAATTGTTGTCTTTAGAAATCGTGCAGTCAAATTTTAAAAATTTTGACTATAAATTTCTCAATATATACAATTAGTTGCCAACTTGCCGTATAAAAAACTTTCACCATTAAATTCGAAAGAAAAAAAAGTACTGTGAAAGTCAAAATTGCAATTACTAATAATATTGCAATTGCTAATAACATGTTATGTAAGAAATTATCAATTAAAGGGTGATATTGAAGACCGTAAAAGTTAACATTATGACAATTTATATAAAATGGAGGGAGTATATAACTATTCTAATTCAATTTAAATTTTTATTATTTTGCTTTTAAGAAAAGTGATCCTTTAGTTGTAGAAAGGGAAAGGCATCTACTTTTTGTTTTTTACTGTATAAGAAACCAAAACACATTTTGCATTTTTAGTTTTTTTTTATAAAAAAATGCTAATTTAGGTATTGAAATTTGAAGATTAGTTGAATTGTTTGATCCATCAATTAATTAATAGACCTAACTAAAGTAATAACTATCATAAAAAATAACACTTCCTTGCAATGTTGAGTGAATTTACAAATTTCAAAATTTCTTTTTTTTTTAAAATTTTGTTGATTTCCTCCTTTTATTCTTTAAAGAATTATAATAATTGTTTAGATTTAAAAAAAATCTAAAAGTTCTTTAAGTGATAACAGTTTATAATCTATTAAGGACAAGAATGAAAAAAGTTTACAAAAACAAGAAACTTTTCTCTTTTTTTTTAGGGAAAAAACCGCCAACACGAACGGATTAGTTATTATTCATTGATAAGCGAGAAATATCATCGAGAGCCAAGGTTAAAATCTCATCGAGTCCCTCCCTCCTCCAGCCAAAACCTATCACAAATGTCATAGGGCTCGAGTTGGGCTAAATAATGAGCAATCCAATTCCCCGTCCTAAGTACATGATGCTAAAAGATAACAAAAAATAAAGCAACTAACTTAAGAATTTCTGTAACTAGTAGTCCTATGGCATTGAGTCTAGTAAACTTGCCTCGTATCTTTTGAATTAAGGACAAGCAATCATTCTCCACCGCGAGGGCCTTGAAACCTGTGTCCCATGCTGATTTAAGACTAAAGAAACATGTTTGAGCTTCCTCCATCTCAATGGTAGAAAACCTGTACGCTTTCTTGGAGTCTGTTGCTACAACCATCCCTTCGTAATCTCAGATGACAAATCCACAACCCTTCCCCCAATCACCTAGCTTTGTTGCATCAAAATTCAATTTCCATAGTCCACTAGGAGGGGGCAACCAAATAGCTACATGTTGGACTTTTAAGCTAGCTTTGACTGGAGGGAAAGCTTGGTATTCATTGAGAATATCTTGTACCTTGTTCCAAGCTACCACAACAGGAGTTTGGGTACCGTTAACAGTGAGGTTATTTCTAACATTCCAACATTGTCAGGCGACAATGATAAAAAACGCCATCTTATTTTCATTTAGCACCTCCATGGCCGCGTGTATGTAGTCCATTGCTTCTAAGTAGGGGGGACTAGAAGGCATCATCCAGTCCGCTCAACTCCCAGATTCAGCACAATATCTTCTTCAACGTGTAAAAGTGACATATGTACAGAAAAAGTACACAAATACCCTTGAAATTCAGACATTCGGGTTTGACATTGTCACCCCTACATAACCCCAATCCAAACATACTATTAATGTACCAAACAATAGAAGTTAGATACTGATTCTAATCTTTAATTGCACCAAACATCTTCAAGTATCAAATTTCATTCCTTTTTTTTTTTTCATGAATGAGGTTCCACTCCATGAACCAAAGAAACCCTAAAACCAACCAGTTAACCATACAAAGGAGGGAAACCAATTCCTGGGTGAAAGTAGAGGGAGAGAAAGAGCGAATATGCTGAGAAGAAAGCCAAGCAAGATCGAATTGAGCCTGGAAGACAAAGAAGAACTCCAACAACAACTCCTCCTCCTTCAATCCCGCTTCACCACCCCTACTTCCGCCGCTACACCCACCTCCGGCAACCCTAACGCCGCCGCTCTTCTTCACCACTTCGATCGCTCTTCCACCAAATCCCAACGCATCGGCATCTCTTCCCCCTAATTCTCTCTAAACCCATCCGAAAATCTCCATTCTTTTCTCGCTTTTGATCAACTTTTGATCTTCTCTTTCGAATTCCCGAATACCCAATTGCTCGAAATCTCAAAAATGGAGGTGGAAGTGAAGCTCCGTCTCCCAAATCCCACTGCTCATCAATCTCTGTGTTCTATTCTCTCTCCTTTCCTCCAAAAAACCCACATTCAACACAACATCTTCTTCGACGGAGCTGTTTCCGAGCTCTCTTCCCGCCGGGCTGTTCTTCGGATCCGATTCTATGGCGAGACTCCTGAAACTGCGGAACGCTGCGTTGTATCCCTCAAAGCGAAGGCCATTCTCGTTGATGGGGTCAGCAGGGTGGAAGAAGATGAAGAGGAACTTGACCCGTCTGTGGGTCGGGCCATCTGGGCTGACCCGAATCTTATCGGGTCGGTTGAGTGTAGGGTTTTGGGAAGGGTTAGGGATGAGTTTGGAGTTGAGGGAGAAAGTGGGTATGTTTGTCTTGGAAGGTTTAAGAATGTGAGAAGGGTTTATGATTGGAATGGGCTGAAGTTGGAGGTGGATGAATCACTGTATGATTTTGGGACTTTGTATGAGGTTGAATGTGAGAGTTCTGAGCCTGAGAAAGCTAAGGAGATGATTGAAGGCCTTCTGAATCAGAATGGGATACCTTATTCTCACTCAGTCATGTCCAAGTTTGCTATTTTTCGATCTGGGCAACTTCCATTGTGAGTTGTTTTTAGATTCTTATCTTCTGAAGCTTATTGAACTGGTTGATGATTGTATGTTCTTGATCTGAGTACTGTTTGTTTTGAGACCCTTGGGTGTTTTTTGCCCCCCCCCCCCCCTGTTATAAATGTTGCCATGTTTATTGCTGCTTTGACAATAAGTAGCTGGAATTCACTGTAATGCTTTGAAAGGCAGATACTTGGGCAAATATTGTTTGCTTTTGTTCAGTACTTTGATATTTGGATATACTAGGGATCATCTTTGGAGGGTAAAAGTGCTGCTTTTCAATTAGCCAAGCTTTGAATCTAATGGCAACAAGCTTACTCGAATGGAGAAAATGCTGATATAACCTTTGAAAATGGAAGTATTGCTCGTTCGTGAACTTATGAATGTAGACCTTGTAGTTTCAGATTCAGCATTGGCTTGGTTTAATAAGCATTATAAACCTGGATGATGACTTATGCATAGTTGCCGCCTTGCCGGGAACGTTACATACGCATGCAACCTGCATTCCGGGAACAAGTGTTCCGAAGGCAAAACTAGACTAAATTTGTGTAAAAATAGTGACCCGCGTTTCGGGACTAACGACCCGGGAAGCGTTCCTGTTAACTATGGACTTATGAGTTGAAAGGCATTGCATAACATGCTAGCCTAAAAGTATAGAAGTTGAATTCTCAAGGTCTAAAAAGACTGATGCATTTCATCTCCACATATCGCTTGGATGCGTCCTGGTCTTAACTTTTTCATGGAACAATAACACCCTTGTTTGGCCTTTACCCATGAACTCCATTTTAGTTTGCTGTATACATGTTTACTGCAGTGACTAATGGTGTAAGCCATACTTTAATTAGCTCCTTTAAAAACTTAACCTGTGGAGGAAACTTCCATGGAAGAGCTTTATCAGTAATTCTTTTGTATTTTTCAAGTAAGAATGTAAGATGATGTATTTTTGGGTAGGTTTCATCTTATTACCTAACATAAGCCAGAATTTGCTACCTGATGTTGATTGACCTTATAAATTTGTCCATGTATATACAGTGATTGTGCAAGTGTCTTCTATTAGTCTTTCTTTTCTGTTTCTCAAGGTTTGTCTGTCTCTCATAAGGTACTGTAGCCTGCACATCTAAGTATATTGAATTGGCTGTGAAAAACTCTTATAGCAGAAGGAACCAATGATTGCCTTATGTGAAACATAATGAAGGTTAATAATTTGAGGACTTATAACCTAGGTTGTTAAGATCACAATCCAGATCATACAAACATGTGATTCTATGATCCCAAGATCACCAAACAATCCAACTTGTGCTAGGATCTCTGCCTGGTTAGAATTGTTAGGATCATAGCCTAATTATGTTAGAATCGATCATAATCAGATCAAGGTTGATTAGAATCGTACTAAAATCTGTTAGAATTGTATGAATCGGTGAGAATCATTATTGTGCTTTTGTAGACATTTTGAAGTATAGTGTTCTTTTTAGAAACTTCAAGTCATATGTAAGCCCGATTCATGAGGCACCCTATCAATTATAACTAGAATCTCAATTCTAACAACTCTCCTTATGAGTTGACCAAAATACCGGTGCGTTGTTGTTGGCTGTTGCATTGTTTTGCCATGCGAGCGAGGGAATTTCTTTGTAAAATAGATAATTGAAAATATAGTCTTTATGAAGGTCGTTTGAAATCTTAACAACATGCGTGGTAGATTGGCTACTCGATGAGCTTAGATGTCAGACAGACGACAGTGCGAAAGAATGGAATGTATGGCTGTGACAATAATTTTTTGAGCGTTGAAAAGCATTGTTTCTTCTTTCTTTTGGAGCTAAAGCTATTGAGTGAAGACAATAGGGGAAGTCAGGAAGTGTTTTGGTCCTGTGGCTGTGGATGGAGATACATATTTTCTGCAAATATACCTACATCCATTTTTTTCAAGTTTTTCATTCAGACCAAGATCAATGGTATTGTTTCAAAGAGAGAAAATCTTAGGTGTGGAGAAAAAAAGTAGATGGAGAAAAAAAAAACCCGGAAAATTGATTTTTTTTTTTGGGGGGGGGGGGGGCGTCGATCGTGAGCCCGAGTCAATGGAGCATGGTGAGCCCGGGCTATATGGCCGAGTGAATGGAGCATGGTGAGCCCGGGCTATATGACGTCGACACGCCTTTGCTCCAGCGTCTTCCGCGATCTAGTAAAGGGCGCGTTGTACGCTCATGTCCTACAACCGTTATGCTAATAATCTTGACCATCATTGCTCATAAGCCTGAACACTAATGCTTATATCCTACAACAAGTTTGCTCATAATTTACAACTTGTATGCTCATTTCCTACAACCGTTGTGTTCTCATCATTCAATGTTGTTCAATTAAGGAAATTAATTTTGATTTTCTTTTGGGCAATGAAATAGGGTATATCAGTGATAGATCTTTCCTATCAATGGTTATATTTTGAATTATTATTACTATTTTTTAAAGTTATACTAATAGAAAATGATTAACTTACATAGAGACATATGTAGACCTGACTCTAAGTGGGTTTACATAATGTTTTGTGAGGTTAGCTTTCACACACAATGACAAATTCACAACGCAACAAGTCACCCTACTAGGATAACGTTGATTGTCTCTCTTGAAAAGTTGAGTCTCCATAGAGGCATATGTAACTCTGGCCCAAGGTAGGTTTACCATGATTTTTTTGTAAGGTTAGCCCCATATGCTCGAGAGGTGGCAATTGTCGTATGGGTCAGGTTAGCTTGTCGTTCATTAGGCCCTCATAAATTTTTCCTCACAATGTCACCCATGTAAATCTTCTTAGATGCGTTGGTGAACGTATACCTAGTTAGGTTGTCCATGGTGTTTAATTGAGTTTGCGTTGGTTTATTTAACTTCTTTTTTACGTCAACAAAAATAAAAATAAAAAAACTGATTGATTGATGGCAACACCTACTCAAAGTCCTAAATTGAAATTATTTACTTGGTCAATCCTACATTGATTTATGGCAACATTTGAACTGATAATAAACATTCCTCTATGATAATCCTTTTTTAGGCAACACTAGAGAGCAATTTTGCTTGGAATTGCTTTTGAATATAATTTCCACTTGTAGCTTGTGTTCATACTCGAATATAATTTCTTGTTCTCGAATACATTAATACAATATAATAACAAACATCTTGTCTGTCTCCGCCTTATAGCTTGTGTTGTTCACACATGAATTTACTCTTTTGCCATTGAGTACAATAACTAAGGATTCGTACACGAATTTAATCTTTTGTCTTCGAGCACAATAATCAAAGCAAATTTGACATTAAAACTACGAGTCAGGTGTATTTCTAATTCAGGTAAAATACTTATACTTATTGTTCACACGCGAATTGAATTTTTGTACATGTTAATCTCTTCCAAAAAATTACTTACGACAGTTCGCCTCTTTGCTTCGACACTCGTTGAAAGTGCTCAGTTTGACGAGCCATCATCTCCAGCATCATTAATTGTGTCAGACCGAGGACTACTTGGTACTTGTTGAGTTTCCCCTCCATTTGTGGATGTGAATGTAGCTTGTGATGCCCGTGCAGCTGTTGTCTCCTGCAGTTCTACAAACCTCTATTTCAGTTCAACGGTGGTTGGAAGAGGCCTACTCTGAGGCTCATTAGGTTCGAGTCCGTCTTCTTGGGTCATCCTGGAGCGGAGATTTAAAAACTTGCCCCCATTCCCATCCCCATCTTCGTCGAGGGTGAGAATTTTTCCTGAGAGCGGGGAGAATTCTAATGGGAATGAAAATTCACCGCCCCAGTGTCATCCCTATCATGCTATCTCTCTTTTCCCTGTACTTTTGCATACAGGGTGAATGAAAAGCATGTTAGTTACACACATGACCATGCTTCTCCACATGATGCATGCCATTCCTTCCTATGGTAGCTCATTTTTCTAAATTATCAAAAATCATAAAAAAATGATCAATTAATACTTTCATTATTAGATTAGATAAAAAGATTCATTATCAATTCAAAAGAAATTGTGCAGTCCAGGCTAACTCAAACTTAGAAAGATCTGGAACAAAGACGACCTTGATTAGAAATTTAGGATAATCCTTTCATTCTATATTAATTAATTGACACTTTGATTAAATTTTAACAATTAATTACTCATAAATTATAATAAATTAAAATATAAAATTATCTCAATTGTAACTTTTAGTAAAGTATATCTCTAATAACAGTAATTTTATATTATAATTTAATATAGTTTGTTAGGAATTAACAGTCAAAATTTAGTCAATTACATTATTTTTTTGAGCCAATGTTGGGTTGGTACTAAAAATCAACAGGCAGTACGGTACGAGTAATAGCTCATTCTAAAAATCAGGGACTTATCTATTACCTACTGTATATCATTACGTATTACTCCCTCCGTTCCATATTAACTGTCGTCTTTGGAAATTGTGCAGTCAAATTCCAAAAATTTTGTTGTTAAATTTCTCAATATATACAAATACAATGAATTGATATATAAAATTACTATCATTCGATTCGTAACGAAAAATACTATCATACAAGTATAATATTGCAATTGTTAATAATATATTATACAAGAAATTATCAATCAAAGAGTAACGTTCAAACTATGACAATTATTATAGAACAGACGGAGTATATTTTGATTTTGATGGTCGTACGGACTCCTCTGCATAATTTCACTCTCTCTCGTCCGAACACTCTTTTCTTGTATCTCTCTCTCTCTCTCTCGATACGTCTCCCTTGCACCTCCGCCACCCTCTCTCCTCCGCCGCCACCGCTGAGATCGCCGGATTCGGCCGTCCTTCACGCCGCAACACTGGCGCAGAGGATCGGGAAGTCGATTCGTCGCTCTGGCGCGGCGTCCAAAGCTAGGGTTTATGCCGACGTTAATGTTGTGCGACCTAAGGAGTACTCCGATTATGAGTCACTCACCGTTCAATGGGGGTGAGTTAGATTCAAGTTTGTTCTTCTTTTTAGTTTTGATTTTGCTGTTGTTTGTTTGGATTAAATTGGTTCTTGAGGCGTTTGGGATGTTGTTTGGTGTAATTCTTGGATTGATTTTTGGTCCTATCTGTGGCAGGGAGCAGGATGATTATGAGGTGGTGAGGAAGGTGGGGAGGGGGAAGTATAGTGAGGTGTTTGAGGGTTTTCACTGCTCGAATAATGAGAAATGTATCATCAAGATCCTCAAACCTGTGAAAAAGAAGAAGGTTGGTTCTCAATTCTGTTCAGCATCAATCTTGGTTCCTTTCTTGTTTGTTTGTCCCCCCAAATTGCGAGGTTCTTGAATATATAGACTGAAATTGCAGTCTTTTGGTTTTGGTTTAATCTCTAGAAGGGGCCATGACTGTTTGGCGAAGAATTGTAAATGTGACATAAGTAGAAGACTATTGCTTTCATCAAATTTGAATCTTGTGCTTTAGGCATTAGCAGTAGAAATGTGGGAGTATTGCATCTTGAATGAAGGGTGGTTATTTGACAATTGGGATGATGGTTTGGTTGTAACTGGTGGATGCTGTTAGAGCATTGTACAAGTATAATTCTTTGTGAGGACTTCGTATTGCATTGCAAGCGCAAAAGGAAGTTCTCCAGTTTGGAACTTTGGATCTCATTGAATTAGTGTGTGTGGAAATTCATATGTACACAAGGTGTTTATTTGAGGCTTTGCAACTTGCAAGCCAGCTTGCTTTTCGGCTTGCCAAGTCTAGCTCGAGGTGAACTTCAAGCCAAGCTTGCTTGGTTATCAAAGTAGAGCTTGAGCCTTATGAATTTAGGATCTTGAGCTCCTTGAGCCTAAATAAGCTAATCCTTATGAGCTAGCACAAGCTATCTCAAGAGACCATGATTGAGGGTATGAATGAGTAAAGCTTTTATGTTTGAATAGTCATCTCTGAGTCTCTGACTAAGAACTACTGGTTATGATCATACTGTCGTAAACATGTAGGGTGTTTTTACAATTTTACCTGCTAATTCTGACTTTTTCCTTTTTCTTCCTCACTTCACTATTTAAACCTTCCTTTGATTTATATGCTCATGTAAAGGCAAGAGTTATATTGTGCAATTTATGCAAGCTTGTGCTCCTAATCTTAGTACCTATTAACTAATAATGCTAGTAATCCGACAAGTATCAATAATAATGCAATTGCGATTAATGTAATGTTAACATTTGCTGTCTAAACAACATAGCTTTGTTAAAATTTGCATTATGCTTCTCCTTGGATTGAATTGGATTGTTGGAAGCCTATTTTTCTATTTGAAGTTGCAGCACGTGTAGTAAGGATTTATGGAGTTAAATTTAGCTTTTTCCCCCTGTGCAAACAGATCAAGAGGGAGATCAAAATTTTGCAGAATCTCTGTGGTGGACCAAACATTGTGAAGTTGCTTGATATTGTGAGAGATCAGCAATCAAAGACTCCAAGCCTTATATTTGAATACGTGAATAACTCTGATTTCAAAGTACTTTACCCAACGTTGTCAGATTATGATATTCGCTACTATATTTATGAACTTCTAAAGGTAAGTTAATGACTTGTAATTTAAAATTTTAAATGCCTTAATGCAAACTTTGTTGGGATTCTGTTATGATGGTCATCTTGTGACATACTTTACGCATGTTATTATTGTTTGTTATGTTAATTGATCCGTAATTTTTTTTCTCAGTAGCCCCAGTCCAAATATTTATGAATCATTTGTCACATCATTCATTTTGGCACTTCATTTTAATGTGACATTGTTACATATTCACGTATTCAGCAATCAAAATTCTTTGAGCCTAGGTCAAGTGGCAGTTGCGACAGTTTGGGCTTCATGCTTCTTTGAGCCTAGGTGCGTCTTTGGGCACACTTTTTTAAACTGAGGATTGTAGGCAAACCTAAATGACAGAAGAAAACCCTGCTTGTTGATTACCTCCAAGTGTCATGTACTTGATTGAGAGGAGATTATGAGCATGTGTCATTTCCCTATCTAGTGATAACAAGTAAACTTGATAGAATTATGTTAACATTGTTACTTTGGGAATGGAACTGTATATTTTTACAACATCACTTTTAATTGGAGTTGCATGATCATGTGCTTTGTGAAATAGTTGTCTTCATTAGTTGATGTAACTGTTTGGGGCAAGTGAGATCTAATCTGGAAAATACTTCAACTTCACCTGCCCATATGATTAGATTAATTGACGATAACAAGTCGCATGATCATGGGCATGTACACGATGCCTGTTCTTTTTTGCTTTTGTACTCATTGGTTATTATGTCAAATGTTTTCCGTAATTTTAACGGGCATATATTTTCCTTTTCCATAGGCGTTAGATTACTGCCACTCACAAGGCATAATGCATCGTGATGTGAAGCCCCACAATGTTATGATCGATCATGAGCAGCGTAAGTTGCGTCTTATAGATTGGGGTCTTGCAGAGTTTTACCACCCAGGGAAGGAATACAATGTTCGTGTTGCATCAAGGTTTGTTCTCAGCTATTTGGATCATAGGCCTAGTCTGCCTGTTTTCCTCTTTGGCGGCATTCGGTTAATGTTCACATATGCATGTTAGTGCTGTAGGTTTGTAGCATTTGTTGTTAATGGAGGCTACACTGTGATTGAATCTCATGTTAGTTTGCTTAGTATTCACTTTTTATTTGCCTGCCTTTATGGTTTTACATGATAAACTGGAACAGATGTTTTGTTAGTATGGTTACTAGCGTAAATGTTATTTATGTATGTAGCTGGTTAGCCAATTAGTGGAGACTAAATCATGATTCAATCTCATGCTAGTTTGCTTATTAATCATTAGAATTGAGCCCTGGTCTTTTGGGGTTGATGAAAGGATGCAATAAACTGAAACAGAAAAGCTGTTATTGGATTGGAAAACCCATGGGGATGTCAGTTTCTTTTTCTTTTCTCTAGTTCTGAAGCTGGGAAAGTTTTAAAGAATATACATGTGAAGGGTGGAAGGGGGCTTAGCTCATGGGCTAAAGTTTTATTGTTATATACTCATTATAATAAATCTGCTTACCCTTGGCTGCTGCAATTGGTGCGAAAGTGCGAAACTGTCCCTTGTTATCTTTATTCTGTATGACGGTAGGAGAGAGTCAGTAGCCTAGACTGGTGCCAAAGTGCATCTGTAGTGTAGGACTATTGCTTATGTCAATGAATTAGGTGCATTTTTTGGATTGCTTAGTGAATGGGGTGGAGCTGTGTGTGGGTTGCAGTAATGTCTTTTTGGTTGGATGTTTTCTACCCTTACTATAAAGCTTGTATCTGATGCATCTCATAAATAGTAATTTGGTCTCTGATAAGGAGCATGGCCATCCAAGGGGAGTATCTCATTTAGTTATTCTTGTTGGATTCTTGAATTTATTTATGCTTGAAATTGATTCCTCCAGATATTTTAAAGGTCCAGAACTTCTAGTTGATTTGCAAGACTATGATTACTCTTTGGACTTGTGGAGTCTGGGATGTATGTTTGCTGGAATGGTAAGTTTTTTCTAGTATTATTTGATAAACTTGCTTTCTATAAGAATAAAGTAGTAAACCGTGTGGCCAGGTGCTTATATGATCCTATTTCTAGGTTGTTTGATTGGGAATTGGGGTCTACATGTGAATAAATGCATTCATGCCGCTGATTGAGCACTGCTATATGATAGAATAGAATTTTGTTGTAGAGCATAGAAGGCCTTTTGAGTATTCATGCATTTTGCAACACAGAATAGGCGGTATACAGAAAGCTGGTTTGTGTAATTCACGCAACCTAGTGCTAAACAATAGCACATGCTTCAGATTTTAGTTTATGCTAGGAATAAACTTAAAGAGATCTGCTTTTTATCAGACCCATCCCTGACAATTCAGCATATACCATGTGCAATTGTATGGTATCCTCAGTCTTTTCTACTTTGACTAGCTTTGGCATGAAGGACTGAGTGCACGCAAAAGTGGATGGCTTATTTCTAGTTTATATTTATTTACATTTCTTGGATATGCGAGAGTTTTCATATGATGTTGAACGTTGGTTTGGGAGCTTTATTTATTTATTTATTTGTGTGTGTGTGTGTGGAGGGGTGGGGGTTAAATTTGCACTCAGCCGATGCTAACATCATGAGGGCAGTATTGTCCCTTTGTTTTTCTATGGCAATATACTTCTTGTCTAGTCATCGGGGGGCTAAGAAGCACGGACTCAACACCAGATACGGATACGACATGGACACAGGGACCCACAATTTTTTAACAAATAAGGGCACGACACTTAGTTTGACAAATACCGTAATTTTATTTAGTACTTAATAAAATTTCAAGTTCTATTTTAAAAATGTGTTAATAAATACATTTTCTCTAATAGTTTATGAATTGCAAAACTATTTGTAAAACCTAAAATCTAATAAAACAATGGAAGGACAAGGTGATGTGAAAGAGGGACAAAGGTGATGTAAGATGGTAAAGGCGTAGGCAAGAACAATGATGTATTGAAAAAAATGATGTCATAGTTGAGGATGTCTTTGGAGGCAGGCCACTCGAAAAAGTGAGATCCCTATCAAGGATTTGGAAGTGTCCAAAGCCTAGGATTTGAGTGTCCACCATGAATCCTCCAAGTATCTTATGTTTATTTGATAATTATTTAGAGGACA
This sequence comes from Portulaca oleracea, assembly GCA_029582165.1. Taxonomy (NCBI): domain Eukaryota; kingdom Viridiplantae; phylum Streptophyta; class Magnoliopsida; order Caryophyllales; family Portulacaceae; genus Portulaca; species Portulaca oleracea. The sequence goes on from CM055893.1 coordinate 854,909, forward strand.
TGTTTTGTCACGTGTCCGAGGAGTATCCGAGCATATCGGTGTCGGATACGTGTCTGGCATGGATATGCGAGGCTGAAATAAGTGTCCGTGCTTCATAGTCGCTGGGTATGGGTCATCTTGATTTATTACTGTGTCAAAGTTTCCCTGTATTGGGTATCTTGCTAATCCTTCGGCCTCATTGTCCAGATTTTTCGCAAGGAACCCTTTTTCTATGGACATGATAATTACGATCAGCTAGTAAAGATAGCTAAGGTATGGATTTTATGTATCAACATCAGCTGTTCCATGTTTTTATCTGTTAGCAATTGTTGTAAACAGCAATTTAAGTTAATTGTCATGTTCCTCTTTTATGCAATAGGTACTGGGAACAGATGAATTAAACACATATCTGAATAAGTACCGCATAGAACTAGACCCTCATCTAGCTGCCCTTGTCGGAAGGTTTGCCCTATGATTTTTTCTCCTTATCAACGCTTACCCCTCTTCTCGTGTTATGGGTCTGTCCATGGCATTCTTATGATTCGGTGATCTATACATCGTTGTTACAGGCATAGCAGGAAACCGTGGTCAAAATTTATCAACGCCGACAATCAGCATTTGGCAGTTCCAGAGGTTTGAATCATTTCAGTTCCTGTTTGCGTTTTTATTTGTCTATTTCCATCCGTACTCCTAACTGCAATCATTTTCGTTATCACAGGCGATTGATTTTCTAGATAAGTTGCTTAGATATGACCACCAAGAAAGGCCCACTGCTAAAGAAGCAATGGTAAAACAAAACCCAATTCATTTACTTTTGCACTCCCTATTATGGCCCTGTTAACTGATAACTGTTTGGATTAGTTGTTCGACTTTAGCTATTTGGGTTAGCTGATTGCAAGAAAAGTGTTGGGTAAACTAGCTTTTTGTGAAAAGTTACCTCAAGTAGCGTTTTGAAAACTAGCTTATTGGGTCCAAAAAGCTAATGTGAAAAACTTGTTACCAAACATTTTATGTAGCTTTTTCACCTGTTAAAAAGCTAAAAGCTACTCCAAAAAGCTGGCATCCAAACACTCCCTATATATTTACACGTAATTTGTTCATAGCCTTGTGTGTGGGTGTGTCTACAAGAATATTGGGCTGACCTCTGCATTTAACTTATAATTTTCAGGCTCATCCATATTTCTACCCAGTAAGAAATGCAGAAAGCAGCCGAACTCGCACTCAGTAGCAGAGTTCCTTCGTCGAAAGTTGGCATTTTTTTGGTTATTCCTCTATTTGTCATGTGTAGTGAAATTTCACTATGTATTTTGTATTCTGTATTCATTTGGTTTCTGAAGCTGATTAGAAAAATGCATCGTTTTGTAGTTAATCAGTTTGTCCAATCTGTCTCCACTCCTTGGCACTCTGTTTTGTTTTTTCTTTTTGATAATTTAAGGCCTAAATAGGAAGAAGAGATCGTAATAACGTTAACGAAAACAACAAAGAAATCACTAACAGGCAACATCAACACCACAGCTGAAAAAAAGAAAATTTCTAAACTGGAACGTCACAACCTAACAATTAGAAATGATGTCGTAAAATTATTTCTTTAAATTTGACATTCTCTCTTCGTTGTTTTTCTTTAAGTTAACCGTATTCTATGGATCGCTACAAATGAAGCTCAAATCAAACACAAATTTTATCACTCTACGTATCACGTCCTTCAAATGAATCATTGTATCATTTATTACACAAACATTATAAAATTAGTAATTTTAAGAAAAATTACAAAAATGTCAGTTCAATTTCGGTTAATCACCGGTTTAGAAAATGTGAATTGTAATTTAGCCTGATAACCTATCGGCTCGCCTATTCAGTTTTTCTGATTCACTGTCCGCTTCGGCCAATTCACAGTTTTTTTTCCAGTTTTTTCGCTCCTCTAGAAAAGACTGGTGTATGCCTTTATGTAGCGTGAACAAAATCAGAGTTTGGTGGGACAATCTGAATATATGGGCATATTTAGATCCGTTGGGGAATTAAACCCGAACATTCATATCATTATCATACCCGAAACTGACGCTATATGTGTGGAAAGTCCAAAATTTAGTAAGATTTTTGAACATTTTGGCTTAAACTGAGGCCGAACCGGACCCAAGCTCAATTTCTTAATGTAAGTAAGAACCTGAATGCCACCATCCTAAATTTGGACGAAAGTTTAGTGACCATACCCGATTTTTTCTGGACTAAACAAATTCGGACAACATCCCCACTACGAGTATACTGATCAAAGGAGTTGGCACAATTTCCATCTTAATGGGAAAACCCCTAAAAAATAGTACAAACTCCTCTGCTCAAACCTAAAACCGACCCCCCCCCTAGTTCTTTTACATATCGAAAACCCAGTAAATCCCGTCAAACCTTCTAGTTCTATCATCCATGGTGAGCTTGAACATGTCAGTTGATCTATTTCTCCTAAGATGGGAATATCAAAAGTGAGCTAATTTTACATAAACAAGCAAATCCCCCTTCTATTTTTCTTAGGGTCATTTTCGCGCCTTCAAGATACGGAACGTCTTCTGTTTCTTAAGGGTGTGGATCTTACTTCCTCAGCATTCGTCGATGCAGGACTGTCTGACGTATCGGAGCTGCTGTTTTCGCTGTCTCTTTCCTTGCTTGACCACAGCTTTGACAAGAGCCTCTTCGACAAAAGTAGGCCTTTAACCTTAGTTGCAGCTGCTTTCTCGGCCTCATTTTTCGGGCCGGAATTCATCCCTTGGGCACCTACTAGTCTGAGTTTCGCTAGTTCGCCTTTCAGAGCCTTGAGTTCTTCGGTTGTAGGGACCCCGTCCCAGTCATCTTCTGTATTGGTGGTTGCAGACCGTGAGCTCCCGTGGGACCCACCTGGGAGCGAGGGTATTATGGGTAACTCAGGGGTCCGAGTCCCGGGGGATGACATGGCGGCCGCTCGAGCCTGCTCGAAGAAGAGTACTTGCACTACTACTCGTAAGGGGAGGCGCTCATTCTGCACAGCGTGTGCGCATGCTTCAACTGATAGCTTTCGACAGTCCATGAATTTGCATATCCGCTTTCTCTCGCTCTTGCTTATGCCCGGATGCTCCTGCATTGTTCATTTGAACGTAAGCATTCATAGATCAGCAATTCTTATGTAAGACCGTCTTACCATAAATTTATCGTAAGACGTATAATTTTATAGTGACTATTTATCAATAGAGGGTGACTAATAATTTGAATGTAAGCATTCATAGAAATACAATGACACTGACAACGGGTCAATGACTACCATTAGACCTATCAATTCGGTCGGGTGGGCGAGTTTCGGGCTCGGGTAAATACAGGTCCGAGTGTATTTCGAGTTCGGGTAAATGGAGACGGTGTATTTCAGTTTCGGGTCAACCCAACGGGTTATGATTGCGACCTTTTTCCGTTTTTTCTTTTAAAAAATGGTCCCTAAATACAACTTTTTGTACAATATACATAATAAAATATGATATCTTCTAGTAACGATATATTATTGTAACTATTTTAACTTAAATTAGAGAAATAACAAATAAATAAGTTGCTCTTACAGTTTAACGTTAAAAATTACAAAGAAAAATCACAAATTCTAATAAAGTTGAGTTGAAAAAATATTTTTTCGAGTCAAGCGGGCGGGTCGGGTTTGACCCGCTAATTTTCGGGTTCGGTATACTTCGGGTTTTGCTGAGAAAATCGTGTTCAAAACCCAGAAATTTCGGGCAGGTTCGGGTCGCCAAGTCTAACTACCATCAATGGGTTTGGTTCGGATCCAATGCAAGAGATAAGATTGATTCTTACCTTCAAGAACATATCGACAGCACGGTAAATCCCATCGTGGGACGATCTTGGAAAACCTGAGACAAGCTCTGCAATGCTAGCAAATTTCGATAGAGGCAATTTCGGGTCTCTAGAAACCTCAGCAAGGTATCCATCAACTAGCTTAGCAACCATCCCTTTGGAAGCATCCGATATGTTACCCATCTTCTTAGCATCCTCAAACTCAATTTCGACATGAACACCATTGACATTGTCCTGCATGATGAATTCCTTGACTAGAGTATGAACCAAATTGACATCATAAACCGTAGCTTCCCCTGGAGGTGCTCGAATGAGTAGATCTGCGACCGAAGCTTCATCCAATTGCACGCCAATCCTTCTTAACAACTCGGTCCTTACAAACTCACCACACCCTAAAAGGATCGATGCTCGTAACATCCTAAGCAGGAAACTACAGGAAGTACTTCCTTTTTCGACAGGCATAAGTTGTACCAAAGTCTCGACTAATGATTGGTTTTTGACCATATCGCCTCCTTGAACCATACCTTTACTAAAACCCGGCAACCTTCTCAACGCATACGCTCTTAGGGCCTCACCAATGACGTCGTTTGAAACTTTTCCTTTTGTTTTGATTGCTGTCAAGACTCGTTTGAACAGATCGATGTCAAGATCAGATAAGTCTTCTACCCACCAGTCCTTTGGCACCGTAACCTGTTTCCTTACCCCATTGTATTGATCCTCGTCCTCCCGGTTTTCGGATGGGAGCTTCTTTCGGTTGTAGGTGTATGACCACTCGACTTTTGACGTGTCGATGGATGCTTTCGAAGCGATTGAGTCAAGGCAGTGACTGACCACTTTGACTTCCTCAGACCATGGAAGGAGAGACTTGGTGCTCTGAAGAACAATAATCGTGTCTTTCCAACCACGGAAGGTGCTAGAGTTTAGAAACACGTCGATCTTGTATATCAGATTTCCTTTTTCGACTGTTTCGTACATTTCAAGATACTCAGCTGCACAACGAGCTGCTACGACATTGTAGGCATTCAATGTAACTGTCATGCCATAGCAATACTTGACGCATACCTCGAATGCAGCAGGTCCGCCAGGGATGTCCTCGATGCATATTTCATCGCTGTTTTGCTCGGTTGCCTTTGCTACGAGCTTCTGCAACCGTGCACTCTTTGACAGAAGCGGGAACTGAAAGTTTCACAAGATATATGAGCGAGATTTAGCACGAACTTGGATTTTGATGACTATATGATGCTACAAGAAGACTGTAAAAATCAAACCGAATCATACCTTATGCAGATAGAATTTGACATCCACAACATTGACAACGATGTCAGTTGACAGCTCGGTTGTCACATACCTGAAAATGTTAATTCTCTAAGGGTTATGCAACAGAATCAGGAAAAGATGAACTCTAGACTTAAAATAGTCAAGATTAAGTTTTAAGCACTAGCACAAAGTGCAATATGTTGAAAATGACTCATAAAGTCTATTGGGTTATGAAACAGGATACAATATCCTCCCTAACATTACTAGAAAACTTGCTAGTTACCCCCTAATCCTCTAAAACTCCAGCATAAGATTCATAACTTATGAAACTGTATTGGGTTATTCTTTGCCTACCAAATCCAAAAAAAAAAAAAAAAAACCCACCATTTTTACATCAATATATGCTACTAAGATTTTTTATTTCATTCCACATAGACTCTTTATTTCAGTCTTTATCCCATTCCAAATACACCTTTGGTGTTTAGCAAGAAACATGATGGTAACTGGTCCACACAAATTAAACCAACAATGCAGAGTCATACTAGGGCAAAGTGTGGAGAAGTCAAACATAAACATCCTTATCATAGTATAGAATAGTATATAGGAAGTTTATTTTGAGTGCATATTTGAAACACATCAACTCCCTTATACATAAGTAAACAGATATACAAGATGAAATGAATGTAGAAAACCTAACAAGAATCATAGGAATGGCTAGATCAGAAGGAAGTAGATTCCAAACACAGGAGCTCATACAACACCAAAAAAAGGTGAATAAAGTTGTTAAAATGAGCAGTGAATTCAATCAAACAGTAAAAAAAAGAATCATCATAATCATACAGACAAATTACAGCAACAAAAAGGGAGGTTGTTGTCTAACCTGATATTATCACCATTGCTCTGAAATGAATCAGGCTTGGATCCAAGCTTCATGAACTTCATTTTTGTAACAATGGAGCTTCCAAATCCTCCACAACCAATAAAGCTCTCAACTTTCACACCCAAACTCAAAAACCCAGAAAAACCCACAATCAGATATCTGAAAGAAAGATGAATGGGTAAGAAAAGAAGTGAAAATGGGTCCAAAACCAAACACAACACCTTCTGCACTACCCAAGAGAAGTAGATGAGGAAGAGATAGAGATAGAGAGAAAAAGAGAGAGAAAGAGAGAAAGCAAAGTTGTGGTTTTTGAGAAATTAAATATTTCTTCAAAGTTAAGAAGAGGGTTTGCTTCCTTACTCAGCAGCACATTCCACTGAGCCCGGATACATTTGGTGAGCCCTACGCATACATTTTCCAACACCAACCCTTTTTTTCATACAATCTGAGAATAAACACTTCCTAATCTATGATTAAATTACTCTCTAATCACTTTGATTTTCTTAATAGGAAGATAAAATAACAACAAACTGAGAAAAGTTAGGAAAACCCAAAAGGCCCAAAGACCTAAATTGCATATTCCTTTACGATTCTTCCTCTACATATCTCTTTGCTGAAAGCAGGAACATCTGCAAGGGAGAGACAAATGGAGGACAGTGAGCATCTTTCTTCTTTTTTCTCATTTGGGTTTCTTTTTGAACGTGGGTTAGAGGGTTAAATAGACAAAAAAAATCACTTCTACCAACAAATATGTTTCATAGTGCTGCAAGATTTGTGAAACATTTTGCTTTGGAATTAGTATTGGGGGGAGAATATTCATAGTGCACGCTATTCTATCAAATCCCATTTAGTTAAAAAACTTCATTTGAGTAGTAACAGTCATACATGATGATATTTGACTGTAAATTCTATCAAACGTAGTAATTAATGGTGTGTTTGGTTGTTTTTGGGCAAAGATTTTTTCGAGAAAAACTTTCCCGATAAAGACTTTTCCAAACCCTCCTTGGAAAACTGTTACTGAAGTTGTAAGGAAAATAATGAAAGTAACATTAAAACTTTTCAATATATTATGGTGCGTTTGGTTCTTTTCTGGGAAAATATTTCCCGGGAAAGTTTTCTATGTGAAAGAATAAAGAATAATTCACAATGTTTGATTTGCATTTGAAAACATGGGAAAGTTTGTGGAAAAATTCATTTGAAATGTTCAAACTACTCTACATATGTTAATTTATAATATAGTTTTTAGGGTCATTTTTGGAAACGAAGTTAAAAAAACCTTCCCTTTCCCATGAAAAAAAACTTTCCCAAGCCCTCCATGGGAAAATTATGGGACCTGCTTCAAATTTTTTTCCCCTCATTTTACAAACAAACATGAGAAATTTGGTCAACTTGAGAAACTTTCTCAGGAAATAGTTGTAACCAAACATACCATTATGAAGAATTAAACGAGGAAAAGTTTGTCAACTTGAAAAAGTTGACCAATTTTCTCGAGAAAATTTCCTAACCAACCGCTCCATAGATAAGAAAACAGGGGATGTGAAGCCCAGGGAAAAAAAAAGGGAAAAACAGAAGAATGATGATTAGAAGCAAAGACAGTGGCTCACCAAGAAAGAGAGAGAGGGGTAACTTTATGAAGGCAGAAAAGCAAGGTAGGAGTGGGTAAATAACAGAGGAAAAGGAAAAGGGTAACTTTTTTCACGAGGTAAAAAGGGAGAATCAGAGAGGACTTAGAATAGTAAAACTTGTTGCTCTGTTTTTGTGTGTTTGTGTGGGAGAATCAAATGGATGGCTAAAAAACACAAAGACAAAGCTAGATACCCAAATAAAAAAAAACAAACAAACAAGAAGAAAAGAATCAAGGAAATGAATCCATGCACACCTATAACCACTAACAATGTCTCACTTTATCTCACAAAGTCACAATGTTACACTCCCATCTTTCTTTCTCAAAGTATTTTCATTAAGATAGAATCAACAGCATAAAGTCATAATATTGCATTTCATCTTTCTTTGTCAAAGTATTTTCATTACCATAGAATCAAGTATTGCTATGGCACAAAATCACGATATTTATTTTTTCAAATAAGGTTAGATGAGGTTATTTAGGCTCCGTTCTTTTATACGGATGGTTGCGGTGCGGTGTGGAGGAAATATGATGGATTGCGGTGGATTGGGAAAAATTGTGGTGGGTTGGGGAAAGTTGTAGTGGGCTGGGGAAAGTTTTAGTGGGTTGTGATGGAATATGGAAAATTTAACTTTTAATAAAAAGATAAATTAAATTTGAAAAAGTAGATTGTGGTGGGTTATGATATATTATGGTGGATTGTAGTGGGTTGTGGTGAAATATGGAAAGCTGCGGTGCGGTGTGGCACCGCAACCTGCCAGCCGCATAATTGAACGGGGCTTTAATATTCTTCCCCTCCTTTCCAAACAAGGATAGATGACGTTATTTGATAGAATCAATCAATTATATATGGGTCAAATGTTTCTTTTTTCATGTCGAGATTGTCAACTCAAAACCCAACTCGATTATTTAACGTGTTTATTGTGACAATTCATTTAATTAAACAGGTTGAAAATCCATGCTTAAAGCCCATGTAACTTCATGTGAATTTCTAGTTGGTATTTGTATCAGATCAGCTTTTCCCAAATCTATACTCAATCTACTAGGGCACGCCTAAAATTGCAATCAACGTCCACATCCAAACATTACCTTATAATTATGAATACAATTAAACAGCCCAGAAAATACAATTATAGAGATTGTACATTTAGACTTGATGTTACTACGGCTACAAAAAGGTTTACCTTTGAGATTCTAAGGTAGAAACCATCTACTGAAGGCCCATGCAACACTCCAAGAATTTGATTACTAGATCGCAGTTATTGAGATCATATCCCAACAACTATATGTGTATGGGTGTAACTATTCTATAGTGATTTGCAGACAAGGTAAAGACGAACAATTTGGACTAATGCTAGGAGATTACAAGAAAGAGTTTCTTTTATCTCTCGTTAAGAAGTCATTTCAGCTTTCTTGATTAATAATGAGGCTATAGAGTTCCTTTTACTGTTCAAAGGGATACAACTGGCGATGTGGAAATCCACCATTAGGTGATATATCTAAGTAGGTCACGGGTGTGACCTCTCTCAGCACAACCGACTTAAGACATCTTGAGATCACGGGCGACCGAGACCATCTAGGTCACAGGCGTGACATGCCCTTTTGTCCATTTATATGAATTCTGATTTCCTATAATACTATATTATTATTTCGAGTTATACATACATTGTTTTAAGATACTGATTTTTGTGATTCAATAGGACTATATAATACAGTCGTAATTAAACATATTTATAAACACAAATTAGCAGACAGTAACCACAATCAAGCTACTTAAACACATTTTTTCATCCATCCCACCAGAGGATAACTTGGACCAACAAAAAGAAAAGGAAATAAAGTAACAAATCTATCTAAAATTCAGTAAGTAGAAATATACATTAGTATGTTGCACATGCTCTGGCTTTAATTCCCTTGAAAGTATTTCTTTAATTTAAATGAGCAGAGATTGATTCAGAGGGCACAATTTTCAGTCTGGAATTGCAGGGCACATGAGTGAAGATTCTCTCTGTTGTTGGGTTACTGCTCTCTGATTGTATTCAGTAATGTCTAATATTGTCTGCTTAATTAATTACTGCAGCTCAGTTTGGCAACCAATTGATAATTGTTAGTTAATTGTTATTTAGATTAGTTATTTGACTTTAACTGTTTGGATTAGTTGATTGTAAAAAAAGTGTTCGATAAGTAGCTTTTAAACCCTGGTCAAAAAGTTAAATGCTACTCAAAAAGCTAAAAACTACCCAAAAAGTTGGGTAGCCAAACACCCCCTATCTCTGTCTTATATTACTTTTTCATTCAATTAAAATTTAGAAAATTAATAAAATTAATTAATTAATTATTTGAGTTGCATAAAAAGTTATAAAATATTAATATTAAATTATTTTTATCATATATTTTTCAATCTTTATATGAGAAAAATGAATAAAAAGAGTAAATTATTAAAAAAAAGTTCAATTGAAATTATATAATGACAACTATTAAGAAACGAAAATAATTAGTTAAAATCCTAATCTGATATCGTCTTTTGTACTGATGGACAAATTATCAATATAAGTTTCCCTATTATTCTAATAAAAATAGTTAAAATGATAACTATTATAGAATGAAAGTAGTAATTATTAAATCTAAAATTTTGATAAAAAAAAATTAATTGATCAAAATAATTAATTAATCAGCAGTGTACTATACTAGTATTAGTAATAGCTGAAAGCTTTAAACTGAAAAAGGGGAAGATCTTCCATGTTAGTAAGATTTCAATAAACAAGTGATTATGGCAACTCCCAAACAGAGCATCCAAAGCTAAACAAGTGAAAAAAAAAATTGGTAAAAGGTTGAACTGAAAAGTGAAAGCCCCCCTAAACCTCGATATTTGTACGGTCAATTGTGAAGAATATGTAATCATTCACGTCACCATTATAGTCAAAGAGTACCACAAATTATCGAGTAAATTATACCTAATATTTGTGATAATAATTTTTACACATATGACATTTGTAAAATAATTTTCACCTTAATTGGCATTAAGTGAAAGTGATTATTAATGGCAAAAATCTGGTTACTTCTCATCAGAAATGAGAAAATACAATAATGCTCAGACATGACTATGTGAATGTACTATGCTGCTAATAATATTGAGAAGAAAATAATTTAAATGACCATTTCATTGTTTTGTATGAAAAAAGATGCGTCGAAACTTCAAATAGAAAACACCAACAGTCGATTCCCTTTACACTCCTCTTCTTCGAAACTCTCTGTTAATATCATATGAATTAGTATTAAGGGTAAAAACGTCAATTCATATTTAATTGAAAGTCATATGAATTAATATTAAAGGTAAAAAAGTCAATTCATATTTATCTTTTTAATGTTACATCGGAAAATCCATCAAAAATTAATTATAAAATATCTTTGGAAGTTTAAATTTATGAACACTTAATATCAGGTAAGATGAAAATTATTTCACAAATGTCGGGTGTGCAAAAATTATTACCACAAATGTCAGGTAGGGTAAATGTAACTGTTTTCAAATTAATTATCCCTTTGGCTAAATTTTGACCGTTAATTATTCACACATTATAATAAATTATAATATGAAATTACCGTCGTTAACAATTATAATGGAGACAGTTTCATATTGCAACTCATTGTAATTTGTAAATAATTAACGGTCAAAATTAATCAAAGTAACAATTAATTTGGAACAGAGGGAGTACTCATATTGCTTATCCCATTTAAAAATTGTGCAGATAAATTTGAAAAATTTTGATCATAAATTTATAAATATAAGTATAAGATTCTTTACCTTCCTAGCTGTTGGGTTGAATGTGAAAACCCATTTTGGGTCGGTCTCTATGTTTTGGAGAGTAAGGTAGAGGAGTCTGAATGAGAATCGAGTTGTTGATTTGTTACCAGCCTCTTTTTGTGATTGTTTGGCTACAAGGACTCTATTAACCCTAAATAATTGTGTTAGCTTTGTACTATAAATAAAGCCTAGGTGTTAGGCTCGTTGGTGTCTAGTCGAAATTAATAGTGTTTCATCTGTGTTGACCTGTAATCTCTGTGTTCTTAAATCTGGTCCATTTGTTGCATAAATCATTTATAAAAGTCAAAAGCCCTAAGATAAAATGGGCAATAACCCACTATTAAAACAGCCCCAAACACAACGGGTTATGCTTAGTGGGCTCTAAGCCCATATTGCCGTGTGAGAATGGTGCAACTATATTTGAGACCATGAATTCATGAAATGAGATCTGTTGGGCCTAGGTCATCATTAATGTGACGGGCCCAAATGGAAGTTCTATGGAGTTTATGTGGAGTTCCATTGCAACGACTTTGACTTGTTCATTTGTTTTCCATGTATAAAACATGCTAGTAGGTAGGGGTGACAAAAATTTGACCGATCCGATGATTGCAATTGACAGACTCGAAAAATCGGGTTTTGGATATGAGTTTTTGACCGAATTCACAACCAAATTTACATTTGGGTTGGGTTCGAGTTTTGGCATTCAAATTGGGGTTGACCGAATTTCGGTTAAAATTTAGATTCGGTCAATCCGGGTCCGGGTATATAGGATCCGATTATGAAGATAGTATTAATAACTTACGTAAAGAGGCTCAAATTTCATATTCGGTCAAGTTCGGTCATTCAGTCAAATTCAGTGAACTGATCATATTTTGTCAAAAAATTTAGTATTCAGTAAATTTTTAGTTTTGAGAAAAAATTCAGTTGTTCGGGTTCGGGTTCAGGTCTGATAAATTCAGTTGTTCGGGTTCGGGTTCAGGTCTGATATTTTGTCCGAATTGAAATTCGGTCAAGGTCCAGGCTTGGGGTTTTTGACCGAATACCCGAATTGACTAAACCCGATAAGACCCGAACCCCAATTTTTGCCACCCCTACTAGTAGGATTATTTTATCTAACCCCATCCTCTCGAACAAATTTTACCCTTTACCTCCCATCAATTTATAAAACATGCTAGTAATTACCTGTAAAATAAGGACATAATTAAGGGATCTAGGGCCCTGTTCTTTTAGCTTAGTATGACTATTCTTGTTTAACCTAACAAAACTTAACCTTATCTTAATCTTACAATCCAAAATAACATGACTTATTTTTAGATAAAATATATTCTTTATTCAATTCACAAAATTTATTTAAAAATAAAAAAAGAATAACAGGTGATGTGACATTTATCTCATCTACTACTTTCCATATCTAACTTTCCAAATCTAACCTAAGGCCTCGTTTTTTTTAAGGTGCTGTCCGTTACGGTGTGGTGGAATGTAGAAAGTTGTGGTGAAAATAGTGGAAGGTAGGTTGGTATAAAGTGAAAGTTTTGATTTTTTATTTGAAAAGTTTTCACTTTTAATAAAAAGGGAAATTGAAAGTGTGGAACCATCTCAACCAAAAGCTTAAGCTGATGATTGAAAATATTGAAAGGTAGGTTGGTATAAAGTGAAAGTTTTGATTTTTTATTTGAAAAGTTTTTACTTTTAATAAAAAGGGAAATTGAAAGTGTGGAACCATCTCAACCAAAAGCTTAAGCTGATGGTTGAAGGTCCAGTAGTAGTTTTATACTCTAACACGCCCCCTCACGCGAATGCCCTTTTTGGCTTGAAGTGTGGATGCTGCAAAGACCCCCTTCACCTTGCGCAAATGAATATGGGGGTGCTGAAATTTGAACCCGAGACCTCTTGCTCATGTCTGACTCTGATACCATGTGGAACCATCTCAACCAAAAGCTTAAGCTGATGGTTGAAGCCCCAGGGATGGTTTTATACTCTAACACGCTCCCTCACGCGAATGCCCTTCGGGCTTGAGGCGTGGATGCTGCAAAAGTCCTTTTTACCTTACGCAAATGAATTGAGAGGTGCTGAGATTCAAACCTGAGACCTCTTATTTATTGGTCTGGCTCTGATACCATGTGGGAACAGCCAATTTTGTTTTTGATGGTATATTTTGTCAGCAACGAAAAATCTGCTGCTACCACCCTTACTTATTTATCATGTATTATCAACCAATTGCTGGAAGTGGTACCAAACTTGCATATGAGTTTACATCTTTCCCCACACACACAGTGTGTTGATACTGTTAGAATATAAAATTATTATTGAGTTTACAACTATCAGCTTAATCTTTTGTTGAGATAGTTCCACATAGTGTTAGAGTCAAACTTGAACAAGATGTTTTAGGTTTGAATCTCAATACCACCCATATTCATTTATGCAAGGTGAAGGGGGTCTTTGCAGCATTCACACTTCAAGCCCAAAGGACATTCGCGTGAGAGGGCATGTTAGAGTATAAAACTATTATTGGACTTACAACTATTAGCTTAAGTTTTTGGTTGAGATAGTTCCACAAATACCAGCACCAATAACAAGTCAATAGTTAATGTAATAAGGAATGATTAAAGTTAAGTCACGACATATAACTAACTCCTCGAATAAAAAATAGTTCAAGTTGTTAATTAACTAAGGGTGCGTTTGGTTGGTCAAAACTTCGGGGAAATGGTCAATTTTTTCGGGTTGACTTAATTTCCCCATGTTTGGAAATAAGTTGACTATGAGAAAAATTTTACGGCGGCCCCACCATTTTATACAATTTCCTAGAGAAAATTTCCCTTAGGGGGGCATAAGGGAAAATTTTCCCTGAAAAAAATTTTCTTAGAGTTTCTACCAAAAAATCTCTAAACTTTTTAAGATAGTGGAAGTAATAAAGAAAATGTGGGGGTGAGGATCCAAATGGAGTTGAAAGCATAAAAGGTGGAATTGTCTTTACATTCACAAGAGGTTTCCACTCTAGACTGCTTTCCAAAATGCAAAACCCCAAAAAAACAAATAAATAAAAACAAGAATGTGAAACATGTATTTTAAAGTTAAAAGCATATTCTCTTGAGATCATGTTCATATATGGTTGTACATCTCAAAAACGATATTTGTGAGGATAGACACAAACAGTGACATTGGGTGGTAATAGAGCTGGCAAAATTTTGTTTGACCTGAATAATCCGAATCGTTCGACCCGGAAATAATTGGGTCTGGGCATAGATTTTTCGTCCGAATTTTGATATTGTCCGAATTGACCGAATATTCGAACATAAAATTTCTCTTTTTTCTATTGTTCGAACCCGATTTTAGGTTCGTCCGAATTGTCCGACCCGGTTCGACCCGAAATAAAATTGGTCCGGACAAGAATTTCTCGTCCGAATTTTGGCATTTTCTGAATTTTTCCGACCCGAATTAACCCGGACTTTTGCCAGCGCTAGGTGATAAGATGAAATCATCACTGGACCAACAACAGTTCTCACATCAACAGCTCTCACATCAGCAGTAACTGAAAGCAAAAGCACAAAACATTCATTACATTGTAATTAGGAATAATTCAAAGTAATTTTTCGATTAATGACAGTCGATACTTTTATCTTATTTTCTCATAGCATAATATTGCATTTTCCAACAATGAAAAAATGACATGATCACTGGACTATGTGTTGTTGGGTGAAAAGTATAAACTCTTATTGGCCGAAAGTCTCTTTTTCCACTAGTCACGCCATTTTTTCTTCCCCAAAAATGTTAATATTGTGTTATAAGAAGATAAGATAAAAGTATAGACTGTCATTGATCAAAAAATCACTTTGGATTATTCTTAGTCACAAAACCCTCCGTACGGATTATTTGGAGCCAAAAACTTTTTTTTTATTTGCAATTTTTACCCATTTATCAATTATGCTGAATTTACTGTCATAAGTTAGGGCTGTTCATCGGTCCGGACTGGACCGAACTGGACTGGACCGAATTGGACCGAAGACCGAACTAGAGGACTAAGATGGACCGAGGACTGGACCGAACTTTTTTCGGTCCGGGACTGGACCGACCGAACTTTGTTTGGTCCAGTGCTCGGTTCAGTCCGGACTGGACTATACATAAGGAAACCCTATAACTTTAGTAACTTCAGTCCTTTAGTTCAGGCCATGGACTGGACCGAGGACCGAACATCAATTTTTGGGCCAGGATGGACCGAACTTCCTCGGTCGATCCGGTCAATCCTCAGTCGATCCCTTTTTCGGTTCGGACTAGAGCTTACTTTTAAGTTTTCCTCATGTAGTCACATTATTTGATAGGGTCTCACTTGTTATAACAATGTTTCAATTTCATTTGTACTCAAGTTTTAAAAATAAATAATTATTATTTTGGTTTGATTATGCTTGGTCATAAAATAGTTGATTTCAACTAGAATACTATTATAAAGCTAGCCCTATTTGCTATAAATGTTAGGGTATTCAAGCTAATTTGCTGTGACCAAATGATGTGTCAACTAAACACCTTTGTATGATCTTCTTTTCTATTTCAGTTTTCTAATAATATAAATGATAGTTTAATCTCCTCTATATAATAAAAAATGCATATTTTATTCATAATTTTCAATTTATAAGCATTTATAAATAAATAATTATTTTTATATAGATTATGAGTCGTAATAACCTTCAATATAATGAAATATATATTAATAATTTTAAATATACTTCTATTATTTTTAAGTGATCTAAATAAAATTAAAGGTAATTCTTAACCATCTTGAATTAAAAAGCATATGATTTTGCTTCCTAAATAACAAGTGTTTCATACAGAAAACGTTTATGCTTTTGTACGAGTTAAATTATGTTTGTGCCACACAACTCTTAGTCTTTGTCAGTTTTGCCACCAAACTTTTAAAATTGTTAAATACATCACTTAACTTCTAAAATTTGTCATATATGCCACTTAACTTTTAAAATTTGTCAAAAATGTCACTAAACTTAATATTGACCTTCTACTTCATGTGACATATTGGACAAATTTTAAAAATTATGTGGCATACATGACAAATTTAGAAGTTGGGTGACATATTTGACAAATTTAAAAATTCCATGGTAAAACTAACAAAAATTAAGAGTTGTGTGACATAGATATGATTTAACTCGCTTGTGTATACACTTTTTTAATCAATGCTAATTTAATTTTTCATTTTTTTCATTTTGGTTTATTATGGGTTTTCTTTTCTCCCTTTCTTTAGAGGGGTGTGAGGATTAGGAGTCCTTCAATAATTGACTTGAGTTTCTATACCATGTGAGCTAATTATTTTTAATCAACAATAAGGTAGCATAAGGAGTAAGTCCATATGAAATCCAACTATACACTTTTGTTATTATTATCACTTGGTTTTCTTTTTTCCAAAAAATAAGAGCATATTTCAAATCAGACTGTTTTTTTTAATGCGGTAGGTTACGGTGCGGTACTATACCGCTCCATACTACTCGATATTCTAACACACTTCACCATACTTTACCATAATCATTTCTTGTATATCTTCTTAATTTTCTCTTTTCTCACTTTTTTTCTACTTTTTTACATTCTCTCTCCTCATCTACACCATCTATCATAACTCTCACCATAATTAACTACATTTTTCCAAATTTCATCGTTACGCACCATTACCACACTGCACCGCACTATTTAAAAGAATGGAGCCTCAAAGAGTTGCACAAAAATTAATGCTTTAACTCCATTGTTAATAGCTGAAAAAGAAGAGAGAATAATATATAAATAGTAGCACTACCTTGCCATGCATGATGGTCCCTTCAAAACCGGGAGAAAAATAAAGACAAATAAAGCATAGCCAAATTTGATTCTCTCATCACTTATCTTGTCCCTTGTCTCTGCACAGCTATCCCTCTCTATTCACCAAATCAGAAAGACAGATTTAATTATTAAATTAAATAACAGAAATGGACTGAATATCAACATTAACTAAAAGCGAAAGAATAGATTAAATAAAAGATTTTTGGACGTTAATATACTGAATTTTTGATGTATTGGACAATAATATACTGAACTTTGACCTTGAATAATAATGTACTGAATTTTGAGGGATATTGGACAATAATGCACCCGAAACAATTTCGATAGTGGCTGACTTGGTAGCAATCTTACGTTGCAGACCGAGAAGATAATTTACACAAACAAAGGTGATTTTATGTAAAAAACAACAATATCTCCACGGGAACACCATTAAGTGATCTTATGTTTTTTTTACTCTTTTCAAGGTTGATTCTCTTTGCTTATGTTTAGATTAGCTGACATGTTATAAATTTAAATATTTTTATACCAATTCATCTCCTCTACCTGTTACGTAGTATTGCCACTAAGTCAATCATTGCCGAAATCATTCTAAGTACATTATTGTTCAACAACCCCCAAAGTACAGTGTCCAAGGTCAAAATTCAGTATATTATTATCCGAAACCCAAAAAATTCAATATATTAATATTCAAAAACCAATAAATTAAATTAGCTAAATGGGTATTTCTTTCCCATGGGGAAAAATGGAGCAGTAAACTAAACACCTCTTTTTGAGCACCAAGCATCTAGATCTTGCTCTCCAAAGACTCCTCTCTCTCTCTCTCTCTCTCTCTCTCTCTCTCTCTCTCTTGAACAGTTAAATGAATTGTGATATGAATTGGGATAGAGTAACCAAACCAGTACAACCTCAAAAACAATGAAAATTCATCCCTTGAACATCCTACTCATCCTCTCCACATCACTCTTCTTCCCTCTTATTCTTCCAGTCAATTCTTCAAGATCAACAAGGCCCCAGCATTCATTACTACCCTTCTCACTACCTGAAAAAAACAACAGAAGAATCCTCCACCAACCACTCTTCCCAGGTGGGGATGAAGCACCCCCACCACCTGCAGAGGAGCCCTTCTTCCCAGAGCTCAACCCAAAACAGGCACAGGCCCCGGCACCCCCCGTGCCACCATTGACAGCAACCGGGACAACCCCCATCGGAGCTTCACCACAGCATGCTAAACCCACAAAGCAGGTGGCAATAGCAGCTTCAGTGGTGATTCTGACACTTGGGATGTTATCTGCACTGGCATTCTACCTTTACAAGCACAGAGTGAGACAATCTCTTGACAAGCAGAAGCTTGTTGGGTCGTCTCAAATGGAGGATTCAAGCATTCCTCCATCTGGGTTTCTGTATTTTGGAGGATCTGGGGCTTCTAATCAGAGAACGGTTACAGTGAGTGAGGATGATAATGGCAGCATTGTGAATGGATCACCTTATCATAAGCTGAATTCAGAGAAGAAAATGGCAGACAGGTATAGACCTAGTCCTGAGTTACAGCCTTTGCCGCCATTGATGAGTAAGAGGTATTCTCCGGGAGGTAATGTCTCATCCTCTGATGATGATGCTCGGGAAACCATGTACTATACCCCGCAAGGATCGGTTGCTAGTAGCAGTGATGACAGTTTCTGGTCGAGATTCAGCAGTAGAAGTAATGGGAGTTCGTTTCATTCTGCTTGTAAAACGGAGCAAAACTCAAAGAAGAGTTCGCCAAAATCACGGTTTTTTGGGCGAATTGATGCTGTCAAGCACGGTATCATCCCTTCTATCAGGTCCACCCCACACCCCCCGTGCCCGGTTCCAGAAAATGGGTCTGACATGCCCCGTAGAAAGGAGAATCAAGGTTCAAATTTACCCAAATGGGAGAAATCTCCTTCTGTTGAATGTGTGAGTAGTACGAAAATCAAGGGTCAAATTCCACCACCACGGCCACCACCTCCTCCACCGCCACCTCTGCCACGTCCGCCGGCTGTACCGTGGCGGGCCCCACCACCGCCGCCGCCGCCTCCGCCGCCAGCACCGCCACGGCCGCCATTGTCAACACCAGGGAATGAAGCAAATGGGTCATCTAATGACCCACCAAAACCCCAATTTCCAACTCAAAAAGAGACAATGAAAGCAAATGAAGAATTGGGTCAAGGATGCAGCGCACCAGGAAGACCAAATGGGGATGATATGGATGAAAAGAGACCAAAGTTGAAGCCTTTGCATTGGGACAAAGTAAAGGCAAGCTCAGATAGAACCATGGTTTGGGATCAGTTATCCAGCTCCTTTCAGTAAGATTACATGGTTATCTGTTCATTTTTTGATGTTTCCTTCAAACACCCATGAGTTTTAAATTGCTCAGCTCTTGATCATGTTAACAATTCAATGCAGAATCAACGAGGAAATGATGGAGAGTTTGTTTGGGTTCAATTCAAATTTGACCCAGAAGAAAGAAACAGCTAAGAAATCAGTGCTTCCTCCAGTTGAGAAAGAGAACAGGGTTTTGGATCCAAAGAAGTCTCAGAACATAGCCATATTACTAAGGGCCTTGAATGTGACAAGGGATGAAGTTGTTGAAGCACTTCTTGATGGTATGTTTTTACCCTGAATTTGCCTTAGAACACTTGTATTTTGTTTGTCAAATTCAGTTGATATTGTGTTTTGTAGGCAATCCAGAAGGATTGGGAGCTGAACTTTTGGAGACATTGGTGAAGATGGCACCCACAAAGGAAGAAGAAATAAAGCTAAAAGACTACCAGGGTGACATGTCAAAGCTGGGTGCTGCTGAGAGATTTCTCAAGGGAATACTAGACATACCATTCGCATTCAAAAGAGTTGAAGCTATGCTATACAGAACTAACTTTGACACAGAAGTGAAATACCTCATGAAATCATTCGAAACCCTCGAGGTAAACCCACTAAAGAACCACATCCATGTAAGAGTACCCTAATTTGCTAATCTATCATTGTTTACAACATTTGCAGACAGCGAGCGAAGAGTTGAAGAAAAGCAGACTCTTCCTTAAACTCCTGGAAGCAGTTTTGCAAACAGGAAACAGGATGAATGTTGGCACAAACCGCGGAGCAGCTAAAGCCTTTAAACTCGATACTCTTCTGAAACTTGTAGATATAAAAGGGACTGATGGAAAGACCACATTGCTCCACTTTGTTGTTCAAGAAATCACGAGGTACGAGGGGTCTCATGCAACACCTCAGACCCTTCCTGATCAAATGAGCTCTGCCAAGAAAGAAGAGTTGTTCAGGAAGCAAGGATTGCAGATTGTTTCGGGTCTCAGCAGAGAACTTAGCAGTGTAAAGAGTGCAGCTGGGATGGATTCAGATGTGTTAAGCAGCTATGTATCGAAGCTAGAAATGGGTCTTGACAAAGTAAAGCAGGTTTTGCAATTTGAAGAACCAGAAATGCAGGGAAAGTTCTTCGAATCCATGCGAAAGTTTCTGACAGAAGCGGAGGAAGAAATAGCTAAGGTGAGGGTGCATGAAAGGAAAGCCTTGGCTCATGTGAGGGATGTGACTGAATATTTCCATGGCGATACAGCAAAAGAAGAGGCACACCCGCTAAGGATATTCTTGATTGTAAGGGATTTCCTATCTGTACTAGACAATGTGTGCAGGGAAGTAGGACGTATAGAGGAAAGATCGACAATGGGAACTGCTAGATCATTCAGAATATCTGCGTACCCTTCCTTACCAGTCATCGCTAAGTTCAATCTTAGACGCGATGATAGCTCAGAGGATGAAAGTATGTCTTCATCGTGCTAGACGCCCTTTGTAAATGAGTTGGGACCAAACGCGAAAATGAGAAGATGTACGACAGTAGAAGCAGAAATCAGATGTATAACACGAGGCAATGGCAATATTTTTCGCCATTGAGGAGGGGCGAACGTGTAAAGAATCTGTTCTGCAGTTGCTGGGGACAAGTTTTCAAGCACCAAGCATCATGCCTCTATGGTGATCTACCATTCTACATTTCTCGGTTTCGGTTCTCAAATTCCCTGTAAAATGCTTTCTTTTTCCAAATTATTCAGTTTTCTTTGTTCATATATTTGCATATATGTATATTGACATTCAACATAAGAATAATATCATGAATAACTATATCAGAACCTCTTTTGTAGCTTAGAGTTCTTATTCTAAGCTATCTTCTACTGTTTCTGTTGCTCAACTTACAAAAAATGACCCTGCTCCAAACTATTCTCATTTATCAACAAAAACTGTCAAATAATACAATCTTGATTAATTTGTACAAAGAATGTGGTCTTTCTGAACATATTGGACGCTCCTAAACCTGATTATCCATCCCCTGATTGCTATCAAACAAACTATCGATCTACTTTTGTAGAAACAAATGAAAAAATTGTACAAAATAAATCATATATATATAATCTATATCGACCTAGAAACAAAACCAAGATGGAAGAAAATATGCTGTGACAAAACTTTGAGCATAAATTCTCCCATCCTCTCCTACTTTTATCCCTTATGATGCGTTTGGCATTTTCTCGGCAAAGACTTTCCCAGCAAAACTTTCCAGAGAAAGATTTTCCCTAACCCCCGGGAAACTTTTTACTGTGGTTGTGAGAGAAGTAATGGACCTCACAGAACTGATCAACTTTCCGGAGAAAGTTTCTCAACCAAACGCCCCATTAGTCCTACAATAAGGGCGAAATTGACTATCCAGTTTTCAAGAAGAGCTGCTGGCAACCAAGGAAAAAAATGGGCCTCCTGAAATGGTCTTGGATCTGAGTATATTTCTTGCCAGAATTTTCCACCTCATCTCTTCCTTCTTGTTCTGTTTCCTGCTCCTTTCCTTGAAGTTACTGAAACACCATAATTACCCCATATCAGTAAAAAACACTAATAACAGCACCAGTCATTGTAGAAATTACAGCATCAAAATTACATTAGAAGTAAGGCTGTCAAAAAAAAAAATGTCCGACTCGAAAAAAAGTGGGTATGGTCATAGAATTTCCGTCCGAATTTTTACATTGGCCGACTTGACCGAAAATCTGAACACAGTATTTTCCAATTTACTACTGTCTGAACCTGGTTTAGACCTGAATTCGTGTTTGTCTGATTTTTCCGACCCGAAAAATGTTCCGAAAAACTGAGTATTAGATAGACCTGGCAATTTCTGATCCAACCCGATAACGCGACCCGAACCCGCCCGAATTTTCTGGGTTTTGAACACGATTTTTTCAACTAAACCCGAAGTACACCGAACTCGAAAATTAGCGGGTCAAACCCGACCCGCCCGTTTGACCCGAAAATTTAACTTTTTAAGTTGAGCTTTATTAAAATTTGTGACTTTTTATTGGAATTTTTAACTGTTAAACTATAAGCGCAACTTATTTATTTGTTATTTCTCTTATTTAAGTTAAAATAGTTACAATAATCTATCATTACTAGAAGATAATCATATTTTATTATGTATATTGTACAAAAACTAGTTTTTAGAGACCATTTTTGAAAAAGAAAAAGCGGGAAAATGTCGTAATCATAACCCGTTGAGTTTACCTGAAACCGAAATACACCGCCCGTATTTACCCGAACCCGAAATACACCCAACCCGTATTTACCCAAAATACGACCGACCCGAAACCGCCCGACCGACTGAATTGACAGGTCTAGTATTAGACATCAAGTTTTCGTCCGAACCCGAATTGACCCGATTACCTGCACAATGGAACCCTGCATTGATGAGGGTTAGCACATAGGCGAGAGTGCAATTCCAAGAGTTGCCACATCCTCTTACACTGAACACAACCACCAGGAACCTTGAGTTTGCACCCAGCAAAGTGTCTGACAAGAAGCTCCAACCCTTTACATGCTGTGTAACCACAAGGTTCTTCGTCTTCCTTGGGCGCTTTGTCGTGTGGTCCGATTGTTTTGCACCCGTCTTTATATATATGAACCAATGCCTCCATTGCTGAGTATAGTTCTATGTATATCTTCTTCTCCTTACTCTTTCTGTCCCATTCTTTCTGCATCTGGGTTTTACAAATTATAGTTATTGAACATGAGCTTAAGTCGGATGGAATTGACCCACGATTGTAGAGTAAATTACATTTACCCTAACTGACATTTTGACTAAATTTTAACCGTTAATTATTCATAAATTATAATGAATTTCAATATGAAATTACATCCATTGTAATTTTTAGTGAAGTATCTTTCTAATGACGGTAATTTCATATTGTAACTCATTGAAATTTGTGAGTAATTAACGGTCAATACTTAGTCAAAGTGTCAATTAATTTGGGACAGAGAGAATAATAATTTTTATACACCCGACATTTGTGAAATTTTTATTACCTGACATTAAGTGTTCATATGTTTATACCTCTTAAGATATTTTATATTTGATTTTTGTTAGATTTTCCGGCGAGCATTAAAAAGACAAATATGAATTGACTTTTTTTACCCATGAAATTAATTCATTTTCATTTTCATTATAAGATATTCTTCCATTATAATTGATTTTTTACCCTTGATATTTTTATAAGAAATTTTATAATTGGGTGTTCATTTTTAGAATGAGGAGGGATTGAGTTTTTCAAAAAATAAAGTATAGAAAAGGTTGGAGTTTAAACGTCATAGGAATTAATATTAAGGGTAAAAACGTCAATTCACGTTTAACTGAAAGTCATGAGTTAATATCAAGGGTAAAAAAATCAATTCATATTTATCTTTATATGAACACTTAATGTCAACTAAAGTAAAAATTATTTCACAAATGTCGGGTGCATAAAAATTATTATCACAAATGTCAGGTAGGATAAGTATAATTTACCCCACGATTGTAAACTCGAAAGTAACGAAAAAAGATACTCACTTTCTCAGCTTCGGCCATGGTATGCAGGATCCCTTGTTCTAGAATCGGGTGAGCCTCCTTCATGACTCTCCACCCATCTGTAGCCGAGATAGCCTTAAAATTACGCGTGATCATCCGGTGACAGATGAAGCTTAGCCTAGGAGCATCACAAAGAAGCGCGAGTTGGAAAACATCCACCACATTCTCGACGTTGAGCAAGTCTTTCTCCAGCTGAGCTTCGCATTCGTTCTTCAAATGAGGAACCGCGTAAGTATGGGATAATATGAGAAGATGCAGGACAAATTCTTGCATTTCTTCTGGGGCGTAACTGCACATTAAGAACATCTACAGTGGTGAGTTTTAATTTGACTCACTGCTGACGTGGCATGAAACGAGAACGAAGTGAGGTCGTGTAGGACATTTCAGTGGTGAGAATGAAACTCGTCTCGCGAGAATCTCGCTTTCAGTCTCGAGAGATGAGTTTGAAAGATAGTTTGAAATATTAATATTTTGATCATATTTTTTTCTCTCCTCCTCCATCTCATTTTTATCAATATAATCAAATTAATTATTCCTTCCGTTCCATATTAAGTGTCGTCTTTGGAAATTGTGCAGTCAAATTTCAAAAATTTTGACCATAAATTTCTCAATATATACAATGAGTTGCTATATAAAAGTACTACCATTAGATTCGTGACGAAAAAAATAATATCATAAAAGTATAATATTGCAATTGTTAATAATACATTATGTAAGAAATTATCAATAAAAGAGTAACATTGGAGACCATGAAAGTCAAAATTATGACAATTAATATGAAACGGAGGGAGTATATTCTTAAGTGGGACCCATTTACTTTTTTTTTTAATTAATGTGAGTCAAACTCATTCTCAACACTGGAAAGCTAACTAAATAAAAAGTTAAATTTTGACTCTCTTGATAGGGGTCCACAGATCCCACATCATACAATTAGTAAAACTCAAACTCACCATTGCGGGTGCTCTAATAAGCGTACCAACTCAGTATCCGGTATAAGAATGGTTAGGATTGAAAGAATGCTAGAAATTTACCAGGATGAATAGAGGAATCTAACAAAAATGCGAACTGCATCATGTGGAACGCCGTGGATTGAGATTGATCGTCTTCTGTCTTTCCCTTTGGACTGCTTCAGAAGCTGTCTCAGCGCTGGAGAAGCCGTACCCTGCCAATGTAAACACACATTTCGATCAGAACTTAAAATTCATGGAGGTAGCACGCCATTTTCGCCTGGGAAACTATGATCCTGTTCTTTTATGCGGTATTTTGTGGTATGTCGTGATATGATGTTGTGAAATTGTGGCAGGTTGTAGTGAAATTGTGGCAGGTTGTGGTGGGTTTTTTTGTATATATATATATATATAAATATTGTATTGGTAATTGTGAAAAAGTAATTTGTGGTGAGTTGTGGTGAATTGTGGTAGAATGTTATTTTGTGGTGGGTTGTAGCCACAACCGCAGTATGGTATGAAACAGGGCCCTTGATCATGGACATCACCCCAATATTTCAAGAAAACGATTAAAGGTCCGGCCAATTTCCGGTCAAAAATGACACGAAAGAGTGAGTTTTATGTTTAGGTGTGTTTATCATATTAAGAGATTTACTAGTATATATTAGATTTAACTATAGACTTCAATTAGATTTCAATTTAAAACATGCATAAACATAAAAACCCACCGCTTTGCGTCATTTATGGTCGGAAATTGACCGAAATGTCTCCCCTAAATATTTACATCAAAAATAATATCACCCCTCAATTATTTGTCATAATATAGAACCCTTAAAATTATTACACTAAAATATAAGACCTTTTTAGTCATTTTTTGCCCCAAAAAGACCCACAAAAATGGGCATATAACAAAACACAATATTGATCATGTAAAGGATACCCAGAAAAAATGATGGAAAGATGATCAAGATCATACCAAAACACAAGAATGAGCAAAGATCTGACCACCATGTTGGGTGTGAATAACAACATCAGCTCTATAACCTTGATCAAACAGAGATTCCCACAAATTCCTATTGGCACTGGCAGTGCTCACACAACTCTGTCCTTTGTCAGACCAACACTTTTTCCGGCGAAAACTCGCCGTCTCCGGTGGCGGCGGTGGTGGTGGTGGCCATGACGCCGCCTTTCTCTCCTCCGTGGTCGCCACCATGCTTTCTTCCACATTCTCCATCTTGCACATTTTTTTTTGTTTGCTTCAGAGAAAATTCAGACAACGAAAAATTTTATCAGACCAAAATATGTCACACAACTTTTTGCGTGTGTTCTATGTATTTATGTATGAGATGGAGAATCAGAGGAAGAAGATAAAGTTGGTGGGACATATGACATGGAGATGAGTCATGCACTCGGTTTTAATGATTCTTTTTCTTGATTTTATTAAATCAAAAACAAAATACTACCTCCGTTCCTAAATAATTGTCCATTTTATTAAACTTTGACCGTTGATTACTGACAAATTATAATGAGTTACAATATAAAAATAATATCATTGTAATTTTGAATACAATGTCTTTCTAATAGTGATAATTTCATACTATAACTCATTACAATTTGTGAGTAATCAACAGTCAAAGCTTAGTCAAATAGATAATTATTTAGGGACGGAGATAGTATATGGATTTAGTTCTGATAATGACATTAATTAAGAATTCATAAGAGGGAGTACTTATCATATATTTTTCGTGGTTTAAAATGAAATTTTGGTGGGTGTTACCTTTATATCTTAGCTGTATGTAATGTATAGAGCGCCCTTCTTGACAGCTTCTTTTTTTCGGCTGCTTCTCTTTTTCGGGTTGAGTTGACCGTCAAATGACTCAAATCTATTTACTCCCACTGTTTCATATTTATTGTCATAATTTTAATTTTCATGGTCTTCAATATTACTCTTTGATTGATAATTTTTTATATAATATATTATTAATAATTGCAATATTATACTTTTATGATAATATTTTTTGTCACGAATCCGACGGTGATAATTTTATATAGTAACTTATTGTATATATTGAGAAATTTATGATCAAATTTTTTAAAATTTGACCATAAATTTCCAAAGACGACAGTTAATATGGAACGGAGGGAGTAATTTCTAATCTCGTTTGGTTTCTTAACAAACTACTCCCTCGGTTCCATATTAATTGTCATCTTTGGAAATCGTGGGGTCAAACTTTAAAAATAGACCATTAATTTCTCAATATATACAATGAGTTGTTATATAAAATTACCATCATTAGATTCATAACGAAAAATACTATCATAAAAGTATAATATTGCAATTGTTAATCACATATTATGCAAGAAATTATCAATAAAAAAGTGATATTGGAGACGGTGAAAGTCAAAATTATGACATTTAATATGGAACGGAGGGAGTAGTAGTTAATCTGTATGTGGTTAATCAAGATTTAAAAGGTCAATTCTCACAACCAAAATGTGTCATTGTGCTATACCTAAGTTTTAGGGAAATTTTCAAGGTGTGCTTATGAAATCTCTAAGAGCCTTCATGCCAAATAAATAACAATATATATATATATATATATATATATATATATATATATATATATATATATATATATAATTACCAGAAAAAATATTATCCTATCAAAAAAAAAGAGAAAGTATTAATAAAAATTACAAAAATATAAATCACGGTCAATTCAAGATACTCCCTCTGTTTTTTTAATTGACGTTTTGAGTGATTGGGGGAATACCTAGGTTGCTAAATTATATGAGGTAGTTATTAAAAAAATTATATAAAATATATTTAATAAAATTAATTTTTGATGTTTATTCAATGAATGTTATGGGTAAAATAAAAAGATATAGTAATTAATGTATCATTGGAATTGTAAAGTGACAGATAATATGAAATGAGAAAAGTTAGTTAAAAAGTCAGATAAAAAAACGGAGAGAGTATTTATTAACCATATTGATTCAAAATATACATGATTATCTATTTTTTATTTATTTTCTTTTCTGTTTTCCCACTCACCTAAAAATGAAAGAACATATGAAATCAAAATCATGTTGGTTGACATCATGTAATCACAACCACTATGAATATTTCCACAAAACAAATGTATAAATTTCAACTAAAACATTCATTATTTATTTATTTGTTGGTTGTGGTCGAATAGACTTAAAAGTTATTTATTGCCTTACTTGGCTAAAATGCTCTGGATTATCAATGGATAATCCTTGACACATCCTTTTTTTTTCCTGTGGTTGAAAGGCTCAGCCACTCAACCATTGACCTTTCCAAAAATTGTTATTCATTACTTCTTTTATTCAATTGTTAAAATAGAAGTCCATGTCAATATATCGCATACAAATAATTAATTATTAATGGACGGAATTGAACAGATCAGGCCCTGATCATAAAATTATCCAAATTATATTTCCTATTTCCTATCATTAAAATTGGATATCATGTTGGCGTGGATCCAACTCATTTATTTCATTCCTATCCTTTTTCAATTTGCATGGACCATGTATTTAATTTTAATTTGTTTATTGAAACTTTCTCATATCACATATACATATACAGTCTCATGTAGTTCTCTTCAGAAACAACATTCCAACAAAATTGTCTTTTTTAGGCAAATTATTTTTGTAATGTGTACAAATATTAGAAGATTTGGACGCAATTCCGATTTAATCATTTTGATCTATATTTACAAATATATTAAATGATTAGTAATTAAAAGAATTTCTAAACTAAATGAAGAAATTCGAGAAATTTGGTGAAACCAAATTTATACAATATTAAGTTTGATTGAGATTTAGATCATGACCTTTGCGTAATTTTGTTGACCTCCCACCATGCTAAGGAGCACCCTCGCTAGAATTGGTGTGTGTGGAGAATAAATGAGGAGAAGGAGGAAGTAAAATAGGATGACAACTGAGATAGAGAGAAACACAATTTGTGTAATTGTAATTCTCATATTACTAGTGGATGAATTCCGTGGTTTTTTTTTTCCCACTTTGGGTTTTTTCCACGTTAAACCTCTGGTGTCAATTTCTGATTTCTTTTCCACTATTATTTCCTATTATTTATGGTTGCTTGAGTACTCTTCGATCCTAACAATTGGTATCAGAACTTGCAGGTTGTTGAAAGAGAACTCGCTTTCAAACGATGTCAGGAGATAGGTATGAAATCGAGAAATTTGATGGATCTGACTTCACCTACTGGAAGTTGCAGATTGAAGATCTGTTGTACTCGAAGTTGTTGCATGTTTTGCTGTTGAAGAAGAAGCCAAACTCCATGGAGCAGGCCAAGTACGATCTGCTCGATCGTCAAGCGGTGTCCCTGATCAGGATGTTGTTGGCTTGAAACGTCAGGTTTAACGTTATGGAGAAAAAGACAACTAAGGAATTGCTAGAGGCACTGGAGGAGATGTATGAGAAGCCAAACGCAACAAATCAGGTATATTTGTTCCGCAAATTAACCAGTTGTCAGATGACTGAGGATGGTGATGTGGTTGATCATATAAATGAGATTACTAAGATATTATCACAACTTGATTTGGTAAAGATGATTTTTGCTGAGAATGTTAAAGCTTGCATATTATTGTCTTATATGCCTGATTCTTGTGAAACAGTTGTAACTGCTGTTAATAGTGCTAAGAGTAGTGACAAGATGAAATTTGAGGTCAAATCTGTGCTGCTCAATGAGGGCCTTCATAGGAAGAATTCTAGTGGTGAATCTTTGAGAAACGCCTTAAGTGTCAAGGTTATGAAGGACAATAGGAATTCGACTAATTCCAGGGGACAGTCGAAGTCCAGGGGTAGAGGCAAGCCTAGGGACATGAGCAATGTTGTGTGTTATGGTTGTGGTGATACATGTCATTTTAAGAGGGATTGCCCTAAACCTAGGAATGGGAAGGGTAATGATGACCGGGACTCTATCAACTTTGCGGAAGACCTTTGTGAAGCCCTAATTTTGAGTGTGTCTAGTCCTGAAGAGTCATGGATAGTTGACTCTGGTACATCCTTTCATATTTCCTCCGATGGAGAGTTATTTCATAATTTTAGGAGTGAGAATTTTGGGAAGGTGTATCTTGCCAATGACAAGTGTGATAACATGTAAAGGAGACGTGACAATTAAGACTGCTAATGGTGGTCTTTGGAAGTTGGAGGATGTGTGGTACATTCCTGGAATTAAGAGGAATTTGATTTCAGTGAATCAACTCGATGAGATGGGCTACACTACAGGGTTCGAGAATGGAAGATGGAAGATCGTGAAGGGTGATATAGTAGTGACGAAACGATTGAGGTTCGGTACTTTGTACTCCAACAGGGATAACACTAACATGATTTCTAATGCTTCTTGTTCTAGCTTATGGCATTGCAGGCTTTGTCATATGAATGAGATGAGGGTCAGTTTCACCAAAACTGGCAGGGAACCTGAGGAGGTATGGAGTGACTCAGGTGACAAGAAGCTAGTGGGAGCTTAGACGGTCAAGGTTTCTGTTAGGCTTGGTGTGCCTAGGAGGGAAACAAAGGAACCACAGGACACTCCACAGATTACACATCAGGTTGCTGAAGAGCCTGAACCACAGAAGCTAGGTGAAAGCTCTAGTGAGAAGAGCCTGAACCACGGGAGCTAGGTGAAAGCTCTAGGGCTACCTAAGGTAATGTACCTGAAAGACATTCTCCATCTTTGCATTACTTATTACTGACAGATGCTGGTGAGCCAGAGTCCTATACTAAGAGTGTACAGGCGGAGACTTTCCTTTAACAGTTACATCTTTGATAAATATTGTCAAATTATATCCGTGACCACACTCCCTAATATAGATAATAACATTCTCATAAATCAACATATCAGTCTTATCACCTCTCTAATGGTTGTTGTTCTACGAGAATGCCCTAATTCCTATGTCCTTATCATAATGCTAATTGAAGCAATGATGATTCTCTCCTTTGTGTTCAATATATGGAGTATGGAGAGTATGTATACTTTGATACTTTCCTTTAACAGTTACATCTTATTTGCACTGCTGCTGCTACTGCTGTTGTTGCTGCTACTGCTGCTAATGATGGTGATGATATAAAGATTTACTTCCTATAATTACGTCCACAAAATAAAAATAAAAAAGTCGGATTCACCATGGTTTTCCAATACAAAAGTGATTTAGACATTACCTTTAGGATCTGAAACCAAAGACTCAAATCAATGCTTCTCACCTTCTAGCCGTGATGCAATTCTCACCGGATCAATTTCCTCATTTTGTTTGCAGCTTAACTTTTATTACTCTCATCTTTGCTACTAAATACATTTCGATTTTGTTTGCAAATTAACTTTTGTTTCTCTCATCTTTGCCAATAAATAAATTTCCAACTATAATATGGTTTTTGAAACTTTAATGGACCATAGTGCCCTTGCTGATGTGTGTTTAACTTGTTGTTGGCCCCTAATTATTATTTTTTTATTTGCTTTTATGTTTTTAGTTAACCTACCATTTTGTTTTACATTAAAATTATTAATGTAGCTCAAAAACACATTTCAAAATATGGTTTTGGCAAAAAAAATTAGTCAAACAGTCAACAAAAACTTTACCTAAAATATATTGGTCATACTGTCAACAAAAAGTTTACCTAAAATACATTGATAGACACATTACATTCC
Organism: Portulaca oleracea; assembly: GCA_029582165.1. Lineage (NCBI taxonomy): Eukaryota > Viridiplantae > Streptophyta > Magnoliopsida > Caryophyllales > Portulacaceae > Portulaca > Portulaca oleracea. The sequence continues at coordinate 886,623 of CM055893.1, forward strand.
AAACCATTTAAATATCAAAATACATGTATTAGGCGAAAATATATTTAATAATAAAGACAGGGGTATGATAATTGATTACAAAGCAGATGAGTAACTTTGTAATTACGAGACATATTAAAAGTCCATGAAAAATGTACTCCCTCCTTTTTTTATTAACTATCATTCACACATTTTGTTGCCCTAATAATTTCTCACATAATATTTTTATAGAAAGATATAATATTATACTTTTTTAATAATATTTTTTATTACGAATCTAATGATATTAATTTTATTTGACGAACTACTGTACAAATTAAGATATTAATGATCAAAATTTTTGACACACATATCAAAAAATTACTCGGAGGTACCCCAATATTTGGGGAAACTATTTTTTGGTACCCCAATATTTGGGAAAACTATTTTTTGGTACCCCAACTTTTCAAAACTCATTTTGAGGTACCTTTACTTTTTGGGTTATTAATTATTTGGTGCTTTTTCGATCATCAATTTTATTAAATGACCGAAATACCCTTATTCTTCTTCGTTAAGGGTATTTCTTAAAAATGGAAGAACAAGGATATTTCGGTCACTTAACCAAATTGATGACCGAAAAAACACCTAATAATTTCTAATCTAAAAAGTAAAGGTACCCCAAAATGAGTTTTGAAAAGTTGGAGTACCTGAAAAATATTTCACCAAAAGTTAGGGTACCCCGAGTAATGTTTTGTAAATCTAGCATTTCAAAAATCTAGCAAAATTTCAAAAAGGGCTAGTCTTGCATTATTAGTTGCATACGTACTCCATGCCAAAAATCTAGCAAAATAATATATTTGGACAAAATTCTGCCCTTTTTGCTCGCTCGTGCAAACTTTCAATTACTCCTCCTGCTAAATGCTACTCATCAGTTCATACATAACCGGTGATCAATCACACTCCCATACACAAACACCATTTCTATATCACATCCGCTAATTTTGGCGGCTTCAAAACCGCTGTATCTTACACCCATTACAGTCGAAATTTCAACCATTTCCTTTTCTGGGTAATTCTTAAATCTTGCATTTTTGTATACCCAGAAAGAGATCTTTGCAAAAATGGTGGGTTTTTCCGGGGTTTCTGATCTTGTTTGTGAAGAAGATATATTTTGCTTGAATGAAGATGATGAAATGAGCAGCAGTGAACTAATCTACTCTCAACCTTTGCTAATCCCTGTTTGTGAGTTGGGTTATGAAGATGATTACGTCAGATTCTTGGTTCGGAAAGAAAAAGAAACCAACTTTCGACCCAAACCCGTATCTGGTTCTTGGTTAACTAATGCTCGAATGGAAGCAATCAGTTGGTTTTTTTTCGTATGTTTCTCTCTCTGATTATCTTTTTCATCAATTTTTTTGATTTTTTTTGGGTTTGATATGATAATGATGTTAGTATTTCTGAACAAATGCAGTATAAAACCCAACTGGGTCTGCGTAATCAAACTGCGTATTTGTCAGTCACATACTTTGATCGTTACTTACAAGCTGCCCCCATTGATGTAAGTTCTAATTTGCTTCTTTTTGTGATTATGGAGGGATTATTCTAAGTGGGGTTTTAGTGAATGTTGATATTAGTATGTGAATAATGTGGGTTGTTTGGTAATGGTAGGAAGAACAACTGTGGGTGACTAGGTTGCTGTCAATAGCATGCTTATCTGTGGCTGTGAAGATGGGAGAAACCAAAGATATCTCTTTGATTATGTACACAACAAACAAGGATTACTGTTTTCATGTCAAAGATATTCAGAAGATGGAGCTTCTTGTTTTGACAACTTTGGGATGGAATATGAGGGTCATTACACCTTTTTCTTACCTACATTACATTTCCAAACAATTGGGTGACCATGGAACTAAGTTGGATCAGTTAATCTCTCGGTCAATCGAGCTAATCATGGCTATAATCAAAGGTAACATTCAAGTCCTGTCTTTTCCCTTTTTGGGGTTTGGATTATAGTCTAATATTGAACCAAAATGTCATTTTCAAGACTAGTGTTTGATTGATTAGTTTAGAATGAAGTGTAACCTGTATGGCCCACTATATGTGTTGGTTTGCTTCTTGCTATGTGAAGTGCATTAGAACTATAAGTAACAGTGTTAATCTCTGGATGAATGGAGCTAATCATGGTTATAATCAAAGGTAACAATCCTTAATTTCTTTCCTGGTTTTTGGGTTCGGATTGTAATCGACTAAAGCAAAATGCCCTTTTATGTGTTGCTTTGCTTACTGGTATGTGAAGTGGGTTAGGAATATCAGTAAGAGTTCTCATCATGTATTACCAAATCAATGCAGAGATTAATTTGATGGATTATCGACCGTCGGTGATAGCTGCATCAGCTGTGTTAGCAGCTAAAGATTGGCAATTAACTCAACAAGCATTGAAGGGCAAAATGAGTACTGTCTCATTACTGGAGTGGGGAAACTCAGAAAATGTGAACTTTCTTCTCCCAATCTTTCTATTTTTTGTTTGAATCATAGTACTGCTATACTAATTACAAACTGTATGGTATCATCATTCAGGAGCAATTGCTGTCATGTTACAACATAATGCAGAGATTATCCGTAGAGCGTGATTCGATCAGTACACCCAACTCAACTGATCAGACAGCATCTCCTAATCCTAGTTTTTCGGCTGTTGGTACCAAGAGAAGGCTCGAGTTCGCTGATTCTGATGGAGATCTTGACACGGTTCGAAGGAAACTGGATTAATACAGCATTGATTGAAGTTATTAGCTTAGTTGAGGATTGATGATGAAGAGGATTATACATAGTAAGTAGTAGGTTAGAAGATGGTCTAGTAGTAGTAGTGCATGGTTTGTTGTTTGTTTTTTTTGATGGGAAAAGTTTCTGATTATGGGTGTGGGGGTTGCCAATTTCTAATACCCAACAAAGGGTCTCTGGCAAGACAACCAAGCATTTGGGAAAAAGAGGGAAAGTAAATAAATGTTAAGGGAAAGAAGTTGACTGACTGAAAGGCCAAGGCCTAAGAGGAGGGCAATGATTTATTCTATGGGTTCTTCTTAGTAGTCTAGTCTAGTGTTTGGTTTGTTCCCAATGTCTTCCATTCAGTAAACCATTCTTTTATATTTTGTGCTTTTGCTATGTTCTCTTCTTGAATATCAATGCCTTCTTGATCATAATTTCATAGATTGGAGTATGGACAGTTTTTTAGTGCTTGCTCATGCATTAGATTTTCATAATTTGTTTGCAACATTTGATCATGCCATGTTAGGGGCAGGGCTATGAAAAATTCGTGATCTGGTCATTTTGAGTTATAACGAATTAGATATCAGACGAAAATTTGATGTCTGATGTGGGTGATACCAAAACTTTTCATCTATTATCCGAATTGGATAGTACTGACAGGCCTAAGTTTGGGCTAAAATTGAATCTGGACAATAAAAGAATGAAAATATGCTGTTCAAATTTTTCATCAATTAGTCAAACTCAAAATCTAAATGAAAAGTTTGTCACTATATGTGATTTTTGTTTGGTCTAGTTTGATATTGACATTATGATAAATACACTTTTTCGACGAGCCTAATACTAAGGTTCCGTTTTTTTTTATGCGGTAGATTGCGATGTGATATGCACTCATTAGCTTCTATCACATTCCACCACACCACACCAGTATCATTACCAATATATCTCTTTCACTTTTCTCTTTCCTCACTTTTTCCTTTATTTTTTCACATTCTCTCTCCTCACATGCGCCATCTACCACAGCTCACCACACTTCACATTACTTTTTCAAATTTTACCACACCGCATCATTACCACATTTCACCAACCGTATAAAAGAATGGAGCCTAATGTTGCATCATGAATTTGGAGGAACTCAAAAAATGACTAGGCCCCATTCTTTTATGCGGTTGGCAGGTTGTGGTGTCACACTGCACCTCAACTTTCCATATTCCACCACAATCTGCCACAACCCACCATAATATATTTTTTCTAATTTAATTTATTTTTTTTTAAAATTAAACTTTCCATATTCCACCCCAATTCACCACAATTTTCCTTAACCCACCATGATTCACCATAACTTTTTCCAACCCACCATAATCCACCAAATTTCCTTCATACCGCACCGCAACCAACCGTATAAAAAAACAGTGCCTAACTACAACCCGAAACCTTGTCCACACATTCAATGGCCATGTAACATACAAATGGAGAAGGTGAGTTATTTTTGACTAATAAGAATGAAGTTTGTTTCTTTTTCTTCAATAGGTACATACAAAATTTTGGAGCAAAACTGTCACTAACCTGCATCATAATAAGTGAGGACACCTGCATAATAACATTGTCACATACATTTACATTTACCGTACTCTATAGGCATTATCTTTTAGTACAGTTGGCAAAAGGGGAGGGGGGTACCCTACCATTTGTTTGGAGGGTTATGGGATGCATCTTCCTGTGCCTTTCAACTCAGAGGAATGTAGGATTATAGGGAGATGGGGGGGGGGGGGTTGTTTTGGCTTTGATTTGATGGGTCTATGCACCATATATATGTAGGTCCAATCAAAGCTTGTCTAAGGTTTAGAAAAAATTTTCTTGGAAAAGAAAGAATGAAAATGACAAGATTTGTTGATAGATCATATCGTATTAAAGGCACTTGCTTATTGAAATTTTGGTAAAAGTTAATTTTGATAAAATTCATGGGTAAAAAACAATATGGTACAAGTTAAATTTTGGTAATTTTCGATAATTTTTGATAATTTTTGGTAAATTTTGGTAACTTTTGGCAAATTGATGTCAATATATCAAAATTAATTTTTTTTTTATTTTCTTAAGTACGGTAATTTTTTGTAATTTTTGATAAATTTTGGTAAATTTAGATAAAAACTGGTAAATTTGGGTAAATTGGACTTACCCATGAATTTGACAGACCATTCCCAAAAAAAAAAAAAAACCAAAAAACGACTAAAGGAGTCTAAATATAAAAACTCACTATTTCGTGCCATTTTTTATTAGAAATTGACCGAAATATCTCCCCTAAATATTTCCATAAAAAATAATGTTACCCTACAATTATTTTTCAGAATATGGGGCCCTTAAAATTATTAATATGAGGCCACTTTAGTTGTTGTTTGCAAAAAATAACTCTTCAATTGTGTTGACGTTCTATTCTTTAGTTGGGTTAAACCAAACTAATAACTTATTCTTACTTAACCTAATTTAGCCCAACTTCCAAAAAAATACTCAAGCCAAAAACAACTTTTTAAATAAAAAAGAAATTCAAATAATATTTTTTAATCTCAAATCAATATACTTTTCCTAACACCTATCTGACAAAAACATGGTTTCAGTCTGACACAAGCACTCATGCCCAGTCAAAACAGGGGTGTCATGACTGTAGTTACAATTTTTTTCGCCTATAAATAAATGAAAAATGGAGAATTTTTCATTTCGTCGTTTTATAATCTTTCATATTAGTTTCTAGGGTAGTTTTCTCTCAACTCCCTAGCACTCTACTTCATTGTTTTTGCATCAAAGATTGAAGATTAACTCAAGTACTTGCAAATTTAATTAAAGTTGTTGGTATTTCATTATATTCTTCTTTCTCTGTTTATTTCATTCTTTCTTTGTTCATCATTGAGTTTAATTCACCTTTGATTATTCCATGAACACGAGTGGATAAATTTCTAACTTAGATTAGGGATTTGCAACTTTCATCATAAATTAATGACAATCGTACATCCTTTACTATTCTAGCAATTAATTATTGAATTTCTATCAAAATATCAATGTTGTATTTTCTGTGAGGCAGAAGACGGTGCTATCTTTATGCAATTAGTGCTTATGTTGACTTTAGAGGAAATAAAATCTAAAATTGGCATCTTTTGTAAATTGACATGAACCATCAAACATTTTAATATAATAAAATCGATATCACTCAAGGAAAATTAATTAATTTATAGTCTAAACATAAAATTGAACAAAGGAATAAAGAAAAAGGAAATTAGGTTACTTTATGGCCTACGATATGTCTATGCTTCCTACAATTGTTGCCTCGTACCCTACTGACAAAAGATGATCTTGAGCTCTTTAGGAGCAGTGCAACTTGGAATGATTGAAGGCTGATCAAGTGGATAAGTAATGGCATTAGGGCAAGCTTTCTTGAAGAACTCCGATTGGCTTGATGGCTTACATTTGTCTGGGGTGTTGAAATCACCTGTGCAGCACAACTCTGGTTTGCTCAAGGCTTTACACCCAGTTTGACAGCCGACAACCTTGCCAACAACTGGATCTTTGAGCAACAAGTCATCGGGACATGACTCTAGAAGCGATGCCGTACAACCCACAACGGGGCATTGGCCGGTACCCTCATGTGGGGTTACAGTGACAGGGAGATTGTAGCCATCTACTAGACTCACACGATAGTCTACATCGTCGGGACCCTTTTGGCGGAGGTTTAGCTCAGCCAAGGTGGCTATTTCTCCTCCTTTGCCATTACACTCGAGATTAGCCCCACAGTCACCAGTGGAACAAAAGAATTTACCATCTTTTTCGGCGCATAAGGTTCGAGCCCAAATGTGACCAGCCCATGGGGAGTCGGGGGCTGGGAAGGAAACGTGGTTGTTTGTGTCAAGGGCAAAACCTCCTTTTTGGAGGACTTCCATGCCTGCATTGGGTTGAATAGCAGGCCAAACAGTGTATGGGCAATTATTGAATACTGTAAGGGTAATCGGGCTAGCAGCTTGGCCAATGGTGAAGAGAGTCACGGAAAAAATGAGTAGAAAAGAAGAATAGTAAGTCATTTTGATTCAAGTGAAATAGAATGGAATCAAATATGTTGATGGTGAATGAAAGACGATTGATTATGGTATTAATATTGAGAGCTCCTTCTATTGTTGTCGTTGATTACTCATGCGAAAATATGGCTTCACCAGTAAAAATATTTTTTTTTTTTGTTCTCACGTCTTTCTAAAGATAAACTTTTATGTTCTATTTTTATTCTCCGTCATTTTGACATTTTCGAGGAGTAGTGTCATCCTTACATGGCGAGCGAATAGTGGCAATGTAACAGACAATATTGACTATAATTTAATTTGGAAGCTACCCACAACACAACCTAAAAAATTGAAAAAATACGACCGACTTAAAATCAACAAATCTCTAGAACCCATGTAACACGTGTAACCTTTTAGTTATTAATTCAAAAAAAGTTTGTGCTCTCCAATTATAATGTGCACACTGAAAATATGGGGTGGTGGGATTGCATGTCCGCTACAGGTTGTGCAGATGTTGTCTTTCTTATATTTTAAAAGTGATGCACTCTAATTTTAAACAAACGGTGACTACCCATTACTATAATTTAATCAAATTGGTACTGAGCGGCATTTATTTGGGATAAAAGATTCTTTCAAAATTTGTATGGGAACATAAATTTCTTTAAACTTGAGAAACTAGTTTAGACAATAAATTATGTAGAAATTTTTCATAGAGAATTTATTATCCATAAAAAGATTAATTTTTTTCAAAAAATAATTAACATCCAATGCAATTCTATAAGTCATTGTTTGTTTTTGGTATCTTTTCTCCTAGATCTTCATTCTCCTGGTTTTATTCATCACAATTATTTATATTTTCTTTGCGTTTTCTCTTTAATTTCTTTTACTCATCTCTCTTTAAATCACAAATATGTTATCAGAAAAATTGAATGGCAGGTTTCAACACACATATGTAATATATATTCAAGAAAATGCATAATATATAAATGTATTACAATACTAGAAACTGTCTAGGTCGTAGTGTTTGACGTCAAGAATATTCTGAAGGTGACTTTGGTTTTCTTTTTTTGTTCTTAATTTTGATCAAATTAAGCAGATTATTATGAGTGATTGGAGCATACAATTTATATCGATGATGAAGAAAAATAGCAAATCAAAATAAAGCCAAAAAAAGTTAAAGCCAAAAAAAGTTAAAGCCAAAAAAGTTTTTACATCAAAACAAAATAGAGAACTATTTTTCGGGCACCCTTGAAAATAACTAATTAATGGCCGGGAAATATTTTATTTCCCTTGAAAATGTCTCAAGGAAAGTGCAAGTCCCTCAAAATTTTTCATTGGAATATGACATTTTCTTAAAAGTACTACATAGTAATAAACCTCAGGAGTGGACAGAGGTAATTAATGGTTAAAATTTAATGTTTTAAAAACATTCTTTGAGTCAACTGTTTCATGAAAAGAAAAAGACTTTCTGTTTGTTTAAATTGTAATTTGTGAAAGTAGTAGTAGGCATGAAAATTTGATAGTTGATAGCTTTTGGGATTAACTGTTTGACTTTAGCTGTTTAGGTTGGCTGATTGCAGGAAAAGTATTTGGTAAAGTAGCTTTTTGTGAAAAGATACCTCAAAAAGCTTCATCAACTAGTTTTTTGAAAACTAGTTTTTTGGGTCCAAAAAGTTAATATAAAAAACTACTTATCAAACACCTCAAATAGCTTTTTAACCTTGGTAAAAAAGCTAAAAGCTACCCAAAAAACTGGGTAGCCAAACACCCCCTAAAAGTACCAAATTTTTGAAAACTTCTATGAGGTGACAATTATCCTTCATTCATCATTGATAAATGAAAAATCAATTAGGGTTAAAAAAAAATAGTCATCAGTTGACAAATATGTACTTACTTTAATATTGACGACTTCTTGTCTAACTTAAATGCATTCAACGATAAGTTTTTCAAAACAATGCTCAAGTGCTCAACTCACTCATCACTTTGAAGAAAACTTAGACATCAGTTGACAAATATGTACTTACTCTTAACTTTTACAAAAAAATTGAGTATCAACAAACAAGGGGCAATTTCTAGAGCATAGCTTTGATCCTTCAAGGAATCCGTGCACTTTGTTAAACATCGAATTACAACATTTTATGTCAGTTTTCATATTTATTTTGAGCTTATATAAGTCATTTTAGTTTAAGTTTTATTCTGTTTTGTCTTTCTTGGCTAATTGTGAATAATTTGCTTGATTGTTTCATATTTAAGTGACTTTGACACAACTTAAGCTTCTATAAGCTAAGGTTTATGAGTGTTGGGTGCAAAATATGATGCCGATAAGGGAAATAAAATGGAAACAAGGGGCAGAAGAAGTCAAAAGAAGGGGGCGCAAACACCTGAGCTAGCTACCATAGCCGTGCCAGAATATTTGAAGAAAACTTAGATTTTTTGTTTGACAAAGGCACCGATGCCAAGTCAAAATAGGGGCATCGTAACTGCAGTCACAATTATTTTAACTTGTAATTAAATTAAAAAGGGAAATTGGATTCTAATAATACGAACTTTTGGTCATATAAGATTTAATAATACGAACTTTTGATTTGGTGATTAATAATACGAACTTTGACCCCCTGTTGCCCCCAATAGTACGTCACTGAGTTAAATTGAACTTAACTCGGTTGCGATCTGACGTGGTAGCAGAAGCACGCGCCTGGTTGTTTTGACTTTGCCACGACATCCACGTTGACTTAAAAAATAATATGAACTTTTACCTGTGTTGCTCTGAATAATACAAACTTTTTTCTCTCTCTAAAAATCCCAGATCTCAATTTTACTTCTTCATCTTCTTCAATCCTCCTCCTCCCCATTCCCAGAAAACCCAAACCCCCCCTCTCTTCCTGCCTCTTCTGGGTTTTCTCCTTCCGTCGTATCTTTCTCTACGCACAAACCCGCACAAACCCGCAATTTTGCTGCTCTACGCACAAAAACCCCATCCAATACTTTTCAAATTCAATCAATACAAACAAAACAAAACCCTAGAACATGTCAGGAAGAGATAGAGAAAGAGAAAGAGATTATCGTGCTTCATAGAAGAGGAGTGAAACGAGGGAGTTTCTGATTGAGTACAACAAGGGCGTAAGAAATTAAAGGTTCGTTGTTAGAAGAGAGTGATGGTAGAAGAAAGGAGGTGGAGTGGTGCATCACTTGAACTCCATTGATGGCAAAATTGGAGCTTTCTCTATCTACCCCTTTCTTTATCTCTCTAAACTAATTAGGCTGGGGTTGAATTGGGGAATGATTTTTGGGTTGGTCACAAAAAACAGATTGACGGAAGGAGAAAGATATGACGGAAGGAGAAAAATCAGAAGAGGAAGGGGGAGAGAGAGAGAGAGAGAGAGAGAGAGGTTTTCTGGGGTTTTTGGGGTTTTCTGGGAATGGGGAGAGAGAGGATTGAAGAAGAAGAAGTAAAGATGGGATCTGGAATTTTTAGAGAGAGAAAAAAGTTCATATTATTCAGAGCAATATAGGTAAAAGTTTGTATTATTTTTTAAGTCAACGTGGATGACGTGGCAAAGTCAAAATAACCAGGCGCGTGCCTCTACCGCCACGTCAGACCACCATCGAGTTAAGTTCAACTTATCTCGGTGGCGTACCATATATTGAGGGCAACAGGGGGTCAAAGTTCGTATTATTAATCACCAAATCAAAAGTTCATATTATTAAGTCTTATATGGCCAAAAGTTCGTATTATTAGAATCTAATTTTTCAATTAAAAATGGAGAATTTTTCATTAGGTCGTTTGATAATCTTTCAGATTAGTTTCTAGGGTAGTTTTCTCTCAACTCCCTAGCACTTTGATTCATTGTTTTTGCATCAAAGATTGAAGAACAACTCAAGTACTTGCAACTTTAATTAAAGCTGTAAGTATTTCATTATATTCTTCTCTCTCTGTTTATTTCAATCTTGCTTTGTTCATCATTGAGTTTAATTGATCGCCTTTGTTTATTCCATGAACATGAGTCGATGAATTCCTAATTTAGGTTAGGGATTTGCAACTATCATCGCAAATTAATGACAACCAAGCTTCCTTTACTATTCTAGCAATTAATGATTGAATTTCTATCGAAATATTAATGTTGTATTTTCTGTGAGGCACAAGAGAGTGCTATCTTTATGCAATTAGGGCTTATGTTGACTTTCCAGGGAGTAATATCTAAAATTAGAATCTTTTGTCAATTGACACGAACCATCAAACATTTTAATATAATAAAATCAAAAACACTCCAGGAAAATTTAATTATATAGTCTAAATATAAAGTTGAACAAAGGAATAAAGCAAATGCAAATTAGGTTATGTTATGTTAAACCCTACAATATATCTATGCCTCCTATAATTGTTGCCTCGTAACCTACTGGCAAAAGATGATCTTGAGCTCTTTAGGAGCAGTGCAACTTGGGATGATTGAAGGCTGATCAAGTGGATAAGTAATGGCATTAGGGCAAGCTTTCTTGAAGAACTCTGATTGACTTGATGGCTTACATTTGTCTGGAGTGTTGAAATCGCCTGTGCAACACAACTCCGGTCTGCCCAAGGCTTTACACCCACTTTGACAGCCGACAAACTTGCCAATAACTGGATCTTTGAGCAACAAGTCATCGGGACATGACTCTAGAAGCGATGCCGTACAACCCACAACGGGGCATTGGCCGGTACCCTCATGTGGGGTTACAGTGACAGGGAGATTGTATCCATCTACTAGACTCACACGATAGTCTACATCGTCAGGACCCTTTTGGCGGAGGTTTAGCTCAGCCAAGGTGGCTATTTCTCCTCCTTTGCCATTACACTCGAGATTAGGCCCACAGTCACCAGTTGAACAAGAGAATTTACCATCTTTTTCAGCACATAAGGTTCGAGCCCAAATACGGCCAGCCCATGGGGAGTCAGGGGCTGGGAAGGAAACGTGGTTGTTTGTGTCAAGGGAAAAACCTCCTTTTTGGAGGACTTCCATGCCTGTATTGGGTTGAATAGCAGGCCAAACAGTGTATGGGCAATTATTGAATACTGTAAGGGTAATCGGGCTAACCGCTTGGCCCGTGGTGAAGAGAGTCACAAGTGAAAGAAGTAACAAAGAAGAATAGTAAGTCATTTTGATTCAAGTGAATGAAGAATGAAGACAAGTATATTGATGTTGAATGGAGTGTGAAAAACAAATGATCTTGATACTATTAATATTGATGACCCCATCTATTGTTGGCATCGATTACTGATGCGAAGAAATCGCTTCACCTATAAAAATGGTTTTTTTTGGGACCTTTCTAAAAATAAACTTCTTTGTTTTATTTTTATTCTCTTTAGCTTTGGGTTTTTCTAGGAGAAGTATTATTTTTACCGGAAAAATTTAACCAATGCGGCAAATAATAATGACAATGGTTTTAAAGATACCCACAACACAATCTAACGTAGTGAAATATTATAGCGAGGTTTGAATCAACAATACCTTAATTCTATTCAAAATTTAGTACGACTTATTCTCCAATTATAATAAACACACTCAAAATATGGGATGGTAGGATTGTATGCCTAAAAGAGATTGTCGAGATATTTACATTCCTTATATTTTAAGAGTATTGATCACAAATTTAAAGCAATGGTGACTATCCAATAATAAAACTTTCTTAAACAAAGCGCAATTTTTTTTTTTGGGAAATACAACATTCTTTCAGAATTTACATGGGAACATAAATTCACTTAAATTTTAAAAGTTGTACTACAACAAATTCTTTTAGAAGTTTCCGGAGGCAATTTAACATCCCTCATAATTTTTTTACAAATAAAAATCCAATATCATTCTCTGACTTATTGCTTTTTCCTATCTTTTTCCCTCTTCCATCTTCATGCTCCTCTTTAATTTGTCATCATTCTTCTTCTTCTTCTTCTTCTTTCTTCTTCTTCTTCTCATAGACACTATCCTAAAAATATAACAATCAATTTTCACACAAATATTCATTAAAATGCATGATTGTGACTTTCTTTTCCTATTTTCTCTTCATTTTGATCAAGTTAAGCACAATTTTGTACTCGACAAGTTTGCAAATTTAGATCATTGAGGAAGAAGAATAGTAAGCCAAAACAAAGCCAAAAAAAAAACTTATCTAAGTACTCCCTCCGTCCCTTTTTAAGTGTCACAAAAATTAATTTTGCAAAACCAATGTATCTTGGAAATAGAGTGAAAAAATTATGTATGGACAAGTATGCCCTTCATTAAGGGAAAGAGAGGAATAAAGGAGAATTTTAGAAGGTAAAATAAAAATTAGATTCATTGGTTAAGGGTAATATGGGTATTTTAATTATTGAAAATGAAAAATTGATAAATAAAAAGGACAAGGTAGTTAGAAAAATTGATACTCATTAAAGGACATAGGGAGTAGATAAGAATACAATTTTTTTAAGGGGAAAGGATCAAATTCCCTTTGAAATAACTAAGGCAACTATTTCATTTCCATCGAAAATATTTTCTGGAGGAAAGTGTTAGTCCCTCAAAAAATTTTGTAGCAATATCACGTTAGCTTTTTTTCAGGTTAGCTTTTTTTCAGGTTAGCTTTTTTCCTCTTAATTTTCACTAAATTACCTCTCCTTTTGTCCAACTTGTTAGGTGAATGTCCAAGTTGGCCTCGTTTTTTTTTTATTGATTTGTCTCTCCGTTTGCCTAATATCGCTTTGGCGATGATGTTAGCCTTTCTTCTCTCCATTAACCTTGGACTCGAGTTAGGACAAAAAAACATAGAGAAAATGTGATAGAGATGTGAGATGTGAGTAGCGAGAAAGGATGTGTTAGACTTAGATAGTCGTGTGGGTGAATGAGCTCTTCAATTCAAAACAGGAATGTAAGCACAAGATTCTTTCCTTAGCAGTTTAGAAACAATTGAGGGGTTGGGGAAGACAAGAGTTATAATCAACAAAGGTTTCATCTTTATTTAATGCAACTTAAAAGATGAATATATTAAAAATCTACTTGGGATAAATCTCGACTCACTTTGAGAATGAAGACAATTTCCACGAAAAGAAAAGACGCAACATGTGGGGATCTCCTAATTGATCCTTGCAGCCGAGTTTTTGGAAAGACCCTGTCTGACTCTGTAGCAGGCCACGTCCTAATTGTGTTTCTACGCTGAGATTGGCAGTGAGAGCTAGCTTCCTAGATTGGAGCATTTCTTCTCTATCTTTGAGGATGTTGCATAGTATTATGACCTCGCATTCAATGGTATTTGCAGAATTCACTTGGGTTCCAATGCCTCACCATCACTTTTGGTTCACAACAGACGGGGGGGAGTTCAATCATTCCTCCTGTAAGGAGGTAATTGAGGGTCTTGACATAGGTATTGTGTAGGAAGTGAATCGTTGTGGTTTAAATCTCGTAACGAAAGTATTAGGAGCTTGAGTATGTACTCCTACAGATGAACATTTTCCTCTCCTATCTTCTCTGACATGATGTTCAACATTAAACATCCTTTACATTTTATCCTCATGTAAGGCCCTAAGGATCACATTCATTTTTTGATCCAAAGTTTCCATGCGAGATTTCATTTGTTTATCATGGCGAAGAGTAGGTCTATAAAGGAACTTGCTCGTTCACCATTTCCTCTTTCTTGCTCGCTAAGGGTGGGATTTGATCTTCCTTCTTAGTTCAAGGAGATCGGGAAACACCTAAAGTGGTTCTAAACTTCTTCTTGATAAGTCACACTGATGTGATTGTTCGACTCTATGAACAGAAGTGAGTCCCAAGCCTATGTGGTGATTGGCAAACACAGGGAACTTACTTTTTGTTTCGAGCAGATCCCGTTGAGTGTTTGACATTTCATTATGATGTGCTTTCAACTTCGTCAGGAAAGTTCAGCTCACCATTCATTCTTGCTAATGTTGGGATGATTTCATCTATCTTCTTATCATGTTGAGAGTTATAGTATCAATTATGTCTTGCATTTTCTGTGAAATTTCGGTCAAATGTTAGGTAATGAAGGGAATAAGTTCATTGTTGCTAGGCATCTCGTTGAAAGCCATTAGAGACTGCGATGTAAAGAAAGTAACTTGGGGACTTGTTTACTCCAAGTTCAAGATCGGTCGCCATATCGTTATTCTGCTGTATGGAAACCATAAACCTCCAAATTAACCCTGACATTGACCTACCTAAAGACCACCTAGTGATCTATATGGGACAACCTAATACAAACAATAACTATATGATGAATGTTTTTTTTTGGTTGGGCTTGCATGAAGACCCCTAACCTAAAATGATCTCATGTACATGATTAGGGGGAGGGAGTATCCATCAAGTTATTATAAACCGAGTCGACATTAAGGTTTTAACAGACCCAAATTTAAGTAAAAGTAGATGGACACCTTAAGGGGTCAAACATAACTTAGGGGTGAGTAATGTCAAATTTGAATCTCAAACTTAGTTAAACCTCTTTGACTTGGGCCTTAGAGAAGCCATTTGAGCCTACTTTAATCTTGTTTGACTACTACCCAAACTAAAATAACATTTGAGGGAAATGCAAGTGTTGGACGGGCTTACGTTATAACAAAATGTATAATTAGTACATAATGAGCATGTTATTTTTGAAAGTGAGAGAAAAAAAAAAGAAATGCAGATAACATACAAATGAGGGATGCACCTAATCCGAGGTTCTATGTACAAGGTTTAAGGTTGGGTCCTTAAAACTAACATACTCATGTCTTTCATGCGCCACAAATTCTATGGAGTTCACAGTAATGTGACCTGTGTGTTTCTCATAAAAAATTAAAGGGAAATGAAAATTCTTAATCCCAAAAAAGTTTAGAGAGCTTCATGAGTGCGAAAGCGACTTGGGATCTTCTCGAAATGTGGAGTTCATTCCTTTATGAAGTCAAAAATACTATTTGCCCGAGAGGGAGATTTGGGTTAAAATCCTAAACGGTTCATTTGAGTTCATCGCGATTTATCAAAGAAATCGTGATTTAAACCATTAATAAGCTTGATACTTAGATAAATAATAAAAATTAAAAGAATTAATTTCTCATTTCAGCTCAAATATTTAAGAAAACCAATTTTTCAAGTTTTACCCTCTTAATGTAAAGTCCCTAGAAGAGTTGTCATTTGAAGGATCCGGGAAAAATTCTAAGTGTCCTATGCGATATTAGGCGAGCCAAAAGGGGTGTCTTGTCTTTAGGGGGAATTTAAAATGAATTTTACCTATTAAAAATGTTCAAGTTAAATGTTCAAAATTTATTTTGAATCTTAAAATTTATGATCTGTCCAAAATAATAGAAAAACCAAGACGGACAGAAATAGTAAAAAAAATCAAGGCAGTCGAGGAACGACCTGGGTCACGGACCCGGAGACCATGTGGGTTTGCCTGATGCCTTAGGTTGTGACCCCGAGCCTTTCCCCGAATGCCTCGGTAACAGCAGAGGGCTCAGGCCAACATCTATGCAGACTTGAACGAGGTACTGGATATTGAACCGAGTCCACTTGTCTCCTCTTCCTGTATTTTTTATCTTCCTGGTATTCTAATTATTCTGAAAATATGCAAATGTTGAAATCCGAATATAATACAAACATCCCGGTTGAAGCAAATTTAATTAATTTTTATTTTCTATTTTCTATTGCGATGTTTAAGCGAGATCATTACAACCCATTTCAAATTCAATGCATCCATCTAAAAAAAACTTTGGAACCCGGGAAAGAGAAGAAAATGAGAAAATAAAGTCAATGGACTCGGAGAAGGATGTGGGCTATCTGCCCAAGGACTATGCTGGTCAACATGCCATTGTTCTGAGGTCATAGAACCCTCGCTGTGACCCTTTGTGGAGGCCGGGATCATAAACTAACCTCTATGCAGTCAGCCAATTGCCTTGGGATCTATCGAACAAATTTTCATTCCAAGTCCTCTCGTTTTAGGGATGCACATTAAAATAAGAATGCGATGCAATAAAAGTGAATAAATCAAAGTAATAAAGCTATCGTGAGTCGCCAATTAATTTTTAAGATACTTAATAAAATCGGATTTTGACTCTGCTAACCACGACTATTTTATTCGGATTTGGGGGTAAGGTTATGGATTCGAAGATAAAAACTCTTGAATCTGCCCATTCAAAGAACAGACTCTGGTAGATCGATTTATTAAATGAAAGAGTTGAAGTGGAGAATTTAATTAATTTAATTGATTTGATTTAGATGCATGCAATAATTAAATGCGATAAATAAATAAATGCGATAAATAAAACATAAGTAAATAAAATGCGAAATTAAAGTTGTATTTACAAGTAATCCGATTTAACTTAGTCATGATTGATTTTTAACATCAAAATTACAATATTATAAGTGATTACAAGAAAATAAAAACGAAAATAAATATGCTAAAGATGAATGAATGCAAATGAGAGGGAGAGAAGAAGAGAAAACTACCGAGTGTCATACTCGTAGGTGGTTTTGGTGTAAAGAGTGAAGTGAGAAATGAGGGTATTTATAGAGTATAGAAATCAGAGAACTAGGTTAAGAAAACGAAATGGGATAAAAAGAAGTTAGGCGGATCTGAACGAGGTGCTTCTCGAGGCCCAACTACAGTTAGTTTTAGGTCATCACGCAATCCAAGTTGAAAAAGAGAAATGGGTCGGGTGAAATACCCCGTATTCAGACCCACACAACACCTTAAGTTCTAGGTTGTGCTGGGCTGCGCGCTTTAGGCCGTGTGTCAGCTCCAATTTTATTGCTTTTTTGGGCTTATTACGATTGGACTATTTCCGTGTTTTGCTATTTTTAGAGTGTTTTTCTCTCATTTTTGTACATCAAACATATTTGGCATTTTTCTAAACTATTCTTAAAATAACAAAATAAATTAAAATGCTAGAAATAAAATTTACAATATTACATGACACTTTTTGGGTGTCTACAGACGTGTTTCCATTGGTTTTGCTATAACCTTGGTACTTTTAATCTTAATTAGAGATGCAATTATTTGAATTCATCTTAAATCTTTGATGCAGAAACAATGAACTAGAGTAGAATGAATTAAATGAAAAATTGCACCTTTAATTTAAGTTTTCGATATTTCATTCTTTTCTTTTATCTTTATTAAATCCTTTCTTGCTTTGCTCATCATTGAAATTGATCTGTTAGGATTATCAGGACGTAGTTAGAAGACAAACAATAATAAGGGCGAAAAATAAATAAAGATTCAACACAAGGAATTAACGTGGAAAAACCCAAACCGGGAAAAAACCACGAACGATGCACTATCAGAGGATTACAACAGTGTTTCAGAGATTCCCAGACCTCCACAATCTTTCACATCCTCCCTAGAGTTACAACCTGAGAACTCAACACTCATAGATGACCACTTCAACACCTTCTCGAATCCTTTAGTGCATCCATCTCGATCTTGTTCAGCAAAGAACAACAGAGGTCCCAGTTGACCTCCCATCAACTCCTCTTTTAGCAACAGGCTCCCACTTGAACTGATCACGCCCCTGCAACTTCGACATACGCATCATTGTCAACAACTTAGGGGAATTTTGGAATGGGATTTTACCTCGTGTTGAACTTGTCGCATTCTCGTGCAGGTTAGATGCGTTCCTCGGCTGACCATCCGTTCCCGTAGCCTCGACCGGAAACCTCCTCGTTTCTGGTACCCTTCTCTCATCAGAGAAGCTAACACGCCTTTGACGAGCATGAACCAGCATGTTAGAGTTATCAATGACAGAATATAGCTTCCCCTTTTTCCTGCCATTTGCAATTATCAGAGATCCTTTCGTTACCCTCCAATGACCATCTTCAAATCTCGTCGTGAACCCCTCCTCATCCAGTTGACTCACAGATACAAGGTTCTTGGTCAGACCCGGGACATACCGAACATTCTTCAACCTCCAAGTTCCACCCTTAGAAGTTTTAATGTTCACATCACCTCTTCCTAGCACCTTTAGGTTGTGATCGTTTGCAAGCCTAACCCTACCAAACCTCCTACTCACAAAGTTGCTAAAGGTCTCCTTGCTAGACGAAGAGTGAAACGAAGCACCCGAATCTATCACCCAACCCCCTTCTAACTTGTCAACACAAACAGTTAGGGCATCACCAAAATCCTCAGAATATCTGAGTCCTGGTCATTATGGCTGCTCTTCTTAGGTTTGGGACTATCCCTACGAAAATGACCTCTATCACCACAGTTCCAACACAACACTTGCTCCATGTTTCGACCTCTAGATTTTGATCGACCCCGACCCGAACTCCCACTATTTCTCCTACCTCGATCAAAGCATCCCAGAAGACCGGACACAGGAATCTTTCCTGCGAATACTTTCATTCAGGACAAAGTCTCTAATTTCCCCAAAGTTCAATTTCTCATCCTTCTTATTTGAAGAAGTTACAGAAGTCACGAAATTTTCCCAAGACTTAGGTAGGGTAGCCAATAGTATCTTAGCGTTCATCTCATCGTTGAAATTAAATCCCACAGAGGTTAACTTTGATAGTATTATATTCAACTCATTCATACTATCATGCATATCACCAGACTCTTGCATCTTAAATTCAAACAAACGACGTAACACATATACCTTGTTCACCGCCGAAGGTTTCTCATATGTGTTTTGCAAGGCCTCGGCGAGTCTTTCGTCGTTTCGATCTTCGACGTTGAAAGCCACGTTCGAGCTAGCGTCGGCTGGCCGTCTTGAATGCACGACCATCAAGCTCTTCGATCATACATGTTCCATCTCTTTTGGCTTATCACCCATCGCAAGATGCAACTTTTCTTTGGCGGAGCACATCCTCAACGCGCATCCTCCACCATGCGTAGTCTTTCCCATCAGTCGGAATCTTCACAATAGCGCCCGCCATTGCTTCTCGATCTGATCAACCACGCTCCAACCAAAGCTCTGATACCACTTGTTAGGATTCTCAGGACGTAGTTAGCAGACAAACAATAATAAGGGCGAAAAATAAATAAAGATTCAACACAAGGAATTAACGTGGAAAAACCCAAACCGGGAAAAAACCACGAACGATGCACTATCAGAGGATTACAACAGTGTTTCAGAGATTCCCAGACCTCCACAATCTCTCATAACCTCCCTAGAGTTACAATCTGAGAACTCAACACTCATAGATGAGCCTCACACAACTCCTTCAGGAACACAGAGATTACAGGTCAATCTCTTGTGGTATAAGATGAAACACTCTCAATTGCTGTACAAATAAACCTAACACCTAGGTCCTATTTATAATCAAGACTACAACATAATATTGTGGTTAATAATAATATTAACTTTCCAAAAACATGTGTTTCCTAATAATATGATACTATATTCCAAAGTAATATTATATTTCCATGTGATTGCCCCATCACAATTTGGTAACAAATATAATATTTTCCACTTTATATAATATCTTTCCTTAAATAACACAATCTTGGAAGATCTTCAATATTATATGAAATTTGCCCACCAAGCATAATTTTGGCTTTCCAAAATTCATCCCACCAAAATAATAATTTGGGCTCTATTTATAGTACAAGGCTAACACAATTTTAAGATTAATAGAGTCCCTACAGCAAAGGAATTACAAAAAAGAAGTGGAACAAATCAACAATCTGATTCCCACTCAAACTCTTCTACCTTGCTCCCCAAGAGATAGAGACCAACCCATAATTGGTCTCCACATTCAACCCAACATGATCCGTTGATGTTTGTTCCATGAATATGACGATTTAAATTTCTATTTCTAACTTAGGTTAGGTATGTACCACTATCATGCTTAATTAATGACAATCATGCCTCCTTTACTATTCTTGCATTTGTTATTTGAATTCTTATCAAGTTAGCAATGCTAAATTTGTTGTGAGGCTCAAGAGGACCCACCTTTATGTAATTAGGGTTTAGGTTGTCTTTTAGATAAGAAACATAGCCCTAGTATAAGTTGTTACATGATCTCGACATGGGTATGAGAATAACCTAGGTTATAATTAAGGAAAAAATTGGTAATCTTGTAATTCTAATGTTTTAATTGTGTTTGAATAACGATTAAGTCATTTAAGTTAGCATAATCACTTTCTAGAGAAGGTTTAGATAGTTTAAATTGAATCGATTGACTAATCCTTTGTGTTTACAATACACATAGGATTGTAAACTGGTATTGATGGCATGCTAGTTTGGCAAACACTCGCTTTGGGATTCTTTATTAGATTTCTCGTCATATAATTGTGTAATGATTTTTGAACTTCAAATTAGTGTTTTTATTAAAATGACACTGACCTTTTGTTGTATGCTAGTCCTTAATCATTGTGCATACGATAACAGTACTTCTAAAAATATGATACACTTCCATTGATTTTGTGAGCTGTTTGGAGAAGAGGTGAGACATGTCTTAATCTAAAGTAGCACTAATCGAATCGAAATCTTTAGTATTTAAAACGTTGAGACAATTGAGGGAGGGCATGGGGGGGGGGGGGGAGACCGGGGGGAGTCGAGCATGTTTTTGGGGAAAACTTATAGAAGAAAGTTTTATTTTTTTATGTCTTTTTTTAGATAAGTAGTCCAACCTATCGACCCCATGTCTCAGGGGAATACTAACCCAACAAACCTTACAACGGATGGGGACGGGGAAAGCCAAAGCCCAAAGAAGGGCCCACACCCCCTGCAACATTATGTTAGAAATTCAGAAATGGATTGATGCTCTTTGAGGCGTGAATGGAATCACTTTCTTTAAGACAAGATTTGCCCCTTATGCAAATTCATGTCTCCAGGATACAACAAAGCTTCCTGGATTAACGAATATATATAATCATCAACCCCTCATGGCTGTCTACTGATCTCTATCCAATTGACAAGATATGAATAAGACACAGTTGTGAAAAACTGTTAATGATAGTTAAAATTGTTAACAACCAACTCTGTCAATTGTAATAATAAAATAATTATTATGAAGAAAAGGAAAGGCTTGGTTATAATAGTTGCTCCTTTGCTCCGAGATTACGTGCCAAGTGCGCCTAATAAGCACCAAAAGCGCCTATAGCGCACTACAGCCCACGTCGTGCGCGTGTGTGCATGTGCGGTTCATGGTTTATTTATTTGTAAATTCATATAACACTTTAACTTATAGAGTTATAAGTTAACTTACTTTGTCTATGTGGGACATTAATTAGGAAAACCTATTTATATTTCCTAGGAGCTAGAGATAACATTATTTTATCTAGGTGGGACATTGATAGAACTAATGCATTAATTCTCTTATTAACTTTTACTAACTATTCAACACATTCCTCAACCAATGAAAAGGAACGCTCCCCTTAGGATTCGAACCCTAGAGGGGAGAGATGGGATGAGGAGCCCTTGCCACCAAAATAAGGACTTAACAGAAAGAAAGTAATCATGTATAGAGAAGTCATTGCCGACTATTAAGCACAAAGGCATATCAATTAACTTAGGAAATAAAGTTTTGTCCTTCATCATTTTTTAACCAATTAGCGATTAACATAGAATAATTGGCCCCTCACAATATTTTTTTTCTCCTTCTGATTTCGAAAGGTCTTGTGTTTTTTTCGATTTTCAAAATGTTTTTTTTTGGAATGCGCCGAAATCAGCCTCTTCATGCATTCCCGTATATACGAGAAAGACTACCTAAATCTGGAATACCTCAGATCCCACATTAGTGAGACTTTACTGAGGTCTGTTGTTGTTATTATTATCACAATAATTTTTCAATACTTTTAGTACACCCTGCCTTTTTCACAAAAAAGTAACCACCTCTCAACAATGTTTTGTTTAGGTATAGAAACTTTCAAATACTAATGTTTATACTGATTATTTCTACCAACTAATGTGAAAAATGTGCATTGACACACTGTAAACATAAATATCAATAACATTACAAAATACTTCGATAGACTAAACATAACATTAAACAAAAGAATAAAGCAAAACAAATTAGGTTACTTTATGGCCTAAGATATGTCTACCACTCCTATTTTCTAGCCTCATATCTTACTGGCAAAAGATGACCTTTAGCTCCTTAGGAGCAGTGCAACTCGGGATGATGGAAGGTTGATCAAGTGGATAAGTAATGGCATTAGGGCAAGATTTCTTGAAGAACTCTGATTGGCTTGATGGCTTACATTTGTCTGGAGTGTTGAAATCGCCTGTGCAACACAACTCCGGTCTGCCCAAGGCTTTACACCCACTTTGACAACCGACAACCTTGCCAACAACTGGATCTTTGAGCAACAAGTCATCGGGACATGACTCTAGAAGCGATGCCGTGCAACCCACAACGGGGCATTGGCCGGTACCCTCATGTGGTGTTACAGTGACAGGGAGATTGTAGCCATCAACTAGACTCACACGATAGTCTACATCGTCAGGACCCTTTTGGCGGAGGTTTAGCTCAGCCAAGGTGGCTATTTCTCCTCCTTTGCCATTACACTCGAGATTAGGGCCACAGTCACCAGTAGAACAAGAGAATTACCATCTTTTTCGGCGCATAAGGTTCGAGCCCAAATGCGACCAGCCCATGGGGAGTCGGGGGCTGGGAAGGAAACATGGCTGTTTGTGTCAAGGGCAAAACCTCCTTTTTGGAGGACTTCCATGCCTGCATTGGGTTGAATAGCAGGCCAAACAGTGTATGGGCAATTATTAAATACTGTAAGGGTAATCGGGCTAGCTGCTTGGCCAATGGTGAAGAGGGTCACGGAAAAAATGAGTAAAAAAGAAGAATAATAAGTCATTTTGATTCAAGTGAATGAGAATGGAATCAAATATGTTGATGGTGAATGAAAGACGATTGATTATGGTATTAATATTGAGAGCTTCATCTGTTGTTGTCGTCGATTACTGATGCGAAAAAATGGCTTCACCAATAAAAATTTTTTTTTTTTTTGTTCTAACGTCATTATAAATATAAACTTTTATATTCTATTTTTATTCTCCATAATTTTGACATTTTCTAGGAGTAGTGTCATCCTTACATGGCGAATATGGGCAATGTAACAAACAATATTGACTATAATTTGGAGGCTACCCACAACACAACCGAAAAAAATGAAACAATATGACCGACTTAAAATCAACAGATCCCTAAAATCCATGTAACATGTGTGACCATGTAGTTATTATTTCAAAAAAAGATTTTGTTCTCCAATTATAATATGCACACTTAAAATATGGGGGTGGTGGGATTGCATACCCACAACAGGTTATTCAGATATTGCCCTTTCTTATATTTTAAAAGTGATGCACACCAATTTTATACTAATGGTGACTGGTCGTTACTATAATTTTCTCAAATAGATACTGAGCGAAATTTCTTTGGAATAAAAGATTCTTTCAAAATTTATATAAGAACATAAATTTCCTTAAAATTTAGAAACTATTTTAGACAATAAATTATGTTGGAAATTTCCACATTTATCATCCATAAAAAGATTGATTTTTTTTTTAAAAAAAATTAACATCCAATGCAATTCGATGAGTCATTGTTTTTTCCTTATCTTTTCTCATAGATCTTC
Organism: Portulaca oleracea; assembly: GCA_029582165.1. NCBI lineage: Eukaryota > Viridiplantae > Streptophyta > Magnoliopsida > Caryophyllales > Portulacaceae > Portulaca > Portulaca oleracea. Next base: position 910,892 of record CM055893.1, read on the forward strand.
ATTCTTTTGTTTTATTCATCCCAATTATTTATATTTTCTCTACATATTCATCTTGAAGTAAGTTTTCCCTAATTAAATTTACCGATTTGCACAACCCCTTCCATGCATAAGACAATGTACTCAGTGGGCTGTAATTTTCTGGAGTGAGAATTGCCGAGTATACCTGGTATTTAGTTGTCCATATACGACCAAGTAATGATTGACTTCTATTTATCAGTATCAATCTACCTGCTAGGGATAATAAGGATGTCTTCCAACCTTGTAATCTCTTCACAACTGCATCAACCAAAAATCCAAAATGGATGGTTTTATTACGCAAAATCATAGGAGATATCCCTAGATATTTTGAAAAACGGAGCACTTGGGATAGCCAAATTCTTGTTTGAATTCCTGTTTTTCCTCTTGTGACACCCCGCTGAAAAAAGAACTGTAGACTTTTCCACATTAATCATCTGCCCTGAAATATAGTTGAACTGAGTAAGAATCCATTTTAAATAGACATACTGATCCTCTTCCATTGTAGTGAACATCATCGAGTCCGCAAAGAATAAAAGTGTAATTTCTGGAGCTGCTCGAGCAGTTTTGATGCTCGTAATCTGGTGTTGAGTTAGCGTGAAAGCACATTCATGGTGAGAATAAAAGGATAGGGAGAGAGTGGATCTCTTTGTCTTAGCCCAGCCCGTGGCATAATCCAATCCGTAGGTTCTCCATTAATAACAACAGTGCCTATATCAAACCATTGTCACACATCACATAATCAATCGAACCCACCCCTCCGGAAATTCCGTCTTTCGTTACATGAACTCCAAAAAATTCCTAACGAACTCTATCATAAGTTTTACTCATATCAACTTTTAGCATTGCATACTATCTCTCTTGTTTCTTCATTTTCTTAAAATGGAGAATCTCATGGACCAAAAAACAATGATCTTAAGCCAACATTTCTTTCAAGAAAGCTCCTTGATGTTCCGAAATTACCTCTTGTAAAATAGGCCGCAATCTATTCACCATGTAGTTACTAATAATATCATAAATAACATTGCACAAGCTAATAGGTCTGTCATCACTCACCGGCTGCGAATCTCCTTCCTTTGGGATTAATTCAATGGGTAATCACTTACTCTTTCCTATTTTTTATCAAAGAGGTCATGAGATTTTTCCATTCATAATAAAATATACAGTTAATGAGTAATGTTAACAACGAAAAATGAACCTTATATTGGTATTGTCTCTTTGGTAAATATATGTTAATTGTTTTACATTTTTTTCTAAATGAAGAGTGGCAGTGTGCAAGCCTTTCTAAACTGCCTTGTGATGATGTTATTATTTTGTTGAAACTGAAAGCCTAAAATATTGGTAATGATTTTTTTGAAAATACATGTAATATCTATAAACCTTACTCTCTCCTCTTTTTTAAAATTTTATCCACCACTTATTAAATATTTCATTATATTTAATTTTTTGACCAACAATTTTTCACATAATATTTTTGTTAGAAAATTACAACATACTAGAATTTCATATGGTGAAGAGGATTATATAAATTAAAATATACTAAAATATTTCATATCTTACTATACTAAGGCCCCGTTCTTTTCTACGATACCACGCGTTACGGTACCGCAAGTTACCACAACTCACCACATTCCACCACAATCCACCACACCACCATTTACCTTTTTCAAAAAGTTTTAAACAAATTTCAAAAGTTTCATTTTTTCATTTCCATTTTTTCACTATTTATTTCAACACCTCCCGCCACAACTTACCACAACGCACTGTAACTCATTGCAGACCACCACACCACAAATTTACCGCATAAAAAAATGGTACCTAAACCACACTTTTCACGACATTGTCATACCATATTATTTACCATAATACTCAATTTACCGCATAAAAAAACATGACCAAAGCATAAAAAAGAGTATTCCGTATGATTTGGGGAAGGAAAGAGATACAAATGGAAGACATGAGAAGAAAGAAGCAGAAAGCATTTGGTCCCATAACCAGCTGGTAAAAAACGACAGGATTCGAAATGCGTTCAACTACCAGAGTACTCGTACTCTACCTAGTCATCAATGCCTCAATTTCCCGCATTATTCTTTCTACTTTCTCTCTCTCTCAACTCTGCCCTAGTCGCCTGTCGATCATTTTGACCAATTGACATTCAATCTACATCGACTAACTCTATCTCTCAGCTCCAGACTGCCGACAATTGGATCGCTCTGGAGTAAAGCTGTGTTCAGGTGAGTTCCTGTGTTTTGCTGTGAATTTGAGCATGATTCATTCTGCCTGAGTTCAATTTTTGTGATGCTGATTGATCAATTCGTCATCTTTTGTCATATCTTATGATAATATCTGGCGAACGTTTGTGGGTATGATGCGATTGTTAGGTTTGCCGTTGGTGGGGTTCATGATTGAGCAATTTTGGTTAATTTGAGATTACTGTGATCAGGGTCGACTAGTTTAGGGTTTCTGAATGAGGGTTGTGTAATGCAATTTTGTCGCCAGGGTTGAATTTTAGACCAAAGTTAAGTGGTGCTGCTGGGTTGTATCATGTATGCATGAGTGGTAGAGTGAAACACACCTTTTATGTTTCCTATCTGCAGGAAAAAGAAGGGGGAAAAAAATAGTCTGCCATCAACCCTAGATGTTTGGATATTGATTGTTGATGGTTTGAATGATTGGGTGAAAGTGAAATTGCAGATTAAGGTGTGATTGGAATTTTCGGGTTCGCTATTTCAGATTATTAACAGTTGAGAATGTGCATATGCTTATGGGCATTGTTTGCAAATTTTTTCAATTGCCTGTCAGAGAATTAAGCCTCAAACCTAATAGTCCTAGGCGCTTTGAATAGGATTTCCTGATAAACCTCGGTTTTACCACCTTAAACCTCGGATTTTGAGCTTTGTGTCTGGTGTTTTACCTACTTTGGCACAAATTTGTTTTCGTAGTTCATTTGTTTTCCTTGATCACCACAATCACCTGTTTATTCACCTAGCTTGAATCACTTGAGTTAGTTCTAACTGCCTGGAAAACAACTCCTTGTGGATACGACAACCGTACTCCCAAAAGTACGACAACATTTCCCTTTTTTCAGTTGCTTCAATTTTTGGGTCCTCAAAACCTAATCGTCCTAGGCGCTTTGAAACTAATATGTAAATGATAGGCGAGATAGTTGTTGTTTTGTAGTATGACCTAATTGGACTTTGTAACTTGTTAGGAGCAAGGAGAAGTAACACAGTGCTTACTAAAGCACTTGGTGTACTGTAACTTGAAAGCATTGGATCACAGAGGTAGCTTGCATATGGCAACAAATTCAAAAATGACCCGTGCCACGTCTCGGAAAATCACATCAGAAGTTGCCTCTGCTCGAAAGGGTTTCCTAGAGGAGGGTCTTAGTCATATTACTTCTAGAGACCACATGGTTAAGGGGGTGGCTGGTAATGTAGCATTATTTTTACTCAAAGTTGCTGCATTGGAGACTACGAGGAGGGTCTCAACCGCTAAGTGTCCAGCTGCATGGCGTGGTCTTCAAGCGTTTCAAATGCTATGTTATCCACCATTAAAGTGGGTCCAGAGATGGGCACCCTTCAAGGGCTTGGTGCAGGGCATGCAGGTATATAGCACTGCTTATCAGAATCTTATGTCCAATTTTATACGTATGAAAGATGCGTAATCTTCAAGTATATCTATACATCTACCGTAGAAGTTATTTTTATATCTGCCCTTTGTAGCTTTCTGTATGTAATTTGTTTATTTATTATCCAGATGTTATCGCGACCATTGTTGATCCTCTCAATAGCGACAGCTTTCACAGACAAATCAGACAGTGGAAGAACTTCAGATGATCATAATGTTTCTCAAACATCCAGAAACCTGGATGATGAACCATCCTCTTCTCAGATCTGTGTTGATGCAAGGTTAAAAAAAAATTCTTATTTTTACTTTCCCTCTTCATTTTGTTCTGATGTGCTGGTTAATCTTACTTTGCTAACATCTCCATCTGCGAGTATTATCCCTCAATTAAAATTCTGCTACTACCACTGCTGCAGGGATACTGATGAGCCTAATTGCTCATCATCAGAGGATTGGCTACTTAAACTACATGAAGAACTGGGGCGACAAGGGATAATCTTACCTGAGAGGTGATCTGTTTGCATGTGTAACTGAACTATAATTATCATGAAAACTGTTAAGTGAAAAGGAAAATGATCATTCTGTTGGATTATGGTGCCTATTTCTTCCAGTTGGAAAGTAAAATAGAAAGAAACTCATAAACAAAGAGTGGATGAATAAATGAGGGTCTTTCAATGCTTGCAGGTTTAACAAGAATGAGCTTCATAGATTCTATAGTGCAGCTGATGGCAACCTTTCATGCCTTGTTTCATCAATTAAGAAGACCATTCGGTGGCGGGAGACATTCCATATTCTTTCGGAAAAGGAACTAAAGATGTGGTCAAATGTGGTCTTCTGGCATGGCTTTGACATGAGACACAGACCTTGCCTGATAGTACGTCTTGGGGTAGCTTGTACCAATCTGCCAACTCATGATAGACCTAGATTCTGCCAGGCTATAGGTATGCCTCGTTGTTTTTAATGTGTTAAATATCTGCCCCCCAAAAAGGGAGGATATAGATTTCCTTGTGGTAATTGTTTTGGAAGTCTTGTTATTGGAATTGTCATCAATCTGTAAGGTAGTCAGTTTATACTCGTTGTGGGAAAAGTGTTTCAAATTGCACTCTGGAAACTGGAATTTATCCTCGCCACATCAATCACTGTAAAGGCTGCTGATGAGCTTTATTCATATACCTTTGGAACATATCGCACGTTATCCACTTTGTGTCTCTCCTGGTTGATCTCAGCTGAATCTAGCACATATCTTTCAGATCATCGGTCATCTCTATTCCAAGAAGTGGCCTCATGTGTTTCTGTGGAACTGCATTTAACTTTCTTCCTTTTGGCATTAAATTAACTATTTAAGGAAGCTTCTTTGTGATAGTAGATATATTTCTGTCATATTGTCATGAATTGTTTTCGGAGTATCAGATGGTGATGTAATGAATTGACCTCTAATGCAGTTTCCCAGATGGAGCATGGTATCCTTTATCTAGCAAATCACGAAAATCCTCAGATAATGGTCTTGGTAGATTGCAAAGGTCTATCTCCATTAAGACTCCCAATGCAGATGATACGATCTTGCTCTCTTCTTTTTCAAGAGCACTTCCCCAATTGTCTTGGTGGTTTGTATGTAATACGGCTTCCTCCTGTAGTTCGCGTGATGGCACAAACTTTGATGAAAGTAAGCTCTTTATAGAGACCGTTACCTGCTTCTCTTTTGTTTGATGTTGCTTTTCGGAGATGGGTTAAACACGTTCACATCGATTTCAATCTTTCAGGTACTGAAGCCCCGTACTCGACAGAAGTTGAAATTTCTTGGGGAACGATATCCCGAGGTTCTTTCCGAGTTCTTCGAGAACCTTCCTGCTTGTCTTGGTGGTGGCTGCATATGTGGACAATGTTCCAACACGGGTATGGACAACACTTGTTCTTTCCAACCTGCTGAAGCAGCATTCGATCCCCAACTGATGACTGATCTTTTTAACGGCGAGAATCATGCTCTTGATTCTCTGATGTCTGAGGTTGATACTCCACATACTTTTGACAAGATGGTTAGAACTGGCATTATTGGAATCCTTATGATCTTTGTGTTTGTGGCTTTCCTAGCGGGAATAATGGAACCCGAAAGCCGCCCACAACTTTTCCCATGAGACAAAGTTACAGTTCTTTTCTACAGTTAGCTAAGTGCAGCGTAAATTAGTCGAAAATACGTGTAAGATTTCATTCATGGAGTGTAGTTATTCATGTTCTTATGACTTGTGAGACAGCAGAGGGAGTTGTGTGATACTACATGACAATTTGAATGTCATTTTTCAAGATATTAGCTGTTATTGCAGCTGAAGCTGATACTTCAGAGTTCAAACTTCCATTGAAGTTGGCTAATTAGAGGGAATGAGTTAATTTGGCCTACTTGTCAGCATAGTTGTTAAAATCTTGATCCTGATCTATGATCCTACGATTTTATGATCCTAAATCCTAAATGCGTATATGATCCTAAATCCTCAATGCAATTCTACTATCTACATTCATATCCACGATCCTACGTGGGTTAATTCTGATCCTAACTACTCTATAAAAAGGGCTGTCAAAAAAAATGTCCGACCCGGAAAAAAGCGGGTATGGTCATAAGATTTCCGTCCGAATTTTTACACGGACTGACTTGACCGAAAATTCGAACACAATATTTTCGGATTTTCTATTGCCCGAATCCGGTTTAAACACGAATTTATGCGTGTCCGATTTGTCCGACTCAGAAAATGTTCCAAAAAACAGGGTATCGGACATCAAGTTTCCGTCCGATGTCCAATTCGTCCGAACCCGAAGTGACCCGGACTCAAATTTTTGACAGCCCTATCTATAAATCCGAGTTAGGATGTTGATTTTAACTGCCTCGCTTTCAAACTTCCATTGAAGTTAGCTGTTGGTGCACTTCCAATGTATCATTGACCAATCAAAATTGCAGATATTGTTGAGTCTACACCAGCTATCAAATTTTCTATTGTCTTTCTTGGTCAAACAGATATACTCTTGACATAGTGTTTGTCCTCGTCATCATCGCTGACGCCTAAAATTCAAGAGTAAGACGACTTGGATATTAATGTCAATGTTCAAAGCCAACTGTTTTTAAGCATTTGACGAGAGTCAATGGAATGACAAAAGATGTACCACCTAATAATTTGACCGGGCAGTTCACATATAAGTCCGCATATTATGGGTTTGAGTAAATACGGATCATATGTATTTTATGTTTGGGTGAATTCGAGTTGACTCTTTTATTTTGGGCGGTTAGGGTTAGGTTTTCGGCTAGTCACCATGACTTTTTTTTTTGTTTTTTCCTGTGAAAAATATAATTATCTCTAAATACTCTAGTTTGCTCAAATTATATATGCTTTGGGGTTGAAAATTGCATTTGGATATTTTGCAATAGTCAGATGCCAAGCAGACGAATTCCCTAAAAAAACAACTCACTCCAAATAACCTATGTTGTCAGAATCGGACCGAACATTTAGAATAGTCATATTGCTTTCCGGTGGTTTTTGGACAGTTAAACCAGCTGAACGAGTTGGGTCGTGTTCTATACTGCGGTATTTTGCGGTGAGGTGTGGTGGAATTGTGGTGGGGTGTGGTGGAATCGTGGTAGGTTATTGGTATGTGGGGTAGGTGAGGAGAGAGAATGTAAAAAGTAGAGGAGAAAAGTGAGGAGAGAGAAAAGTGATGATTTGCGGTGAAATGTGGTGGGTTGTGGCAAACCGCGGTACCGTGTGGCACCGCAGTTTGCCAACCGCAGTATAGAACACGACCTTGATCACATAACCGGACCGGACAACTGCTCGGTTCCCGGTCGAACCGGTTGAACCGATCGGTCCAGTCCGGTTTTTACAACATAGCATTTTTAAAAAAAAAAACTGGTTTGACCGCGGTCTGGCCGAGTCAACCGGTTCGTCCGGTTCAACGGATTCGGTGGTTTTTGGACGGTTAAACCAGCTGAACGAGTTGATCACAGAACCGGACCGAATAACTTCCTGGTTCCCGGTTGAACCAGCCGGTCCGGTCCGGTTTTTACAACATAGCAAATAACAAAAAGCTCAAGTCAAGGCCCTTCAAAAAAATTGAACCTTGTGGAGCCCAAGTTATGCAAAGCCTAAACTCCTTATTCCATGGATAAAATGACCATCTTACCCCTACTCTAATAGAAAAATGGCAACAGGTCTAAGCCTTTACTTCCTTTAAATACCATTCACCATTTCATGTGATGGGACTGCTCATGTGTGATTGTATTTTTCTATTCTCTACTCTCTCGCTAAACTCCTTCCCGTTTTCTTTTAATTTTGACTGGTTGGTCAGGGCCCCGTATGTCAACCTAGAGATAGTGACTAGAGCATTAGAGGTGTCTTATGGTTTTTCAATGAGACCTTAAGTGTAGTTGGAGGTGCACCCATCGGAAGATGATGCGCACATGCCTACCAGCCAGGTCATCCTGATGGCCAGACGAATCTATGATGGCCAAGTTCCTACTCGAGCTGCCTCAAGAACCTGATCTCTAGCCGAGCCGCCAATGGTGGCATGCCTAGTTCATCTAAAGATGACTGTTCCCCTTGGCTTCGCCTTATCCAAACTCCATCTTAACCCGAGTACAAACTAGCAAGGCCCACATCAATTACGAGCCCAACCTAGAGATGTACATAGGCAAAGAATATGGAGTGGAAAAGTCTTGGAGCAAATGAACAATCCATTCAACCTCAGATATAATGACTGGCAATTTGACATACTACGTTACTCAACCTCAGCTGAGGATTTATCCATAGTCTTCTGTTTCTTGATCTTCCAAGAAACTAGAGATTGTCCCAAAAAAATGCAATAACCAATGATGGAGTGAGCTGTGAATTTGCAAGATCCCCAATCTGCATCACATTAAACTCTAATGGAGAGACCACGACCACTAGAAAAGAACAAACCTCTATTGATGGAGCTTGTAAGATACCGAAGGATGTGTAAGGTAACATCAAGATGAGGTTGTTGAGGAGCCTGTAAAAATTGACTAAGATGTTGCACACGATAGGAGATATCTGGTCTAGTAAAGGAAAGATATAACAATTGGCCAATCAATCTTATGTACTGCCCTGGGTCATGTAAGACAGTCCCTTTATCAACAGACAATTTGAGGCCTTCGGGAAGAGGGAAAGGAGCAGGCCGAGCCTCCAACATATCAGCATCCGTTAAGATGTCAAGAATGTATTTGCGTTGATTAAGGAAGGTATCGGCCCGTGATCAAGATATCTCAACACCAAGTATCTAGCCAGGCCTAGATCCTTAATGGTAAAAGTGTCATGAAGATCTTCTTTGAAGGACTGAACTCCCAAGATATCATCACCTGTAATGAGTAAATCATCAACATAGACAAGGATAAAGGTAACCAATCCAGCTGGATGACGAGTAAAAACTGAGTAATCACTTTTAGGTTGTGTAAACCCTTTGCTGATGAGGAAACAAGTGAGTTCTATATTCCAATACCTAGAAGCTTGTTTCAAGCCATACAAGGAGTGTTGTAAACGACAGACCTCCCCTTCCTTGACAGTGGTATAGCTTTCAGGAGGTAACATACACACCTCCTCATCAAGAAACCCATGGAGGAAGGCATTATTTATGTCAAGCTAATGCAAAAGCCAAGATTTATCAGTAGCTAGAGCAATAAAAATGTGTACTATAGTGAGCTTGGCCACAGGAGAAAAAGTGTCCGTATAATCTTTATCATTGATTTGCTCAAATCCTCTTATAACCAATCTATCCTTTTGTCTCTCAATCGAACCATCTGGCTTGAACTTGGTCTTATAAACCCATTTTGAGGTCAAAGCCTTCTTTCTTGATGGTTACTGAGTAAGCACCTAGGTGTGGTTCTGCTCAAAAGCAAGCAATTCTCTCTGCATAGCCTCCACCCATTCAAGTATCTCTTTGGCTTGATTGTAACTGCTAGGTTTAAGTGTATTGAGAACAATGACAAGGAAAGCCACATATGAAGGGGAGAGATGTGTCGGGTGTGTAAAAGAAAATAAAGAGGTTGAAGGGGTTGAATTAGGTGAAGCAAAGGGTAGCAGTAGGTGGAAGATGGGATGCTAACGACACATAAGGATACTCAAAGTCTTTCATCCAAGTTGGAGCCTTCTTTTATCTAACATAATGTCTAAGATTAGGAGGTGGATAAATAGGAGAAGTAGCGAAAATGTCTAGATGATAAGAAGAAGTAGAAGAGGATTAAGAAATGGGTGAAGTGGAATGTGTTTGATTATTGATGGGAGAAGGAATAGTTGGTGAATGATTTGACTGAGTGTCAGACTCAGTAGAATTGGTTATGATAAGATTATTTAGGGAAGAGGAACATGTGAGGGAGTTGCCTGAATAATGAGTAGAAGGAGGCATGAAGTTGTTTGAAATGGGAACATATGGATGGAAATCATTTGAGAAGAGTTTATCAATGGACCAAGTGGGTATGACAACAGTGGGAACTCACAAGATTGATGGGTGCTTGGTTGAGTAAGGTCTGATTTAAAAGAAAATTTTGTCTCAGAGAAAATAGCATCTCTACTATGAAAAATTCATTTGGTTTATGAGTCAAAAAGTTTATTATGTTCCCCTCAGAAACATTATTATCAGCTCTAGTTTGGAATGGCAACTTGTAGAGTCTCTTATGTATCTTAGCAACAACCACAACTTTTCCACTAGTAAGGTCCTGTAGATAGCACTGGTCAAGGAAGAAGGTGGCAAGCAAATGATGTTCAATCAAAAGTTTGGAAAAAGATAAGAGATTGAGTTGAAAACCTAACACCAACAAAACATTATAAAGGGTAATAGTAGGGATGATGTGAATTTGACTACTTGAGTAATGAAGATAGGCTTAGTGAGGTTGTAAATTTGGTAAAGATGGTATGGTTAGGGGTCATATGATTAGTGGCCTCTGTGTCAATGACCCAAGCACCTTTGCAACTACTAATCAAAGCACAATGAGTACTAGAAAGAGTAAAAACCGAAGAAGGAATAATACCTGCAAAATGATCAACTCCATGTTGAGAATCACATGGGAATCCATCATAAGCTTGAAAACCTCTTGAACCAAATTCTGGTAATCGATCTGATTAGATCCACTTGTGTAACATGTACATTTTCAAGAGGATCTTCTTGGACGGACTCTGGATTGGAAGCGGATGCAACATGAGTAGCAACCTTCTTACTTCTTCCTTTTTTCTCTTCTGATACCATTCAGGGAAACCATGAATAAGAGAATATTGATCAATTGTACGACCATTTCTTTGACAGTGTATACAAAATTTGTTGCATATGTTTATTCTTGTTGTCCTTTCTCCCTTCGAAAGTTGAACCATTGTTTGACCCTCCATATCCTCGAGCCAAAAAAGAAGAATAGTTCACCTCAGTACCTCGAGATGTATTAGTATTCTTACTCACTACTGTAGCCATTTCTCTTCCCATCATCATACTTCCACTGACTTTCTTTTGTCAAATTAAACTAGCTTTGCTAATAGTAGACAATGGATCCATAAGGAGGATTTGGCCCTTGAAATTGTCATAACTATCATTGAGGTGGAGTAAAAATTGCATAAGCTTTTGATATTGATCTAACTCAATATATAGTCTTCTGAATAGCATTGCAATCTTGATGATATGTCTTGCAAGCACACAATGGTATACCACTCAAGTCATGTGGTTCATCCTATTGCTTCTTCCGCCTTGGCGTAGTAAACATCTACATAATCATTTCCTTGGTATAATTCAGAGATTTCACCCTGAACCTTGAACAATAGTGGACCATTACTTTAGCCAAAACATTTAGTCAATTCTTTCCAAAGATTTTCAACATAATCAACATATATGAAAACATCTGGTAGAGATGGTTCAATAGAGTTTGGGATCCAGCTGACAATCATGCTATTACACCCCATCCATTGATCATATAGAGGATCAGTAGAAGCTAGCTTAGGATATTTTCCATTGATGAAACATAGCTTCACTTTGGTGCGAAGAGCAATCTGAGCAACCTGACTCCATTGCTTGAAATTCGTGCCATTCATCTTCATATTAGTTAGATGCATTCCTGGATGATCTGATGGATGTAGTTACGGAGGATCAAAATGACAGCTCTCCTATCTAGCAGCGATAACAGTCACATCTGCTGTAACACCCCGGCCCCTCACGGGCCGCGGACATTACCGATAATTGCTTCAAGGATCGCTAACTGACCCCACAAATCACCACGAGTCTTTCCAGCGTGCTTCATCCTCGCTCACACGCTACCTGGGAAAACTTCCCAGGAGGTCACCCATCCTGAGACTACTCACAGCCAAGCACGCTTAACTGAGAAGTTCCCAACGGATGTTGCGCGGTCGCGGGTCGGCTCTGATACCATCTGTAACACCCCGGTCCCTCACGAGCCGCAAACATTACTGATAACTGCTTCAAGGATCGCTGACTGACCCCCACAAATCACCACGAGTCTTTCCAGCGTGCTTCGTCCTCGCTCACACGCTGCCTGGGAAAACTTCCCAGGAGGCCACCCATTTTGAGACTACTCCCAGCCAAGCACGATTAACTGAGAAGTTCCCAACGGATGAGCTACCATAAAAGAAGGTGCACCTTGGTAATATAAGTAGTCATTTCTATCATTTTAAGCCACACTTTAACCACATGCCCGGGGTATTACATCTGCCATGATCAATTAAGATCAGGAACAAAGGTAAACAACATAAGGAAAGGAGGAAGCAATTAAATCACTCCAATCAACACTTTGATCAAGCAGGTTTGAATGCTATTCGGTGTCTTAATGGTAGGTGTTTTAATAGATCTTTGTTAGCTGTCTCGTGGGTTAAATTTCATAAAAAGCAGGGTCCTAAACCTGTCAAGTTGGTGATGGTGCTCTTGGTTCTCGTGGTTGTTTTTCACCACCTACACGTTTGTATAAGGATGTACTATGTGATCATGCTTTTAATGGTAGTGAGCACACAGTGTCAGTCAAATTTGTGTCTGATGTCTCTCCAAATCTTTAGGATTCTATCCTGGTACTTTCAAAGGTTGGTGCTAGGAGTAAAAGTAGAAGTAAGATCGTGTTGAAATATAAATGGAGGTTGGTTTTGGAAGCTTCTCGGAAGACTAACTCGACTACTATTGAAGCGCCGAGGAAGTTGAAGGACCCAAAGAATATTGAAGCGGTGATTGATCGAAATAGGGCTTTGGTGAAAGAGGTTTGTGGGCTAAATGTTATACTAACCAAGAAGAAGTGAATTATTTTTTTGGGTAGTTTAATAGCTGTTTTGTAAGTGCCTTTTTCTGGTTTTCATGGCTGTATCTTTCAGTTGTTGTTATTTGTCTTTTTGGTTTGTTTTCTGTTGCTTTTTGCTATTTTGCGAATATTTTGTAGCATCTTTGATACTTTATAGTCTTTTTGACTTCTAACTATCGAAAAAAAAAACAATTAACATGGAACAGAATGAGTATCTATTTCTAAACCTCAAGGAAGAACTTTTTGAATTCATTGCCACCTTCTTGATTTAATTTTAGGTATAGTTGGAAGGAAAATAAAAAGCGAACAGAAAGCTGGCTCCTTTTAAAAATCGTGGGTTCGCATGCATGGGTTGATAACTAGCAATTAAAACAAACATGATAAAAGTGGAGATGGCAAATTAGCTGGTACACTAGTACGGCCAATTAATTAGTGGAAAACACAAAGCACCAAAAATTGAAACTTGAACGAATGGCACACCAAACTTGAAGCTTCAAAAGTTTATATAAACATGACTAACACGTCTTATATATCTCTTGTATTATTAATTCATGCAGCATCAACAAAATGAATTCAAAATTTGGTATATATTTATCTAATCTATTGTATTGCTAATGGAGTGTCTCAGAATCTTTACTTTGGCTGCTAACACGCATCTCATTGTATATATATATATATTTTTGGATCACTATTTTTAAAATGCAACTACATTTTGGCATTTCATAAGGATCCATGACCCTTCAGATTCTCAATAGATATGAATCTTAAAATTCACGACCTAAATGTCCCACTTTCACGAGTGTTATAAGATCATCCTAATATAGCGTGCTTGGCTGAGTGTAGTCTCATTATGGGTGACCTCTTGGAAAGTTTTCCCAAACAGCGTGTGAGTGAAGACAAAGCACGTTGAAAACTTTTTATCTGTCCCCACAAATCACCACTAGTCTTTTCAGCGTGCTTCGTCCTCGCTCACACGCTGTTTGGGAAAACTTCCCAAAAGGTCACTCATCATGAGACTACAATCAGCCAAACACGCTTAATTGAAGAGTTCCCAATGGATGAACTCCCATAAAAGAAGGTGCGCATTGGTGATATAAGTAGTCATTTCAATCCCTTTAAGTTACACTTAACCGTATATTTGGGGTGTTACAATCACCAAGGCTATTTCAATCCCTTTAAGTCGCACTTAACCGTATATCCGGGGTGTTACAATTACCAAGACTATTTCAATCCCTTTAGCCACACTTAAGTAGGGGTGATTGTAGCTTATATATATCCCATCACTTTGCATCCGGGGTGTTACTTTGAAGTTGTCTTCCACTTTTTCCAACTAACCTTAATGTGATGTGTTACGTCGTTACTAATGTCCCCCATCACTTTGTATCATAGATCCCAAGTACCAAAACTTCTCCAGCCTTGGTGCTAGCATTTCCCCAATCGTTATAGCCTGATTGTTATCTTCCTGGTCTACCCCACTGAAATGACACCTCATATACTCTATCTTTGACCTGCTCAACCTAAAATCCTTAGGCTCCAAGATATTATGCCAAAGCTCCACCTTAACTTTCAAACTCTCGCTTGAATCATCTATTAGCACTATATCATCTGTGAAAAGCATACACCGTGGTGGCTCATCCTGTATGTCCTTGGTCAACTCATCCATAATCACATTAAAGAGAAACGGGCTAAGAGCATACCTATGTTCAAGCCCGATATCGACAAGAAAATCTCTGGTAAACCCCAACAAACTCCTGACATAGGTTGTAACATTGTCGTATGTGTCTTAAATGGCTCGAATATAAGGATATCGAACCCTTTTTGCCTCAAGGCACTCCCACAGTACTTCCCTCGACACCCAATCATTTGCCTAACTTTCTCTAAATCAATGAACACCATATGAAGATCTTTCCTCCCCTCTCTCAACTGCTCCATAAGAAAACGCAAAAGATGGATGACCTCCATAGTTTATCTCTAGGCATGATTGCATGAACCTAAATTGATTTTCCGATACCCCCTCATTCCCTCCAAGCCTTATCTCTATCACTCGCTCCCAAATCTTCATGGTGTGGCTCAAGAGTTTAATTCCTTAATAATTGTTTCAACACTGAATACAACCTTGTTCTTGTAGAAAGGGACAAAACTACTACTGCGCCACCCCGTTTGGCATTTTGTCATTCTTAAGAATATCATTAAATAGTCTCGTCAATCACCGGAAGCCCACTCTGCCTAAAGATTGACAAAACTCCACAAGAATGTCATCTGGGTCCACCGCTTTACCCCTCTTCATTTTCTTGAATGCCTGTTTGACCTCGTCATGAGTCATAGGTCGGCAGGTGCCATTATCTATGCTTCCCATGTTGACGCTTGTACCCTTTCTTATAGAAAGATCGTTCCTCTCCCCTCTCCTTAATTTGAGTTTCATGCACCAAAACTCTCTCTTCATTGTCATGTTTGTAAAATGTGAACTTTTTTTCTTATAGGAAGGTTATGCAACCCAATCATCAATTCTTTTTTAAAAAATGTACGTAATCCAATTGACTTCAATTCACTTGACTATTACGATTTTCAAGTAGTGGTGAAATTCCATTATTTCACATCATATCACATTTCAGGTTTATGACATTAATAAATCTAACTTTGATATTTTTGAGTTGATATTTATCTCCCTTAATCTTTTGAAACATTTTAGTTTAGCAATTTTTTCAATGAATTTTGCAACTTTTTTACTATTGGTTTAATTTGTGATAAAATATATTTGCTAAAATCGTTCTCGTTTCACCAAAAGAATTTTATTACAAATAACAATTTTCCAGAAAATATGTTAAATTCATCAAAAAAGTTGCTAAATTAATTTAGTTCAAAATGTCAGAGATAGGCAAATATTAACTCCAAAAGGTTAGAGTTAGATTTATAAACATCATAAACCTAAAAGGGATCATGGGCAAATTTTCCGATTTTCAAAGTACACCATCCACAATGCTTCATGAAACAATTTCGAACCCCAACTCAGTAGCGTACTAAGGCCTCGTTCTTTCATGCGGCTGGTTGGTTGCGGCTCCACACCGCGCCACAACTTTCCATATTTCACCACAATCCACCACAATCTATATACCAACCCACCTACAATTATTTACACCACAACATTCCTCAATACACCACAACCTTCCACATTCCACCACAACTTTCCCCAACTCACCATAATTTTCAAATTTCCACCACACCGCACTGCAATCAACCGCATAAATGAACTGGGCTAATTAATTGACTATGCACATAATAATAATAATAATAATAATAATAGTTATAAATTTTTATTTATTATTATTATTATTATTATTATTATTATTATTATTATTATTAATGTAGGTGGGAAAAGGAGGATGTTTGGTGGATGGGGCCAACCACAATGCATATAAGGTTAATTGTTGCTTTGGGAGTTAGGTCTTTGCTAATCTATGTCCTCGTAATGGCATCGGCGTAAGCACTTGCTACTAAATTCATAATCATTTTCTTTTCTCCACTCAGATTTCTATGACGACATGCATGCTCCCACACTTCTTACCCAAATTATATATCCTTTGACTTCTCCTGTCCCTCCGTCAAATGTTATTATAAACTCTACTTGATTATAATAACACAATGAAACATATATATATATATATATATATTAATAATAATTATAATTATATATATAATATATAATAACAATGATATTAAAAAAGTATGTTATAGTGAATAAATATTACGTGATTCCATGTAAATGTGAGATTTTCACAATTTTGGGCTATTTTAATTTCAGTTGGATAATTTAAATCCATATTTTACATAAGATCCTTTCAACCCTAGATACGCCTCGAATGACATATTTTTTTTGGGTGATGATAGGATATTCATCATCCTTTGCATTTTTTACCAAATTGGATATTTGTACTAAAGAGTTCAGAATGTTAAGATATATGAGTTCAGAATGTTTAGAAATAATGGGGGATTTTGATGTACTGGTTTTTTTGTGGTGGTTTATTCCCACCCATTAGCCTGAATAAAAGGGGCTATTGCCCTCAATTTTTCGAAAAAAATAAGTACTTATTTTACGATGACCACATTATTTTGAAAAAAAAAATGATGAAGCTTAAAACTAATCCAAAACTACCTTGAAGTGTGTATGGCGATGTTGGGACGTAGAGATTGAGGATCACTATTCTTGCATCAACACAATACCCATAGATAGGGAAAATCTTGAAAATATCGAGATGAAGGAAACTTGCAATAAATCTCGACAAGTTGAAATACTCATCATCAAAAACCAAAGAATTGAAGCATCTCAAACCCATTGGTATAAACTTGGGATAAAGATGATCACTATTCAAGGACTGAACACCGACCCCACCATGATCTTGATAAAGAGTAATTACCACAAGATCAATAAAGGAACGACTTAAAACACCACCAAATCAAGTATTTGGATAAAGTAATAAGATTTTTGGAGACAGTTTGAGTTGGTTTCAAAAATACCATTCAATTAATCAACACAGTTAATGCATGCCTTTAATTCCAACTTGCATTGATAAATGTAAACATCATGTTGAAGGAGCCGGAAGAAATTAAATTTTATGTATTAGAAAGAGTTGGAACGAACTAGTCAAAGCTAAAAAAAGTTAAAAGGAGCTGGAAGGAGTAGTAAAAAGTTCTAATGAGTTGGTCAAAGCCTAAAGAAGTTAAAAGTTAATAATTTCAAGCAAAAAAACAGGTCCTTCATGTGCTTTTTTGCTTCTTTCTTTTTCCCAATATTTACTCCCCTTTTTTTTTTGATAATTCTATGCTTGAATCCAATTCCTTACATCAATTACAAAATACAAGATTTACATCCCTATATACTTAAGTCTCTTGAAAATTGGATTATATTCCCTAGAGTACTGTACTTCCAAAGTATAATTTTAGCATATGTGAATAATCTATTGTTAGGAAAGTGTCCTAAAATCACCTAATTTCTTGATCCCACAAATAGTATTTTTCCAATTGTATTAGGATATTATTTAGGTTTTCTAATTGTATTAGATTCTAAATCTAAATGGAGTGGGGGTGGGGGTTAAGGTAGGTTTATAGGAAGTTTTCCCTATAAATATAGGGTTTTCTTCGCCTTGTTTGGTGTGGCCAAGTTTGATGCCCATTGGGGCAAATCTTGTATGGTGAGAAAGATTTTGTTGAGAGTTTTGTTGAAGAAGAGCATGTGTCTCTTTTGGGTGGATCTCTTTTAGTGTTTGACATCTTTGTAATACTCTCTTTGTTGGATCTCAGGAAGAGATCGTTCGTTGTACTCTCTACCAATAGTGGATTCGTTTATACTGGTATCACCCGTCGCTTTTTCCTGATTTGGGTTTCCGCATTAAATTCTTATCCCCTTTATTTTTGTATTTATTTTTCTCGATATCTTGTAGTCATCTTCCTATTTCACTTCCGCTATTATGTATTGCTCTTATGATTAACCCTAACATTTATGAATACACATGTATAATTAATTTGATTCATAAGTTATATACAACGATATATATTTATAAATTTATGAATTCATAATTTTCATTTTATGAGTAGATGTAAATTTAATTTTATCAGTGTATATATATATATATATATATATATATATATATATATATATATATATATATATATTGTTGTCAAAAATTTGTCCGACCCGAATTAGCTGAATTGTCCGGCCAGGAAAAACCCGGGTCTGGACATAGATTCTTCGTTTGAATTTCGATATTGACCGAATATTCGGTCATAAAATCCCTCTTTTCTCTATTGTTCGAACCCGATATATTCAAAAATTATACAAATATATTTATAAAATTATATAAATTGAAAGTATAGGTGGTTGGTACTCTAGTCCTATAAATCACTCATGGTGTAATCCATGATAGAGAAAATGATTTGTAGAAGAAACTTGCTAAATTACATTGTCGTTTAATATGATGTAAGCAAATATAAAGTGGGAAAACCACATTTGTTGTGTAGGAGCCATTAGTGCTAAAAAGGATTCTTACATAAGCATACACTGTAGCAGCTACTATTAAGGAAGCTCCAGATATCTACACAGACAAGTTGAAGAAAGAGGGCCTGGGTGTCCTTGACTTTTTCTAGCTGATTAAACAAACAATGTGACCATGAGTTAGGCTGTGATGGAGAATAACCCACACCCATTAATTTAATATGGCTTTGCTTTATCTACCTTGTTTGATAATTAATACTCCCTTCGTCTCATATTAATTGTCATATTTGGAAATTATATATAGTCACATTTCAAAACTTTTGACCATAAATTTCTCAATATACGAAAATGATAAACATCTGACCTAAATCACTAATAAAATTAAATGTAAGAATATTTAAATCATTATAAAGGTATGTTTCATTACTTTGAGGGTTATTGTAACCTATAAACAATGTAAAAATATTTATTTATTTGTATTTTTTCTTAAATGTAAAACTATATATAAAATGTGCATTTTTTTTTACTATGATTGATAAAATTAACTATTATTTATAGTTTTTTGAGCTAGCAAATAAGCATTATACTCTTGTATTTGATAAATATACATAATTATTAGAGAAAATATTATTAAAAGTTAACAAAATGTGAAATATAGATAATTCAAGATGGTTATTATCCATCTTGAGGCAAGATGTATATCATGGTCCATCAATATATACAATGAGTTGCTATATAAAATTATCACTATTAGATTCGTAAAGAAAAATACTATCATAAAAGTATAATATTGCAATTGTTAATAGCATATTAATAGCATATTATGTAAGAAATTATCAAAGAGTAACATTGGAGACCGTAAAAGTCAAAATTATGACAACTAATATGGAAAGAGTTTGTTTGGTTGATCAAAAATCCAAGGAAATTGTCAATTTCCCCAAGTTGATTTATTTTCTCCATGTTTGATTGTACATTGACCTTGAGAAAATTTTTACAAGGGACCTCATCATTTCCAAGGTTTTCCTATGGAAAATTCCCTTTAAGGGTGGTTAAATCCCTGGAAAAAATTTCCCTAGGGATCCTTACCAAACGCTCCCTTGGTACGAACCTCCTGAAAATTTTTCCTACAGAAAATTTTGTATAGGAAATTTTTCATGGGGAAGATTTCTCCAGGAAAAATCCCCCCCCCCCAGCCTCCTAAGGAACATTTTTCCGAGGAAAATGTAAGAAATGGTGGGTGTCCGTCCATGAAATTTTCCCCAAAATCAACCTACATCCAAACATGGAAAAAAATAAACCGAGTTGGGGAAATTAATCATTTTCCCATGATTTTTTACAAAGCAAACACATAATTTGTGATTATATTATTGGAGAAGAATGATTTGAAAAGTTAAAACCACCGTAATCGCCCCTTCTCAAAGAGTACTCGGCGCTTTGACCCTTGCGTTGTCTCAAAGGATCCAACTTTGCTGAGTACAATCACGACATATATTCACATATTGGATGTTAGTGGGTGGTGATAAGAACCCACTTTTCCCTCCCTCTTTTTTTTTTTTTTTTTAACATTTCTTCTCACTCTGACTCATCCCATCTTTTTAACCAACCAACGTATGTATGCTCTAATTTAAATTCCATCATCTTTCCTCCAAAAAAAAAAACAAAAAAGATTGGATCATTTTTTTAAAATTATTTAGAAAATATCATTGAATTAGGGGGTCAGCTCACCCTTTAAATTATACATTGTTAAATAGATTTACATGTGCAGGCTATTGCAATTATACTATAATTTTTTGGGTTATTAAGTTTTAAAATCTTAAATTTTGGGGTTTGTTTATCAGAATATCTATCTCAAATTTTGGGATTGTATTTGATAGTAACCAAATATCAAATTAACATCAATTAAACTCATTTTTCTGTGATGTAATAATATTTTTTGGAGAGATTTGTAGAATGGAAGTGTGTCTAAGCCAAAAAACAATCACTGCATTGTAGAAAAACTCGAGTTTAATTGGTGTTAATTCGGTGTTGGGTTGCTAATAAATATCAACCCCCAAAGTTTGAGATATTCATGTCAAAATTAAAGTTTGGTATATTCTATAAACAAGGCCTAAAGTTGGGAATTTTAAAACCAAATAATTCTAATTTTTTTGGTAATTTGGCATTAAAACTAGGAAGATAATCCAATAATCAAGGGTGCAAATCCTCTTCTCCATGCTTCCATCATTTTCCTACATTCATTTTCTAACAATATTGATGTTTTTTGAGGAGGATTTATATATAAGCTATTAATATTGAATAAAGCTAGCTAGTTATCCCATGTATCCGAAGCACTGGCGAATCTGAGACTAAGTCAAGGGTGGCCACGGTCATTGGTAACACTAAAAAAATAATAATTCAGTATAATCTGGGATGAAAATTATGGATATTTTATATATTAGATGAATATAATAGTGTATTGACCACCCCTAATCAGAAGATTTAGATCTGTCACTGAATTCTGAAATCTTCTTTTACAATTTTGTTAGCGTTTGATAATCACTTGCATACTACATCCTATGTACGTATGCAAGAATTACCAACAATGATTGAATAATATCATATACATGCCATATCAACTATCTTACAATGGATATATTTATTTTTAGGATGATCTTAGGGTAAAATTACGGACAAGAATCACCTAACGCTGCAAGGTACGTACAACTTGATTTTAATGGAGGAGCTAAACAGTAAATACTCCTTGATAACCATATCTGAGCTTAACCCAATTAATACAAGATTGGTCTGTCATATCTCATGCAATATCCCAATTATTTTAATGAGGTGAAAGTTTTAGATCCCTACCAAGATAGTCAAAATTGATCTCTTTATTTAGATAACTTACAGTCAAGAGTATGAGTTTAACTTATATTAATTAAGAAAAGTAAACGGGGTGTACTTAATAATATAGTTAGTTTAATTGGTTATATTGATAAAAAAAATGCGGTGAATGAAGAGAGAGAAAAAATATAATTAAAATAAATGTGTAATAAATTTACGATCAAACTCGTCTGAGTCTCGCGAGTCAGGTCTCATTCTCACCATTAAAATGTCCTACACAACCTTATTTAGCTCTCATCCCATGACATGTCAACAATGCCTGCAAATTTATATTAAGATGTTCATGCATTGCGAGGTTGATTATATAGCATTTATTTCAAATTGCATTATATTTTCGGAAATACCATGCTTCTATACTTTCTGAAAGAATTTCGTGAGCGTATGTGTAAAATTTTATAAACATAGTACATTTATAAATATATTAGCACATGATTTTTATTGTTAGATTATATATATATTTGTCATTTGAGTTATATGCATGACTATATATTTATAAACTTTATGAGTCTATAATTTTTATTTTATAAGTATATATATGCACTTGTACAAATATAGGAACATTGGTATTTTTGGTGTATAATCCTAGTTTTAAAATTGATTGGGATCCAGTAGGAGAGGAATATGTAACAGTTACATATCAAAAATATGTATTCCCCCATCGTATCTAGGCAATATATTAATATTTTATAATATACATATCTAAATCAGGCCATGCAAATCAGGGTGAAATTGTATCAAATTCAAAAGTTGGATTCCAAATTGCATTTCAGATCACATATCCTTTATTTTTATTTATTGTCATGCACTCAAATGCCTGCCCTTGACTAGAAGAACGATTCTAGAAGGAATATATATATTTGATTCATGTTTTAATGTAAGAGTTTTGTTAATAATTGATCCTAAAGCAGGATAATAGCAGGGGTTTTTTTTCTTGTGTGTTTAACCCAAACCCAGGAATTGTTTGAGTATGATGCATAGTTATTAGAACACTCATAATGGTGGGCATGAGTTATATTCACTAGATAAAGTGGAAGCAGCGTGGTCCACAAGAAGAGTTAGAGTTAGACTCTCCATAATAACTTGTTTATCAATGGTGAACATGAACTTGGTTAAGATAAAAAAAAAAAAAAAAGGTGTAGGCCTCAGCTCATACTTAATAATTTAACTACATTACAACCAAATTTAAATTTAAAAAAACTACAGAGAATTTCATCTTCATCCTCGCGCGGCGAGCATGAGCCCGAGTTATTCTCACCGCTAACACTCGTCCTCGACGCTATTGCACTACCTTTCTTGTCATTACCTACGTCACATCAGCACCATACTACTATCAAATTTGTCATTGCAATTGCTCTTAGTACCGCCAATTTATGAATTATTTTAGTGAGTTATATATCATAATAAAAAATACAATATATATTAAACAATTTCTACCTTCAATATGTGAGCAATATTGAAAAAGAAATACCTATCAAACCCTTTTGTGTTATTATGTCTAGATTAGAAGAGTGGTATTTTATTTTATTTTTTATATAGGTAATAGTCCAATCCATTGAACCCCTATCTCAGGGGTACAACCCAACAGATCTGTAGCGGATGGTATACGGGGATGTCAATGGCCCAAAGATGCGTCACACTCCAACCCACAACACTCTCTGAAATGATAAGAGAGAGATCAGAGATGTCGTCCCCAGAATTCAAACTCTGGATACCTGCGGTAGGAGGTGGACCTCTTCCCACTCATGAAAAAAATTATTGCTTGAAAGAGTGGCATATACAATGAGCTTAGAGCCAGGTTCAATTGAGGGGAGAGGTGGGGGAGGAGGGTATCTAATTCTATTACATCAGCAATTAAGTTGTTTTAGGGAATTTGGAGAGGGTGAAAATTAGCAAGTAGTACAATTTATATACTTGATTCCACTTATCCAATGAATGAAAGGGCAATGGGTAACCCACTTTCAGTTGGCATCTCAAGACAACCACCACCTCTTGTCTCAACACAACATGGAATTTTGGTATCATAATTTTGTATTGGACTAACACCCTATGTTACTATCATATATGGATGATGAGATATGCATTTAGTTTTTGCTTGGTTTTGCTTTGTGAATATTTAGATGTGAAAACTGAGAAATACTTGGAATCCTAGAAGATTCTAAGAGATTATTGAAGGACATGTCCTTTCAACTGTCTTATATATATATATATATGAATTATTGAAATGCTCAAATAAATATCACTAATAGTATGCCAAAACAAAAGGAACAGCTTCATAGTAATAACTATTTTTGTTCTGTTTCCATTTAAAAAAAGAAATATATATTTTTGTTTGGGAATAAATAATATGAGCATGACATTTTGGTGAGTAGGAATGGACATCAAGTATTGTAGAAATGAACATCAAATGTTGCAAAGATAATGGACATCAAGTTTGCATAGTCAATATCAATTAGGAGACATCAACTGTCCATGTAAATTTGATATTCATCTTTGCAATATTTAATGTCTAGCTCTGCAATACTTGATGCATGTATATCCCTGTTTACCAAAATTTTATGCTCATATTATATGTTATTTTTTGTTTTTGCCTAAAAACCAATAGTACACATCCTTGTAAGTTGTAAGTATAGATTTTATTTTTTTTTTTTTTTTTGAAAGAGAAATCAATGATCACATCAATGTCAAATTTCCTCATCTATACTTTATCCATTTATGATTCATTAGTTCGATTCTAAAGGAGTGACTACTGACTACCTTACTTTAGAGTAACTGTATAAATGATAAAATGATAATGCAGCAGTAAAATTACGTAGTTTAATTTTTGTTTTTCTTTTCCCTCTAGAACTGAATATGTTCTAATTCAAGAACATGGAAACACTCAAATATGAGTGTAAAAATCATTTATCCATACATTAAAGTTAGGAGTGTGTAAATAATAATAGCTACCGTTACATATATTTGAAAGGCATAATCCTTTTAATATGTAATAATTATGAATAGCTAGATTATTGTTGCATTAAATTGGACACTCTTACTAATATTCTAATTTTTTTTTTAAAGTGTCTACTCAATATAAATAAGCAATATAGTTAACTTTGGGATACCTTATTTTACCGACAAAATAGCCCGGTACATTATATATATTACTTATTAGTTAATTCAAAAAATATAAATGATAACTTAGTTTTATCAATCATAAGAACAAAATGTACATTTTATGCATTAATTATTTTATATTCATAAAAAATATAAATAAATAATTATTTTCATATAGTTTATAAGTCAAAATAACCCTCAAAATAATGAAATATATCTATATAACAATTTAAATACATTTATGTTTAACTATTTAAATTATTAGATGAAAGACAAGATGATTATCATTTTGGCCATCAAGTTAGAGTAAAACTAAGTATTTATTATGAATTCAAACAAGGAAGAAAACCCATTGAATATAGTAAAAACGTATTGGAGCCACCAGGGTGGAACCCACTAATTTAAAGAAAGGTACATAGCTAGATTTTCCACCTCTTTGTGCCTAGAAATGCAGAAGCTACGTAGCTAGTGGGATACCCCTTCTTTCCCCAATCGAAAATAATAAATGTCTTGACCAATACATATATTAATTAAGTATCTTGTCATTATATAAAATCTATATATTTATAAATTAAATTGAAAAAATTGTATGATTGACTTATATAACTATAATAATATATAAATGGTATAAAACCACACTTTTATCTATATTTTTTGAAATTTTAAAAAAAAAAGTCTAAAATATGTCCAACGGATGGGGTTTCATTCGTTAAGATGTCAATTTTAATTGTTGGCGTAGCCAACATATTCCATATTTCTTACTCCCTCCGTTCCATATTAATTGACACTTAAACTAACTTTTTTTGTTCCAAAATAATTGTCACTTTCAATTTCCCGATACCTAATTTAATTATTTAACTTTAATAATTATGTTAACTTTTTACTTTTTCAAACAATAATAACTACTCCTACTCACATTCTCTCACTACCTACACCTTGATATCCGAAAAACAACTTGGAAAATAGTATCATTTAATTATGAAGGTAGTTTTTTTAGTTAAACCTTGGTATGTGAAATTTTTTTAAATGTGTCAATTAATATGGAACGGAGGGAGTATAATTGATAATTAATAGTATCTGTCAAAAAAAAATTAGGATTAAAAATGATAATAAATATTACTCCCTCCGTTCCATATTAATTGTCATCTTCGAAAATCGTGCAGTCAAATTTTAAAAATTTTGACCATAAATTTTCTAATATATACAATGAGCTGCTATATAAAATTGTCACATACCATTACAATTGTATCGAAAAATACTATCATAAAAGTATAATATTACAATTGTCAATAACATATTATGTAAGAAACTATCGATCAAAGAGTGACATTAGAGACCGTAAAAATCAAAATTATAACAATTAATATGAAACTAAAACGGATGGAGTAATTTCATAAAAAGCAAGACACTTAAACATTATGCTGTCCTAACACACATATCATCACCCCCTTCTCCCATTCTCCCTACAAAATTTTGACCATAAATTTTCTAATATATACAATGAGCTGCTATATAAAATTGTCACCATTACATTTGTATCGAAAAATACTATCATAAAAGTATAATATTACAATTGTTAATAACATATTATATAAGAAACTATTGATCAAAGAGCAGTGGCGGATCTAGGTCATCTGATTAAGGGTGGCCAATACACTGATATATTCATCCGATACACATAAAACCTGTAATTTTTTATCCCAAATTATACCAAAACACTAAAAAAAAAATTTTACCGTTGGCCGTGGCCACCCCAGAACTAGCCTGGGATCCGCCACTGTCAAAGAGTGACATTCGAGACCGTAAAAGTCAAAATTATAACAATTAATATGAAATTAAAACAGATGAAATAATTTCATAAGAAGCAAGACACTTAAACATTGTTTTGTCCCCGTATCATTACCCCTTCTCCCATTCTCCCTACAAATACCCTTCTCCAACTCCTTTCACCTCCCAAACATCCCCTTCTCTCTCTCTCTCTCTCTCTCTCTCTCTCTCTCTCTCTCTCTCTCAAAATGGGCATACCATCAAGAAGTGATGAGGACTCAAAACGAAGAGAAACCCTATGGAAATCAACCGTAATAACAGCATCAAGAACAGCCCTAGCATGCATAATCGTAGGCTCCATCACTCTCCTCGGCCCAACCTCCCTTCACAATCAAGTAGCATTCCCAGCATTCTCCTACGTGACAGTGATTCTGATAATCACCAACGCACGCCTCGGGGACACCCTGCACGGCTGCTGGCACGCCCTCTCAGCCACCCTCCAGGCGGTGTGCCCGGCCGTCCTCTGCCTCTGGGTGGTGGGTCCGACCCGACTCTCCGCCCCGTCTACCGCCCTCGTTGTCGCCGTGGCGGCGTTCTTCGTCGTGTTGCCCGAGTCGACTCACCTGGTTGCCAAGAGGATAGCCTTGGGGCAGCTTGTGATTGTGTATGTGATTGGGTATATTAATGGAGAGAGGACTCACCCTGTCATGCACCCTGTTCATGTTGCGGCGAGTACTGCACTTGGGGCTGTTTCTTGTGTCTTGGCATTCTTTTTTCCATACCCTGGCCTTGCTTACTCTCTGGTACGTACGTCTCACCTATGTATCTATGCTTTTCAACTTCAAATCTCTTGTTTCTTCTTATAAACTCACTGGGTGATGACAAGTGTCCTGCTCCAAGATACTGTTTAAATGTCTTCTTCCTTATGAAATCAATACTTATTATCGTTTTTAACCCCAATTTTTTTGACAAATACTATTAATTATCAATTATAAGAAGCTTGGAATGTGTTGGCTACGCCAACAATTAAAATTGACACCCTAATAAATGAACCACGTCCGTTGGGCATATTTTAGACCTCTTTTTGTAAATTTTAAAAAATATCGATAAATGTGTGATTTTATTCAATTTATATATATTATTATAGTTATAAAAGTCAATCATGTAACTTTTTTCCAATTTAATTTACAAATATATAGATTTTCTATAGTGACAAGACACATAGACTTTTATCATTTTCCAAACTCAATATGCCTTAGTACTACTTACATATTATACAACCATTTATGTATCAGTTAGTATTATTTAAGGGAGCATTTGGTAGGAACCCTAGAAAAATTTCCTTTAATTTAGCCTCTCTAGGAAAATGTAAGAAACATTGGGTCCTCTGTAAAGTTTTTCCCATAGGAAAAATAAGTTAACTTGAAAAAATTAATCATTTCTCTAAAATTTTTGACCAAACAAACGTATCCTAAGAACAAAAGTTCTCAACCATGATAAAAACACTTTGCCTTATATATGGAGGAATGGTGCCTCAAAGTAAGTTGGACCAAATTGTATTTGCAATAAGCATCTATAAATCTTTAGTGATGAGAACTTTACTTCAAAATAAGTTAGTAAAAGCAAGCATCTATAAGTCTTTAGTTTTAACTCTAATAATTATAAGTGATAACAAAAGCACCCCGTTATTTTATGCGGTTGACAGGTTGCGGTGTCACACCACACCACAATTCATCACTATCTATTTTTTTTAATTTAATTTATCTTTTTATTAAAAATTAAACTTTTCATAATCCACCACAACTTTTCCCAACCCACCACAATCCACCACATTTCCTCCACACCGCACCACAGCCAGCCATATAAAAGAAGAAGGCAGTCCATCAAAATGAATTGAAGAACAAAACTAGTTTGGAGTGCTCATTGGTGGATTGTAAATATTAATTGCACTCTTTTCTTTGTGTAATTACTTGTTCCCTTTTGTTTTCCTATTTGGGGGGGGGGGGGGTGGCCTTGCATGCATGTTGACAAATCCCATAACTTATGATAGTACGGACATATACAAACTAAAGAATTGAAACTTGAAAGGGTAGGGTGTGTTCAACTGTTTGTCATTATTCGTTAATTAATTGAGTGGTGGATATCAAATGCTTTTTAGCAGAACAAATGGAAAAAAGAAAATAACTGCATCTCTTTTTTCCTTCTCTCTTTCCTCCTTTTCTGAAGGGGTGGAGTATGTTGCATCCAGTAGTAACAAAATACATATACGTACAAGCGTAAATACGTATGTATACTCAAATGTATTCTGAAATTAAACATATGCAAGCATTGGTAGTTGGTACCAGATATTTATTCATTATCATGTCTTGATGTAAAAAAATATATTATTATTAGTTAAATTTAAAAAATATGCAGTATAATACCACGTATAGATTATATAAAATTATATTTTATTGATTATTTTTTAAATTAAAAAAAAATGTAAAATATATTTAATTGATAGGGTAGATTTAGTTAGCATGTATTTGCTAACCTAACATACGAATGTTAAGATCCTTATAATTGATAATTAATCATAACTATAAAAATAATAGTCTAAAAAAATATAACAAAGTATTAATTTAAAGAAAATAAATACTTTAAAATTAAGTTGTCTTGTATCAATACTTGTATAATCATTCATCTTGAAATTTTTTGAAGATTAATTTCAATACAAATATCAACGCCATACAAGGTATTATTAAAAAGAGGAACAATAACACACCGCAATATAGTGCAACTAACGTGAGAATAGTGTGTTGCAAAAATACCACATGAAATTGATATAATCATCAAAAATATTAAAAAAAACTCATTAATTAATGAGTTGAATGGTTAATTACTTCATTCAGCATATTTCTTGTGAAACAAATATGGCGGCAAATTAGATTACAAATCAGGATCATTTTACAAATAATTTGCTATTTGGACTTGTAATAGAGTTACATTATTTTCTTAAATTTTATACAAGGACAACTTTAGGAGACATCTTTACAAAAAGATAGTAACGTTATTTGGTATCAATTTTTATCCAAGTTTTTCTTCTTTTTTTTTTAAAAAAAAAAAAAAGAAGAGTTCCATCCAACTAAATAGTTATCCAGAGATAGCATCAATCAATAAGATCATGATATTAACTGTTGATAAATAGTATATTACATACTCATATATATGATAATGGCATAAAATGAAAGGTCATATCAAAGCTACATAGGAACTAAATACCTCTATTATGCAATCATGTATTATGGATGTGATCGATATGCTACTATTCCTAATATGTGGTCAATTAGTGTTCATTAGTCATGACTTGAAAGTGATTTTTTTTTTTTTTTTGGTAGGTGAAAGAAAACAGCAAGATGTTCGCAGAAAATGTTTGTGCAAGGCTGAAACTCTTCGTCATGGCATTTCATGCTGAAGATGCAAATTCTTCGCAGGCATTCAGCTCTCAAGCAAAGTTGTTGGCTGTTAAAGGGATGAAGTTTCTCCAGTGCATCAAATCAAAACAAGTAAGAGTTCCTAGTAATTAAACAAACCTTACCTTATGCATACATCAAATATAGGGTTGTTTGTATTTTGGACCGTGAAGTATAGGGTGATTAAATTTTTGAATCAAGGGTTTTCATTGTTAATTTTTTGGACTCTAAAGTTTGTAGGCGGAATAAAAAAACACCATATAATTTGTGGGTTGAAAAAAAAGGGTCCATGTCGCAATATTTTTTTCATGTTTGAATTTCTCTACCAATTAGCGTCAATTTTCAGGACTAAGGTTAAAACTGATATTGAAGTTATAATACTCCTCTCTTAATTGGGTGTGTTAAATTCATGGGTAAAAGTTAAATTTTGATCATTTTTGTCAATTTTTGGTAAACTTTTGGTAATTTGGTAACTTTTGGCAAATTTACGCTAATATATCAAAATTAATTTTTTTGTTTTTTTAAGTTTGGTAAACTTTGGTAGGCAAAAACCGTTACTCATGAATTTGATAAACCCTAATCATGTCAAAGCTACTTAAACCCCTAAGTACCCCGGGTCCAAGTATACCCGACATGAATAGGAAACGTGTATTATAGATTCAATATCAGTTTTAACCTTAGTCTTGAAATTTAAGGTTCTTTTTTTTTCAACCCACAAACTTTAAGGTTCTTTTTTATTCAACCCATAAATTTTACCTTCCAAATAATTAACAATGAAAATCAAGGATCTAAAAAATTAATTACCCGATACTTCGATGTCAAAATTGCATGCAAATAAACCATCAAACATATTCATAAGAATATATATTAATTATGTTAATTAATTTTGGAACAGGAAAGCATGCACTGGGAGAGATTTCCCATCAAGTTCCTAAGACAATATTGCAAGAACCCAGGTGACTGGTTTCAAGAGCTAGAGACTCCATTAAGAGGAATGGAACTTGCATTAAGCAACATGAAACTCCCTGTTCTGACATTGGATGACAATGTCAAGGAAGGAATGAGTTCATTAGAAGGGCAAACTTGTCAAAACCTTGAACAACTCAGGAGACATTTACCTTGTGAGACAGTACTAAGCACTGTTCCTGAACTCTCAGATTCAGAACATTGTGAAAAGTTTTCCCAAACACTTCAAACACAACCATCAGATGACACAGATTTCCCCTCTTATTTCTTCCTGTTCTGCTTGAAACTTCTATACAATCAATCAAGGGCAATGACCATTTCTGCAACTAAGCCTAAAGCTGAGAAAAACCCAACAAATATCCTTTCGAAAGAGGGTGATCGACACCCGAATGGGGATTTTCTGAAAAAGATTTGGGCTAACAGGCCAGCTGCTCTGACCAAGAAAAGACTCATGCCCGCGTTGAAAAGTTCGCTGTCTTTGGGCTTGGCTGTGCTTTTTGGGCTGTATTACAGCAAGCCCAATGGGTTCTGGGCGGGCCTTCCGGTGGCTATAACGGTGGCAGCAGCTAGGGAGCCGACATTCAAGGTTGCGAATGTCAAGGCACAAGGGACAGTTCTTGGGACAGTGTATGGTGTTCTGGGTTGCTTTCTGTTTGAAAAATATGATCAATTGAGGTTCATTGCTCTGATTCCTTGGTTCATTTTCACAAGTTTTCTTCAACAGAGCAAAATGTATGGGCAAGCAGGGGGTGTATCTGCTGTTATTGGAGCTGTTTTGATTTTGGGCAGGAAGGGTTTTGGACCTCCAAGCGAATTCGCGATTGCGAGAATTGTTGAGACTTTTATAGGTCTGTCCTGCTCAATCATGGTGGAATTGGTGTTACAACCTACACGAGCCGCCACCTTATCCAAAGTTCAACTGTCCAAAACCCTTGCAATGTTGAATCAATCGCTTGTCGCGATTGATCTTAGGACGACGTCCAAGGAGAAGTTACTAGAAGCACAAAGTATGGTCAAGAAAGATGCAACAGAGCTAGGGAAATATGTTGGTGAAGCTGACGTTGAACCTAACTTTTGGTTTTTGCCTTTCCATAGTGTTGGTTATGGGAAATTGGTAACTTCTATGTCAAAAATGAGTGATCTTCTTCTTTTCATGGCTCATGTCTTTGGTTCCCTAGAAGAACAACTTCAAAAACTTCAGCAAATGGACTGTAAACAAGAGTTGGACAAGATCAATGCTGATGTTCAACTCGTCGCAAAAATGACAGCATCTTCTATGAAATGTCTTGAAGAGTGTTCATCAATCAAGTCTTTGGTGCAACTTGAAAAGGATCTTGTGAAGAAAAACAAGTCTTTTGATCCTGAGATGGGAAAACCCAGATGTCATCTGTTGAATTTGGATGAGAAAGAGATGAAAAAGATTAGTGGGTCACTTGTTGATCATTTCAAGGAAATTTTCAGCAAGGTGCAAGATCAAGAAGGTGAGGATAACCATGAGTTGGAAGGTCAAATGGGAGTGAGTTTGAGTGCTCTTGGGTTTTGCTTGATCTGTTTGATGAAGGAAACAATGGAGGTTGAAAAAGGAGTAAGGCAAGTTCTTCAGTGGGAAAATCCAGCCACTCATGTAAATCTCAATGAAATACATTGTAAAATTCATGCTTTAAACAATTGATGAGAAATAAGATGAAGTTATTCATGATTTTTGATACATTCAGCTTTGTATTGTTAATAATAAGGGTATGTAAGGAGAAAAGCAAAAAGAGTGTGGCTGCTGGGATTCGAGCCCAGGTCTCCACGGCCACAACGTGGAATTCTAACCACTAAACTACAGCCACAATGTTACAAGTATTTCTAGTATTTTATATTGGTTATAAGTGAACTACAGGGGTCTTCTTTCCACTAGAAGATCCACATTTCCATCTTCATCCAATGCTAACCCATTTCTCCATCTAGATAAAGAGGTGCAAGAAATTGAGAATGAACTTTTAAATGTTCAAGAAGAGCCCGGATTTGCAATATTGATTCCGAAGAAGATGTTACCGAGGCTCTTAGGCCTGATAAGGGTAAAGGGGGAATTGCTTGTCTTACGGAGGGTACTACACTTGAATGAGGGTCCAATTAACAAATCGCAGTGAAAGTTGATTTTCCATTCTAGGTACACCGTACACCGTGAAGGACAAAGTTTGAAATTTAATCATCGACGAAGGGATTTGAACAAATCTGGTATCAACATATGTGGTTGAGAAATTGGGGTTTTCAATCATTTCGCACCCTCACCCTATTCCTTGAAATGGCTCAATGACAAAGGTGAAATCAAGGTAACAAAACAAGCCATAATCAATATTTCAAATGGTTCCAAGTATCGAGATTCCATATTATGTGATGTTATGCAAATGAATGCATGTCACATCCTATTGGGGCAACCGTGGCAATTCAATAGACATGTCATTCACGATGGGGTGAAAATACATATGCCTTTGAAACTGACAAAAAAAAAGGTCAAACTTACACCTTATCCCACATGAAGTATTTCCAACCAAACGGGAGTGTAAAGGAGCTTAAACACTTGAGTGAGATAGGGGTAGAGAAGGCTCTTGAAAGGAGAATGAAATTTATGTGCTACTCTTTTTTGAGACCAACAAAAGTGAGGAAGTGAACCCACCACACCCTCTTGTTGCCCCCTTGCTAGAGCGTTATCAAGATGTGTTTCCACAAGACTTGCCTCTGAGTCTCCCACCTATATGTAGAATTGAGCATCAAATTGATATCATTCTCGGTGCCCCTTTACCCAACAAGGCGGCATATAGGTGCAATCCCATGGAAACCAAAGAATTAGAACAACAAGTTGATGAGCTTATTAAGCAAGGTTCTACTCGAGAAAGTATGAGTCTGTGTTCAGTTTCGGCCTTGCTAGTTACTAAGAAAGGGGCACCTTTCGAATGTGTGAGGATATTCGTATTGAACAATACCTTGTCGTGCAAAGTACTCAATCCCGCATTGTATTGTTAATAAGGGCATATAAGGAGAAAAGCAAAAAGAGTGTGGCTTGCTGGGATTCGAGCCCAGGTCTCCACGGCCACAATGTGGAATTCTAACCACTAAACTACAGCCACAATGTTGCAAGTATTTCTAGTATTTTATATTGGTTATAAGTGAACTACAAGGGTCTTCTTTCCACTAGAAGATCCACATTTTCATCTTCATCCAATGCTAACCCATTTCTCCATCCAGATAAAGAGGTGCAAGAAATTGAGAATGAACTTTTAAATGTTCAAGAAGAGCCCGGATTTGCAATATTGATTCCGAAGAAGATGTTACCGAAGCTCTTAGGCCTGATAAGGGCCAAGGGGGAATTGCTTGTCTTACAGAGGGTACTACACTTGAATGAGGCTCCAATTAACAAATCGCAGTAAAAGTTGGTTTTCCATTCTAGGTACACCGTACACCGTGAAGGACAAAGTTTGGAATTTAATCATCGACGAAGGGATTTGAACAAATCTGGTATCAACATATGTGGTCAAAAAGTTGGGGCTTTCAATCATTTCGCACCCTCACTGCACCCTTATTCCTTAAAATGGCTCAATGAAAAAGGTGAAATCAAGGTAACAAAACAAGTCATTACCAATATTTCAATTGGTTCCAAGTATCGTGATTCCATGTTATGTGATGTTATGCCAATGAACGCATGTCACATCTTATTGGGGAGACCGTGACAATTCGATAGACATGTCATTCACGATGGGATGGAAAACACATACGCCTTTGCAATTGACAAAAAGGTGGGTTCAACATACACCTTATCCCACATGAAGTATTTCCAACCAAACGGAGTGTAAAGGAGCTTAAACACTTGAGTGAGATAGGGGTAGAGAAGGTTCTTTGAAAGGGGAATGAAATTTATGTGTTACTCCTCTTTGAGACCAACAAAAGTGAGGAAGTGAACCCACCACACCCTCTTGTTGCCCCCTTGCTAGAACGTTATCAAGATGTGTTTCCACAAGACTTGCCTCTGAGTCTCCCACCTATGTGTAGAATTGAGTATCAAATTGATATCATTCTCGGTGCCCCTTTACCCAACAAGGCGGCATATAGGTGCAATCCCATGGAAACCAAAGAATTAGAACAACAAGTTGATGAGCTTATTAAGCAAGGTTCTACTCGGGAAAGTATGAGTCTATGTTCAGTTTCGGCCTTGCTAGTTACTAAGAAAGGGGCACCTTTCGAATGTGTGAGGATAGTCGTATTGAACAATACCTTGTCTTGCAAAGTACTCAATCCCGCTTTGTATTGTTAATAAGGGCATATAAGGAGAAAAGCAAAAAGAGTGTGGCTGCTGGGATTCGAGCCCAGGTCTCCACGGCCACAACGTGGAATTCTAACCACTAAACTACAGCCACAACGTTGCCTATTATTCTAGTATTTCATATTTGTTATAAGTGAACTACAACGGTCTTCTTCCTACTAGAAGATCCACATTTCCATCTTCGTCCAATGTTAACCCATTTCTCCATCCAGATCAAGAGGTACAAGAAATTGAGGATGGGCTTTTGAATGTTCAAGAAAAGTCGTTGAGGATTGTAATGATTCTAAAAAAGATGTTACCGAGGCTCTTAGGCCTGATAAGGGAGAATTGCTTGTCTTACGGAGGGTAATACACTTGAATGAAGCTCCCAATTAACAAAGCAGTGAGAGTTGGTTTTCCATTCTAGGTGCACTGTGAGTGACAAAGTTTGCAATTCAATCATCGACGGAGGGATATGAACAAATCTGGTATCAACATATGTGGTTGAGAAGGGGTTTTCAATCATTTTGCACCCTCACCCTATTCCTTGAAATGGCTCAATGACAAAGGTGAAATCAAGGTAACAAAACAAGCCATAATCAATATTTCAAATGGTTCCAAGTATCGAGATTCCATATTATGTGATGTTGTGCAAATGAATGCATGTCACATCCTATTGGGGCAACCGTGGCATTTCAATAGACATGTCATTCACGATGGGGTGAAAATACATATGCCTTTGAAATTGACAAAAAAAAGGTCAAACTTACACCTTATCCCACATGAAGTATTTCCAACCAAACGGGAGTGTAAAGGAGCTTAAACACTTGAGTGAGATAGGGGTAGAGAAGGCTCTTTGAAAGGGGAATGAAATTTATGTGTTACTCCTCTTTGAGACCAACAAAAGTGAGGAAGCGAACCCACCACACCCTCTTGCCGTCCCTTTGCTAGAGCGTTATCAGGATATGTTTCCACAAGACTTGCCTCCGAGTCTCCCACCTATATGCGGAATTGAGCATCAAATTGATATTATTCCCGGTGCCCCTTTACCCAACAAGGAGGCATATAGGTGCACTTCCATGGAAACCAAAGAATCACAACGTCTAGTTGATGAGCTTATATATTGAGCGAGGTTATATTCATGAAAGTATGAGTCCGTGTTCAGTTCCGGCCTTGCTAGTAACTAAGAAAGGTGGCACCTTTGGAATGTGTGTGGATAGTCGTACGATCAACAACAACACCATGTATCAAGAACTATTATCCTATATCACAGCAGACATGTTGGATGAGGTCCACGCTTCGTGCATCTTTTCAAAAATCGACCTTTGAAGCGGTTATCATCAAATTCGAATGTTGGAAGGAGATGAATGGAAAATGCCTTCAAAACGAAAGGAGGCTTGTACGAGTAGATGGCTATACCACTTGGTCTATCGAATGCTCCTAGCACATTTTTTAGGCTTATGAACGAAGTTCTTCGACCATTCATTAGAAAGTTCGTCGTGGTCTACTTTGATGATATTTTGGTGTACTCCCAAAATGAGACTGAGCATCTTGGTCATCTAGAGGCGGTGTTCAAAATTTTGAGGTAACAAAAGCTATACGAAAAGATAGAAAAATGTGAATTCTTCACGCTCCAATTTGCTTTATTGGGCTATAATGTCTCCAAGGACGGGATTTCAAGGGATCCATCCAAGGTGGAGGCCATATGATCTTGACCAACCCCTTCTTCCATTAGCGAGGTATAGAGTTTACGTGTTAGCATCATTCTACCAGAGGTTCATACTAAGTTTTAGCACTATCACCGACCTCTCATAGAGTGCTTGAAAAAGGGGACGTTTGAATGGACTCAAGCGGCACAACAAGGAAAAGTTGAAGACCAAACTACGTGAAGTTCCCGTGTTGGCTCAATAACAGAGGTGAAATCAAGGTAACAAAACAAGTTATAATTAATATTTCAATTGGTTCTAAGTATCGTGATTCCATATTATGTTATGTTGTGCCAATGAATGTCTGTCACATCTTATTGGGGCGACCGTGACAATTCGATAGATGTATCATTCACGATGGGATGGAAAACACATACACATTTATAATTGACAAAAAGGGGGTCAAACTTACACCTTATCCCCCCATGAAGTATTTCCAACCAAATCAGAGTGGGTTGTGAGGAGCCTAAACACTTGAGTGAGATAAGGGTAGAGAAGTCTCTTTGAAAGGGAATGAAATTTATGTATTACTCCTCCTTGAGGCCAACAAAAATGAGGAAGTGAACCCATCACACCCTCTTGTTGCCCCCTTGCTAGAGCGTTATCAAGACATGTTTCCACAAGACTTGCCTCCAAGTCTCCCACTAATGGAAATCAGCCCGCTCACCCAATAAGAAGGTCTAATTCATTCAACCGAGTTTGAGGACAAACTCTTTGCTACAAGGGGAGAATGATGGAGATTTGCCCAGCCTTGGTCTCACGTTTGGGGACCCTAGGTTCATAGAGAATGATGGAGATTCACCTAGCCTTGGTCTCACGTTTGGGGACCCAAGGTTCATAGAGAATGATGGAGATTCGCCTAACCTTAGTCTTACCTTTGGGGACCCTAGGTTCATGGAGGGTACATGATGTCCAAACAAGCTAGAGGGGAGCAAAGTCACGTGAATGAAGTCCTACAAGTCACGTGAAAACGTGAAAGAACTCCTACAAGTCACGTGAAAAGGTCTTAAGAAGTTTTTAATAGTATTTGTGTATTTCCTTATTATTAGATAGGCTTGTTATAGTAGTATTCGTATTTTCCTTATTAGTAGGAAAGTTAGTTATAGATATTTTCCTTATTATTAATTAAGTTGTAAGGCACAATGCCAAGTAATATTTAGTAGGTGTGGACATTAATTAGGAGAAGGATAGACGTCAATATTAGGAGTCCTAGTCTTGGATTGTAACTAATCCAATTAGGATTAGGAAAGCCAAATCCTAGAAGGATTTAGGCTACTTTGGCGTCAAGTTAGTAGTCCTAGTAGGATTAGGACTTAGTCTAGTATAAATAGGGAGGTTTGTAATCGTTTTACACACAGTTTTCGATTATGATATACAAAACAAGTTTTTACTCAACCTGAGAGTTTCCCTCTTTTCCTTTTCTACTATTGTATCTTGAATTGGCTATCCAAGTGGTGAGGTAGAGCTTGTTACAATACTTAGAAGGTTTTTCTGTAACTAAGTGGAAGAGCAAGTAGCCCTAGGGATTCAACTTGTGGTGTCTCTGTATCAAGTTTGATTCCCTTGAACTATCCAACTATCCATCCAACCCTAAGCCTCACGTCATACTTACCCTAACTCTAGGATTGGTTGCACGTCATAGTGATGTGTAATTGATCAAACCCTAGCTTTGCTTCAGTTATACATCTCCCACCTATGTGCAGAATTAAGCATCAAATAAATATCATTACTGATGCCCCTTTACCCAACAAGGCGGCATATAGATGCAATCCATGGAAACCAAAGAATTACAGCAGCAAGTTGATGAGCTTATTAAGTGAGGTTTTGTTCGGGAAAAGTATGAGTTTGTGTTCAGTTTCGACCTTGCTAGTAACTAAGAAAGGGGGCACCTTACGAATGTGTGTGGATAGTCGTATCGAGCAATACCTTGTCTTGCAAGGTACTCCATCCAGCTTTGTATTGTTAGTAAAGGCATGTAAGGAGAAAA
Organism: Portulaca oleracea; assembly: GCA_029582165.1. NCBI lineage: Eukaryota > Viridiplantae > Streptophyta > Magnoliopsida > Caryophyllales > Portulacaceae > Portulaca > Portulaca oleracea. The sequence goes on from CM055893.1 coordinate 949,921, forward strand.
GCAAAAATAATGTGGCTGCTGGGATTTGAGCCCAGGTCTCCACGACCACAACGTGGAATTCTAACCACTAACTACAGCCACAACGTTGGTTATTTTTCTAATATTTCATATTGGTTAAGTGAACTACAGGGGTCTTCTTTCCATTAGAAGATCCACATTTCCATCTTCGTCCAATGCTAACCCATTTCTCTATCCTGATCAAGAGGTACAAGAAATTGAGGATGAACTTTTGAATTTTCAAGAAGAGTCGAGATTTATTGTTGAGGATTTCCATCTTCGTCCAATGAATGCATGTCACATCTTACTGGGGTGACCGTGACAATTCGATAGACATGTCATTCATGATCGAATGGAAAACACATATGCCTTTACAATTGACAAAAAGAGGGTCAAACTTATCCCAACATAAAGTATTCAACCAAACTGGAGTGAGTTATGAGGAGCGTAAACACTTGGGTGAGACAGGGTAGAGAAGGCTCTTCGAAAGGGGAATGAAATTTATGTGTTACTCCTCCTTGAGACCAACAAAACTGAGGAAGTGAACCCACCACACCCTCTTGTTGCCCCCTTGCTAGAGCGTCAACAAGATGTGTTTCCACAAGACTTGCCTCCGAGTCTCCCACCTATGTGCAGAATTGAGCATCAACTTGATATCATTCCCGATGCCCCTTTACCCAACAAGACGACATATAGGTGCAATCTCATGGAAACCAAAGAATTACAACAGCAAGTTGATGAGCTTATTAAGCAAGGTTATGTTCGGGAAAGTATGAGTTTGTGTTTAGTTTCAGCCTTGCTAGTAACTAAGAAAGGGGGCACCTTTCAAATATGTGGGGATAGTTGTATCGAACAATACCTTATCTTGCAAAGTACTCCATTCAGCTTTGTATTGTTAATAAGCGCATGTAAGGAGAAAAGCAAAAAGAGTGTGGCTACTGGGATTCGAGCCCAGGTCTCCACGGCCACAACGTGGAATTCTAACCACTAAACTACAGCCACAATGTTGCTTGTTTTTCTAGTATTCCATATTTTTTATAAGTGAACTACAGGGGTCTTATTTCCACTAGAAGATCCACATTTCTATCTTCTTCCAATGCTAACCCACTTCTCCATCCAGATTAAGAGGTACAAGAAATTGAGGATGACCTTTTAAATGTTCAAGAAAAGCCCAGATTGATTGTTGAGGATTCCAATGATTTCGAAGAAGATGTTACCGAGGCTCTTAGGCTTGATAAGGGGGAATTCCTTGTCTTACGGAGGGATTTGAACAAATCTAGTATCAACATATGTGATTAAGAAGTTGGGGCGTCCAATCATTTCGCACCCTCACTGCTATTCCTTAAAATGGATCAATGACAAAGGTGAAATCTAGATAACAAAACAAGCCATAATCAATATTTCAATTGGTTTTAAGTATTGTGATTCCATATTAGGTGATGTTGTGCCAATGAATGCATGTCACGTCTTATTGGGGTCATGGCAATTCAATTGACATGTCATTCACTATGGGATGGAAAACAAATATGTCTTTGTGTTTGACCAAAAAAAAAGGTCAAACTTACACCTTATCCCCACATGAAGTATTTCCAACCAAACCGGAGTGGGTTGTGAGGAGTCTAAACACTTGAGTGAGGCAGGGGTAAAGAAGGCTCTTCGAAAGGGGAATGAAATTTATATCTTACTCCTCCTTGAGACCAATAAAAGTGAGGAAGTGAACGCACCACACCTTCTTATCGCCCCCTTGCGGTTATAAAGATGTGTTTCCACAAGACTTGCCTCTGAGTCTCCCACCTATATGCAGAATTGAGCATCAAATTGATACCATTCATGGTGCCCTTTTACCCGACAAGGCGGCATATAGGTTCAATCCCATGGAAACTAAAGAATTACAACATCAAGTTAATGAGCTTATTAAGCGAGGTTCTGTTCGGGAAAGTATGAATTCGTGTTCAGTTCCGGCCTTGCTAGTAACTAAGAAAGGTGGCACCTTTGGAATGTGTCTGGATAGTCGTAGGATCAACAACAACACCATTAAGAACCGCTATCCTATACAACAACTCGATCACATGTTGGATGAGGTCCATGCTTCGTGCATCTTTTCAAAAATCGACCTTCGAAGCGATTATCATCAAATTCGAATGTAGGTAGGAGATGAATGGAAAACGCCTTCAAAATGAAAGGAGGCATGTACGAGTAGATGGTTATGCCTCTAGGTCTATCAAATGCTCCTAGCACATTTATGAGGCTTATGAATGAAGTTCTCTGACCGTTCATTGGGAAGTTGTTGGTCTACTTTGATGATATTTTGGTGTACTCCCGGAATAAGACTGAGCATCTTGGTCATCTGGATGCGGTGTTCAAAATTTTGAGGCAACAAAAGTTATACGGAAAAATAAAGAAGTTTGAATTCTTCACGCTCCAAGTTGTCTTATTGGGCTATATCGTCTCCAAGGACGAGATCTCAATGGATCCATCCAAAGTGGAGGCCATACGATCTTGGTCAACCCTTCTTCCATTACCGAGGTACAGAGTTTACGAGTTAGCATCATTCTACTGGAAGTTCATACAGGGTTTTAGCACCATCAATGCACCTATCACTGAGTGCTTGAAAAAGGGGACGTTTGAATGGACTCGAGCGACACAACAAGGAAAGGTTGAAGACCAAGCTACGTGAGGCTCCCATGTTGGCTCTCCCCGACTTTTCTCAAGTTTTCGAGGTCGACTACGATGTGAACGGTTTTGGGATTGAAGTTGTGCTTATGCAAAATCAATGCCCAATCATTTTCTTTAAAGAAAATATCAATGGTTCCCAGAAGAATTACTCAACTTATGATAAGGAGTTCTACGCCTTGGTTCGAGCCTTAAACCATTGGTCGCACTATCTCTGACCGAACCAATTTGTTTCGCGTTCTAACCACAAAGCTCTCAAATATTTGAATGGACAACACAAGCTCAACTCCCTTGAGGAAGTTTCTTGTCATGAGGTGCATGGCGGAGGACTTGTTGGGAATTTCGACATCAACAAGACCCTTGACATGCTCAATGAGCATTTTATTTGCCTTATATGGGTGGTGATGTTCAAGATGTGATTTCAAGATGTGCAACATACCAACGAGCCAAGAGCTAATTTCATCAAGGGCTCTATATGCCTTTGTCGGTTCCTTAAGGTCCTTGGGAGGACTTGAATATGGACTTCATCGTGGCACAACCTAGAACTTCACGGGATAAAGACGTGGTTATAGATAGATTCTCAAAGATGGCGCACTTTGTGCTTGCGAGAAAATTGACGATGCGTCCTTTATCGCTTCTCTTTTTTCAAAGAGATTGTGAGGCTTCATGGCATCCCGATAAGCATTGTTTCTTCAATGCTCCTCTAACCTCTTCTAGCGATATTTTGGGGGGGGGGGACAAGTTGTAGCACTCCGGCTCCCACCATTTCGATGTAAACTCGTGTCTTGAACATCTACAGTTCCGTCCTCATTAAACAACGCGCTAAAGTAGCTTCTCCACCTTTCTTTAATTTGTCTTTCCTGCACTAAGACTCTCCCTCCAACATCTTTAATATATCTGACATTTGCTAGATATCTCAATCTCCTCTCCGGACTCCTTGCTGATTTAAAAATATCTTTTTCTCCCTCTTTACTGTTGTACTTATCATGTAATCTCTCAAGTTAGTCACTTTGGCCAATACAACACTTTTCTTAGCCTCTCGCTTCGCCACTTATACCTCTCTTTAGCAACTTGCTGTCTATTCTCTTCCCCAATACAATTCCTCATGGCATGGTAAGCCTCATGCTTGTCCTTCACCCTTGCTTTCACTACGTCATTCCACCACTACCCCCCTCTGACTCGGGCTCGCCTCCATGTAATATTCCTAAAATGTCTTTAGCCACTATTCTAATATAGTCAGCCATATTTTACCACCTAGTACCTCCATTTTCTCTTAATTCCCATAACCACTCTTCTGTAATGCGTTTCTTCAAGGATACGACACTCCCTTTATCTAACCTCCACCAGTTAATGCTACTGACGCCTCCACCCCTACTCCTCCATTTAAAACTCTTTACTTCCACATCTACAACCAAAACTTTATGCGGCGCCATTAGCTCCTCATTAGGTAACACTTTATAGTCCTTGCATGTAGACCTATCATTGACCTTGATTAGAAAATAATCAATTTGCATCTTAGAGGACCCACCCGTGAACTTCACCAGCTGACTCTCCTTCTTCTTAAACCAAGAGTTTACAATGACTAAATCACAAACTATTGCAAAATCCAAAAGAGATTCTCCGCCACTGTTAAGAACCCCGAACCCAAAGTCGCCATGCACAATCTCGTATCTCGTATCGGAAGCCCCAATATGCCCATTTAAATTCCTCTAACAACGAGCTTCTCACTACAAGGGACACCACAAAAGGTCACATCTAACTCAGCCCAAAAATTTCTTTTGACCTCATCCATGAGACCTATTTTTGGGGCATACACGCTTGCTATGCTAAAGGCATCTACCCCAAGGACGACCTTAACGAGCATAGTTCAATCACTCACTCGGTTGATCTCAACTACTTTGTCCACTAAATCCTTCCTAACCAAGATCCCAACTTCATTACTGACTTCTATACTCACCTGAATACCAAACCTTGTACTAGGCTCTAAAGCATCAAAATGGGTACGAGGCTCTAGCCATCAAACTTGAAAAAAAAAAATCAACTTGTGAAATTTAATTGATGGGGCACACATAGGTAAATAGCCCTAATGAAAATAATATGAATCTTGGGGGCAAATGTCTTACCTTGACCTAATATTTATATATTTGCATATTAAATTGAAAAAAAATGATATGATTGACTTTTATAGTTATAATATTATATATAAATTGTATAAGATTATATTTTTATCCATAATTTTTTAAACTTAGAAAATAGTGCATATAATATATGAAACGGATGAGGTTTCGATTAAAATATCATTTTTAATTGTTGGCGTAACCAACCCCTTCTAAATTTATTATAATTGATAATTAATAGTGTTTGTAAAAGAAATTGATGTCAAAAACTATAGAAAAACATTAATTTCATGAAAAGTGAGATACTTACGTTGTCTTCTCAAAACAAGAATCATTGCTCATAAGTCATAACTAGACCTATCAATTTGGGCGGGTTACAGGCCGGTCGTATATCGGGTTCGGGTAAATAGGGGTCGGGTATATTTCAGGTTTGAGTAAATAAAGCCGGTGTATTTCGGTTTTGGGCTAACCTAACGGGTTCTGATTGCGACCTTTTTCTTTTAAGAAATTTGTCTCTAAATATTATTTTTGATACAATTTACATAAAAAAAATTACGAACATCTTCTTGTACCGATAGATTATTGTAAGTGTTTCTACTTAAATTAGATAAATAACATATGAATGAGTTGACGTTATAATTTAATAGTCATGAATTTCAACGAAAAGTCACAAATTCTGATAGATTTGAACGTAAAGGTACAGTTTCCAGTTGAAACGGGTAAGTCGGGTTTGACCCACTAATTTGGGCTTACCGAGTTCGGTATATTTCAGGTTCGGGTTAAGAAAATCATATTCAAAATCTAAAATTTATGGATAGGTTCGGATCAAGTCAAAGATTAATAGATCTCATCATGGCCCTACCATAGAACGATAAGTTAGGGATTCCAGAACTAGATAGTGTTAGTGGGCCTGGAAAGCAATTACGTAACCCACTGTAGTACTCTATGTATACCTCGTTGGCCCAAAATCCTAAACAGCTGTGATTTATTTTGTAATGATAAGAAAGTAAGAAACCTTGTCAAAACTCAAAATAGGAAATCAATTTGAACAAAAAAACTCAAAGTAGGTCAGTAATAAGCCTCCAAGTTGTATCCACGTCACATCTTAATCTCATCATTTTTCTTGTCCATTACAATTACCACAAAAGGAGTATGCGTATTTAAATACTACCTCCGTCCCATATTGTTTGTCCATTCAACTATATTTAAAAGTCCAATGGTCATAAGAAATGGGGTGAAAAATGTGTAATGTATCAGAATTGCCCTTACTTTTCTCACGTGAAGAAAAATAAAAAAGAAACAAAAGAGTATTTATTAAGGGTATAATAGGAATTACAATCATTGAAATTATAAAATGAATAAATATTTTGGGACAAGGGAATTAGGTAGATGGACAAACAATTTGGGACGGAGGTAGTACAGTACTTAAAAATTTAGATAACTTCCCGTTTAAAAATATCTCACTATATTCATTACAAGGAAAATTATACAAATCTTAGTTTAAGATGGTTAATATGATCTTAGGCTCTGTTCGGCAAAATTAATGTTTTAGATAGCAGATAGAGGTTTATGTAGTGAATAGTGGTTTAAGCATCGGATATCGGTTTAAGTAGTGGATAGCGGATGATTGTTCAAATGAAAATTGTGTTCGGTAAATTTAGCGGCTGAATTAACAGATTAATGTGAATTGACATAAAAGGATATCAATAATTTCCAAACATAAAGTTTTCAAAGGGTATTTTTTGACTAAAAAATATGAAACGCTACTCCAAACGCTAAAGGTTAACTTTTATAACGTTTCATAAAACTCTCCTTAAAATGATAAACGTTCCTCAAAACACTAGCTTACCAAACGTTAATATTTATGCAATCAGAGTTTTGACTGAGTCAAGACGCTAAACGCTACCACAAACGTTACTACCGAACACAGCCTTAAATTTTGTATATTTCATATTTATGTAACAATTTAATAATAGTTTTTTCTAATAATAATAATGTATATTTATCAACTATAAAAGTATAATACTTAATAACTAGGTTAAAAAATGTAAATAATAGTTTAATTTTATCAATCATAGTAAAAAAAAAATACATATTTTATGCATTGTATTATATTTATGAAAAAATCTAAATAAATAATAAATTTTATATTGTTTATAACTTGTAATAACCCTCAAAATAATGAAACATATCTTTATAATGATTTAAATATACTTACATTTAAATTTATAAGTAATTTAGGTGAAAATTAAAACGAAAATGATAAACATCTTGACAAGAACCATCTTGCATTTTTTCTAAATCACTAATAAAATTAAATATAAGTGTATTTAAATCATTCTAAAGGTATGTTTCATTGTTTTTAGGGTTACTACAACTTATAAACAATTTAAAAATAATTATTTATTTATATTTATTTCATAAATATAAAACTATGTATAAAATGTGTATTTTTACCATGATTGATAAAATTAGGCTATTATTATATTTTTTGACCAGACTAATAAGTATTATATTATTATAATTGATAAATATATATAATTATTAAAGAAAATATTAATAAAAGTTATAAAAATGTGAAATATGAATAATTCAAGATGGTTTTTAACAATCTTGAGTCAAGATGGTTATCATGGTCCAAAAATAGTAATAATCATATTGACTGAATTGAAGGTATTTATATTCATATTTCAATGACGGTAACTCTTTGGATTGGTAACTCTTTCCAATCCAATCCAATCCAATCCAATCCAAACCTTACACAATTCCCCAAAAAAGTATTCTCTCTAAAAACACAATTTCCAAAAAAAGCATCACAACTTATCCAACCCAATCCATCAAAAAGTGATTTCAACCAATCCAAAGAACAGGGTTGCAATATGTGCTTTTCCTTCATAAAAAGTTAAAACCACATTAGGTTAAACAATAACAACTTCAATAGAACATACTAGATCTGACAAAATTTTGTCCGATACGGGTTATCTGAATTATCCGTCCTAGAAAAAACCGAGTCTGGAGGTAAATTTTTGTCCGAATTTTGATATTGACTGAATTGGCGGTATTTATATTCAGACATAAAAATTTCTCTGTTTCTCTTGTCCAAACCCTTTTTCGACGTGAATTTAGCTTCATCCGAACTGTTTGAACTGGTCCGATTCAACAAAAATTACTTATTAAATTTTGACATTGACCGAATTTGTCCGCCCAAGTTTGTCCAAACCCGAATTTCTGCCAACAATAAAAATTACATTATATTTCTATTTATCCCAAGTGCAAAAAATTAAATAATATTTTTAAAAAAATTATCACTAGAAAATGGATAAATAAAGGAAAAAAACATTTGGTGAAATTTAACTAAGGAAGGAGACTAGGATACGTAATTGTTTCCTCTTTAATCCATTATCAGATCATTATATATAATCACTCTACATTTCGCAACGTCTCACTAACATTACACCAAAAACTGAAAATCCTCGTAATTTATGTCAATGCCCGTCAATTAATTAGACCCTCTCCTAATCCAGATTGACAGATTGAAGACCTGATTGAATTCCCTGGTAAGAACCCTAAGAATTACAGTTTAGTATGACTAGCAGTAGTAATAGTAGTAGTTGTTATGGTTGCTGTCACTTGGTTTGTTCGATTGATTGATTATTAAGTTTGGTATGGTGTCGATGTCTCTGTTGTTAGCTGCATCATGATTTTCTTTATGGATCTTTCCTTGATGTTGAAGCTAATCGAATCAAAAAACCCTAGTTAATGTTTCTGGCGTGGGTTTAATTTATTATTTTGCGTAGATTTCGCTCTTTCTCTCTCTTTCGGCATGTGGGTTTGGTAACGGAACTTCCATTCTACCTTGTCGATCACATAATTTCTGCTCACACTATATATACTCTTTGCTTCATACTCTATCAATGTCATAGACTCATAGCATCATCGATTGATTGGGGAGCAATTTAGGGTTTTTGTTCTTCTTCCATTTCCAAGTACTTTTACTGCCCTTCTTTTTACTTGATCTGTTAAAAAGCATTTCTTTTATCTTCTTTTACTTAACTTTGGGCGCATTCAATGTATAGCGTTATGGGTTGTGATTGTTGTGTGCTGTTTTCGTGTGTTAGTTGTCTGAACGTGGTTAAGAGGAGATCTGAGAGATGGCATCTAATGGGGAGAAGCAATCAACAGCAAGCAAGCCACCCCCAGCCCCTTCTCCTTTGAGAACTTCTAAATTTTGTCAGGTATATGAAAATTTTATGGTTGTTTGGTTTTGCTTTGAGTAAGTTTATGCAATTTTTGGTGTTGGATGTGTTGTTTGAAGATGGCAAATCTTTGATATGGGTGTCAATCTCTGGATCTGTTACTAGTTGACCCCAATTTCAGATATAGTGTTCAACATTGTTGTTGGTTTAGATAAGACCTGTCAATTCGGGCGACCCCGGGGTCGGTTTCGGGTTTATTTATGTTTCAAGTTTGGAAATTCTGGGCCTAACCTTAAACCTTCGGACGGGTTTGGGTTGGGTCAGATTTTGCCAGCTCTAGTTTAGATGAACTTTGTTGTGATTGTTTTGAAGATCACGGTGTCAAACAAAGCTGATTTGTATCTGGTTTTGGTAGAATCATGTGGTCGGAATTGGGTACATTGGAACAAGGCTACAAGCAACCAGTTTGATTTGATTGCTAATTTTGTAACCACATCGTAAAATGGTTGTCTTGCCTAAGATGAGCTTGCTTTGTATGGTTTCTTATTCTATGATTTCTTATTTCCAGTTCTTGCCTGGGTCGAGCTTACTTTCTATGATTGATTATTTCTACTATGTTGATAATGGCAATGTAGTCGATGTATGGAATTTTGTTTCCGGTTTGATTTGTGCTTTGTGTTGTATCCGGGAGGAGAGACTTTGTCATTTTGTCTAATTTGTCTGAGATGTCTATTGGTGGCAGCCAAACATGAGGATTTTGGTCACTGGAGGTGCGGGATTTATTGGTTCCCACCTGGTTGATAGATTGATGCAAAATGAAAAGAATGAGGTAAGCATATGGTTGAGTGTAGAGTCTCGACTTATCTCAATTCCGTTGATGTCCTTGAGTTCTTTTTGGATTGGGAAACTATGTAGGAACCCACTTTGATATTTTTCTCCAGTTTAACTTGATTTTGATGGTCTCTGCAGGTGATTGTTGTTGACAATTACTTTACGGGATCAAAGGACAACCTTAGGAAGTGGATTGGCCATCCAAGATTTGAGCTAATCCGTCATGGTATCTCATCTTTGTAATCTTATTCTGTGTGCATTTTTTTACCAGTTTTGATATAGTCATGTGCACTAGATTTGACTTTTGGCTTAGCTCATCAGAGTCAATGTTCCCCGTGACATTGACATCAGCTGCATATATTAGTTTAGTATTTCTGTAGTTAGACAACATAAGCAATGTGTTATTCTTGATCACTCCTTTGTAAAGCTGGCAAAATCAAGTCCAAGGAGAACTGGATATGTGGTGTATAAAAAAATGCCTGATGTCAGTAGCAAGATAGTGTCATTGTGCCTGTTGGCTTTTTTTCCGCTTCTGTTTGATGTTTTCATGTCTTTTCCAGCCAAGTCTTAGCTTGCTGGTTGGAAGGATGGTGTAATATTTTACGTTTACAAATTGCATGAGTCCAAATAGCCTCAGAGGGGTGGCAATATCAAGTTCGACACCTTGTTAGGAGATGCAGTGCAGTTGATTGTTTTCACAACTTCAAATATAGTTTACTACGCTAACATTTGATTCAATATTGTATCATGTTGTGATTTGCATGCATGGTTGATTGAAAGCACTGCAGACTTTAGCTTACATTTTTGTACTCTTAGCGTGATTCATATTGCTGTTTCTGGTCTCCAGATGTCACAGAGCCATTGTTGGTTGAGGTCGATCAGATATACCACCTTGCATGTCCTGCATCTCCTATTTTCTACAAGCACAACCCTGTAAAGGTGAGTATGTGTTCCTTTCAATAAAACATGAAAACAGCCTGAATTCTTTTAGCACATGTCATCTGGTTATTGAAAACCTTTTGTTAGTCTTTTATGATACTGGTGATGCTGAAGTCTTCCTGCACTACGTTGCTCTAGTTTATGATCGAATTGCTGTGTATAAAGCATTTCATTCTGTATGTTATAAATGTGGCTGATACTTCTCTTGCCTACCACATGACCGACTTACATAGGCTGTGTCTAACTCTAACTTTCAACTGAATTTAGATGGTTTCTGTAACTAGTAGAATTCGGAGTGTGGTAATCATTCTAGCCATAAGTTGCCACCTAAAGATCTGTCGGTCCACATTTCCAAGTGAACCCTTGCTATATATAGCTATATAGGTGGCCGGCTACTCAAATTGATAATCACTAGGCCTCAAAAGGCTAGGTCAAGCTACTAACTGAACACCTATGACTGGTTTAAGATTTAATTCAATAATGACCTTCAATTCCATGTGAACTCTTGTGTATCTTCTCAATTTCTCTGCATTGTATTATGCTATTACCTTGTAGAATCATTATGCTAATTATAATTATGCTTCATGTGTCTGGTTTATGCATACCATACCTTCCTTCTACAAGTCGCTTCTGGCAGGATAGATTCTTGGTGTTGTTTGCTTTATGTGTGGAATACTACTGTTCCTACATGCTTTAGTCAATTCTCTAATCAAAACACTTGATGCTTCTCAGACCATCAAGACAAATGTTATGGGAACTTTGAACATGCTAGGACTTGCCAAACGTGTTGGAGCCAGGTGGGAATATGTCTATGTTTGTCAGTGTCGTTGCCATATATCATTCAGTGGCATCCTTGATAACTGTCTCGTTTACTCTACAGGATTTTGCTTACTTCTACTTCAGAGGTATACGGTGATCCCCTTATCCATCCTCAGCCAGAAACCTACTGGGGAAATGTCAACCCAATTGGTAAGTAATGTGGATAATGACGTACAAAACTACAGGAATCAAGTTATTGCATTACATAAGATTTTGGTAATATTTCTTATCTTGAGCTTGCAGTATCGTTTGTTTGGCACTGAAAGGATGTTTTTCCTTGTTTAACAGGTGTCCGAAGTTGCTATGATGAAGGCAAACGTGTTGCTGAGACTTTGATGTTTGATTATCACAGGCAGCACGGCATAGGTACATATTTTGTTATTCAAAACAGCAAATGGTGAAAGATACGTGTGCTAAAATATTTTTCTTTAATGTTTGTTGCAGAGATCCGTGTGGCTCGTATCTTCAATACCTATGGTCCTCGCATGAATATTGATGATGGTCGTGTTGTGAGCAACTTCATTGCTCAAGCTCTTAGGTAAGTTTGTGTCCTTCAAATACCTCTCTAAGAAAATTCAGTGTACTTCTGCATTCAAGAACCCTAGAAGAGAAGTTAGAAGTTTTCATTTTAAGTTAGAATGAAAGAAAGCGTCAAGTGCTCATCCAAAGGTTCTCCAGGAAGTGAGGATGGTCTCTTTCATATTGGCAGAAACCATTATTCTAGTTTTAGCATTGGGTTATTGGCATGATACGAGATTTTAATGCTTTGAAGGATATACATGAGCAGTGAAATAGTGAATTAGAGTAGGGGTCGAATTGGTAAAGTACATATTTAGTTACATATGGAGTGCAATCGGATCTTTTGATGTCCTGTCTTCAACATAAGATAAGGATCCTTCGAGCTTCCGGACTCTATTCGTTATTGCCTACTGTTAGCTGACCAAGCTACCCTCACTCAATTGTTGCAGAGATGAGCCATTGACTGTTCAGGCTCCAGGAACACAGACTCGCAGTTTCTGTTACGTCTCTGACATGGTATGCTAATGTTTACTACCACTCAAAGGATTAAAAACATGTTGGACGGATAGTTGTGAGCTAATAATCTCTGGATTGTTTTGAATCAAAACTCAGGTTGATGGTTTGATCAGACTTATGGAAGGAGAGCACACTGGCCCGATCAACCTGGGAAACCCTGGTAAGTTTGTTAAACTAGCCTCATCCTACAACGGATACCACTTTTTACTATTTTGTCGAAAGAATTTTAATGTCAATATTTTTCACGTTTAGGTGAATTTACCATGCTTGAGCTCGCCGAAACTGTGAAAGAGGTGAACCACATTCTACTCTCACCTTGTCATTCCATCTATAATAGGTCATTTGGTTGAGAAACTTTCCCGGGAAAGTTGGTCAACTTTTCCAAGTTGACAAACTTCCCCATGTTTGGTTTTCCATAATATATAGGAAAGTTTCCCAAGGGGGGCTAGGGAAAATCTTTCTCGGGAAACTTTCAAACGCACGTTTGACATTTGGGCACAATTTTGTTGGGGAAGATTTTGAGAGTGTATTACGTTCTGTTTTATGCAGCTGATCAATCTAGATGTGAAGATCGTATCAGTGGAGAACACCCCAGATGACCCAAGACAGAGGAAACCGGACATCACAAAGGCAAAGGAACTTCTTGGATGGGAGCCGAAGATCAAGTTGAGGGAAGGGCTTCCTCTCATGGAAGAAGACTTCCGTTTGAGGCTCGGTGTTCCTAAGAAGTGAATATCGTTTGCGTATTAAACCAATCACATTATACGAACAAGGGGATTGCAGAAAGAAAAACGGACCTTTTTGTGAGTGTGCTTTCGAATAGTACAGATGAGTCGTGTCGTGTCTTTATTTGCTTTTGAGTAGTTCGAGAGTCTAAAAACCTATTCGAGAAAAGAAAAAGAAATAAGGGGGATGTAACATGTTACATCCCCATTTCTTGTTATTGTTACTCGACTATTATTGTTGGATATGGAGTCAGTAGAGAGACGCTTGTCGTAATAGCTAATATCATGTCTCAATGTTGCAGTATTCATGGGTCATATTTGTCGACTTCGCCGATTTGTTTCTGTTTAACTCCTTTCCTTTTACCCCCTAGGGGACGTTGTGTGTGTGTGTGTGTCTGCTATAGCATTATATTCCAAATACCAGTTTAACACGATACTTTTTCATTTGCAACTTGTAATGTAATGAAATTTTCCGTGGGTACGTTTGATGCAAGTTCTATTATATTGTTTCGAAATCTCTATTTGAGGTTTTTTCATTCTGACATTATACACTAAATCCGACTATGCAATGCGAATAAACTGCAATGCATCCTGCCAGTGCCAACTATCTAACGCAAACAAATTCAAATTCTATGGAAAAGACATTATAAGCACATTTTTTTTCAATCAATTATTGGATAAAACCCAGCAAAACAACTTATTTGGTTTGAGCTTTCGTGAATCACTATCAAGTTGTATGTCGTTGATCTTCTCTCAATTCTTTGTCAAAGTATTTCATTGATGCCTCTTTCACAATCTTTAGTCCTACCATATTTTCAAAGGGTTTTTGACTTTGAGGGATAATTCAACAAGCCAATGGACTATGATATACTAAGGAAGATCATGAGGTTTTAATTTATAAAAATGGTGAGGATGTATAAATGTGAGGTGGCAACTCATTTATCCTTTTTAAATTTTTTTATTTGTTTCATTAATTGCCCGACATTCAATATGAGGACTGGTTTTGAACAACTATAATGTGTCTCCCCCCAATTGCCACCGTACCACCACCGTTAGAGCCGCCGACACCTTCCGACCACCATGCCACTACCGTCAGCCCAGGAACTGACACCCTCTGACCACTGTGCCACTACCGTCATCCCAGTAATGTCGTCGTCGTTAACCACACCCCCGAACCGTTGCAACTTCAATCACCAATCGCGACCCAGCCAAATCGCCACCCTTTCTCCCACCACCCTCCCACTAACCTCCCACTGCGCCGCCCCAAATGGCCACCCTTTCTCCCGCTAACCGCCCACCACGCCGCCCCATATCGTTGTGACAGACCAGCCGCAACCAGCACCTTCCATTGTCCAACTACAACCTCATCTCCAGCTTTGTCGTTGGCATCTACTCCAGCGCAACAACCCAGCACTGGAAAGAGAAATCATCTTCCCATCTCCATCGTCGCACAACCAACCCCAATCGCTCCTTCTCTCTCCGCCACCACCACTACCATCGCCACCTGAAACCACCACCAAATGCCCAGCAACTTGCCTTCCCACCACCTTTGCTGCCCCAAACAGTGCTAGTTACAACTCGAGCCTTCGCCTCGGATTCTAGTTTTCGCAACTGAAGTTGTCATTTTCAAACCCAGTCCTCAAATTGGATGTCAGCGAAGGGAAATCATGGTTCGCCTATGTAGATATTCATGGACATCTACAAAACCGAACCATGGTTTCCCTTTGCTGACATCGAATCTAAGGAATGACCGAAGTTTGAGAGGGTTTGGGGGGAAGGGCTCGAGAAGAGAGAAAGGGGTGGTGATCTGGGCATTGGTTGTTGGTGCTGGGAGTGATCGAAGGTGGCTTTCGGCGCAGGTGGGTGGATATTCGGTGGTGGTGGTACAGATGGTGGTGGGTAGACAGGGGTGGGTAGAGGCAGAGCAATTGACAAAAAAATTGTCACTTATACATTTAGCTCAGCCAGCTGGATCCCTACTTTTTGTGACATTTAAAAACCCTTATTAATAAATTGAGACATATTGGTCTTATATAATACTTTATAGACTCTATTTACTTGATGGTTCATTCTTTAACGGTCAAAAATCCTGAGTAATTAATAAGATGAATGTAAAGTGAGGAGGGAGATCCGGTTGGGTTCGACAGACGGGTCCGAATGTTGGGTAAGAAAGCCCAAATATTAAAGCAGCATTTGGGTCAAACCTTGAGATTAGAAGGCCGCCTCCATTACAAATCCACAAGCATCGGGGGAGCAGTTAGTTCGATTGAGAAAGTAAAAGCAGACTCAGATTGGAAACAATCAATCAATCAAGTTCAAGCTGAAAGAGACGAAGAACTAGAGAGAGAAAGAGAGGAAGAACAAGAGAGAGAAAGAGAGAGATGGGGTGGAGGAAGTTCGATCCATGGTCAGTGTTCTTCAAGAGGGAATGGAATCGTAATTGGCCATTCCTCGTCGGATTTGCCGTCACTGGTACCATCATCACCAAATTCAGTCTTGGACTCACTGGTATCTTATTCTCTTTTTCATCTGCATTTTCCAGATGCATTTGTTTATCATCTTCTTATGCTTCTTCATTTTCGTTTTCTAGAGGAGGATGCCAAGAACTCCCCATTCGTTCAGAGGCACAAACGGTATATCCTTTCACATTACCCTTAATTCAAATTTCTTCATAGTTTTTCAATTTCTAATATCTTGTTTTTGGGATTATTTCTGAATATTTGTTTGTGAACGTATCATGGGCGATTGATTTGATTCTATTTCATTTCCTGCATCTAATTGCTTTATCGATATCTCAGTTCTGCTAGTTAACCTAGGTTTTATTGTACATTTTACTCATTGAAAACTTATGATTAGGTGTTGATGATGCCACACATTTTAGGGATAGTGTGCTTTATCATAAGCTTATGTCTGGGGATGTTGTTTGGGATAAGGTTGTCAATGTACGGGGTCACCCAGTTGGGCCTTACCTTGTTGGGGATTGGTGTTTTCCGTTGTTGTCCTTCTTGTTGACACCGTTTTCAGGGAATGGGCGTGGAATGCCTGCCCAGAACACGTTTGATGCTGCTCTGATGAAGGGAAGATCGACTGTCGTGAAAATGCATCCTTACCTGGTTTGAGGGTGCTTCTGATTTGAGGATCAATTTGGCAAAAAGTTCTATTATCATTGTCGATCAAGTGAACAATTTGTAGTTCCTAGTGAGTATTTTGGGTTGTGGTGTTCAATCTTTTCCGACTCCATACCTAGGTCATCCACTAGGTGCAAGTCTCAAGAGGTTAGATATTTGGGATCTGGTGATTGAAAGGTTCGAGAAGAAACTCTCAGGGTGGAAATCTAAATATCTTTCCAAATGGGGGAGGTTAGCTCTTTTAAGGAGTGTTCTCTCGAGCTTTCCAACTTTCTTTGTCTTTTCCCCATTCCTTCTCCAGTGGCAATTATGTTGGAAGGAATTCAAAAAGAATTCCTTTAGGGTGCTTTTGGGAGCGATTTTAAGTATCACTTGGTGAGATGGAACATCGTGAAGTAACCTCTCTCAATGGAGGACTTGGTGTGAGAGATTTACGTATTTGTAATGTGGATCTTCTTGGGAGTTGGTTGTGGGGATTCATGAATGAGAAGATTAATCTCTGGAGGAAAAGGTAATTATGATCAAATATAGTGAAGTAGGCTCTGGGTGGGTACACTTTATACCCAATGGTTCACATGGTTGTAGTCTTTGGAAGTATATCGCTAAGGGTGGGAGTGTTTCTTTCCACATATTTCTTTTATTGGGGGCGACGGTTCTACACTTCTACCATCTCCTTTTGGCGAAATCGTTTGTGCTTGAGGCTCCTTTGAAAGATCTCTTCCGCACTCTCTATGATTTTGGATGGATAGAAATGATTCTGTTGCAATTTATTGGTTGGTCTAATATTTGGTCTCCGATTTTTGTTTAGATGAGTTTGCTGACAAGGGCTATTTAGTTACTTTTCTTAATGCCCTTAATGATGTATAATGGGATCAAAGAGACCTCACTATACACGAAAATCAGGATCTTTATGAACAAAGATAAGAATCTTCCTTCTCTAAGTTCTTAAGGATCAAACAAATGAATGAAAGAAGATAGAAATCAAAAGGATTCAATGGAATGTACCAATTGATGAACGAGATGAACGAATGATAGATTTGATATGGCTTGAGAAACTCTTGAAGATATAGACACGCCACTTCAAGAAGATCTTCAACTCTTCCTATCACCAACCAAGCTAGCCAAGCAAGGAATAGAAGAAGATATTTGGACGATTCTCTTGAGAGAGAAATCGTTTCTAGCAAAGCTAGAGAGAACTCAAAAGCATGTAGCCTTTAGAAGTTTAGTTTGTATTACTTTGTGAATGATTGAATGAATGAACACAAAGGCCTCCCTAAGGGTCTATTTATAGTAGTATAGGACCCCTTAGGCGTGCCATATATCAAGAATACAATGGATTCTAGCTTACATCATCTATTACAAGTATGACATCATAAAAGACTAAAAAGTACATAGCTAGAAAGAAACATTGATATCTTGCTCAATTCTTCTCCAATCTTCAAGATTCAAAAATCATAAGAAAGCTCTTTGAATGATCTATCTTTGGCTCCAAGATGACTTTCCCAATAGCTTCATAGATCTTGAGTTACAGAGCAAAGTATCAAATTGCACTTGATGAAGTCATTCATTAATGAGAGTGATGAGAGTGATTGAAGCTCTTCTTCCATATAAGCTAGTATTTGGTTCCCATGATGTATATTTGGGACCAAATATACATCACTTAATGAGGCCAATTTTGGGAACTCTTCAACTTAGTTTAAAAAAGGGTGTCTGAGGTGCAAAAAGGCCCCAAAAAGCCCAGGGCATAGCCCCTTGCATTTTTCACATTGAAGCCCAACCCCATAAAAAAAAAAACCATTGGCCTTTTGCACGTTGTAGGGAGGTGCGGGGTGCAAAGCTCATAGGCTTTTTGCACCCTAAGTTGCTGCTTTCGCTCACTTACAGATATGTGTCTTTATGTCCTCTTCCACTTTCCTCCTCCTTCCTCTTTCTATTTCTAACTTGTCTGGGTTGCTTCTCTCCCTTTTCTAGTTCTTCCTCTTGCGAGTTCCTCTCTTCTCTTTTTTCTTCCTTGGTAGACTTTTTTGTTAACCACATCTCTATCTTTTTTTTGCTAATTAATACTCCAACTTCCTTCTTTACTATTTTGAGTTTCTAGCACCGCGCCCCGCGTACGAAAGGTCACGCCCCAAGCCCAGGAGCCTTTGTGCTTTTTTGTGCTTCATGCTCTTTTAATCTAAGCTCTTTACAAGGCATGCTAAGATGGGTTTTTTGTGAGCTCCAATTATTCAAATCTTCGTAGCTTGTATTCTTCATAGTTACATCTTTTGGAGGCTGAAGCTTTTCCACCTACCATTATATGGAAGTCTTGCCCCCTTGAAGTTTGCATTTTTTGTTTGGGAAGCGACATAGGAGAGCATCTTGACTTGTGATAGTTTACAAAAAAGGAGAAGATTATGGCTAATAGGTGTAGCATGTGCAAGAGAGATATTGAATGTCCAAATCATTTATTGCTTCATTGTGACTTTGCTAGGTCTCTTTGGGCTTTAGCCTTTGGTTTCTTTGGTTGTATCGTATTCAATTAGGAGTCATCTCCTATCTCAAGGGAGTTTCTTTGACGGGAAACCCAAGAAGAAAAAGGTTTTGGTCATACCACATGTGATTTTTTGGATTGTTTAAAAAGTACGGAACCAAAGAGTTTTTAAGGGGTTAAATCCATCTTCACAGATTGAAAGACAATTTTGTTAAGTCTCTCTTCTTTTGGGTGAATGGGAAGTTTAATCTTCCTCTTTTGATGTGGTGGATTTTGTGGGAAATTTGTTTTTCGGTTGTACATAACTTTGTATACTGCTAGTTGAGCATCAATTCTTTTAATCCTAGTATTAAGACAATTTTTTTTTCCTTAAAAAAAAGATTGGATTTGTAAGAATATTCAACTAAGGCGCTTGCTCTTTTAGTATAGGAGTATTCCCTTGCAACCACCTAGGATCCCTAATTAGGTTTTTCCAACCATCTATTGATCTCCATCTGAGATGTTTCTGGGTGGCAGGCACCACCATTGTCAAACTCTTCCATGCCCAAGAAGCTGTTGTAGGGGGCTTAATGGTAGATGGGGTTTCCAGTGGTGTGGTATACTTATTTATATCTAGCTCGCCAGACCTGGCCAACAATGAATTGACATTATAGTACACCCTCCGTACTTGTTCGAGAAGCAATTAAGGCCCCTTGTCTGCTCCTTTTGATAATAAAATGGATTTCCTTGTGTTAGGATTTTAGGGCGTTGTTAATAGCACAAACAATAAAGGCTAAAACTGAAAATGAAGATTGACACAAGGATTAACCTGGAAAAATCCAAATTGGGGAAAAAACCACAAACGATGCATTATATTAGAGGTTACATTGTTTATCAGAGATTCTTGATTCGCCTTACACAATTCCCTCAGAGACAGATTATAGATCAATCTATTGTAGTACAAATGAAGCGCCCTCACTTGCAATAATTAATAAACCTTAACCCAAGGCCTATATTATGGCACAAGGAAGGCTAGCAACTATATTTAAGTTTAATAAGACACCCTTGGCATCCAAGGAACACACAAGATGTGGCTAAACAAAACTAGGTTAACAATTGAAGCAACTGGACGAAAAAAGAACTGCAAACCCACAGCAGTGGGCCCACCATAGGTGGCTTTTTAAGTCCGCCGTCAAATCCCAGTGCTCAACCCTGGACAGGCGGTGGAAACTACCAAGCTGGAGTACGGTAGGGGCAGAGGGAATTTCCGGTGGAGCGGTGAAATGCGTAGAGATCACGGTCCGTGGCCATCACCATTGTCAGATTGTGGTGGCCTCTGCCGCCTCACTTCTTCACTTTTCCGGGCTCCCCTTCAATCCCGTGCCTATACTTGTTGTTTCCAGCCCAAATCTTCAATCCTCCTTGCTCAAGACTCGACCCAAACACCATAATTTGGGCTCCTCAGTCAACCCAACACCTTGCTCTTCCAGTGAACTGACCTTTCCCCTCTGCTACTCCACCAACAGAATTGGGAAACAAGAGAATTGGTGTTATCAGCAATTGACTCCGGTATCTTGTATACCAAGAAGACAATCAATGGATTTCATTTAAAAGTATTCAGTGGAGTTTGTTGTCTTTGTCGAGTTGCTATTCCGTTGTCTGCATTTGACGGGGCCTAAGCTTGAGAGAAATATAGTTCACTGATTTTCTACCTCTTAAGCATATCCTCATGAACAAAACTTAGCATGCAGTTTTTTTATTTTTATTTTTTTTGTTTTTATGTATTGCCACCATCAATCCAGGGTTTTCCCTTATAAGGCTTCTTTACTATCAACATCTTAGTCTTGGTGACTGGCAGTGTTTGGTCTATTAGATCAGTGAAAAGGCGGGCTTTGATCTTTTTTCTTCCCATGAATCAGCCAGCCGTAGATTGGTATTACGGTATAAGAATATAGGATATCTAATCGTGCATACACTCATTTGCTGCCTCTTGTATATGATCGTGCTTTCTTCCTTGATTTTCTTCTGTGCACTTTATTACTTCGGCTAGAGCACATTTTGATTGATTCTTGACATCGGAGTTTGATGATTGCTCTTTTGATTGTTGGATTTTTCAGGCACTAAGGATGCTGAAATCCTGTAGCTGGTTGCAAGCCTTGAGTTGACAATGAATAAAGAAACTTGTAATGGTTTTGATTTTCTTCGTAACGTTTGCTGAACTTGCTGTCAGCTGTTGTTTTGTCTCGATGGTGACACATGAAAAGTTTGATTCCTTACATTGATTGCCTCACTTGAATAGATGGCTTATACAATACCCAAATTGAGATAGATTTGTTGCTTGCATCAGTAGTTATTTCTGGCATATTCATGGTTGGCTTCTTCTTCGCGCGGTTGTTGCAAATGTGGGATGTCTTCTGCCTGCAGATGACCCTATTCTTTAGAGTGGTAAGATCAAGTTAGGTTTAGTAAGGTAAGGTCAGAAAAAAGGTAAGGATAAAATTTTGACTTTCGTTTGAGTGTTTTTCAGGGAATCGGGTAAAGTAAGGTTAAATCCAACTTATCACTCTAAAGAATAGGGTCAAAAGTAGATTAAAACTCTGATAAAAAGACTTCAAAGTTGTAAAGGATACGACACTTTCAGCTTTCAGGGCAAGCTTCTTGGAGCCAATGTTTTGTACCTAACGCTGACACCAAGGTTGTGGATATCGTCTGTTCTACATGTTAGGCCACAGTGTTGGGTTTTGGACATTCATATTTCATAATGTGAAATACTGAAATGGTTGAAATTATAGCTGGTAAAATTTTGTCCGACTTGAAAAAAATTGGGTCTAAACATAGATTTTTCATCCTTTTGACCTAATTGACTGAATATTCGGACATAAAGCTCCTCTTTTTTCTACTGTCCGATTCCGATTTTAGCTTCGGCCGGATTGTCCAACCCTGTCCGATTGAAATAAAATCGGGTATGGACATGAATTTCTCGTCTGAATTTCGACATTGTCCGAATTTGTCTGACTCTAATTTATCTGGACCTGAACTTTTACCAGTACCGGTTGAAATTTATACAACAGTCTCCAATGTACTCATGCTAGTGTGAGGTTTGGGTGAATTTACTGAACCAAAAAAAAAAAAAAGAACCTTCTTAGGCCCTGTTCTTTGCATTGGTTAAAATCAGGTTTAGATGGATTGGATTGGATTGATTTGGATAAGTTATGATTCTTTTTTGGGGTATGTTTTTAGAGAGAATTTTTTTTTTTGGGAATTATGTAAGGTTTGAATAAAGTTTAGATAGGTTTAAATTGGATAATTGAACCAATCCAAAGAACAGTCCAAAACAAATTATTGAAATTTATCCTTGTTTAAATTTAAATTTTTAAAAAGGTTCAAGTACTTTTGTACGGAAATATGTTTTATAATCTATTAAATTGGAGTTGATATAGGCCAGTAGAGTTAGGTATAAATCAAGTATTTGTACTGGCTATTGTTGGGGTGCATATGTAACTTGGAAAGGTGTCATTGGGTTTGAAGTCACAATCATAGAAGGCTGGTGGTAAGGCATGGCTCCTAACTCATTGTCTCATTTACCTACCATTACCAAAACAAGCTCCCCTTGTCAATGTTAATTCATGCTCCCTCCATGTTTATTTATACATGATTTAGAAAATTGTGTTAAAAACTTTCATCATCCATTACTATTTTAATATGTACTGCCTCCGTTTCAAAATGTTTGTTATTCGATTAAATTTTTACCATCGATTATTCTCAAATTACGATGAATTACGATATAAAATTATTCATAATTTTTACTAATACATCTTTCTAATGGTAGTAATTTTGAATCGTAACTCATTGTAATTTGTAAGTAATCAGTGGTCAAAATTTTGTTAAATGACACATTTTGGGACGGAGGTAGTATAATGATATATCATACAAAATTGATGTTAATTAGATTTATAATAAAAAAATACTATTAAAAAGTATAATATTATATCTTTTTATATAATAAAAATTACTCCCTCCTTTTTTCAATAATTGTCACATTTGAGTTTTGGGAAGATTTTAAGAAAATAGTATTGAGAATGATAATTGTAT
Organism: Portulaca oleracea; assembly: GCA_029582165.1. Taxonomy (NCBI): domain Eukaryota; kingdom Viridiplantae; phylum Streptophyta; class Magnoliopsida; order Caryophyllales; family Portulacaceae; genus Portulaca; species Portulaca oleracea. The sequence continues at coordinate 972,925 of CM055893.1, forward strand.
TGAAAATTTCCTATTTTTGTTATATATTTGTATTGGTAATGATAAATGTAGAAGGTGAATTTAGAAAATTGTTATTAATATTGTATCAAAATTGTAAAGTGACAGATATTATGAAAAATTCAAAAATAGTTAAAGTGACAAATATTAAGGAAATGAGGGTTTATTAATTTAAGATTGACATTAAAAATCCTAAAATAACAAATACTCCCTCCTTCCCATTTTATTTGTCACTTGGGATATAATTTAAAAAATCAAAAAAACTTCCATTTCACAATAATTTACATCATTGGAATTGTGAAAACGTTGAATAAAATGTTAATAAAAAGGAAAATTGTGAATAAAAAGGAGAAGTTGAAGAAAAAGATGTAAGTAATATGGTTAATTTGATAAATTAGTAATTAATATGTTATTCGAATTATAAAGTGACACATATAAAGGAAAAAAAGAAAATTAGTTAAAGTGACAGATAATATGGGAATGAGGGAATAAAAAGAAGAAGGGGAGGAGTATTTGATTGTTGTCCTCTTCCTCTTTTGACATTTTCCCCTTTTGCCTTGGCAATCACCTATTTGTGCCCTTTCATTTCATGTCACTTTCTAGCACTAAAATACATATTCATTTCACGACTTGAACCCAATGTCCACTCGAAAAGCCTAATGAAAATACCCCACCAATGCAATTCGGTTCACTAAATTGGCACAAATATTGAACAGATATTTCACTGCCTTTTGGCATATATTCTTCTCTCATTGCAATTTTCCTGTCTTTTTGTTGCTATGAGCAAATGTGTGATTGACAATAGTATCTCCCTATTTCTTGATGGACATGCTTTTGAGTTTTGAGAGATTCACTATTTTGTTTTCTTTTGGAGTGAGGAAACATCATGTTAAAATATTGATCTCTGGTGACTACAATTTCATTGGTGGGAATTATTTGTGTTTTTGGGAGGCTTCTTATGGGCATCATTGTGGTGTACCCCCTCCCCTTTGGATTGATAGATCTACTGAATTCTCCCTGAAATAAGGGACCTAGTAGGTGACCCGACTTACCAATGTAAAAATAAATAAAAATAAAAATAAATGTTAAAAGATTAAAGCCACAACGTAACAACAAGGCAAACACATAGATGATGGTGTAACAACAATGTTGTACATCATAATCGGGTGTACACTTATCAATGGTACCGTGTCAGCCATAGTGTGACAATGTATGTGTTTGGTACCTGGTTTTTCCGATTCAGTACACCAAACTTTTAGGCAAGTTTGGATCGACTATTTAAACAGTTAAATTTGGACGATATGCCGTTTAGTTTGGCGGTTTTGGGTTTTCTAAACAACCCTACCTTGCAACAATTCAACGAGGTGTTCTTTTCGTGCTTTCTATTTTTTTTATTTTTGAATTTTGTTTATTTTAGGCTAATTGGCCCAGTATATGGTATATACTTCACCCAATAGTTTTTCATTATAAGAAGAAGAAATGTTAAATGCCACTAAATATTGGAGAGATGACGAGGATTATCATCATATTGATGTAGAGCAGAGGGGACCCTTTCTAATTTCTCTTGTCACATATTCATACCAATAGATATTTATACAAACTTTTTTTAAATAAAAAAAGGCTCTAATATGCATGTAGTGTTTATATGATACTTGAAGCTGATGGGATCCCCTCATGTAGCCTGGAGCATAAAATCACGTGAAACTACGATAATTTACAACGATATTGGCTTGAAGATTTAGTAATAAGGAGACAGCAATAGCAAGTTTTAGATAGCTTTTGAAGAATTGAAGAAACACCAGATAGTTGGAACCTTCTTTAGACTAAAGCAGTTTTGGGTGTCCTTAAAGGATGGTGTATGGTTGTCTTGAACTGTTAATAAGGAGGCGGCAATTGCATGTTGTAGAGAGCTTTATAAGAATTGAAGAAGCATCAAATAGTTAGAGCCTTCGTTAGTGTAAAGCAGTTTTTAGATGTCCTTAAGGATGGTGTATAGCTGTCTTGAACTGTTGAGTTTTATTGGGGGGGTTTTCTTTTTTTTTTTACCGTTGTCATTATTGTCTATCTATTATTTTATCCATTATATGGATTCGAATTTTAACCTGCTTTAGACTTTGAATAATCGAAAAAGTATAAATGGATACTAAAATTTTGGAAAAAAGAAAAACAAAATACTAGTAAATTATGCCAACTCAAGTGAGTTGGATGTTGCCATTTTTACAATTATATACCTAGAACAATTTCGGCGGTGGCTGACTCAATGGCAATCTTACGTGGTCTGCCTGCCCTGTAAGATCACCATCGAGTCAATCATCGCAAGAATCTTTCTTAATATATTATTGTCCAACACTCCCTAAAGTATTATATATTACTATTTAAGGTCAAATTCAATATATTATCATTCAATACCCTAAAAATTTATGGAGTATTTGGTTGCCAGCTTTTTGGACACTGTTAGCTTTTTTACCAAGGTGAAAAAGCTACCGAGTGTTTGGTAACAAGTTTTTCATATTAGCTTTTTGAACCTAATAAGCAAGCTTTGAAAAAGCAACTTGAGAGCTAAGGAAGCTTTTTGAGGTAGTTTTTCACAAAAAACTAGTTTACCAAACACATTTCTTGCAATCAACTAATCCAAACAGCTAAAATCCAACAATCAATCCAAACAGCTATCAGCAACCAGCTACAAACTAACTACTATCAGCTACCAACTAGTTGCCAAACATGTAGCATATTAACATCAAAAAATCCATTACAGTAAAGTTCATGCTCAGAATTTTCTGGACCATCAGTATTTTGCAAAGAATCCTCAACTCAAAAATCCCACATAAAGTAACTTGTGTAGAATATTCACCGTACTACAACAGTTGCGCAAAGAAAGATGCACAGCAATTTCATGAATGATTGCTGAGCAAAGCAATCGCAAGCCTACCACTATCCAACCATCTAAGGAATGCCACGTGGCATACCCCCCCTGCTGACGTGGATTTCCCTACAAAAGAGGAACACAATCGCACGAGTTTCCAGACCTCTGCAACTCCGTCTCTCCCACCGCCACTCTCTCTCTCTCTCTCCTAATTTATTTTCTCTCCTCTTTTTTATTTTCCTTTTTTAAATTTCAGAATTAGGTGAAATTTCCACCGGAAAATCCGGCGGCGGCGGATCTCGGCGTCAACCTCCTGATTGCGGCGGATACAGATGGGGGTGCCGTGTGACGACGCCGTTTTGATCGAGAAAGGGAAGAACTCCGGCGACCCATGGGTTATCACCGTCAATTGCCCTGATAAAACCGGCCTTGCCCTCGATATTTGCCGTACCATTCTTGATTTTGGTCTCTATATCTCCAAAGCAGGTTCGAATTTCTTCCTCTCCGAATGAAACTATGAAATCAAATCTAATTCCCTGTTTTTTAACATTTTATTTAGTGTTCCTTCTTCTTCTGTTGATATATAGAGAATTTAGACTTGTCAATCGATCGGGTTTCGGGTTGGTCGGGCAGGCGGGCTTCGGGTTGGTTGGGCGGGTGGGTTTCGGGTCAGGCATATATCAGATTCGAGTAAATATAGGTCGGGTGTATTTTGGATTTTGGTAGATATGGATGGATTTTTGAGTCAATTCAATGGGTTATAATTGCTACTTTTTCTCATTTTTTCTTCCTTGAAAAAAAGTGATCTCTAAATATTTTACTTTTTTACAATATATATAATAAAATATGATTATTTTCTGGTAACGATAGGTTATTGTAACTATTCTAACTTTAATTAGAGAAATAACAAATAAATTTAGAGAAATAACAAATAAATAAGTTGCACATGTAGTTTAATAGTTAAAAGTTACAATGAAAAGTCACAAATTCTAATAAAGTTAAACTTGAAAAACTAATGTTTTGAGTCAAACGGGCGGATCGAGTTTATGGAGCTAATTTTCGGGTTCCGTGTATTTCAGAATTAGTTGAAAAAATCCTGATCAAAACCCAGAAATTTCAGCGGGTTCTAGTTGGGTTACTGGGTCGGGTCAGAAATTGCCAAATATTAAAGATCGAGTCACAGTCTATATTACTCCGGCTCTTCATTTTCCTGGCCATACCTGTGTCGAACCTGAACAAGGCTACGACGCTTGACACTTCAAATTACAATAAAAATATATAAAAAATTTCTTTAAAATAGCCAAGTCCGACACCCCGTGTCCGACATGAATGCGTACCCGAGTCCGAGTAACATAGGTCATAGTATTGTACAGTGTGTGATTTTATTTGATTGTATTTGGATTGCAGATTTATCTACGGATGGAAAGTGGTGCTTCGTAGTTCTATGGGTGATTCCTCATTGTAGCAGTCGTACAATTAGATGGGTAAGCTTGAAAGAGCGGCTTGTATCGTTGTGTCCATCGTGCTCTTTGTCGTACTATTACAGTCCACCTGCACCGCGCAAGTCTTCTCCCTTGTACTTGCTCAAGTTTTGTTGCCTTGATCGAAGAGGGTTACTGCATGGTAATTAATCATTGAGGTTTAATATTGTGTTATTGCTTTTGAAAGGTTAGATTTGTGGGGTGTTAATGAGAATGTTGTGATTGTTTGTGGATGTTTGTAGATGTGACCCATGTTCTTTCTGAGCTTGAGCTTACCATTGAGAGGGTGAAAGTTATGACTACCCCTGATGGCAGCGTTCTCGATCTCTTCTTCATCACAGACAACCTGTGAGTCTCCCTTCTCATGTCTCTCTCACCTGCTTTGCTTTGCGTAGTTGTAAACTGTAATACCCCGTAAAAGAACGTGCAGCTTGGTGATATAAGTAGTCATTTCGATCACTTTAAGCCACACTTTACCATATATCCGGGATGTTACAGAAACTTTACTTTCCATCATCGGATTTGGCTTCCAACTCTTATGCTTTCATGGGAAGGAAGGAACAAGTATGGAGGTCGGGGCTAGATAGAGTTACTCTTGATTTGGTTGGGATAATGTAAATACAACCATTTCTTCCCCTTCATATTGTATTCGTCTATGCACCCGTGATTTTGCAACTTATTGGTTTACAATTGCACTTCATTGTGCGTGTTTTTGTGTGGGTTCCTGTCAAATTCCATCTAACTTGATCTCTCTATGACATGCATTCTGGAGTTTAGGGCCTCTCCCATCATCCCTATGTTACTCAGACTCGGATAAGTATGTCCATGGCACAAATGGATACGGGTGTCGGACTCAGCTATTTTTTAAAAAATTTGTATATTTTCATTGTAATTTGAAGTGTCGAGTGTCGTACCCTTGTCGAGGTACCAAGGATCCGACACGGGTACTTTTGATTTAACTATTATGTTTAATTGGTTTTCATTTCATGGCAGGGAGCTTCTACACACAAAGAAAAGACAGGAAGAAACTTATGACCAGTTACGCAGCATTTTAGGTGAAGCATGTATTAGCTGTGAACTTCAGTTGGCTGATTTACACTACGAAGCTCGTCAGGGAACGTCGTCTATCTCTCCAGCTGTTGCTGAAGAACTATTTGCGTCTGAGTACTCAAAGAAGGAATGTCATGTGCAAGCTCTTAGCCCAGATATGACACGACTGAAGAAGGCCGTTGTCAACGTAGACAACTCTCTTAGTCCGAGTCATACGGTTTTGCAGATACACTGTGTTGACCACAAAGGTCTTCTTTATGACATCATGCGGACTTTGAAGGATTATGATGTTAAGGTATTAATTACGCGTCATTTGTTTGCCTACATAACCTGTTCTGTTTCTCATACAAACTTATGCCAAATTTATGCAACAACTAGCCCATGAATTGCTTACTCTTCTACTCTTGCCATTCATAGAACTATAACATGTGTGCCATTTACGATTTATCTATCATTTGAATCGATAGGAGACGTAAAAGTTAGAGTAATTACATAATTGGAACAATACCTGTCTAGGTCCTATAGGAGGCTATGACAATCCTCGGTTGCTGTTTGTCATTTACATTTATTGACCTTTAGTTTTCCGGTGACTCGAAGGTTAGTAGGCCATCAGTACTTGATTAGATGAAAATTCAGACCCTAAAAAAGCGGGTGAGATATGGGATGTTCCTGATAATGTTCCAATTGATGTTGGTTTTCTTTCTGTCCGTGTCCAAACAATGAACTCAACTATGTATTCAAAAGTTTCAGATCAAGGGCATCACGAATCCAGATACTTTCGTATGGCCGAATCTCAGCTAATACGAAAGTATCCTGATAATGTTATCCTGATAAAATCGGCCATACGAAAGTATCTGCAGTTATCCAGATACTTTCGTATGGCCGAATCTCAGATCAAGGGTGTCATAAACCTGCAGTTATCCTGATAATGTTCCAATTGATGTTGGTTTTCATTTCATGTGCATTTTGCCTTCAACTAATGCAGTGTTTGTAGATAACTGCAGATTCTATGCACTGATGTATAAACTGGTACTGGTTGGTGCAGATTTCGTATGGCCGAATCTCAGCTGTTTCAAAAGGGTATCGTGACATGGACTTGTTTGTCCAGCAGAGGGGTGGTCAAAAGATTGTGGACCCTGAGAGAGAATACCAGTTGTGTTCCTGTCTTAAGATGGAGATGCTTCACCCCTTGCGAGTAATTATCGCAAATCGTGGACCGGATACTGAACTATTGGTGGCTAACCCAGTTGAGTCGTCTGGAAGGGGAAGGCCTCTGGTTTTCTATGATGTCACACTTGCTCTTAAAAAGCTCGGCATTTGTGTTTTCTCGGTAAGAATGTCGCAGTCTCTGATTTCTTTAGATCTGTCTCCTTTCCACATAGCAACTGTGATTTGTGTTTGTAGGGTTGGGTTCGGTTGGTTTACTTAAACCATTATAGCTAAAGTTTCAAACTTGGAAGCTTTTGTCTTTATGAATTTGCCATTTTATTGCACTTAGAAGTTAGAACTATCATTTCAGTTTAGGGTTCAGGGTTTAGGGTTTAGGCCTCGTTCTTTTATGCAGCTGGCAAGCTGCAGTGTCACACTCACCGCAATTTTCCATATTCCACCACAACCCACCACAATCTACTTTTTCTAATTTAATTTATCTTTTTATTAAAAGTTAAACTTTCCATATTCCACCACAACCCATCACAACTTTCCCCAACCCACCACAACTTTTCCCAACCCACCACATTTCCTCCACACCGCACCGCACCGCAGCCAGCAGTATAAAAGAACAGGGCCTTATGGTTTACCAAGTTTTTAAGAATCTAACATTCGAAACGCTGTATTCGAATTGCAGGCCGAGATAGGCAGGTACACAGCTTCAGAGAGGGAGTGGGAGGTGTATCGGTTTCTTTTGGATGAGAACTGCGAGTATCAGTTGATGACTAATGTAGCTAGGAATGAGATTGTAGACAGAGTTAGGAGAATGTTGATGGGTTGGTAACTCGCTCCCACACGGTTCAGTTGGCTGCTGTCGTGATTCATAGCCACCCGTCATATCCTTCATTTTGCCGACATCTGCTGCATGCTGTCGATGCTGATTGTTGAATGTCGGATGTCGATCCCAATGTACAGTGCAGTGTAGAGTAAACAATCTATTTTGAATGCTGGAGTAGAGAGTAGAATGTATCCCCCTACCTGTGGGCTCGCAGCGTAAGCTGTCTAGTCATGCTATTGTAACATTGTGCTCTTCATAATGCATTATCGCTTGCCAAAATTCTCTTTTGACATGTTGTTTTGTAATCTTAATGCTCGGTGGAGGTGTGAACTTGGATCGCTTCATTGCTCTGGGCTCAAAGTCACAGACAGGTTAACTTCGGGTGGGGCGGGGCAGGTTCGGCGTGCCCCATGTTCCGGGTTTGTTATATTTTAGGTTTGAAAACCCGGGTTGGTTTCGGGCCGGGCCAACTTTTGCTAGGCCTATTGGCGATAATTCCCCCATTGTTGAGCCTCATGAATTAGATATTGGCACGGTGATTGTTCCGATTTCAATTGCATGGTTGGGAAGGCTTCAAGATATAGGTTTGAAAGGTTTGGGATTGCCCGAAAGTTTCCCAAGTTTCCTATCGATTGTGATCTATTTTCAGAGGTTACCTGATGTTTATGTTGGATGTGAAGTAGTCATCGTTTGATCTTACAGTTCTATGACAATGGCCTAATTAACACTGTATAATGAACATCAGCCAAATCATGGTTTAAGTCTCATGCAAGTTACATCTCTTCTTTTTCGCTCATTTATATGTATAAGCAAGTGTTCCAGATAATCGCTAGTTATGCACATACTCGAGTAGTCGAGTGAAACATAATACACACACTACACACATATATAGTAGTGAGTAAATAAGTAGCAAGTCACTAATGATAGTCGAAATCACATTGATAATCATCAATATTACTGTATTAAGTAGTAGACATACGCAAATTTACCAAAAAAAAATGTAAGAATTGTTGTTGATTGCAATCAAGTTGCTTTAGTTTTATTGTCTATATTGTTTACATTCTACTAAGGCCCTGTTCTTTTATGAGGTATTTTACGGAATGGTGTGGTGAGATGTGGTGGAATTGTGGTGGGGTATGGTGGAATTGTGGTAAGTTATTGGTATGTGGGGTAGGTGAGGAGAGAATGTAAAAAGTAGAGGAGAAAAATGAGTAGAGAGAAAAGTAATGACTTGCAGTAAAATGTGGTGGGGGTTGTGGCAAATTGCGGTAGGCTGGGGCGCCGCAGTTTGCCAACCGCAAAAAAGAACAGGGCCTAAATCGGTCGTAGGTACAGAATTTGGCCACAATTCTAAACTTCATCATAGTAGTCTTCACCAGTGTAATTTGGGATAAAAAAAATTATGGGTTTTTTATATATTAGATGAATATAATAATGTATTGGTCACCCCTAATCAAAAATCGAGATTCGCCACTGCCTGTTGAAAATAGAGCAAGGTGGCTTTAATGATGGGAAATGCCGAAGGACTCTCTAAACTTCATCATAGTAGATGGATTTTTTATATAGTAGACTTCATCAGTGTAATTTGGGATAAAAATTATGAATTTTTTATATATTAGATGAATATAATAGTGTATTAGTCACCCCTAATCACAAAAGCGAGATTCGCCACTATCCGTTGAAAATAGAGCAAGGTGGCTTTAGTTATGGCCTATGGGAAATGCCAAAGGACCTAAGCAGCAAGGCAGAAGAAGATACAATGAGTGTAGCAAAGACAGTTGGGATAAAGAAATCAAAGGATGACCTCTTCAGCATGGTGGCAGGCAAACAGACTTTCTCCGCCGGGACATCCAGTGGAATTCTCGCATACCCGTCAGAATTGCACGACGAGGAGAACGGGGACGAGATAGAGATGGCCCAAGTGAAGGCCAGCTCGGGAAATACCGATGCCACTGTCACTGTCAGAATCAGGAGCATTGTCCAGGTACTGACATAGTACAGTTGCTGGCAAACTGATTTCAGGATCGACGACACAGACATTGTTTGATAGTAACAAGCTTAATAACAAAGTTGTTCTGATGGGTTTGAATTTTGATCGAAAGAGGACTAGTACAGAGGGAGATAAATACCCCCAAGCAGTTTGAGATGATCATGCAATTCGGTTCCCCGAAGTTGTCAATGAATTATGAATGACTTTGTCACACACTGCATGCCTTTTACTGAAATGTAACTTCCACTGAAACTATGTGATTTGCTCCAACTTATCTAAATGAATAACAAACCGTGCATAAAATGTGTACGGCTTACAGACACACTTCAACACGTAACTGCATGGTTGCGCAGATAAATGAAAATCGAAAAGAGACCCTTTGACACTCACGAAATCTAGTCTACAACTAGACAAGCATACAATTGCCAGCAGTATCATTTGCAAAACTGTAACAAAATCAACTGTATCAATTCACTATCTCAACGCATAATTCAGCGATATGTTTCAGGTGTAACATGTAAACTTACAGTCTGTAGGCTGTACAATTCCACATGGTTGATTGCCAGCATCAATAGGTGCCTCTCAGACTGCCTCTGTAATGCTGAATCTGCATCAAACAAAGAGTATATGGGTTTATCAATGCAGAACTAAGACATAAAGTCCAATTGAAACAGGCTTCATAATCATGACAACTGATACCAAATTCTTCATAATCATAACAATCGATACCAAATTCTTCATAGCAGTATTCCCTGGTTCTATACATATAGGCTATAGCTGTAACATGAGAATCTGCATCAAATAAAGAGTATATGGTTTGATCAATGCAGAATTAAGACAGCATTGAAATGTTGGACCAGACTATTGCTCAATCCCTTTCCATGTTATTTATATGCTCTCATTGCAACACAGTTTGACAGTAATCGCTCCACAAGATATACTATGCCACTTTGTTGCTTCAGCACATCCAGCAACCAGAAAACGATCAATCCATATTACATAATGATCAGAATCCCTTTGGTTTAGATTGGGAACTAATAAAAGTCAAATGATCAGATACTATACCTGCTCAGTCAAACTGTAATCATATCAACCTCGAAAACGAGCTCATGACCATAGTGCTTCGAGTGTAAAAGGATCATGACCATAGAGCTTCGAGCGTAAAAGGATCATATCAGACAGATCAGTAGTTTTGAGTTGCCTAGACTGACCATAGCATTGCACAGACAACAAATAATGACCACCTAAGCCCTGCCAAGCTGCCACAGTGCCTCTAGCAAAGGCTTGCGAGGTCATGAGACCACCTATTCTGACAGAAAGGCTGAATAAGCCAAGCAACATATGTGTCTTGGGGATGAATAGAAATTAATACAATTATGCACACAATATTGTGAAACTAGATACAAATGTAAGTAACACAATTAACGCAGGCAAAAAATCAGGTCAGTCAATGTCGAAATTCGGACTAGAATTTGGTGTCCAGACCCGATTTTGTGCAAATCAGACCCGGCCGGACAATTCGAACATATCTAAATTCGGGTCAGAATTGGGCTCGAATAATAGAAAAAACAGATATTATATCCGAACATTCGATCAATTCGGTCAATATCAAACTGCAAATAAAAAATCTACATCCAAACCAGGTTTTTCCAAGCCGGACAAAACTTTAACAACTCTAAAACACATTCATGTGCACTAAAGATGGAGCTAAACAGAGACAAATTAGAAAAACCCCAACCTCCACCAACTATGATACTCAATCCATCACACACTACTGAAGCATTGAATTGCTAAAGATGATATGATATCAAACAATGCAGAACATATCAATTCATGGTTAGCACTTACCACAACAGTTTGACATAGCAGGGCCCCCAAAGCACTATGGCTTCAGCAGATCATCCCTCCATTACTGCAAAACCATCTCAATTTGAGCAAACAAATCAAATTTTTTGAAACTAATGGATATTTTCAAGAAAACGAAATGAACACATTCAAACTTGAAAGATGAGCAAATTCATTGCACAGTAAGATCCAAACAGACTAATTTACATCGTTCAACACCAATGAAATCTATCATCTACGAAACATCAAACACTAATCCCTAAACCCCGACCTACATCCAACAAAACACAACCATCAATCTCTCCTCTTACGCGCTAGTAAACTTAGTAACAGCCTTAGTCCCTTCAGAAACAGCATGCTTAGCCAATTCACCAGGAAGAACAAGCCTTACAGCAGTCTGAATCTCCCGCGAAGTAATCGTAGGCTTCTTGTTGTACCTCGCAAGCTTAGAAGATTCCTGAGCAAGCTTCTCAAAGATGTCATTGATGAAGCTGTTCATGATGCTCATGGCCTTGCTGGAGATACCGATGTCAGGGTGGACCTGCTTGAGGACCTTGAAGATGTAGATCTTGTAGGTTTCGACGCTCTTCTTGGCCTTCTTCTTCTTCTTGTCGCCGGCGCCGGCGTCCTTCGGGAGCTTCTTCCCGGCCTTCGGCTTCTTCTCCGCCGGAGCTTTGTCTTCCGCCGGCTTCTTCTCGGCGGGCTTCTTCTCTGCCTTTGGCGCCATTAAAATGAACTCAAATTTGAAGAAAGTTGAAAAGTTTTTGGTGATGAAGTGAGAGGGAAAGTTAGATCTATTGCAATTTGAATGATGAGAAGTAGATGGCCGGATTGAATTTATACAACAGCGATGATTGATCTGATTGGCCGATATGGTCTCCCACGGATCGATGATGTGGCACCTTTAAATGTGGTTTCTTTGTTAATAGTAGATCGAACGGCCACTGATAACCGCGAGCAAAGGCGTCTAATAAAAGGTCCGTTTAGGCTGCTTAACACGTGGCTGTCTTTTATTGGGTAATGGACTTCGCTTAGGATCGCTGACGTAGTGGCATGCTATTGAAGAGGAAAGACTATTTTTGCCCGCCTAAACTTATCTGTTTCTAGTTTTTTCGGATTAAAAAAATTTACTATTTACCATCATTTTAATTTTGCAATCTGGTAGTTGATAATTTGACTTTTAAAATGATTTTTGGTATCAAATAGTATTTATGATGGGTTTTGTGATTGAAAATAAATTAAATTAAATTTTCGGTTATTAATAGAATAAAGTTTCATCATATTTTCCAGAAGCCTCGTTCTTTTATGCAGTGAATTTACGGTGCAGTAAATTGCGGTGTAATAAGTTGCGGCATAAATAATAAATGGGTGTTGAAATATTTTTATTAGGAAATATATTAAATAATAAATGAGTTGCGGTAGATTGCGGTAAATAATTTTGTGGATTTTAAATAATTTTGTGGATTTTCTGGAAATATATTAAATAAAAAGGTAAATGGTAATTTGTGGTGAGTTGCAGTATGTTGCGGTATCGCATAAAAGAACGGGGCCTAAGGCCCTGTCCATTGAATTTGCGGTACCGCACCGCACTGCACTCTTTAATTTACACCACATTTCACCACACCACACTACAATCATTACCAATATATCTCTTTACTTTTCCTCAAAAAAAAAATCTCTTTACTTTTCTCTCTCATCGCCTATTTCATCTACCACAACTCACCACGCTTTTTCAAATTTCACCGCATCATTGCCACACTCGCACCAACCATATGAAAGAACGGAGCTTTAGTAATCTTTATTTTGCGAGGCGACCAGTTTTTGTTTCGAGTTTTATTGGCCAACTATTGTATCCTTTTCACTGTGTTTGTAAAGTTTCACCTATAGTGAAACACACAAACAAGAGAGACAAAGAAAAATAGAGAGGAGAATGTGACTCATATCTATTCCTTTTAGAAGATACAATATAATCGTCCAACTGATAGAGGAAGGCAAGGCATGGCTTATATACTCAACCTTAGCCAACCAAAATGAAAAAGAAAAAGAATAAAGAAAGTCACCTCAACTTAACTAAAATAACAACCCAAAACATAAAATGGTTAAGAAAGGAAAAACATCAGCATCGGCGATCTTCAATTCTAACACCCCCCTCCCTCAAATTGGTGGGTGATGAACATCCCAATTTGCTCGAGATTTGATGATGCTTTGTTCATGGGAGAGCTTCTGTCATGATATCCGCGAGCTGCAAACTTGTAGGTACATGCTTGAGCAAGATCAAGCCTTCGACAAGTTTTCCCTCATAAAATAGCAGGCATTTTTGTTTTGCCTTATGACAAACGTCACATTTATTTGAATCAAAACAATGAAGAGAGGTACGTATAGGTAACATTTTCATCATATTTTTTGACATATGTCCCAACCGTTCATGCCAAATGCTACTCTTAACAGATCCCAAAACTCGATCACATTTTACAACTCTACTGTCACTAATGTCCCTTGGAGTATCATGATGATCTTGCAATAACCTTATGTCCAAAAAATATAGACCATCTGCCTCCTTACCAAGAGTCATTGGCCTCCTCAATGAAGGGGACTACATTACACGCTCACTTTCACTAAATGTAATGCTACATTGCAATTGTCTACATAGGCTTTTAACAGATATCAATTAAACTTGAAAAGAGGAACATATAAGACATTGCTCAGGACTATATTTTTCAGCAAAGGGCAATCTTCCAATATGACTGACTACGACATTATTTCCACATGGCATTAATATATCAATAGGTTTCTTCAAGTGTTTTAAAGAGCACATTACATTCTTGTTACCACACATGTGATCAGTTGCACCAGAATCCAATATCTAACCATTCTCAGTCAATTTGCAATAGCATGCAACAGTATTGGACATATGATTTAAGGAAACATCATGAAAATTACCTGTCAAAGAGTCAGTTTCTGACTTAGGATTAGAGGGTGATGACTCGTGACTGAGAGTATCCAGGAGGTGATGTAAAAATTGCTTGGCCAGCTCTTTATTTATCTCGAAAGAGGATGAAGACCCCGTACTATCTTATTTTGTCACTGATCTGTCTGTTTCTTGCCAAGCAACATTGACAACTTTCCTGGTGGTTTGTTGAGGAGGCCTGTTTTGTTGTCTATTTTGATTTTTGTTATGATTCTTGGGAGGATAACCATAGATTTTGAAACATATATCTATAGTATGGCCTATTTTCTTGCAGTAGTCAGAAAATAAAGTCTCCTTCTTAGTTTCTTGTTTATTTTCAACAATTATCGCTTATGACTGATTCCTTTGAGGTCCCTTGTTGCCATAAAAAGATGAGTCACTTAAAAAGGTTGTGTGGTCTCTTACTTGTCTTTGTTTTTCCTCTTGAGATAAGATAACATACAATTGACTTAGGGACGACAAAGGACTCATCATCAGTTTATTTCCGCTTATACTTGTGTAGTTGTTGTTCAAACCCATCAAGAACTGCAGAAGCTTATTTCTTCGAAGAATATTTCAAACTGCTTGTTAATTTGAGGTTTGCAAGTACAATTGCCACATTGACAAGCTCGAAAATTGTTTACTGCCCCAATTTCTTCCAACAGTTTTTTCGCTTTCGTATAATAACTTGCTATATCCATCGAATCTTGAGTGAGTCTCGACACATTCTGCTGAATTGAATACAACTTTTCTTTACTCGCTTGGCCAAACCTCTCCACCAATTTGTTCCACAAATCTTGCGGGATTGTGGAGTACAACACACTATCTCGAATGTCTTTTTGGAATGGATTCAAGATCCAAGAAAGGACCATGTCGTTCCCCCTTTCCAATAAGGAATACGAGGCTCATCTGCATTCGGCAATCGGAAGCATACTGTCGACAAAGACGATCTTGTTTTTGGCGGAGAGTGTGATGGTAGCTGATCTTTTTCAGGTGTCGAACTCATCTCCGGCGAAGAGCTCAGCCACAAGCGATATTCTCGGTTGGTCAGACGGATGAATATGGAGAAGGCCATGGAACGGGGACGAAAGGGAGCTTAGGGGTTTTAGGAGGATCGCTCATGGTGGAAGAAGATTAGGGAAGGGAGAAAATGGATCTTAGCCAACATTGACTTTGATACCGTGTAAAGTTTCATATATGGTGAAACGTAGAAACAAGAGAGAAAAAAAAAATAGAGAGGAGAATGTGACTCAGATCTATTTCCTTGAGAAGATACAATGTGATAGTCCAAACAGAGGAAGGCAATGCAAGGCTTATATACTCAACTTTAGTCAACCAAAAGGGAAAAAAGAAAATAAAGTAAGCCACCTCAACTTAACCAAAAAAACTACCCAAAACAGAAAATGATTAAGAAAGGAAAAACATCAGCATCAGCAATCTTCAATTCTAACAATGTTGAGGGTCTGTCAAATTCACGAGTAACTCAAATTTATTTTATTTAAATTTACCAAAATTTATCAAAATTTACAAAACATTACCAAAGTTAAAAAACAAAAAAAATAATTTTGATATATTATGATAAATTTGACAAATGTTACAAAAAATTTAACTTTTATCAAATTACTTTTGACCCATAAATTTCATACACTTGGAAGTTGGAAGCTAATTCCACGATAAATAAAAGGGAGATTCTACCATAGTTGAATTTATTTTCAACTATTGTAGTTGAAATGTACAATTATTCTTAATTTTGCCATTAAAAAATAAAATTAATATATGTATTCACCATAGGACTTGTTACAATAAGTAAATTTATATGTTAAAGTTATAATTTTTTACAAAATTGAATATTTTAAAGGAAATTTCACTATAGTTGACTTTTTTTCAACTATCATAGTTGAAAAGTGAAAATACCATTAATTTTACCATAAAAATTCAAAATCAATGTAGGTTGATCAAAATAACTTGATACAATAATTAACCATGTTTATGAAGATATAAATCTTTTTAAAAAATATGATTTATTTTTGATAAATGAATGCTATAAAATTTTCAACTACCATAGTTAATTCAACTATGGTAGAATTTTCATAAATAAAAAGCAGAAGTAATTCCAAATATTCCACTCTGTCTCGCTTCCTATTGGTCAATTCAAAATCCCTCGGATCGCAACCAAGTCAATCGTCTACCGTCGATAAAGACCCAATCCAACGGCCAGAATGCACGCGAGCCACTGAATCATTCGAGCGAAAACCGAAATGAAAACCACCCTGATATATAAACCCTTCTCCCTCCGACTACACCTTTCACAAACTTCGAATCTCCGAAAACGTTGCTTGATTTTCACTTTTCAGAATCCATAATTTTCTAGAGAGAGAGAGAGAGAGTGAGGCAGCCATGGATGCCGGAGCTGGAAAGGGGAAGAAGGGAGCCGCCGGAAGGAAGGGCGGAGGTCCCAAGAAGAAGCCGGTTTCTCGCTCCGTCAAGGCCGGTTTGCAGTTTCCGGTGGGTCGTATCGGCCGTTACTTGAAGAAGGGTCGCTATGCTCAGCGTGTTGGCACCGGAGCTCCGATCTACATGGCTGCTGTTCTCGAGTACCTTGCTGCCGAGGTATCTATCCAGTTCATGCTCTATCTCCATTGATCTCTAATCTACTACTTCATTTCAATTAGATCGGAGCTGCTGCTGCTCTCTTTGGTTGTAACTCTAATTTCGATTGATTTTCACAACCATTTTGTGAATGTTTACGATTCTGTGTTTCATGCAGGTGCTGGAATTGGCTGGTAATGCAGCAAGGGACAACAAGAAGAACAGAATCATCCCAAGGCATGTGTTGTTAGCGATTAGGAATGATGAGGAGTTGGGGAAGCTTCTAGCAGGAGTTACCATCGCTCATGGAGGTGTTCTTCCGAACAT
This sequence comes from Portulaca oleracea, assembly GCA_029582165.1. NCBI lineage: Eukaryota > Viridiplantae > Streptophyta > Magnoliopsida > Caryophyllales > Portulacaceae > Portulaca > Portulaca oleracea. The sequence continues at coordinate 990,001 of CM055893.1, forward strand.
CAACCCAGTTTTGTTGCCTAAGAAGACTGCCGAGAAGTCTCCCAAGGAGCCTAAATCGCCTTCCAAGGCCACAAAGTCCCCTGCCAAGGCTTAGATTTAGTTGTGTGTTTGGATCGGTGTATGTAGTGACTGCAAGTGTAGGAGTTGACATACTGCTGGGAAGGATGGTTGTAGTTTTGGGTTTTATGAATACAATCAATATCTGATTGATTTGATCTGATTTTGTAATGATTGGGGTTTGTTTAATCATGATTGCAGTCTTCCTTTCCAATACGTCTTCAAGTAGGAGTTGCCATGGCATCAGGCATCAGCTATGGACAAGGTTGATAGAATAGAGATTCTAACTCAGATTCATGGGTTTGTTAAGATAAAGATGTTGGGAATCGCATTCAAGATTTTAGATGATAAAATCATAGAATTATAGGTAAGGAACGAGATTTTAATAATTTTGACTATGGGTTTAAAATGACCATCAAATCAATCTCATGCTTTGTCATCGGCGCATATACAAAGGGCTAGGATTCTCTTAAGCCCTGTTTTATAGATTGGTTGGAATCATTTTTAGATGAATTGGATTGGATAAGTTATTATATACTCCCTCCGTTCCATATTAATTGACACTTTAATTAACTTATTTTGTCCCAAAATAATTGTCATTTTCCTATTCCCAATACTTAATTCAGTTATTTTATATTATTTATTAGAGAGAGAAAAGCCAAATACAATTGAAGTTGGGTAGTTATTATAGTTATATATTGGTATGTGTGAAAACTCTAATTTCGTCAATTAATTTGGGACGGAGGGAGTATATATTTTTTTGAATTGTGCTTTTAGAGAAGATATTTTTTTGGGGAATTGTGTAGAATTTGGATTAGATTGAATTTGATAGCTTAACTAGTCCGAAGAACAGGGTCTAACTAAAACATTGCAAAAAAGTAGTTCTAACTTCTAAGGCCCTGTTCTTTTCTGCAGTTGGCAAACTACGATAATACAGCATACCGTAGTTTGCCACAACTCACCACATTTTATCACAAATCATTACTTTTCTCTCTCTTCATTTTGTTCTTTACCTTTTACATTCTCTCTCCTCACCTACCTTACATATCAATAACCTACCACAATTCCACCACACCATACTGCAGCAAAGAAAGAACCTAAATCATATACCACCATATGTTCTTTATTATTATGCTATTACATACACCTAAAGGAACCAAAGCAGATATACACAATTCCACAATTGTCTCGACTCTTGGGGAGATGCATGTCATGAGACCTCACCCTACTTATAGTTATTTTGTAGCAAATTCATCTGCTCGGCTACTAGCAAGTATCCATGAAAAATTAAGCTGATTTTACTGCATACCATGTCCAAAATCAGAACATAAACCCATTCAGAACTTGCACACTTAACGCTTCGACAAACACCCCCGTTCTTTTGTGCGTTTGGCTTGCATTAAGTTGCGGTGGAAATTGTTAAAAAGTAATGGTAATTTGCATTATGTTGCGATAAGTTGCGTTGTGTTTGGGTGCGTTAACGCATAAAAGAACGGGTTTTGAAAAGGCCTCAGGACATGGAGCACCCAACAAGTAGAACAATGGCTATAAATCAAAATACAGACATAAACTAAACATACAGTGTTAATTGCTGTTACACAGACTTACACACCAGAAAGGTTACAAAAGTATTGTCTCCAGTGAATTAAGAATCCTCTACAATCTAAATGACTGTTTGTAACCATACAATGTGAATTGCTGCTACACCCAACAAGTATCCTTGCATTAAGAATCCTCTACATGACTGTAAGCTCTTATTGTTTCTATTGGCCTTATACTGACCAACCTGATAACACAAAACTAGCTAGCTCTAGTTTTCAACTTTATCTCTTAAATCACACCTTGAGCTACTAACATAGGTGATTTCTACCTAAAGGAACATCATGGAGTGTCCCACAGTGATTTCCTTCATATATGATATATAGCATGACCCATTCACAGCAGTAGTTTTCTTTGGTTGTCCACCTGTACCCATAAAACAAGAATGCTAATTTCATTCACATTTCTATTCTTTGAATTGGATAAAATGAGGTTTAGATAGATTTAACTGGGTAAATTATCGGAATTGTATTTTTAAAAATATTTTTTTTGGGAAATTGTATTGGCAAAAAATCAGATTTTTGACAAAATCTCCAAACTTGAACCCTATCCAAATTTCAAATTCGGAGATTTCATGGTGTCTACACCCATACCCAAATTATCCAAATTCATCCTAACCCAGATTTATCCCTTGCATTCTCATCAGATAGAAAAGAACACCATAGTTCTTCAAGAAACACATTACCAAACTGTCCACATATACTTTGTAATAAGAAAACCAGCATTTTCATTACACTGAAACAGAGTACTTTACAACATTAAATACCAATCAGATCAACAAAGTATTGAATCTAACACAGAAAATTACTACCCTGTTCCACTAAAAACAATCAAATCGTCATGAAAACACCCTCTAAGAACTGGTAAACTTGGTCACAGCCTTAGTCCCTTCAGAAACAGCATGCTTAGCCAATTCACCAGGAAGAACAAGCCTCACAGCAGTCTGAATCTCCCGAGAAGTAATCGTAGGTTTCTTGTTGTACCTCGCAAGTTTTGAAGATTCCTGAGCAAGCTTCTCAAAGATGTCATTGATGAAGCTGTTCATGATGCTCATGGCCTTGCTGGAGATACCAATGTCAGGGTGAACTTGCTTCAGGACCTTGAAGATGTAGATCTTGTAAGTTTCGACGCTCTTCTTCGCCCTCTTCTTCTTCTTGTCGCCGGCGCCGGCGTCCTTCGGGAGCTTCTTCCCGGCCTTCGGCTTCTTCTCCGCCGGAGCTTTCTCGGCGGCGGCGGCGGCGGACTTCTTCTCCTCCGCCGGCTTCTTCTCGGCGGGCTTCTTCTCTGCCTTTGGCGCCATTGTTAGGTTAAATTTAGAGAGAGAAAGGATGGGTTTGGAATTGGGTTTGTGAGAGGGGAAGTTAGTGAGATGGAAATATTGAATGAATTGAAATGTGGTTGGGAAAGTATTTATAGAGCAGATAGGTTTCATCTGATTGGTTGATATTGCTTCGCGTGGATTGATGACGTGGCTTTGTAAAATGCGTTGAGTATTCGGATTAAATCCAACGGCTGACAGAACTAGTATGGGAAGGAAGATTAGTGGCTTTGCACGTGTCGTGTTTTTATTGGGTTGATGGTTTCTGATAGGATCGATGACCTGTTAGTAGTCTCGCGGCTTCCTGGCTGATTGCCACCTAAATTAATTTTAAATTTTTTAAACTTGCCTCCAACAAAAAAAAAAATACTAAAAATTCAGTCAAGCTCAAAAAATCCAAAGTCGTCAAACCACACCGAGAAAATGTTGGATATCAATAAAATCAAACCATTTTCAAAATTCGGTCCACAAAAGTGTAAAAATTGAATGCTTAAACCGAGCGGATTGGTATATTCAAAATCGATGTTCCGCTGGAACTAAATATTTTTTTCAAAAAAAAAAAGGTGAGTGAGGAGGGTGTTAGCGATTTCTTCTTACAAGAAATCGGCCTACCCTATCAGCGTAAAAAATATTCTTAAAGTCCCTATCATCTATACATTCCCACTTTTTAGCCACTGGACAATTATGACGTTTTTTTGAAAGTTAGTCAGCTACACTATTTGATTCTCTATAAATATGAGAAATATCACTCCAACTGCACTTTGAGATTAGTAAACGGATGTCATTCACCAGACTTCTGATTTGCCAAGGTATCGCAAAGTTACCGCTGGAACCAAACATATATACATATTAGACAATAAATTTTTTACAAACCACAAGTATGATCAAGTTGATGATGATAATGGAGGAGATGATTTTGAAGACGCAACACAATATATAATTATATGTCGCAAGTGTACGGGATATAATGTAGTATATATCAAATAAACACCTCAATCATTTTGTCACGAGATGTAATGCTAAACTAAGACCTTAAACAAAATGCAAACTTCTAGATGCGTAACTGTGATGAAGTCACTTAAGGATTCGAGAGATTGATGAAAATTATCAGTCTATGCATTTTGGCTATGTGGACTCACAAGGTAACGCCCAATCAACCAGACCTAACCCAAACTTTTGCGGCGCACATATATATTTACAACACTAGGTCTATCAAAGTGGTCATTGAACACTCTCAACATGCATATCTCAAATCAGATTATGTTCATAAGCCATACCTAACCCATTCTAATCCCATCTTTTGTGTGTATTTTTTGACTTTTTTGTTCTTTTATGTTTTTAGGGTGCAAAAAAAAAAAAGACTAAAACTAAAATAACAAAAACAAAACAAGATCTAAAATGAGCTATCTAATGCAATTTAGGTAGATACAATTTATATAAGTGATCTAACTTAAAAACGAAAATAAGGACTCCAAAATACAAAATCCATTACTCACAACACAAAAACAAAAGGCAAAAATGTATTACCCCCCCCCCCCTTTAATGTTTGAATCCAACATTGGCCTTAAAGCAAACCACACAGGGCTAACTGGGGAGGGTATGACTACTCGTCGTCTTATGGCGGTGGTGGATGGGACAATTGTTGTGGGGGGGGGGGGGGGGGCGGGGAGGTTGGGAGGTGAATGTATCAAACATGGCTTGAATCATCCTCCTCGAGTCTACATGGGATGATTCTTGTTGGGACAAGAAGAGGTTCACCCTTTAAGTAAGGGTGGTCATGGTCGAATGCATTTGATCCAACTGATTCCCGAACACACCCACAATGAGGCTCATGTTTTTCATACGCTCATTAATCGAGTGAATAGTCGATTGGGTGTCGAAGGGTTCTCGGGGTTGGTCTTAGTCTTGCAGTTGCATTTGAGGTATGGGGGCATGCGAAACAAGGGAAAACCATATAACAAGGGAGAAGGCAACACACATTGTTAGGATAGACCCATAAGCATCGGTCATTGTTGTCAAAAGCACACATACTAAAGGAAAGACGTTAGTCCTCATCTAGCCATACATTTCCTCCGATGTTGTTCGATGCAAATGGATTATGGCGGAACCCAAATTGACGGGCGAGGAGAGTAATGAAACCCCTTATCGTCATGTTTGCATTGGAGTTTGGTATCTATTATATATGCAAAGAAAATGGAGCGTCGGGGTTGGCGTTATCATTGTCGTGCAACATGGCATACACAATGTACATATCAGACTCCATGGCCTTATTTGCACTACCTGCCCTCCCGAAAATCCCATAAGACAAGATGTGGTTGACATACCTCGAATCAGGGTGCCTAATATATGTTGAAGGATTGTTGATGAGGTCCCAGATGGAAATGTGAAGATGTCCAGAAAGAAGCCATGATCATCCCAATTATGGGGAAAGACGACCTTGGTTCGATAGTTCTTATCGGGAAGATTGAACACCCAAGCAAACTCATAAGTTTTCATACTACGAGGCTCACCCAACAGTTCAAAGGAAATTTGCTCATATCGACCTTGTAAGAACACCTCAACAATACTCATGAACTCTAGAGTATCAATCGTTAAGACGAGCCACCAGCAACATGGGTCATTTACCAAGTAACCACATAACATCCCTAAACATGCCGCAACCAGGCAAAAACAAAAAAAAAAAAATAAAAATAAAAAATAATGTAATTAACGAGTAGGAATGCTAGGACGTCCAGAAAGAGTGTTACCTTTCCTTGTATACTTCGTCAAACCCGAATGGGTTTTTATGTCGTGTGTTGCGAGATGAGGTTGCTTTTAGCTTGCCTTTTTCATCGGCAATCACCTTTCCTTTCCAGCTTCCACCAGCACTACCGTCATCTAGTGAATGTCCAAAAATACTCACATTCTTTATTCGTGCCATCTGATGGGTTATGACGGGTCCAATGGGCCCAAAGGGTGGTGGGCGCAATCTAACTTGGCCCACCCACACTAGGGGCGAAAGTAGTCATAACCTTTAGGTCTTCGCCTAATCTACCCTAACCCATGACAATAAAAAAAAAAAAAGAGAGATAGACAGCAAAGGTTGAGTTATTTATCTGACTGTCTCTCGAAAATACAAGCATCGATTGACCTTCAACTCTTGAACGCGTTTCTTGGGCTCTTGAACGTGTGATTCTAGTCTTCGAGTGGGAAGTCTCTAAAATAGGAGACATCCACAACAGTGTACACATCACTTGTGACACCGGCTGCTAGACCGCCCGATCTTGATCAAATCCTAGGACCTCAAAGAATCACCATCGAGATTAGATGAGTATGTGGATCGTATCAAATACGATTTTTTCTAACCCTAGGACCTCAAAGAGTCACCATCGTAGCCTTGAACCGGAAACTTTCTCATATAAAGTTTTCTCGGTTTCCCAAAATTTCCGAAGGGAGATTACCCTTAAATGGGATCCGTGGAATGGAAATACACAGTTTGGCTTCCCATGGGCATTATATATATATATATATATATATATATATATAACGGAGAGAACAGGGGAGGAAGAGGTCCTCCACCGAAGTGGGACGCATGCTTGTATTTCACCACAGACCGTGGTGACTATTGACCCCACCATGGACCGCAGTGAGCAGCATAATAATTTTTGCCGAAGAGAAGACTCCCACGGACCATGGTGGCCTAGCTACCGTTCGTAGTGGGTCTTCCCCGAAGCGGGTCCCACGCTTACCTCGATTCAATCCCGTAATGTTCCGGACCTTTTTCCCCATACTCATCGCCTTTAAGTCACTTACTTGTATGACCCCGTGGGACTAACTAATAAGGGTGATCGAACCTTTTGATCACTGACTACGTGGACTTCTAGCGAAGTCATTAATCACCAAATTAACTTGGCTATAGCACTCAAATGAAATTGAACATTGTGAAGAAATTTCCAACGCCATCTTGTTCAAATATTGAGTGGAATACCAAAGCTTGCAGAAACTAACATAAATGGAGATATTGGAGCGAGAATAAGTGAGAGATGAAGTAAGGTGTAGAAATTTTGGTGGTATGGAGGAGGTAACAATGTGAAATTAGGGAGTTAATGAACAAAATAGGAAAAAGAAGTTGAAAGATTGGAGGGGACGAATAAGGAGGAGGGCGCAGGGTAACAGAGGAAAAGAAAAGGGACGCGGGGGTTAGGTTTTGAGAAAATATTTGAGATGAACACAAACCACAAACCTCGTTGAAGCGGTCTTGAAAGGAAGGAAGGCGCGACCCGCGCCCCTATCAACGCTGGCTGCATCCGACGAGGCACAAGCCACATTGACAGGCGTTGGTCGCGTCTCTTTCATTCTTATCGTCTTTCTCTGTGTAAGGCACAACCTGCGCCTCATGAGGCGTTGACTGCGTCTTTGATTACCCGTTAAGCCATCCGTTTGAAACGCCAGTGGCACCAGGCTCGGCGCTGATTGCGTCTTAGTATGCTCCCTTTTTTTCTATCATTAGATCATTCTTTTTCACTGTTGATATAAGTGTTGTTGTTGTTGTTATTATTATTATTATTATTATTATAATGAGTTATATTATAAGATTAATTGATACTTTAACTAAATTTTAACTGTTAATTACTCACAAATTATAATGAGTTATATTATAAAATTATTGTTATTAGAAAGATCTTTCACCAAAAATTATAATGAAGGAAATTTCATATTGTAACTCATTGTAATCTGTGAGTAATTAACAATCAAAATTCAAAATGTCAATTAATTAGGGATGGTGAAAATAATACTAAAGTCATACTACTTGTAACTTGTGTAAAGTAGTAAAAAGCAATTAAAGCATCCCATCAATTCCTCGCCCGGGAGGCCGGGACACATGGGAAGATAGAAGCAATCCTAATTCCAAAGAGTGGTAAAAAAATGGCGGGATAGGAAGCAAAATTCAAAAATTTCACAGTAGCTTCCTATTGGTCCATTCAAAATCACACGGATCGACAACAAACCCATCCTCAGCCGTCCATACCTGATAATCCAACGGCCAGAGTTACATTCCCAACCAAACCGCTTGGAGCGAAAGACAGAGAAATCAACCCACTATATAAACCCCGTCTCCCTCCACCCAACTATTTCATTCATATTTCCCAACATTTTGAATTCCCAAAAACATTCATTCATTTTCCACTTTCCACCACCAATCAAATTGAGTAGAGAGAGAAAGAGAGAGAGAGGAAGCCATGGATGCCGGAGCTGGAAAGGGTAAGAAGGGAGCCGCCGGAAGGAAGGGCGGAGGTCCGAAGAAGAAGCCGGTTTCCCGCTCCGTCAAGGCCGGTTTGCAGTTTCCGGTGGGTCGTATCGGCCGTTACTTGAAAAAGGGTCGCTATGCTCAGCGTGTCGGTACCGGAGCTCCGATCTACATGGCTGCTGTTCTCGAGTACCTTGCTGCTGAGGTATCTATATATGTCTTTTCTGCTTAATTTCTGCATTCTTTTTGCTTTAGAAATTTGGGATCTGGGTTTTGGGGTTGTATGGATTTCTAAGAATGTGTTTCATGCAGGTGTTGGAATTGGCTGGAAATGCAGCAAGAGACAACAAGAAGAACAGAATCATCCCAAGGCATGTGTTGTTAGCGATTAGGAATGATGAAGAGTTGGGGAAGCTTCTAGCAGGAGTTACCATCGCTCATGGAGGTGTTCTTCCGAACATAAACCCAGTTTTGTTGCCTAAGAAGACTGCTGAGAAGTCTCCCAAGGAGCCTAAGTCACCATCTAGAGCCACCAAGTCTCCTGCCAAAGCTTAGATTCACTACACCCAAACTTGTTTTCTGTATGTAGTAGTTTCAGAAATTGTAGGGTTTTTCCATTTTAGTTCCAGGGTTTTAAAGGGTATTGAAAATCAATAGCTGATTGATTCTCTGACTTTGTAACGAATTGCGCTTCAATGATGATTTCAATCTTCCTTTTCCAACTCCCAATTTATAGCCTCAGAGTCACTTCAGTGTGGGTGTAGAACTCTTGGTCTTAGCAACCAAGACGATAGCCCTAATATTTCGGTTTGGCATCCCTCATACAGTTTCCTTCAATAATTCCTCGAGTCCAGTCACAACCCATGAACCTAATGGAGCTCTAGAGAAGATTAGACATCCTTACAAACAGGACTTCAAAGTAATATTTTCAGTTCTTTGTACTCTGTAGATGTGGTTCTGTCAAGCTTTAGTAAATATTCATAAGGCTCTCAATAAGGTTATCTAAGTGAGATATTGAATATTGGTACTAATCAGTTCATGTTTAGGAGCAGTTAGAAGTAGAAAACATCTGTCTAATTATGCATTTGAACCTCCCATACCCAGAGATAGCCAAGGTTATGTGACCAACTTAAGTTGAACAAGATAGCAGTATTAATTCTGAGACAAACTCCAAGTAATTGGCTGTTATTTTGTTACAAAGGTGACATGCATGGTACAAGATAACTTAGCTGATAACAAATGCCCTCCCCCTTAGAATGATTGTCCACAATTTATCAATGTTGAAACCTGGATCTGTTTTCATCAGCTTTTGGTGAATATAGTCATAGGTTCAGCAGCTGTAAGCCCTTCTCCAGTGACAGCAGTTTAACTACTGCTACTAGGCTGACTTCCTACATGCTTATCTATCAATTGTTGGGGCTCATATTATGGACTTATTTTAGAGGTCATCTCCTTTTAGGGGGAAGTCACAGTGTCACATAGCATTTTGTTGTATTTCTCATTTGGAATTTGTGAAACCAAACCCCATGAAAATGGGCTTCTATGGTCATGCCACTTCTCTTAGTAAGAATTCCCAGTGAGGATCTGTTATTATACTAGAACCTCAGCAATTGAGGCATCCACCTTTTTGGGGCTGTCATGTAGCATTCAGTTTGGCAGTTAATTGCCCAAGGCTTGACTACACATCTACCCTACACGATAAACTCCTTACGCCTGTTCAACCTTAGTTGACAGTTGTATGATCTCTCGTAACCTTCATATGGCATCATATCAATCACCTACTGGGCATGCCAAGTTATGAACAATAAGTCCCTTCAAACTTCACCTAGTCTTCTCTATTCTCAAAACTTTTAAAGGACAATGTAATGATTTTGTTGCTACTACCTCTATCACGATTCACAAGCCCTGCAACATCTCTCTTCAAGTATTAATAGCAGCAACAAGGCATTCAGGAGACATTTTCACAAGGGTAAAAGGAGGAAACCATACAAATAATTTCAACGATAGAGTTTGTGATTGTTCAAGTCAACATAATATAAATCCAAAAAGATCAGCCTAAGGCGGAGATGGCAAAGGCTAATTAAGTTGTATTGCAAGATAACTACGACAAGGATTCAACGGAGTACAGAAATCCCCAAACAAACTGTTGATGACAAGGACCTTAAGAAAGCCAAATAATCATTCACAAATATCAAATGACTACATGGATGTTTAACCCAAATATCGAATGCGGAACCATATCGAATGTGGAACCACCTCTGCAACATTAGATGCAAAAAGGACAAACTGTCGTAGTCTTTACCCAATTAATTTAGTGACGGGCTATGAGGTTTCTCTTGAGAATTACCAACGAGTTCCTTATGTATCCCGAAACCTTGGGAGGTGCGGATGAAACTTATAAATATGATATCTAACATTATAGTGCCTTTAATAGGCAAACTTTAGACCAAACCCTGAAACCTCAGTGCCACCCCCATTCAAAGCCTGCTCCATAGCATTTAAGAGGGAAACTTTTGAATGAATTCATACTGAAATGGAGGAAACCTCCATAGAAGAAACCACAAAAGGTGCATTTTGACATTAAAGTTCATGTCTATGTGAGTCCAATGTAATACTCTTTCCTGTCAAACTCCAGGGTTCAATACATTATACTACACAAAGAATGATTTGAAACTTGAACTAGATCAAAAATTAAACTGGAAGAGCATAGGATTAGGACATACCTCATTAGTAGCAGTCAAACAGAGGCAGCACTGGAGAGCTCACTGCACTACAAGATTCTGCCAATCTTGAGTCACATCTCACCAAATGAACCTCTAAACCAAGCTTGACAACAAATCAATAGTATACCAGAGAAACAAAGGGGTTCAAATGCAAGCTCAAAATTGGCAAGCTAAACAGAAAGCAAGATTCACAGCATGTCTTGAATAGCTTCCCCTTGTAGTTTTAGGTCAAAATCCCTCACAGAAATCCTGTCAATTCAGTCACCAATCACCGTTGCTGCATTGAGAGGATGCGAAAGTGTTTCCAAATAAACTGATGGTACCAATGACATCTTTGATGTCAAGAAATACAAGTAGACCCCAAACCCCTCACAACAATCACTAAACCACAAGCCAGAATCATAATGAACACAGAAAGTCACTTGTATTGAATATCTGCAGTGGCAAAATACAGGAGGATAGAACAATAAAACCTAAAACCCTAAAAAACCGGATCCAGAACCAGATCAGAGATTCATCCACAAAATCCTAACCCTAATTCACTAAAAAACATCACAATATCACCAAACTCAGAGCCTAAATCACTCAAGAGCTAGTAAACTTAGTGACAGCCTTAGTCCCTTCAGAAACAGCATGCTTAGCCAATTCACCAGGAAGAACAAGCCTGACAGCAGTCTGAATCTCCCGAGAAGTAATCGTAGGCTTCTTGTTGTATCTCGCAAGTCTCGAAGACTCCTGAGCAAGCTTCTCAAAGATGTCATTGATGAAGCTGTTCATGATGCTCATAGCTTTACTGGAGATACCAATGTCAGGATGAACCTGCTTGAGGACCTTGAAGATGTAGATCTTGTAGGTTTCGACACTCTTCTTGGCCTTCTTCTTCTTCTTGTCGCCGGCGCCGGCGTCCTTCGGGAGCTTCTTTCCGGCCTTCGGCTTCTTCTCCGCCGGAGATTTCTCCTCCGCCGGCTTCTTCTCGGCGGGCTTCTTCTCGGCCTTGGGCGCCATTGATGAGGATTGAGAAGGTTGGGTTACGAATGAAGAGGTGTTAGAGTATAGCTTAGAGAATGTAGAAGGTTGAAAGGAATGTGTTAGAAAATGAGGTGTTGAGGATGAAAGGAGTTTGCCGATTCTTTATATAGGGAAGGGAGTTTGCTGGGATACGTCGGTTTCGGCTCACACGGATCGCTGACGTGGAGTACGTGGGGTCCACCTCGTAATGTCCTTTTCCTTTGGGCTTTCACAGCTTTGTATCGGCTTAGGCCGTTTCAGTCATGGACATCCGGCCCATTAAAATATGAATCACTTTTGCAAAAAGATCAAAAATCAGTAAAATATAGGGGGTAATGGTTGATGAAAAAACCTTTGAAATATGAACTTATATGTCATTGCATGGTTAATTTTTATTTTGATTCTGTTATTTCTGTTAAATTATCTTGTTGTTATTATGTTAATACTTGAGTTTATAGGACTTAGAGTGACTAACAAGATATCATTCCTTGGGTAGAAAAGGCGACACTTACCCCCTCCCTCGGTTAGTGTTATGTTTTGATTTGTTCAATGTTGGTTTGGATCATGCTTATGTGTAGTTTTGTTAAATTTTTGGTTGAAAGGAATTAGCTTGTAAGTGTTAAGGGATAATAATTGTCAAACTATGTGCTTCCTTCACACAACAATTATTTGAAGCAGGTGACAACGATGGGTGTGGAACATAACCTGCTGTTAGCAACAAATGTTCCACACTGCTATTAGGGGTTACCAAGTCAAAAACTAAACTATCTATGGGATTAGGTCAACCATTGGGATGTTCTACGAGAAGTCAGCACGCTCCGCACCTACCCTAGGCTCGGGGTCGTCTTCTCGTGTAGCCAACCTGATCCCAGCGGCTTACGTTATGTTGGCGAGCCAGTTCCAAGCATAATAGATTCAGATCATGCAACTCCTTGCAAAGGTCATTCAGGTGGAGCACAGTCAGTGACAAGTTCCCTCCCCCTCCCTCCCCCTCCCCCCCCCCATCCAATGACTTTTCTCCTTCTGAATTTTGATTATCTGCATTTGTCCGCCCCGATGACCCATCTACTTAGAAACTTATGATCTTTCGTTGTTATTTGTGAATTAATAACTTTGGATTGTTGAACTAGGCAACTGACTTTCTTTGTATTTATGATGGTACTTGTTAGATGGTTTAAATTTGATGCTAGCAGCGCAATTCGGTAAATATTTGTAGAGGCGACTATTTATTTTAATATTACTGGCGACTATTTATTTTAATATGACTGGCGACTAATAATCTTGTTTAGTAGGTTACAGGTACCTACAACACTTAACATATAAACCAACCAAAAAACTTTTATAAATTTCACATTTATATTTTTTAATTTTTATCATTCACAATTACATTTTACTAATTTGAATAATTTTATAACTATTATATTGATTATTGCATTTTACTAGTTTGAATAATTTCATAACTATTATCTTGATTACGATGGTATCTCTCCATTCCCCTAAGTGACTATTAAATAGAGAATGGAGGGAGTAGACATAGCCACATACTTGCTTGAATGTTGATCCCTAATATCATCCATCACATTAAATTCTTCCAGCTAAACTATGTGATATACACCACTGTTCCACTGCTCCCATGATGTAAACATGGGCATGTCTTCCATCAAAACTCCATTTTTAGAGCACTCGCAGCCTATGAAATGAGGAAGTAAAAGATGACATGCGTGGAAATAGTATAGATACAGCAAAATGGAATGAAGTGGAGGAATGCAAGTTGGAATGATATTAATTAAGTTCTTCCATACATGCCATTGTACATGCTCTTAACATTCCATAACTTTAGAATGCCATTGTACATGCTGTTAACATTTCATAACTATATAATGCCATAGTACATGCTTTTAAAAAAAAATAAAATATTTAAAAATGAAATAAACTGACTGAATTTGGAAAATATAATTCTAAAATTAATTTATAATTGTAATGGATAGGGACCCAAATTTAATATTTATATTAAAAAAGTGGAATGAGTTTTAATTCAAAAAATTACTTAGAGGTACCGTAACTTTTGAAGAAACAATTTTTTGGTACCCTAACTTTTCAAAATTAATTTTGGGGTACCCTTACTTTTAGGATTAAAAATTACTAGGTGAATTTCCGGCGAAATTCCGATTGATTCAAATCATTTTTGTCGACAAAAACAAAGGACATTTTCATCCACAAAAACATTTAATCAATTTCCCGCCTACAACTCACTGATGAATTCAAATCATTGGCGGGAAATTCACCTAATTATTTCTAATTCTAAAAGTTAGGATACCCCAAAATTAGTTTTTAAAAGTTGGGGTACCAGAAAAACATTTCACCAAAAGTTAGAATACCCCTAAGTAATTTTTTGGTTCTAATTGTTGTTGAAATGAGTGGAATGGAGTTCTAAAAAATTAAAATTTTAGATGATGTGGATAAGTAGACCACTATCAACATTCCATAACTATGAAATGCCATTGTACATTCTCTTAACCCAAAATAACACAACCATAATGGTCATATATAAATGACAATTTCCACCTATATAAATAGCTCACTCATCCCCCCATCTGCATCACTGATTCACTGATATCAATATTCAATAATTCATAATTAACGATCCAGCTGTTTGAATATGTAGTGACAAAAAATTCCCTACCATTACCAATGTCTCCTAAAAAAATAATTCCCCCTTCCCTTTTTCCGCCTTCATTTTTTTTTTTGGGGACAAAAGCTCCCATAAAATCCATAAAATTTAAATAAAATGATCATATAATTGTTATGACCCAACATGAACTCCTGACCGTACAGCTGGTCTAGATTGAGAAATCCAAGCCATCCATCTTGACACAACCCCTCTCTCTCTTTCTCTCTCCTCATTACTCTCTCTAACTGGCAACCTGCTTAGACCTGTGATTTCCGACATGCTTCTCCCGTTAATTACACTTTTGCCATCACCGATCTGCTGCACCCGCGGCCTATGGTGGTTCCCCTGCACCACTCCTTGTCCGCCCTTGGACACCGACGATCGACGGCCCTCGTTCATCAGCATCTCCGACCGTAGATAGAACGTCAGATCGCACGGCTGTACATCGCTCCACCTCTGAAAGTAACTCCCCACCGTTGGATTCGTGGACACGATTATCCTGTGCTCCACTCTGGGCTTATCGACGGTCGTCGTCGTCATCAACAGCCCGTCTTTCCGATAGATTCCGACGTTCGGTACGGACACAGAACCGTCGCAAGACCTCCTAAACGACGTCGTTTGAGCAGCCTTCCCCTTCTCCCCAGCAGAAGAATGTCGCCCAGAAACTCGCCGAGTCGACTCACCCACAACCGAATCCTCCTCCGAAAACCCAACCGGGTTACTCCGGTCCAGGAGAAAAATATCCTCCGGGTCGACCCGAAATCGACACAAAGGGCAAGTAGAATGACTATCAAGCCAAGTATCAACACACTCTACATGAAACGCATGCTTACACTTCGGCAACAACCGGAGAATCTCCGCCGGTTCGAACCGGTTCAGGCAAACCGCACACTCAAGCCCATCTTTCTGCCCACCCATCAACGACCCGAATTTGAAAACGGGCAGAGATTCGATAACAAGCGGGTCAATGCCGGAGTTCTTCCTCCCGGCGACGGGGTAGCGATGGTAGTTTCCGACGTCTGTGTGACGTCGTCGTTCTTTGCAGTGCTTGGCGTATAACAGAAGCAGAAATGTGAGGGAGAAGAGGGTTGTTAGCACACCCACTACCACCGCAATCCCTGGCTTGAGGGAAGAGTAGTACCTCACCGGAGACGGCGGCGGAGGCGGTGGTGGTTCGTCCGGCGGCGGCGAAATCGCCACCGGCACGGGCCGAGACTGTACCAGTGCAGCAGCAGAAATCGAAGCAGCAACAATGGCGAAGAAGAGGAACTGGGTTTGTGGGTTCTTCGTGTTCGTCGTCATTTTGTGATGAGGGGAGATGAGTGATGAAGCAGAAGCTCCACCATTTCTTCTGCAATGGAGGACAGAGAGAGAGAGGGTAGGGTGAGTGAATGTAGAAGAATGCCGTTAAAGGAAAATATGTAAGGGTAGACAGGGGGAGGCAGAAGCTAGGGTAGAAAGGTGGAATCGAGTTGATAGATAGATAGATAGATAGAAAGACATTCAATGTCTGGGGAATGTTCCATTCACCATAATATTTTGAGGGATATAAAACAGGGGGAAGATGACAATGAATATACATTAATATAGCAAAGCAAGGGGGCACCAGATGCAAATGACTCAGTTCCTGTCTTTTTTTTTTTCCTTTATCACCTGATCTTTGGATTAGATAAAATGAAGTTTGGATGAATTGGATTGGATTGAATATTTTGTTGGGGAATTGTGTTTTTAGAGAGGAAAAGTGTATGGGGAATTGTGTAATGTTTGGATTGAATTGGATTTGATTGGATTGGAAATAATTACCAATCCAAAGAACATGGTTATAGATTGCAGCGCAATATCACACCGAAACTCATTCTTTTAACTGCAAAATGATAAATATCTTATTGCAAGATGGTTAAGATAGTTCTTAATCTTAACCTTCTTACAGAACCATCTTGCATCTCATCTAAATCATTCATAAAGTTAAATGTACGTATATTTAAATCATTATAAAGATATATTTCATTAGTTTGATGGTTATTATAACTTATAAACAATATAAAAATATTTATTTATTTATATTTTTTGATAAATATAAAGCTATATATAAAATATGCATTTTCTACTATCATTGATAAAATTAGTTATTATTTATATTTTTTGATCTAGTAAATAAGCATTATACTCTTATAGTTGACAAATTTAAATAATTATTAGAAAAAATATTATTAAAAGTTGACAAAATGTGAAATATAGACAATTCAAAATGATTATTAACCATCTTGAGTCAAGATGTATATCATTGTTCTTTTTAATTTTTTACAACATTTTACCTCACCAAACCACAATTATTATCAATATATTTTTTAGTTGTTCTTTCTTCTCACTTTTCTCCTCTACTTTTCATATTCTCTTTCTGAACCTACCCCATTTACCACAACTTTCACCATAACTCACCACACTTTTTAAAATTTCACTGCACCGTATCATTATCACACCCTAACTAAGTGTATAAACGAAACCTCAAGTGTTTAACGAAATGTGCATCATATTCTACTTGTACTTTAAAAGCTTCCACTTTAGGATCATGATTTGACAGGTCAATATAAATCGTGATAATTGAAAATGCAATCAGTTTTACTTTGTTTTAGTAAGTCCATATTATTTTGTGATAGTAGCATTAGCTAAATTTATACTGGTTATTTAACTTTTACTTTATCTTATCTTTTTCATATTATTGATACTTCTTTATTTTATCCTACATGGTATATATTTAAAAATTTATATACTTTAATTAAAAATATAATTGATATAACTTATGTTACTAACAATATCTTATTAATAATTATAAAATATAAATTTAATATCTCATATATATTTAAATGACATAACTAACAATTGTAGTTTACATTTTACAAACACTATCCTATGGCACCTACCCACTTTTCCTACCTTTCCCACCTCAACTATCCTATACTTTTTTCTAAGTCTTTTGTAAAATTATTTTACCATGAATTATATAAGTTCCCACATCTAACTATCTTACACTTTTTTTCTAAGTCTCTTGTAAAATTATTTTACCATGACTTATGTCAATTTGGGCGGACAAGTCAGTTTTTGGTTTGTTTATGTTTTAAGTTCGGAAATTCTAGAGCTAACCTTAAATTTTCGGGTAGGTTCAAATCAATTTTTGGGTCGAGTCAGATTTTGTCAACTCTACTTATATTACTCAAGATGTGATAGAATCATAAGAATTTGTAAGCATGCCAAAAGTTTTTTAAAAAGTAATTATTTCAAGATGGTGCATAAAATTGTTTAATAGTTAAAAATTACATTGAAAATTCATAATCTCAATAAAGTTAAACTTAAAAAATTAACTTTTCAGTCAAACAAATAGGACGGGGTTAGATCCACTAATTTTTGGGTTATTCGGTGTTTTTCGGGTTTAGCTGAAAAAATCATATTTAAAACTCGAAAGTTTTGGGTGGGTTAAAGTCGGGTTATCAGGTCGAATCAGAAATTGTTAGATGATCTAGTATGATTATCCCATCACCGACACCCGTCTTCGCTGCTGCACTGTCATTCTCGTCTTCATCCATATCACATCAGCATCATCTCACTCTCAAACCCACCAATGATCTGATTCGATATGGATGGGTAGATGAGGATGAGGCGATTGATGAGACTGAAAAGGTAACAGTAACAATGAAAATGAAAGGAGGGAAAAATAACAAGGTAGAAAAGGACAATAGGGAGGAAACAAAGCTAATAAAGGGTGATTTTTTTTTGGCCGGAAATGAGGACAGGGACATGCAGTAATGCACATTGCCATGTTTATATGTGCTTTAATTTGTTTGGTTGTATTTTTGCAGGTGACATGAAAAGTGAAGAAAACAACAAAATAAAGCAGGAAAAAAAGGGGAGGGAGGGGGTGATTGTGAATTGGAAGAGTAAGCAAAAACCGGAACACAAAGCAATGCAAATGGTTCATGCTGGAGGTGTCAAAATTTTTTCCAATCGAGATGATCCAAATTGTTCCATCTAAAAAAAATGGGCATGAATATAGATTTTTTAATTGAATTTTAATATTAACTGAATATTTAAATATAAAATTTTTCTCTTTTTTGTCCAAGCCCAATTTTAGCTTTATCCGACCTGAAATAAAATTGGATTCGAATATTAATTTTTTATTCAAATTTTGACACTAATCGGGGCATGTTTGACTACCCAATTTTTGAGTTTGGATAGCTTTTAGCTTTTTGATCAATGTTAAAAAGCTATTTGAGGTGTTTGGTAAGTAGCTTTTTATATTAGTTTTTTGGACACAAAAAACTTGTTTTCAAAAAGCTAATTGATGAAGTTTTTTGAGGTATCTTTTCACAAAAAACTACTTTACCAAACATTTTTCGTACAATCAATTAACCTAAACAGCTAAAGTCAAACAGCTAATCCAAAAGGCTATCAGCTAACAGCTACCAGTTTGTTGCCAAACAGGACCTCGACCCGACTTTATTCGGATTCAAGGTGGTAGTCCATATCATGCTAATGTCAAGGTAAAGATGAGGCAGAAAGCGACAGAGTGAGAGAGGGAGAGATGAGAGGTGGGTAGTTGGGGTGGAATAAACGGCTGTGTCGCCATTTGGACATGGTTTCCGTGATTATCAATTTATCATCCAGATAAGTATGCATTAATACCTCTTCAGGTCTTCATTAATTAATTGCAATACTTAGCCGCCACACTACCCAATGTAACCATCAATAGCTACTATGGAGTATGGCCCTAGTTTTTTAAAGGCATTTGGCAATTAACTCAGAATATATAACAGATTCTTTTACGCGTAGATTGCAGTGTGCATCGCACCAATCCACACTACTTAATATTCTATCATACTTCACCACACTTTACTACTAATCATTATCAAAATATTTTATCACTTTTCTCTCTCATCACTTTTCTCATCTACTTTTTACATTCTCTATCCTCACTTACCCCACCTACCACAACTCCCACTACAACTCACCACACTTTTTCAAATTCTACCACACCGTAACCGCACCGCACCGCATAAAAGAACGGGGCCTTAGTTGTTAGCTATTTGGATTAATTGTTTAACTTTAGCTGTTTGGGTCAGTTGATTGTAGGAAAAGTGTTTGGTAAAGTAGTTTTTTTGTGAAAAGTTATCTCAAAAAGTTTCATCAAGTAGCTTTTTGAAAACTAGCTTATTGGGTCCAAAAAAACTATTATAAAAAGCTACTTACCAAACACCTCAATTAGCTTTTTAACTTTGGTCAAAAAGCTAAAAGTTATCCAAAAAACTAAAAGCTACCAAAAAAGGTGGGTAGCCAAACACCCCCAAAGATTGGTTGAGTTAGAATCTGCTATGTTCTTCGGTGTTGAACCACAATTCAATATATTGTTTAGGCCTCATTTTTTTATATGGTTGGTTGCAGTGTGGTAATGGTACAATGCGGTAAAATTTGGAAAAAATATGATGAGTTGTGGTGAAAGTTGTGGTAGATAAGGTAAGTTAAGAGAGATAATGTGAAAAATAAAGGAGAAAAATGAGGATGGAGAAAAATGAAAGATATATTGGTAATGATTATGGTGCGGCGTTGTGAAGTGTAGTGGGAAATTAAAGAGTGCGGTAACCTACCGCATAAAAGAACCAGGTCTTAATATTATTCCATATTTCACTACATTTTACTACAATTATTAGTTTATACCAATATGTCTTTCTCATTTTCTCTTTCCTCACTTTTTTCCTCTATTTTCCACATTATCTCTCCTCATGCCCCATCTACTACAACTCTCACCACAACTCACCACACTTTCAATTGTTTCACTACACCGCACCAAAGAAAAGGGCCTTTAGGGAGTGTAAAATTCATATGTAAAAAACAGTTGGACAAAAGTTAAATTTTGATATAATTTAATAAATTTTGGTAACTTTTAGTAAATTTACGCTAATATATCAATTTTTTTTAAACTTTGGTAAATTTTGATAAATAGATAAAAACTGGTAAATTTTGATGAATTGAATTTACCCGTGAATTTGACATGCCCTTAGTAAAGCAATGAGAGAAAAAAGAAAGGAAATGTTATGATTGGTTTGAGTTAAATTAGTTATGAGGTGAAAATATTTTATTAATAAAATTTGAATGTTTTGGGAAAAACAATGAAAACTTACAAGTATTAGAAAAAGTAGAATGGTTTAATGATTAAAATAATATTATTTTAATTTTTTTATTAAAATTTTGAGTTTAATTTGAGCGTCTTTAGGTAATTGGGTAAGATAATGTAAGGTAAAATTAAATTAAAGTTGAACTTAACTTATTAGTCTACGGAATATGCCCCCTCTACCCCAATTTATTTCTTATTCCAATTAATTTGGAACACCCAATACATCATAACAATGAGATGAAAAATTTGAATATTACCCTCTAAACCTAACTTACTATTTATTGACATAACAATTCGAGTTAATTAAGCTAGCCATTCAATTATGTTAATATCTTTACAAAGAAAATTAAGATATTTGGACAATTTGAGTCTAGCTTTGGGCATGACGAAGTTAAATGCTTGAATGGGTAGGGTCGTCCCATTAGTCATGTAGGGGCGGGGCCGGTCAAGGTCAACCCTATGTAGCCATAGATCGGGTTAGGGCTTTCTAATAAATATAAGGGTCGACTCATGGTCCAATCTGTTTGACCATAAAGTTAAAATTCAGTGTATTTGTATCAAAAAAAGTAATTATGCTAATTATTATTTAATATGTAATATTAATAATATATTTAAGTAAGGTTAATATTTAAAATAATAGAAAAAAACTATTTGTTTTGAGTTATTGATCGGTCAGCCCATAGATCCTTTAATATTGTGAAACAGGCCAATTTGTTAATGATCAAATGCTTCACACACTCGACTCGGGCCCGACCCTCTTAATCATATAGGCCCCAGTCCATTGCCCACCCATAATTCCAATATGAATTTTTAATAACACAATTCAGGGTGCGTCAAATTATGGGTAAATTGGACTTGATAGTCTTTTATCTAAATTTACCAAAAATTACAAAAGTAAAAAAAAAAATTAATTTTGATATTAATATAAATTTGACAAAAGTTACTAAAATTTATTAAAATTTAACTTTCATCCAATTACATTTTACTCGTAAATGTGACACACTGACACATGACACAACCAATATATATATATATATATATATATATATATATATATACTATATGTTAGCAGTGTTTGATTGTAATTTTTTTTGGAGGTGGTTGATGGTTGTTTTTTGCGGTTTGTTGGTATTTATAAAACTTTTTAGCCTTTTGGCTACCAACCATGGAAAAAAAAAATGAAAGGAAAAGTACAAATATATGAAGAAGAAATAATTAAATAAATAAAATTATCTAAAAGTTTGTTAAGTCATACTCTTATCACTTCTCACAGCATCATCAGTAATTCCATTTTCTAGAGAGATGCAGGGAATCCTGTTAACTACCCTGCCATCAAATCCCAGTTTGAAAGGATCCCGCCTTCTTCATTTTCAGAAACCTAAATTATTCAAATGTATTTCCTCATCAAACCCTTCAACCCTCAATTCAAAATCTTGCAGCCATAGCCACTGCCCTTCTCTCAAATTCGACATTACATCCGTAATCAATGCCAGGTTCGTGTGTTTATTCTGATATGAAGTACTGTTAAATTATTGAAAATTTCCTTTTCTTGTGCTTAATTCATGAGTGAAAATTGTTCATTTGCCATAATTTGAGAGTATTTGTATGTTTTCAGTTTTGCGCTCATGGTGTTGAACTGTTGATGGTTACGTTGCAATTTTCTGAAATTGGACTAGTTGATGCTACGGGATTATGTGTTTAGAATATGTAAAGATATGAAATACTGTTAAATTATTGAAAATTTCTTTTACTTGTGCTTAATTGATGAGTGAAAATTGTTTATGTGCCATAATTTGAGAATATTTGTATGTTTTCAGTTTTGTGCTGTTGAACTGTTGATGGTTAGGTTGCAATTTTCTGAAATTGGAGTTATAGGTGGGAATATGTGTTTAGAATATGTCAAGATTTGAAGGATAGGGGAACAAAGGAGGTTGGGGCAGCAACTTGTGATGTAGTGATTAGATGGTAGACCATCAAATACATGATTTAGGGGATTTGCTAAAAGATGGTATGGGACTAAAGCTAGAATGAATGAGTGCTTATTAAATATTTTAGAAAGTATCAAAAAGAAGGAATATTTGGCTTTTCAGGAGTGGCTCTTTGTAGTTTACTCAAAAGATGGTTTCATTATTTCTAGTTATGCCTACATTTGGCATTGCAATACATTAGAATCACCACATTTTGGTATAGGCCTGTTTTTTTTTGTGCGGTTGGTATGGTGCGGTATGGTGAAATTGTGGAAAGTGTGGTGAAATGTGGAATGATGTGGAAAAATTTGTGGAAAGTGTGATTGATGTGGCACGCAAGGAGAGAGAATGTAAAAAGTAGAGGAGAAAAATGAGGAGAGAAAAGTGAAGAGATATATTGGCAACGATTGTGGTAAAGGGCGGTATGATATGGTGAAGTGTGGAAGAATATTGAGTGATATGGTGAGTTGTGATACCGCACCGCACTGTACAAAAGAACAGGATAGTTTGAAAGGAATGTCATGTCTAAGGTCAATAGATATGGCTATATACGCATAGTGTATGAAATGTGAATAGCAGATACACTTCTTACCAAGTGTATACATGAAGATGAATTTGGACCATCTTTTGACATTTTTCTTTTCAAACAAGATTTTATAATTGATGTTTCTCAACTTGTGTTTAATTTGGCTCCACTATTTTGTAGATCAGAATAAGTGAATAATTACAGAAAGTGCTTTCTCTTCAGGGCCTTCTTGAAATGGATGTCTTCATGCTTGAGTCATATACCAACAAGATTGGCTTCATGGAGTATACTTGTATACGTGTTTGCCTTTAGTCTTGTAGCGAATGCCCATGATAACACGTTAGCTTTGGCTAGTTATCCTTGTGAAGATATTCAAAGTTATTACACTGGCACAGACAATCTAGAAGGTGAAGCTTTGAGTAGAAAATTGAATTCTATCATTGCTGGGCACCATTCACTGTCATACAAAGAGGTATTGTTAGATGCATTTTTAATACTATTGATATTGTATATATTTTTTTGATAGGAAAAAATATATATTAATGATAGGATTGAGAGATAAGATTCTTAACCGGCATCCTACAAAGTTATGACAACTAGAAAACAAACTGTCTACACAACCTACCACATCAAAAGGGGAAGAGCTGGACTTTCAATTCACCCAAAAGAAAAGAGACTTGAGAAAATTGTCTTTCAATCTCTGAAGAGGGATTTCTACCCCTTCAAAAACCTTCGGTTCCTTTCACTCTAAATAATCCAAAAATCAGATGTGGTATATTAGACTTATTTTCTCAAGTCGTCTATACAAAATTGATGTTATATATTTGCTCAAATCTTCTTATGTATGTTAGGCTTATTATTATTCGAATCTACTAATTATCTTGTTACTCCTTGGAAAACTAAAGAGTCTTGGCTGAAATCAGGTCTGGGTTGCTCTGGAGAATCTTGATGCTGCTGAAGTTGATGAACCAGAAGCGTCAGGTGGAATGTATGCTCCCGGCTATCTATTCTTCTGCATATTCTTATGTCTTTGAGTTTTACTTACTTGTAAATGGTGAGACCGATATAACGTTTTCGCAGAGTTGAAATCTACGCAGCAAGAATTGTTCCAAAGAATTTGGCAGGGAAACCAGAAGGCTGGAATAGTGAGTGTCTTGCCTGATTCTCTCTTATTTCTATTCAACCCCTGCTTCGTTGGTGACTCCTTGTGAATGATGCACACTATGATGCCAAAGGAGAGCTCTCATTTAATAAATCACATTCAACTATGCTTTTCCTTGCTGACCCCATCCCTTTCCTCTAACTAATTTCAGTTGTTTATACACCCCAAATTATCTTTCAGTTTCACTACTTGCTGCTCTGTCAGATAACTGTATTTACTTTGGACATAGCTACCAGTAATACGCGAGTGACCATGCTGCTATACGGTCCTGGTCATGGACCTCATGGTACAGGCTGTACTTGTTCTTATCGGGATACGTCTTGTATTTAACTAGCTGGACCTTAGTTTGAACAAACTAATGAACTGTCAGCCGGCTTCGCCATGTCCTAAACTTCTGCCTATTTTGCTAGTGTTCCTAGCTTGCTGTATAAACTGTTTCCAGTGATTTGTGAAATTAGCCCTTAGTTTCAGCCTGTATCTTGGCTTTGAAGGTGTAGACAACATCACATTCCCAAGTTGAGATGGCCAACCCCAGTATCCCAGTGATAAATTTCTTAGAGTTTTAAAAAACCCTGTGGAGTCCGGACTGACCATATTGGTTACCTTCATCATAATCTGTTTGTTAATGACAAAGGCTTTGTTTCCTCAGTTTATATGCACGAGTAGGGTGCCTACTAGCACCTCCATTTCCTATTTATAGCTTTCAACCATCACTTAAGCACTTAAGCTTCTGCTTTCTTTTATGCTGTATTAAATGAGTATCAATTGCAAGACTACCCCTCCAAATGTATAAGCAATGTTTCTCTTCTGTTAGTATAACTGTATAAGTGCATTGTGTTGACTTGGTGACAGGAGCTTAAGAATTTCAGGCTTTTTGCATGAGATTCATTCCTTCTATTTGGACATTCCTACTTGCTTAGTTGAAATTATTGTATAGATTACACAATAAGGATCCCAGTAATATCCATATTCTTGTAGATTTTTCTGTTCTCTTTTTCTTGCTGAATTTTTTTTGTTTTCGGAATAGTGTCCATATTGAATGTGTACAGCCTTTTGTAGGATGCTAGCTTGGCATCTAATCTTTTGTAAGCTTCTTTTCCTCAAGGCGTCATTGTTCTTGGAAAATAAGATGGAGAGAATTTTTGAAGAATGACTCACTTTTTTCACCAAACTTAAAAAAGATCACTTAAAGAGAGTTAGATGGAAAACATCGTGGAAGATTTATATTGATTTTGTTAATATTTTCCTCCAAATTTTAGAGGAAAGTTATAGTAAAATCTAATAGGTTAAATGAAAGGGTAGGATTGGGGAGGGAGAAAATGAAGGGAGAGACTGCTGGAGAAAATGGGTCTTTTCATGCTAGATTGTGAAGAGAGATAAAATTCTTCTTTCCATTTCATTTTCCTAGAATCAAACATAGCCGAAAGAACTCAATGGATCTCACCAAACACCATATATATCAGCCTTGGCATCGAAGACGAATATATAATAGCAAGGATTACACCAATTAGTTTAAGAAAATGCGTCAAAACAAAACCGACTTAACAAATAGTCGCTCCCATAGTCTAACACACGTGTCTGTACGACAAGGCTCATGTGTGTATGACACAAATACTGTTGGGGCTCTGTTTCCAATCTGGAAATTCTGAACTTCCACATGACTCGTGCAGCCTCATAACTCATCTTTTGCATGTTTTCCGCCCGTAATTGATTCCATTGGGCTCCACCACCGAACAACTTCAATAGTCAAATAAGCCACTTCATTTGATATATGATTTCCGCCCAAATTCCTAGGGTTATTTTTCTTTGGAAAGCACAACTATCTGACCTCATGCTCACTACGTCCCAGGGCTCTTAAGATGCTGCAGAAAATGCCATCAATAACAGAAATGCCATGCAACTTTGGGAACTTGCCTATAGTTGATTGCCGTACTTGATTCTGAATATTTGGAGATATTGAAAATACCATTATGATTTGTTCCTGGGAGTATGCACTCAGATCAATACAGCTGTTGATTGTCATTAATGATTGGCTGGAAAGCCTCTGATTTGTCCACTTCTTGCATGATTCATTTGGACTTTCTGTGTGCATTTACTGACAGTCATTTATTCAGGAGAACATCTGTGGCCTCGTTCTTATGGGTTGATGAAGGCTCCGTCATTGACTGACTTGCACAACATTCGGCCAGCTGATGTCAATGGTAAGGTAGTTCTTTTGGTTCCATTGTGGCCTAGAGCTGTCTTGAAGGATCACCTCATATGTGCGTGGTTTTAAAATTCTTGTTGCAGTAAATTCCGCAAGAGGGAACAAGTATTTTGGAGAATGCCATGTTGGGTTAAATCATTGTAAAATGCCTGCAAATAAGGAGGCTGCTCCTGACACAGAGACAGACGTGAAGATATGGGCACCACCTTTACAGGTATGTCTGTGCAGTGTGCATTGAACTTGAAGCAGGGCTGGTTGCTGAAAGTTTTGATTCTAGTTTGATGTACTTCAACATTTAATCACAATGAGTAGCATCTTTCCTGGATGACTACAAATATGGAAAAAGTGAAACTTTCTGAAAAATAACTAAACTATTGGTGCTGCCCATGCAAAATGTACTGCGTTACTATAGATTCTACTAGGGTTATTGTTGTGTTGTCTAAGTACGCTATCCTATTTGTTTCAGTTTCCATGTTGCAATTATGATGCAGAGAAACAAGATGAATGACATTAGTACATCAGCTTGCAGGTTAGAGGAGATGTTGCAAGGTCCTTAATGTACATGGCTGTTCGATATGGTTTTCATCGAGCAGGTGAAGGTCCTAGTCTACACCTTTCCGACTCTCCGAGTATGGGTAGGTAAAACCTGAATTTTAGGTGCATGAGGTTTTTTTTTGTTATAATTTTTAGGGAGAGTTGAATCTTATTTGTAAATATCAAATCGTACGAACTCCACTTAACGGAGGTATTAATTGATAGAGGACAAGCTTACAACACAACCTAATTAACAAACTTTGCCTCTCTTTATAGGCACGAGTCAGCTCTATTGTGGGCTTGTGAGTTTAATGAGTTCTTGTCCATGGTGAACCCTTTATGGGTTACAAGAGACTACATCCTCTTTAAGTTTCCTTTTGCTCTAAATTTTGCCGCCAAGTGGTAGGGAACAACGGCCAAAAATTTGGAGTCAAGGTAAGAGACTTTCTCAAGATGAACATTCTCTTGTTGGATGCTATCCAACAAACTCCTCCATATGCTTGTTTCTAAGGAGCTTTACATAACAAAGAAAGCCACTCAAGTGCCCAAGAAGGTTCTCTAGCCTCAAGTTTGATCTCTATTCTTTCTAGTCATATGCCTATAAAGTACAAGTGCCCAATTGCCCCACAATTTCTATTGCCAAAAGTGATAACTCGATTTAGAAGGCCTTGCTTGACTTTAGAGTTAGTGTGAACTTGTTGCCCTTGCATGTGTTTGAAATGTTAGGTTTTGGTGAGTTAAAACCAACTAGATAGGTGTCCTTGAAGATGTGCTTATTAAGGTGGGGGACTTTGTCTTCCCTGTTGACTTTGTGGTGCTTGAAACCTCCAAGGTGGAACGCTCTAATAATGACATTGTATGCAAAAATCATTCATTAGTTTTGATAATGAGAAGTAAAGTCTATGAAGGAGATTGAGGGCCTTTCTAATGTGCCTTCTTCATCTTCTCTTGAAATGAAATCCCTTCTCCATGATTTGAAAATATATGTTCCTCGGTGTAATGAGACCTACCATGTGATTGTTTCATCTAACCTAGGTGAGGCCTAATAAACTAAATTGATTGAGGCTTCTGAGAAGAACCGAGGAGCCTTGGGTGGACATTAGGAGACATTAAGGAGATTGCCTCACCATAGTGCAAAATTGTGTCTTCCTTGAGGATGAGGGTAATTTGCACCGAGAACCACTTACGAGACTTAACTCTATTTGAAGGAATGGAGGAGCCTTGGTTGACAAATTACACGTCCTCTTAACTTGCGGCCCAATCCAAAAATATTTACCTTCCTAATGCTAGGTGAATGCCCGTGCGCGATGATCTCTCATCTGCTAGTGCAACTCATGGTTGCGCATCCGTTTTGATACCATATGTTACATTCAAGCCACTAACATTATTGTAAACTACTTCAAGGATTAAGGATCAATGACTGACTAACAAATCACCAAGTCATTTCAGTGTGCTTCATCCTCATTTATACGCTGCCGAAGAAACTTCTCAGGAGGTCACTCGGTGCTAAACTACCCTAAGCCAACGGTGGTTAACAGTAGACTATGGAGATATCATGATATATTGATATGAGCTTCCCAAAAGGACTGTTACCTTGGTGATATAAGTAGTCATTCAATCCAAAGTTTCTTACCATACACGGGGTGTTACCATATTTCTCTCCTCATCCTTTGTTTTCTTTGGTGCCATAGCTCTATCATACAATTTTCATCATTGCACTTATGCATACATAAAATAAAGCCACTATGCTGGTTTTGGACTTCATTATTGACCATGTTCTGGTCTTTGATCCTTTTCCTCCATCCTTTATGGATGTTTATGGAATTCAATTTTTGTAAATCTGTAACTGCTGCTAATTCAAAATTGATTCCTGATCACCATCTGGAAATAGTGTTTATTCATGCAGCCACTAGGGAGTCTTTCTTAGGGGCTGAGAGATTTCGACTCTTTGACTTTGATGATGTTTGGTGACTGGTGTTGTGGACTTGCGCTGCCATCGTCCTTAACCATTTCATTCTTTTTGGGTTGTGCTCGATTTGACTCGCATCAATGGAAATCTGATGTTAATGTTATCCCGCAGAAGGCATCATGCTGCTTGAACTTGAAGTAGCGCTTTATCATGCCTAATTTTTCTATGGTATACAATGTTGCTTACTAAGGTTGGCGATTTGCAACAAATATTGATCAAAGAACCTTTCCAAGGAGAACTCAAGAATTCATAGTTTAAGATACACTACTTCTAACTTCTTTTTTGCTCTTTCGCTTTATTACAGAATCAATTCACTGTTTGCCTTGGTACAATAGAGGGAAAATATACTTGGTGATGCCGTGATGTTCTATTTCTTCATTTGTTTTGCAGCAAACAGGGAAATGGGACTTCTTTCAGTTTTAATGAGATGGAATGAGTTGGATCCTCCATCTAGAGAGGAAAAGTTGAGAAATGAAAAAATATGTAAGCTTTACCAACACAATCGAAACCCATTTGTTGATCATCCAGAGTATGCCGATCGCATCTGGAAACAAGCCATTTCAGATCACCAGTCTGCAACAAGAGTTCGGTCACATGAATTCTTAATACCGTTCCAGCAATAAATAGTCCTCCAAACTAGGGGCTTGTCTCAGAGGTACACTAATTGGACTTAATCACTTAAGGCGAGGGAAGATATTCTTTCGTTGTGACGTCTCTTTTCGAATATTTACCATCTGTACAGTTCCGATAGAGTGAGGACTTTGCAACGCCTTCTTGAAAGACTGGACTATGTGATTAAGATTAATTTCTTGGGATTCAAAGGCGCGCTATCTGCCGTTATATATATACTAGATGATTTGTCATTAGAAACAATGTGGGAATATTCTTTTCAAGTGCATACCCGATCAAAAAATAATTTACATTTAAAGAACGGGTTGCATTGAGGATCTTATGGGATTCGCTTTAGTTTCTGTGCATTACTAGCAGAAAAGCAATTTGCAACAAAGGTGCATGCACTGAAGGAACCGAGTTATTAGGAAGTGTCCTTGGCGAAAGATCCAGCCTCTTGTTTGTCGATGATTCGCTGGATAGTCGGGTTACATTTACCAGAGCTTGGGCCAAATATTGTGGTTGTCATTATTCTAGATGAATCTTGAAGTTGGATCTAGATACAACATCTTCATTATTGACTTATCTATAGTATAAGTCGATGATAATAACTTGTTACTCTCTTACATTTTACTCCGTATTTCGATAAAACCCAACCACATAACTATATTTTGGTCATTCTTCTATATAGTGTTAATAAGTCTCACAAATAAGCGCTTGTGAAAGTCAACTTGTTACTCTCTTACATTTTACTCCGTATTTCGATAAAATCCAACCATATAACTATATTTTGGTCATTCTTCTATATAGTGTTAACAAGCCTCACAAATAAGCGCTTGTGAAAGTCAACAATATTGTTCATTTTAAAGTTGTGTTTATATGAATATATGATATAATGACAGGGACAAATATTTAATTTGTTTTGGAAAAGTAATTTAGTTTGAATATGTTGTATCTTTTCGGAAAATTGAATTTTAATAATCCCTACTTTCTTCTTTTGCATGTCAATAATTCTTATTTTGTTTTTGTATTCTGGTGGTCCAAAAAAAAATGATATTCTAGTGATACCAAATTTACCTCCATATTTTATTATTATTTTCATTCTTTCCCCATATTATTATTTTTTCATTCTTACCCCCAAAAAGCATATAAAGTGTAGTTACGAACATAATTTTTAAATTATTTTTTTGAGAATCTGAGAAATTATTATGATTTTCTTGAGGAGTAAAAATGAAAAACTCGTAAAACAATAAAAAAAAATTGGGACAAACGTTGTAAATTAATTAAAAATAGCGGGGAAGTGTAATTTAAAATCTATGATATTTAGTGTATACATTCCATCATAAATCATAATACAACATTTCCTTTTTTGAACCATCAGAATACAAAAATAAAATAGAAATTGTTGACGTACAAAAACTACTCCCCACCATTTTTTGGACTATCAAAATACATTTATTTTTTTGAACCATCAAAATACAAACATAAAATAAAAATTGTTGACGTACAAAAATAAAATAGTAAAAAGGTAGGAATTATTTAGGCCCTGATCTTTTCTGCGGTTGGCAAACTGCGGTGCCACAGCTTACTGCAGTTTGTCACAACCCACCACATTTACCGCAAATCATTGCTTTTCTTCATTTAATAATTTACGATAATTCACATACCACCATTTATTTTACACACTCATCACATAATTACGCAAAATCAAGATAAAGAACAGGCCAAAAGGCCGTTCTTTTATGCGTATTTTGCGAATGGTGTGGTGGAATTGTGCATGAATTATCGTAAATGAGCAGATGCAGTAGTGAGAAAGAATGTAAAAAGTAGAGGAAAAAAGTGAGGAGAGAGAAAAGTAATTATTTGCGGTAAAATATGGTGGATTGTGGCAAATTACGATAGGTTGTGGCACCAGAGTTTGCCAACTGCAGAAAAGAACAGGACCTTAATTAAAATCCAATTTTGTTATTTATATATAGGGTAAGCCCACAAATAGGTCACTTTTTGGTCATTTGTTTCAACTAGTCTCGTCGCCGACCCGCCGTCCCTTGTATCTCGTCAGCACTCCCCAGCATTACCTTCCAACCATTACCTTCCAACTTCCATTTTCATATTCATTCATGCTCACAACGTCTTCTTTTCTTCTTTCATCAAAATTAGTTTACCCTTAAATCTTAGTCAACATTTGAAGAAAATAGTCTTCTATTTTTGGTAGGTAAAGATTAAAGAACATACAAATCTGATATTAATTTGACAATGAGCAGAAAATCCAGGAGGATGATCTGTTTTCTTGTCCTAACCCTAATCCTAAAAAACTAAGGGAGCGTTTGGTAGAGACCTCGGGAAATTTTTCTAGGAGAAAATTGCCTATGGGAAGTTTTCCATGGGAAAAATTTCCCTGAGAAAAAATTTTCTTAGCCCCCCTAAGTAGTGGGCCCACCGTGAAATTTATCTCAAGGTTAACCCACACCCAAACATGGAAAAAAATAAGTCAATCCAAAAAAATTGACAATTTCGCCGGGATTATTGACCAACCAATCGCACCCTAATAAATCCGTACATGTAAATCACTAAGGCTCCCTTCTTTTATACGGTGTGGTGCGTTGGAATTTGAAGAAGTGTGGTGAAGTGTGGTAGAAGCTGTGGTAGGTAAGGGTGTTCACGGTGCAGTGACGGTTTCACGAAGCGGTGCACCGGCCAAAACGGTTTTCTAAAATCATAAACCGGAACCCTCGGTTTTTTTAAACCGGTGCACCAGATTTAACGGTGCGATATCACCGGTTAACCGAAACCGCCTTTATTTCCATTAAAATTAAAAAATCATCATTCAATCCACAAAAAAAAAAAAAAAAATCAAGCTTGCTTCCGATTGTGTCTGTGTAAATTTTTTTTACTTGTTAGTTCCCATTGTGTCTCTGTTATATATATATATATATATATATATATATATATATATATATATATATATATATATTAACTATATGATTCCGTTTCCCACGGTTTAAAAATTACAAACCGGAATCGTCTCGTTTAACATCTGGTTTATCCGATTCGGTGCACCGAAAATGAAGCGGTTCGATGTTGCCCGTTTCCAGTTTTTTTGGCCGATTTACGGTTCGGTGAAGCGGTTTCGGTTTTTTTGAATAGCCATAGTGGTATGTATGGTAGGCGATGAGAGAAAATGTAAAAAGTAGAGGAGAAAAGTGGGGAGAGAGAAAAGTATAAAGATATTTTGGTAATGATTGTGGCAAAGTGTGGTGGAGTGTAGTAGAATATTGAGTAGTGTAGTCTGGTACGGTACCACACCACAAGTTACTGCATAAAAGAATAGGGCCTAAATGTTATATTTCATTCGTTTCATATTAATTGTCATAATTTTGATGGTATTTAATGTCACCCTTTGATTGATGGTTTTTTTACGTAATATGTTGTTAACAATTGCAATATTATACTTTTATGATAATAATTTAGTTACAAATCTAATGGTGGTGATGTTATATTACAATTCATTGTATATATTGAAAAATTTATAGTCAAAATTTTGAAATTTGACTGTACGATTTCCAACGACAACAATTAATATGGAACAGAAGGAATAAATGTAATAATGTACTACATCTGTCCCATTATGTTTGTCCATTTACTTAACCTGAAAGGACCAATATAATAATGTACTACCTCTGTCTTAAAATATTTGTTATTTGACTAAATTTCAACCGTGTCTCATAAATTACAATAAGTTACAATATGAAATTAGTGTTTATACCCGTGCGATGCACCGGTTAATTTGTCTTATTTGTCATTTATATATTTTTTTTTCCAGGTTTGATTCTCTTTTCTTATTCATTATTCGATTGAATGAGTGATATGAAATTACTTTTGTTAAAATTATAATGTATTATATGAAATTAATCAAAACTTCTATGGATTAGTATTAAATAGAATTCAAAACTTCAAAAAAACTAAATTGTATATATGGTGGAGTTCATAGGTAACAATACCATCCCACATATTTCATCCCACATAAAACTTATGACATATTTTAATGTTTTAAATTATATTTGTAAGGTCTTTGTAGTTTTGTATTAGTCAAAGTAACATTTAATGACTTGGATAAATTTTTTTTAAAAATAACTTTATATTGGTGAGTGATACATGGCAACACCACATTGATTTGGATTTTATTTTAATATATTTAATAGATTGCCGCCATTGTAATTTTTAGTAAATTATCTTTATGATGGTGATAATTTCATAGTTTAACTAATTATAATTTGTGAACAATCAACGGTCAAAATATAGTCAAATGACAAACATCTTGGGAGGATGAAGGCAATACTTTATTTGTGTTTTATATTTTATTCTTGCCTTTTCTTGCTAATCTGATATTTAATCTTTTACCTTTTTCACTTTTAGTCTCTGTGTTTCCAAATGAACTGGTTGAATTGAAGAATCTGATAATTGATGACTAAATTAAGGAGTAAGTTTATAAGTTTAATGATATTTTGGACAGATCATTTCTGTGTTTCTCTGTCTGTGTGGGGGCCGTTAGTGATAGCCACGCCTCCCCCTCATCATTCCCTCCAAACACCCCCCCCTCTCTCTCTCTCTAACTCTCTCTCTTACTTTCTCTCTCTACCCTTGTAGAACTGAGAGTTCCCATTCATCCTTCCACAGTTTCAACAACTGGGAATATTCTTCAATTTCTGCAGCTGCTTCCTGATTCGATTTGAGCTCGTGTTTGAATCATAAGGTACTTATTTTGATGTAATTCTCCAAAAAGTAATCAATTTGTTTAAGTTTCAGACCTGGGTAGTTCTCGATTTGTTGTCTTCTGCTTTGTTCGATGCTGCTGCTATCTGGGGTTTTGGGAAGATAGCTGGGTTTCAATTTGTTTGAATCATAATGTACTTGTTCTGATGTAATTCCCCAAAACTAGTCAATTTGTTTCAGTTTCTGAACTGGGTAGTTCTCGATTTGTTGTCTTCTGCTTTGTAACTTTGTTTGCTGCTGCTATCTGGGGTTTTGGGAAGATAGCTAGGTTTTAGTTTGTGTTTGATTTCAATGGTGTAGCTCGAAGTTTTGTGATCTGGGTCAGTCAAGCTGATCTGGGTATGAATTTGATTGATGTGGGCATCTTTGATGTCAACAGATTTCAGCTCAACTTTGGTGGGTGTGCTTGGATTTGGATGATTCTGTTTGGTTTTTGTCAGTTTTTGTTTGTTGGGAAGTGTGTGTGAGTTTTAGTGCTACATTTTATTGGTTTGTATTTGCGAGATCCAAGGAAGATGGGATGTTTTTGTCCATATTTGTGACCCTTTTTTGTGTCTCCATGAACATGGGAGATGTGAATGTCTCATGCTTTGGAATTGGCATTGCATTGTGTTTCTGTATTGGGACAAGTTTCAAGGCTGTTCAACTCATTTTTTGTTGCTGAAAATTGCTCATGCTTTAGATTGTGTGCTTTCATTTATTCACTGTGCTTTACCTGTCTAACTCTCACCTTGTCTCTGGTTTCAGTTGTACTTGTGCTGGAAATAAGTAGTCTTTTTTTCGCTAAGTTCGAATGTGTATTTCGATTTCTGGGTTTGAAGTGCCTTAGAATTATATTACCAGGGGAAGTTAGCTGATTAAGTTGATCTTTGGCAAGGGACTATTGGGTTATGTTTTAGAGATCACTAGATGCATCAGAGAGCTGGTTGACTTGACTTGGACTTTGTACCAGAAATTGGAGAATATGCAGCAAATTGATTGGGTCAAATGAGGATTGTTTTGGATATGCTGTTTCTGCTAGCATCTGGCATGGAAGGTCCACTGGACTTGTTAATGGTTTCTATTGTTGAGAAATGAATAAAGATGTAGAGACAACTATGAGTTTCTTGCAATACAGCTGGTTTTCAGTAGCTTTTGTGTGTCAATATGCATCTCCTGCCTCGTAGAGTATTTTCTGGAGGCAATGCAGTAAGTTCGTTTGTGCAAATCCCTGGGGTGCTAGTAGTTGCCATTACTTTCGTCTCATGTGTTGGTGTGAAATCTATCCACCTGTATGTTTGATATGCAGGGAAGGGAGCGCGAGACTCTAAGAGACACGGTGCATAGTAACTAGTTGTAGATTGCACAGTCATCTAGGCATGTTGTGAACCGGAAAACCTAGGCAAATTACTCGATATGCACAGGGGAAAATGTTGTGGTCATTTTATGTTGATCTTGCATTAATTTAGAAACTGTACAATGTCTTGCTGCAGCCTGAAATTTTTGGGGACAGATTATTATTGAGAAATCTACGCTAGGCTTGGCTTTCTATGTTGAAGAGGATATTCTTGCTTGATGTTCTTTGTAGTAGTTGAAAATATTCCATTCTTTGCCTAACGGGGACTGCAAGGAAAACAGTTTTTGAGTAGGGTTTGATCTGTGATGTAATCTGTATCATCAGTATTATCTTCTGGATCTCTATGTTGCTGCTTTATTCGTTATAGGGTTCAAATCTTGCTTTCAATGGCCTAATCATTTCATTCTTCTAGTTTAAGCGAGGAAGAGAAAAGGAGCTTGGAACACATACTAATTGATACCTTTTCAGGTTTTACTCTCTGGGGTTGTTAAGCAAAAGTTTTCGCCCTTCGGATAGTTGGAAGTTTCTTACATTATGTCAGTTTCCATGAGGGATCTTGACCCAGCATTCCAGGGAGCTGGACAAAAAGCGTATCCTTTATATTTGAATTTGGTGGATACCTACTTTTAGTTTTGAACTTGCAATAATATCAAATTGAACCCCATTAAGTATCACTGTTTAAATGAGAATTATTGAGGTTAAGCTGTATGTTATACTTACGGCCATGATATTTTTGTTCATGCTATGCTTGCTTGATGTTCCTTGACAACATGTAGTGGACTTGAAATCTGGCGCATTGAGAATTTTCGACCCGTACCTGTCCCAAGCTCCTCTTACGGGAAGTTTTATACAGGAGATTCTTACATTGTTTTAAAGGTTAGTATTCTTAATCAACTCGAGAAGAAGCTGTTAGATATTTTTGGCAGGACTCTCTGTAAAATATTTGTGAAATGAGGTGAATATGTATTGTTGGTGTATTCATTTGTATGCGCACATTGTGCACGCAATGTGCATTTTCTCAATTCCCTATTAAAATCTTGCGTTACATTCACTTATGCTCGTTCAGTTGACTGTCCTGTTCTCACTTATGGCCTTTTGATGATTTCTCTTTCTTTCTTAATAGACAACAGCACTAAAAAGTGGTGCATTACGTCATGATATCCATTATTGGCTTGGGAAAGATACTTCTCAGGTAAGTCTGGCTGTACAGTTTTTCAGTTCATATTCATTGTATGTTCTTGTACACGAAAGTTAGTAACTTGCAATGACCTGGTTTGTAGAATAAT
The DNA here is from genome assembly GCA_029582165.1 of Portulaca oleracea. Taxonomy (NCBI): domain Eukaryota; kingdom Viridiplantae; phylum Streptophyta; class Magnoliopsida; order Caryophyllales; family Portulacaceae; genus Portulaca; species Portulaca oleracea. The sequence continues at coordinate 1,027,135 of CM055893.1, forward strand.
CACAATATTTGACTCTTTCATATTGTACTTTGTATATGAAATCTACGAAATCATTTGTATCATTGAGGATTGTTAGGGTAATTAAAAGGGCAGATTATTTAGCGGAATAAAAAATAAGATGACTATTGGATATTGAGAAAAAATAAATGCAAGAATAAAGGGAGAAGCATTTAACATGGAAACCCAAATCGGGAAAAACCACGATCGGCACAAGCACAAACGAATCCACTATTGGTAGAAGGTACGACGAACGATCTTCTCCGGAGATCTAACAAAGAGAGTATAACAAAGATCTCAAACACTGAAAGAGATCAACCCAAAAGAGACACATGCTCTTAGTCCACAGAACTCTCAACAAAATCTCTCTCACCATCCAATATTTGCCCCAATGGGCACCAAACTTCACCAACCAAGGTGAACAAACTCCTCTATTTCTCTATTTATATGGAAAAACTCCATCTAAACCTATCTCGAACCCCACTCCAAAGATAATGTCAAAAGATATTATCTCAAAACAATATCAAAGCTAATATTCCAAATAGTATCCTAATATAATTAGGAAACAAATAATTGTGGGGTCAAGAGATTGAGTGATTTTAGGACACTTTCGTAACAAGGATATTTATGGCTGCATCTGAGGATCATCACTTTCATCATGTAGGATGAAGCTGGTACTGCTGCCTTCAAAACTGTGGAATTAGATGCTGCTCTGGGAGGCCGTGCTGTTCAATATCGCGAAATTCAGGGCCATGAAACTGAGAAGTTTCTTTCATATTTTAAACCATGTATCATGCCTCTGGAAGGTGGCGTTTCATCTGGTTTCAAGCATCATGAAGATGAAGAATATAAGCCGCGTTTGTATGTTTGCAGAGGAAGACATGTTGTTCATGTCAATGAGGCAAGTTGAAAACCTTCTTTGATATGATATATAGGATATGAAATGAACAATGCATTTGACTTTTGTCGTCTTAGTCGTTATTGACATGATTTCGTCATGTCAGGTTCCTTGTACCCGATCCTCACTAAATCATGATGATATATTCATCCTGGACACCCAATCTAAAATTTTTCAATTTAGTGGGTCCAATTCTTCCATTCAAGAGAGAGCTAAAGCATTGGAAGTTGTTCAGCACATTAAAGACACCTATCATCATGGAAAATGTGATATTGCTGCCATTGGTAAGTATAGGAGGGTCTCACCATCTAATAGCAAATTGTACAACATTCTTTTATTGTACTTCTTGATTCATTGTTGGGTGCTTTGTCTAGAGGATGGGAAATTGATGGCTGATGCTGAATCTGGCGAATTCTGGGGATTCTTTGGTGGTTTTGCTCCATTGCCGAGGAAACCAGCTAGTGAAGCGAAGAAGAATTCTGATCCTGTTCCCCCGAAGCTTTTCCGGTAAGGTCCTTTGTGTTATTTGACATGTCTTTCGTTATTAGCCGCTTCCTTTGTGTTATTTGACTTGTGTTATTTAACATTTTTTTTTTCCATTTCAAGGGTTGAGAAGGGGCAGACGCAACCAATAGAAGCTGATTCTTTGACAAGAGATCTATTACTCACAAACAGATGCTACATACTGGATTGCGGTTCTGAAGTCTATGTTTGGATGGGGAGGAGTACCTCTCTTGATCAGAGAAAGAATGCCGGTGGAGCTGCAGAAGTAATGTCCGATCCTTGGGTCTGTTTTATATTTATTTTGATGTCACGCCTTTAATCCTTTCACCTATTCGGCCAGGAATTGCTTAAGAGCCTTGATCGCCACAAATGCCATATAATTCGAATTATTGAGGGGTTTGAGACGGTAGCTTTTCGGGCGAACTTTGATTCATGGCCTGAAAATGCTGCAGTTGCTGTATCTGAAGATGGAAGAGGCAAGGTTGCTGGTAAGAAGTTTGGATATTTGACGAGTCTCATAGGAATGTAATTAAATGTCATATGCTCATGTCTGCCTGTTACAAGATGGTCAAATGATTTCTGTGAAACTTTATCTCTTTTATTGCCTAAATGCGGCATTTCACCTTTTGATTTGTCTTCTGATATTGATATTGTTAAACCTTTTGCTGTTTATTCAGCTCTTCTGAAACGTCAGGGTGTCAATGTGAAGGGACTTGTGAAAGCTGCTCCCACTAAAGATGAACCTGAACTGTACATTGACTGCACAGGAAATTTGCAGGTAGTACATCTATACACATAAGTAGTATCTTTGATGTGCGTATGAGTGTAGGTAGGAAGGCTGGCAGAGGTAGCTTCTTCTTAGTACATTTGATGACAACTGACAAGATTAGCAACTCCGTCTTGTAGGGCATCCAATATATTTCGAATTTGTAATGTTTTGGTTATTATTCTTAAGATGGCAGTATGCTCATCATTAGTCCGCATGGTTGTTTTCTTTTTGTCTTTGGTTTTCCCTTTTTCAGTGACTGTATGTATTTCTTCTGATAGTGATGTGTATAATTCGTCAATTCTGAGGATAAAGAACAGTTTTTTACTTTACATTTTCCTTCTGTCCTGTTGAGATTGGAGAACGCAAGTGTTTATCTCTTATCCTATGCTCTTTCTTGCTTAACTTTGTGATTTCTCTGTACACCTACCCCATTTGTACAGGTGTGGCGTGTAAATGGCAACGAAAAGACTCTTCTTCCAACTTTGGAACAGACAAAATTCTACAGTGGAGATTGCTACATTTTTCAGTATTCCTATCCCGGAGAGGATAAAGAAGAGTGCCTTATTGGGACATGGTTTGGCAAGCAAAGCATTGAGGTATCTGCTGTCAATTGATTTATAGGGATTTTTGTTAGGTAATAATTTGAGGATTAAGCAACAGAAATGTATAGCACGAGTGGATGAAAACAAATCAAGAATATAAAAGAAACCAGTGATAAAATCTGATACATAAATATTTTAATGCGGAAAACCCAATTAGGAAAAGCTAAGGGCGACATAAGCACAAACAAATTCACTATTTGTAGGTAAACAACAAATGATCTTAATCCTATTAAAGATCCACAAAGAGAGTACAAAGGGGTCCAGATCTCAAACCCTGACCATAAAAGAGATTGAAGCTCTTAACAAAACAAACTGGCAACACAAACATCCTCTCCTTTCTCACCAATGGGCCTCTATTCTCGAATCAAATGGCTTAATAATTGTTCTTGTAACAGTTGTACAGAGAATTGTACCCACAAATTTCAAATTGATACAAATTATATTTTGTCACTGAGTTTCCTGTCTTATTTAATTGTTGATGAGAAATTTGTGTTCCCAGAGACGTCAATGTTTGTTTTATCATAAATATCATTTATTTACTCGAGTTTTGTTGCTGGAATGTAGGAGGAACAAGTATCAGCCACAACTTTGGCTACCAAGATGGTAGAGTCACTGAAGTTTTCTGCGACGCAGGTCCATAGCCATATTTGCAGTTGCTCTGTTACTATACTTTGTATTATCGAGTGGATTTTAATGTATCTGTCGTTCTATGTAGGCTCGCTTTTATGAAGGAAATGAACCAATCCAGTTTTTTGCTATCTTCCAAAGCTTTATTGTTTTCAAGGTACGATTACTCAACATTGATACTATAATTCAACCAATTCTGGTTTTCTTTATAGTCTTTAATTGTGCGTATGATTGTATAACAAATTTGCCAGGGTGGACTTAGTGAGGGATACAAAAAATACATAGCTGAAAAGGGAATTCCAGATGATACATATACGGAGGATGGCCTTGCTTTATTTCGAGTTCAGGGATCAGGACCTGACAATATGCAAGCTATTCAAGTAGAGGCGGTAAGTTTATTCTCCATCTTCTGGTACACTTTCCTGCTTAGTTTCGTTGAACAAAGAATTTTCTTTATATTCTTGAGGTCCCCTTGATCTCTTTTCTGTATGTGCATTCTTTGTCACAAGTCCACATGCTATTGTGCAAGCTTTAACTATCATATTTTTATTTCATATTCTATGTTTGACCGTTGCGGATCCGTCAGAATCAGTCTCTCCATGAACTTTTGTTCATGGGGGCAAGGCTGCCTACGTTAGAATCCCCCAGACCGCGCTCAAACGTGTCACCTGGGAGGTCGTTGTTGTTGATTCTATGTTTGACCGTTATCTAATTTCAATAAACTATATCAGGTTCCAGCGTCTTTGAATTCGTCGTACTGTTACATATTGCATAGTGGTTCCACTATCTTTACATGGACTGGCAACCTCACCTCACCAGAGTCCCAGGAACTTGTTGAGAGGCAGCTTGATATAATCAAGGTCTGACGATTTCTCTCCCCTTTTGCCCGTCTGTGTTTCAGAGGATTCTTTACATGTAACTCTGTTTGCTTTGAAATTTGTCGATTTATGTAGTTCCTTCAATCACTCCATGATTACTTATGAGCTTAATTTCACTGCCATAAGATGTTGTTTTGCTTTCAGTCAATTCCTTGGTCATTAATATATGAGTGTTGTCTGTTTGCAGCCAAATTTGCAGTCTAAGACAGTGAAGGAAGGAGCAGAATCTCAGCAGTTCTGGGAGTTATTAGGTGACAAAACTGAGTACCCGAGCCAGAAGATTGCAAGAGTCACTGAAAGTGATCCCCATCTGTTCTCATGCAACTTCTCTAAAGGTCACAGCGATCATTCATATATTTCTATCCACATATATATTTGTTTTTTGCCATATTTGATATTCAGCTGATGGATTCTTTTCTCTCCTGTCGTTCAATTGCTGAATTGCTGCCAAACTGCAGGTGAATTGAAGGTGAGCATTCTTAATTGCTTTATGTAGGCTGAAGCCACTATGTTTATGCGTTTCTTCATTAAGTAGGTTTGTATTTATTCCTATATTCTAGTAAGTCATCACTTACGTCCGTGACAGATTAACGTCCTCCCACCATCGTGTACCTGTGTAAGTACAATTTAAAGTAGGAATAAGCCTCTGGCAATGTTCGGTTTTATTTGGAATGGCTAAATACTTTTGAATGTAGATGTTGAAGGTTGTAAAGGAACACTTTTATTGTGATTACTAGTGAAAAGTTGCTCCTTTAAAATGAATGGAAGAGTGATATAATTTAAATGATATTTTCCTCAAACCTTTGGTATCCTTGGGGGTCAACTTTGGGTAGAGGGAATATGTAGGTACTCTTAGTTGGTTTTAAGAGCTTCTGTTAGCTCAAAACACAACATATGGAGCAAATAACTTGGTCTAGTGGCAAGGCAAGTCTTTTCCTAGCTAAAAGTCATCATTTGCACTCACCACATTATTGCCTTGGTTCATTTCTTGACGTATTATCTACTGCATAATGGATGATATGTGCATGGTATATGCATAGGTCAATTTTTCCACTATATCAAATTTCAATCTCATTTTTAAGGATAGACGGAACTGTGGAATTCCAACCAATTGTGTCTTTACTACAGGTGGCAGAAATACACAACTTCACTCAGGATGATTTGATGACTGAAGATGTATTTATACTAGATATTCACTCTGATATCTTTGTATGGGTTGGACAACAAGTTGATGCCAAGACCAAAAAGCAGGCTTTGACTATCGCGGAGGTAAGAGATGACTGATTTTTGGTGGTTGCTTCCTTTAAGTGTGGAATGTGTTGAAAGTGCTGAAATGTCGCCTGATCAATGTCTTGAGTCTTGACATTTAAAGCAAATAATATTCATTATTTCATGTACTGGATTTGTATATCTTAAATTTATGCTTAAATGTATGCATGCAACATACATTGAGTTGTAATTAGCTCAGATATTCTCATTGTTCCTGGCAACTAAAATTGTTTAAGAATTGATATTACAAAATGGATTTTTCTTAGCCCAAGGATAAGAAGGAATCTTGAACCTACATTACTGCAAAAATTGCTAGCATCACTCGTATGATAGTGATACGTGATGAAGTCTGCAGACCTCATGGTTTTGGAGAGTTTATAGTTTATGGCAAACCATGAAGTCGTGGCAGAGAGTAATTGAAAGGAGGTGGAGGAAGGATATAATTGCTCTTATAAACTAGTTTGGTTTTAGGCTAAGGTGGTCAACTGCAGAGGTTATTTATCTTTTTTTACGCAAGCTCATTGAGATTCACGAGGAGAAGAAAAAGGATCTCCGCATGGTATTCATCGGTCTTAGGAAGGCATATGATAGAGTGCCTATATGGCGATGTTTGGAGAAGAGAAGAGACAGGGGCCAATGTATACATTAGAGTCATTAAGGATGAGTATAAGTCTTGGAGGTTGTTTTAGATGAATTTTCTGTAGATATTGGGTTTTATCAATGATCAACACTTAGCCCTTTCCTTTTCACTTTAGTAACTAAGAGAGGATTCAAGACATGCTACTGTGGTGCATGCTTTTTACTGATGAAATTGTCTCTGTCAACGGCTTAGAGCCTAAATGTTTTTAGTTGCATAGGTTTAAAGACGAAATGTTGTTTTGTTTATTTAGTGGAGTAGATAGAGATAGAGAAGAAGAGGTTAGTATTGACCGTGTGGGAGTATCTAGGGTTCAAATGTTTAAGTATCTGGGCTCGAAAATCCATGAAAACATTGATATTGATGAGGACATTGATCAACAAATTATGATGGATCAAATGCATGAATGCATTTGAGGTGTCGTGCAATAAGAAGATTTTGGGATTGAAGGTAGATTTTACCGTATGGTTGTTAGACCAATGTTGTTATACGGTGTAGAGTGATCACTAATTAAGAACTCCCATATTTAGAGGTTCATGGTAGCAGATGGGTATGATTCGGTGGATGTCGGTGGGCACAAGACTAGACAGAATGATATAATGGCCACCGTCATGGCTTCATTGCATTGAGCTTTGTCATGTTTAGCATGCTATTATTCTTGTTACTGTATGCATACGAGTGATACCATTGCATGAACTTTCCTCACATGAAATGCCATCTATCCTTGTCAGTTCACACGGTTATGACTTTTGATTGTCTTAAGCAAGCTAAGGTCTTGTCAGTATTTGGAGTTGGAATTTATCACCGGGCACTTCTTTTTCAGGCTATATTAGAAAATGCAAGTTTTTCTCAAGTGCATCTGGTGACCTTAGGAATAATATTTGTGTTGAAACTGAACATCCCAAACTCAAAGATTATTCATGTAGCAACCCCACCATTACAAGGATACAGAATGTTTGGATTGTGTTCTCTTCCCTCAGAATCATATAGGAGGTTCTATAACCCCATGTTATGGGCACTAGGGCCTCACCCCCTTCTGGTTTATGAACCTATGATCCTTTCTATTAGGGTTTTTTTTTTTTTTTTTTAAATTTATTAGTTGGAACCCGAAAAAATGACATTAGGACTTAGAAACTATTTTCATACCATTTGGTTTCATCCAACTAGCAAATGGCCCCTTGGAATTTTCATTGACGTTCTCTCTCTCTCTCAACCTCTCTACAAGAGTTGCATAACCAATTCCAAAAATTTGTTTTTGTTCCATAATCAGGAAACCGACACAAACTATACAAAGTTCTCAAAAAATAGCCTTGTCCTCAAGCCCTCAATCTTTTTGTTGGCAAGCTCTTGTATTTGTATTCAGCTTTTTATTTGTGAAACCTTGGTTTCGAAAGGATTTTTATGTGCCATCTTCTTACTTGTTACTCTCATAAAGATGAGGGTAAGGTTGCATGTAATGTTTTATACTCCTGTAAACGCTGAGTTTCAACTCCTGTGTTCTATTATAGCAGCTTAGGTCTAAACCCCTTGCTGATTTATTCAGAATGCTTCTAATTTGGTGTCATGGTTTTTGGCAGAAATTCGTGGAACGTGATTTTCTTCACGAGAAACTCTCCTCTCAAGTTCCATTATACATTGTCAATGAAGGGAGTGAGCCTCCTTTCTTCACTCGCTTTTTTGCATGGGATTCTGGGAAGACCGTTGTGAGTGTTTTCCAAATGCATTTCGATAATATTACTTCTTGAAAATTCGACTTCAAATTGAATCTGATTGTTTGTGTTGTGTAGATGCACGGAAACTCATTCCAAAGGAAATTGACATTGCTGAAGGGCGGAGCGACTCCTACCATCGATGTAAGTACCTTTAAACGAAGGGAGTATGACTTCAATGTGTACACCAACTGCGAAAAATGTTACCAATATTTTGGCAAAAAATTACTCGGAGGTACCCCAATATTTGGGGAAATTATTTTGCAGTACCCAACTTTTCAAAACTCATTTCGAGGTACCCTTCATTTTTGGGTTAGTAATTATTAGGTGTTTTTCCAGCTATCAATTTTATTAAGTGACCGAAATACTCTTATTCTTGTTCTTCTTCCCCATCTCCATTAATGGAGCTCAAAAGCAAAATTTTTTCTGAACTCTTTTTTTCTCATTCCAAAATTAGAACTTTCTCGTACTACTCTAAGCATTGTTGATGGCCAATGTTCTAGGCCGCAAATTTAGCCGTGGTGGATTGTGAATAAAGTAGATTGATCACTTGATGCAAGTGCAAGAGGCTAAATTTGCAGTTTAGAACACTACCCATCAACAATGCTCATAATGGTAATGAGGAAGTTTAAAAAATTTTGCTTTTGAGCTCCATTAATGGATAGGGGGAAGAAGGGAAGAATAAAGGTATTTCGGTCACTTAACAAAATTGATAGCCGGAAAAGCACCTAATAATTACTAACCCAAAAATCAAGGGTACCTCTAAATGAGTTTCGAAAAGTTGGGGTACTGAAAAGTAGTTTCCCCAAATATTGGGATATCTCCGAGTAATTTTTTGATATTTTGGCATATGCCCTTATTTTGTACGTGTAACACATGTCCAGAAACCAAAGAGGCGAACACCTGCATCATACGGGGGACGGTCCAGTAGTGTGCCCGACAAATCTCAGCGTTCTAGTAGGAGCATGTCATTCAGCCCAGATCGCGTTCGGGTCAGAGGCAGGTCTCCGGCATTTAATGCACTGGCTGCTACTTTTGAGAATGCCAACACCCGGAATCTTTCTACACCACCACCATCAGTCAGAAAGCTTTATCCGAAATCAGTAACCCCGGATTCGGTTAAAGTAGCTCCTAAATCTGCTGCTATTGCAGCACTTACTGCTTCGTTCGAGCAAACTCCCAGAGAAGCTATCATACCCCGTAGCCGTAAAGGTTAGTATCCTTGCATTTAAGGTTTTCTATTATTGTAGTACTGCTTTTCTCGTAACGCCTTAGGATCTTTAATCATAACTTTTAAAAGTAAAACTTTGAGACCTAATGTATTTATCTTAAACAATTTTCTGTACTCTACTTTTTGCTGTTTAGTTTACTGCTGTTTTTGTTGTTTTTGTTTTGTTTTGGTGAACCTTGTTATTTTGCTGTCTTGCTGTTTGTATGCGACTTTTGTTGTGGGACCTTTAGCCCTTCTGGGCTTTAAATAATCGGAAAAAAGAAAACCGTTAAAAATGATTTTGTGTAATGGCATTCACAATTAGCGGGGGAGTATGTGTAAGGTTTCCCCTTATGTATTCATGTCATAAACACTCCATTTTTTTTTATGCTAAAGTGAATTCAGAATCTCCAAAAGAAAAGCCGCCACCAACACCATCGTCAACACCAACACCGGCACCAGCAGAAACACCAACACCAACACCAGCACCAACAGAAACACCAGCACCAACACCAGAGTCAAATTCCAAGGAGAATTCCATGGGCAGCATACAAGAGGACGTCAAGGAGGGCGAGGTTGAAGATGAAGAGGGACTCACAACATATCCATATGAACGTCTGAAGACGACGTCAACTGATCCTGTGCCTGATATCGATGTCACCAAGCGCGAGGTCTTCATATTCTTCTGTTTTCCTCCCACAAGTTCTGTTAACCTGCAGTTTGTGCACCATATTCTGAAAATGTTGCATGTTTTGTGCAGACTTATCTTTCTGCAGCAGAGTTCAAGGAAAAATTCGGCATGACAAAGGATGCATTCTACAAGCTACCGAAATGGAAACAGAACAAGTTGAAGATGGCCCTGCAGTTGTTTTGAGTCGCCATTCCCTTTTCTCATGCTTATCTGGTGTTTCATACGGAAGATTCCCTCCTGTGAAAACTTGTATGATCCACTAACCCCACATTTGAATTCTGATTGATCTCACTATCAGCGCATACGTGTGTTAAATTCATGGGTAAAAAGCAGTTGGGTAAAAGTTAAATTTTGATAATTTTTGGTAATTTTTGGTTACTTTTGGCAAATTCATGCTAATATATCAAATTAATTTTTTTGTTTTTTAACTTAGGTATTTTTTTGGTCATTTTTGGTAAATTTAGGAAAAAACTGGTAAATTTTGGTAAATTGAAGTTACCCATGAATTTGACAGGCTAGTTAAGAATTCTAATCATTTTTTTTTCTTTTTATGCAGTGTTGCTTCTATTGTGTTGGTGTGCAGGGACAGCATCAGTGTTTTTTTTCCTCTGCTTCTGTTCCGAAGAACCCTACTTTTACTTTTTCATTTATTTATAAGCTAAACTAGAGTATGTTTTTTGCACTTTGGTTCTTCTCCTACTTGTCGTAGGAAGTTTGGGACTTAGTTTTGGTCATATTGGTTTTATTTGATATTCTTTCGGTCATAGCCAACGAGCACATAGCTCAGAGGCGTGCGATTATGGGGAGATATGGCGCTCGGTTTTGTCGCCATTCCTCTTCCCGTGTCAAGGCTGAACCCTTACGAACCCTTCTTGGGTCCGTACAGCCTTTTGAAAACAAGGGAATATTCTTTTTTACGGTCACAGTTTTTCTCCGGTTTTTATTTTATTCTTTGGTTTTTATTTCAATGGGTCTTTGTTCAATAGTCGATACCGAAAGAAAGGAGAGTTTAGAAAATTTTCTGGTTCAATTCTGTTAGGTTGTATGCAATGAACAATGATGAGAGTCTGTATGTACAGAAGATTGTAAAATGCTAGGTCAGAGTTGTCATTATGGTGTAATAAGATTGTAAAATGCAAGTTCCAGAGTTGTAATCTTTTGATTGGAATTTGATGTCTGTGGTGGTGGTGTATTATCAAAGCATATTTTGCAGATGAATGGATGTAAAACTTCACATGTATTTCACTTTTTCTTTTCACTTCCTGTTTCTTCTGCTGTGTGTGATTTGCCTAGTTCCAATTTAGTGGATTTTGTTTATGTCTTTATGATAATCTTGTGTATGTTTGATCTATGATACAGCTTGAGCTGGTAAAATTTTGTTCGACCTGGAATACTCGAATTGTTTGCCCGGAAAAGATTGGGTCTGGACATAGATTTTTCGTCCGAATTTTGATATTAACCGAATTGACCTAATATCCGAACATAATATTTCTTTATTCTATTGTTCAAATCAGATTTTAGTTTCATCTAAATTGTCCGACTCGGTCCGACCCTAAATGAAACCGAGTCCGGACATGGATTTCTCATTGAGGAAATGTTGATGCATATATGAAGGGTTTATCTGAAAAAGAGTGTTTTAGATAAGTCCGTTTGGACTCCAATATAGCGAGTAATCCTTAAACTAGTATGCCCTCGCCAATTTATAATCTAAAAAGAAGTTGATGTAGGATGGTCAAACGTATTATATTTAATGTGTAATAGTTCAATATTTGGTGTGTAGCTCAAACGTATTATATTTAGCGTGCAATAGTTCAACATTTGGTGTGCAAGCCTATTATAATAAATGTGTAATAGTACGATATTTGGTTTGCAAACATTTTATATTTAGTGTATAATAATTCAATATTTGGTGATAAACAATATATCAATTTTGCAAACCAAACTTATAACAATAACTATTATAAAGTGTGTAATAGTAGGACATTTAATGTGCAAACATATTATACTTAGTATGTAATAGTTCAATAATGTATTTGGTATGCAGATGTATTATAATTAGTATGTAATAGTACAATATTTAGTATACAAACGTATTTTATTCATCAACATAACTATATGATTGACTTTTGATTTTTTAACAGTTATCTTTTAATTTTATTTAATATATTTGGTAAATATTTATAAAACTATTTTTCATGAAAATATACATATAATAATTCTGATTAGTTAGATTTACAAACAACATATAATATAATTAGTCGTTAATTTCAAACATATTTTAAGCAACTCCTTAGCTAAATTCCCGTATTATTTATTCTCTTTGGTTACCTATCCGGTTTCACCTCAACTAAAAAGATTTCACAGAGACACCAATTTTAAACGTAGAAGGTTTACTCTTTGGTCCCTTTCTAACGTTTCTACGCTTGTTCATGATAATCTCAGATTTCTCTCGCTTGAATCTTGCACTAAAACCCCTCCCCAATTCCTCGTCCTTCATCGATTCTTACTCGTGCCTACCTTCTCCATCAATTCACGGTTTCATCCTTTCCAATTGATATTCGTCATCATAATTCTCTTTTTCCACTAGTTTTGATGGAATTTAGGGTCCGCAATTGAACCCTAACTTCATCATTCGACATTGATCGCCTGAACTCGAGGTCAGAAGAATTGCCTTTGCTTTTCATTGTTTTTCTTAATTTGTTTGAGTTAATTTTAAGATACGAAGCTGAATCGCATTGGGATTGGTTGGTTTAGATGATGAATCGAAAGTCCAGCAACTGCGGAATTTGTGAAAGTTCAAACGCTCCTTCGATTTGTACCGTCTGTGTGAATTACAAGTAAGTTTGGAGTCTATTTTGGGAGAATTTGGGGTTAAATTTTGGTTGGATGCACTAATTTTGGATTGCATTGTACAGATTGAATGAGTATTACACTTTGCTGACATCGTCAAAGACTCGCCGTGATCAGCTGTACTTGAGGCTTACAGATAAGCTAGTTGCCAAGGTTTAATTGATTCGTTTAGTTGTTTTAAAGTTAACCCTTGTTGCTTTGATCTGCTTTGCTTAGTTTGTTTACAATGATTTGGTTTGAATTAGATAATTAATTAGTGAACATTTCAACTGTTGATGATTCAGACCTTTATTCGCTAAACATCTTTAGGACTCTCCCTGGTGTTGTTTTAGCTATGCGTGGGGATCGGTACATTGACTACTATGTTCACTAAGCATCGATGATGTCTAAATTTTCGGTCAATTCTGAATTTCTAAGTTTTGTTAAGTAACACTAGATAGGATATGGTACTTATCGGTGAAAAGCTGCTTGGTTGGCATATTAGGGAGTTTGAAAAAAGTAGACTACTTGTTGCTTGGCAAAATGTCTGCCACCAAGATATAGACATGGAACTGAGAGGGATGGAGATTGGTAGTGAAGTTCGAATGGCCAAGCAAGGTCTGCAAAGATGGCCCGTCATTAAAAGTACGGATTTTTTATGGGTGGAATGGTTCATTTACACTATGTCAAATGGACGCTTAGGTGCTCCAATGTTCCTATGCTTGCTAGTATTGGAGGAGAATTGGGAATTAATTAATGTGGCAGGCATTGTTAAGCGTTGCTATCAAACTTATCATTGAGACCAGTGGGCTCATTTTGCAAATAGGATTTAGATTGCAAATTAAAGGGAGTTAGTATCCCTGAAGCAGCATACTATTCTAACACTCCTTAACAGTTGTACATCGTCCAGCTCCTTGTGCATGGTTCCAATCAGCAGGGAGAATCGTGAGATGTAATCTTGAAACTGGTTGAAGATTGTTTGATTTGTTTCTATGGAAATGGAAACTCAAGGGTACTTCATGTTTAGATGCCATTTGCCCAAAATATGTGACAGGATACCTTAGTTGGCTTAGGATCTCAGTTCAACCATATATTATGAATATGGACAAGATAATATGAGAGTAAAGAAAAGGGAGTCACGGAAAAGCTTGTTGTTTTAGCTATGGAAGCTATGTTTTAGGATTTTTTTGAGAGTTATGTTTTAGGAAATTTGAAGACATAGAAATGGTATTTTTTCTTTTTCTGAATGGGAAACCTTATGCCAAAAGAGCGAACAAGTGGTTACTGGGATAGCTGACTGCCCCAGCTGACTATTGTTCTGCATTTCTTGTGCGTTCCAAATCACGGGTTCTTTTCTTGTTAGAATGGAAGGAGTTTTTGAAATATGTGCAACCCGTATTGATGTTTAGGTTATGCGAGTCAAAAGTTCAGATTCCCTAGCCGAGCACACAATGTCATATAAAGACGAAGATAGAGGAAGAAGAAAGCAAAGTTGCTGAAGGAGAAGGGGAGGGGCCATGAATGATGACAAGACCAAGAACTTATATGCCTGTCTCTCTCCAATGCATGTGTTCAATTCTGACTTCTAGAGGGGCTGCTAGGTTTTTCCTTGTAGTAGTTGAGGATATGGGCTTTGCCACAATGCCAATTGTGAATCCTTAAAGTATAAATAGTTGTATTTAGACTATGACTGTGAGTGGCCTTGAGTTGAAGATTTAATTTTAAACCTAACAAAATGAAATTTTGAATTTTATTCCAAAAACATTCCAAATGAACTACACCCATCCCATAGTTTTTGTTTTTAAGAATGCGGATTCTGTGTTCCCGTATCCCTTTCCATGATCCTTGTAGGTATGGATGAGATTATTTATTTGTAGTTTGTAATTAGGAAAAAATATTGTTGTATATTCATATAGCCCTGGTTTCTTACAACACTTTTTGCTGTTGGGAATGAAAAATTAACAAAAAAAGAAAGACAAAAAGGGGATTCCACCCCTGATATATTTGCAAATTTGTATGGTAGGGTTCGTTGGCTCGTTGCCAAACAGGGCCATTATCATGTGATAGGAAGTTGCAGGTAGCCAAGAGCATTGATTCCCCTTTGTTTCTAGATTGCTACTATTCCCTCTTAGTCAAATGTGTTCATTTCAAGTTCAAGAAAAATCTTTTGAGGGGATGGGCAGATGGCATAGTTAAAGGTCTTTTCAATAACGAAAAAGTGAATAGAGTTCATATCTCAAATAAGGAACTGAAAGAATTTGTTTTTAGGACACAGTTCTAACTTTCTTGGCTCAATAATAGATTTTCTTTAACTCCTTGTTGGAGTTCCATTCATTCTTTATCTGGCATTATGTTCTTATTGTTTAATGACTTTTATTCCTTTTTCCATTAAGTTTTGAAAGGATGGGAGGAGCAAAACCAAAACTTACATTGATGTTTTGGTGATTGTGGGGCAGGGAAAGGCAGATGAGCAGCTTAATTGGAAAGTTCTTCAAAATGATAAGATTACTGGACTCAAAGAGAAGCTGAGAAGAAGTAGAGAACAGTTGCTACGTGGTTAGAACATTTTTTTTTGCAATTAATGTGATTTTGCAGGTACCCTGTTCAAGTACAATAGCTTTATCAAGACTAATACAATTTTCCATTAACAGGGAAATCTAAGTTGGAGAAAATGTCTCGTGACCTCAAAGTCAGATACGGCACGATTGATTTTGCTAACAAAATGGTGCCTTTTCTGCCACTGCTATTATGTTGATATGGTTATTTAACCTAGTGCATTAATTTATTTTCAACACTTACTGTTTGGCATGAGATGTTCTTTTTCTGTTTTTTTGTTTCAGTTGGAGAAAAATAGAGTTGAACAACTGGAGAAGTCTTATCCTAATTGGATCTGCACACACAGTTTAGGGCATGTAAGTATTCATTTGCCTATGCTTTTATTTTTATTGGGTTACATTACTTGTGCCATGCAACAGCAATGTTAGGCAAGTAGAATGCTTTCAATTCATTGTGGTTTACTTTGGGCTGTGTTATCTTCCTTTTCGTGGGTCTGATACTTCATATTGATTATGGATTGCAGATGGCGATAACCTCAGAGCGTCTGCACAAACAGTCAGTTGTTGTTAAACAAATTTGCAAATTATTCCCACAGCGTCGGGTACACTACATAAGCCTTGTTTATTTCTGTGATTTGTTTATTTTCCATTGTCATTTGATGTTGCTGGAAACTTTTCATGTCATCCTGTCATATTGCATATTAATTGTACACCGTACTGTTTTTGGTTAGGGGTGCTGGTGTCACTAGTGGTATAAGGATCAAAGTATTTGTTCCTTTTCCATTTCTTGTGTGTTATATACTGTGTCACCTCTTAGGGCCTGTTCTTTAGCACATTTTCCCAACTGCATGTACATTCAACTGTATTTTATTTTTTGCACATAAAGTTTTCATCAATTCTTATGTCGATAATTAAAATTTTACAAACTTGTAAAAATAAAATAGTCATTTGTGCTTTCAAATTAAAAGTAAATTAAGCGTTCCACAAATATACTTGTTACTTAAAAATACCATTCACTTAATACCACCTCTTTGCCATAATACTTGTCCCTTTAACTTACTTTTTTATCCCATAGTAACTTTCATCTTATAATTTGAATGTAAAATTTTCAATTGCTACTTTTTTTGTTAACTATTTTTGGCACAAAGAGAGAGTAAGTGAGAGAGACGGATGTATAAGAAATTTAATAGTAATATTTTAGAACTTTTCATGCAATACAATACTCAACTAATTAATTTAATGTTTCACATCTACTAACATCACCGAAAGCATTGTTAAAATACTTTTACGAGAAGGCTTTATTGAAAACGCGAGAAAACATCAAGAAAGAAACACATGCTCAGGTTGCCCAATCAGAGGTCATTGGCTGAAAATAATCCAAACTCACTTTTTGGTTGAAAATAATCCAAACTCCTAACCTATTTACTCATACTAAACCGAAATCGATTTCCGGCGTCGTAATGCTGACTGTTCAGCTTATGTAGACCCAGTCAGCATAAATTCAAAACCAAAATCAATTAAAGAAACACATGCTCAGGTTGCCCAGTCAGTATTCAGACGCCGGAAATCGATTTCGGTTTAGTCCGAGTAAATAGGTTAAAAGTTTGGATTATTTTCAGCCAAAAAGTGAGTTTGGATTATTTTCAGCCAATGACCCCCATCTTCGGATTATTTTGAGCCAAAAACCCAAAGAAACAAGTATTTTTTGGTTTTAACTCTCCGACATAGGAGAAATAGGAAAGGACCATAAAGAAATACTTTAAATTTAAAAAGAGTTAGTCAGCCTGGTCTACGAATCTATTCTAACTACCAACGAATTCCTAGAATTTTAGGTCGAATGGGAATTATAATTCTTTCTACCTCTCGAGGTATAATGACTCATCGGGAGGCTCGACTAGAAGGAATTGGTGGATTCTAAATTTTGTTTAAAAGGTCAAGTAATATGGGATAGAGGTAGTACAAAATTTATCTATCGGCATTAATGTATGATGATAATTTAATTTATCAACTAAAAGTAACTCTACACCATTGAAAGGTCTAAGCCCTACCTTAATGCATTTTGTAGAAACACCTACTCTAGTTCAATTCATTTACATTTGCTAGGACAGAGACAACAAAGATTTGAAGAATGCTAGAAAGTTGGAGAGGAAATGAAATTATTGTGATTACATCAAAGTGAAAAGGCATGAGATCACTACATCAAAGTGCAGGCCATACCAAACTTCATCGACCCATGAACAATCGAACAGGCAGCAGCAGCAGGGTTGGTGATTAAACCTTAAGCAGTGAGTAGATCCATACAATTAGGGAAGAAGCAGAGAAGATTAGAAGAAGAGGAATAGAAGAAGTGAGATTGACCAGATTAAACCCTAAGCAGTGATACCCGAGAGTTGAGTGAGTGATGAGTAGTGATTAATGCCGGCGTTGAGCGAAGAGAAAGAGAGGGCTATGGCTGGCGACATCGAGTGGATGGGGGGAGAGGAGAGGGCAAGAGGCCAGATAAAACCCTGAAGCAGCACTGAACTTCAGGTCAGTTCAGATAAAGCCCTTTTGGGGTATTGGGTCATAATATACCGACCTTTACTGATTGCGGTTGAAATTGAACAATTGAAATGCAGTGCCAAGGCCAGATAAAACCCTAAAGCAGCAGCGAACTTCGGTTTTTGTTCGGTTCAGTTTTTTGACCTAGGAAAACTGAAAACTGGAAAAATGGAGAAGCTTAAATCGAGAATCAAACCAATATTTTTGGGTCGGTTCAGTTTGGGTCAGTTTCCGATTTTTTTTGGGTCAAAACCGAACTGTGCACAGCCGTAGCTCCTAGACATATGTGAGCATCAACAACACTTAAACTTGAATCCAATGACAAATATAGATGACTTTTAAGTTTTCTGGCTATCTAATCTTGTTTCTGTCAGAATTTTGAACGCATGTTTATTGGAGCGCATAAAAATGTTCTGATACCCTAGTCTGATGAAAAAGTGAAGAAGATTCTTGAGTTTTCTAGTTATCTGATCTTGATTATATTGGAAGTTTGAACTTACGCTTCTTAGGACATAGACATGGCAAGCTTAGATGTTCTATTTGCTTTTGTTTCTTTTGCCCAATATTAGACTTCAAGAGACAGATGGCTCCTATTGTACTGAATAATTCTGCTTATGGGGCGATCTAGTTTTGCTTTTTATGATACAATTTTCTTTGAAGTGTGCATGGGAAGAATTTGAGTATCAAGAATAGTTATTGTACATTATTTCCTGATCGTGACAGTCTTCATTTTTTAGGTGAAGATGGATAATGAGAAAAAAGATGGTTTCAATGGAGAATATGATGTCATTTGTTATGCTCGCCTTCCTCGAGGATTAAATCCTCATTCTGTTCCAGCAGAGGAGCTTGCTGCATCATTGGGGTATATCTTTCTTGCTTCTATTTTATGATTCTCCCTTTTCGTGGGCTAAATTTGGACAAAGAGGCTAACTGAAAAACTTATATACCCATAGATTTATGCTTAGAAGCGTGGACTCGGACATAAGACATGGATACAACACGACACGGACATGGGGACATACGATTTTTGAAAAAACAAGGACACAAACTGTAATATGACACAAGCCTTAATATTATATAGTACTTCATAAAATATCCAATTCTATTTTAAAAATGTTTGTTAATAAATACTTTTTATCTAATAGTTTATGAATTGTAAAACTATATATAAAACATAAAATTTAATAATATAATGGAAGAGGAACAAAGTTATATGAAAGTGGGACAAATGTATGTGTAAGATGGTAAAGCAACATGCAAGAACAATGATGTATTGGAAAAGGGATATCATAGTTAAGAATGTCTCTTGAGGTATGCTAGCAGAAAATGTGATGCCCATCAATGATTCGGAAGGGTCCGAAGGCTGGGATTCGCATGTCCACCGGACCACCATGTGTCCTCCAAGTGTCTGATGTTTATTTTGATAATTATTTCGAAGACACGTTTTTCGCTTGTCCAACACGTGTCCAAGAGTGTCAGTGTCGGATACAGGCCCGACATGGATATGTGAGGCTAAAAGAAGTGTCCGTGCTTCATAGGATTTATGTATTAGACTATATGGCATGACATTATCCTTTTAGATAATGAAATTCCTTTTATAATAATTTCTTTTAAAAAAATAAATTAATTTGGAATTACTCCTTGATAGGTGTCACTTTTTCGATTTTCTTGTAATCAACATATTGCTTAGCCTAAAATAAGTAAAACAAGGGGGTGAGATTCTTCTCTCCTTTCGTTCAGAAAAGCTAAAAGAAGTGTTCGTGCTTCTTAATTTTTTTCTACTTAATATAATGAAGGATTATCTGGATTGTAATATACCCATCTTTTGGGGTATTGGATCGTAATATATTCACCTTTACATTTGGATACTAATACTAATATACCCAACCTTCATACCCAAGTGATGTTAATGTACCTACCATGACTTAAGTGGTGGTGAAGTGGTCTCAGGGATGATGTGGCAGGAAGAGGAAACTTCCTGAAACCCATAAGGAACCAGTACAAGCCCGCTTAAGTCATCCCTAGGACCGGTTCACCACCACTTAAGTTAGGATATGTACAATAAAATCACTTAGTTATAAAGGTCAGATATATTAGTATCCAATAGCAACGGTGGATATATTATGATCCAATACCCCAACAGGTGGGTATATTATGATCCAAAAATCCTATAATGAATTATAAGAATTTTCATTTATTTGCAAAAGGAATCATGGCATGCAATTGGATTGAGAAAAAGATGGAAACACTACCTGCTACTTGAGTGATAATTGTTTTCTCAATTTTTTTTTTCATTTTTACTTAAAATTCGGTGGATTCATGTACTGCAAAACAATCAGAAAAGACCCTCAAATGTTCAAAATAATAAATTATTACCCTAAGATTATTTTGTGACATTTGAGAAATGAAAAATACGATATTAAACTGGGAAAAATTATGATCGCAAGGTATTAATCTATTTTAAGAATGTCAGGCACCTTTTTTTATTAACTTTTTACATATTGTTTGGTCATGCCTTTGGATAGTGAAAAAATTTCATGTCAAGTTGCTCAACTACACTAATATGATTGTAGATCTAAATTTTCAGATGAATTTCAACTTCCAGTGTCTTATTCTGATCTTTCTGTGTGTTGGAGATCAATTTAATGTCATTTAGATCTTAATGTTGATGGAAGACCTCACAATGCATCATATAGTGATTTGAAAATTCCTACATTTTGGGCTTGCAACTAATTGCAACTCTTACAGTAAGAAAAACTAGTTTTCTCGTGAAGAGTGTTAAACAAAGTCCGTATGATGGAAGAGATTACCGTTTTGGAAGGAGACCGTGATTCATTTAATTATTTTCTTTTTTAGCATTATTTGTTCTGATAATTTGTTTATTGTTAAAAAAGGTACATGGTGCAGCTGCTGAATCTTATTGTTCAATGCCTGGGTCTGCCTGCACTTCATAACTCTGGATTTGCTGTAAGATTTTGTGCAGAATCATTACAGTTAAAATTTGAACTTTCAATCAGTTGACCAGTGATTTTTTATTAATAGTTTTCATGGGACTTTCATACTTTATTTTGGTTCTACCATTGATGTTCTTTTCAACATCCTCTTTCTTCAGGGTTCTAGCTCTCGGATATGGCAACGAAATTCTTATTGGGATGCCCGTCCGTCTTCAAGAAGGTACAGTTTCAAAATCTGTACTAAGAAGTGTTTACTAATTATCTGGTATTAGACTTGGAGCTTTTGCAGCTCAGTTTCCTTGCATTTCATATCACCGACATGGCATTTTTTTTTGGCAGCAACGAGTATCCCCTTTTCATTCCTCGGCCAAGCAGCTGCTCTACTAATGGTGAAAATTCATGGTCTGATAAGAGCTCAAACAATTTTGAAGTTGCGTCAATGGAATTGGAGAGAAAGCCTCGCCTGGATCCTTCTGGAAGTGTTAGCTTCAATTATTCTTGTGCCTCACCACATTCATTGGAGACACATAGTGATTTGCAGAAAGGAATTGCCCTTCTCAAGAAAAGTGTGGCTTGCATAACAGCATACTGTTATAACTCTCTATGCCTTGATGTTCCCAGTGATGCATCTACTTTTGAAGCATTTGCCAAACTGCTGGCAACTCTTTCTTCATCCAAGGAAGTGCGATCAGTTTTGTCCTTGAAAATGGCCTGCTCAAAGTGAGTCAGCAGTATCTCTAGTATAACCTTTTCTTCTCCTGCTTTTTGCCCTCCCCTTTTTTCTGCTTTGCTTGCATTTGCTGAGCATATATCTCCAACACCACCCACCCCCAAATTAAGAAAACCTTAGTCTGTGCTCTCTCTGAGAAAAGGGTTCACAGTACATATTGGCCTTTCCATGGACCGAGAAAATTGGCCCTCACTACCCAAATCAGTAGACTAGAAACCAAACAATCAAGTGATCTTGGTTAAAATGATACGATTACAATCAAGTGATCTTGTTTGAATTGATATGATTTTCTGACAAATCAATTTTGAAATGTCCTTCACTAATTTCATTTACTTGAGAGGCTGGTTGGGCGAACTGACATCAAATACAAATAAAAACTCAAACCAGAATGAGCATGGGCCTTACATCGATTGATCCAAATATTCTATCGGCTGTTTTGACCTAACATGGAATTAACTTGACCCAAACATCAAATCTGCCACGTTTTGTTTGCAAGGAAAGACTCTAACTTCTATAACCATTTCTGATATGAAGAAGCCAACCGCTATATTCTATTGTAATTTTTTAATTTGAAATTTGCAAGGTTTAGCAACTTTGAATAAGCAATTTATCATATTTTAGGGGTATCCTTATTCAATTAAATCATTGATGGGTGTATGCTACTGTATTGTATTCAATGTAGAAAATTAAGAACTTCTATGGTGCTATGAATGATTTTAGTTTTGGATGGTTGAAAATATAATCTCTCCCACCTCTTGCCTACTACCTGCGGAAGAAAGGGTTCAAGGGAATCTTTCCTCCTCCCCTCCCTTGTGGAATAACATCTTCCTGTCTTCTTATTTATTGAGCATGAGCCATTTATACAACAATCAAACCTTGCCATCTGTTTTGGCTTTGGAATTTGCAACCTTACTATTGTATCTTCATGTATTTCTAACTCCACTTGGAAGATAAGTTCTAGGTACACTTGACATGTTTCTTATGTTGTATATGGTTTGTCCCTAGGTCATGCAAGCAGGTTCAGCAGCTGAACAAATCTGTGTGGAATGTCAGCTCGATGATTGCATCGAGCACAATGCTAGAAAGTACTCATGCACAATCTATAATGGTAAATATCCTGCTATGATTTGTTTCTTTTTATTTACTGTTGGGATTACTAAGCACAGAAGGCTTCCAAACCCCCCATCTTGGCTAATCAGAAAGGGAAAGGTGAACATAGATTTATGGTCTCCTGAGGTGGATAGATTCTATTCTGGTCTTCACTTGTTAATTCTAACACCCTCTTCTCTCACTTTTATATTTGGGCTTCAAAAGTTTTGTATTGTTTGATATAGTTTTCATTTCAAGGAATTCCCTTTGAATGACTTCATCAAGTGATCAATTCATCTGTTAGCCAGATTGGTCTATATCTGTTTAGATATAATTGCATGCTCTATATATTTGAGAAAATGTGGTACGAGTACTGTGGGGTCACTTTCAGGGGCTTAACAGAGACAGAATACACTTAGAGTTCTGGTGCTTAACCTTGCACAAGCTTCTGAACAATGTAAATGAAATCTGTTTTATGGTGGCACCTGTGTTCTTGTTGTCTATGCACTTTTGAACATTCTTTTTGCAAGTTCAATGGTAGCTATATCAAAATTGTTATGTGCAACAATGAGCTGAGAGTTCGAGAGGAACTTCTTGGAGATCTATCTTCTCAATTAATTGCCAAAGGACTAATTCGATTATTTGAACATGTTTCCGGCGATATTTTGGTGGGAAGTTGCTTGAAGGTTTTATTGTCAGTGAGTGTCAACACTCAAAAGATGAGGGGCATTACAGTATCCAAGTAATCTTTCCGGAAACATTTCCAAATAATCGGATTTGTCCCTTACCAATTGTTAACCTTAAAACATGGGGCTTAAAAGTAGTTTCGACCAAAAGGTGAGATACCCCTGAGTCGTTTTTTTGAAACACGGGGCTTAAAAATCTTTTGCAGGAAAATGGACTTCAGTATTCTGGAAGGTTTCTCGTTGACAGGGACAGTTTCTGCTACCCTTTTGGAAATGTTTTTGATCAGCTAATTTCAACCCCATTCAGCCTTAATTTGGCTCCTTTGCTCTTTGGTAGACACAAAAAGTCAATTGGATTGTCTTTCTCTACTGGGACTGTTTCAGCTAGCTTTAGTTTCAGAAATGCTTTTGATTTACTAATGTCAGCCTCATTTAGCTTAATTTATCTAGTTTGCTGTAAAGTAGACAGAAAATGGGCTTTAATAGGGGAACATTCAGACCCCAAAGATCATTTAGGCTTAGAGAACCAAGCAACCAAAACCGGATTTGTATTGACTAATCACATTCTTGCATCTTTTGAGCTACTCTGACTTTTGAGGTTGGATCTTGACATGATTGGTGACCTAGTTTGCTAAGGACACTGATGGTGATGAGATTTTTATCAGCTTTACCCTTCATAGTAGCATATTTACAGCATGTAGACAACTGACAATGAACTTCACAGCCTTGCTGTGTCACTCTACTCTGGGGTGGTTGCTGATTCAATTCTGTTGGTGAGTTGTCTTGGGCTTGGGGTGGGGAGGTGGTGTTTCATTGGTGTCTTTGATTTGGAGTCCAATTATCACTCAGATCTGTCGTGGTTGGTGCTCTCAATAACGAGTTGAGAAGAGAGGGATGTATCCTTTTCGGTCTATTTGTTTTTCTCTTGGATGTGGGGTAAAGAATGATGATATTGTCAAATGTTGAGGCATGCTCATCGAATTAATTGAAAGCAGTCATCAAGTGTTTCTCTACTCATGGATTTTAAGAAACCACTTGTTTTTCTTTTTTTGTGCTTTTCTGATAGGGATAGAATAACGAAAAGAACTCTTCCGTTGTAAGCCCTAGGGTCCTCTACAATTCTGATTGAGATAATATTCCATTATTGCATATTGTTAATCCGTGTTATTTGATCTACACCAGTTGTAATGTGTTCCTGTTATTGTGAAATTTCTCTCTGATGGACAAGGTTCTTTATTAGCAAAACATTCCCTTCAAAAGGGGGAAAAAGTTAAAAAATTCACTATTACATACATCTCGCCTTTTAATGGAAATGATTCCTCTGATATGTCCTCTTTCTCTAATTTCTCCTTGTGCAGAAAAACATATATGACAAGAAGCCTCCTAATTCTGCTGCGAGCTACATTTATACCACTGATATTCCTGACAGTGGAAAGAATGAAAGCCTTTATGAAGGATGGGACCTTGTGGAGCACCCTACTTTTCCTCCACCGCCATCTGAGACTGAAGATATCGAGCACTGGACTCGAGCCATGTTCACTGATGCCACGAAGAGGAAATAGTGGGTGCCAAAGTATTCATGTAAGTCTCTGCACAGCATTTATCAATGACTTACAAGCATCCAACCCAGTTCACTGTCCTCC
This sequence comes from Portulaca oleracea, assembly GCA_029582165.1. NCBI lineage: Eukaryota > Viridiplantae > Streptophyta > Magnoliopsida > Caryophyllales > Portulacaceae > Portulaca > Portulaca oleracea. The sequence continues at coordinate 1,051,953 of CM055893.1, forward strand.
AGTACCTTTGGGTCAAGTACTCAAACTTAACCTCAGTCGGGGGGACTGAGTTTTGAGGACCAAGGATTGGAAGTAACTCTTATTGTGTTTTCTTTGTGTTCTTAACCATGCTCATTCTTGAATTTCTAGAGATCCATTCTTTCTGTTAGGAGCCGGTTGATTGTGTGCCTGGTTGGATATGTGAAGCGACTAAGATATGTGTATTAGATTGGCATAGGAATCTGGAGTAACGTATCTTTCTGTCATTTCATTGATTCTTTTCTGCTAGCTGCCAAAAAATACATCATGTGTTCACTCTACGGTTGGTGAGCATAACCCTAATTTTGATTTGCAAAATGGGAATACTCAGAGCCATCGCACCGTGCAGGAAAATAATTGTGTTCTTCTTTAATGTTGATAAAACACCTCCTCCCTCACCTTCACTGTTCCATTTGCGTTGGGTAGGGGCCTTAGATGTTGGGTGAGGGGGGGGGGGGGTGTATCCGTATGCTTTGGATGTGCTTTGCAAGATTAGGAAAGATGATTTAGGCATTGGACTCGTTGAATTTCATTGCATAGCCCATTCTATACGACATCTCTCTCGGAGTCTTTCTATCTATCACTTGCGCTATTTTCATAGAAAGTTAGAGGAGCAGGATCTGAAGCGGTGGCTGAACGGCACAAAGCATGTAGAAATGCTTGAGATTAGTAAAGTGGTGGAGTTCTCGATAAAAGGGCGGAATGTTAATATTGGAAGCTAACAAAAAAGCATTAGATCAAATAGGCCTTCCCTGCTACCTCTCCTCTTTCCCTTGCCCGAGATAACTTGAATCTAGCTAGTTCTATTTTCACTAATCGAAATCTAAGATCCTTTGCATTCTTTCGTGTGAGGAGCCGACTTTGATGGGCTTTGATCCCATTCTGAAGGGTTAGCTTCTCGTCCTTTTGGAGGACTATATTGAAACAGTCCAACCACATGCAAGGGTTATGTACATTTGCAGTCTTCCCCAACCTGTTTTAACGAGATCGCTCAGATTTCCCAATGTTATTGTGATTGTTGCCCCAGAAAGAAGGAATGACTGGCGTTGTCCTTCGTTTATGCAGGTACATACGGCTTAGAAGACAGGTTCAAGGAAGTGAACATTGGAAGGGATTTGATGCATAAGTTAAGGTGTAAATACTAAATACGTAGTTTCCAGCCTCTCTGGTACATGTAAATGGAAATGCCTTAAAGTGGAAATACGTAGTTAGAGGGTTAATGCAATAGTTTAAAGTTGTGCAGAATCTGCTATACTGAAATGATTCATTATTGCTCTCAGAACAGTATTTAACATGGAAGTTTCGGACCTTTAATCAAGAGTTGTCTTTAAGTAATTTGACGGTTTATACAGGCATTTGTAATTGTAGTGTAGACGCTCAACAGCTCAAGTCAAGTGTCATATTTGTTGTGTGTGTGTGTATGTGTTGGGGGGGGGGGGTGATAACTGAAAGTTACGTATATTTCGCTAAAATTAAGCAGGTAGGGTACAAGGAGTTGAATAGTATTAAGAGACAGAGACAAGAACCTACACAGGGGCAATAGGAGAGTTCAATTGGAATGTTGAGGATGATAAAAGGACAGAGGACAAGTGGTGTTCATAACAGATGACCCTAGTGTAAGATAACTCCGTTTGCCAAGCACAATACCAAGTTTTACGCAGGTACAACCAGAAATGAAGGGAACTAAGTTTTTGTGCTATCACGACGGGACTTTTCGATTGCTGAGACACTTATGGGCTGAGATTTTGCGCTACACAACAGTTTGCACGGAACTGATGTCAATTTATGACACTTCAGGAACTGATTGCAGGCAATAGTTTTCTTCAGTGGTCCTGACCTATGTTACTCTGACTCTCCATATTTTGTGCTATATCCGTGTTAGACCCTTGATACCCGGAGAAGGGTATAAAACTTGACACTTCAAATTACAATGAAAATATACAAATTTTCTTAAAAACAATAGAGTTCGACACCTATTACATGTCCAATATGGACACGCATATCCAAGTCCGAGTAACATAGGTCCTGACAAATGCTAAAGCTCGATCTCGTCAATCATGCAATCATGCAGGAGAGCATATTACAATGTACACGGAGCTTGTGCTCCACGTATTTGCGAGTGAACAATTATAATAATCATAGTGAACAATACTAATATAAGAATGAACAATTTAGTATTCATGAGTGAACAATCATAGTACTTGGAGCACATGCTCCAGCCTCTAAGGTGCATCTAATAAATTGCAACCATGCAGAAACCAACTTAAAAAGCTGATAAGATTCAAACAAAAACGGAATGGACATCAACTATCAGCAGGACCGACACACTGGATGGCTAAGCAGGTCACCGGCGCATAGGATGTCTAAGCAAAATCATACAGCATGACACAGGCCCCCCTTGTTCACATAATGAGATTTTGTATTTTTATTCCATGTTATTATCATGTTGTTTATTTGTCATCTCAGCCAAGCAGGAAAGCATAGAAATTCATTGGATAGCATTACTTTGGGATTGGGACATTTAAGCTAATTTCACAACATTAATTTTGGTTCAGGACACAACAACTATTTAAGCTACATGACAGTAAATTAAAGATGTGAATTTTGTGCTCTTTGACTTAATTATACAACCTTACCCTACCAATGGTAAATGTATGGCATCATATGCACAATTTCAACTAAATCTATTGTGCCAAATCTTATTCAAGAACAAAAAATGCATATCCTAGACCTGTAACCAATGCTGCTCCGTACTTCATCTTACAAGCGGTATCAAGAAGTACTCTGCGTAAAATAGCTGCAAACAAACAAAACATTATATGACTCAGCAGGCAGGGTTATACTTGTCATAAGCAATTCAGTACTTGCCTGCAATTTATTACATGCTCCTGGAGTATGTGCTCCAAATATAGTCATCGTTCATTCGCAACGGCATAATTTTTCACTAATATCTACCCGTTATTTACTCTCAATAGCATAATTTTCCACCTCGCGGGTAGTTACCCCTAAGGCCCTAAGATAGGGGCTCAGTGAGCAGAGCTACTTACCCTTAAGTACAAAAAATTCTTCCGGGTCAGCAACTCTATCTATCTTTCGAGATTTCAGGACAAAATCTCATTGTCCTTAGAAGTGAAGGATGCCATTTGCTTGAACGAAACAATGAGAAGAATTGGAGCCTTACCTTCCATATGAACATGTAGAAAGACGTGATTGCGGCTTTGCTGCTCAGATCAGTTGATTTCGCATTTCTCCAAAGTATTGTCGCTAAAACTACATGACCCAAAACCTACAAAAGACGGGTTGTTTATTAAGCCAGAAATAATGGAAACATCATCTAAGCCAACAAGAAATAAAAGATGGGTTGTTTAGGGCAATTTTTCCTTCATACTGTAAGACTGTCTGCCAAAATATATCGTCTAAATAAAAGTAACAGGCTCTAATTATATATCAGTCAATAGTACTGCAATATAATTGTGCATGAGTCCAGATAGGAATACATCTGCTTTCAAGTTTCGACAAACAAAAATGCCCAAAAATCAGGGCATACATCGAGTATTCCAGAGAGTAGGGAGCTGCAGCAGATTACCGTCGTAATTTTGCTCCACATGAAGGTAGATGATGCCCCAACTAGAATGGCAACAGCATATGCCATTAGAAGAAGAGAAATACAAATCCAAAAGACCTGCAAGATGAAAGTTGGCGGAATTGACAAATGAGTTCATAAATTTGGTATGCAGAATGATTGCACATATGGTAGTCCTTCAAGACTGACCCGTTTTTGTCCCAACCGTACAGTAAACGATTGGATTCCGAATATCCTGTCACCTTCCATGTCAGGTATGTCCTGCATAATCACCGAATTCTGAAAGTTACTCATCTTTGAAAGTATCCTTTACAGGAACAGGATAAATCTGGAGATCTTTTGAATCTTTCTTAGGATAAAGAATCCACATTTACAGTACTGGTTCTCGACACGTGTTAGTAAAAAATGTCTCTCACTTGAATTGCTTTACCAAACGAAAAACAACATTTACACCTTAAACAGTGCAATAACAAACCCTCAGTTTGTTTGATTCACTCAAAATTGCCTATTTGTTCAGGTAAAGGGTCAGACCTCAGCAGCATTTCGACAGTAACGATTTCTAAATCCGCTAAAACAATTTGCTATACCTCCACAGTCACACAGTCAAAAATCTCTTAGGGAGCGTTTGGTAGGAACCCCAGTCCCATGGAAAGTTTTCCGTGGGAAAGATTTCCTTGGGAAAAATTTCCCTTAGCCCCCCCTAAGGGAAATTTTCCCTAGGAAAATGGAGAAAATGGTAGGCCCACCGTGATATTTTTCCCAATGTCAACTCACATCCAAACATGGGAAAAATAAGTCAACCCGGGAAAATTGACCATTTCCCCGGGGTTATTGACCAACCAAACACACCCTTACTTGAGTAGCTGTCTCGATTAAAGAAGTGTTACCTTAAACAACGCTATGACAACTGAAAAGAAGCTCATAAATGCAGTTGCAAAAATCAATGGCCTCGAAAAGACAGCTGGTCGTCCAAATACGTGCATCTGCAATTTTGTACAAAACCAGGATTTAAAACGATGGAAAATTTCGGTACACACAATTACATTTGCTTATAACTGCATCAACGTTCAACACCTGTATGTGCAAGAAAAAGGCAATCTGTACAATTACTGCCCGAACTGCCAGAATGCACATAGCTGCAACTACGGCAAATCTCTTCCATCTGAACATCGGCAACTGAATACACAAGACAAAGATCATATAGTAAAACAAAATACCATCTTAATCTGCACACACTAAAAAAAAACCATATTAGTTAACATTTGCCGATGTCTAAGCAATAAGATGGCAGGCAAGTCAAACAAACTTCTCAAAATTCAAATACTAAACAAACTGGTAGCCCTGTTTGGCAACTAGCTGGTAGCTGATAGTTATTTGGATTAGCTGTTTGACTTTAACTGTTTAGATTAGCTGATTGCAGGAAAGGTGTTTGGTAAACTAGCTTTTTTTGAAAGCTACCTCCAAAAGCTTCCTCATGTAGCTGTTTGAAAACTAGCTTATTGGGTCCAAAAAGCTAATATGAAAATCTTGTTACCAAACACCTCAGATAAATTTTTCACCTTGGTCAAAAAGCTAACAGTGTCCAAAAAACTAAAAGCTACCCCCAAAAGCTGTTATCCAAACACCCCCTTTCGAAGTGAAGGTTGGATTCAAGGTGTTATATTGAATTTTTCACGAACAGTGTCAGCATTCACAAGAGAGCATCCTTCATCAAGAAAAAGTTGATATTTTGTCATAATAGTGAGCTAGAAAGGTATTGACCACAAAATTCGACTTCATCTTCAAAGATTTCTGAGATAGATTATTATGCTCCATTACCTTGTGATTAGAATCAGATCTATATTAGCTCTATTAATCTAAACACTTCTATCATACAACCCTTATTTAACTGTGCAGTCAATAAGGAAACGCAACAATTCAGAATCCATTGAATCCTTCAAGTATGAGACAGATCATGAATTGGGTACCGACAAAAAACATGGTCATAAAGTTCTACACAGGATCTTACATCTATGGAATATGCTGTACCGAGCGCAAAACTGATGAAAAGAGCCCAGAACAAAGGCCAGGAGCGGACGACTGACCACATCCAAAAGCTCTGCATCACAGAAGAAAAACTAAATGAGAACATTGACAACACAAAAATCTATTGCTACAAATAGTTAACATTATCTGAAAGAAAAGCTTTTATCCCAAGTCAATCATATATTGTAGACAAAAGTTGCTAATTAATATCGGTATCTAGCTACTTTGATTCCTTACCAATATGGCAAATGATGTAACAATAAAAGTTCCGGTTCCAGTTGAATATTCCCCTGATGCCAGTGGAAGATACGGCTTGTTAACCTGTAACCAGTTATAACGAATTCAAATAAAATCTATCTAGAATATAGTAACGTTCAAAACATTGATACTCGAAGAGTAACTTGAAGGAAATATTGTTTTGATCTTCTTACCTTGTCTATCTCAATGTCAGAGAGCTGATTTAAGCCAACAATGTATATGTTCATGAAAAGAGCGGCAATAATGGCCTGAAAGAGGATGAGCATGATTAATCAAGAGAGCCAATACGCACTTTATATTCACTATGGTGCGTTTGGTAGTTTCCTGGGAAAAACTTTCCCGGGAAAGACTTTCCTTAGGGCCCCTTGGAAAAATGTTTACTGAGCTTAAGAGTGAAATAATGGGTCCCACATTAAAATTTTCTCATGTATTTGTCACAACCAAACATGGGAAAGTTTGTCTACTTTAGAAAAATTCATTAACTTTCCAGGGAAAGTTTGTCTTGTCTACTTTACAAACAACACAATTATAAGTATCTCCACCGTTTACCTCTAGCATTCCCGTGAAAAACACCGGGGAGAAATCAGAAAGCTGTTGAACTGCAAGCAGAGAAACTGAAACTATGCTTAACGCCTGTCAAATGGTGAAAGATTCAATTTAACTGATGACAAACAAAAAGAGGAACGAGAGAAGAAGAAACATATCGAAAAGACAGAAATCTAACACTGCTGCAGTTGTAAGATAGAACAATCACACTATCGAAAACTCACTGTGCCTATTACTGTATGCGGTCGTGAGAATCTGTAGAAAGCATCGGCACAGTTTATAACAGTGTTCCAATAACCCTTAGGACCATAAGTTTCTGGGTCAGATTCAAGAGGATGTCCGGCAAATGCAACTACGGGACGCTTTGTGCTATGTCTTGGGCAAAAAATGAATTCTTTTCCAGCATTTCCGACAACATTCTCCACAAGATGCCGCCTGAAATTTACGCCACCATTGTATCCTTCCAAGAGGTTGAGTCCTGTTTGCCTTAAACCTTGGGCTCCTACATCACCAGATCAACCTCATATTTCAGGGATACTTAAAGAGCAACTGAAATGGAGTTATACATATCTTCTTCCCAAAGCCGCCAAACGTTTATTAAAGCATGAGGTCACACCCAGAAAGAAACCCATCAAACCAAAACCAATATTTCAAAATTCCCGCCAAGGCCAAATATGGAGGGTCGGATGTAGCAGTATTACTCTTAATTTTGCAATTTTGAGAGATGGGTTCAAACTGACCCAAGATTTAGAAATTGATCGGTAGCTATTACCCCATGATTACAGATATGAGGCTTGATGAGGTTTAATGAGTCATTTTACTTTAGTCCATTAATATCTAAGCTGAAAAATAATAATTTCAAACGATGCAGGTTACGGAGATGAGAAACCCCATCAAAGATGAAGACAAATCCCACAGATCAGAGACCCATTGAGACCAGACAGAAGTTAACTTAAAGTACGGTTTCTTGCCTTAATAAACACATCAATAAGTATTACCAAAGTGGAAGTTTGCCCTTATAAGCATATCCTCCATCAGAGTTTCAGACTTCTAATTCCCTTTGCAATAACTAGGCTGCCCTGATACTGTTCAAAATCTACTAACCAGTACAACCATCCATGCTTTTTTTTGAGATATTGCCCACACAGACGTAACTGCGCCAGCAAGAAGTCTAAGGTTCGAATCTCAACAAACCCATGTTTATTTGGGCAAGGTTAACTGGTTAAGGGGCCTTTGCAGCATCCACAAGCGTGTTAGAGTATAAATCATCATCAGACCTACAACTAGACAAAGCAAAATTGACTGATTGCTAGGATCTGTCACCACTTCATCATCTATCCCTAATATGAAAACAAAACTCCTTTGCCAATAAAAAAAAAAAAGAAAAAAAAAGTACAGAAAACCTGAAAGGGAAAGTTCACATTTGTCCAATTGCATGATTGCACGACACATAAATATCGTGAAACAACTTCCACCACCCAATAAAGGGAAAAATTTACAATATTTTAGAGGGAAAAAAAAACGTGAGACAATCATTTTCCGAACATATAAGAAAAATTACACAGACCATATTCTGAAAAAATGGGTGACATTAACTGGAGGATACAACAACACAACTTTATGATGGTTTTACATTGGAAAATAGCATCATGCAAAGCAAAATCCGGATGAAGTTGGGCTACCAAAGAGGGCTTTGAAGCGCCGCGAAAGTTAAAGGACCCGGTGAGTATTGATGCTTGATCGAAAGAGGGCTTTGGTGAGAAAGGTTTGTGGGTTAAAGGTTTTATCGACCAAGAAGAAGCGAATGGTTTTTTTGGGTGGTTTCATAGCTCTTTGTAGCTGTCTATTTTCTGGGTTTCATGGCTGTATCTTCTGGTTGCTGCTGTTTTTTTTATTGTTGTTGATTTGTTTATGCTGTATTTTGCGGACATTTTGTAGCATCTTTGATGCTTTTAGCCTTTATGGCTTCCAACTAGGGGGAAAAAAAACATTTCTAAATAGACAAAGTAGCAGACAGTAACCAACACAAGAAACACTCAAAAAAAGGATGAAAAATCAACATGTTAGATTGAGATGGGGGACAATACATTGAAAATTTTGGGTGAATCTTAACAAAATCTAACAATCCCTCCCATAACACTTAAACCCAGAAATCAGAACCCACAAAATGACATTTGCAATCCCATAACACTTGAACCCAGAAATCAGAAACCTCCAAATGACATTTGCAATCCCAGAACATTTGAACCCAGAAATCAGAAACCACAAAATGCAAAAAACAAGCTAGACCCAGAAGAGAAAACCCATATATAAAAGAGAAAAAACAACAAAAGAATCGAACCCTTGAGACATCTGAGTGAATGAAGCTGAGCTGAGAGTGGAATTGCATGGGAAGAAGATATCCTTGCAGTTGAGTGAGTTGAGCCTGTTAGCACTGCCCGTGCCTCCATTTCTGACCTCTTTTCCTCTCCACTTTCTCTGTTTACTCGGATTCTTACTACTGATGGAAATTGTGAAGAGAGGAATGCTGCCATTTGATGTGTGATATCAACTGCTGAACGACGCAAAAAGAATCAAATGAAGTGAGCTGGTGAACAGAAACTGGGCCAGTACCAAGATGACCAAATATATAGAAATAAATAAATAATTAGTAGACGTGCTCTTGAAAATTTATGGGATTTAACGGAAGCAGAACAAGAGGAGTGGGAAAGTGAGTTTGTCAGTTTGTTTCAAAATCTCTGATTTTTCAACCCCCTTTTATGTCATGATTAATATTATAACATGCCAATCAGTATTCCGGTCGTTCAGGGTTTGAATCCACGGCAGGTCATTTCTCCTTATCTGTTCTATTGTTCGGAGAATGCTGTGTGTAAAAGTGAGACCTGTCTCTGGGTCATTGTCATCCCCTTTCCCCGTCTACTAATGGAGATAAGAGTACGACTCGTCCTTAGATAGGACCCAATAGGTTGGATCGATTACCTTTGTAAAAAAAATTAATATTATAATATTATACTTTTGGGAATACAACATTTTTATGTTTTTGGAATAAATTTTTTGAGCATATATATAACTTTATGAGCACATGTATATAAATTTATGAGCATATTCATAAAATTAATAAGTCTACTTTTATTTATAAAATGAAAATTGTAAACTTATAAATTTATAAAAGCATCGTGATATTTAACTTATGAAAGCAAATTACAAATATATATATGGTCAAAGAACAGAAATTCTAAGCTCATAAATAAATAAATAAATAAATAAATAAATAAATAAATAAATAAATGCTCATAAAATTATACCCACATGCTCATAAAATTCATTTCAGTACAGGAATATGGTATTTCCGAGACCATTATATCCTCAAAATATAAAAACTAAAACAAACCAAACTTTCCAATGGAAAACCATTAAGGTATCCGCATTGCTAATGAGTAGAATGGTCATTTATTTTTTGTTTGGAAAAATATATGAGGAGGGAAAGAAGGGGAAGAAAGGGAAGGGATGAGAACATTTTACTTCTCTTCCTTTGCATTTTCTTAACCTTCAAAATGAGGGGGAAAGAAGTGGAAGGGAAGAATTTTAATACCACTCCTCCTCTCTTCCCCTCATTAATAAATCTAAACAAAGGTTAACCCTAATAACCTCCTTTCTTTTTCCCTTCTTCCCCTCTTCCTTTTCCCTTAGTTTCCTACCCCTGCCCTCTTTAAATTGAATCCAAACAAATTGCTAAAGAGGTAAGAGGAGGAGAATGGAGGGAAAAGGAAGGGCGGGGAAGGAAAGAGAAGGTATATATGAGATGTTGGCATTATGTTAAGTACGGGGGAAAAGTCGATACATTGGACTGTGATAGTCCGCTAGATACAAAGACAAAGTCGTGCCAATGTTTGTTCGTCATTGTGGCGTGGTCTTAACCGAAAGAAAAGTGGCGCGTCGGATCGTATAAGGGAGGCAAACGGATGCACAACCATATGTTCTTTCTGTACGAGGAGGGGCACCGACAAGGACACCCTTTGATAGCCGATATGAAAGGGAATGTTTGGGAAATAACTAACATCGGATGTACTCCTACTACGATTCACACATCGCTGAAGCAAAAATTCACGGATTCTAATGTCAACGTCGTACAGATTTACAACAAGAGATTCAGAGTGCGAGTGGATGAGATGGAGGGTAGGACATACGTGCAACATGGTCTTCACTTACCAAATGAGCACGGGTATTTGTCCTGGACTGACATTGATGATGACAGCAATCTGCGACAACTGTTTATGAGCAACTCCTTCTCTTTGAAGTTGCTCTGCACATATCCATATGTCCTCCTCATCGACACTACGTACAAGACCAACAAGCAGAAGTTTCCTTTTTGTGAGATAGTTGGGGTGACTCCTACAAATCACAACTTCCTTGTTGCGTACTCAAAATAACGAGAGACGAGCGAAGGAGTCATATGAATGGGTGCTGGAAAGATTGTAGGATTTATTGGGCCTCGGTATGACACCGAATGTTTTCGTTACTGAGGTTCCTCACCTATTATGCGTGTGGCATATAGGAAATGATGTGGAGAATAAAGTGAATTATTTGACAGAAGGGAAGAAGAATGGACAGGGATCGCTTTTCAGAAAGACCTGGTGGAACCGCATAATATATGAAAGGACACTAGAGGAGTTCGACTTGAGGTGGACACAAATGGCGGCACATTGGGTTGGAAAAAACTCAAGGGTTGTCGATTACCTTACTAGTACCTGGATGAAGTACAAGGAGAAGTTTGTTTGTGCATTAATCGACGAAGTTCCCCACAAGGGAAACACCGGGACTTCCAGAGTTGAGAGCCAACACTCGTCGTTAAAGTACTATCTTGGTAGTGGTAGATGGTCGTTTGACTGGTTGTGGAGGAGGGTCCATCAACAGATCGATAACCAACAAACCGAGATTAAGAAGACACTTGAGAAGTTCAGAAGCATACACTCAGTTTTAAAGAAATGTGGACTGTTCAAACAATTTCATGGGAATGTATCTCACTATCCGATGAACCTGATCAACGAGGAATACACTCGTATGATGTGTATGAGTGCAAGTGTAGAGAAGTAGTGTGATCACTGGATGTGGAAGACACATAACCTTTCATGTGCTTGTACTCTAAGAACCTTAGTCCGTAGCGATCTGATTTGTACATTTCCAGTATTCACAAGCTTTGGAGGCAACTTCAAGTCATTGATGATCTTGATCGACCAGATACAGTCGTTGATCCATTATCCCAGGATATGTATTAATTTGATTCGCTTATGAAGAAGGCCATGAAAAGTGATCTGACCGCCATACGACAATTGTCTCGAGCCATAAATGATAAGTTGCATCCCGAGACAACCTACATGAGACCCTACGAAAAACCCCCCCCCCCCCCCCCCCCGTGTAGAGGCAGACCCAGCACTGGGAAGTCCACTCAACGTAACCCTAGTGCGTTTGAGTACAATAGTGGAAGGAGTCAGGGCAGTAAGTCCAGTACAGGCTTTGAGAAGAAAAAATCAAGCTCTTCGTCTTTCAGAATGGACAGTGGCTTCAGCACCGATAGTATGCTTTTCTATAGTTGTTATCATAATTAATCCAAATACATATTAATGTTACAATGACATATTCCTTTTCCAGGAAGCGAACCAGCGATTCGGTACAAGTTCATTTCCTTGGCCTGAGGATGTCCCATATTTCATACTTCCATATATCGTTGGTTGGACAAATGTTCAATCTGATGGCAATTGTGGGTTCCGAGCAATTATCAAGGCAGGTTTTGGGGGCGAGGGACAGTGGTCACCGGCTAGAAGAGAAATGGTCAATGAAATTGAGGCGCATGTGCCATGCTATGTGGCTACATACGGATACCAGCTAGGTGAATAGGAAGCAATGCAAAGAATTGGGGGTAAGAAGCGGGGATTAACTTCTACCATACATTACATGGAGACACCTTCATATTTTTATCCAGTTGTTACCCTGTTGAACTTTGTGATTCTCAACCTCGCAACCGTTCTTGGTCCCGGTCAAAATGTAATAGAGGCGTGCGTTTCATTTTTCCCACTAAGGTATGTTGTGGTGTCAGGGGTCCCGAACGTGTGATCGGTATTTGATCGAGCTATAGTATAGCCGGGGTGTGTTATCGTATCCACAGGGAGTTAGGGTCAAATCTAATCCGTTTTATGCAAAAGAGTTCGGAATAAACAAGATTTTCACCAAGGAGAGATTTAGGTCAACTAAACAAGATTAAACTAAGAAAGGATGAAACTAACGGGAAATTAGACTCAAGAAAAATATCACGAGAAAGAAGGACTCGGGGGTTGCTCTAGCCACCTAACTTAGCCTAACCCGAGAAGATAAAAGAATGAAGAATGATCAAATAAGGTTAGGAATGGTTTGTTGATGAATTTAAACCACTCTAAGCTCCCTCTTCCAAAGGAGACATTAGATTGAAACTTAATTACTTTCCCCCATTTTCATGAAGGAAAGCAATGAAGAGTAATTAATACAACAATCCTAATTAACCCAACTCTCATTCTTATGAGAGAAAGAGTTAATCACTCCACCAAGAACCCAAATCATTATGTTAGAGGAGTTTTGGCAACTTCCCAGCCAACCAAACCTCCCACAATAATAGGGTTAATAGTGAGAGAATCCTTAAACCCAAATTAACCACCCCCCTTCACTAAATTTCCAAGGTTAGACCTCATTAGGGGCCATTAAACCCCCAAGCCCAGAAAAACTTAGCCTCTAATCATATTAACAAGCACTAAACTAACAACATTCAAACCCAAACTAGCAAATCAACTCATATTCATCAAATAAAACACTAAACCTAACTAATAACACTTAAATAGGCAATAAAACAGTAAAAATGAGATAAAGTATACCTTAAGATGACTTTCCTTCAATAAATGCTTCAAATATAACTTAAATATCCTTCAAAAGTCTTCCAATGTTGAATATAAACCAGAACAAAACAATAAATGAAGAGAAAGAAAGAGATTTGAAGAGAGAGATTAACAACTAATTAAGCTAAAAATGCTCTAAACAAGTGTTTTTGTGGCTAAACTAGAGAGAATACAAAATAAAAGTGACCAAGTAACCTAGGGAATGATAAAAGTTGCTGATTTACAACCCTAAAAATCTATATATAGTACCCTAAAAACATCCCAAAGTGCGTCGTTTTGATTCCGGAAATAAGGCTGAAATCCGAGATCGGCACGATTGTGCGAAACATCGGCATGATCGTGCCGTTTGAAAATTCTGGGCAATGGCTGAATGAAGGGGCTCGCCACGGTCGTGTGGTGCTTTGGCACGATCGTGCGAATCTTCCAGAGGGCAATGCACGATCGTGCAAGTGGATCTGCACGATCGTGTCATCTTTTGAACAAGCGCTGAGGCTTCACGAGGAGGATGGCACGATCGTGCCGAATTATGGCACGATCGTGCCCTTTTTTGGGTAGGGCCTACTACAGCTCAAAGGGACTGCACGATCGTGCGGAATGATGGCACGATCGTGCCCCCTTGTTTTCCCTTGAATTCTTAGCCAAATTGACTCCTCTCGGCTCCCGGCTTCTTCCACGATCACGACATCTATCTTTGAGTCCCGGGCCAGCCTCTCACTCTAAGGAATTTTCTCCTTTCCCGGGTTCTTTGGGTTTCGCACTCGGGACCTACAAAACGAAAGAAAACACAAGATAAGTGGCATTATGAACGGGGAAAAACGAGCTAAAAAGACCAAGTATGGACGTCTAAATAAGGCTCAAAATGAGCCTAATCAGTATTGCGAATGCCAACAAAGATCACTACGTTCATGTACATTTGCAAGACGGATGCCATATGCCACCGCTGATTTTGGATGGACAAATGTCATGGACCCCTCTGTTGTTGGATGGGAGGTTCCGTTTGCTTATCATTTTGCTTTGTGGCGTAGACTTAGACAATTCAAATTCGTAGCGGTAGAATATAGTTCACGTAAGTTTTGGTGTGAACTTTTGTATTATTATCGATATGAGTATTGAACCTTATTACTTGAATTTATTCCTCACGTGATTTTGACGAAGGGGCTAACAAAAGTAAAACATTATAAAGTCGACAACTGTTTAGAAAATAAAGTCAAGTAAAAAACATCATCATTAAGTTCAACTGGCAAAATAAATAAAATCCTGTTAGAGAAAAGTGAGTAACAAGGTAACAGCGGAAGCGAATAATAGAATCGAAAACGAGATGACGCATATTAAGACAAAATTTAGGAACGAAAAATAAGCGATAAAATCAAACACCAGAATTACGTGGGGAACCGAAGAACTCGGAGAAAAACCCACGGACGGCGACAGCCAGAAAATAATCTACTATGAGAAAGGAGGAGTACAACCTGATCACTATCACAGGGTGTGATACGATCCACAAAGGAGATTACAATAACAATCTCTCAACACTCAACTCACAATCTCTCAGGATACACTGGGGAAAATATTGGTGAGACCCCTTTCTCTCTCAATATTTTCTCTCTCTAGCTCTCTGTGTTTGCCGATGTGTTTTTGGTGGAGAAACATGCACCCTATTTATAGGGAGAACTCCCTATAACCTAACTTGACTCCTACTCCAAATAGATTTAGAATCTAATACAATTAGGAAACCCAACACAATAAGGAAACCTAAATAATATCCTAATACAATTAGGAAACGAATAATTTTGAGATCAAGAGATTTGGTGATTTTAGAACACTTTCCTAACAAACTCCACCTTGGACTAAAATCAACGAATCACCGGTCCAGATAAACATCTTGACTATCGCCATCAACACGCCCCTCCGCAGGGCGTGGCCCCGCAGGGCTCTCACATGCTTTGAACACCAACTAAGTCCAAACAATGTTCGAACTTAGCTATAGATAGAGGCTTGGTTAACATGTCTGCAGGATTATCAGAAGTATGAACCTTCTTCACCACGATCTCTCCTGCAGCAACTGTATCTCTGATGAAGTGATACCTGACGCTTATATGCTTGGTCTTCGAATGATAAGTGTCATTCTTTGTCAGATGTATAGCACTGTATGCAGAATAAACCACAGTCTCGCCCTGTAGTACTCCAAGCTCCATGACCAATCCCCTCAACCAGATGGCCTCCTTCACTCCTTCCGTTGTAGCAATATATTCAGCCTCTGTAGTAGACAGGGCTGCTATATATTGAAGTGAAGCTTTCCAAGATATTGCTCCTCCACACGTGACGAACACATACCCTAAAATTGAGCGTCTCCTATCCAGATCTCCACCATAATCAGCATCAACATAACCTGCAACATCAGACGTTGCATCACTACCTCTATCATACAGGATGCCCTTCTCCAAAGTACCCTTCATATAGCGAAGGATCCACTTCACTCCTTCCCAATGCGCCTTCCCTGGATTCTGCATATATTTACTCACCACACTAACTG
Organism: Portulaca oleracea; assembly: GCA_029582165.1. Taxonomy (NCBI): domain Eukaryota; kingdom Viridiplantae; phylum Streptophyta; class Magnoliopsida; order Caryophyllales; family Portulacaceae; genus Portulaca; species Portulaca oleracea. Next base: position 1,067,833 of record CM055893.1, read on the forward strand.
CGTGGGACAGGTTAGGTCTAGTACACACCATAGCATACATCAAACTACCAACTATTAGACATCCTCCTTACCTCCAAATCAGATTTAGGACAGTTCTCACCAGACAACTTGAAGTGTGTAGCTAAAGGAGTTGAAACTGCTTTACAGTTTCTCATGTTGAATCTGTCCAACACCTTCTCTAGATATTTCTTCTGAGACAGGAACAACTTCCCTGCCTTTCTATCCCTTTGGATCTCCATACCCAAAATCTTCTTCGCCGCTCCGAGGTCTTTCATCTCAAACTCCTGGTTAAGTTGAGATTTCAGCTTCTTTATTAGTGACATGTCCCTGGAGGCAATCAACATATCATCCACATACAATAATAAATAAATGAAAGACCTTTCTTCAAATTGCCTGTAGTACACACAATTATCATAGTGACTTCTTGTGTACCCTTGCCCTACCATAAAGGTATCAAACCTTTTGTACCACCGCTGGTGCTGCTTAAGTCCATACAAGGACTTCCTTAATCTGCATACTGCTCTCGTTTACCAGAACGATGAAACCTCTGTTGCCTCATATATTTCCTCCTCCAACTCGCCATGGAGGAAAGTCGTCTTGACATCAAGTTGCTCCAACTCCAAATCAAATAGAGCAACAAAGGCAAGCAAGGTGCGGATCGACGTATGCCTCACGATGGCGAGAATACTTCGTTGTAGTCGATTCCTTCTTTCCGTTGCAACCCCTTACCACTAACTGCCTTCCACCTTGCACTTTCTACACCAGTGGATACCTTCCTTTCTCTTGTACACCCACTTCAAGAAGAGCTCGTCGCCTTTAGGCAACTCACATAGCTCCCATGTATGATTTTTCTCAGACTCTCCATCTCCTCTTGCATAGCTCCTATCCACCTGAGGCATTCGGACAAGAGATGGCCTCTCGATAGGTAGAAGGTTCAAGACCTTCAGAGTCTCCTGCAACACTCAAGCATAAGCAATCATAGCATCATCTTCTTCAAGATATCGCACTGGTCTCCGATCTCCCTCCTAGGACGATCTCTAGCACGCATGGTTGTTCCTCCACCGAGGAACATTCGTCTCAATCTCGTGCTCATCAACTGAGTTGGTTCAGAGCATCGATGGTTGCTCTCGATTGCAGTTCCAAAGACTCCACCTTGAGCCTGCTCCACCTCGAACACCATTCTTCTGCATCCTTCTCCGATTTCCTGCATCATCAAGTACCAGAGATTCCATTCCGATAACATAGCAGTTTCATTAAAGGTTACATCTAGATGAATAACTTTCATCAAATCAGACACCACATTCTATATCCCTTAGACTCAAACAGTAACCTAGAAACATGCATTTAATACTCGAGGAGACTTCCCATCATTCACATGGATATATACAGGACATCCAAAAATTCTCAAATTAGAATAATTAACTGGATTACCTGTCCATACTTCCTCTGGAATCTGGTATTCAATAGAGGCATGAGGTGATCTGTTCAGCAGGTAGCAGGCAGTAGATATCACCTCTGCCCAGAACGATTTGTTCTTCCAAAGCCCTGCATTCGAGAGCATGCAGCGGGCTTTCTCCAAGAGTGTCCTGTTGATTCTCTCGGCTACCCCGTTTTGCTGAGGCTTACCCACCAAGGTTCGATGCCTCGCAATCCCATGCTCCTCGCAGAATTCAGTAAATTCAGAATCAACAAACTCCAACCCATTGTCAGTCCTGAGTTTCTTGATTTTCCTACTTGTCTGGTTCTCCACCAAAGCTTTGAACTTCTTGAAATATGAGAATGCCTCATTCTTGTGCCGCAGGAAATAAACCCAAGTCTTCCTCGAGAAGTCATCCACGAATGTCAACATGTAGCGCTTGCCACCCAGTGATGGCACTCTAGCAGGACCCCACAAATCTGAATGAATATAATCAAGGATCCCTGCTGTTGTATGTTTAGCCCTTGAAAAGCTAACCCTCTTCTGTTTCCCGTAGACACAGTGATCGCAAAACTCCAACTTGCCGATCTTTGCGCCTTCAAGGTATCCCTTCTTGCTCAACATTGACATTCTATTCTCGCCCATGTGGCCTAGTCTCATGTGCCACAGTTTTGTGCTGTCGGACTCATCAAGATTTAGGACTGCCGCTACAGATCCATCACATCAGACCCCTGCAGATATATATAGACCGCCTTTCCCGATTCCCTTCATAAGAACCATGGAACCCCGCACACTTTCAAAACACCATCTTCTCCTTTGTACTGCACTGCTAGCTTCAAGAGTACCCAAAGAAATTAAATTTCGAGTCATGTTAGGGATATGACGAACCTCCTCGAGAGTTCTAACGATGCCATCATGAGTCTTGATTTTGATGCTACCGATTCCTGCAACCTTGCAGGCTGTGTCGTTACCCATGACTACGACCCCGGTGTCAACACTCTCATAAGACTCGAACCAGTCCTTATGAGGACACATATGATAGGTGCATCCCGTGTCAAGAACCCATTCATCTCTAGCTATCCTACTCGATGTGGTAGCCAAGGCATCATCCGTAACTACAAACCCATCACCATCTGACTCGGACTCTATGCAGCTGAGGTACTGTGTTTGGTGTGATTATCCTTACCCTCCTGCTTCTGGTCTCTCTGTTTTGCCCAACAGTCTCTCTCTATATGCCCCATCTTACTACAGTAGTTACACTTCTTATTCTTGTGAGGATTCCTAGACTTTGAACGGTGTTTAGACCTCCCTCTACACCCGTTTCCCTTACGTTCAGTATTTCTACCCCTTACAACCATAGCATCACCCTGGTCATCACCATCGGTATCAAGTTTCTCCTTAGACAGTAAACTAGCCTTTACTTCACTAAGGTTAAGGTCACCACGATTCCCATACAACATGATTTCCTTAAATTGTTTATGGTAGGGACATAATTAAATGAAAAGCCTTATCCTCATCAGTGTGTTTTATATCCATTGATTCCAATTCAGTAATAATAGAATCAAATTCACTAAGATGTGCCTGAATAGAAGTACCTTGGGGCATCTTCAACCTGTAGAATTTCTCCTTCATTCAGTACTTGTTTGCACGACTCTTCGACATGTACAGCTCTTCCAGTTTGGTCCAGAGCACCCGAGGTTTCTCGATATGCATCACCTCTCTCTGAATGTGCTCTGCCAAGCACAGCTGAATCCCTGCCAGAGTCTTATCTTCAAGCTTCTTCCACTCCCTTGGAGTCAGATTCCCCTTGATATCCTTCTGGAGTTTTTGGAATTCATCATCGCTCATTGTCGCATCAGTCTTCGTGTCGGGATACTCAATCACATCCCATAACCCGTGCTGAATCAGGACCGCCTTCATCTGCAGTCTCCACATAGTAAAACTCCTCGTTCCATCAAATTTTGGAATATCACACTTCATGATTGAAGCCATCTCCACCTTGCTCTGATACCACTTGTTAGAGAAAAGTGAGTAGCAAGGTAACAGCGGAAGCGAATAATAGAATCGAAAACGAGATGACGGATATTACGACAAAATTTAGGAACGAAAAATAAGCGATAAAATCAAACACCAGAATTACGTGGGAAACCTAAGAACTCGGAGAAAAACCCACGGACGGCGACAGCCAGAAAATAATCTACTATGAGAAAGGAGGAGTACAACCTGATCACTATCACAGGGTGTGATACGATCCACAAAGGAGATTACAATAACAATCTCTCAACACTCAACTCACAATCTCTCAGGATACACTGGGGAAAATATTGGTGAGACCCCTTTCTCTCTCAATATTTTCTCTCTCTCTAGCTCTCTGTGTTTGCCGATGTGTTTTTGGTGGAGAAACATGCACCCTATTTATAGGGAGAACTCCCTATAACCTAACTTGACTCCTACTCCAAATAGATTTAGAATCTAATACAATTAGGAAACCCAACACAATAAGGAAACCTAAATAATATCCTAATACAATTAGGAAACGAATAATTTTGAGATCAAGAGATTTGGTGATTTTAGGACACTTTCCTAACAAATCCAAATCGTAAATTTTGTTTATTACAATCCAAAAAAAGGAACCAAAAACATCCAAGGAGTCACTGCTCGCTGTCTGCATCAGCCCGATGTGGGACCTCGATATGCATGTGCTCGCGCCATTGTTGCAATAGATCAAGCATAACTTGATGTAGCTCGCGCGGTATACGATCACCTATAAGCATGTCAAACAACGACATCGCACGTTTTGGTCACTCATAAGTCTACTGAAAGTCAATAGTCTAGAAAAAAAAAAACAAAATTTATAATAAATGTGCGAAAATGAAAAAGAAACTCACAAACTCCGCCGATGTAGGATCATCTATAGTGGAATGTGCTGGAAGGTCGACACTAATCAAGTAAGGGTGCGACATTGTTAAACCTCGGTTTTACTACTTTTTACCATGATTTTTATTGTCTTATCGAATTTATCTAAGTTATTTAGTATAAGTTTGATAGTATTTTTTCCCATCTTTGCTAATTATGACTAATTTATTTAATTATCCTATTTTTAGGTGAATTTGACATAACTTTTTATAATGTTTATGAGTATAGATTGCAAATGATGATGGCGATAGAGGGAAAATGTTGGAAATAAGGAGCAAAAGAAGCCAAAGGAAGCCGACATAGGCAGTTGTGCTAGCCAGCACAGTCGTGTCAGGATATTAAAGGCAAAATTGGAATTTCCATACTACAATTTCAGTTTTTAAGCATTTAATTAATTAGAAACAATGAGTTTCCAATATTACGTTTTTCTTCTTCTCTAGTTTTCTCTCTAAGCTTTTGAGAGATTTTCTCTCTAGCCTCTCAAAAGAGATATTAGGGTAGTTTCTAGGTTTTAGATTATGCTTTGCAAAGATTGGTCAACATCGTTCCAATTTCAATTCAATTGCAATACTAAGTTTTCTATCCCTTTCTCTTTATCTCTTTTGCTTGTTAGATTACTTTTGCTTCTCTTTAATTGCATCTTATGTTAATTTATTGTTAGTTTTGTGTTGTTTGAGTTGTAATTGATGTATTTGATGATAAATTAATCTTGTTTAGGCTTAATCCATTCAAATTCATGCTTGTAGTTAGAGGTTTTCTCATGTCCACCATGTGGTCGATGAAATGCTCGAGAGAGTGCTCATATGTATTTCTTAGGAAATTGATTTATGCTGAGAAGTGAGGTCAATTTGCTAGTGTGGTAGAAAAAATGGTTAGGGTTTTGGCATGACAATGTTGAATTGTGACTAACTTTAGGGTAGTCATTCCTATAGTTTAATTAAACTAACTGTATGAGAATAAACCGTTATAATAGTTAAGCTAGCCACTGACCCTCGAGAGAAGGCTTGAGCAAGTCACTGACCCTTGAGAGAGGGCTTTGGCGAGTCACTGACCCTCGAGAAAGGGCTTTGGCAAGTCACTGACCCTCGAGATCGAGAGGGCTTTGGCGTAAATTTAATTGTGCAATTAACCCCTCTTGATTACTTGTTAGAATTAGTAGATTAGACTATTCAAACTGATTGGTTGTTGATTATTGATTTTGCAGCCTGAACATCTTTTATTGTCTTTATAGTTTGTAGTTTTGACCGTCACCACAACTATCTTGGGTTAATCTACTTATCTCGAAACACTTGAATCAATTTTGAATGCCCGAAACATAACTCCCTATGGATACTACAACTGTACTCCCAAAAGTACGACAACAATTTTTACATCGTTCCCGGGGAGTTGTTGCATCCTAGATTTCGAGCTTGCTTGAGGATTCTTGTTAGGTCCTTAAAAAATTAAAAAATTGAAAATTGAAAATCCAAAAAAAAAAAAAAGAAATGAATGTGCCCCACCCCTCAATTTGAGCAAGAATCGTTTTGTGCTTATTGGAGTCGATTATATGACTATCATTCTTGGTAGCTTGTATTGACACGGAGGATTATTTGACAATAACTTGACTGTCCAAGTGCTTCAAATTCGTCATGGACCTTGACACTCTAGTAGCAATAATTGAGGACCCCTTTTCTTGCTCTCTTATTTGATGAGCAGTCCCGTACGCAACAGTATACAATTAATTCAATGTTATACTCCCTCTATTCCATATTAATTATTATAATTTTGACTTTTACGGTCTTTAATGTCACTTTTTGATTGATCATCTTTTTCATGATATATTATTAATAATCGCAATATTATATTTTTATGATAGTATTTTTCATTACGAATCTAATTATGGTAATTTTATATAGCAACTCAATGTATATATTGAGAAATTTATGGTCAAAATTATTGAAATTTGACCGCACGATTTACAAAGACGACAATTAACATGAAAAAGAGGAAGTAGTGAGAAAAGTTCAGTGACCTACAAAAGCCCCCGAGACTTTTTGAATATTGTATTTTTACGTTAGTACAATACTCCTTCCATTTTTTATTATCTGTCATTCATGCTTTTTCAAGTTCAACTTTGATCAATAACTTCTCACACAATATTTTTATAAAAAATACGATATTGTACTTTTTTAATAATGTTTTTTGTTATGAATATAATGATATCAGTTTTATATGATGAATTATTATACAAATTAAGATATTAACGGTCAAAATTTTTAATACAATTTTCTAAATGACAGTTAAATAAAAATGAAGGGAGTACCTAACAGAGCATAATATATTATATATATATATATATATAGGAGAAACCAAGCACAGCTTCTATACACAAGTACCAGTAGTAGATGGGGGAAAATTTTGAGGGGAATTAGGAGACTTTTTTTTTTTTTTTTTAACGTCATATTACAATATTTATGTGTCTTTCATACTTAAACTTGTCCTACTTGTGGAGTGTTTCTTCCCCCTTCATTCCTAACACATGACTCTAAATTTCACCATACATTAGACCCTATACATGCATCTTCAATTCGTCTTGCTCGCCTGTTACACCGTGTAGTTTTGCTGTATTGTGTCAATGTCAAGACCCTTGAGCTTCACGACGGACTCAACGTGGCCCTTCAGGGTGTGCAACTCTCGAAGCCTGCATTTACAAAAGGATAAACAAACTTTTTCGTCAACTTGTTTGCTCAAATTATAGTTTTTTCACCTTGGTCAAAAAGCTAAAAGCTATCCAAAAAGCTAAAAGCTATCCAAAAAACTGGGTAACCAAGCACCCCCTATATCTGACGAGTAGACCTCACATATCTAGGCTTGATTTGAATCTAATTTCGGGTTACTCAGTTCTGTTAATAGGAGATATGGGTCAGTTCTGTGAGGCTATGATATTCAGAGGAGATGACGAGTTTCCATACCTTGCAACCTCAGCCCGCCTTTTGGCTTGCTCAGCAATCTCGGAGAGCTCTCTGTAGCTGTTCTTGTCATTGAAAAGCGCAGAGGAAGGCTCCGGTGCTTGGAGACCGTGCAAAGTCCTCTGAGCAAGAGCCCATTGAGCTTCCCTCTCTTCTTTACCGTAATCCTTCTTCGTGGTGAAAGCCGTCTGTGAACATCATTAATAGACAGACATTCAGTCATAAGCAGATATACCCGATTATGGTCCCGTTTCACAACTAGTTGTTAGCTTGTAGTTGTTAGCTGATAGTTGTTTGGATTAACTGTTTATGTTAGCTGATTGCAGGAAAATGTTAGGTAAACTAGCTTTTTGTGAAAAACTACCTCAAAAAGCTTCCTTACGTAGCTTTTTGAAAATTGACTTATTAGGTCCAAAAAGCTAATATGAAAAGCTTGTTACCAAACACCTCAGGTATCTTTTTCACCTTGGTCAAAAAACTAACCGTACCCAAAACGCTAAAATCTACTCCAAAAGCTGATAGCCAAACACCCCCTATATTGACATTGCCATCAATCACCAACATGTCAGTCAACTTGAATCACATACCTTGCTTTCGAACAAGTTTAACCATGCTTTTCCACTCAAAATGTACCGGATAGCGAACTTGAGCACGTCTAGGGGGACATAGAAGACAACATTGTAGAGCCAAACCACTCCGGCCCATCCCCATCCGCATCCTTTGATCTCGGCAAATCCCCAATTAGCATATACTGCTATTAGGGTAGCGACCTGAAAATAAACATTCTTCAACCTTTTCCTTCATTTCTAAGGGAGTTTGGGAAGTGGGGAACTAAAGATTCGTAGTTTCTTACCAGTTGTGCAATTAGGAAAGCAGTGACAAGAAGAAGACCCGGGCGCTCGATAAAAGACCAGCTGCGCGATCGAGTGACAAAGATGAGGGCTTGACTCACTATACTAACTTGTAGGTACAATGCAGCCATCATTTCCTCGCGACTGCCTCTCAACGATCTTACACCGAATTTGTCCTGCATTTTGTACGTTTAGTACTATAAGATCATGCGTAACTTGGAGTAAATTACATTTATCCTACCTGACATTTGTGATAATAATTTTTGCACACCCGACATTTGTGAAATAATTTTCAGCTTACGTGACATTAAGTGAAACTGATTTTTAAGGGAAAAATCCGGTTACTTCTCATCGGAAATGAGAAAATACAATAGTGCCCCTATATGACTATGTGAATGTACTATGTTGCTCATAATATTGAGAAGACATTGACTTAAATGATCATTTCATTGTTTTGTTTGAAAAAATGTGTGTCGAAACTCCAAATAGAAAACACTAACAGTCGATTTCTCTCACACTCCTCTTCTTCAACACTCCCCTGTTAATACCATATGAATTAATATTAAGGGTAACAATGTCAATTTATATTTAATTGAAAGTCAAATCAAGGGTAAAAAAGTCGTTCACTATTTATCTTTTTAATGTTACGCCAGAAAATCCAACAAAAATCAATTATAAAATATCTTAGGAGGTTTAAATTTATGAACACTTAATGTCAGGTAAAGTGAAAATTATTTCACAAATGTCAGATATGCAAAAATTATTACCACAAATATCAGGTAGGGTAAATGTAATTTACTCGCGTAACTTGCCTATCTATCATCGATAGAAGTTTAAACTCAGCATAGAGACTTAAAGGATCATATACCGAAAAGAAGTCTGTGTCTTTCATTGCCCAGAAGAAGATGACAGTCATCAGGGCGAGGTAGCTTCCAAGAACAATGCCGGTAGCAAAAACTTCCTTCAGCTTCCAGCTATCAGGAACCGGGGATGGCTTGACCCGATCCTTTGAAATTGTCATAATAGTTCCTAACAGTATGTGGTTCAACTTATACAATTCTCCAAAGAAAAATTCGAAAAATAAGCATGCGAAAGTCCTTACCATCATTTAGGATGGCAATGATCAGAACCATGAAGGGAGAGAAGTCGAATTTCCAGATCAAGGCAATGAGCATAAACCCAAGCTGCAATGTTTACATAAAGATAGGATAATCAACTGCAAAGTGGTAGTACATCAAAAGAAGCAAAAAAGGACTAAATAGACCTCATATTTTGGTGTAATAATTTTAAGGGCCCCATATTATGACAAATAATTATGGGTGACATTATTTTTGATGTAAATATTTAGGGGGACATTCCGGCCAAAAATAGCATGAAATAGTGAATTTTATGTTTAGGCGTGTTTATCATGTTAAGACATTTACTTGTGTATGTTAGAGTTATAGACTTCAATTTAAAACACCCCTAAACCTTAAAAACCACCACTTTGGGCAATTTTTGATTAGAAATTGGCCAGAGTGTCCTCCTAAATATTTATATAAAAAATAATGTTACTCCACAATTATTTATCATAATGTAGAGCCCTTAAAATTATTACACCAAAATATGAGACCGATTTAGTCGTTTTTTCTCAAAAGAAGGCATACAGCAACTACCAAGATTTACGTACCACAATACGGATCGTGATAGAAACTGCATATATCTGCAGGTACAGGAAAGAATCATCTTAGGCGAGACGATAAAGCAAAAACTTAGTCATTTTAGGAAGAAAAGAAGAACCCACAGTATAGTTTTTCATCCTCTGGAATATGGCTCGACTCGTTAGCACTGCACTAATGATGACACTGAGTCCCGGTTCGGTAAGAACAATGTCTGAAGCACTTCTTGCAGCATCAGTTGAGTCCGCGACAGCAATACCGATATCTGCCTTCTTCAATGCAGGGGCGTCATTGACACCATCTCCAGTCATACCGACAATGTGCTTCTTCTCTTGCAACTTCTTGACAATTTCATATTTGTGCTCTGTACCAACAAAAGTAATGTTTAGGGGGTGTTTGGCTACCCAGCTTTTTGGGTAGCTTTTAACTTTTTGGATAGTTTTTAGCTTTTTGACAAAGGTTAAAAAGCTACTTGAGGTGTGAGGTGTTTGGTAAGTAACTTTTTATTTTAGCTTTTTGGACCCAATAAGCTAGTTTTCACAAAAAGCTACTTTACCCAACATTTTTCTTACAATTAGCTAAACCAAACAGCTAATCCAAACAGCTATTAGCTATCAGATACCAGCTATCAGCTGGTTGCTAAATAGGAGAGTTCTAGATGAGAAGGTTGCTTGTACTTCAAGATAAAATTTTACAACCACTTGAAGTACGCAAGCCGGTAAAAATTTCACCTGGGAAAACTCCAGCAAAACCATCAGCTTTCTCAATCAACTCGTCAACAGGGAGGGCACCAATTGATTGATCTTTGTCTTTGCCAAGTAAAGCAGCAGACGGGTACATGTTCGTTCCCATACCTAGCCTTCTTCCGGTCTCTTTAGCAATCGCAAGTTGATCACCTGTAATATTGCACAAAACAGGACCACTGTATAATTGACAGATGAAAGATTGAGTAACATGAAATCAAGCACAATTGTAGAATGCGTTCGTTACCTGTAATCATCTTAACATTCACCCCAAGGTTGAGGGCCTTACGGATGGTTTCAGCACTATCGTGTCTTGGAGGATCAAAAAGCGGCAACAACCCCACAAATTGCCATGGTCCGCCTGGAGCATCTTTGCTCTTTTCCGGCACTTCCTGCAGATAAGAAATTAAACCACAGACATAAGGATCTTTATTTATACAAGACCCAAGAAACCTTTCGATACATTTGTAACATCATCTCCAATTTTGAACCTGTCTTGCAACAGCCAATGATCGAAGACCTCGTTCTGCAAACTTCTCAATCACTGCATGCACCTTCTTCCTGACATCTTCTTTGCAGTTGCACAGGTCAAGGATCTGTTGCACCAATAGAGAGTGTAAGTACCGAGAAAACGGGTTAGGGTTATCAACCCAAAGTATATCATTTACCTGCTCAGGTGCACCTTTGCTAACTCTATGCCAATTTCCATTTGCATCAATGTATGTCAAAGCTGTCCTTTTGTCTACAGGGTTAAACGGAAGGAAGTGTACCTCTCTAATTCCTGCTCTAGCCTGTAAATGCGAACATTACCCGGGATCCTTTATTGAATGCAGTTACCGAAATTATTAGAAAGACGAGAGAAATTAACTTACCTCCTTTGGATCAGCAAGCATACCAACCATTGCAGCATCAATGGCATCTTGGTTCTCTACTCGTGAGGCCCTTGCTGCAAGAAGCAGGACATGTTCCTTGTCCACACCCTTGGCAAACACCTCGATCAAGTTTTTGTCGACACTCAACTTGTTGAGTGTCAAAGTACCAGTTTTGTCACTGCAGAGCACATCCATCCCCGCCATTTCCTCAATGGCAGTCATTCTTTTCGTGATAGCCCCCTGCTGAGACAGCCTGTGTGACCCGATTGCCATAGTGACAGACAAAACTGTTGGCATAGCAATCGGGATACCTCCGATCAATAGAACCAATAGATTGTTGATCCCACTCCTGTACTTTCGGTGCTGAATTGGGTACATCACAATGATCTCAACCAACATTCCAACCGCGATAGATACAATACAGAAGTTACCGATTGCGGTAAGGACCTTCTGGAAGTGACCCACTTGGTTCGTGCTGTCCACAAGATGTGCTGCTTTCCCAAAGAAGGTGTGGACACCGGTGGCAATGACAACAGCTTCAATCTCACCTTGTTTGCATGTCGAACCTGAGAAAACTTCGTCACCAGGGTTCTTTGTGACGGGGAGGGATTCTCCGGTAAGGGCGGACTGATCAACCTTCAAAGGGTCACCTTCAAGAAGACGAGCATCAGCAGGGACAATGTCTCCCAATTTGATGCTGATGATGTCTCCTGGCACCAGAATCGCTGCCTCCTGCTCGTTCCATCGGCCATCTCTAAGCACCTGTGTCAACATACAAGTTGAATCATGAGGAAAGGTGCAAAATACTAAGTATATTCTTATCAAACCCACGGAATTGTTTTATTCTCTAACACATCCCCTCACGCGAATGCCCTTTGGGCTTGAAGCGTGAATGCTACAAAGGCCCCCTTCACCTTGCGCAGTTGAATATTGGGGATACTGAGATTCGAACCTGAGACCTCTTGCTCAAGTCTGACTCTGATACCATGTGGAACCATCTCAACCAAAAGCTAAGCTGATGGTTGAAACCCCAGGAATTGCTTTATTCTCTAATAGATGTCTCCAAAGGACAATCTTCGTAAGTTTACCTTAGTTTTAGGAGCTAAGTTAGCCATCAGAGCAGCCGCAGCATTGCCAGCATTGTTTTCTTCAATGAAACTTATTGTTGAGTTGATCACCAACAGGCATATAATGCCAACAAAGTCTTGCCAATCTGGGGGTTTCCCGTCTCCATTAGCAAGCGCGATTGCCATAATAGCAGCAGCTTCCATGACCCATGACAATGGGTTCCACATAAACCCGAGAAATTTCAGCAACTTGCTTTCCTATTCAATTCATTAGAGTATATAAAATTGCCATAAGAATAAGCACAAGTTATCGGAATTTGTGGGCAGTGCTAACAGGATACGGAATACGAACCTTTTTCTCCTCTAGCTTGTTGGGGCCGAATATCTGGAGCCTGTTCGCCCCTTCGTCCGAGGTTAAACCTTCCCTGGAACATTTCAGAGACTCAAAAACTTCCTCAATTGGAATGTTTTCCTGCAGCCAATAATGAAAGACATGATTTCCCAAGTCATATAATCCTGTGCAATACAAGATAAGTTTGATGATAGTATACCTTTGGCGGATTACATATAATGACAGTCCATAGCCATTACAATTAACCCTTAACAGCAGGATCAAATTGTGACACTAATCAACAAATTCATGTCTATGCAAAACAAACTTATTACTTGTGTAATTAGCGTATTTGGCTGAGAATAATTGATTAAGAATTTAAGATACTAGACTGGTAAGTAAACTGCGGTAAGTAAATTTTTACAACTATTACTGTGGAAATATGATTACTTTTTGTACACTCATTGTGGTTATGTGTATGTTTACTTGCTTTGAAGTTTCAATTGCTTGTATCAAACACTACATTAACCCCTCTAGAGTGACTTGGTCCTCCATTTTTAATTTGAAAAGGAATATGTCACTTAGGGAGAAGAAAAACAGAAGAATAGAAGTACACAATATATGGGGTAAATAAGAAGAGAGGAAAAATAAACAAGGTAGTGAAGACGGCAGGCAAGCAAAAGTCCAAACAGGGCGTTGGTACGGAGAGAGACATAGCAGGGCAAAGAAGGTGGGAAGCCTGGAACGGCGTGGGGCAGAGAGGGTGAAATTTAGAGCCGGTAAAATTTTGTCCAATTTAAAATATCTGAATTGTCTAAATCTAAGTTTTTTGTCCAAATTTTGATACTGACTGAATATTTAGACATAAAATTTTTCTTTTTTTTATGGGTGGGTAATGGGTCAGGTCAAGGTCGGCCCATTAGCCATGTAGAGTCGGGTTGGGTCAAGGTCGACCCTTTGTAGTGATGGGCCGGGTCAGAGCTTTTAGTAAAAATAAGGGCCGTCCATCCATTTGACCATAACGGCCCGTTTGTTTAGAGGGAATAGAGGTTTGGGAATGAGAATAGAGAGATGGAGAATAGAATTACCATGTTTGTTTCATGGTAATTTAAAAAAAGAATGGAATGGGAATGAGAATAGAAGAGGTTTATTCCCAACAATCTATTACCATGGGGGGTGTGGTCATAGACATTGGGAATTCGTTAGTCACTATTAAATACCAAACCTACCCCTATTTTAAAAAATAAAAACTCACATTTATTCATTTCTTTTGCTTATATTAAATAAAAACTCACGTTTATTGTCAATCTTGTCGGCTACCGTCACCTAAACATGGTATTACTTTTTCTTATATTAAGTAAATATTATTGTTATTACGTATCCTTCGGTTGAGATATTACTAATGCAGTAGGGTTTACGTCTTTTCCTTCTATTAATTAAATATTTATTATAATTAATATATTAGTAAACCCAGTTGAGTTATTAAATCTTACAACAACCTTCAACAATTGGTCTATCATGTTGATTTATTGAATCATTCATACTTTGAACGTTTATATACTTGTTTTTAATTTTTAATTCATATTTGATGCTTAATTCATTTTTATTAAAATCTTTATGAACTTCAATTTTTTAAAATTTTCTCATATGGTAATTGATTTTCTAGAAGTAAATGTGTGTCATTTATGGTCTTCCATCCATTTCAATTTATTAAAACATTCATAAATCAGTAAAACGGTATTTTAGTCAATGTGTGTTTATTCCCAATCTTACTCCCAATTTGAATTACCACAAAACAAACAAGAATGTTGGTAATTCATAAAAACATGTTAATTCTCATTCCCATTATGAATTCCCATTCTCAGTGTCATTATGAATTCCCTACCCATTCCCATTGCATGCCAAACAGCCCCTAAAGTTAAAATAAGTGTATTTAAACCCAAAAAAGTAATTATGGTAATTATTCTTTAATGTAGAGTATTAATAATATATTTAAGTAAGCTTAGCATTTAAAATAATAAGAAAAACTATTTACGTTGAGTTATTGATGGTCGACCAGGTCAGATCAATTCACCGACCCTTTAACATTGTGAAACGGGCCGGCTTGTTTATGACCCGACCCTTCACCGACCCGACCCTTTCACAACCCTTATTTTTTAGGGTCCGACCCTCTAATCCTACGGGGCCTCACCCATTGTCCACTCGTACTTCTTTCTATCGTCCAAATCCAATCTTAACCTGAATTTAGTTTCGTCCAAATTATCCGACATAATCCGACGCGATATAAAATCGGGTCCAAAAATAAGTTTTCCATCCGAATTTTAATATTGTTAGACTTTTCGGACCCAAATTTACTCAGACTCGAAATTTTGCCGGCCGCAGAGCCAGTGAAATTCAAATAAGAGCCTGAAGAGGTTTAGGCAGGTAGAGTAGAGGAGCCCACAGTGAAGACGCGTGTCCATAGGTGCAATAAATCCAGTCCGTTTAATACCCTGGGCCTTGACATTGAGTTATGTAGATGAGACAGCCCAATTTTCGTTTTCCCCAACACACATTAGTGATGAGTATTTACTCCAATGAAATGGACCCCCCATTTCATAAAATCAACTCTGTTACTGCTGTCAGTTGGCAATGTCAGTCAGGTCTGATTGATTCCAGTGGTGAGGCCTGCGGAGTACCACGGAAGAAGGTACTCCTTGTGTCCCTTTCTGAGG
Source organism: Portulaca oleracea (assembly GCA_029582165.1). Classification (NCBI taxonomy): domain Eukaryota; kingdom Viridiplantae; phylum Streptophyta; class Magnoliopsida; order Caryophyllales; family Portulacaceae; genus Portulaca; species Portulaca oleracea. The sequence continues at coordinate 1,083,350 of CM055893.1, forward strand.
GCCCTCCTCCCTTTTCCCAACGCATTTTCTCTCACCCTAGACAACAACAACCGGGTCTGCCCTAATTCAGTAACAATTCTCAATTTCAACTATGCCCTAGTGTTCCCTAGTTTAACTGTTTCATCAAGCTCTCAATCTCATATACCTCCCAAAATAAACATAAATCTTTGTCAACTTTATGATAAAGTTTGTGATGAAATTGTAAAAAGCATAGCAAAGCGTGGGATGATATGATAAAGTTTGTGAAAAATGGGGTTGATGTGGTAAGTGAGTAGGGAGGATGTGAAAGGTAGAGGAGAAAATTATGGTGCGTTTAGTTCTTTTTTCGGGGAAAATTTTCCCTGGGAAAGTTCTTCCTAGAAAAGTTTTCTCCAGGAACAGTGTTTGATTTATATTTGAAAATATTGGAAAATTTGTGGGAAAACTCATTTGAAATGATCAAACTACCCTGCATATGTTAATTTATAAAATAGTTTTTAGGGACATTTTTTAAAATAAAGTTAAAAAAACTTTCCCAAGCCCTCATGAGAAAATTTTTTTCTCATCCACCTTGGGAAAAATATGAGATCCACTCAAAATTCTTTTGTCCTCAATTTACAAAACGAACATGAGAAAATTTGATCAACTTGAGAAAATTGACAAACTTTCCTGAAAAAATTTAAAAACCAAATACACCATAATAAACAAGAAAAGTAAGAAGATACGATGATAATATGAATGACTATAGGGTAGACGTATGCAGTTGGTTACTGTTTTCAAAGGCATGTGAATTCTTGCATGGTAGAGAGTCTAGAGACTAGAGAGTTAGGAGGTGAGATCGCAAGGGTGGGGACTACAACACATGCAAGGCACTACTAACTAATGACAAACTTCCATGCATCATGTAATGAGCAACAGTGAACTCAATGGCTGTTTCCCTCTGCAACTGATGGAGATATTTTGCTCCAACTTAATTTCTTGCCCCCATTGCTTTCTTCTTAAGAGAATTCATCTAAAAGAAAACTACCAATAATCTCTACCTCAACAATACAACTGTTTTTTTTTTTTTTTGCCTTTTGTCACGTTGATAATATCATTATAGTCAAGAGAGGACCACCCTTCCTCGAAAGAAAGAAAAAGGGGAAAAAAAAAGGATGGAATGAGAATACCACGTAGTCCGGTTAAAAGGCGATAAAGTTTCAAACAGAAATCGCTTGAGTTTTGGCAAAACTCGAACATCTATCCAAACAAAATGAAGACACATTCAATCAAATCATAATCTGGCCATTGGGGCTGTTTCGGCACCAAAAACGTACAAGAAAAAAAATACTGGTGCGTTTAGAAGTTTCTCGGATTCCAGGAAAAGATTTTCTCTAGCCTCCCTTGAGAAATTTTTTTTTGAGGTTGTGAGAGAAATAATGGGTCTTACATCAAAACTTTTCTATATATTATGGAAAATCAACATGAAAAAATTTATCAATTTGGAACAGTTAACCAATTTTCTCGGGAAAATTTCTCAACCAAACGCCTCATGAATCATAATCCTTCTAAAGAAACAAAATTATACTTTTTTCCACAATATCCGATAAGGTTTTCTGAGGAGTCAGGAGATAGTACTGTTATTGTTACACCTAAACCTTTCGTTTGTTTTCAAGGGGGAAACTAAAGAAGTGTACCGTTCAAAGAAAACCAACCCTTTTTTGACTCCAAAAACTTATTCTCGTGCTCCATTCTATCTCCTAGCCCAAACAAATGAAAATTAAAAATCCCACTAAAATGCTGCCACCAAACAAAGCCTTCACACAATCTCACGGCAAAAATACGGGTTCAGGTCGGGGTTCAGTCAATTTAGGTATTCGGTCAAAAACCCTAAAATTCAGACCCAAACCAAGTTTTAATTTGGACAAAAAATAATCAGACCCGAATGACCGAATTGAATTTTTTGTTAAAACTAAAAATTAACTAACTATTAGATTTTTTGACCAAATATGACCAGTTGACCGAATTTGACCGCATTTAACCGAGTATAAAATTGGAGCCTCTTTATGTGAGTCACTAACGCTATCCTCATAATCGGGTTCGACACCCGAACCAGACTCACCGAATCTAAATTTCAACCAAAATTCGCTCAATCCAAATTTGAATACCAAAACCCGAACTCAGCCCGAATTTATATTCGCTCATGACTGAATTCTAAATTCGGTCAAAACCCATATCTGAAACCCGGTTTTTTCAGGTTCATAATTCAGAACGGTCAAATTTTTGTCACCCTTAAACCCTAAACCCAAATGACTGAATCTAAATTTTAACCCAAATCCAATCAACCCAAATTTGAATACCAAAACCAGAACCCGACCTGAATTTAAATTCAGTTATGATGGGAATGACCGAATTCTAAATTTAGTAAAAAAACCATATCCAAAACCAAAATCCCGTTTTTTCAGGTGGTCATTCGGGTCGATCAAATTTTTGTCACCCCTATCTCTAATTCATCCCTAATGGTAGAGAGATAACAAGTTGTAAAAAGCACATCACGTGAAATGTATTTAAGAGAGAGGGTTCAGGAAGGTGGTGGAGCAAATCATGGACAACCAATACATAACATCACCTTTTCTTTAGTTTCCTTTGTAATTGGTATCATGGAAAAGGTCACTATCAAAGGCCCTAAAGGTTTCACACAAATTGGGTATGAAATGTGAGACTTTCCTCACTGAATATAAGTAAGGACACGTACCAAATTCCTAGTTTATCATGTTTCTAGTCTTAATTAATTTCTGTCAAACCACAAATGATATTTGATTACCGTTCGTTTGTGCATTACGTTCGCGTTGCACATTACGTTCGCGTTGCGTTGTAATTAGTTGCGGTAGAAATAGTAAAAAGGTAATGGTAATTTGTGGTATATTACGGTAGGTTGCGGTAATTTGTGTTGCGGTTAGTTACGTTAACACACAAAAAAACGAACAATGCCTTTGAGATGATTTTCTCTTAAATGATCCATACGGGTGTTTACCTTAAACCCCCCAAAAACTTACAATTCAACAGCTTTATAACTTCGTATACTTATTTTCCTCGTATTTCTTTCCACAAGTTTTTGGTTACTCATTAGGTTTAATTTGGACCATAGAGGCGAAGAGTCAAAGACTAAATTTAGTACTCTGTACTCTCTCCATTTGTTTTATCTATCATTTATATTTTTTTGAGGTCAATGTTAAATAAACAATTTCTCATATAAGATTTTTATATAATATTATACTTTTCTAATAGTATTTTTTGTTACAAATCTAACGACATCAATTTCGTATGATAAATTATTATATAAATTAAAATATTAACAGTCAAAGTTTTTGACATAATTTTCTAAGTGACACATAAATAAAAACAGAGGGAGTAGTTATCAAAGACAATATCACTAAAAATTTAAACTATTTCATTTGAATATTAAATTTGGCACAATGTTATATGTATCATAAATCAAAATGATTAATAATCATCTTCAATTGCCTAATTTTTTTCTTTTTTCTAAATAATATTTTTTTAGGTAACTATACATGACTATTAAGTATAAAAGTATCACAATTTTTTTTGGAGGAAAACTCGCGAAACGAGCGAGATTATTCATTATCACTATCACGTAAGAAAATAGACATATCGTCTTGGGCCAAGGTTTGACAGACCTCGGGACCCTCCTCCAACCAAATCCGTTCACACAAATCATGAGATTGAAGGTGAGCCATAGAGTGTGCCACTCTATTACCAGCTCTAAGAACATGACTCCAACTAACACAATCAAAAACTTTTGAAAACTGAATGATTTCCTAGACTAGAAGCCCAAGGGTACTTAAGTGATTAAATATAATTTAATCATATCAATTATCTTGATTTTTTTTTTTGAAAAATGCTAGAGCTTAATGCATTGCTAATTTATCAGCAAGTGAATTTGATCTTGATTTTGGGACAAGAGTATAAGAGTGATTTATGTAAAATTCAAGATGGTTAATAACCATCTTAAATTAATACACTCATCATTTTATGCGTGAAAAGTCAATGGGTGTTGTGGCTTGATTCCGCCCACTAATCCCTTCATCGAATCCAAACCATCTCCAACGATAACTTAAGATTCGGCGACTGCTAACATGGCATGAAGTGAACAATGGCATGAAGTGAATATGAAGTGAGGTTGTGCAGCTCGTTTCAGTGATAAGAATGTAACTTGACTCGTGAGATCGAATTGAGTTAATCGCGACTCGCGAGACAAGTTAAGTACTGTGGATGCTTATTGCACATTATTTTATTTATATTTTTTCCCCTCATCATTTACCTCACCTTTTATCAATACAATCAAATTAATTATATTATTAAGTATGGTTCCTTACTTATATAATTAATATGAGCGAAATTCATACTTTGTCATGGGAGAGCAAGGTAAATAGAAAGAATAAGGCATATTCTATTGTGCGGTCGGTAAGATGTGGAGATGGTGCATTGTGGTAAAATTGTGGAAAATGTGGTAAAGTGTGGAATGGTATGGTGAAATTTGTGGAAAGTGTGGTTGATGTAACATATGAGGAGAGAATGTGAAAAAGTAGAAGAGAAAAGTAAGGAGAGAAAAAAGTGAGATATATTGGTAATGATTGTGGCAAAGTATAGTATAATATAGTAAAGTGTAGGAGAATATTGAGTGATATAATAAGTTGTGGTACCGCACAAAAGAACATGACATAACTTTGACTTTCATTGTTGGGGGCGAATGATTTCACCTCATCCAGTGAGTCAAGCTCAAAGTCATTATTGCAGGTGCTAATGCAGTTTTCCAAGGGTTCAAAAAGGTTTATATTCAATCAATAAAACAAACACTGGCTATTGCAACTTATTAGGTACGTACATCTGGACCATATACTCCAAATACTATGATTGTTCATCCATATATATTAAATTCTTTACTTATATAAGTTAGATCGTTTAGCGCTAATATCTTTCTCCAAATTACAAAGTTATATGAGACAGTAATTAACAACTACTATAATATTCCTGCGACGTGTTATATATACCTTATCTTGAAGTTCCGAATATGACTTTTTACTTTACCTTTTGGATCCTAATAATCAATTAAAAGAGTAACTCTTTTGAAAAAGAACATTAGAATCAAAATCATTGAGGATTAGCACAAACAGAGGTGATAATGCGAAGCCCCACGTAATTTGTCCCATTTGGATTTTAAGTAGAAATATTCACATTTAAAAAAAATTTCCTGGAGAACTTTCCACAATAAAATAGTCAATAAAAAAAAAAAGATAGATGTATGTGCTTACTGCTATTGCTATATGAAATTATTAACACAGTTTTTCATAATATTATCCTCTTTAAAAATTATTCAGTAAAATTTAAATTAAATTTGATTATAAATTTCTTAATATATACAATAACCCCTTAAATAAAATTTATCATTAGATTCGTTATGAAACTACTATCCAAAAAATAATATTACAATTATTAATAAAAATTATTAATAAAAAACTGATATTAAAAATCGTAACTGTCAACAGACACTATTAGCTGAATTGTCAATTGTTTTTCCTGACGGACAAAATTATATTTAAATGATCAGCAATTCAGCACGTTGTTTCTTTTTTAATTCTTATTATTTATCGAAGACAACTTAAAGTAAAAAACAAGCTCAAATGATGAAAGATACAGAAACAGTCCAAAATCGAAGTATAAACGCCACACATAAGGACGATCAAGAAAAATTCCCTGCCAAAAACAATTGCTGCTAAACTACTCTTCGTCAAGCGCGCTGTAGTTCGACTCGATCACTCAAGAATCACTGATTCATCATTTTATAAATCGAATGTTGAGCAGACAAACATGCAAAAACAACACTGCACAATTCAGTACAAAATCACCGCAGAACAAATCAAAATCACAGCTCAAGTACTCCATGAAAGCAGATCTCATGCAGAATGATCAATCAGACATGATCGAAAAAGGTGTGAGTATGAGAATTGGAGTTGTACGTACAATCTCCGCAGAACAAATCAAAATTACAGCTCAAGTACTCCATGAAATCAGATCTCATGCAGAAGAATCAATCAGACATGATCGAAAAAGGTGTGAGTATGAGAATTGGGGTTGTGCGTACAATCTCCGCAGAACAAATCAAAATTATAGCTCAAGTACTCCATGAAATCAGATCTCATGCAGAATTATCAATCAGACATGATCAGAAAAGGTGCGAGTGTGAGAATTGGAGTTGTACGTACCAGATCAACAGCTTCGTTCTTGATGTCTTCGAGATTGATGGCCTTGCCGGAAGCCATGGCGGACAGAGCCGAAGCAGAGAGAAATAGTAAGAGAGTGACTAGAGAGAGAGAGAGAGAGAGAGAGAGAGAGAGAGAGAGAGAGACTGAGGAGGTTTTATGGAATGAAAATGGGCATTTTAATGTCTGCTGCGATGGGAAAGTAGGACACTGCTGGCTGCTGCTTCGCTTCCTCTCCTTTCTTCTCTTCACTTGCTTTTTATATATATACTTCTAAACAAGGCTATGTTGTTTTCTCCCTTCCCCCTTTTTCTTTCTTCTTTGTTTTATGTAGGGTATGAAAAGTAAGGGTCTGTTCTTTTATACGGTTAATGCGGTGTGATAATGGTGGGGTGCGATGGAATTTGAAAAAATGTTGTGAGTTGTGATTAGAGTTGGGTAGGTGAGAAGATAGAATGTAAAAAGTAGAGGAGAAAAGTGCGGTAACAGTGCAGTGTGGTAATGGTATGATGCAGTGAAATTTGAAAAATAGTAAAGTGTGGTGAGTTGTGGTGAATTACAGTGAGAGTTGTGATAAGCGGGGTATGTGAGAAGAGAGAATGTGAAAAGTAGAAGAGAAAAGTGAGAAGAGAGAAAAGTCAAGAGAAATATTGGTAATGATTGTGGTGTGACGTGGTGATGGATGGATTGGATTGGATTAGATAAGTTGCGAAGCTTTTTTGGGGAATTATTATTTTGGGGTATTGTGTAAAGTTTGGATTGGTTGGATTGGATTGGATTGGAAAGAGTTACCAATTCAAAGAACATGGTTAACATATTGCATAAAAGAACGGAGCCTAAGTGATGGAGATCAACCCTCACAACCTCGTTTGGTGTCAACATGCTTTGAGGCCATCCATGAATCCCAGATGGTCCTTGACAATATCAAAGGTCATTCACCTTATGTGAGGCCATCTTTACTATCTCAATACTTCATAATTGAGGCCTCATTCACATTTGGTCCCTTAGAGGTTGTTCATAATGTCCAAGCTTACATGGTCCGAGGTCATTTGGGTTCCACGGAGCTATCTTGTTCTGGACATGCATTGAGGACGTTTGTCTGGAGCCGGTTGTTCTTATTGAGGACGTTTATCTGGAGCCGGTTGTTCTTTTCAACTTGGTTTATGTTTCTCTTCTCTTTGGACGTCAAGGAAGTGTATTACTGAGCTTTCCTAAATGCCAACGGTTGATCCATTTGGAGGTCATTAGCCTTCTATGCAATCTGAATATACGCATGAGGACCTCCATCTTGAATCTGCTGAGAATTTGGACGTCCAAGGACGTTCCCTACTGGAGGAAGACTATTTGCACCTTTTGACTTCACTTCCTGAGTTGTTGAGGTCTTTCCAATTCAGTGAGGTGTTTGTCATTAAGGTCTTCTATGAAGACATCACTTTCGAGCTGTTGAGGTCCTTCTAGCTCGTGAGGTGAATATCCAGCCTTGCCCACCTGAAGAATGATGCTTCAATGAGAAAGCGCTATGTGTGATGTTTCTAGTGCCTTCCAATTGTTCTAGAAGCTTCATGAAGATGTCATGTGTGACACTTTTATTAGCCCTCATTACCAATGGGTCTAGAAGCTTCCTAAGTTAGTTACATATTATCTTATTCTGATGTAATTAGTTTAATTAAGTAAGATTAGGACGTTTTCTTTTTGCTCAAGAAACTCTTAATTAGATATCTTAGCTGAGTTTATATATACTCTCTGTGAGGTCATTGTAAAAAACAACTTGATATATGAATTTGATGAAATAAAAGAGTCTTCGAGCCTCTTGTTTGTGAGTGACGTTAAACTCTCAATTTTGGTTAATTCTACTACAGTATCAAGGATTTGGCAATCCTTGTGGTGGGTGTAGAGCTTGGTGACTTCAATGGTGGTGTGCCTGTATCCATTGAGGTAATTGAGTCCATTGCCCTTGTGTTCTAGCTGTAGTGTGCCTGTATCAACTTGAGCTCAAGTCTATCTTTCCTTTTCTGTTTTTCCAATCCCTTATTATCCATTTCAGTCCATTTGATGTTATTTGGTGCGTGGTGAACCAAGTTCTATCTTGGAGGAGGTTATTTGTGTTGTTCTAACTCCTCCAATCACATTTCTCATATCATCCATTTCATCCATCTGATCTTTGTTGATTACCCTCTATTTTGGAGTTGTTTGCATTTGATTGTTCACTGTGAGGTCCAGAATTCCAGTGTTGTGTCCACTTAATTCATTGCTTTTGAAGAATTTTATTAACAATAAATTTAGAATAAATTGTTGGAGGGTAGGGGTTTATGGTATAAAAACAATGAAAATCACTCACTTGAATACATTATGGCCCTGTTTGGCAACCAGCTGGTAGCTGTTAGATGTTAATTTATAGCTATTAGCTGATAGCTTTTTGGATTAGTTGTTTGACTTTAGCTGTTTGGGTTAGCTCAAAAAGTGTTTGGTAAAGTAGTTTTTTGTGAAATGCTACCTCAAAAAGTTTCATCAAGTAGTTTTTTGAAAACTAGTTTTTTGGGTCTAAAAAGCTAATATGAAAAACACATTACCAAACACCTCAAGTAACTTTTTAACCTTGGTCAAAAAGCTAAAAATTATCCAAAAAGTTAAAAGCTACTAAAAAAGTTGGGTAGCCAAACACCCCCTATGTCGAATTAAAGGTGGGCAATGGGCGGGCTCAGGTTGGGTTTGGGCCATCAATAAATGGGTTGGGATTGGGCTGGGTTGTTTATCCCTTAAATGGGCTTATACAGTTTGGGCCTAGCAGCAGCTTTAGCGGGCTTGGGTGGACATGGTTCATCTACTACGGTATGATTTTGTTGTGCAGCTTTCCAAGTGTCATAGACTAGACTAATTCTCCAAAACCTCCATTTATTTCAGCTTTTGATTTGCAGTAAAATACGGTGGTTGTGGCAAATTGCAGTAAAATACGGTGGCACCGCAGTTTGCAGTAATGATTTGCAGTAAAATACGGTGGGTTGTGGCAAATTGCGGTAGGTTGTGGCACCGCAGTTTGCCAATCGCAAAAAAAAACACGGCCTAAGTCACAAAAAAAAGAAAAAAAAGAAAAAGATCAGCATTTTTTACGAATCCAACATGCCCCAAAGATGAAAGGAAAGAACCAATCAAAGCAAAGGCAATTCATAACGAAAAATTCAGAGAAAATGAAACCCCTAGAAGCTGTGAAATTTTGAATAAAATGGGAAAAGAGAAAAAATCTGAATGGGTTGAGCCCGCTATAAACCCATTATCCCTTCCTTCCAAGCCCATAATCAACCCGTGGGGGCTTGTGAGCAATTTAAAGTGGGTAGGCCCGCAATGAACCCGTCCCATTTATAATGTAAACGAGTTGAGCCCGTTTGTCTCTGTCCGGTCACAAGAGCCCAATAGTCGCTCGCCCATTTGCCCTGCCGTAGTCTTGTATGAATAAAATTTTCTTAAAAACTATTTACTATACCATATATATTTAAATGGATAAGCTTAGTCTCACTTGAATACTAAGAAATGACTTGTTTCTCATACTAAGTGAAATTTTTTTACTATAATCATTCAAATATACTTGCAGTCTAAATAAAAAGAGAACGGATATAAATTGGATGAGATGATAATCCAAATGGCATGAGAAGCATGTCAATTTATAGGAGAACCTCTCTAGGATTGGTCAACAACTTTTAAGAGAACTAAGATAGGTCAATATCATAATAACCTTTTTGCCCACATGCTATATTAAAAATATCTATTGGGTATGATAAAATGTAATCATATATTACTCACTTAGACCAATCTTACTGTTGGAAGCATTAAAGACAAGTGCAGCAACAGACTTGTGCCAAACTGAAACATGTTGTGTTGTAACGCCACAATACATGGTTCAACTGATGCATGAGAGAAATGAAATGATTGCTTATATTATCTAGATGAAATTTTCTTTTAAAAGTTCATTTCTTGAAAACTCCACTGTTAAGCGTGTTTGGCTGTTAGCAATTTCGGGATGGGTGACTTACTAGGAAGTTCTCCTATGTAGTGTGTGAGATAGGATGAAACATGATAAAAGGACTTGTTGTGATTTATGGGGTATAACATCCCAAATATGGTTAAAATGTAGCTTAAAGGGATTGAAATTAAACGACTTATATCACCATGATACACTTTCCTTTTAGGAAATTTATCTGTTGAGAACTCTCCATTAAGCATGTTTGGCTAAAAGTAGCCTCAAAATGGGTGACCCTCTAGGAATATTTGTTCGGGGCAGCATGTGAGTAAGGATGAAGTACGCTTGAACGATTCGTGGTGATTTGTGGGGACAGTCATCAATCCCTAAAGAAGTTATAAGTGTTGAAGACAGGGTCAAGGTCCTTCACCGCGCATCCGCGAAAGACCTTCGGAAAGTGAAAATCCGGAAAAGGGAAGTTGCCTTATATAATCTGATTATATATTCTAAGTATATAATATATATTCTGATTATATACTCAGATTATATGTATATAATATATATATTTTGATTATATATTATATATTCTTATTATGGGCATGATTCTTGTAGATATAAAAAGGAAACAAAAGGAAACAAATCAAAGGAAATCAATCATGATTATTGTAGCAACAAAAGGGAAGAAATCAACACACAAGGCAAGTTACCGTTGGAAGCACTCAAGTCCAAGCAATCAAAGGCATCTATAAAAAGGACGATAGAAGAATTGAGAAGATAGGCGATTCCACGGAAGTAATCGTGGAGTAAGAAATCCGGTGGGATTTCTCTGAGTGTGTAACCAATGGTTCGGTGGTGAAGGTAGCCAGTAAAGGACCTCTGGTGAAGGTATAGCCAAGGACCTTGGTGAGCATTCGTTGTGTCCACATGTGGTGGAGAGATGGTGTGTAGCAGAGCCTTGACGGACTAAGGCTGTGTGTGTTTGTGCTTCAATGTAATCCATCGTGTTTCAAATCGCCGCTAGGGTTTTTCCTACAACGATCCTTATCTGTAGCTGACTCAAGGACATTCAGTCTTGGTCAGTGATCCTATCAATAACTGCTTTCGGGCTGTTACTTCTCATTTTTATTTGTAAGTGTAACTTGTTCTTTGATTGTTATAAATCTAATGAGGTATTTCAGTTACACTGTGTTTTGATCCTTGGCTTGAAACCAAGGAAGTTTGCTCTAACGTCCTTACCTAGTGTATAGATCTTAATTGTGAACTTCACCCCCCTCTTAGGCTCCAACAACAAGGTGTTACATATAGGGGCGTTCATCGGTTCAAACCCGAACCAAACCGAATAAGGGATAAAGCCCAAACCGAAAACCGAACCGAATAAAATCGGTTCGGTTTATTCGGTTTTGAACCGAATAATGCAAACTTTTTATAGTTTTTCACCGGAACCGAATAAACCGAAAACCGAACCGAATAAAATCGGTTCGATTCGGTTCTCGGTTTATTTGGTTCAAAACCGAATAATGCACACCCCTAGTTACATAGGCTAGGTGATACTTAAAACAATTGTTGGTAACGTCTAAAGCCCTGGGGAGCATTACACTTGTTAGTCAAACGACCTGTATTGAGGCAACAAGAATCGTGTCGTTCTTTTGCTGCATTCCATGGCTTATGTTTATCAACATGACTCGTGTTAATCTTGCATTTGTTCATGTTGACCAACGTGAGTGTCTTAACACTTGTATTGACCCTAAAACTCATCTTAACTAAACACTTACAAAATATCTTAAACCCTCGTATACTATTAAAATATTCAACAATTTGTCACCGTTTCAAGAGTACGTGAAACACTTCGTTAAAAACTTTAAAAATGACTCATAGGTACCCCATGTTTTGTAGAAACTATTATTAAAATCCTGTGTTTCTAGAATCCATTTTTAGTTCCCTCCTAGGTTATAGGGATGTCTATTTAAAATAACATTTTCCGGTGGAAAAAAAAATCAATTTTGAGAACTTTAAGGGAAGAGATGTGGAAATAAAAGATTGTTAACTAATTTTTAAAGGGTTTTTGGCTCAAAATAATCCGAAGTCGGGAGTCATTAGCTGAAAATAATCCAAACTCACTTTTTGGCTGAAAATAATCTAAACTTGTAACCTATTTACTCGTACTAAACGAAAATCTATTTCCGGCGTCGGAATGCTGACTGGGCAGCCTAAGCACGTGTTTCTTTAATTGATTTTGGTTTTGAATTTTTTTAAAAACTTATTTAGACCCCAACTCACTTAAACTTATAATGACATGGCAATGGATTAAAAATAAAAAACTCATACTCAACTTTTATTATGTTAGTGTTTTTAATTTTTGTAATTTTATTTTGGTAGATTTGTGGTAATTATTATTATTTTTTGTATTGTCAGGATTATTTATTGTCATTCTTGTAGGTAGGACACTTTATATATAAACCTTTATATCATTTGTGGAAAATATTTAGATTTGGCATTACTCAATCAGTTAATACATAGTATACGTGTCTTGGGGGAAGACATAGTTGAAAGTGTTTTGTTTTTGATGAAGTCAATACTTATTATTACTTTTACACCAGGCTTTTTTTTAGATACTATGAGTTATCAATCATAAGAAGTTTGGAATGGTTCGGCTATGCTAATAATTACAAAACACCCTTGATCCAATGGACCCTATCCATTGGGCATTTTTTTTTGTAAATATTAAAAATTATGGATCAAAAGATACTTTAATACAATTCATATGTAGTATTATAGTTGTTGAAGTCAATCATATCAATTTTTTTCAACAAATATTTAAATATTTGTATTTTCTACCTAAATAAAACACTTAAGAGATGTCTTAGGCCAAAATTCATATCACTTTTAAACTAAAAGGTACAACCTCCTATGTGAAATAAATAAAATGATATAATTTAGAAGGTTCATTCTTACCTACTTTGTTAGTGGCTTTTCATTCTTTAGTAAGGGGGCTCCCTATCAATAATCTAATTTTTATACCTCACTTACAAATTATATATTTTAAGATTTTTAATACTCTCTCCATTTTTTATTTATTTTTTGAGGTGGGTGTGGAAAATCAATATCTCAAAAATTTATAGGATAATTAATGAGAAAATTAAACCTTTTATTTTTTTGCAGTGGAGATAGAAAACAGAAAAACAAACACTATCAGTCAACTTTGCTAGCCTGAATGACTAGACTGTGGGATGAATCTACCTAAACCTTCAAGATTAATAAACTCTACCTTAGGACTACCCCAAAGATCCTTTGCGAAATCAAACATACTATTAGTGCCCCATCTACGACACTTTGGATGAATATAAACCTCTGATGACGACCTACGATCCCTCTTCTAGTGATGGCGATGGGTCGGGTTTGGGGAGGGTAGAGTCGTGCCCTTACCCGTACTCGTTTTCAAAATCAATACCCTTACCCTTACCCATGTACCCACCGGATATGCGAATATAGCGGGTACTATTCGGGTATAAATAAAGATTAAATTATACCACCCATTTTATACCCATACGCACAAATTTACGTGGCATTGTGAGTCTGGAGGAACCCTAAACTATGGGAGGACCGAGCGTCTGAGACTCGTAAATGAAAAATGGAAGGAGGAAGGGGAGTAGGGTACTGACTTTTTTTCAAAATTATGCGCCAAAGTGTGAAACAAAGCAAACAGGGCTCTGGGCTAAGTCCAATTGGACGTGGAGTATGGGCTGAGGGAGTGCGAAATGTGTTGGTTTTTTAAGTGCGGGTCGGGTCGGCTACCCACCGAGTCCTCCTTTGTACTCGTACATGTACCCGATCGGCACCCGTATCTGCATTTTTTAAAAAAAAAGTACCCATACACGTTTTTCCTGGGTAGGGTAGGAGCGGGTACCCACGAATACAAGTATTATTGCCACCCCCACCCTCTTCTTCGTTCTGGAAAGATACTAGCTTTGCTGCCTTGCTTCCTCTTGATCCCGCGACCAGTGCTCCCCAATCGTCTACCGTCACTCTTAAGAAAGCGTCGATGGAGATCACTACATCCCTTCGCTTTCGATCCTATTTCTCGTTAGCGAACTGTCTGGCGCGCCAATCTTAAGCAAGAACGCTACTATCATTTCCTTGATCATGAACCTGAATCTGTTGATGCGTATCATTTTCCTGCAACACCATCTCTTCATCGCAATCATAATAACAATACTCATTTCCCCATGATTCTCTTGCCCTTCATTGTAAACTCCATCAAATACATCTTATTTGTCTTGAATTGACCTTTCAATAGAAATCATCTGAACTTGCATGTAACACATGTTAGATGGATTGTACAACTCAATTTATGACCTAGTAGTAAGCATCTCATAAGTTAGGTGATTCAAACTAAGGAACTGATTTGTGGTTCCTTTCTTCTGACAACTTAATTTATTAATCTTCCTTGGAGAACATTTGTTTGTAAGGTTTGAATTCGCCGGAGAATTCATAGGACTTGGGCAGGTCCTACCCTCCACGCATAGCATAAAATTTACCTGGGACCCTGTTACCCGGGTCTGAAAACAATCTTCCAAAGGGGATGTTCACCCCTTCTCGTCTGGTTCAATGTTCCTATCATCCACATTCCCTTTAGCGGAAGACTTGTCACTCCTTTCTTGATTAGAGACCTCATCTACCTCCATCACTTGTTCAATGTTAGCACTTATTTCCTCTTTCATACTCGTAATCATCTCTTGTCAACCACCCACATCCTTGGGGTACGTGGGAGACTGAATGCTTACTCGGGCATCCCGAATAAACTTTGTAAAGTTCATGAACAATTTCCTAGTTTTTGGGGTCGCACTTGAGAGCTTGTTCCAAGTTACGTGTTACTTCTTCTAGCATATCCATTGTAGCAAATGCAATTGCCCTCCTCAATAAAGCTTTGACACTCCTTGGATCAATTTTTAAAGCATCATTGCATAATGTTATTGTTTGCTGATAGTCCTCTAACTTCAATGTGCAGGCAGCAAGATTCAGACTCAAAGAGGTACAAATAGTTAAATATTTTGGTGTTTTCAAAGGTTCACAAACATTCCAAAACTGACAAGCCTTGTTATAAAAAAAGCAGCGTCTGGGTAGCACCCTTTCCCAAACAGCTTATTACGTTCCTCCTTGAGGTCTTTAGCATGAAGAATAGCTTGTTTGGGGTGAGACATTTGTTCTAGACATGCTAGAACATCAACATCAAAATTCTCTACAGACATGCTCATCCATCCAAAGGCAGAGACAAAATCTATTGGATAAGAAGCCATCAAGCACCTGACAAGCTAACTCAAAGATCCTAGACACACAATCAACAAAGCATACAACCAAACAAGGGTGCGGGGGGGGGGGGGGGGGGGAACACACGACACAAAGAAATGACAAAGTAAAACAAAAGAACCTTGATTACCCAACAAATTGACCACTAAAGAATTAAGACAGAGCTGTTGATGGAGACTTGCACATGCCGAAGTCGATATTTAAGTAACCACCATCCTGGGAAGGGAACGATGACCCACCCAACCACAACAAAGGCAACTAACAACACAAACACTACCACTTGCAAACACCATCCGCAATAAGTAAAAGACCTCTAGAAATACTGATTACCAATTTTCGGAAGGGGAGGAACTATGGATGTTGCTCCTCCTGACTTTGCCGACCACCGATCAAATCAAGACCCACAGCTCCCAGCAAAACACCCAACAGAACTGAAGATCTCTCCCAAAACAAGCCAAAGAGAGTTCAATTGGAAAGATCGGGAAATGGACTGTCAATCCGCTGCGGGCAACAACGGTAAACCGGTCGTCGCCGACACCGTTGACAGTTAAAGTAGCGTTGCTGACTATTGAGGAAAGATAGAGAGGAAGGGGAGAAAACACGTAAAAAATGTGTTAAGGAGAAAATTAATTAAATATACTTAATTAAAATCAAAATATGGAGTTAATTGAATAAATGTTAATGATAAAATAAGAAAATTTGTAATTAATATATTATTGGAATTGTAAAATGACATATAATATCAAATAAGAAAAATTAGTTAAAAAGTCAAGATAAAAAATTAATAATGGACGTTTTACTATATTTATTTTATAGTTAAAATCAATTACTCTGTATATGATCAATTGTTGATGACAGCAAATACAAATAATGGCTCAGATCATGGGCGGATCTGGGGCATTGTGGACGGTGGCCATGACCACCGTTAACCCAAAAATAAATAATTTAGTATAATTTTGAATAAAAATTATGAATTTTATGTTTATTATATAAAATAATAGTGTAGACCACTCCTAATTAGAAGGTCAAAATTTACCACTGGCCTCAAATCTAGGTGATTTGAGCGATCATATTTGTATATAATTACATTTTACAAGTGTTTTTTTTTTTAATTGTAAATTTCTACAAAACTACATGCATAGTACTAGTATAGTGTAAACGATTTATAGCTTTGATGTACTCTCAGTTGTCGATTCAAATTTGCTCTTTTCTTTGCATAGATGTTAGAAAGTAGAAACTAGAAAGGACGTTGGATGGAAAAAGAACTTAATGGAAAGCCTACTTTGCCAAATTATTAGTAGAGCCAAAAACAACCAACGCATGAAGGTGTTGAGTTAATCTAAGCTAAAGCTAGGCTAAGCTAAGCTAAGCAATAGGGAGTAGAGGTGACTTGATGAGTATAAAGCAAATGCAAGGCTCAACAACAATTTCCCAATAGCGCGCCCACACATACACACATATCTCTTTCTCTATAGACAAACAATGCCATCCTATCTGTGTGTCTCCCATGCCATCCCTTCGGCCGCTTTGGCCATCCGGTGGCCTATAATCCATAACCATCAGCGCGTGACTGAGTCTGCTGCTTGTCTCACCTCATCATCTAGAGTTGAATCGGTAGAAGGGACAACATGGTCAGGGTCAGGGTCAGGGTCATGGAGGTCACTCGAGGGTGTGTTACGGTGCTCGGCCAACTACGCCCCCTTGACTCCTATTTCATTTTTGGAGCGCTCTGCTAAGGTGTTTCCAGACCGAACTGCCATAGTTTACCAAACATCCTCCTCTGGTCCCACCATTCAACGTACCTGGAGAGAGACTCATCACCGCTGCCTCCAACTTGCGTCCGCCCTCCGTCGCCACCTAGGTGTTTGTCCAGGCGATATTGTACGTTCGTATTTCCATTATTTACTCAAAACATTTAGGGTTTTTGGCTCCAAATAATTCATATTGACGACCTTGTGACTAGTAATAATCTAAAGTGACTTTAGGTGAATGATAGTCTATAACTTTATTTTATTTTCTCATAGCATAATATTGCATTTTCCGACAACAGAAAAATGACGTGACCACCGGACTACATACTGTTAGCCGAAAAGTTAATTTTTCCAGGAGCCACGTCATTTTTTCCTTACTGGAAAATGTTAATATTATGCTATGAGAAAATAAAATAAAAGTATAGACAACCTTTAGTCAAAAAATCACTTTAAACTATTCTCAACCACAAAACCCTCCTTAGGGATTATTTAGAGCTAAAACCCAAATATTTATATCATTTTCTTAAGGGAGAACACGTTACACTTGCTCTCACAAACCACATTTAGAAATTTTACATATACAAAATTAATATAAATAAATAATTGCTTAACAGTTGAATTAATATAGACCTTAGAAATTGTCAATATATTTTATGCATATAATTAAAATAAATATAAAATAAGTAAATGGTTGTAAATAGTATAAAATATACAATTTAGAAGTTAACAAAAGTAACATAAAATAAATAAATACTTAAAAAGTGTACACTAATAAAATTTATTAGTTATGTTAATGAATTTCAAATATGAAAATACTAATAAATGATAAATTGTTTGAGTAAACAATTTATATGTGGCGATTAATATAAGGTTAAGCTTTTGGTTCAGTTGAATCTTCCACTTACAATCAAGGTCTTTAAGAATAAGAGATTTTAGTTTCAAATATTAACACAATGCACCTTAATTACTTAAAGTAATTAGTAAGGAAATATTTGAACTTTCACGCTTCAAATCTAAGAACCATCAGTTTAATTACAGAGCATGTCAGAGAATAAAATCATACATAAATCTTCAATCGCAACTTTAAACTCAACTTTTGATTGAGCTGGTTTTTTTATATGATAACTAATCTAACATAATCTTTTGACAATCCATGTGATCATGCATTTTATTATTATAAAAAAAATATGATTACAAATATTGGCGATGGCATTATCATTCTCCTAATTAAGTTATGCCCCTTTTAACAAATTTAACATATAATTATATAATTTATGTCAAAATAAGACATTTAACTATTTATATTTCGCAAGTAAAAACACGTAACAATTCTAAAAATAGGTTTCAATTTAATTGGTTGGTATGATTTACAACCATTATTTCAACAAACATAAATGAGAATTATATATCTACGTTGACTTATGCAAATACCTTTTATAAATAAACAATACTTTATGCAACCAATAGAGTGAAAATAGTATTACTACTTGACCCCTCTTTTCGAACCACTACCGTCTACATTTAGGCCCTATATGATAAAGAGTAGATTAAATGGTTTATTGGAAAAAATATTTATTAAAAGATTTTATCTAGTTAAATAATTTAAATAAGTATTTGGTATAAATAATTTATTTATTTGACTAATTGTGTTCAATAGGCTGAGTTTCAATAGGTTGATGTGAATAGCCTATTGGATTCACTATTTGTAGAATTATCATTTAACCCAAAATTTATTAAATATTACGTATATGCTATTATAAAAGTAATTGACACACATTAAAATTGGTAATAAAGAGTATAAATGGAATTTCAACAATTATCTTTTTGAAACAACCAACTTTACTAAACACAATTTTTTCAAATAGCTAATGTAAACAGCTAATTTAACAACCAATTCAAAAAACTGATAGTAAACAGTCAATGCAAATAGCAAACTACCGACAACCAACAACTAACCGCGTTTGCCAAACATGATTGAGCCTCAAGAGTGTGCTAGTGATTTCCTCTTGGGAAGAGATTGCTCAGACAACTCTGAAAGAGAGACTGAATAAATTACTCCCTTCATTCCATAATAATTAACACTTTGATTAAATTTTGACCGTTAATTATTCATGAATTACAATAAATTATAATATAAAATTCATTATAAATATACTCTACTAAAAATTACAATAAAAATTACAATGGTGTTGCAATACTATAGAGTAATTTTCCATTGTTTTAAGGTATTATTCTTTATTTTAGGTTCACCATTTTGTTGTAGTGTACAAGGTGATGTGACCTCATGCGCCAAACTAATTTTTGGCAAATTACTAGTATTGTGGTTTCCACGACTTCTATAGGATCTAAAATATTTTATAAAGTATCACACTGCTACTTACTTTAAACTTGTCTAATATATCATCTTTTGAGTGCAAACCTTGGTAAAACATGAAAAAATCATCAATGAATGTCATGTAATATTTTGCGCTACCCTATTAAAAAAGTGTTGTCGAAGTTCTCAAACCACTATGAATTAGATCTAATAACTTACACTTTGTTTCAACGTTTGGAAATGAATATACTTAAGTTTGATACCTCTTAAACTTTTCAGGGGAAGAATTCAAGTTTATGCATGCCCTGTAATTTTTATAATGCACAATGCATGTCTAAAATGACATAGAGAACAATTTAAACAAGACAAAGTACGTAATCGTAATTAATTATCGAAAATGATAAAAGTCTTGTGCAAGACACATATTAAGTGTCTTGCCATAATATAAAACTTATATATTTGTAAATGAAATTGAAAATAAATTATATAATTTTCTATAACTATAATAATATATATAAATGGTATAAAATCATACTTAATATATATAATTTTTAAAATTTACAAAAAGACGTCTAAAATATGCCCAACGGACGGGGTTCATTCGTTAGGGTGTCAATTTTAATTGTTGGCGTAGCCAACACGTTCCAAGCTTCTTATAGTTGTTAATTAATAGTATCTGACAAAAAATTTGGGATTAAAAATGACAATACGTATTAGTTTTATAAAAAAGAAGACACTTGAGTAGTGTCTTGGGGCAAGACACATATCATCACCCATGCAAAACATTCAACGTAAACACATATATCCCCGCAAGCTGAAACATGGAGGTGTACCCCTTGCAAATGTAATATTATTCTTCTATATGAGGATGATTAGCCAAGATTTCAATAGTCTTTTTTAAGGTGCATTAGGATCCTTTAGTTTCGTTCCATGAATGGGGGAGTTTAACAATTGTTGAGGACACGATCGATGATGACCTCATCGGATCCACATGGTTCTTATGTTTTTTAAAGTTACTTGAAATTCGTTGTACTTCATGAAATTAATCTAAAACTTTTTTTTATCATTTTGTTATTATCTCATTTGTTTTATGTTGATCGTCTAGGTGGCGACACTATCTCCGAACATACCCGCTATGTATGAATTGCATTATGCAGTACCAATGGCCGGGGCCATCCTTTGTACTTTGAATTCCCGCCTTGACTCAACCAAGATTTGCACTCTCCTCCAACACTCCGAAGCTAAGATCTTATTTGTAGACTATGAGCTTCTTGAAACTACGAACGAAGCATTCAAACTTCTGTCCAATTCTAAGGCCAAATTACCATTACTTGTGTTGATTTCAGATTTTGATATATCTCCCACCATTTTGAACTCGGTCGATTATGAATATCAAAATCTTGTAGCTAATGGGGATTTCAGTTTTGAACCTATACGCCCAGCAAATGAATGTGACCCTATTAGTCTAAACTATACCTCTGGCACCTCGTCCCACCCAAAGGGAGTTGTCTATAGTCATAGGGGCGCATATCTAAATACCATTTCCACCATTTTGCAGTACGAAATTGGTTTTATGCCTACATTTCTTTGGACCGTACCCATGTTCCATTGTAACGGATGGTGCCTCTCTTGGGGCATGGCCGCTCAAGGGGGCACCAATGTTTGTCTTAGAAAAGTCACTTCTAGGGCCATTTTTGATAGCATTGAACTTCATAAGGTGACCCACTTTGCGGCAGCTCCTACTGTCTTAAACATGATCATAAACTCACCGGTTTGTGATCAAAGACGATTACCCCATAAGGTTCGCGTGCTAACTGGTGGATCCCCTGTACCTCCTCAAGTTATGTACAAGATGGAGGAGTTAGGGTTTGAGGTGACACAAGTGTATGGTCTTACTGAGACCTATGGGCCAAGCACTTGTTGCATATGGAAGCCTGAGTGGGATTGTCTTCCACTTAGTGAAAGATATAAGATCAAAGCACGGCAAGGTGTGCAACATCTTGGTTTGGAAGATGTTGATGTTAGAGACCCTTTCACAATGGAAAGCCTACCAGCAGATGGTAATTCATTAACTCAAAAAATTACTCGGAGGTACCCTAACTTTTGGTGGAATGTTTTCCAGATACCCCAACTTTTCAAAATTAATTCTGGGGTACCCTTACTTTTTGGGTTAGAGATTATTAGATGCTTTTTCGGTCATCAATTTGGTTAAGTGACCGAAATACCCCCTATTCTTCCATTTTTTAAGAAATACCCCTATTCTTACTTTTTTTAAGAAATACCCTTGAAGAAGAAGAATAAGGGTATTTCGGTCACTTAATAAAATTGATGGCCGGAAAAGCGCCAAATAATTACTAACCCAAAAAGTAAGGGTACCTCAAAATTAGTTTTGAAAAGTTGGGGTACTGAAAAATAGTTTCCTCAAATATTGGGGTACCTCTGAGTAATTTTCTATAATTAACTAGTATGTTTAAATGGACCATCTTATTTAATGGGATATTGGATGCAGTGGCGGATCTAGGTCTTCTGAGTAGGGGTGGCCAATACACTGATCGAATCTAGGTCTTCTGATTAAGGGTGGCCAATGCACTGATATATTCATCCGATATACATAAATTCTGTAATTTTTTTCCCAAATTATACCAAAATTTTTTTACCGTGGTCAGGCTACCCTGAATATGCTCGATCCGCCCCTGATTGGATGACAATATATTAACCTTTGGAGGTATTGGATTGTAATATACTGACCTTTACTATTGGACAACAATATCCCTGACATTTATATTTTGGTGATATTATTATACCAACAGTGATTATGGGGGTGGAGACTGGTTAACTGGTCTCGATTCTGACGTGATAGGCGGAGGGAAAATAACCGGCCCTTGCCCAATAACCCTGTTAACGTACCCCTTCGTTTTTCTCACTAACCCACGTTAAGAAAAAAATCAGCCCTAACACAGTGACATACGTGGTGGTGAACCGCTCTTCGTACTGACGTGAAACACAACCAACCAATGTCTTGTGATGTGGGTTAGTGAGAAAAACTAAGGGGGTTAATGAGGTTATTGGCCTGTGACAGTTTTTTTTCCCTTCGCCAGCCATGTTAGCGCGCATGGAGACCGGTTTACCACCTCCTTAGTTACTATTGGTATAACAATGTCACCTAAGTATAAAGTAAGGGATATTGTTGTCCAATAGTAAAGGTCGATATATTACACTCCAACACCCCCAAAGGTTGATATATTATCATCCAAAAACCCTTATTTAATTGCTATATCTTTTTAAGAAATTAACTAAATTATGTTAAACAGGTAAAACAATAGGGGAGATCATGTTCAAAGGGAACACTGTCATGAGTGGATACTTCAAGGATTTGAATGCAACAAAGGAAAGTTTTAAAGGAGGATGGTTTCATTCCGGTGATCTTGGTGTGAAGCATTTGGATATGTATATTCAAGTCAAGGATCGACTTAAGGATATTATAGTTTCTGGGGGAGAGAATATCAATTCGATTGAAGTAGAGACCGTGTTATACAATCACCCTGCCATTCTTGAAGCAGTTGTTGTGGCAAGGCCTGATAAACATTGGGGAGAGACGCCTTGTGCATTTGTCACCTTGAAGGATGGTTATGAAGCAAGTGAGCATGAAATAATCATGTTTTGTCGGAACCATTTACCTCATTTCATGGCTCCAAAGAGTGTTGTCTTTCAGGAGCTACCGAAAACTGCAACTGGGAAGGTACAAAAGTTCGTCCTTAGAGAAAAGGCAAAGTTCATGGGGAACCTCTAATACTTGAGCAAAATGTTGCAAATTTATGTTGATTCCATTGCAATTTTACCTGCTTTTTTTTTTTTCGAGTGATTCTACCAACTTACAAGAGTTATGAGGATCAATTCTTTTTTTTTTCTTTGGAAAATTGGAATTTAATAAACCAAACTTTATGTCCATTTTGATCTAGCAAATCAAACTTAACTTTTTGTTAATGGCGAACTGTACTTAACATAATATTTTTCTTAGTGAACCTCCATCAATTTCCGGTTACCGAAAAAATGACATGGAAGTATTTTTGCTGATGTGGAGTGTTTTATAGGCAAACAATAAAAGGAAAATGAAGATGACTTCTTCTTTTTTTTCTCCTTGTCAAACTTGGTTCTGAGCCTCACGTTTTCTTCATCCAGACGCTCAAAGTTCCGATTCTCATCCCTCATTCTCTGTTATTCATTTCCCATTCTTGTCACTTCAGACAACAGCTGCTCGAACCTTTCTTCCAACACATTGTTCATTTCAATTAGGTTCATTTTAATCAGCAAAAAAAATCTCCATGTCATTTTTCCTGTAACCGGAAATTGGTGGAGGTTCACTAAGAAAAATATTATGTTAAGTACAGTTTGTCATTAACAAAAAGTTAAGTTTAATTTGTTAGATCAAAATAGACATAAAATTTGATTTATTAGATTCCAATTTTCTTTTTTTTCTTTGGCATCAGAATCTTTGTTTTTTTTTGGGTAAATGGATCAATCTTTCCTTAGGTCGAAAATTACTAGTGGGTTGTCTCCAAAACTTGCCCTATACAATATTACCAAGTTACTAAGTCATTTATCTTTAACAATTTGATATTTACTCCTTACCCCTAATTTGTCAATTTGTTGATGGCTACCTTTAGATAGATGCACGATGGACAAACGTACATATTAACCTCATGTAACTGTGTATGGGATTGTGCACAGATACATATATACATATATATTTTATGGCCAGTTTTGTAGAGCATTTGGGCAATTGCACTCATCTGCATCAAGGTTGTTAAAATTGGGATCCTAACTCGAAACTATGGGGAAGTTAGGATCGGAATTTAGCCCATGTTGGATCGTGAATCGTGTGTAAATATTAGAATCGTATCGACAATTTTGGACCATAAAATCGTAGGATCGTAAATCAGAATTAGGATTTTAATAACTATGATCTACATTGACCTACGAGTGACTGTATTCAATTACACTTCAATTTAAGTCAGAGGCATGCAAACGAATTGCACAAATTATCATTTTGGCTACCACAATTCTTGATCTTCTCATAATTATTAGAAAAAAGTTATAGAAACGACAAATTAATCGTCCCTAAAATATAGAGTATACATCAACTTCACAAAATTTACCACATACAATTATGTGAGAAACTCTGGAAATACTGTTTCAAAAAAAAAAAAAAAAAAAAAAGAAACTCGGGAAATACAGACAATTATTCTAAAGGAATCTATTGAAATACAAAAAATTATTTTGACGAAGTATAGAGAATTGGGAAGATTGGCATGGAGGCTAGAAAAATTACTGAACAATTTAGATATATATCTCTGTGTTTTTTCTGTGTTTTCCACTATTATAATGGTAGTGGTAAATTACATTATAATTGTGCTAATAGAGGAAGTTGTAATTTATTTACATGCAAAAATTGATATTGACAAAGGTAAGGATACCAAAAAAAGGTGAATAAATAATCTCTCTTTTTTTAGTCCTAATTTTTTTTGGCTCACTCTCTATCTCGAAAACCCTAGTACCCTAAACCCTCCATGATACTAACTATGTGAAATAAGCAGTGGAACGTGGACCCATAAAATACTAAACTGCATGTGTTAGGGCCCCAAAAATTAACACAATTCTTTTTCAAAACCCTGGGCCCTGGGAGGTGGCCCCTTAGGCCTACCTCCAAGATCGGGCCTATGGCCCACTAGTCACAATCAATGGAGGGCCCATTCCAATAGGGCTTAACCACACCTTGATTGTTTTATTCCCAAAAACAAGGAATTGAACCTGACAATAATGAATGACTTCTGCTCTATTAGCCTCACCAATGTCCTTATCAAGATTGCCACAAAAGCCATCGCGAACCAACTCAAGCTCATCCGACCTGATATTATATCTGAGACTCAGAGCGGGTTCATGAAGGATTGGCTCATCAGATATAATATTTCGATCGCGTATGAATTGTTTCACCGTATCCACTGTCATGCAAGGACTAACGGGCATATATATGTCCATTAAGTTGGACATGAAACAAAACATTATGATAGGGTGGGGTGGAGCTTTCTAAGGAGCATTTTGAGCAAGTTGGGCTTTTCCGAGCAGTGGATCACTCTGATAACGTGTTTAGTCGAGATCATAGTTATTAAAATCCCGATCCTGATTTACGATCCTACAATTTTATGGTCCAAAATCGTCGATACGATTCTATAATTTACACACGATCCACGATCCTACATGGGCTAAATTCCGATCCTAACTTCCCCATAGTTTCGAGTTAGGATCCCGATTTTAACAACCTTAGTCGAGATGCCGACCTTCTCATTTCTTGTTAATGGAGCTATCAAAGGGAGCTTAACCCCTTCCAGGGGGCTCCGGGCCTCCGGCAAGGTGGCCTACTCTCACCATTCCTTTTTGCTATTGTTACTGAAAGACTTTCTTCCCTGTTTCAGAATGCACTCTCGATGGGCTTATTACAGGGGCTAAAGATTTGCTGGAACGCCCCGACTATCTCTCATCTATTGTTTGCAAATGATATTATCATTTTCTGTAAAGCTACGGAGGATCAAGCAACGAAGGTGAAACAACTACTACATATTTATGAGAAGGCCTCGGGACAGAAGGTCAATTACAATAAGACAGACGTGGTGTTTCACAAGAATGCATCACATGCTACAAGGGAAGCGATCATGACAATTCTTGATATTAGAGAGGTCTTGTCGCATCAGAAATACCTTAGACTCCCTAACTATATTGGAAATTCGAAGTACAAAGATTTACTATGTGTCAAGGACATGGTAATCAAGAGGTTGGGTTGTTGGGATGACAAATTTCTCTCTTGCGCGAATTAGTGATCAAGGCTGTTATGCAGGCTCTCCCAGTGTACACAATGAGTTAAAATGAAAAGTAAAACTCAAATTTTTTTTGGGAGGTCCTACAACTTCCACCTCAGCTTACACCCAATCATAACTCATGCTCACCACTAAAAATGCGCTAAAATTATTCATTACACATCTAGGGCTGTCAAAAAATCAGGTCCGGGTAAATTCGGGTTCAGACGAACCGGTCATCGGATGAGAACTTGATGTCCGATACCCACTTTTTGGAATATTTTCCAGGTCGGACAAATTGGACAAGAATAAATTCAGGTCAAAATCGAGTTCGAACAATGAAAAATTGGAAAATATTGTGTTTGAATTTTCGATCAAATCGGTCCACGTAAAAATTCGGATGGAAATACTATGACCATAGTTATTAAAATCCCGATCCTGATTTACGATCCTACGATTTTATGGTCCAAAATCCTCGAGACAATTCTATTATTTACGCACGATCCACGATCCACGATCTTACATGGGCTAATTTCCGATCCTAACTTCCCCTTAGTTTCGAGTTAGGATCCCGATTTTAACAACCTTGACTATGACCATATCCACTTTTTCTCAGTCGAACTAAACTGGATTTTCGAATCGTCATTTTTTTGATAACCCCAGTTACATCCCCATAATCTTCTGTCCAGTTTCACCCTCCCCAAATCATACCAAATGACACTCGAAAATAATATTAACATAAATCTTACACATTTTTTTATTCTTAAGATTACTGTTGTCCAGCAGTAATAATTTAGCAATGGCACGAAGCTCCTCGTGCACAGCCCCCCAAAAAGGAGGGCGGGTAAAAGTGGCTCCAACTGCAGAGGCAGATGATCGCAATACTACGTACGCGTCTGTTTGTCTGTTAACCTCTACTCAGACGGTTTGTCCCGACTCCAAAGTTCCTAGGGTCATGTAGCCTGCTGTATCTTGTATTATTATTTAAAATAAGAAAATGATAAATATTTTGGCCTTGTTTGGCAAACGGCTGATAACTGTTAGCTGTTGGTTGATTGCATTGGCTGATTGTTGTTGTATGTTTATATTGCCTGATTGTATTGGCTGTTTGGATTGCCTGTATGAATTGACTGTTTGGAAAAGTTATGATTGATAAAGTTAGCTGATTCTAAAAATTTTTTTGCTAAAATTCCATTTATACCCTTTATCACTAATATGATAAAGTAGCTGTTTGGAAGACATATGGTGTAAATTTAGACAACTTTTGGACAAAATGGTCTTTTCCACAATCAGCCATTTACAATAGGCTACTCCCCTCAGCCTATTGAAAAATGGCCTATTGGGACTAATAAGCTAATAGAATGGCTGTTTACCAAACACCCCAACAGCCTATTTCACCCCCTAATAAGCCAACTTTTACAATAGGCCAATGAATAGGCTGTTTACCAAACATGACCTTTGAGGAAGATTCATATTAGTGTCTTATTATGATATAAAATTTATATATTTGTAAATTAAATTGAAAAAGTTATATGATTGAATTTTATAACTATAATAATATATATAAATGGTATAAAATCATATTTTTATTTATATTTTTTAAAATTTATAAAAAATATCTAAAATATGCCCAACGGATGGAGCTCATTTGTTAGGGTGTAAATTTTAATTGTTGACGTATCTAACAAATTCCAAGCTTCTTATAATTGATAATCAATAATATTTATAAAAATTAAAATTAAAATGATAATAATTATTAATTGGATTATTGGACAAAAATAATACTAACTTTGGGGGTATTGGCCGATAATAATACATACAATTTTGTTGGACACTAGCAGTACCAACTATGGACCTATTTTCCAGCAATAGTACATGACCGAGCTGGTAGGTTTCTTACTACGCAGAAAGATTATATATCGCCTAATTGTCTGAGCTAAAGACCAGAGTAAGTTGAAAAAACGTTAATGGTCACTTTTTTTGTCAATTAAGCAACATTAACAAACTTTGCTATACAATAATGTAAAAACAACAATTTGATTGTTTTCTAGATAAATTGATCAATACTTCTTAGATGGTAAAAAAAAGTTGGCGGTCGACATTTTTTCCACTTGCTCCAACTTCAAGCTCAGACAATTAGGCAACAACTCGTCTTTTAATCGAGTTAAACACCTATCAACTTGGCAGCGTCATCATCACGGTAAATAGCCCATAGTTAGTCACCTGGTTTCCAACAAAATTGTTTAGATTATTATCATTAATACTCCAAAGTGTCATGTGTTGTCCAATAACCCTTATTAATTTTATTAGAATTTAGACACTTAAACAGTATCACAAATCATCACTCAATTTAAAATAAAGAATTGAATCTTGGGCCTCCCGAATGGCTAACATAGATGAAGCACTACAGCTGTATCCTCTAGAAGGTGGCATAACATGCAGTATCACAAAATAAACAAGCAATGAGAAATACTATACTATACTACACTTGTTACATCTACCTTGATTTACTACTATATATTATATTATTACGTGTCCTGTCTGTCCACCATTTTCTGTTTAGCTGTATATATAAATTGAAGCTACCCACATTCATCTCCTTGTGCTTAACACAACCCAATTCATCAATTTGCAGAAGAAAACGCTCAGCTACATATATAATGGCTTCTATTTCTTCATCCCACCATGCTAGATCAGCTAGTTACCCTCCAAAGACAAACCCCATCCTCCTCAAAATCGAGCAACAGTTGTCCAAACTCCGAGAAACAGAGTCATCCTCAACCTCACCAATGCAAACCATCTGCATTGGCTTATCTGGCCTCGCAGGGCTCTACAGGTGCATCAACGAAGCTCTCAACTACATTCCCGTCTTACAACAGGAACAGAGCAAGACCCAGATGGAGAATCTCGTCAATGGCTCCTCGAAGCTTCTGGAAGTCTGCTCCTCCATGAAAGAAATGGTGGGTAACATCAGAGAAGCTATCTTCAGGGATGTTGCCAGATACTTCTCTGTTAGGAAGGAGATTGTGAAGAGAAGCAAGGAGCTTGCCCTGAGGCTAACCCAAGCTGAAGCAGAGTTCATGTCGCAAAACAGAGGGTTGAGCCAGGATGAGTCTGAGATGACTAGAGTTGTCAGATGTGTGGGCATCATAAACATATCAGTAATGGAGTCTCTTGCTCAGATACTGTCTTCTAAGTTGGCTAAATCGAGAAGATTTTCAGTGTTGTCGAAAATGCTGGGTGGCAAGGGGAAAGAAGGCATGATTTTCAACGATGTTGATGTGGCCTTGCATGGGTTGGCATCGAAGGAGGGAAATCAGGGGGAAAAGATGGTCGCAGCACAGAAGAGATTGGAAGGATTGGATGCTGGTCTTGCTGAGATACAGAAGGGTTTGAGCTGTGTCTCTTCTCAGTTGGCTAAAACCAAAGCTTCCCTGCTCAAAGTAGTCTCCTTTTAAGAGTTGTAGTCCCAAAAGCTCTGTTGTTTTATGCGGTATTTTGCGGAATGGTATGGTGAGGTGTGGTGGAATTTTGGTGGGTGTGGTGTAATTGTGGTAGGTTATTGGAACTGTGAGAGAGAAAAAGTAATGATTTGCGGTAAAATGAGGTGGGTTGTACAACCGCATGAATCAAGCAGATATTACACAATTCTTTACACAATTCTGTTTGAACTTTGTATATATGATCATCGTTTGTTAATTGATTTTGAGTTAGATGAATCATTAGACAATAGACATTCTTTACACAATCCCTTTAGTCGTTGTTAGTTTGTACCATATGTATAAATCAAATCATTTTCATGAAGCAAATTCTAGCAAGACATAAACATGGCAGAAACTTCAGGCTTTAGTGATAAACTAGTGTTATGCCTGTTCTTTTTTAATTATTGTTCACAAGTAATTTGAGTGATTGATAAGTATCTTGTACCAAGATATTGTTTGAGTGTCTTATTCCATATGAAATTAATACTAATAATTATTGTTAGAGAAAAGTGAGTAGCAAAGTAATAGCGGAAGCGAATAATAGAATTGAAAACGAGATGACGAATATTACGACAAAATTTAGGAACGAAAAATAAGAGATAAAATCAAACACCAGAATTACGTGGGAATCCGAAGAACTCGGAGAAAAACCCACGACTGACGACAAATGTAAAATAATCCACTATGAGAAAGGAGGAGTACAACCTAATCACTATCACAGTGTGATGCGATCCACAGCGAGACATAATAACAATCTCTCAACACTCAACTCACAATCTCTCAGGGTACACTGGGGAAAATATTGGTGAGACCCCTTTCTCTCTCAATATTTTCTCTCTCTCTATCTCTCTGTGTTTACCGATGTATCTTTGGTGGAAAAACATGCACCCTATTTATAGGAAGAACTCCCTATAACCTAACTTGACTCCTACTCCAAATAGATTTAGAATCTAATACAATTAGGAAACCCAACACAATAAGGAATCCTAAATAATATCCTAATACAATTAGGAAACAAATAATTTTGAGATCAAGAGATTTGGTGATTTTAGGACACTTTCCTAACAATTATTATTTTTAACCATAATTTTTTGACCGTTACTAGTAATTATTAATTATGAGATGTTTGAAATATGTTGGTTACGTATATTGACACACTAACCAATAACCCCATTCATTAGACATACTTTACACACTTTTTTTTGTAAATTTTTAAAAATATAAATAAAATTAAAATATGATTTTATACAATTTATATATATTTATTATAGTTATAGAAGTCATCCATGTCTTTTCTTTTTCAATTTAATTTACAAATATACGAGTTTTATATAATAATAACACACTTAAATAAAAGGATATTTATCATATATATAGAAAAGCAAGACACATAATGTGTCTAGCCCAAAACTCTTATAATTTTTTTAAAAAAATGATCAAATAAAAAAAAACTTAAAGTATTTGGTCACATAGGATCAAAAAGCCATAATTTTTGTCGATGATTACATATTTATAATCATCACCAATCATCAATAAGTATAAAAAATATTTTACAACAAACATTTTTAAATATAAAATTATGTCTGACCTTAGGATCAAAATGCCATAATTTTTATCAATGATTACATATTTATAATCATCACCAATAATTAAAAATAATAAAAAATATTTTACAACAAACATTTTTAAATATAAAATTATGTCTGACCTTAAGAAACACAGATATTAATTAGTAGAACTGTAGAAGTATGCAGTTGCCTAGTGTATGATGTATCTAATCCTAGTGCTGTTGATGCACGGGAACATGCCATTCGTGCAATATATATATATATATATATATATATATATATATATATATATATATTTATATATGAAAAAAAAAACCTTCCTGGCTCCAGTTAAAAGGAGGGAAATCTCACCTACTTTGGAAAGATCCTGAAATGCTAAATTGTTAGGATAATTGGATTCTAATAATCTCTATTTTCACCAATTGGACAATGGTAGACCGTACTTTCACTTTGTATTCTAGTGGTCCAAAAGAAAAAGGATTGTAGTGGTACCAAATCCATCTCCACATTCTTCTTATTTTTTTCATTCCTACACTATATTATTTTTGTTTTTTTCGTTCCTGCCCCTAGAAAGTTAATAAATTGTAGTTTCTAAAACATTTTTTAAATTATTTTTTTGAGACTCCAAATAATTATTATGATTTTTTAAAAATAATAAAAGTGAAAAAATCGTAAAAAATAGTAAAAAAATGAAAAAAATTGGGAGAAACGCTGTAAATTCATTAAAAATCATTGTAAAGTATTATACTAAGTTTTGAATCAAATGCAACACAAAATCTATGATTCCCTCGAAAATGTCCCACTACAATCCATTTTTGTTTTTTGGACCATCAGAATACAAAGTGAAAGTACGGTCCACCATTGTCCAATTGGTGAAAGTAGAGATTCTCCCGATTATCCAAATTGTTATTCGTGTTTTATTGTCTGTCAACCATTGATATGGGTAGCCGATTGGTTCCCAAATAATTTAATTGATTATAAAAAAAGGACTAAAAAAACTTAAGCCACCTAATAAATCACATTGCTGGGGACAATACAGCTGTAGATGGTGCAGAATGCTAACACAAATCAGAAGCATGAATTTTAAGAGCGAAAATGATAAACATCTTGACTATTAATTATCTTGTATTTCTTCTAAATCACAAATAAAGTGAAATGTAATGTATTTAAATCATTCTAAAGGTATGTTTCATTATTTTCAAGGTTACTACAACTTATAAACAATTTAAAAATAATTATTTATTTATATTTATATAAAACTATGTATAAAATGTGGATTTTCTACTATGATTAATAAAAGTAGGCTATTATTATATTTTTTCACCTACCTAGTAAGTATTATATTATTATAATTGATAAATATATAATTATTTTAAAAAAAATAATAAAAGTTACAAAAATGTGAAATATAAATAACTCAAGATGATTAAGAACCATCTGGAGTTAAGATGATTATCATGGTCCTTTTAAGAGAGTTAGCAAGTCAACTTCATACCTGCTACATAGACACTGACTTGCATTGTCATTTGTCACGCCTCTCTTAGCTGTAATGCATGCCTCCACCCTTCTCGATCACGTACACCTATATTTAAACGGCTCAGAAAATTAAAGCAAAGAGGTATAACAAAATAATCAGCTAGCATGGCCCCTTCTTCTACTTCAGCCAGGCATGTTAGATCAGCTAGTTACCCTCCCAAGACAAACCCCATCAACCAGAAAGTCGAGCAGCAACTAAAGAAACTCCAATTAGAGTACGAGACATCATCCTGTAACTCCCCATTGCATGCCATCAGCATTGGGTTGACAGGCCTTTCAGGGCTCTACAAGTGTGTTAATGATGCCTTCAGTTATATGCCTCACAACATCTCAACCACCCACATAGATCTGGCAGTTTCTGACCCGAACCCAATAACCCGACCCGAATACGTCCGAAATTTCTGGGTTTTGAACACGATTTTCTGAACTAAATCCAAAGTATACTGAACCCGAAAATTAGCGGGTCAAACCTGACACGCCCGTTTCACCCGAAAAATTAATTTTTTAAGTTCAACTTTATTAGAATTTGTAATTTTTAACGTTAAACTATAAGCGCCACTTATTTATTTGTTATTTCTCTAATTTAAGTCAAAATAGTTACAATAATCTTTCGTTACTAGAAAATAATCATGTTTTATTATGTATATTGTATAAAAAGTAATATTTAGAGATCATTTTTTAAAAAGAAAAAACGGAAAAGGTCACAATCTTAACCCGTTAGGTTAACCCGAAATCGAAATACACCATCCGTATTTACTCGAACCCAAAATAGACCCAACCCATATTTACTCGAACCCGATATATGACCGACCCGAAACTCGCCCGCCTGACCGAATTGACAGGTCTAGACCCACACCAAGCTTCTTGACATCTGCAATGGCATGAGCGAAGCCGTGGGCAGACTGATAGCAGCAACAATCAACCTGCGATCCTCGGAAGAGAAGCTTGGGGTTAGCGTTGTTTCTGGGTATTTCTCTACCAGGAAGGAGATTATGAGAAGCGCCAAAGGGGTTGGGGTTTTTTTGCTTCTCGGATCTCAAATTTTGGGGTATTTATTTCCTGGACCTTTATATTTCAAAAAATATATATTTTGGACCCTATACTTTGCGGATCTGAACAAATGTGGCCCAAAGTTATGTTTGACTCCGGCGATACCTAATTGTTGCCTAAACTTCCCGATATGGCATTTTATCATTTTTTCCTTCTTTTGACTGTTGTTTTGAAATTGACCAAATTTTGATAGCTAAGACAGTTGTGCTGTCATCAAAGCTTCCCAGAACGAGGAGGTTCTTCGTCATCTCGAAGAAAATGATGGTTGGGAGGACCAAGGAGGAAGAGGGGTTGCTGGGTCGTGGCAATGAGCTGAGTAATGTGGACTTTGTTTTGCATGATGTGTGTTTAAGGAAGGGATGCGATGAAAGGAGTAGGATGATTGCTAACAAGAGATTGGAGGAGTTGGAAGAAGGTATGAGAGGGATTGAGATCGGTTTGAAGAGTGTTTGTTTGCAGTTATCTAAAACAAGGGCAGACCTTAAAAATAGTTTACTTCACTAAAGTTTTAGAATCGTATTATGGTTGGTTATATGTTTGTAGGGTATATATTCATTTAGATTTGCATATATATATAAATATATATATATATATATATATATATATATATGGTAATTGGATTCTAATAATCCCTACTTTCACTAATTGGACAATGGTGGACCGTAATTTCACTTTGTATTCTGGTGGTCCAAAAAAATAAAAATAAAATTGGATTCTAGTGGTACCAAATCCACCTCCACATTCTTCTTATTTTTTTTATTCTTACACTATATTGTTTTTATTTTTTTCGTTCCTACCCCTAGAAAGTTAATGAATTGTAGTTTCTAAAACATTTTTTAAATTATTTTTTTGAGACTCCGAATAATTATTATGATTTTTTAAAAATAATAAAAATGAAAAAATCGTAAAAATAGTAAAAAAATGAATTTGTTTTTTGGAGAAACGCTGTAAATTCATTAAAAATCATTGTAAAGTGTTATACTAAGTTTTGAAAAAAATGCAACACAAAATCTATGATTCTCTCGAAAATATCCGCCTACAATCCAATTTTTTTTTTTTTTTGGACCACCAGAATACAAAGTGAAAGTACGGTCCACCATTATCCAATTGGTAAAAATAGGGATTATTAGAATCCAATTTTCTTTTATATATATATATATATATATATATATATATATATATATATATATATATATATAGGAAAATTTTGAGGCGGAGATGGGACTAGATACGACGCTTGATCTTTACATCATGTCTGTTGAATGATCTTCAAATGTTCAGTTCAAAACTCCATATGTAAGACACAAACCGAACTACTGCCAAACTTAGCATCATTATGTACGTACACCACAACGCATCCACCCTGTTAGAGTATAAAACTATTCCTAGGGTTTTAACCATTAGTTTAAGCTTTTAGTTGAGATGGTTCCACATCATATTAGAGTTAGATCTAAGTAAGAGGTCTCAGGTTCGAATCTAAGCACCCCCGTATTCATATGCGCAATGTGAAGGGGGTCTTTGCAGCATCCACGCTTCAAGCCCAAAGGGCATTCGTGTGAGGGGGCATGTTAGAGTGTAAAACCATTCATGATGCTTTAACCATCGGCTTAAATTTTTGATTGAGATGGTTCCACACACCCTGATTAAAAATTATCAAATATCTCAACTAATTTAATAATTAATAGCCATTCTTTCCAAGATGTTGTACTATGTATCTCGTGCAATCCAAGAGGACTCGTAGACCAATAAGTGTTTTGCAACTTCACAATCTATGAACATGCGTATATCTAATTCTTGTTCACCATCATTCCATATGATATGTCCTCTATGCTTGCTTCACTACACTGAATCAATGCTTTTTGCCTCACAGATACCCAAGCCCCGTTACCTTTTGGCCAAAATAATTGTTCTTTTGCGCACGAATGAATTGGTGGCTGATTATTAGAATTCCACTAGAAGAATTGAATGACCATAGCATTAATCTTGGAAATGACTTCTTTTGAGATTTTATAAAAAGAAAAATATGTTGAAGTAAGGTCGCGGGAACAACATTGATCAAAATTACTCGGCCAGAAGAATTCCACTACAAGAACTATAACAACAGTTACACTATAGATATATGGTTAAGTGTGACTTAAAGATATTGAAATGACTACTTATATTATCAAGGTGCACCTTCTTTTATGGTAGTTCATCCGTTCGGAACTCGTCATTCAAGCGTGTTTGGCTGAGAGCAGTATCAGGATGGGTAACCTCCTGGAAAGTTTTCTCAAGCAGTGTGTGAGCGAGGACAAAACACGTTAGAAAGACTCATGGTGATTTGTAGAGCTAGTCAGTGATCCTTGAATAAGTTATTGGTAATGTTCGCGTCCCGGGAAGGGTTGGGACGTTACAGATGGTATCAGAGCCGACCCGTGACCGTGTGCTACGCCAATGGATGGGAGATCCATGGGCGGGGCAAAGAATCTGGATTGGATTGTGGCACAACGAGGATGTTATGCGCTTGAGTGAGGGTGATTATAACACCCCGGGTATATGGTTAAGTGTGGTTTAAAGGGATTGAAATGGTTACTCATATCACCAAGGTGCACCTTCTTTTATGGCAGCTCATCCGTTATGAACTCCTCAGTTAAGTGTGCTCGACTGAAAGTAGTCTCAAGATGACTCGTGGTGATTTGTGGGGCTAGTCAGTGATCCTTGAAGCATATATTGGTAATAGACCTGTCAATATGGGCAGGCGGGCAATTTACGGGTCGGATGTATTCCAGGTTCGGGTAAATACAGACGGTATATTTCGGTTTTGGTCAACGCAACGGGTTATGATTGCGACATTTTTCCACTTTTTCTTTAACAAAAATTGCCTCTAAATGTTATTTTTGGTACAATATATATAATAAAATATGATTATCTTAGTGCCGATAGATTATTGTCAATGTTTCAACTTAAACTAAAGAAATAACAAATGAATGAGTTGCGGTTGTAGTTTAATAGCCATGAATTCCCGCGAAAAACCACAAATTATAATAGATTTGAACGTAAAAAATAAACTTTTTCGGGTCAAACGGGCGGGTTGGGTTTGACCCGCTAATTTGCTGGTTTTTCGGGTTCGGTATATGTAGGGTTCGGGTTGAGAAAATCATATTCAAAGCCTAGAATTTCCGCGCACGGGTTCATGTCGGATTTTCGGGTCGGGTCGAAGATTGACAAGTCTAATTGGTAATGTTCGCGGCCCGGGAGGGGCAGGGCGTTTCATATGGTATCAGAGCCGACCCGCGACCGTGTGCTATGTCAGTGGACGAGAGATCAATGGCAATCACCTACCGTGGAAAAAATTCTAGAGTGGATTGTGGCACAACGAGAACATTGTGCGCTTATGTGGAGGCGACTGTAACACCGCAGATATATGGTTCAGTGTGGCTTAAAGGGATTGAAATGACTACTCATATTACCAATTAAAGTGCACCTTCTTTTAATGTAGTTCATCCGTTGGGAACTCCTCAATTAAGCGTGCTTGGCTGGGAGTGGTCTCAAGATGGGTGACCTCCTGGGAAGTTTTCTTAAGCAACATGGGAGCGAGGATAAAACACGCTTGAAAGGCTCGTGGTGATTTGTGGGGTCAGTCAGCGGTTCTTGAAACAATTATCTATAACGTCCGCGGCCCGGAATGGGGCTGGGGTGTTACAAATAGTATCAGAGCTAGCTGACCCACGACCCTCAGCTTCGCCAGTGAACGGGAGATCCATGTGTTATCCATGGATACTATTATAGAAGTACATATGGGTATTGTTATGAATTTCTATAATAGTATCCATCGTCAACACATATTACTAATTAACCATGGATGTACTCAGTGTATTGTCATGGGTTATGATGTATTAAAAACTTTTAAAGTATTTTATTCTATGGATTGAAGGTATTGTGTCATACATAGCTAGTTAACTACTACATGCGTTTCATCTTTCATCAACCATGGATTACCATATTGAAATCTAATGATTACTATATTGATAACCAAGGATTACAGATATAACGAACCATGGATGCATATATTAAATGTTGCATGACGGAATTGAAGAAGAAGAAGAAGAAGAAGAAGAAGATTCTTTTATTCATCCACAGACAAATGCCAAATAGCACAACACACTCCCCAAATATTTGAAAATGGGAAAGTGAAGACAAAATCAAGTCCAAAGAAATAATAGACAAAATGAGCACCTCACTCCCAAAAACAAAAATTGTACAAATTGTTGATACTTTACTGTAAAAATAAAATTTTTTGCAAAGAAATCAAAAAGCCCCATCATCATCTTCTTCTTCTTCTTCTTCTTCTTCTTCTTCTTCTTCTTCTTTTGCACCGGTACCCCTCTTCCTCTTTACATTCAACCGCATCTTTCTTCCACTTCTTAGGCAGATTGAGGGGTATTTTTGGGCAGCAAATCTAGGCAGCTGGAACAAAAAAAAATAAAAATTAACACATGTATATTTGACATGCCTAGTCAGTAATTTTAGGTTCCATATTTAATTGCAAATTAGGACCTCATGGTCCTACTGAGCCTTTAGGGTCAATATGCTTCCTGGATCGTCCTTTAAGGTCAATAACCCAAGGCGTAGTCCTTGTATAAGGAGTTGATATCCCCAACTCCCGTCTATTATGAGGCCTTTGGGTTAGGATCCCCCTGAAGTAGGAAGCCTAACGTGTTGGACTATTGTCATAAGCTACCACAATCCTGTTAGGATCGAAGAGTACTCAAGCAAACCACAAACAATAGGAAATAATAGCGGAAAAGAAATTAGAAATTTGACACCAGGATTTTAACATCGAAAAAACCCAAAACAGAAAAAAAAACCACGGAATCGATGCACGAGTAATATGAGGATTACAATACAAGGTTGTGTTTCTCTCTATCTCACTCGCTCGATCTCAGGGGATACAAAATAGGGAGAACCTGAACCCCTATATATACTAGAGAGTACAAGGGAAAACCTAGGTTACAATATGGCAGTAACCTAAATAATATGGAAGTCTCCAACAATAAGGAAACAACCACGAATTAGGAAACAACTGTAGAAAGGGTAATAGAAAAGATCTCGGAAATATTCCCCAAATATTTCCAAATCTTCATAGCTCTGACACCGACTCAAAACTACCGCGGCACAAACTCAAACGCTGGTAGCGTTTGTGTCACACTGCTAGCGTTTCTTCCTCTCTTCTTCCTTCTTCCTTCTCCCATTTAGTCTCCACACCCAACAAATCCACCATACTTTTCAAAATTCCATCACACCACACTGCACTGCACTGCGCTGCAACGCAACCAACAACGCAACCAACCACACAAAATAAGGGAGTCTTAATCAACTGAATACGAACCATACATTTGTAATCAATAATTTATGAACATATCAAATCATTTATATTCAATCTGGTCACCGCATCTGTTCAATGATTATCAGCTTAAACTGCAGAATCAGACTTGATTACGAAATTTTCATTGGCAATCAATGGTGAATGGTGACTGCTAAGCAAAGAGATTAGTGAACGGATACAGAGAGATTAAGGTAAACAGAGACGTGGACAAAAACATGAAATTGAGAATGAAATTAATATCTCAAAAATTTATAGTGAAAAAGATTATTAAATATATTCAATTAAAATTAAAATTTAGAGTTGATTCAATATTTCAATGAATATTAATGATAAAAAAAAGTAGAAATAAAATAAGTGATGTGACATTATTTATCTTCACTACTTTACTTATCTTTCCTTACCTTAACTTACTTATACCTTCTCTACTCTCAAAAAGAACAAAATCACAATTTATAAATCTTGAACTACTTAGAATCAATTTCTCTAAATTATAAAATTAGGATAAGACTTCTGAATTTCAGAGTACTGATACAATGATATACATCTTGACTCAAGATGGTTAATAACCATCTTTAACTTTTCCATATTTCATATTTTTTATAATTTTTAATAGTATTTCCTATAATAATTATATATATTTATCAACTATAAAAGTATAATACTTATTACCTAGGTCAAAAAATATAAATAATAGCCTAATTATATCAATCATAGTAGACAATGCATATTTTTTTACATAATTTTATATTTATGAAAAAATTTAAAAAATAATTATTTTTATATTGTTTACAAGTTGTAATAACCCTCAAAATAATAAAACAAACCTTTCTAATGATTCAAATATACTTACATTTAACTTTATGAGGGATTTAGGTGAAATACAAGATAGTTATTAACCATCAAACATCTAAAAAATGTTTACCATTTTGCGTATTGGTATTGGTATTGGCTTAGATTTTGTTATTTATCAATAAGCCCCTTACATGACCATAAATATTTCGGTAAATTTCACCTATCTCGTTCTTTTATGCGGTAGATTGCAGTACGGTACCATACTGTACCGCAACTCTTTAATTTCTACCACACTTCACCACCATTCACAACACCACACCACAATCATTACCAATATATCTCTTCACTTTTCTCTCTCGTCATTTTTCTTATCCACTTTTCACATTCTCTCTCCTCACCTACCTTACTTACCATAATTCTCACCACAATTCACAACAACTTACCACAATTTACCACACTTTTTCAAATTTCACCGCACCGCACCGCACCATTACCACACCGCAACGAACGTATAAAAGAATGAGGCCTAAATTGATTAATTTTTGTCTGAGAATTAGCTTCACATTTTGATCTACACGTTTGTGTACAACTTGCACCCAAAATTTATTGAAGTTTGACAATAAATTTGATATTATGAGTGAAAATGATATTTGAATAATGAATATAGTCGTCAATTGGAGAGCATACAACTTGCCATACGACTAAGTCTTACAATCTCTCTGTGGAGCTTTCCAGAGATGAGGCCCAGGCAAGAAGACGAGTGGCTGTGCACAGTCTATCCTCTACTAGAAGTCGGATATTTTTAGTAGCTTCAGGGTAATCCATTTCATCAATTTATTGCTCAACTTTTATGTGCAGTGTATTAACTGTAACGCCCCTGCTCTACCGGGCCATAAACATTACCAATAATTGCTTCAAGGATCGCTGATTGGCCCCACAAATCACCAAGAATCTTTCTAGCGTGTTTCGTCCTTGCTTACACGCTGAAGAGATCACCCATCCTAGTACTACTCCCAACCAAACATGTTTAACTGAGGAGTACCCAACGGATGAGCTACCGTAAAAGAAGATGCACCTTATTGATATAGGCAGTCATTTTAATCCCTTTAAGCCATTAAGCAACATTTAATCATATATCCAACGTGTTACATTCACATTGATGATAATTCCCAAAATACACAAAAGGGTACTTACATAAGCCTAAAAAAGATAGATTGTTGATTGATGACGATTAAGAGTAAGAAGAAGAAACAAGTTCTTAAGTGTTAGTTGCTCAAATGAGAAGATTTTATAGTCATTTTAGATGTTAGAACATAGAGATGAATTCTTTATTTATTTTTTTCATATGGTGTAAATAGGGAGTAAATAGGAGTGTAGCTCCTTTTTAAATATAGGAGTTCTCAAATATATATATATATATATATATATATATATATATATATATATATATATATATAAGGGAATGGATATGGATCTAATAGAAAGAGAGTTTAGGTCAAAAAGTGAGAAGAGTAAATGACAACCTTTGATTTTACATCTGACGGTGTGTGGTCATGGATACTAGAGAATGTGGTCATGGATTTTATGATCATAGTCCCTGAAATCCATGACCATAAACCTTGAAATCTATGACAACACTCGCTAATATCCATGATGACACTCGCTAATATAAAATGAATATCATGTTTGAAGAAAATGAATATCAGCTCATGACACCCATCCCATGGGATCGAGAATGGATCCTGTAGAAAAAATGGTCGGATTACCAACCGTTTTCCCAACCAGTTTCAAATAGTAGGAAAAATAATAATATGAAAAATTTCCAACCATTTTAGCAAAAGTGGTTGGAATTTCCAACCTTTTTCCCACATAAAATTTTTGAAAAATAGTTGGAATATGAAATGATTGCTAAAATGGTTGGTTTTTCCAACCATTTTAAATTTGTTGGAAAAAGTGGTTGGTAATCCACGTACATATTTTTAGTAGTGAATTATTAGGAAAAACTTGTAATAGTAGTCAACTATGACAATCATCACAATTAAAAGGAACTTCATCTGCGCATAAATTAAATTTTATCTTGATCATTCAATTTTTATTTAGGGTGTGTTTGGTGCAAACGAAAACGGATTTCTAGGAAAATGATTTTCTTGAAAAATGATTTTCTTAGAAAATAAATTTTCATTTGATATTTTCCCGTGTTTGATACACGGGAAAATGATTTTCTGGAAAAACGATTTTTACTTGTTTGACTATAAGATCGAAGATAGATTAAAATGCGTGTGTGAGAGAGAATGGTGGAGAAGGGGAAGAGACAGATATATATATATATTAAAAAGGGTACATGAGAGAGAGAGAGAGAGAGAGAGAGAGAGAGAGAGAGAGAGAAAGAAATAATAAAACGGATGCAAGAGAGAAAGTGGTAGAGAGAGAAAAATGAGAGAGAGGGCGTGATGTATTAACACTCGAGCATGAGAGAGAGAGTGGTGGAGAGAGAGAGATGTGTGTGTGTGTGAGAGAGAGAGAGAGATGTGTGTGTGTGTGTGAGAGAGAGAGAGAGAGAGAAATATTAAAGTGGATGTAGGAGAGAGAATGGTGGAAGAGAGAAAAACGACAGAGAGAGAGAGCGAAGATATTAAAACGGGTGTATGAGAGAGGGTGGTGGAGAGAGAGAAAGATGAGAGAGAGAGAGAGAGAGAGAGATAGAAATATTCAAATCAGTGTGTGAGAGAGAATGGTGGAGAGAGAAAGAAGGGAGAGAGAACAAAAGAAGAGAGAGAAAGAGTAGGGGAGAGAGAGGGAGAAAATGATTTTCCTTAATTATGTTGGAATCAAGAAAATAATTTACAAAGTGGTAGGGGAAAGAAAATGATTTTCTTTATTTTTTCGGTCACCAAATACATGCCGGAAAATGTGAAAATCATTTTTCAGAAAATGATTTTCGTCCCAACCAAACACACCCTTAATATATGGAGGCGTTTAGCTACAGTCTTATTTTCGTTCATACTTACCACTAGCCACATAAATACAAAGATAAAAGCATATCCAATTTCTCTCACTCACTCTTAGTTAATACAAGTCAATGCCACTCACCTACTTAGGGCCCCATCTTGTTTCTCCCCCTCTCTATATATACACATGCAATTTGGTTTGCCCTTCTCATCCGAAGCAAGAATCCCAACAATTATTAGCTAAGCTTAAAAAAAATGGCAAACTCAAAGGCAATTGTCTTGCTTAGTATTCTCTTTGCAGTTACTCTTCTAAACCAAATCTCTGCTCGTGAATTAGCCGAGTCGGCTACTACAACCACCACTTCACAGACCGGTGAGTATTATCTTCTTAATTTATTTATGAAAATAGTCCTACAAAGTTATATATCTTACGGTAAATTTATGGTAAGACGGTCTTATATAAGAATTACTGATTTCTTAGATATATGTTAGAATAACTGTGAATAGGTACCATGTATATAAATGCGCAACAACAATTATCACCTTTTTTTTTTGTTTTATTCAGTAATGCACACGATAAAATCTTTACCTTGACATCAAATTACTTTGCTTTTAACTGTAGAGTCTGTGGACGAGTCTAAGTACTATGGACATGGAGGTCATGGATCCTATGGTCATGGTGGACATGGGCACTATGGACATGGAGGTCATGGTGGACATTACCCACCAAAGGAAGAGGACAAAGATGTTGTAAACCCTGAGTACTTTGGTCATCATGGTGGTGGTGGCTATGGGGGTGGTGGCTATGGCGGTGGCGGCTATGGTGGTGGTGGTCATGGTGGATATGGCCATGGCGGATCATATGGGCACGGTGGATATGGTCATGGTGGCTACGGTCATGGTGGATATGGTCATGGAGGATATGGTCACGGTGGATATGGTCATGGTGGATATGGTGGTCACTACCCCCCAAAGGAGGAGAAGACTACTACACAAAATGGCAACTAAGTAGTCTCAACCATGCCTATGAAACAACTAATATGGGTGCTTGTAAAAAATAATGAAAGAAAACAAGTATGATGTATTAAAACTAAAGCTATTTCAGTTAAGTTCAAGCTTTGGGTATAGTGTTGCTCCATAGATCTGTGTGTATTCTCGACCCTTCATATGGTAATAAAAGTTTATGTACTTCTACCGGTATGTTCATTTTTTTCTATTGTTGATAGCCAAAAGGCACGAAAGTTTATAGAGTACAAC
This sequence comes from Portulaca oleracea, assembly GCA_029582165.1. NCBI lineage: Eukaryota > Viridiplantae > Streptophyta > Magnoliopsida > Caryophyllales > Portulacaceae > Portulaca > Portulaca oleracea. The sequence continues at coordinate 1,127,756 of CM055893.1, forward strand.
AAACTGCAAAAAATAACAGCAACCAACCTGTTCTAAAAGGTAATAACCAAACACAACTAAACATGTATATCACAGCAAGGACGTTTGCACCCACGAAAGCCAAAATCCATCACAACTCAATCACGCAGCAAAGAAATTAATATCTTCTACCAGTATGTTCATTCATGCCCTATTTGGTAATTAAAATGAGATGGAAAGAAAATTTGTATTCTTATTAATTAATTTAGTAAAGAAGTTTTATATTTTTTTCTCCAATATTCCGAAGCATTTCACGTGCATAAATAGTTGTATTTTTACTCATAAATAGTCGGATTCTAATTAATAAAAGGGAAGACATTGTGATAGCTTATAGGAATAAGCTTGAAGGGCTAGCAAACACAAAATTTTCAATGAATTGATTGTCGAAAATGTTGTGGATAATTTATTCTTACAAAGAAGAAGGCTTATGTCCTTTGTCTACCCCTCAACAAATAAAACCAAAAAAAAAAATTCATTCTTCTAACCATAGGGGTGGTAAAAATAAATGTGGGAAAATGAAGTACAAACAAAAAATGTCATAAACCTCGAAGAGATAAATGCATAAATCCCTAGCAAAGAACACGACCAGTAACAACTAGCAATTGATTATGATGTCATCTACAACGTAGACACTCATACTCCATTCTTATAGGATATGATGCTAAGTATAGTTTGTTAAGTTTACTAATTTTATATAACAAGGTATTGTATATATTAAGAAATTTATGGTCAAAATTTTTAAAATTTAACTGCACAATTTTCAAAGGCAACAATTTATATGGATCAGAGGTTTTAGGTTATATACTTAATGCTCATAATTATCACTGTTAATATGCATGGCTTTCATGACTCTATTATGTACATTAAAATACTCATAACACGTGTATATAGTCAACGTTTATTACCACACACTCAATACTTGTTGCCATATATTTCATTTCCTTGGCTCATTTCAAGCAAACAAGAAAGCTTTGCCACCATGCTAGTATATAGTTTATTTGGCACTAAGATAACTTTTCATGCTGGAGATCATGGCCTCAATGCAGTGGCGGTCCCAGGCTAGTCCTGAGGTGGTCACGGCCACCGGTAAAAAAAATATTTTTAGTGTTTTGGTATAATTTGGGATAAAAAATTACAGATTTTATGTGTATCGGATAAATATATCAGTGTATTGGCCACCCTTAATCAGAAGACCTAGATCCGCCAGAGACTCAATGAGTGGATTCTTGCAGCTCCATTGTCCAACTTCAAGTCCACAAGTATCCTCTTTGAGCATCAATAATGTCCACTATGAGGATTGTGGTGACTATGCTTTGTACACGATGAAGAGTAGGAAATTTTAGCTTTCATGTCAATTGAATTAGAATGTTCTTACCACAATTTAAACAGTTTTCCTCACGTTAGACTCGCCATAAACTCGTGCAAACTAGCAGTATCTGGGTGAATGATTAACCATCAAGACTTTATTAAGCATCGAATTATAGCAATGTAAACCAATCATGTACTTCATACGTTCTCTTGTATATAACTTGTTAACTAATTTTTCTCATTCATACTATCTATAAATTACAGTTTTAATAAGGGGTTAACATATCAATTAGTACTTTTCTTAATATATATACCCATATTATTCATTGACTGAAACATCAAAAAATAATTTTAGTTAATAATATGTAAATAATTTTTTACTAATTATTTTATAATTATTTTATGATATTTGATTTTTCACGACACCTTTACATTTAAGAAACAATGAAAGGAGTAGGGTATGTTGCAAATGCTCAAATTGAATGTCATGATACAAATGTGTAAGGATTTGTGGAGGAACTTTCAACTGAAGACCACAATGGGTAGATGTCAAGTGGCATCTTCTTATTTGTCATTTCACGGGTTTTTTGCATTTTGGACCCTGAACTTTAGGGGTATTTATTTTCTGAACCCTTTGGTTTCAACTTTTATTTTTTGGACCCTAAAGTTTGTAGGTTGAAAAAAAAGGACCCTAAAGTTTCTGGGATCAAAATAAAGCTCATTTTCCATTTTTCTTTTGCTTTCCATGTTTGAATTTCTCTCCCGATTGGCGTCAAACTTCAAGACTAAAGTTAAAACTGATATTAAAGTAATAATAAACCTCTCTTATTAATATTGGAGTTACTTAAACTCCTGTACTCAGGGGCCTAAGTAGCCCCGACATGAATAAGAGAGGTGAATTATAACTTTAATATCAGTTTTAACCATAATCATGAAGTTTGACGTCAATCGGGAGATGAATTGAAACATAGGAAAAAAACAAAGAAAGAGACAGGGGCCTTTTTTCGGCCCACAAACTTCAGGGTCCTTTTTTTTCAACCTACAAACTTTAGGGTCTAAAAAATAAAAGTTGAAACCAAATAGTTCTTAAAATAAATACCCCTAAAGTTGGGGGTACAAAATGTAAAAAACCCGTCATTTCACTAGAAAAAATCTCATATGGTGTGCATTAAGTCTTCACAAGGGGAATTCAGGGCTGTTGGCTTTTAATTACAAAAATTAAATGTAAATAGACCCTCAGGCCCCTCTCTCTTTAATGTCTAGTAGAGCAAGTTCAAACATGCATCCTTTGTATCTCTCTTTCAAGAGAGATCATGTACGTACAATTATTGTGTATTTTCTTTGCTTGATTTCAATAATTTTGACAATATGTATATATGTTGATGATGAACAACCACCCCTACACAAATCAATTGAATTATTTTACCAAGAGTCAGGCAGAGTTGGACGTGATCAGTTGCAATTTCGGCATTTTATATTATGGAATGGATGATTTGAAAACAATGAAATTTATTCTAAGCAACAATAAAAATAAAAAGTTAGATTCCTTAAGCTTACCTAATGGGCCATCACGTAAAGAAGTTACTATATGACTTTAGACATATGGTTCCACATGATATCAGAGTTATGTTGACTCATGATTAAGTATGAGGTCCAAACCTCAACAACCTCCAAGTTTCTCGACATAAGGTAATGGAGTCTTTACATCATCCATGCTTCAAACTCAAAGAGAATTCACGAAAAGGAGCATGTTATAATATAAAACTATCATTTAATATTCAACCAAGGTTGCCAATAATGATTTTATACTCTAATAACCAATATGTTCTATGCAACTCGAGCAGTTCTTATGCATTTCAATCTTTCTCGACGATCACATGCTATATATATATATATATATATATATATATATATATATATATATATATATATAAACTCATTAGACTTTTTTTACCCCTTTTATTTCTAATTATAAAATCAACTATATATACTTGGTTGAGTTATACATAAAAAGAAGGTGAAACCAATGAGGGTGTACAACTTCACCGGTTACTGTTAACCACTCTCATCTTCGATTTTAGCTTTAACTAATAGATTGATATATTAAAAAAAATTAAAATTAAAATTTTGTTAAATTTTCTTTTAGATATTTTATTTTTTAAAGTAATCTTAGGCTATATATACACAAATACCATTTGACTTCTTTTTTTTATGTTTTATTTTACCTTTAACTAATTGATGGAAATTGTAAGAAAATTATAATAAAAAAAATTAATAACAGTTTACCACGCTTATTTTGCGTAGAAAGAAGAGTTTAATGTCGTTACGCTTATAAGTATGTTTAATGTCTTACCACTCTTAATTTGTGTGGAAGGATGAAGGAGTAGAAAATCACTCGGTTAATGCTCCCCCAGGATTCGAACCTTGAAGGGTAGGAGTAGAAGGTGGACCTCTTGCCACTCATGCGAGAGGTGATTGGTAAAATATGTGTCGGTACACAAGTATGTAAGCAAGACCTTTTTTCTTATAAATATTTAAGTCTTGGTGGAAATAAAAAATTTCTTATTAAATGAAAATTGTGGTGTTGATGAACGATATTTGTCATGGGCACTTTTGTATCTCCTCTTGCTGACATATTAAGCTTAATGATGATTAATCTTGAGATGTCCAATGAGCGGGCCCAATTTACTCGGAGTTAAAAAAAAAAACACACTATGATAACTTGGATATTTTACTTTGAATCAAGGAAATATTTATTGCACATATATTATTATTATTATTATTATTATTATTATTATTATTATTATTATTATTTTCTTCCTAATTTTCTTATGGTGCGTTTGGTAGTTTCCCGGGAAAGATTTTCCCTAGCCCCCTTGGGAACTTTTTACTGAGTTTGTGAGGGAAATAATGGGTCCCACTTTAAAACTTTTCTATATACTTTGCAGAACTAAACATGAGAAAGTTTTTCAACTTGGAAAAGTTGACCAATTTTCCCGAGAAAGTTTCTCAACCAAACACTCCCTTATATTATGCTTGGGTCGGACTTTCGGAGTTTAGGTGAGATTTGAAAGAAAACCACGCAAATTACAAAAAGCTAATCCAAGCTTGTGCATAAGAATAATTTGGATCCCCCTTAACCCCAAAAACATTGCCCAAGTCCAATTCTAGTGTGGAAGAAGGTGACAAGGGTGTCGATTTGCTCAACAAGGTCGTGTGGGTCAATGAATTAGTAGAATAACAGGGAAACAAATTTTGAAAATGACAGAAAAGAAAAGAAGAGAATTAACCCTGTTCTTTGGATTGGTTAAAATCAGTTTTAGATGGATATGTTTGGATTTGTTTGGGTAGATGTAGATAAGTTATGATATATTTTTAGGAAATTGTGTTTTTAAAGATGATATTTTTTTGGGGAATTGTATAAGATTTAGATAAGTTTGAATAGATTTGGATTGGATTGGATAAGTTAGTGTAACCTATCCAAAGAACAAGTGTTTGGTTTTATAGTTGTGCAGCAAAGTTCAATAGTTTTCCTGGCTTGTTTTGAATGTTCGTGAGTGAGAGGGTTGTATATATGTTAAAATTTGGTGAAGTTTAACTCCAATCATGATTTTGAGCTACAATTTAATCAAATAATTTTCACTCCTTATCATTAGCCTTTGCCTTGTCATAACTATAAAAAAAGACTTTTTAAATGTCGTTTGTATATTGCATGCTAATTATGAAGAGTTGAAATTCTCAGCGAACATATCGGAGATAGAGACATTGGCTATAGTGTTGTCATTTTTTGCATTGCGTATGTTCTCACATTCTTAGAATTTTATATTTTACATTTAACAATATCATCAAGGTTATTTTGTATTAAATAAAATATTAATTATTTGACCTATTTGTAATTCTCATTGTAATTAGATGTTATTATTATTATTATTATTATAATAATAATAATAACTAGTATATTATTGTTATTATTATTATTATTATTATTATTATAATTATCCGAATATCTAGTCAACCAGTCCGAATTTATGATAGATCTATTAACCGATTCATACCCACCCCTAATTATTTTTGTTATTATTATTATTATTATTATTATTATTATTTCATTTAGGCGTTTAGCTACAGTCGTATTTTCATTCAAACTTATCACTAGCCCCATTAATATAAAGATAAGATATATCTAGCTAGATATCTCTCACTCACAAGTAGTTTATACAAGTCAATGCCACTCACCTACTTTGGCCCCATTTTCTCACTCGTCCTCTCTCTATATATACTCTTGCAATTTGGTTTGCCCTTCTCATCCAAAGCAATATTAGCTAAGCTTTAAAAAATGGCAAACTCAAAGGCAATTGTCTTGCTTGGTATTCTCTTAGCAGTTACTCTTCTAAACACTTCTCAAATCTCTGCTCGTGAATTAGCTGAGTCCACCACTTTCACAGACCCGTGAGTATTATCTTAACTTCTATTTAATTTACAAATATATAGATTTTATGCCATATTTTATACCATGGCAGGACATTTAATATGTGTCTTTGCCAGGATATTTATCATTTTCAATATGTCTATATATAAACTCTTAGATATATGATAGAATAACTGTGAACAGTTACCATGTACGTACGTATATAAATGCACTACAACAATTATCACCCTTTTTTTTTTTGTTTTATTCAGTATTGCACACGATAAAAATATTTTTACCTTGACATTAAATTACTTGACTGTTAATTGTAGAGTCTGTGGACGAGTCTAAGTACTATGGACATGGAGGTCATGGATCCTATGGTCATGGAGGTCATGGCGGACATTACCCGCCAAAGGAAGAGGGCAAAGATGTTGTAAACCCTGAGTACTATGGTCATCATGGTGGCGGTGGCTATGGTGGTGGCGGCTATGGCGGTGGCGGCTATGGTGGTGGTGGTCATGGTGGATATGGCCATGGCGGATCATATGGGCACGGTGGATATGGCCATGGTGGCTATGGTCATGGTGGATATGGTCATGGAGGATATGGTCATGGTGGATATGGTGGTCGCTACCCCCCAAAGGAGGAGAAGACTACTACACAAAATGGCAACCAAGTAGTCTCAATCATGCCTATTAAACAACTTATATGGGTGTTTGTAAAAGATAATGAAAGAAAACAAGTATTATGTATTAAAACTAAAGCTCTTTCGGTTAAGTTCAAGCTTTTGGCATAGTGCTACTCTATATATGTGTATGTGTATTCTCGGCTTTAATATGGTAATAAAAGTTTATGCCCTTCCATCATTGTGTTCCTTCATGCTCTATTTGGTAATTAAAAAAGGATTTTTGGTTCAAAATAATGCAAAGTCAGTGGTGAATGGCTGAAAATAATCCAAACTAACTTTTTGGTTGAAAATAATCCAAACTCTTCACCTATTTACTTTGACTAAACCATAATTGAATTTCGACATTGCAAAACTGGACTTGGCGCCTTTGAAAAGTTCGGACTCGACTGAAAATAATATTAACTCGCTGCATCTTTGAAATTTTTAACATTTCTGAAAGACCTGAAACCCCGAGGTGAGTATGGAATAGAGCCTCTATGACGGCTTGGAACTAGGAGAAGACCTCGAGGAGGATTGGGAGGTTGACAGAAGACATAACCTATGAGGAACAACCACTGGAGATTCTAGATTGCAGAGAGAAGCCACTGCGAAGAAAGACCGTACCTCCACTAAAAGTGTGATGGCCAAACTATGCTACAATTGAAGCCACCTGGGAAGCCGAGGACGGGATAAGATCAAAGTATATATACCTATTCAATGCATAACATATGTTGAGTTCCGAGACCGAAACTCTTTTGAAGAGGGTAATAATGTAAAACTCCAAGTTTTTGGATAGGGCCGCCATTAGTTATGTCTGTTAAACCATTAAGTATAAGTTTAATTTCAAGGACGACACTTTTTTTAGGGGGTAATGATGTAAAACCCCAAAAAATTCGAATGCGTTGACCATTACGTCGTTAATAATTTAAGTTGACGCAGTTAATTTTGAGAAATCATCTTTAATTATTTTTGCTAACACTTGAGCTCGTATGACCGTTGAGGGCTTTACAATGGTAAGTTACTAACATTTTTATGTGCATAAGAGTGCATGATATTAGGGGTGATATGATAATTGTTAGATGCGGCTCTGATACCTCTTGTTAGAATTGAAATTCGGTTATGAGACATCTAGTTAGGGATTAGATCCAGATTGAACGGATGTAATATTGTAGCGAAAGCAAAACAAGATAGTTAATTTTGGGATGTAGGTATTGAGAAAATAAACAAGATCAATGTAGTAGTGATGAAGAAATTTTTTTTTCGTGGAACCCCAAAATGGGAAGGCAAGATAAAATCCACTATAATGGAGAGATTACAAAAGGGTATCCCAAACGGCAGTATAACACAACGAGATCAAGAAGGAAAGATCTCAAACGGTTATAGCACAACGGGAGTAGACATTACAAAGGGTATCTCAAACGACTATATAACACAACAAGATCAAGAAGGAAATCAAACAGTTATAGCACAACAGGAGTAGACATATCTCAAAAGAAGGGTAACGAGATATAAGGGGGATTACAATCTCATAATAAAAACTCTCAAAGTGGAATAGATAAAAGGACATCTCACAAGGGTGCCGTAGAGGCCCATAATTTGGTCACACCAAACTAGGTTGAATAATCTAGTATTTATAGCAAACCCAAGTAGACGTAGAATAGACTTCTAGTCGAAATCAACTGCTTGGAGATCAAGCAGTATCAAACACAAAAAAGAAATAATTATTTATTTCCAAAACTTGAGTCTGCATGGAATTGGGACACTGCCCAATAATAATTTTACATGATTAATATTAATATTATTTTTATGTGATTATTGAGTCATCCTTATGTTTTTAAATGTTTTGTTTCAGGTGAAAATCTCTATGTTGGGAACGAGAATTAGAAGTAAGGATGACGTGCTTTATTTTCGTTAATTATGTTATGTTTCAATCATAAAGAATTAGATTTAATTAAGTTGAGTTGTTTGATTTCAGGATTTGAAGTTGTTTTGTTTTGTTTTAAAGTTGGATATCAATTGATAGTTTTTCCTTCTTGCTCTGTATTCTTTCGGGAATACGACAATGACGCCCAATTAAAGAAAAAGACTTCCTCTGTAACGTTAGTCAATGTTAGACTTTGACTGTTAAAACGATAATTAAATTTCTAGGGCGTTACACTTAATGCTCATTATTCATACAGTTAATACAAATGATTTTCATGACATTATTATATACATTGAAATACTCATCACACGTGTATATAGTCAATGTTTATTGCCACACACACTCAATACTTATTGCCATATATTTGTTGCCTTAGCTAATTTCAAGCAAACAAGAAAGCTTTGCCACTATGCTTGTAGCTTACTTGGTACCAAGATAACTTTTCATGTTAGAGATCATGGCCTCAATGGGTCGATTCTTGTAGCTCCAATATCCAACTTCAAGTCCATAAGTATCCTTGTGGAGCCACAATAATTTCCACTATGAGAATTGTGGTGACTATGCTTCGTACATGATGAAGAGTATGAAATTTTAGCTTTCATGTCAATTGAATTAGAATGTTCTTCCCAAAATTTAAATGATTTTCCTCCCGTTAGACTCAGCATAAACTCGTGTAAACTAGTAGTATCTGACTGGATGATTAACCATCAGGACATTATTAAGCATCGAATTGTAGCAATAAGAATCAATCATATACTTCATTCGTTCTCTTGTATATAACTTGTTAACTAATTTTTCTCATTTATATCATCTATCACTTACAGTTTTAATAAGGAACTAACATATCAATTAGTACTTTTCTTAATATACCCATATTATTCATTGACTGAAACATCAAAAAATAATTTTAGTTAATAATATGTAAATAATTTTTTTTACTAATTATTTTATAGTTTTTTTTATGATATTTGATTTTTCACGACACCTTTACATCTAAGAAACAATGAAAAGAGTAGGGTATGTTGCAAATGCTCAAATTAAATGTAAGGATACAAATGTGCAAGGATTTGTCAAGGAACTTTCAATTGAGGGCCACAATTTGTAAATTGGGAAGCAGGGCTGTCCGGAACAAGTTTCTGCCCAGAATTTTTATTGCCTTTTTAGCCTAAAATTTGTAAATTGGGTCTTTTATGGAGTTCTTATAAGTTTGTAGCCTTTGTGGTATTGTCAAGATAGTTGGGATGAGTTTTCTAAGCTAATTTAAGTTAGGTTGATGTTGAGGATTATCTCGTAAAGGATTATAGGTAAATTAGCAAACCATGGGTTAATTCGGTGAAGCTTTAAGGCCCAATTAGGTATTGTTGATGACTAAGGGTTACACTTGAGTTCTTAGCAAGTTTATGCGTTCCTCTATGTCTAAGTAACCATAAGCTCGTCCTTTCTTCATATTCAATTCACCGTTCATCGATTCACAAATAGTTTCTAAAAATCCATAAACATGATATTGTTCTAAGTCCGTCATGCGACATTCTTCATGTTTTCATTAATCAAGTACCTTCTTTCTAATAAGCTTTCAAGTGCTCTAATTCTATGCTCCTTCAAGCCAATGGTTGAAATGCATCATAAGCCATGAACCTTCTCTATTGTTATTCAATTTTCACCGTGAGTTCCACTCTAAGTTTTTAAGCCGGTTATAGTTTATTCATGCACTGTTTCTGTCCGTGCTGTTTTTCGAGCCCTTCCTTTCATTTCTAGCCTCTGGGCCAGTTGACAAAATTGTCGGGCATGATTTTCCCTTTCCGAAAAGTACTCGTTTGCAAAAATCCGAGTTTTCTAGCCCAAGTTATTAAACAAATAATTACTAAAATCTGAAATTTTATTTCCTTTCTTACCTTTTATGAGACAAGTTTAAGTATTTAATTCTATTTTATATGATTACACGAACCTCACCGATTTCTCTACGCTTTTATTACAAATTCCTTATAGTCTCCAAGTCGCCCACGCCATCTCAAGCTCGAGGCTCGTCGCTAAAGCTTTCATCTAACCAAGGTACGCGAATTGTCCAACTTTTCGCTCCTTTATGTTTACGGTTTATGCTAATTTATGCTTTTATGATTATTCATGGTTTTAAGTGGTCCCATTTTATGGATTCTATGTTTTATGTTCTAGCTAGTTACGAGTAGTGCTAGCCTTTTAGATGCTCCTGATCAGAGTGTCCTAGACCTGGCCAGTGTCGACTGCATAGCAGTCACCCATTCCAAACTTAGATCGGTTTGGGCATGCGCGTGTGTGAGATGCATTGCATCGATCGTAAGGGACCCAAAACTCTTAAATTTATGTATTTACTTCTAAGTTCATGTGACATGTTCTTTCTTTATGAACTCAAGTTACTTTTACTCATGTATGAGTTTATGTTCATGTCATTTCAAGTTAATGTTTTATCTCCCCTTTCCCGTTTTCAAAATGAATTTAAATGCCGGCACTAAAACCGTTTTCGAACGGTTTGACGTGTTGGAGGTTTACGTACTGAGTGTTTCCCCACTCACCCTTTTGCAATGTTTTAATGTTTTGTTTTAGGAGGTTCAAGCTCCCAAGGCAAGGACAAGTCGGTTCCAAAGTAATTCAAGGCTGTCGAGGTAGTTCTCTAAGGAAATCACCGGTTAGCAAGGGCGAGCAGGATTTTGGAAGTCGTTTAGTTGTTAAGCTATGTTTAAGTTTATGTAGTTTATCCAAAGGTTGTATAAGTTTTATATATGAAGGTTTTTAAGCTAGTAAGTTATCTTGTGGTTTTGGAAGTTTCTTTAGTGTTGTTGCCTTGTCTCTTTTGGGAGACGGCGGTAATGCCTCGACCTAAGGTGTTCCGCTGCGCTAATCACAGGTTTGGGATTCTAAGTATAGTCTTAATCTTGTGATTAAGGTTGGGGCGTTACACTTTTGAATTTCCCAAACCACCCTTTGAAGTTAGAATCTTCATATCTTTTTCACTCATGTGATCAAACTTTCATAAACTAGGACAAGGAGCATCACTGACATTAGAAATCAGGTTAGTGTTATCCCTAGTAGAGTACAATGTGTCGGACCTCAATCCCTTCGCCACTACCATAGAACCCTTCACTATCTTCCATTACTATTCCTGAACCCTGTAGTGTAACTCATGTCATCAAGTTGATTAACATATATGAAATTCCTCTTAATCCTAGAAATGTATTTCACATCCTCCAACATCCACAGATCACTATTAACAATCTTAATAGTCACATCTTCGATCTCTACCTGTTATCTCATAATACTTGTCATCTACAAGGTAAACCTTGCTTCCTGAAACTACGAAATAAATCCTTACTGGTGGAAACATGAAAGGATACACCAGTATCAACTATCCATGAACCTTCAGGACTAGACACACTCAAGATTAGGGCTTCACTAAGGTCTTCAGCAGAGTTGCAGAGTCACGATCATCATTGTTACCTTTCCCCTTCCTAGGCTTGGGGAAATCCCTCTTAAAGTAACCCTTCTCACCACAACCATAACAAACAACATTGTTCATATTCCTAGACTTGCTTTTACCCCTGAATTTTGATTGCCCCCTGGAATTATTTGGATCCTTATTGTTCTTTCTACCCCTAATACTCAAGGCACTTGCCGAAGATCCACCGCTAGAATTCTTCCTACGAAGGCCTTCATTGAGAATCATAGCTTTTACCTGGTAAATTTCATCTCAGTAGTTCCCCTAGAACTACTAACAACAGTTACAACTGTATCCCAAGAGTCAGGTAACGATGACAACAATATACATGTTTTAATCTCATCATAAAAAGTCATCTTAACAAAAGCAAGTTGTGATAACACTTTTGTAATATATGATCAACCACATCATCATCATCAGACATATTAATTCTTACTGATTTGTGAAACAAATATACCTTATTCGTCGCATAGGGCTTCTCATATATCTCCTCAAGTTCCTTTAGCAATTCCCACGCAGTTTTTTCTCCATGACATTGAATCTCACGTTCCATGTCATAGACATCCTGATCTTGCCCATTGCTTGAGGATCGTGCACTTCCCAATCTTCCAGTTTAACGTTATCTGGCTTCTTCTCCAACAACGGAATATGCAGGGACTTCAAGTACATTAGATCCTCAATCTGCAATCTCCAGTAACTGAAGTCCGACCCATTGAACTTCTCGATCTCATACTTATCCTCCTATATTGTATGAATGTGGGTTCTTTATTACTAACATGCACGCTCTAATACCAATTGATGGGATCATAGAGTACTCAACAACTACAAATAATAAAGACAATTGCGAATAAGAGATCAAAAAAGACACCAAAATTTTTAAAGTGGAAAAAAACCAAAGTGGGGAAAAAAAAACCACGGAATCGATGCAACTATAACTAAGGGGGATTATAAGTTACAAAAGATTTCCCTCAATCTCACTTTCTCTCAAAGTAGATGAACAATCTCTCTAAAGTGTTGTGTTTTCTCTCAGTGTGTTTGTGGATACAATATATCTTAATGAAAACCCTTCTCCAAGGTATGAATAGTGGCTAGGAGTAGTTTAGGTCAAAGCCACATCATAATAACTGGCCTAAACCGCTGCCAGGTGTTGTGCACCACACGCCCCTTCCAAGGGCCCATCTACACCTTCATGGGCTTCCTGACGCACCTCACTCCAATACACACCGACCATGCCCCCATTGAGCTCCACACACAACAATAACCTGGATATCAAAGAGGTGGTACATTAGTGTCAACCACCCTCATCTTCAAACCATTCAATAGAGGTTCAAGTCTTCGTGGAAATAAAAATTTCCCATTAGGTAAAAATTGTGGGGTTGATGAGCGATGCATGTCATGGGCACTTTGATATCTCCTGTTGTTGGCATGTAAAGCTTACTGATGGTTAACCCTAAGATAGGGGTCCAGTGAGCGGGCTGAATTTACTCGGAGTAAAAAAAAAAATCCTACGATAACTTTGATATTTCACATTGAATCTAGGAAATATCTATTGCATGTATATTATTTCCTTCCTGATTTCCTTATATTATTCTTGGGTTAGAGTTTTGGTGAGTTATCAAAGAAAATCATTCAAATTAAAAAAAGTTAATATAAATTTGAGCATAAGAAGAAGATTGAATCCCCTTTAATCCCAAAACATGTCCTAAGACCAATTCTAGTATGGAGGAAGGTGACAAGGGCGTCGGTGTACTCAACACAAGTCATGTTGGTCACTAAATTAGTAGAAAAACAAGGAAAGAAATTCCAAAATGAAAGAAAATTAAGAAAAGAAGAGAATATAGTGTTTGGTTTTATAGTTGTGAAGTGGTTTTCAATCATTTTTCGGGTTTGTTTTGAATGTTCATGAGTGAGAGGGTTGTGTGTATGTTGACATTTGGTGAGATTTAACTTCAATCATGACTTTAAATAATTTTCACTCCATATCCTTATCCTTATCCTTAGCTCCGTCATAACCCTAAAAAGACTTCTTAAATGTCGTTTGTATATCGATATGTACTTTTGGGAGTACGATTAGGCTCCGCGTTCATTTCGTTGGCAGAAAGGCTCCCACATAGAGTTGTGCTCCAAGTACTCAGAGCGGACTCAAGTGTTTCGAGTTAGGTAGATTAACCAAGGATGGTGATGGTGATGGTGATGATGAAGCTACAAACTACGAAAGCAATGAAAGACTTTCAGACAACAAAATCAGTATTCAACAACTAATAAATCTGACTGACCTAATCTACCAACTCTATACAAGTAAAAGAGGGGTGGATTGCACTATTAAATTACGCCAAAGCCCACTCTCGAGGGTCAGTGACTCGCCAAAGCCCTCTCTTGAGTGTTAGGGCTAGCTTAGCTATTCTAACTGCCTATTCTCATAGAGTTAGACCAATTAAACTATAAAATTGACAACCCTAAACCTAGTCGGAGTTCAACATTTCCATGTCAAATCCCTAACCATTTTCTCTACCCACACTAGCAAATTGACTTCACCTTTCAGCATAAATCAATTGCCTAAAAAAAAAACATATGAATACTCTCTCAAGCATTTCATCGAAAACGTGGGGGGCAAAGAGAAAACCTCAAACTACACGCATGAATTTGGATGGGTTAGGCCTAAACCAGATTAACTAGTCATTAAACAATTCAATCACAGCCAAAACAACACAAAACTAACAACAAATTAACATAATAATGCAATTAAAAAGAATGAAAATCAATCTAACAAGCATATGAACATAAGAAGAGATAAAGAGAAAGGGATAGAAAAAATTGGTCTTGAAATCGAAAGCGGAATTGAATCTCCTTCTCGAATGCATAATCTAACTTAAATTCTTTAATGGAAATCTAAACCCAGAACTAGAGAGGCTAAGGGAGGAAACCTCCCTTCAAGCCTAGAGAGAAAATTAGCCAAAGGAAAAGAACGTAGAATCAAAAACTGTCTTTTCTAATTAATAAAACCACTTAAAATTAAAAGAATTCTATCTAATTAGCCAAGGGAAATTCCAATTTTGCCTTTAATATTTTGGCATGGCTGTGCTGACTGGCACAACTGTCCGTATCCACTTGCCTTGGCTTCTTTTGCTCTTTATTTCCAATCTTTTTTTTCTATTGCCATCATCATTTGTACTTGAACTGTCTAAAAATAAGACAATTAAATAAATTAGTCTCAATTAGTAAAGAAGTGCAAAAACACTATCAAACTTATACTAAATAACTTAGATAAGCTCAATAAGACAATAAAAACTGAGATAAAAAGTGGTAAAACTGAGATTTAACATATACTAGCTGTGAAGAGTTGAAATGTTCAACATATAAGAGATTGTGACTTTGGCTAAAGTGTTGTCATTTTTTCATTGCATTGTCACATTCTTAGAATTTATATGTAGCAATATTATCAAGGTTATTTTAATTAATTAAAATATGAATTATTTAAAGCTATTTGTAATTGTCATCTTAACTAGTTATTATTATTATTATTATTATTATTATTATTATTATTATTATTATTATTATGCAAGCGTTTATCTAAAGTCGTATTTTCATTCAAACTTATCATTAACCACCCCATAAATACAAAGATAAGTTACCTAGCTAGATATCTCTCACTCACAAGTAGTTCATACAAGTCAATGCGACTTACCTACTTTGGCCCCATTTTCTCACTCGCCCTCGCTATATATACACTTGCAATTTGGTTTGCCCTTCTCATCCAAAGCAATATTAGCTAAGCTTTAAAAAAAATGGCAAACTCAAAGGCAATTTTCTTGCTTGGTATTCTCTTCGTAGTTACTCTTCTAAACCAAATCTCTGCTCGTGAATTAGCCGAGTCCGACACTACAACCACCACCTCACAGACCCGTGAGTATTATCTGCTTAATTTACACATCCGTTATTTTCACTGTCTATATGTATGTCGCAAAATGATAGATATCTTGATGCAATATGGTTCTTAACCATATTACATTTCACTTAAATCACTCAAAAAATTAAATGTAAGTATGTTTAAATCATTATGAAGGTAAGTTTCATTACTTTAAGGGTTATTATTACTTATAAATTATACAAAAATAACATTTTATGTACACTTTTTTATAAATATAAAACTATGCACAAAATTTGTATTTTTCTACTATGATTGATAAAATTAGGTTATGATCATTTATATATACTCTTATATATAGTTGATAAATATAAATAATTACTAGAAAAAATATTATCAAAAGTTAGAAAAAAGTGAATTATGCACAATTCAAGATGGTTATTAACCATCTTGAATCAAGATGTGTATCATTGTCCATGTATGTCTATATATAAACTCTTACATATATGTTAGAATAACTGTGATCAATTACTTTACTTTTAATTGTAGAGTCTGTGGACGAGTCTAAGTACTATGGACATGGAGGTCACGGATCCTATGGTCATGGTGGACATGGGCACTATGGACATGGAGGTCATGGTGGACATTACCCACCAAAGGAAGAGGATAAAGATGTTGTAAACCCTGAGTACTATGGTCATCATGGTGGTGGTGGCTATGGTGATGGTGGCTATGGCGGTGGCGGCTATGGTGGTGGTGGTCATGGTGGATATGGCCATGGCGGATCATATGGGCACGGTGGATATGGCCATGGTGGCTATGGTCATGGTGGATATGGTCATGGAGGATATGGTGGTCACTACCCCCCAAAGGAGGAGAAGACTACTACACAAAATGGCAACTAAGTAGTCTCAATCATGCCTATTGAACAACTACAATGGGTGCTTGTAAAAAATAATGAAAGAAAAACAAGTATTATGTATTAAAACTAAAGCTCTTTCGGTTAAGTTTGAGCTATTGGAATAGTGCTACTACATAGATCTGTGTGTATTCTCGGCCCTTCATATGCTAATAAAAGTTTATGCACTTTTACCATCAGTATGTTCCTTCATGCTCCAAATGACAATATATATTATATGCACCCGGAGTATGTGCTTTAGATATTTGTGAGTGAACAATTATAATAATCAGAGTGAACAACCTAATGTGTGTATATATATATATACATTAGGTTGTTCATTCTGATTATTATGTGAACAACATAATATATATGGGTGAACAATCGTATTATTTGGAATACTTGCTCCGGGTACATCTAATAAATTGCCTCCAAATGGTTATTAAAAAGGTGGAGTCTTTATCAATCTAGGTCCTGATGTGCTCCCAATGGAATTTCTGCATTTACCCCTTCTCGTTATTTCTTACATTAACTTTTCTATTCTTTCATTTCTTTTATTTGCTTTTTCCATCTTTGAATTTTTAAAAATGTACTCCCTTGTTTTTTATCTGTTATTTACGATTTTTAGTGTTAATTTTTAATCAATAATTTATAATATAATTTTTTTGTTAAAAATTATAATATGATACTTTTTTAATAGTATTTTTTATTGTGAATCTAATGACATCAATTTATATGATAAATCATTATATAAATTAAGATATTAACAGTTAAAATTTTTAACACAATTTCTTAGACAACAAATAAAAATGGAGGAAGTATTATTTTTCTAACGTTTCCAGTGAGATACTGACATGACAATATGTTTTAATGAATTTTGGGCGAAAGTGTCCCCACTTGTGTTTCTTCTCACCCCTCCCTCTAATTATATAGGTCATTTTCAATGAAATTAAATGAAATTGATATTATTGTCACAAAAATGAGACAATTTCAAGGGTAGAACGGTCAAACCACATCTTTATCTACCGCTCACCAAAAAAAACCCATAAAAAATAAGGCCATATTCTTTTTTGCGGTTGGCAAACTGCGGTGCCACAGGCTATCGCAATTTGCCACAATCCACCACATTTTACCACAAATCATTACTTTTCTCTCTCACAATTCCAATAACCTACCACAATTTCACTATACCCACCACAATTTCACCACACCTCACCACACAATTCCACAAAATACCGCATAAAAAAGCAGGGCCTAATTCATTCTTTCAAGTTGAGAGGTGGTAAATTAATGTAGAATATGAAAGGACAAAAAAATTAATGTCAAAAACTAAACGGGGTAAATGCAAAATCCCTAACTTAGTAACTTACTACTTGTACGAGGAAGTCTTGTATATAGTTGTTATGATGATATCTCTAGCTACGTATTACTTCCGTCCCAATTTCTTTGTCACCCGAACTATTTTTACAAAACCAATATAGCTTGGAATTGGGGTGAAAAGTTTAAACCTTAACCAAATTGCCTCTATATTTATTGATGCAATAGTAGTTGGGAATGTAAAAAATGATAAATAAAGTTATTAATTATGGGCAAAAATGAAATTACAATATTTAGAATTATAAAAGTGACAAATAAATTGGAACAAAGAAATTAGTTATTTTGACAAATATTTTGGGACGGAGGTAATAATAGAAACGGAAAACATGAGAAGGAAGAATATGTAAGAACCTTACCCACATTACCGGAAAATAATAATTCGACACTATTGAAAACTACTCCCTCTTTCCCATATTATCTGTCACTTTAACTAACTTTCTTTTTTCTCATAATATCTGTCACTTTATATTTCCAATAACACATTAATTACTAATTTATCAAATTAACCTTATTAATTACATCTTTTTCATTCATTTTTCTTTTTTATTCACATTTTTTCTTTTTTATTCATCATATTATTCACCATTTCCACATTTCCAATGCACTAAATTAATGTAGCTAGGAAGTTTTTTTGGTCTTTTAAATTATGTCCCAAGTGACACTTAATTTGGGAAGGAGGGAGTAATAATTTGTCAACCAATCAATGTTGGATAAGTATATAAATAGACAAACTTATTTGGAATACTAGTAAATTGGAATTGTCCTATATTCGTACAACAGGAAGACTCACGAGTAATCGATTTGCAACATTAGATGACATGTTATCTACTTGAATGAACAACAATGTGGAACCTTGAACAATATACATAACATAATGGTTTTTGGAGGTTTTTTTGAACTAGTACACAGATATGCAGAGACACCTAAAGGACCCTTTTGCAAGGCCTCTCTCTAGATTGTCATCAAACAACATTTTTGAAAAATTAGAATTAGGAATACATGTCCAAATAGAAAGGAATTTGTAAAATGGTCGTGATTCGCCATCCAATTAGCCTCCATAGTTGCTTGACTTGCTTCACAATATATTTGATGTAAAGAGTACTCTATGAGGATATCTTCTTAATATCTCTAATAATCATATCCACTTGTCAAGCAATGTTCACGATTCCTTCAATCATTTGCATGATAATAAGGTTGTCATCTTCAATCTGAATCTTAAAGAGACTGGCTTAGACAACATGTTGTAAACCAAACTAAAATGCTAAAGCTTCCACTATGAGAGCCAAGGAGACATTAGCTTTCATTGCCCCAACAATTATAAATCTACCCCCATGATCTCTAATCGCAAAACTTGCAATTGTCCCTCAATTTGTTGAGGGAGCCAACAGAATTTAGCTTAGCCCAATCCACATG
Source organism: Portulaca oleracea (assembly GCA_029582165.1). Classification (NCBI taxonomy): domain Eukaryota; kingdom Viridiplantae; phylum Streptophyta; class Magnoliopsida; order Caryophyllales; family Portulacaceae; genus Portulaca; species Portulaca oleracea. The sequence goes on from CM055893.1 coordinate 1,147,103, forward strand.
AGGTTGTTGTTGGGTTGAATGTGGATTGTGGAGACCAATTTTGGGTTGGTCTCTGTCTCTTGGGGAGCAAAGTAGAACAGTTTAAATGGGAATCAAGTCGCTGATTTGTTAACTATTTCTTTTTGTAATTCTTTTGCTATAAGGACTCTATTAATCCTAAAATTGTGTTAGCCTTGTACTATAAGTAGAGCTTGAGGTATCGTATTTTTATTTTTTTTCCAAAAAAAATATTAGTCATCCTGCTTATGTGTACTTTCTTATACGACAAAAGTTTTTTTCTGAAAAAATAGAAAAACGACACCTAAAAGTAGGACAGCCACCACGTCAACCACCAGCTGAATTGGTTTGAGTGCGTTATTGTCCAATACCCTTAAAGTTTAGTGTATTAGAGTCCAAGAAAAAAGTCCAGTGCATTATTGTCCAATACCCCTAAAGTTCAGTGTATTATCATCCAATAATCCAAAAAAATTCAACTAAATTAGCTTTAACAAAATTCAAAGAAAGAGAAGACATCTTATCTTTCAGACGGTTTGCTTCCTCAGTCCTCATATGATTAATAAGCTCTTGAAGGGTCAAATCCTTCTTCTTGTGCTTGAGATGATTCTTGTAGTCAGCCCAGGATGGTGGAAATTTCTCGATCAACACATTTGCTTGCAAAACCTCGTGCATCTTCATTCCTTCATTTATCACTTCAACACATAGGTTCTCATAGACATTAACCTATGTATTCCATAATGGACTAGTCATCAATGATCTGGAACTGCAGCCACTTGCCAACCATGTACTTCTTCTTCCTAGCATTGTTAGCACCATACTTGATCAATAGCTTCTCCAATATGGTCTTGGCTGACTTGAATATGACGAACAAATCAAACAACGGATTCGTCATGTTGTTGATAAGATAACTTCGAGCCACTTTGTTGTGTTTCTCAAGTTTCTTCTTGACGTTTTCATCCAGTGGAAGGACATGAGTCTTTGAGGTATTACGAGTTTGCTTGGGCTTGTTCTCTGAAGGTGGAGGCGGTGTATTTGGTTTGTTGAGATGAGGTGAGGATAAAACAAAATCAATCTCCAATCGCTCAAGACATAGAAGCAATTTTTGAGATCATCGCTTGTAATTAGTTCCATTGAAAGGCTCGACTATATAGATTTCAGCAAGGGATTTTTGTGGAGCAACTATTGATAATAATCGCTTTCAAATTGTTGAAATTACTAGGTTTAATCAAGGCTGCGGCAAGGACACTAATTTGAGTCGTAGACATACCACTGCCTTAAAAGTGATTGCGACTCGACCTCGGTGCAAATTGAATATGTCGGTCGCTCCCTCAGGTTAACTTAGACAACCCTAAGACACATGTAGTCATGTCGGAGGGCTTAGAGTATGAGAATCTAATTACCCAGAAAGCTTAAGAGATGAGGAAAAAAATAAGAAAGGAGGATTGTGTTTGTATAGTGTGTCTAAACAGTCAATTTAGAGGAAGAAAAAAGACTGTTGGAATGATAAAAACCGAAGAAACAAACACTATAAAGATAGGAGAGAATCAAGGTGAATAAAGGAAAGGGTGGAAGACCAGGAAATAAATCTAGAATGATTTAATTCCTGTCAAAATCGTAACAACTAACTCCGATAAATAATTACGCAAAATCAAACAAGAATTAAAATGACGTGACCCACGACCCGCGGCATGTGTCGCGCCCAACCCGGACGGAGCGGCGGCGCGCATGTGAAGTTCCAAAGCATACCCTCCTCCATAAAACTCACCCTCAAGCCAATACATGACAAGGAGGAAAAATGAGATATATGAACCCACTCAAAACTACATTATTCCTCTTATGTTGGAGATATATAAACAGAAGGAAAAAGTCTTGTCGCCATTACCTCTCAAACCTCGATATCCAAAAACCTAAGCTATTAGAAAGCCAATCACTTTCTGACAACTAAAAAGGCAATTTTGAGAATTGTTTTACTAGAATTTCAGAGGATTGAAGCAAAATTAACCACTACATCCTTTGTGTGGACTTGGACTGGAGTAGTTGCATGGCAACCAATAATTTTCAATCTATGTTTTGCCAGAGTTAGTGAAGGATATCAGGGTGGGTTTTGGTGATGCTTGAGTTGAAGAAGATGGGGGATGATGAATTCGGGAAAATAACCTTGAACTAGATATGAACTCCATAAAAGAAATCCACCGCCTAAAACTGCAACCCACCAAGAATTTGCTAAAGGCTAGGCCACCACAAACTCCATAAAGGGAGGACTTGAAACACCACCATTGATGAAATGGATAAAATAAATAAGATTTTGAGAGATGAGGAGAAAGCAAAGAGGTTCTTCATTCATTCATAAATAACCATTGTCTTCTTCCCTCTAAATGCCAAGTATTTATGGAGGCATTGAGGGAAGAAGGCTTGAAGTGAGAATTACAAAAATGTCCCTCAAATGAGGGACATTACATAACATAAGGGAAGGGGAAAAAGGGGAAAGATACAAAAGAGGAGAAATAAAAAGGGGGAATATCGACTAAAATCCGATTTTCCTTCGGCTCGTCGCTGACCATATGTCACGAGCGTGATGCTTCAAAAAACCCAGAACGTTGCGGGCGTGATGCTTCTTGGGAAACTGGACCAAGGATTTCCATAAGGGGGAGTCTCGGGCGCGCCACTGGTTTGTCGTGGCCGTGACACAGGTAGTAGCGGGCGCGACTCATGGCAATTTTCAAGCTATGATTTCTCCTTGTCCCTGCGTCGCGAGCGCGACACAGTACGTCAAGGGCACAATATTTTGCACTGCACCTAGATTTCTGGGAGCGAGGTCATGGGCACAACGAAGGGGGTGCGGTCGTGACGTTAGGCCCAAGCCTTGTCGCGGTCGTGACCCACAACCACAAGGTCACAGTCGCGACTCCCTTGCTACCAAGAATCTCAACTCCCTTGCTTTCTCCATGGACGAAATTCGCCCCGCTCCTGGATGAGCACTAGGACCCAAAACACCACCCAAGTCAAACTCGGGTCAGTCTTCCTTGACTAGGAAAATACCCAAAATGCCCTTGTGGTTGAAATGTGATCGTTTGGAGCCCAAAAGGAAATCAAGTTTGACTTCAATGCCTTATTTGCGTCAAAGGGGATCTCGGGAGCCTTAGGAGGCTCGAGAATGGCCCCGTTGAGGGCCAAACAACAACCCTTGGTTTGGGATCCTCTTTGAAATGTCTCTCGTATCCCATCTCGAATGGAAAAGACCCGTCCATGTCTTCGGAGTCTTAGGAGGGCGGTCACTCATAGTTTGGATTTGACAGGTCCCATCCGGGATAGTTTAGTTAGCGTACTGCATTCGAGGGGATCGGGAGACTCCAATTGTGCCAATGAATCAAGAGACTCTGTCGATACCAATAGTTTTCACTCCAACTTCATTTTTTGAATATTTTGAAAAATTTTGTAGTGTTTACATTATAGGTTGATCTTAACATATATATTGGGATATGAAATATTTGGAAACACAATATTTATTTTATGAGAAATACATTGTTTGGAGAATTTTGATTTCAAATATTTTTGTTTGTAAAATTAAATCACATAACATCGGTTACATATTTGTCTACAGGAATTGCTAGAAAAATTGACAACAACGTTGTTATAGGAATAAATTAAAGGCCTACTGCAACGTTGATTTGGGTCCATACAGCGTTTGTTCTAAATGGTGCTAGAGCTTTAGCGACATTTACTATATCAAAATTTGCAATAAATGTTGGTAAAGGGTCTAATAACATATGAATTGGATTAATTTGCAACAAATGCCGTCAGAGATCTTATTTCTTGTAATGTATGAGTTTAATTCTAAACATGGAGATACGAAACATATGAATTGGATTATGTTAGGATTAGCAAAGCTTGTATTGATTTCTTGGTTATCTTGTTTCTTGGTTTATTAGGTATAGGAAGTTGGCTATATAAAGCCTTCCTTTCCTTCATTTGTAATTGAGTTGAGATTCATCAATAATATCACTTCTCAAATCTCTCTCCCTTTTCTCTCTTTTAGTTTCCCCAAATTGGGTGAAATTTAACATGGTATCAGAGCCCGGGTGGCTACTGATTGATTTTCTCTTTCTCTCTCTTGCCGCTTCCCACACTCAGATTCGTCCAGTTTCTGCCCGCTTTCGCAAATCATCTCGCCGAAAACTTCGCCGGAAGCCGCTAGAGGTTCTCATGCTGTCCTTTGTCTCCGACGCCGGCTTCTGTCCGTCGCGAGACATTTCTGGCTTCTGCTAATCGATTCGAAGTCGAGAGCTCCGACACCATCGACAACATCAAGGCCAAGATTGCTGAATCCGGAGCTTGCTGCGTCTCCGATTCTCCATGACCGCGTCACGACATGATCCCTGGCACGGCCTCCCGCCCGGATCCTTGTCGGACTGCATCGTATCCTACACCTTCAACTCCGACGAATTAAAGGGGAAACTGGAGGTTGTTGGATCTAGGGTTAGGGTTACGACGCCGCTGTAATTGTATCACATTCCGAGAGTTCCGGAGATCGAATTCAAGCTTGGTGCCGATTTTGGGGTCTGGTTTTCCCTCCTCCAATTATTTTCCCTCCTTCACAAGCTCAAGCAAGATTCATCAATGGTGGAAGAAAATCAAGAAATTCTCGTTCCTGAAAACTGTGAAGATTTCGGCAAGCTTCAATATAGATGCGAGCATTATCGAAGACGATGCAGAATTCGAGCGCCGTGTTGCAATCGATTTTTCACTTGCCGCCATTGCCACAACGAAGCCATGAGTTTGTTGAGTAACCCTAAGGAGCGGCACGAGTTTGTTCGTCAAGATGTTAAGCAAGTCATTTGTGCAGTTTGTGATACAGAGCAGCCAGTTGTCAAAATTTGTTCTAAATGTGGGTTGAACATGGGAGAGTATTTCTGTGTATGTTACTTACTGGCTTTCCTCTCTTCCTGCTCGTCTGCTTTCATTCATCATGTCTGGTAAAAAGGATTATGATTGATCCGTGTGATCATCTCTTCATTCTCTTGTCCGATCAACCAGGAAAGTCTCTATTAGGCCAATGTATTCGTCGGAGACAATTTCAATACCTGGAAAAGTTCGGCAATCTATCTTTCTCTCTTTCTTTCGTCATTTGACTCCACGAAGTTCTTCCGTATCTACGTCCATTTCACCCACTATTAGGAGTTGTGGTGATGGCGAGGAAGTTGTTGGAGTTTGAGTTCAAGATTTCAAAGTTGCACTGCCCTTCATTGATTCTATTGGCAGTAATAGCAACCTTGTCGTTCAGCTTTGCTAGAAATTGTCGGCAAATTGGTGTCTTGCCACCCTCCAATTTGAGGGGGGGTGTTAGGATTAGCAAAGTTTGTATTGATTTCTTGGTTATCTTGTTTCTTTATCTTGTTTCTTGGTTTATTAGGTATAGGAAGTTGGCTATATAAAGTCTTCCTTCCCTTCATTTGTAATTGAGTTGAGATTCATCAATAATATCACTTCTCAAATCTCTCTTCCTTTTCTCTCTTTTAGTTTCCCCAAATTGGGTGAAATTTAACAGATTAATTCAAAAACCGACTGGCAATACCCATGTACACATCTCGCGTAAACTATTTTTAGGCTCTCATGTTTCTAAAATATATTTTAAAGTACCTCATAATTTAAGTTAACAATTGTCTACGGGAAAAATCCAATAATTAGACAACAGTACCAAAAAAAAAAAAACAAACTCATTAGATGGAATGGTTTTGGAAATTAGTCTGCCACCTGAAATAATTTCTGAAGTGATTACCAACTTGACTAACTTTACCAGAGCTCTTGTGCTCAATTATTCACCTTAAATATAACATATATTTAAAAATTTATTTATTTAAAAACTAATGTGAGTTTATTATACTTTATTAAAAATTTTAAATAATTTTACACTTTTATTTACTATATCCACACTTTACTAAACTTATTCACCTTTATTCATACTATCCACATTTTTTCAATTTATTCATATAATTACTTAACCAAATGCAGTAAAGAAAAGGGCTAATTATTAGTTTTAATAATATGAAATTAGTAAAGATAAGATGAGATTGTCTGTCAGTGATATTGGTGAAAGTGAACTTGAACTACAAGTGCATCTCCATGCATTGACAATCGCCAAATTTGACTTGGTCGTAGAACTTTGTTACTCATCATAATTGCCTTTAAATTTAGCATATTCTGTCTAGTGTACTACTAGTACTTTTTTTTTTCAATTATCGTAAACATTGACTAAATACAGCTAAATAGTATTACAAAACACCACACAATCATGTCCAAAAGATAAAAGGCTACAACCAAATACTACGAAAACAATCAAAATAGCAAGGACTTACAGGCCTATGACAACTAAGATGTCATCTCTTTTCGTTCGATGGGTCATCAAGAACTCGTGCGCCTATATTATTGTCAATAATCAACATTACAATCAATCTCATCATCAATATCATCAAGACTAACAATATTCTAGCAGTTCATGCGCAATTCCTTATAATCTTCTATCCATCCTTTTAGCCAAAAATGGATCTACAAGTTGCTTATTTGACAAACTGCCATTTAGGCCCCGTTTTATGCGATGGGATCGTTTGCGGTTCCACACTGCATCGCAAATTTCCATTTTCCACCGTAACTCACCATAACTTTTCATTTCCCTTTTTATTAAAAGTGAAAACTTGTCAAATAAAAATCAAAACTTTCACTTTATTTATACCTATCATTATTTCAAATTAAAATACATCAACTCACCTTACATAATTTCCACCACAACTTTCCACATTCTACTGTAACTTTCCACATTCCACCACATCGCAATCAACCACACTACAACCGCATTGTAAAAAAGAACGGGCCTTAAATTCTATCAATGTTTTCTCATATTCATTAAAAAAATCACAAAAACACCATCTCCCAGCTCAACCGGTCGATCTTTCCAAATCCTTTGATTTCCATTGTCTCAAAAACATTATTTTCAATGTCTTCATTTTTTTCACCCCAAACATCAATCATTATCAAGGACGAAGTCAGAAGAAAATGTTGATGTATAATATTTCTATTATATTTCAAAAAGGAATTATAAAAAATATTTATACTAAATGGAAGAAAAAAATGATACATTAATAAAACTATAAATTGTGTACTTTAAAATAAATAGTTTAACAATTGTGAAGGCCAATGTATAGCAATTGCAACAAGCAGATGTAGGGCGGAGTGGGACGCTGAAGTATCGGAAGCGACAACAAAATAAAAATCAAAACTTTCACTTTATTTATACCTATCATTATTTCAAATTAAAATACATCAACTCACCTTACATAATTTCCACCACAACTTTCCACATTCTACTGTAACTTTCCACATTCCACCACATCGCAATCAACCACACTACAACCGCATTGTAAAAAAGAACGGGCCTTAAATTCTATCAATGTTTTCTCATATTCATTAAAAAAATCACAAAAACACCATCTCCCAGCTCAACCGGTCGATCTTTCCAAATCCTTTGATTTCCATTGTCTCAAAAACATTATTTTCAATGTCTTCATTTTTTTCACCCCAAACATCAATCATTATCAAGGACGAAGTCAGAAGAAAATGTTGATGTATAATATTTCTATTATATTTCAAAAAGGAATTATAAAAAATATTTATACTAAATGGAAGAAAAAAATGATACATTAATAAAACTATAAATTGTGTACTTTAAAATAAATAGTTTAACAATTGTGAAGGCCAATGTATAGCAATTGCAACAAGCAGATGTAGGGCGGAGTGGGACGCTGAAGTATCGGAAGCGACAACAAAATAAAAATCAAAACTTTCACTTTATTTATACCTATCATTATTTCAAATTAAAATACATCAACTCACCTTACATAATTTCCACCACAACTTTCCACATTCTACTGTAACTTTCCACATTCCACCACATCGCAATCAACCACACTACAACCGCATTGTAAAAAAGAACGGGCCTTAAATTCTATCAATGTTTTCTCATATTCATTAAAAAAATCACAAAAACACCATCTCCCAGCTCAACCGGTCGATCTTTCCAAATCCTTTGATTTCCATTGTCTCAAAAACATTATTTTCAATGTCTTCATTTTTTTCACCCCAAACATCAATCATTATCAAGGACGAAGTCAGAAGAAAATGTTGATGTATAATATTTCTATTATATTTCAAAAAGGAATTATAAAAAATATTTATACTAAATGGAAGAAAAAAATGATACATTAATAAAACTATAAATTGTGTACTTTAAAATAAATAGTTTAACAATTGTGAAGGCCAATGTATAGCAATTGCAACAAGCAGATGTAGGGCGGAGTGGGACGCTGAAGTATCGGAAGCGACAACAACAAGATTTAGTCGGCAAATAGCTAGTTCTTTGGGGGTGCGTAAAGCAGTTCTAGAGATGGATTCACAATCAATTGTGAAAAGTCTCGAGAAGAAAAGGCTGAAGAGAGGATATTCAGGCACAATTCTGAAGGGCTGCTTGAAATATGTTGAAAATTTTGATAGCTTGAATTTTGTTTTTGTTAGGAGATATGCAAATAAAGCAGCGCATGAGGCTGCAAAAGTAGCGAACTTTGTAACTGCACCATAGTGTGGATTGAAGGAGGCCTTGGATCTGTTTTACTGGCGGTCCAGGAAGACCTCATTTTAATTAATCAATGATTACCTTTTAGCTTTTTCAAAAAAAATATCTATATTTATCACAACAATTGAAAATGAGTAAGGAAAAAAGGATGGAGTCCAACTAAAATGTAAATGAAGAACTTAATTACTATGTAAGTGAGATGCAAATAAATATGTGAAATTAGAGGAAAAAAAAGAATTAAATATTAGCCAAAAATAAGGGAACATGTATACAAGACATTGCATCACAATGTATATTAATATGGTTCTCTAGGTCAAAAACAAGGGAAAATGGATGCAAGCATAATGTAAGTTTCAAACCCCTAGCCCATTGGTTATTACACTAGGCCTCCACCACTTACTCCACAAACAACATATGCAATTGATTTGTTGGCAATGAATATTAAAATGTTGCAGTTCAGAGGGGCAATTGCCCCTATTTGCCCCAAGGTAGCTTCGTCTCTGATCATTGTAAAACTTCAAAGATAGGGTCACAAAAAATAATTTCTTACGATATCTTATATTAACTAAGACAGTCGGAAATAGGACGATTAACTAAATTCAAACAATTCGATATTAAAAACAAAATTTTATATTTAACATTTTAAATATTTTTAAAATTTTATATTATCTATTGTTTTACACTCCAATAATTAATTATTATTTATTTATTAAATAAACTCGATTGCGATCACACTTATGTCTGTTGTGATCTTGTAGATTATTCCTTGATCTGAAACTATTTGAGGTCTCGTTCTTTTATAAGGCAAGCAGGGTGCGGTGTCATACTGCACCGTAACTTTTCATATTCCCCTACAATTCATCACAATTTTTCTCAACCCACCACATTTCCTCCACACCGTATCCAACATATCCACCTACCATTTTTCACTTGCCAGAGCATTAAAACTACAATGGAGGATTTTAGCAAATCTTTGTTTGGCTTGACATGCACCAATAGTCAATAGGACACACCTACTCTTGTGGCCCACTTTTTATTCCCTTTGTCTTCATACGAGTCTCTCAAGCCTATAAATAGGGCATCAACTTCGTTTCTTTCTCATCAAATCAAGCTTAACTCAATATATTAAAGCACAAAAATGGCCTATTCAAAGGCTTATCTCCTTCTTGGCCTTCTCTCACTTTCACTTTTCATTTCCAGTTATGTTTCAGCTCGTATGCTAGCTGAATCTACCAATGCAAAGGAGACAAGTACGTCGTTATTTATTTATATATATTTTCTGTTATTACGTTCTTTGTCTCTATAAATACTTAATTGGCACTTAATAAATAACTTATATTTCGACTGGTTCATAAGAATCTTGCATAAACATAACATGGCTCCAGATGCTATGGATACTTTGGATTTATGACATTTAATTTATTTACTTTTAAATTTTTGCATACATTACAATTCTGAGTATGATATTGTTTTGATGTTTTCAATATAGATTTCGTTTTTTCACTTGAGGTTGAAAAAAAAATGAAATTTGTTGATTAGATTTTGAGCGAAACAATCGCTATATGTAAAATTAATTAAGAATAAGAAGTAACAATATGGTTGCCTCACCTTTTCTCTTAAATTTAGAGAGCAAGTTATAATAATTAAAAAAAACTATACATTGATAATAAAAAAAGAATTAAAATAAAAAAAATGATGTTACAAACATTAGGACACTCAAATACAAATACCCGATATCATATACACCTTAGATTTGTTATTTAGAAACAAACATGCATGCATGAAACTGTTGCTGAATTAGTTTCATTTATTAACTAGCTTACGTAATTGTTTATTTGTTTGATTTTCGACAGAGTCAACAGAGGAAGAGAAAGAATTAGATGGATATGGTCATGGTGGTTATGGTTATGGACACGGCGGCCATGGCGGATATGGCCATGGAGGCTATGGACATGGCGGATATGGAGGCCACCACCCACCAGAAGAAGAAAACAAGGACGAAGTGAAGCTTGACGGTTATGGCCATGGCGGGTATGGCCATGGTGGTTATGGACATGGCGGATATGGAGGCCACCACCCACCAGAAGAACAAGAAGAAGGACAAAAGGATGCTAAGCCTGATGGTTATGGGCATGGTGGCTATGGACATGGTGGATATGGACACGGCGGTTATGGACATGGTGGTTATGGACATGGTGGATATGGAGGCCACCACCCACCAGAAGAAGAACAAAAGGATGCTAAGCTTGATGGCTATGGACATGGCGGATATGGACACGGCGGCTATGGACATGGCGGATATGGACACGGCGGCTATGGACATGGTGGATATGGACACGGCGGCTATGGACACCACCCACCAAAGGAAGAGGAGGACCTGAACCCAGACGGGTATGGGCATGGCGGTTATGGCCATGGTGGGTATGGTCATGGTGGATATGGGCACGGTGGCTACGGCCGTCACTACCCACCACAAGAAGAGAATGCCAATTAATTATAAGTAGATAGTAAGCAGCAAACGACATGTTTAGTAACATGGTAATATGATATATAACCATGTACCTTCAATAAGGATGTCGGAGTTCATGAGTGGAGCAACTTAAATGTGTACATGGTTCACCATGCACTGTACTCTTTACCATTTTATGGAATATATTACATATAAATAACCTTGTTTTAGTGTATTTTATGTACGTAACGGTTGAGTTGTTGTCTTCTGATAGTGTAGTCGCGAGTTCGAGTCCTGAAAGATGCTACTTGTAGAAATACAAGATAAAGTTTGCCTACATTACATCTTTGTGGTGGGACCTTTCCCTGGACCACCGCTTACGGAGATGTTTTGTGCAACGAGCTGCCCTTTAGTGTATTTTACATGCTTACGCTCAAACTAGCTTCCATTCAACTACCACCCTGTGCTTCGGAATCGGATCTCCATTGCTTTGTAACTATCATGCATCAATTTATCTTGTCAATAGGTAATTGAAAGCACCACTTTCTTCATAAAATTTAATATGTTTAAAGACATAGAGTATATAAATAAAAAAATTAAATGAATAAAAAAAATTAAGTGAAATTTATATTTAAGTAGCCAATCAAACTAGTTAATAAAAATATAAATGAAAAATAAACTATAGGCAAAATGGAGAAAGTTTGCAAGTTTACTTTGTTATGAAAGAGTCCTAAAGGGGGGTGAATAAGGTTAAGAAAATTTGTTGCACTTAAAATACCAAAGATGCTAATAGAATAACACAGATAGAATCAAAGGACTTTGCTTCATTATTGAATTTTAAACTTGTGAACACAAAGGGAGAGAAGGCGACAGAGAAGAGGTTATAAAATACCTCGCCACTCAGACACAAGTGATTACTCTTAGAAATTTTATCACTCAAAATTTTCTACACTTCGATTGAACTTGCATTGAACCGGATGATTGTGCAGTAGTCTAATTAGGTCCATTTATACTCTACTTTCTCAGTCTTTCTTTGCAAAAATTCCAAGAGAGGTTTCCTTCAATTTGTTGATTCTTTCCTTGATTAGCTGATCTTCAATCGGGATATTCTTGGAGGCTCCACACACAGTCCTTCCTTCTTAGTTCTGCGATAATAAGGGACAAGATTGGGATGTAAAATACAACAGAACTATAGATGGTACGGCGTGAGACAAAGACACTTCCCTGATTTGACTTGCAGTTTTGTGCTTTCAATCAAAACATTGGGATGAGGTCGTCAGTAGTGATTCCAGTGAGGGCGTTGTACTGTAGAGGGCGTCAGATCTGCAGGATGGTTTCTACAATCTCCCCATTTTTGTTTGAAAGACAAAATTGCAGCAGCACATATATATAGTATAGACAAAGTATAACACTTATGTGCCACAGTAAGTAGTATGTAGTAGATAGCATATATGAGCAATAGAAATGAACTAGAAAGTTAGTTAGGTACATTTCGCAAAATATTTTTCCCCCTTTTTGTGTTTCAGACAAGAAGGAAACAGGAGAGCACAAAATGTTTGGCCCAAAAGAAAATAAATAAGTGTTTTAGAAGAACGAAGAGGTAAAAAGCAATAACTACTCAGAGGGAGGGGGCATGGCTGGAGGAGCATCTGTGGCCGGTTCTAGAGGAGGGACAGGAGTTGGGACAGGGGCTGGGGAGTGAGAGTTGACAAGGGCCTCAGCTTGGCAAACAATGTCCGTTAGGGAAATGGTGATGCTTTGACATACCAACAGGTTGGCTTGGAAGGCATTGTGGAGGTCTTGCATCTGACGGGTCTCTGCTTGCAGATTCTGAACCTCATTTCGGAGGAGGTCAACTTGTGTCTGGAGATCGGAAGAGGTGTCCTTGGAGGCAGGCGCTGAGGAGGTGTCTAGAAGAGCTTGAGTTCATTAGCTTGAACCCAGGAACCATCATGTTGGGCCTTATAACCCAGATTCTCCAGAGTGTTGAGGCTGATGGTGGGGACGACGAGATCCACTTTGGACTCGAGGGGGAGGGAAACATGGAAAGCCTGAAAGATGTGATGGAGAAAATTGCAGTAGGTGAGGGGTCAGTGCTGCTTGAGGCTGCGTGAGTCGATCAGATGGTGGAGGACCACCTTACCCAGGTCTGGGTGACAATCATTGAGGACATTGAGTAAAAATTCAGCCTTGGGCTCGTTGATTGTTTCCTTTGAGGTGTCGTGAGGCAGGATAGTACGGATAATTATGTAATAGAGACAACGGACTTCAGAGCGTAGGTTGGTGTATTGAGGATATGTACTTGGGGGTGGAGGGGTTGCCAAAGGTGGAGAGTAACTCCCTGTGGGCGTCAATTGTGCAAGATAAGGCTGGCTTGGCTGGGTCAGGATGAAGGTTGAGAATTCGTTCAAGTTGGATGGGGGTGAGATGGATATCTCTGCCCAGAACAGTGGATTTGAATGAGGGCTTGGCTGGGTTGGTTGTGGTATCCTTAAGATAGGCAAAGAACTGGTGAATGAAGTCAGGGTAGCAGTATTCATTAGCCTGGAAGAATGCCCACACTCCATGTCAGAGAGGTTGGAGACGAAGGGAAAGTTTGTATCTTTGAGGGCTTCTAGGTCAACCTTTTTGCAGTGGAGAAGTTGTCTAGACTTGACAGATTCTAGGCATTTACGCCAGAATTCCTGGGATGAACAGTGGGTAGGGCGGGGCGGAATAAGGGAAAGTTCGTCGAAAGAGGAGTTGGTAGATGTTATGTCAGGGGTGGCAGTGGATTTGCTAGAGCAAAGCCGTTTGGCTACGCTAGAGGGGGCAAAGGGACGGGACCCTTATTTCAAGGTAACCCTAATTCGGTGGGCCTTTATCAACTGGGGATGTCAAGGCGTGACCTAGGCTCAACCTTCCACTCACACAACATTCTCACCTTCCTGCTAAGAAATACTCCCCCGAAATTCAAATCACGAGAAAAAAAGAATAAAACATGGAGCGTTTACCACTAACACAAGGGCTTATTTGTAAGTTCTTTTATGCAGTATGTTGCGATGCGGTATCACAATGCATCACACTCTTTGATTTTTATTACATTTTACCACACCACACCACAATTATTACCAATATATCTGTTCACTTTTCTCACTCTTCACTTTTCTCCTCTACTTTTCACATTCTCTCTCCTCACCTACCTCACATACCATAACTTTCACTACAACTCACCGCACTTTTTCAAATTTCATCACACACACCAACCGTGGAAAAGAACACAACCTTAGTGAACTTAAACAGCTACATCTGCATGCATTGGAAGTCGTAATATTTGACTTGGTCGTAGAACTTTATCACTAATCGTACGTGCCTTAGATTCATTTTCTGGCTATTGTTATACATGCAACATATCCACCTACCATTTTCCACTTCCCAGAGGATAAAAAAGTACGAGCAAAGTTAATTACTTTGACATTAGGATCAACCACGGGAGGATTTTAGCAAATCTTTGTTTGGCTTGACATGCACCAATAGTCAATAGGACACACCTACTCTTGTGGCCCACTTTTTGTTCACTTTATCTTCATATGAGTCTCAAGCCTATAAATAGGCCATCACTTCCTTTCTTTCTCATCAAATAAAGCTTAACTCAATATATTAAAACACAAAAATGGCCTATTCAAAGGCTTATCTCCTTCTTGGCCTTCTCTCACTTTCACTTTTCATTTCCAGTTATGTTTCAGCTCGTTTGCTAGCTGAATCTACCAATGCAAAGGAGACAAGTACGTCGTTATTTATTTATAAATATTTTCTGTTATTACGTTCTTTGTCTCTATAAATACTTAATTAGCACTTAATTAATAACTTATATTTCGACTGGTTCATAATAATCTTGTGTAAACATAATAAGGCTCCAAATGCTATGGATACTTTGGATTTGTGACATTTAATTTATTTACTTTTAAAATTTTGTGTATTGAAAATTAACATTTACAAACATTATGATTTGTGTATAATATTGGTTTCAACGTGGATTTCGTTGTTTCAGTTGAGGTTGAATAAAAAATGAAATTTGTTGATTAGATTTTGAGTGAAACAATCGCTATATGTAAAATTAATTAAGAATAAGATCAAGTAACACTATCGTTGCCTCACCTTTTCTCTTACAGTTAGAGTGCAACTTATAATAAAAAAAAACCATATATTGATAATAAATAGAACTAAAGTAAAAATTAAAAAAATGAGGTTACAAATATTAGCACACTTAAGAACAAAATACCCGATATCATATATTCATATACACCTTAGATTTGTTATTCAGAAACAAACATGCATGAGATTGTTGCTTAATTAGTTTTGTTTATTTAACCTAGCTTACGTAATTGTTTGTTTGTTTGATTTTCGATAGAGCCGACAGAGGAAGAGAAAGAATTAGATGGATATGGTCATGGCGGTTATGGTTATGGACACGGAGGCCATGGAGGATATGGCCATGGAGGCTACGGACATGGCGGATATGGAGGCCACCACCCACCAGAAGAAGAAAACAAGGACGAAGTGAAGCCTAACGGCTATGGGCATGGTGGGTATGGTCATGGCGGGTATGGCCATGGTGGTTATGGACATGGCGGATATGGAGGCCACCACCCACCAGAAGAAAAAAACAAGGACGAAGTGAAGCCTGACGGCTATGGCCATGGTGGGTATGGTCATGGCGGGTATGGCCATGGTGGTTATGGACACGGCGGATATGGAGGACACCACCCACCAGAAGAACAAGAAGAAGAACAAAAGGATGCTAAGCCTGATGGCTATGGGCATAGTGGGTATGGTCATGGGGGGTATGGACACGGCGGCTATGGACACCACCACCCACCAAAGGAAGAAGAATATTTGAACACAGAGGGCTATGGACATGGTGGATATGGACACGGCGGCTATGGACATGGTGGATATGGACATGGCGGCTATGGACACCACCCACCAAAGGAAGAGGAGGACCTGAACCCAGACGGGTATGGACATGGCGGTTATGGCTACGGTCACGGTGATTATGGCCATGGTGGGTATGGTCATGGTGGATATGGGCACGGTGGCTACGGCCGTCACTACCCACCACAAGAAGAGAACGCCAATTAATTATAAGTAGATAGTAAGTAGCAAACGACATGTTTAGTAACATGGTAATATGATATATAACCATGTACCTTCAATAAAGATGTCGGAGTTAACTAGTGGAGCTACTTAAATGTCTACATGGTTCACCATGCACCGTACTCTACCATTTTATGGAATAATATTACACGTAAATAACCTCGACTTAGTGTATTTTACATATTTAACGGTTGAATAAAGAAAAATTTAATATGTCACATAGAGTATATGAATAAAGAAAAATTTAAGTAAAATTTATATTTAAACAGCCAATCAAACTAGTTAATAGAAATATAAACGAAAAATCAACAATAGGGAAAAATGGAGAAAGTTTACAAGCTTATTTTATTATCAAAGAACTCTAAAAGAGGGTGAATAGGATTAAGAAAATTTGTTGCACTTAAAATACCAAGGACGTTAATAAAATAACACAGATAGAATCAAAGGACTTTGCTTCTTTATTGAATTTTAAACTTAAAAACACAGAGGGAGAGAAGGAACATATACTTGGCAGAGAAGAGGTTATGAGGACCTCAACTTCTGCTTACTTGAGGAGGAACTTAATTGTAGTTCCTGAATTTCAGCATCACCAATAGAGCAGTGAAGCTATATCTCACTGAAGATCAATTTACTCACTCTTTAGTTACAAAATGAATAAAATCCTCACCAGATCACACTCTGGTTACAAAATACCTTGCCACTCATACATAAGTGGTTACTCTTAGGAATTTTATCACTCAAAACTTCTTACACTTCGATTGAACTTGCTTGGAATCGGATGATTGTGCAGTAGTCTGATTGAGTCCATTTATACTATACTTTCTCAATCTTTCGCTACAACGCTCCAAGAGAGGTTTCCTTCAATTTGTGGATTATTTCCTTGATTAGTTGATCCTCAATCGGGATATTCTTGGAGGCTCCATACACAGCGTTTCCTTCTTAGTTCTGCGATAATAAAGGAAAAGATTATGATGTAAAATATAACATAACTATAGGTGGTAAGGCGTGAGACAAAGATACTTCCCTGATTTGACTGGCAGTTTTGTGCTTTCAATCAAAATGTTGGGATGAGGTCGTCATTAGTGATTCCGGTGAGGGCGTTGTACTGTGGAGGGCGTCAGACCTGCAAGATGGTTTCTACAATCTTCCCCTTTTTGTTTGAAAGACAAAATTGCAGCAGCACATATATATAGTATAGACAGAGTATAACACTTATATGCCACAACAGGTAGTATGTAGTAGATAGCATATATGAGCAACAGAAATGAAATAGAAAGTTAGTTAGGTACATTCCGCAAAATATTTCTCCCCCTTTTTGTCTTTCAGACAAGAAGGAAACAGGAGAGCACAAAATGTTTGGCCTAAAAGGAAATAAATAAGTGTTTGAGAAGAATGAAGAGGTAAAAAGCAGTAACTACTTAAGGGATAGGGGATGGTTGGAGGAGCATTTGTGGCCGGTTCTGGAGGAGGGAAAAGAGCTGGGGAGTAAGGGTTGACAAGGGCCTCAACTTGGCGAACAATGTCCTTTAGGGCAATGGTGGTGCTTTGACATACTAGCAGGTTGGCTTGGAGGGCATTTCGGAGGTCCTACATCTAACGGGTCTCTGCTTGCAGATTCTAAACTTCAGTCCGGAGTAGGTCAACTTGTGTCTGGAGGTTGGTAGAGGCGTCCTTGGAGGCAGGCGCTGGGGATGATGTCTGGAAGAGCTTGAGTTCATCGGCGTGAACCCAGGATCCATTAGGCTTGGCCTTGTAGCCCAAATTCTCTAGAGTGTTGAGGCTGATGGTGGGGACGACGAGATCCACTTTGGACTCGAGGGGGAGGGAAACGTGGAAAGCCTGAAAGATGCGATGGAGAAGATTGCAGTGGGGAGGGGGTCAGTGTTGCTAGAGGTTGCGCGGGTCAGATGGCAGAAGATGACCTCACCCAGGTCTGGATGACAATCATTGAGGACATTGAGTATAAATCCAGCGTAGGGCTCGTTGATGGTTTCCTTTGAGGTGTCGCGAGGCAGGATGGTACGGACAACTATGTAATAGAGACAACGGGCTTCATAGCGTAGGTTGGTGTATTAAGGATATATACTTGGTGGTGGAGGGGTTGCCAAAGGTGGATAGTAACTCCTGGCGGGCGTCACTTATGCAAGATAAGGCTGGCTTGGCTGGGTCAGGATGAAGGTTGAGAATTCGTTCAAGTTGGATGGGGGTGAGATGGATATCTCTACCCAGAACAGTGGATTTGAAGGAGGGTTTGGCTGGGTTTGTTGTGGCATCCTCAAGATAGGCAAAGAACTGGTGAATGAGGTCAGAGCTAGCAATATTCATTAGCCTGGAAGAACTCCCATACCCTATGTCAGAGAGGGTAAAGACGAAGGGAAAGTTTGTATTTTTGAGGGCTTGTACTTGAAGGATTCCAGGCATTTACGCCGCAATTCCTGGGATGAAGCAATGGATGGGGTGGGGCGGGGTGAGGAATAAGGGCAAGTTCGTCGGAAGATGTTGGTGGATGTTGAGTCGAGGGTGGCAGCGAATTTGCTAGAACGAAGTCGTTTGGGGGCAGAGGGACAGGACCCTTATTTCAAGGTAATACTCCCCCAAGATTCAAATCAAGAGAAAAAAAATAAAAGGTGGAGAGTTTACCACTAACACAAGGGCCTATTGGTAGATAGATACATGTAATATATATTTAGGCCCATTCTTTTATGCAGTAGGTTGTGGTGCGGCACCACACTGCACCACACTCTTCACACTTCACTACATCACACCACAATTATTATCAATATATCTCTACACTTTTCACATTCTCTCTCCCCACCTACCTCATTTACGACAATTCTCACCGCGACTCACCACACTTCTTCAATACCCCACCGCACCAGCCGTATGAAAAAACATAGCCTTAGTGAACTTAAACAGTTGCATCTGCAAGCATTGGCAGTCGTAATATTTGACTTGATCGTAGAACTTTATCACTAATCGTACGTGCCTTAGATTCATTTTTTGGGTATCGTTATACATGCAAGGTAACTTTGTCATTAGTCACTAAAACATCACCTACCCACTCATGCAAGCAGTCGTCTTTTCAAACTCTTTGTCTCAAAAACATTATTTTCAATATTTCCATTATTTTTCACCCAAAACATCAATCATGATAAAGCTTCTGAGATAATACAAAACTATTCGTCTTTGGCTTATCCAATACCTTGACAATAAGGGTCCGTTTGGACCTGAGAAAACAGCATGGAAAAAAAATTATTTTAGAAAATGAAAATATTTCCTTTGTTTGGATTGAAAAAAAGGAATGGAAAAAAAGTAGTTGGAAAATTGCATGAAAAATTGGGGTTATCAAGAATAAAAAAATTTCCTTTCAAAAATGAAAGGAAAGTTGGGAGAAAAATTTTGGATTAAATCCAACCTCTCTCTCCATCATCTCTCGTGCCTCCATTGATTCTCTCTCTCTCTCTCTCTTTCTCTCTCTAACTCTTCTCTCTCTCTCTCTCTCTCCCTCTCTCTCACTCGTTCTATCTAACACTCTTCTCTCTCTAACTATCTACTCTCTCTCTCTCTCTCTCTCTCTCTCTCTCTCTCTAAGTCTCTTCTCTCTATCTCTCTCTGTCTCTCTCTCTCTCTCTAACTCTTTTCTTTCTCTCTCTCTCTCTCCTCTCTCTCTTTCTGTCAAACTCCTCTCTCTCTCTCTCTCGTTCTATCTAACGTTCTTCTCTCTCTCTCTCTCTCTCTCTCTCTCTCTAACTCTTCTCTCTCTTATCTCTCTCTCTCTCTCTCTAACACTATTCTCTCTCTAACTATCTTCTCTCTCTCTTTAACTCTTCTCTCTCTAACTCTTCTCTCTCTTCTCTCTCTCTCTCTCTCTCTAACATTGTTCTCTCTTTAACTATCTTCTCTCTCTCTCCCTCTCTCTCTCTCTCTCTCTCCAAATCACATCATATAATCTAGAAAATTGAAGCTTGACATTTTAAAAGTTTCATGCAAATTTTTTTTCCATACATTTTTCTTCGAACCAAACAAGGAAAAGAAAGTTGAATAGAAAATCAATTTTTTTCCTTCAAAATTTTACTTGAACCAAACAAGAGAAAGAAATTTACTTTACCCCAAAAAAATTTTCCTCCTAATTTTTTTTCCATGTGATTTTTTTTCCATCCTATTTTCCTAGGTCCAAACGAACCCTAAGGGTCTCAGGAAATAATTTCTCTCAATATCTTATCAAATAAAAAGTTGGCAATATTATTATGATTTGTAACTTCAAATAACTCAATATTAATTCTAGTTAAGTAAAATTTTATACTTCCACTTTTCGTATTTTACTTGACATTTCAAATTATTCTTAAAATTTTATTATCCATCACTTTAAAAATTCAAGGACATTAATTATTATCCTTTTATTTTAAATTTCATATTCATAGAATAAATTCTAAATATCAATTTTAATTTGAAATATTTAATTACCTTTTTAAATACTATCACATAATCCTCTGTTTGGAATTATCTGTCATTTGGAATTGATTTGCTAATACCAATGTGTGTAACATTTATGGGGTAGTTATGAGCATAATTACTAGAATGATTTTGTTACTTTTTAATAGTTCTCATTCTACCACAATAATTATCAAGGGTAAAATAGTAAAATCAGTAATTAATAGGCTATTAGGATTACAAAATGACAGATAATTAGAAACAAGAAAAATTAGTTAAAGTGACAGATAAAAAAACGGAGGGATTACAATATTAATTTTCCTCCACTGACAAAAGTCACAAAAAAAAAAATCAAAGTATTCTACAGAGAAATAAAAAGTAAAAAAGAAAGGTATGACCCTTTTGAATGTGAGCCGTGGTTCAACATTGTCACAAAAATAATGTAGGAATGGTATCACAAGGACTAGAACCACAGTCTTACAATCATAATACAACAACTCAATTACGTCAAGGTTACACTATTTTAATTTATTGTTACGTGTTCTGTACGTGATCACAAGGACTTGAACCCATGATCACAAGGACCTAAAAAAATAAATGGATATGATCACAATGCAACAACTCAACTATAACATCACAAAAACTTAAACCCATTATCTTAAAGATCGTAATGAAAATCTAACCTCAAGTTTAATCCTAATCACGGTCATTGGAATCATGGTAGGGATGATACACTATTCCACCATGTTATTATTCAATTAAGGAACTAGCTCTTTCATCTTGTTACGCAACTCATATATGTTAGGATGATGATTCGTACGTATTTTATCTCAAATTCTCAATAGATTTTTTAAATGGCTTATCCTCATTGATCAATTTAATATTTTTCGTGATTTTTGACATTATTTTTTTAATATATATAAGCATTAATTATTGATTATAAGAAAGTTTGGATGTACTGACTACGTCAATGAACATAAATGAAATTTTAATTGAATCAATCACATTCATTAGATATATTTTGAATGTTTTTTTTATTGAAATATAAAAAAATAATGAAAAAAAGTATAACTTTATACAATTTATATGTAATAGTATAGTTTTATAGTTTAATCATATTATTTTAATTTAATTTAACATATAATAATATAATTTTAATAAAATAATAAAATACTTAAAAGATGTTTTGTCTGATGACTCATACTCCTTCCGCTCCACATCACTACTAAAAATATGTATATTACCAACCACTTTTTTCCAACCAATTTAAAATGGTTGGAAAAACAAACTATTTTAGCAACCATTTGATATTCCAACTATTTTTCAAAAAATTTAGTGGGAAAAATAGTTGGAAATTCCAACCAATTTTGCTAAAATTGGTTGGAAAATTTTCCTACCATCCTTTTTCCTACTATTTGAAATTGGTTGGAAAATGGTTAGTAATCCAACCAATTTTCCAACCATCTTCAAATAGTAGGAAAAAGGGTAGTAGGGAAATTTTCCAACCATTTTAGCAAAATTGGTTGGAATTTCCAACCATTTTTCCCACTAAATTTTTTGGAAAATAGTTGGAATATTAAATAGTTGCTAAAATGGTTGGTTTTTTCAACCATTTTAAATTGGTTGGAAAAAGTGGTTGGTAATACACATATTTTTAGTAGTGCATTAATTGTTATATATTAACTATCACAGTCTCCAATATGACTCTTTCATTGATAATTTCTTACATAATATGTGATTAACAATTGTAATATTATACTTTTATGATAGTATTTTTCATTACGAATCTAATATTAGTAATCTTATGTAACAAATTATTATATATATTGAAAAATTTATGGTCAATTATTTCTTACATAATATGGTCAATTAACAATTGTAACGAAGAGAGTATCATTTTCGTATTTATTATATGAACGTATATATGGATTAATTCATATGAATCTGATTGCAGTGCGATCTATGGAAGATATCCAACTACCATCCTCCACTTCCCATAGCATAAAAAATATGAACAAAGCCACTTTAATTAGCATTAAGATCAAACAAGAGGATTTAGCAAATCATTGTTGTTTGGCTTGACATACACGAGTAGTCAACATAAGTACACTTACTCTTGTTTCCCACTTCCAATTCCCTTTGTCTTCATACGAGTCTCAACCCTATAAATAGGGCATCAACTTCCTTCCCTTCTCATCCAAACAAAGCTTTAACTCAATCTATTGAAGCACAATCACAAAAATGGCCTGCTCAAAGGCTTATCTCCTCCTTGGCCTTCTCTCCCTTTCATTTTTTATTTCCAGTTATGTTTCAGCTCGTCAGCTGGCTGAATCTACTAGTGCAAAGGAAACAAGTACGTTATCAATTTAGTATTATCTATATTTTCTCATTTTACCTTCACTTAAAATTACTTTTTTTTGATAATTTCTTCACTTAAAATTATAAACATGACACTTAACATAAAATTTGCATAAAATATCATATTTATTTATCATCAAATTTGTGTCAGTTTAGGGTTATTACAAAATTTGAGGGTTATTACAACTTATAAATAATATAAAGATAATTATTTAATTATATTTTTTCATAAATACAAAATTATCCATAAAATGTGCATTTTCTACCCTGATTGATAAAATTAGGCTATTATTTATATTTTTTGACCAAGTTAATAAGTATTATATACTCTTATAGTTGATAAACATATATAATTATCAGAGAAAATATTATTGAAAGTTACCAAAATATAAACTGTGGATAATTCAAGATGAATATTAACCATCTTGAGTCAAAATACGTATCATTGTCCATATATAGCTTAGATATGTTATTTTTACGTAGTTTACATATTATTGTTTATTTGTTTAATTTTCCACAGAATCGACGGACGAAGAGAAAGAATTAGATGGATATGGTCATGGCGGTCATGGTTATGGCCATGGAGGCTATGGACACGGTGGATATGGAGGCCACCACCCACCACAAGAAGAAGAAACGGACGTGAAGCCTGACGGATATGGGCATGGTGGGCATGGTCATGGCGGGTATGGACATGGAGGTCATCACCCACCAGAAGAGCAAAAGGACTCTGAGCTTGATGGCTATGGACATGGTGGTTATGGACACGGTGGATATGGACACGGTGGATATGGAGGTCATCACCCACCACAAGATCAAAAGGACTCTGAGCTTGATGGCTATGGACATGGGCATGGTCATGGTGGGTATGGACACGGTGGCCATCACCAACCACAAGAACAAAAGGATTCCGAGCTTGATGGCTATGGACATGGCGGGCATGGCTATGGTGGTTATGGACACGGTGGATATGGAGGCCATCACCCACCACAAGAACAAGAAGAAGAACAAAAGGGCGCAAACCCTAACGGCTATGGGCATGGCGGGTATGGTCATGGTGGATATGGACACGGAGGCTATGGACACCACCACCCACCAAAGGAAGAGGAGGACGTAAACCTAGATGGTTATGGATATGGCGGTTATGGCCACGGTGGGTATGGTCATGGTGGCTACGGTCACGGTGGCTACGGTCGTCACTACCCACCACAAGAAGAGAATGCCAACTAATTATAAGTAGACAGTAGCAAACGACATGTTGTTTAGTACATGGTAACAAAATATATGACCATGTAACTTTCAATAAGGATGCATGTCGGAGTTGGTTAATGTAGCTACCCTTTTTATCAAATTAATGGGTCGGAGCTAGTTAAATGCATGCACGGTTCACGTACCATGCAGTGTACTCTTTATCCTTTTATGGAATATGTTACATATGGATAACCTCATCTTAGTGTATTTAACATGCTTACGCTCTATATAGCTTTTGTTCAACCTCTCATCTCATATGATTCATAACCGGATCCCCGTGGCTTATGAAACTATCTTGCATAAATTTATTTTATATATATATATATATATATATATATATATATATATATATATATATGCAAGCACCACTTCATTCATAAAATTTAATATCTTTTAAGACATGCTATATATGAATGCACAAAAATTATGTAGAATTTATAACTTAAACAACTAATCAAACTAGTCAATAAAAATTATAAATGAAAATCAATTATAGACAAAAATGGAGAAATTTTACAGATTTATTAAGTTAAATCGTCTGTTAGAGAAAAAGGTAAATAATAGCAAGTTAAAGTAACAGTGGAAGCGAAATAAATTGAGATGATGGATATTACGATAAAATTTAGGAACGAACATAAGCGATAAAATCAAACACCAAATTTACGTGGGAAACCGGAGAACTCGAAGAAAAGCTCACAGACGACGACAGCCAGAAAATAATCCACTATGAGAAAAGAGGATTAGAACCTAATCACTATCACAGGGTGTGATGCGATCACCAAAGGAGATTACAATATAAATCTCTCTCTCACACTCAACTCACAATATCTTAGGATACACTCGAAAAATATTGGCGAGACTCACTCTCTCTCAATATTTTCTCTTTCTTGCTCTGGTGATGTTGGTAGAGAAAATTGAACCCTATTCATAGGGCGGCTAGGACAAAAATAGAGTCAGATTAAAACTCAAATAACAACAAGTAGAATCTGACTGGAAGAAGGAATTAGAATTATATTAAAACTGTATCATATCCCATTTTGGACCTTAACGGATCCAATAAGCCATAAACCCAACATCGTCCAATTAAGTTTTTAAAAAATATACAAATACAAATTGGACAAGTTTATAGTATTTTGGCAGGGTTATTAGATCCATAGCCAATTGATTTTAAGTATTAAAAGACAGTTGTAGCCAAGTTGGCTATATATATATATATATATATATATATATATATATATATATATATATATATATATATATATATATATATATATATATATATATGGAGGCCACCACCCACCAGAAGAACAAGAAGAAGAACAATGAAAGGATGCTAAGCCTGATGCATGGCTATGGGCATGGTGGCTATGGACATGGCGGTTACGGACACGGTAGATATGGATGTCACCACCCACCAAAGGAAGAAGAATATTAGAACCCAGAGGGGTATGGACACGGCGGCTATGGACACCACCACCCACCAAAGGAAGAGGGTGGACTTGATGTTGGGTTTGTTAGTTTTGTAATGGCAACAAGGAGGGAGTTTTTTCTTTTTCCCTTCCACAATCTCCTTTATTTTTCCTATTTATTGAGGTCTTTGCTGGGTTGTTCTACACATCGAAAACACACAGCCTTCTCCTCTTTACCTTTCTTTCCTGGGCATTCAGTTTTGCATACTCCAAGCTCTTAGCCTCGAGTACACGGGTCTAAGGGTTGTCTGAGTTAACCTTGGGAAGCGACCGGCGTATTCGATTGGCACCGAGGTCGAGCCGTAATCGCTTTCAAGGTAGTGATCCGTCCACGGCTCAGATTTGTGTCCGTTCCGTAGCCTTGATCAATCCTCCTTTTCCAACAATTTGAAAGCGATTAATCTGATCAATGGCTGCTCCACAAAAAACCCTCTCTGAAATTTATAGGTTCAATCTTCTTGATGCAACCAATTACAAACGTTGGTCTCAAAAATTGCTTCTCTGTCTTGAGCAATTGGAGATCGACTATGTGCTGTCTTCTCCTCATCTGGACGCCGAAAATGATGCTACTGAGGCCGAGGCTGATCCACAGAGCACCCCTACGAACACTCCGATCAAAAAGCCTGATGAAGCCGAGTTGGAAATTGGAGAAAGACAACAAAGTTGCTCGGAGTCATCTCCTCAACAACATGACGAACCCGCTGTTTGATTTGTTCGTCAATTTCAAATCAGCGAAGATCATATGGAAGAAACTGCAGATCAAGTATGGCGCTGATGATGCTGGAAAGAAGAAGTACGTGGTTGGCAAGTGGCTGCAGTTCCAGATCGTGGATGACAAGCCAATCATGGAACAAGTTCATGAATATGGGAACCTGTGCGTTGAAGTTCTAGGTGAAGGGATGAAAATGTGCGAGATTCTGCAAGCCAACGTTCTGATCGAGAAATTCCCTCCGTCCTGGTCTGATTACAGGAATCATCTAAAGCACAAGAAAAAGGATCTCACCCTTCAAGAACTGATCAGTCATATGAGGACTGAAGAGGCTAACCGTTTGAAAGATAAGATGATCTCTCTGTCTTTAAATTCTGTTAAGGCTAACATTGTTGAATCTTCTGTACCCTCTAGCAGAGACAGGTTCAAAGGGAAAAATAAGAAGGACCAGAAGCAAACTAAGCATCAGAAACAGGTCAACAAGCCTAACAAAGATATCTAGAAGTCTGTGGTGTATTGTTGCATATGCGCTAAACCAGGGCACTAAGCGTATCAATGCAAACAGAGAAAGGAACCGATGAAATCCCAACACAAACCTGCTAGACAGAATGGTGGACAGAATCAAGCCAACTTGACTGAGGCATCTGAGGTGTTCTGTGCAGTGACGGTGGAGGCCAATCTCGTTACCAACAACACCGAGTGGATTCTGGACAATGCGACAACTAGGCATTTCTGCACCAACAAGGACCTGATGCATGATTTTGAAGAAGTTTCTGCTGGTGAACAAGTGTTCATGGGAAATGCCGCTACTTCCGCGGTGTTGGGTAAAGGAAAAGTTCTCCTTAAATTTACTTCTGGAAAATCACTGTGTTTGAACAATGTGCTGTTTGTCCCTTCCCTTCGTAGAAATTTGGTTTCCAGTAGTTTACTTGATGTTGCTGGGTTTAAGGTGAACCAAAAGGTTGGAAAAATTGTTATTCTGCGCAATGGGGTTTTCGTTGGGAAGGGGTATCTTAGCAATGGCTTGTATGTTCTGAATGTGATTTCTGATGCTAATGGAAATGCTTCTACTTCTGCTTATATTACTGAGTCTGTTGGTTTATGGCATGGGAGACTTGGACATGTAAACTTAGCATCCCTGAACAAACTAAAGAATATGAGACTAATTCCGAATGTTAGCACAGAAAATTGCACTAAACGTGAAGTATGTGTTGAGGCCAAATTTGCCAAGAAACCATTCAAATCTGTAACCACGAGATCAACAGAATTGCTTGACCTTATTCATTCGGACTTAGCAGACTTTAAGAACACAATCAGCAAAGGAGGGAAAAAGTGGTATATCACCTTTGTAGATGACTATTCTAGATATACAAAAGTATACCTCCTAAGGTCTAAAGATGAGGCTGAAGAAATGTTCTTAAAGTATAAAGCAGAAGTTGAGAACCAATTAGGCAAAAAGATCAAGAGACTTAGGTCTGACCGGGGTGGTGAGTATGATACAAATTCGTTGGCTGTTTTTTGTGAGAAAAATGGTATAATTCATGAGACCATCGCTTATACACAACAGAATGGTGTAGCTGAACGTAAGAACCGTACCCTTAAAGAGATGATGAATGCTATGCTTTTGAGTTCTGGACTATCTGATAATATGTGGGGGGAAGTTGTTGCTTGTTTTGTGCTTAATAGAGTACCCCATAAGAAAATAGACCGGACCCCATATGAGCTTTGGAAAGGGTATGCCCCAAACTTAAATTATTTGAAAGTGTGGGGGTGTTTGGCTAAAGTTGCTCTGCCTGGTCATAAACGGACCAACATAGGCCCTAAGACCTTTGACGCTGTTTTCATTGGTTATGCTCAAAACAGTGCTGCGTATCGTTTTATGTCTTTAAATGATAATTCTATTTCTGAATATAGAGATGCTGAGTTTTTTGAGCATGTCTTTCCATCGAAAAAGGATGTTCCTAATGTTGTGCCTGTTGTTGTGCCTAATGTTATGGCTGAAAGTATGAGCTTACCTGCTTCTAGTTCTAGAGATGTTGTCATTAAACCTAGAAGAAGTAAAAGACAAAGGACCTCAACTGTTTTTGGACCTGACTTTGTTACTGCCTTTATGGTGGAAGTGTGTGAAGAATACAAAGTTGAAGTTGTGTCTGAAGAGTTTGTTTCTGTTTTCCTTGTTGAGCAAGATCCAAAAACCTTTGAAGAGGTTGTTAGGTCTGTTGATGCAACCTTCTGGAAAGATGCCATTAAAAGTGAGATTGATTCCCTAGAGTCTAATAAAACTTGGGAATTAACTGATTTGCCTAAGGGTTGTAGACCTATTAGCAGTAAATGGATCTTTAAGAAGAAATTGAGGTCCGATGGTTCAATTGATAAATATAAGACCAGACTAGTCATTAGAGGCTTTGACCAAAAGAAAGGGATTGATTACTTTGACACTTACTCTCTTGTGACTAAAATAAGCACCATTAGAGCTTTGATTGCTTTGGCTGCCTTGTTTGATCTTGTTGTGCATCAAATGGATGTTAAGACAGTTTTTCTTAATGGTGACTTAGAGGAAGAAATTTATATGACCCAACCTGAGGGGTGTGTAGTCTCAGGTCAGGAGGATAAAGTTTGTAAATTGAGAAAATCCCTTTACGACCTTAAGCAAGCTCCTAAACAGTGGTTTGAGAAGTTTAATAATTCTCTTGTGGAAAATGGCTTTAAAGCAAATTTTGGTGATTCTTGTGTTTTTTCAAGGGTGTTTGGATCAGATTGTGTGATTATATGCTTATATGTCGATGACATGCTGATCCTTGGTCCAAATTTGCTTGTGGTAAATGAGACTAAGAAATTGTTATCTTCTTTATTTGAGATGAAAGATATGGGTGAAGCTGATGTGATCTTAGGGATTAAAATCCAGAAGACTAGGACTGGGTTTTCTTTGTCTCAGTCACATTATATTGAGAAAGTGTTAAAGAAATTTGACCACTTTGATGTGACTCCTGTAAGAACCCCTTATGATCCTAGCATATGTTTAAAGAAGAACAATGGTTCTGTTGTGTCTCAATCTGAGTATGCCAAAATTATTGGAAGTGTAATGTTTTTGATGAACTTTACGCGTCCTGATATTGCTTATGTTGTGAGTAGATTGAGTCGTTATACACATAACCCTAGTAAAGAACATTGGAATGCACTTTTTCGTTTGCTTAAGTATCTTAAAGGTACTATGTATTGGTGTTTGCATTTTAATAAATTTCCTGCTGTTGTAGAAGGATATTGTGATGCAAACTGGGTTTCTGATAATGATGAAGTTAGTTCTACTAGTGGTTATGTGTTTACTTTGGGTGGAGGGGCTATTTCATGGAAGTCTGCAAAACAGACTTGCATAGCCCGCTCCACCATGGAATCTGAATTTATTGCTCTTGAGTTGGCAGGTCAAGAAGCAGAATGGCTTAGAGGTTTGTTAGCAGACATACCTCTTTGGGAGAAGCCTGAGATTCCTATCTCTATACATTGTGACTCACAGGCAGCAATTGGAGTAGCACATAACAGTGTCTACAACGGAAAGAGGAGACACATCCGTGTTAGACATGGTACAGTGAGGCAATTACTGAAGCAAGGTGTAATAACATTGCATTATGTGAGGTCCGAGAACAATTTGGCGGATCCTTTCACTAAGGGATTAACCAGACGAGTTGTTCTCGAGGCGTCGAGGGGGGTAGGGCTTAAGCCTATGGCTTTGGCTTGAAGAGGTATGGTGGATATCCACATGTGGTCAAACGAAGCCATACTAATCTTCGAGATGCACTACATTCCTATCCCTATGGTGCCAGGTAGTGCTTTAAGGATGAGTTTATATCCCGTTGTGGGGGGTGCTTGTGAGATGCACTGAAGGATTCACCGACTTTTGTGTGTGAGATTGAGCTATCTTGCTCTTAATAATTCCATAGTCACAATTTCTTTTGTGGTGGTCTATATTGACATAGACTTGATGGAATTACTTAAGTAAGTGTGA
This sequence comes from Portulaca oleracea, assembly GCA_029582165.1. Taxonomy (NCBI): domain Eukaryota; kingdom Viridiplantae; phylum Streptophyta; class Magnoliopsida; order Caryophyllales; family Portulacaceae; genus Portulaca; species Portulaca oleracea. The sequence goes on from CM055893.1 coordinate 1,177,523, forward strand.
AGGTTTGGCCGCCTTCTATGAGAGACTAAGGCTGTCTCTCTAGAACACTAATGAGTCCCAAGGTGTGCGCATGGCCATAAAGGCACAAGTATATTTTATCGCGGAGTATGTTCTTCTACTGGGTTGATATGTGTTGTGAGGGTCTCAACCAAAGTCTTTCAAGTTCAAGGCCTAGTCCACTTGACTAGATCGTTGGTTGTTGCCTCACATCACTAATGTGTCAATTCAAATCGAAAGATATTGACGCCTAAGTATCTGACCCATTCTTTTGCCCAGGTTTCTTTCTTGGTTTGTCATCCTTGTGTGCCATTAGTGGGGGATTGTTGGGTTTGTTAGTTTTGTAATGGCAACAAGGAGGGAGTTTTTTCTTTTTCCCTTCCACAGTCTCCTTTATTTTTCCTATTTATTGAGGTCTTTGCTGGGTTGTTCTACACATTGAAAACACACAGCCTTCTCCTCTTTACCTTTCTTTCCTGGGCATTCAGTTTTACATACTCCAAGCTCTTAGCCTCGAGTGCACGGGTCTAAGGGTTGTCTGAGTTAACCTTGGGAAGCGACCGACGTATTCGATTGGCACCGAGGTCGAGCCGTAATCGCTTTCAAGGCAGTGGTCCGTCCACGGCTCAGATTTGTGTCCGTTCCGTAGCCTTGATCAATCCTCCTTTTCCAACACTTGAACCCAGATGGATCTGGAAATAGCGGTTATGGCTACAGTGGATATGGCCACGGTGGGTATGGTCAGGGTGGATATGGCCATGGTGGCTACGACTGTCACTACCACCATAAGAAGAGAATGTCAACTAATTATATGTAGACAGTAGCAAATGGCATGTTGTTTAGTAACATGTTAACATGATATATAACCATGTATCTTCAATAAGGATTTCGGAGTTAATTAGTACGAGGAGCTACTTAAATGTGTACTTGGTTCACCATGCATTGTACTAACCATTTTATGGAAAAATATTACACACAAATAACCTCGCCTTAGTGTATTTTACATACGTAATGGTTGAGTTGTTGTCTTGTGATCGTGTGGTCGCGAGTTCAAGTTCTGGAAGCAACTTCATGTAGAAATGAAAATAAAGTTTGCCTACATTATATCTGTAACACCCCGGGTATATGGTTAATGTGTGGCTTAAAAGGATTGAAATGACTACTTATATCACCAAGGTGCACCTTCTTTTATGGTAGCTCATCTGTTGGGAACTCCTCAGTTAAGCGTGCTCGGCTGGGAGTAGTCCAAGGATGGGTGACCTCCTGGGAAATTTTCCCGGGCACGCTGGAAATACTCGTGGTGATTTATGGGGCCAATCAGCGATCCTTGAATCAATTATCGGTAATGTCCACGGCCCGGGAGGGGCCGAGGTGTTACAATATCTTTGTGGCGGGACCTTTCCCTGGACCTCCACTTACATAGACACTTAGTGCAACGAGCTTCCATTCAACTATCATCCTATGCTTCGGAACAGAATCTCCATTGCTTTGGAACTATCATGCATAAATTTATCTTGTCAATATGTAATTGAAAAGTAAAATTTATATGTTTAAAGACATAGAGTATATGGATAAAAAAAATTAAGTAAAATTTATATTTAAGCAGCCAATCAAACTAATCAATAAAAATATAAATGAAAAATAAACTATAGGCAAAAATGGAGAAATTTTGCAAGCTTATTTTGTTATGAAAGAACCCTAGAGGGTCGTGAATAGGATTAAGAAAATTTGTTGCACTTAAAATACCAAAGACATTAACTGAATAACACATATAGAATCAAAGGACTTTGCTTCTTTATTAAATTTTATACTTGTGAACACAGAGGGAGAGAAGGACGAGATACTCGACAGAGGAGAGGTTATGAGGGCCTCAACTTCTACTTAAAGGAGGAGGAACTTAATTGCAGTTCCTGAATTTCACCCTCGCCAATAGAGCAGTTATATCTCACTGAAGATCAATTCACTCGCTCTTCAATTACAAAATGAATAAAGTCCACACCAGATCACACTCTGGTTACAAAATACCTCGCCACTCAGACACAAGTGGATACTCTTAGAAATTTTATCACTCAAAATTTCCTGCACTTCGATCGAACTTGCTTAGAATCGGATGATTGTGTAGTAGTTTGATTGAGTCCATTTATACTCTACTTTCACAGTCTTTCGCTAACAGCTCCAAGAGAGATTTCCTTCAATTTGTGGATTCTTTCCTTGATTAGTTTATCCTTAATTGGGATATTCTTGGAGGCTCCATACACAGTCCTTCTTGGTTTGCAATAATAAGGGAAAAGATTATGATGTAAAATATAATAGAACTATAGATGATAAGGCGTGAGACAAAGATACTTCCCTTATTAGACTTACAGTTTTGTGCTTTCAATCAAAACGTTGGGTTGAGGTCCTGAATAGCGTTTCTAGTAAGGGCATTATGTTGTGGAAGGCGTCAGACTTGTAGGATGGTTTAATTTCTACAATCTCCTCCTTTTTGTTTGAAAGATAAAATTGTAGCAAGGCATATATATAGTATAGACAGAGTATAACACTTATGTGCCTAGCAGGTAGTATGTAGTAGATAGCATATAGGAGCAATAGAAATGAACAGTAAGAGTTAATTAAGTACATTTCGCAAAAGATTTCTCCCCCTTTTTGTCTTTCAGACAAGAAGGAAACAGGAGATTACAAAATATTTTGACCCAAAAGGAAATTAAAAAAAAAGTATTTAAGAAGAACGAAGAGGTAAAAAGAAGTAACTACTCAGAGGGAGGGGGGATGGCTGGACGAGCATCTGTGGTCGGTTCTGGAGGAGGGACAGGAGTTGAGGAGTGAGGGTTGAGAAGGGCTTCAGCTTGGCGAACAACGTCCTTTAGGGCAACGGTGATGCTTTAACATACCAGCAAGTTGGCTTGGAGAGCATTGCGGAGGTCCTACATATGACGAATCTTTGCTTGCAAATTCTAAACCTCAGTCCGGAGGAGATCAACTTGTATCTAAAGGTCGGCAGAGGCGTCCTTGGAGGAAGGCACTTAGGAGGATGTCTGGAAGAGCTTGAGTTCATCAGTGTGAATCTAGGAACCATCAGGTTTGGCCTTGTAGCCCAAATTTTCCAGAGTGTTGAGGTGGATGGTGGGGATGACGAGATCCACATTGAACTCGAGGGGAGGGGAACATGGAAAGCCTGAAAGATGCGATGGAGAGTAGGGGAGGGGGTCAGTGTTGCTGGAGGTTGCGCGTGTCAGATGGCGGAGGACCACCCCACCCAGGTCTGGGTGACAGTCATTGAGGACATTAAGTAAAAAGACAATGTAGGGCTCGTTGATGGTTTCCTTTGAGGTGTCATGAGGCAGGATGGTACAGACAACTATGTAATAGCGACAACGGGATTCAGAGCGTAGGTTGATGTATTGATGATAGATACTACTTGGTGGTGGAGGGGTTGCCAAAGGTGGAGAGCAACTCCTGGCGGGCGTCAGTTGTACAATATTGGATTGGATTGGCTGGGTCAGGATGATGGTTGAGAATTCGTTCAAGTTAATGGGGGTGAGATGGATATCTTTGCGCAGAATAGTGGATTTGAAGGAGGGTTTGGCTGGGTTGGTTGTGGTTTTCTCAAGATAGGCAAAGAACTAGTGAATGAGGTCAAGGTAGCAATATTCATCAACATGGAAGAATTCCCACACCCCATGTTAGAGAAAGTAGAGATGAAAGGAAAGTTTGTATCTTTAAGGGCTTCTAGTTCAACCTTCTCGCAGTGGAGAAGTTGCCTAGACTTGAAGGACTCCAAGCGTTTACACCAGAATTCCTTAGATGAAGCAATGGGCGGGGCAGGGCAGGGCAAGGAATAAGGGCAAGTTCGTCGGAAGAAGAGTTGATGGATGTTGTGTTGAGGGTGGCAGCGGATTTGCAAGAGCGAAGTCGTTTGGCTACGCTAGAGGGGGCACCGAGATGAGACCCTTATTTCAATGGGATGTCAACGCGTGACATAAGCTCAACCTTCCACTCACACAACATTCCCACCTTCCTGCTAAGAAATTAATACTCCTCCAAGATTCAAATCATGAGGAAAAAAGGAAAAAAAAAAGGTGGAGCGTTTACCCCTAACACAAGGGCCTATTGGTAGATAGATATATGTAATATACATTTAGGCCCCGTTCTTTTATGCAATAAGTTGTGGTGTGGTACCACACCTTTTGATTTGCATCACACTTCACCACACCACACTTTTTTATTTGTATTACAATTCATCACACCACACCACAATTATTACTGATATTTTTTTTTTACTTTTCTCTCTCCTCACTTTTTTCCTTTACTTTTCACATTCTCTGTCTCCTCAACCTATCTCACATTCCACAACTCTCACTGTAACTCACCACACTTCATCACACTTCTGTTAGAACCCCTCAAGGATGTTGATAGACTCAGGCTCAAGGACCTTGGCACTGGATCAGTTTTGAATGAAAGTCAAAATTTGAATATCCAGAAAAGATATATAATGCGCAAGGAAAGAAATCTCAAGAAGGCAGAAGGACCTTCACCCAAGGCTTCATAAGGACGTTCACCCAAGGCATCATAAGGATGTTCACCCTAGGCGAGAAGTTTCGATGCGAGTCAAAACGGGGAAGTTTTCTAGAAAGATTAATATTTGTTTTCTCTATCCTTTTCTAACCAGACTAATTGATTGCACCTAATTGATTTGTAGGAAACAATCAATCAAGAAATTGGAAGAAAGACAATATTGTGAATTTCCGGAAATCTCATAAGAAGGAAAGAAGATCTGCGCAAAAAGGAAGGCAAGGAAAAACATGAAGATGGAAAGAATCATGAAGAATCAGCCCCCAACGTCTTTATCTTGCTGTTACAAACACACCTATAAATAGAAGACCTAGAGGTTGAAGATAATCAACGATTCCACGGAAGAAATCGGGTGTTCAAAACAAGAAGAGTGTTCTTCGTTTTGATTGAGTTTTCTTTTGAGTGAGAAAACCGAGTTTGAGTGAGATTGTGGTTGAATGTAATCGATTCCTTAACGGATTTAGGATTTGGTTGATACTCTTGTAATCGATTCCTAGAAGGACTTAGGATCGATCAAGTGTTTACACCAAAGTTGAGTTTGGTGGGTGTTTTCCCGAAAACTAGAAGCGTCCTCTGCAAGGCGCTTGGTTCTGTGTACAACCTAAGGACATTCACCTTAGGTTGCTCTGCTTCATTCTGTTTCAGTATAATAAAGGAAGTTATTCAGTTTATGTTTATTGTCCTTTATCATATTCCTGCATTATATTGAATCTTAATCTAACTAGATTAAGAACCTAACGTCCTTTACTAGTGATTATTTATGCAGAAATTTTCATAACCCTATTCACCCCCCTCCCCCTCTAGGTTATTTCAACTTCTTCAAATTCCACCGCACTGTACCAACAGTATAGAATAACACAACCTTAGTGAACTTAAACAGCTGCATCTTCATGCATTGGCAGTCGTAATATTTGACTTGGTCGTAGAACTTTGTCACTAATCATACGTGCCTTAAATTCATTTTCTGGTTATCGTTATACATGCAAGGTAACTTTGTCATCAGTCACTAAAACATCACCTACCCACTCAAGCAGTCGTTTTTCAAACTCTGTCTCAAAAACATTCTTTTCAATGTTAATTTCCATTAACTTTTTTTCACCCAAACATCAATCATGATAAAGCTTCTGAGATAATACAAAACTATTCGTTTTTGGCTTATCCAATACCTTGACAATAAGGGTCTCTCACGTTCTCAAAAGTAAAAAATGAAAAAGATTAATTAAGCCCTGTTCTTTCATGTAGCTGACAGACTGCGGTGTCATATTACACCGTAATTTTTCATATTTCACCATAACCCACTACAACCCACTATAACCCACCATAATCTACATTTTCAATTTTAATTTACCTTTTTATTAAAAATTTAACTTTTCCCAATCCACCACAATCCACTATATTTTCCCCACAGTACACCGCACCGCACTGCAGTCAGCCGTATAAAAGAACGGGGCCTTAGTCTCTCACGGCTCACACTGTTCAACCTTTTTTTTCCCTTTGGAGACACAATGTCATACATTGTACTACATATTGTTTTCAAAAAGAAAAAAAATGTACATTCCACATTGGTTGGTTGAGCTACTTATATATTAGGTTCCTCCTTGTATAATAATAATGTAAAACTTGTAAGGTGGTGAGTAAAATACGGTAACGCAAGCATCACACTGGCTAAGACTATCGGAGCTGTAACATTGAACACATGTGTTTAAGGATTGTAATGAAAATCTAATGAACCTCAAGTTTAATTCTAATCACTGCCATTGGAATCATGGTAGGGAGGATACACTATTCCACCATGTTATCAAGAAGCTTTGGATATACGGGCTATGTCAATGAGCACAAATGATATCCTAATCGAATCAATCATATATTTATCAGGTATATTTTAAATGTTTTTTATTGAAATATAAGAAATAATAAAGAAAAGTATAACTTTATATAATTTACATATAATAATATAGTTTTATGATTTAAGCATATATATTTTAATTTAATATAATAATATAGTTTAATAAAATAATTAAATACTTAAAAAATGTCTTGTCTGATGACTCATACTCCCTCCGTTCCATATTAATTGTCATATATTTGACAATCAGAGTCTCTAATGTGACACTTTGCTTGATAATTTCTTACATAATATGTGATTAGCAATTGCAATATTATACTTTTATGATAGTATTTTCCATTACGAATCTAATGTTAGTAATCTTATGTAACAAATTATTATATATATTGAGAAATTTATGATCAATTTTTTTTATATTTAACTGTACAACTTCGAAAGGCGACAATTAACATATAACGAAGAGAGTATCATTTTCGTATTTATTATATGAACGTATATATGGATTAATTCATATGAATCTGATTGCAGTGCGATCTATGGAAGATATCCAACTACCATCCTCCACTTCCCATAGCATAAAAAATATGAACAAAGCCACTTTAATTAGCATTAAGATCAAACAAGAGGATTTAGCAAATCATTGTTGTTTGGCTTGACATACACGAGTAGTCAACATAAGTACACTTACTCTTGTTTCCCACTTCCAATTCCCTTTGTCTTCATACGAGTCTCAACCCTATAAATAGGGCATCAACTTCCTTCCCTTCTCATCCAAACAAAGCTTTAACTCAATCTATTGAAGCACAATCACAAAAATGGCCTGCTCAAAGGCTTATCTCCTCCTTGGCCTTCTCTCCCTTTCATTTTTTATTTCCAGTTATGTTTCAGCTCGTCAGCTGGCTGAATCTACTAGTGCAAAGGAAACAAGTACGTTATCAATTTAGTATTATCTATATTTTCTCATTTTACCTTCACTTAAAATTACTTTTTTTTGATAATTTCTTCACTTAAAATTATAAACATGACACTTAACATAAAATTTGCATAAAATATCATATTTATTTATCATCAAATTTGTGTCAGTTTAGGGTTATTACAAAATTTGAGGGTTATTACAACTTATAAATAATATAAAGATAATTATTTAATTATATTTTTTCATAAATATAAAATTATCCATAAAATGTGCATTTTCTACCCTGATTGATAAAATTAGGCTATTATTTATATTTTTTTACATAGCTAATATGTATTATACTCTTATAGTTGATAAATATTAGAGAAAATATTATTGAAAGTTACCAAAATATAAAATATGGATAATTCAAAATTAATATTAACCATCTTGAATTAAGATATGTATCATTGTCCATATACAACTTAGATATGTTATTTAGAAATATACATGCATGGTATGAAAGCTAAATCATCTTCATTTATTTAACCTAGCTTACGAGATTGTTTGTTTGTTTGATTTTCCACATAATCTACAGAGGAAGAGAAAGAATTAGATGGATATGGTCATGGCGGTCATGGTTATGGCCATGGAGGCTATGGACACGGTGGATATGGAGGCCACCACCCACCACAAGAAGAAGAAATAGACGCGAAGGCTGACGGATATGGGCATGGTGGACATGGTCATGGCGGGTATGGACACGGTGGATATGGAGGCCACCACCCACCAGAAGAGCACAAGGACTCCGAGCTTGATGGCTATGGACATGGCGGACATGGTCATGGTGGATATGGACACGGTGGATATGGAGGCCATCACCCACCACAAGACCAAAACGACTCTGAACTTGATGGCTATGGACATGGCGGACATGGTCATGGTGGATATGGAGGCCATCACCCACCAGAAGAGCAAAAGGACTCCGAGCTTGATGGCTATGGACATGGTGGACATGGTCATGGTGGGTATGGACACGGTGGCCATCACCCACCACAAGAACAAAACGACTCTGAACTTGATGGTTATAGACATGGCGGACATGGTCATGGTGGATATGGAGGCCATCACCCACCACAAGAACAAAAGGACTCTGAGCTTGATGGCTATGGACATGGCGGGCATGGCCACGGTGGTTATGGACATGGTGGATATGGAGGCCATCACCCACCACAAGACCAAAAAAAGGACTCCGAGCTTGAGGGCTATGGACATGGTGGACATGGTCATGGTGGGTATGGACATGGTGGATATGGAGGACACCACCCACCACAAGAACAAGAAGAAGAACAAAAGGAAGCAAACCCTAACGGCTATGGATACGGCGGTTATGGCCATGGTGGATATGGTCACGGTGGCTACGGTCGTCACTACCCACCACAAGAAGAGAATGCCAACTAATTATAAGTAGACAGTAGCAAACGACATGTTGTTTAGTACATGGTAACAAAATATATAACCATGTGTTTACAATAAGTATGCATGTCAGATTTGGTTAATGGAGCCACTTTGCTTTTAGCAACGTTAATGGAGCTACGTAAATGTATGCATGGTTCACATGCCATGCAGTGTACTCTTTATCCTTTTATGGAATAAATATTACACATAGATAGCCTCATTTGAGTGTAATTTACATGCTTACACTCTAGCTAGCTTCTACTCAACCTCTCATTGATCTTATTATTCAAAAATCGGATATCCATCGTTTATGAAACTATCTTGCATAAATTTATCTTGTCAATACATGAAAATCTAACTTTTATTGGATTAGGTATTCAACCAAAAGAATCTTTTAGACTATTAAAGTACAGATCCAATTGTTAGGAAGATAATCTAGATCATGGTTGCGGGAAGGACACTGTTAGAGTATAAAATCATTCCTGGAGCTTCAACCATAAGCTTAAGCTTTTGGTTAAGATGGTTCTACATGGTATCAGAGCCAGACCAATAAACAAGAGGTCTTAGATTCGTATCTCAGCACCCCCCATATGTAATTGCGCAAGGTAAAGAGGGCCTTTGCAGCATCCACGCTTCAAGCCCAAAAGACATTCGCGTGAGGGGGCGTGTTAGAGTATAAAATCATTCTTGGAGCTTCAACCATAAACTTAAGCTTTTGGTTGAGATGGTTCCACAGACACAAATATGATCAGTGGAAGAACCACTACTTTGAAAGCGATTACGACTCGATCTTGGTGCCGATTGAAAGGAGGCATTAGACACAATATCTTGACCATGAAAAGACAATTGATTAGTGACTTTTTCGCATATGAGTACCACTTTCTTACCGTCACACCTTTGGGTGAGTGAGGCCACTAACTTTTCTTCGTAAAATATATTTGCTGCTATGCATTTATTTTTCATAAAATAGAAAGTTTCTTTTGAACCATAAAATAGAATGTTATCTAGTGATTTTTTTGGAGGGTGTGGAGGTCAAAAATTAAGACGTGAAAAAACAGAAAATCAAAATTTAGAACTCAAAGTAGGAAATTATAATTAGGTTTTTTGAATAACCAGTATGTCGATATGGATATTTTAATTGATTGCCTAAAATTATAGTATTTGAAAGTTTAGGATATGGACGCCATTTAGGAGTAGAGTGTTGTGATAAAATTGTCACTCAAGTTTTTCAATTAGTCAAAATTGTCATTATTGTTTCCAATTTGTCAAAAATATCATCACCGTTTTCAATTAAGTCAAAACTGTCATTGTTACCTGCTGCTACAAGTTGCTGCCAGTAATTGCAAGTTTCTTTCCCTCCATACTGAGCTCTCCACTTCTTCCTTCTTCCTCACACCACCATATCCCAGAAATTACACTCAGCCTCCAAAAATGAAAGGGAAAATGTGGAAGCTGAAAGATGGGCCATCATCGTTGCTCGCCGATCCAAAGCGTCACCGGCCGAGCACCCTTCAGATTGGCGTTGCAATTTCCAATTAGAGATCTGTATTTGGTGGATTCTAGGGCAGTTTTTGAGTCGGCATTTTCACATTTTTGGGGGATATAATAATGGCATCAAGGCGGAATGTTGGGTACTCCGGGCTGGCTGGGGATGAAGACGAAGATTATGGGTTTGCTAATGATAACATTAGACGAAGGGGTTTACGATTCCCGCTTTGATTACACCCCCAAATCCCTAGACAGAGTTCCATGGAAATCCATTCTCTTTGCCATGTTCCTTCTCTTGTTGGGTTCACTGCTTCTCTTTCTCTCCTTGTTCATCCTGACTGGTCATATGGGCAGCAAGCAATCGCAAGCCTATTGTTAGGATTCTCAGGGCGTAATTAGCAAACAAACAATAATAAGGGCGGAAAAATAAATAAAGATTCGACACAAGGAATTAACGTGGAAAAACCCAAAACCGGAAAAAAAACCACGAACGATGCACTATCAGAGGATTACAACGGTGTTTCAGAGATTCCCAGACCTCCACAATCTCTCACGACCTTCCTAGAGTTACAACCTGAGAACTCAACACTCACAGTTGAGCCTCATACAACTCCCTCAGAAACACAGAGATTACAGGTCAATCTCTTGTGGTATAAGATGAAACACTCTCAATTGCAATACAAATAAACCTAGCACCTAGGCTCTATTTATAGTACAAGGCTGACACAATTTGAGGATTAATAGAGTCCCCACAGCAAAGGAATTACAAAAAAAAAGAAGTGGAACAAATCAACAATCTGATTCCCACTCAAACTCTTCTACCTTGCTCCCCAAGAGACAGAGACCAACCCAAAATTGGTCTCCACATTCAACCCAAGAATCTCCCACTTGGAGACCAATTGTAAACGCAGCCTTCGTCAATTATCATCAATCACCACTTCAACACCTTCTCGAATCCTTTAGTGCATCCATCTCGATCTTGTTCAGTAAAGATCAACAGAGGTCCCAGTTGACCTCCCATCAACTCCTCTTTTAGCAACAGGCTCCCACTTGAACTGATCACGCCCCTGCAACTTCGACATAGGCATCATCGTCAACAACTTAGGGGAATTTTGGATTGGGACTTTACCTCGTGTTGAACTTGTCGAATTCTCGTGCAAGTTAGATGCGTTCCTCGGCTGACCATCCATTCCCGTAGCCTCGACCGGAAACCTCCTCGTTTCTGGTACCCTTCTCTCATCAGAGAAGCTAACACGCCTTTGACGAGCATGAACCGGCATGTTAAAGTTATCAATGACAGAATATAGCTTCCCCTTTTTCCTGCCATTTGCAATTATCAGAGATCCTTTCGTTACCCTCCAATGACCATCTTCAAATCTCTTTGTGAACCCCTCCTCATCCAGTTGACTCACAGATACAAGGTTCTTGGTCAGACCCGGGACATACCGAACATTCTTCAACCTCCAAGTTCCACCCTTAGAAGTTTTAGTGTTCACATCACCTCTTCCTAGCACCTTTAGGTTGTGATCATTTGCAAGCCTAACCCTGCCAAACCTCCCATTCACAAAATTACTAAAGGCCTCCCTGCTAGACGAAGAGTGAAACGAAGCACCCGAATCTATCACCCAATTCCCTTCTGACTTGTCAACACTAACAGTTAGGAAATCACCAAAATCCTCAACAGAATATACAGAGTCTTGGTCATTATGGCTGCTCTTCTTAGGTTTGGGACAATCCCTACGAAAATGACCTCTATCACCACAGTTCCAACACAACACTTGCTCCATGTTTCGACCTCTAGATTTTGATCGACCCCGACCTGAACTCCCACTATTCCTCCTACCCCTGACAGTCAAAGCATTCCCTGAATAGTCAGATACATCAGAATCTTTCCTACGAATACTTTCATTCAGGACAAAGTCTCTAATTTCCCCAAACTTCAGTTTCTCACCCTTCTTAGTAGAAGAAGTTACAGAAGTCACGAAATTTTCCCAAGACTTAGGTAGGGTAGCCAATAGTATATTAGGATCCCCAAGTTTTTGGAATGTCCCAAATTCTACTTCATTCATCTCATCGTCGAAATTAAATCCCACAGAGGTTAACTTTGATAATATTATATACAACTCATTCATACTATCATGCATATCACCAGAATCTTGCATCTTAAATTCAAACAAACGACGTAACACATATACCTTGTTCATCGCCGAAGGTTTCTCATGTGTGTTTTGCAAGGCCTCGAGCAGATCTATCGTCGTTTTCTGATCTTTGACGTTGAAAGCCACGTTCCGAGCTAGCGTCAGCCTGATCGTACTGAATGCCTGACCATCAAGCTCTTCCCAATCCTTCTGTTCCATCTCTTTTGGCTTATCACCCATTGTAAGATGCAACCTTTGCTGGCGGAGCACATCCTCAACGCGCATCCTCCACCGTGGGTAGTCTTTCCCATCGAATTCCGGAATCTTCACAATAGTGCCCGCCATTGCTTCTCAATCTGCAGATCAACCATGCTCCAACCAAAGCTCTGATACCACTTGTTAGGATTCTCAGGGCGTAGTTAGCAAACAAACAATAATAAGGGCGGAAAAATAAATAAAGATTCGACACAAGGAATTAACGTGGAAAAACCCAAAACCGGGAAAAAACCACGAACGATGCACTATCAGAGGATTACAACGGTGTTTCAGAGATTCACATACCTCCACAATCTCTCACGACCTTCCTAGAGTTACAACCTGAGAACTCAACACTCACAGTTGAGCCTCACACAACTCCCTCAGAAACACAGAGATTACAGATCAATCTCTTGTGGTATAAGATGAAACACTCTCAATTGCAATATAAATAAACCTAGCACCTAGGCTCTATTTATAGTACAAGGCTGACACAATTTTAGGATTAATAGAGTCCCTACAGCAAAGGAGTTACAAAAAAAAAAGAAGTGGAACAAATCAACAATCTGATTCCCACTCAAACTCTTCTACCTTGCTCCCCCAGAGACAGAGACCAACCCAAAATTGGTCTCCACATTCAACCCAACACCTATGGTCTCCTAGCCCTCGGAATTCTTACCTTTCTTTCGGGTATGTATGTAATTGTAATGTAATGTTTCTACTAATGCTTATTATATTGTGCTATTTTTTGTGGAATCCATGGACTTTCTGATAAAAAGAATGAGAGGAAAGACTGATTGATGAGTGCCTGAAGTGAGATGTATATTGGGTAGACTTCTGATCTGATTAAGATTAATCTAAGGAAAGTGTGGAAACTATTGGAGAACCAAAAACAGCTTTGTTGAAGTGGGATATGTATATTGGGTAGATTTTCTAATATTTCTTTAGTTTGCGAGTTTTGGGAGTTGTGGGATTTCATCTTCAGGATTGTGTAATTTCTGATTGCATTTTGATATATATCATTACATCTTCTTATGTATGTGGTTGCAGGGTTTTATGAAACTAATATTGCATATTACTCATGGACAGATGCAGCGGGGTATCATTTTGCTTCAATCCCAGAGTACTAGAATTGTTCTTGGTCCTGCTTCCAGTTTGAATGCAAATTGCAAAACCACCTCCTTCACTTAGGCCATGTTTTGCTTCAATCCCAGCAGTGTGTGGTCTTATTGAAGTTGGTAATGGTAGTAGTCAGTCAAAAAAAAATCTGTAGTTGAAAAATGGGAGAATAGGGGAGAAGATGCCATGAGCAGTTTGGCTGCCATGGCTGACAATTTTTCAAGCTTTCTCTCTCTAGAACTTGTGATGAAGATGATGATGATGATGATGTGGTTAACCGGCATGCAGTAGCAGGTAATAAAAGAAGAGAGTGGCATTTTTAATTTTAATTGGACAATTCAGTGGCATTTTTGACACTTTATATAAATTAATGGCAAATTTAACTAAATGGGAAAGTTTAATGGCAATTTTATCCCATCACTCTTTAGGAGTATGGCCGATCCGATGGTTTTGATTATCCGAATAGAAATGTGATTGGCTTGGGCATTCGATCCAAGAACATTAATTGCTAGGCTTGCCCTATTGGGGGTATTAGCCCTTATCCTTGGGCTATTCATTAGCATGTAAGTTTGATCTATAGGTTAAGGTAAGGGATGAGTGTAAGATTATACTTAACAAGCAGAATCCATTTATTTCATAATTGTCATATAATTGACAACGTTAGCTTGAATCGCAATAACAATGTGTGCATCTGCTTATCTTTTTGTTTTTTTTTTTTTTGGTGCAAAAGGTGGGGGCAAACCCCTATTATTCATAATTCAAGAGCGTTACAGAATAAAAAGACTCTAGGCTCGCATACTGTCCACGTGGAGCAGATGGAGAACCTCCCTAGATGGTGCATGGTGGCCCGCGGGACGGTAGCCAATTTGGCGTGGACCGCGTAGTGACCGGCTGCGGAACGAATCTGGGGAGTGGGGAGTTGGCAAGCAGTAGTGAAGCGGTTGAATGCAGAGGGAGGGCGGTGCTACTGGTGGTACCCGGGGACTTGGGAGCGTCGAGGATTTGAGATTGATAAACTCGGAAACATTAAGAATAGTGATAAAAAGTTAAAAACCATTGAAAAATAGTGGGTTTATAGTCCGGTCCTCGGTCCTCTAATTCAGTCAAGTCCCTAAACCGAAGCCCAAAATTCAGTATTCCTTGGATTGAGGTTTGGTCCTTTCAATCCAGTCCTCGGTCCAGTCCTTTATTCAGCCCGGACCGGATATGAACAGCCCTAAAGAGTACTCTCCATTAATAAAATAATTTACAAGGGTATTCTAATTAATAATCATATATACAAATATTAAACGGTAATTTTTTTAAGGGATATTAAAATTGAGTTATTTATTTTCAATATAGTCTAAACATATTTTTAATAAAATGTATTATTTATTTTTGCCTCGTGTGATGCAAAGGTCTAAGAACTAATATATATATATATATATATATATATATATATATATATACACACACACACATACATGTATTACCAAGAATTGGGATCAGAAATTGAGGTTAAGTGTCAGTTTCGATCCCAATATTGACGGGGATCTCAGTTTTAGTCCCATTCTCGACAGTGAGAGTGGAACTTTGAAATCGGGATTTGATCGGAAACAGAATAGAATTAAAATTCTCGGACTTTTTGCTTACCCCTACCAATGTCTATTTAGGGATGACAACTGGGCGGACCAGGGACGGGGGAGTATATCCCCGTCCCCATCCCCGCTTCGGGGAATGATTCTTGCTCCATCCCTATCCCCATCCCCGCGGATTCCCCATCCTTAACGGGGATCCAACAGAGATTTTTTAAAGCTATTCAAAATCTAACCAAAGTTTAATCGAACCCGGTTTTGAACTGTTCAAAATACAACGTATTTAACTTACTCAAGCAATATTATATCAAAATCAAACAATAATACATCAACAAGTGTTATCCGAAAAATCAAACAATAATACATCAACCAAATTACTACTTTATCCTTGCTATTAATATATATATATATATATATTGAATTAGAATAAAGATTATTTGGTAATTTTAAAATTTTGGGGGTCGGGGATGGGGACGGGGAAAATGGGGACGGGGATGGGGAAAATTTTGTCCCCATCCCCACCCCGAGTGACGATTTTTCCCTAGAGCGGCTTCAGCAGGTTCGGGAATTCTTCGCCCCATTGTCATCCCTATGTCTATTACTTACCATCTAAACGTGGAAAAGGAGGGGGGGGGGGGGGGGGGGGGGAAGAAACATCGGATACTGGCACTCGATAGGCTGACTTGGGAGACAACATTGAAAAACATAGACGTGTCCCCTCACCATCAAAGTGTAACGGCTCTTTTTCCGAAAATCTCACCCTCTCGGCGCCTCCCCCCTATTGTCCTGCAGTGCTACAGGCTTCACACACCCACATTTGCTTCGTTAAGAAGTCGGCCACTCCTTTTCGATCGCATCACCCCCCAAAATTTCCATTAAACAACCAAATTTATTAGTCATAACATAGTTGTACTCTACTGATTCTCTTCAATAAACCATCGGACCGTTAGAGTCTCACTGTACATATCCCTCGCTCCTGCCCTTCTGGGTCCTTCTCTGAGAAGAGACACACACAGAGAGAAAGAGAGAGAGAGAGAGAGAGAGATGTCAGTGGCCTACGCAGTGAGAAGCCATTGCAGGAAGCTTGCCAAGCTTGGGTCTATTTTTCGCAGAGACTTCAATTCCTCCAAATGGTTCGTTCTTTCTTGCTCCCCTTTCTATGTGTGTGTTTTTCTTTTGTGGGTTGAACCCAATTTAAGAAAATCAGGACTTGATTTTGGAAAATTGTTTGGGTGTTTGCTGAAAATAGCAAGACATGGGCGAAGATGACGACTGCAAGAATTAAGCTGCTGAGGAACAAGAGAGAGACTGTGGTTCGTCAAATGAGGAGGGATGTTGCGCTGCTTCTGCAATCGGGCCAGGATGCAACTGCTCGGATCCGGGTATGGGTCATCTTCACTTCATTTCTTCCATGCTTGATTCCTGATTACCGTTGGGGTCCAGCTCATGGGTTTTGCTAGGTTTCAAAGGCTTCTGTGTTTTGTCACTTTGGGGGTTTTTGATGAAGGACGACCAAATTAGAGCTTGTACCTGTTGTTTTTCATGGGTTCCTGTATGAGTGAAAATTTGGGAACTTTTTTGCGTAGTTTCTGTTTTTGGTTGCATGCCTGGCTAAGGAAATTATTAGGTATTCTGGGTTGTTCAGCAGAGAAGATTGCGAGACTGAGTTCTTGCCATTTTAACTATACTTTTTCCTAGATTGTTTGGGGTTACCCAGTGAGTTGGTTTCTATGATTGGTTTGATAGTGAATCATGCTACCTGCTTGTAGTTTTGCTCCTACTTCCACTCTGTTGTAGGCATGTAATTCAGAAACAGACTCAATTCAATTAAAAAGTGTTGATATCTTTTTAAGTGTGATAGATACATTGGCTTTTGGCACTATATGCCAAGGGATTGAAGAGTCATCTTGATGAAAGTAGGACTACAGTAGGGTTAAAATAGATTGATGGGAAGTCTTATCTGGAGCTCAGTTTTGGAATGATGGGTTGTAAATCAGAATGATTATTTCTGGAATTTGAGTTGTGTTATAAGATTTTGGAAGGTAGATATTCATATATAGCGGTAATTTGCCATCCTTACAATGGTTGATCCAGAGAATTAGGCTATCTTTGATTCTTGGAAAATGGGATGGAAAAATAAACGTTGAAAAATGGCTTACTTTCCTTCCTTGGCTTAAATAAATATAAGGAAGGAAGAATACATATTGAAACGGACGCCGCACAAGTGGTCAAAGCCTTCAGGAACCTGTCTAGCACCAACCCCAACTGTGGTAGTCTGTTGGCTACTTGTCGAGCTATGCTTTTACAATTTACTTTCTGTTCAATTTCTAAAGTCAGTAAGGAAACCGTTAAGGAAGCACACACTCTAGCCCAGCGGGCCAAGAGAGGAGACCCTCCCTAACGGGTAGTTTATTGTACTCGTCTTTCTGTCTACCCATACCCAAAAAAAAAAAAGGAAGAAGAGTTAGATAGCAAACATAATGAAAAGTTAATTGATTTTGTCATCTAATATTTTCCTTCCAAATTTATGAGGAAAGTTGGAGGAAAATATTCTTGGTGCAATGAGGGGGGAGGATTGGGGAGGGGGGAAATGCAAATGAAAGGAGAGGGATTGGTGAAGAGAATGGGGTTTTTATTCTAAATTAGTGAGTAAAATGTAAAAATTGTCTTTTGATTTCCTTTTTCCAAGAATCAAATAGACCCTTAATAGTTGCCCTTCCCACGTGCTGTCGTAAGCCTGCAGTAGATATATTACATTGAGTCCTTCACCATATTAGCTTCACAGGTGATGAGTGATCACATTCCAGATAACTTATTTGTAGGTGGTGTATACTTTCTGCAAAACTTTGAAATTATTTAGATAGAGTCGGGTATCACGCAACACGCCACAAGCACTAGCGATATAGCCAATAGGATTCAGCCTTACAGGGGATACTGAGATTGATTCTATATGTAAAATGATATCACGGGGCTCACTTAGTATCAATTTGTCTTTGATTTGTCACATCCTCAACTTCTAGGGGAAGGTTTGCCTGTTGACAAAAGTCCATAATGCATTGCTACTATCTAGTAGAACTGAAGTCCTTGTGAAAGCTGTCTATATATTCTTGTCTGCCATACTATTCTTGAACGAGGGTCATCACTTCATTTGTGTTGTGAGGTGGTCACTCTAAGGTAGGCTAGGGAAATCTAAAGGGCTGTTTCATGTACATTGAGAAGGTCATTGTTACTGTCTCCATAGTCAAAATTGATAATATAGAAGGGAGATGCATCATCTAAATCTCAGGTATACCTGAGTTCATTTGATGTTTACTTTCACAAAATTCTGTGCTCAAAATAAAATATAGTTCTATGCACAAAATTAAGTATATCTGAATTTGCCTATAAAGTATTGTCAAATCTTTGCTAGATTCAATATGCACATGGGGAATACGCCATGACTTGCATTTCCACATCACCATTAAGGTGTCTTAACCCATTTCTAAAGCACTAATATTGCTTGCTGTATTCCAAGCTTTAGTGATAGAGAAGTAGAGCCAAAAACTGAAAAAAGGAACTTAACATCCCATTGCTCGATTCAAGAAAATATTAGCATTCCTGTGTGTAACGAGGAATAATTCTTAATGTTCAATAATCAATGTAGAGTATTTAACAAAGCCTAGCAAAGTCCTTATTTGTAGATAAACAACCTTCCTACAAATAGGAAACTAGCTTAATATTCCTAATCAAACTAGGAAACTATAATATTCCTAACTAGAAGAGTATATTATTCTTCCTACATTTCTTCCTGAAATAAATCTTCGTGATTCCATCATTTAGGTTGTGGAGTTTTTGAAAAGAATCTTTTGGCTTTTTATTGCAGGTCGAACATGTGATTAGAGAGCAGAATATGATGGCTGCAAATGAGATCCTAGAGCTCTTCTGTGAAAGGATTGTGACAAGACTCTCAATAATTGCAAAGCAAAAGTGTGGAACTCCCCCTGGATTTATTATATCATAATTGGTGCTAATTAGCTGATCATTGTAATAACTATATCATACTGATAAACATTCTTGGTTTTTCTTTTCTGTAGGGAATGTCCTACAGATTTGAAAGAAGCAATCGCTAGCTTAATATTTGCTGGGCCAAGATGCTCAGACATTCCTGAGCTTCTGGCAATAAGGGATATTTTTCAGAAGAAATATGGAAAAGACTTTGTGTCTGCAGCTACTGATTTACGTCCTGACAGTGGTGTCAATCGTCTGGTATGGAATTGTATATTTTTTCCCTTCATTTTCTTTGCTGGAGGTTTGTGTTGGTTGAATGGATACTAGTTTGCACAATTCTTTTTGTCTTACTTGTTACTCAAACCTCAAGATAGTTTCCTAGCTTTGCATGTCAATTTACAGGGCGAGCTTGTTCCTCTTAAAGGTTATTAAATCTTTATTTTTTTGCCAATGTGATGAATCCTTGAATTGCTCGCTTCAACCCCAGTTAATTGAAAAACTCTCAGCGCTAAATCCTTCTGGTGAGGTGAAGCTGAAAGTTATGAAGGAAATAGCAAAGGAGTACCAAGTCAAATGGGATGCAGCTGAGACAGAAACGGAGCTTCTGAAGGCCCCAGAGGAGAGGATAGTAAGTTGTTCATCCCTCTTTTCATTTGGATTTTCATTTGATAGCTGCAAGTCAATAGATAATCTTTTGTTGGTTTTGTTATTTTTCTTTTCTGAGATGAATTTATGGTCAAATAGTATTATAGAAAAAGGGAGAGATTGATTCATGTGTAGCTCTCAGATGTAATAACTGTCTGTTGGTCACCAAACCATGATTTCTGGTGAAATCTTGCCTGACCTGATTCCTTGAATTTGTGTGAACCGAAAAGCAACCTATTGTTATGTAAACATTAATCCTGCAGCTGGTTTTGCTTCCCCTAAGCATATGAGGTGGCAAAGCTTTGAGCAAGATCATCTTTTCTAAAAAGAGATGCTGATGCAAACGTTTCTGGGGCTCCTTTTTTTTTAGGTGACTTCGTAAGGTGGCTGAATTATGAGCCATTGGAAGTGTACTCCTAAACAGAAGTCATGCCTAAATGAATGTTAACTTTGTGCAAAAATCAACATAAGTGTCGATACAGTACTGAAGATTGAAGTGTTCACTCCAACTCATTCAGTAGTTGACTTGTGTGCCAATTAACCAACTGAAGCAAAAGAAATGTATTTACGTAACTGTGGTCCAGCTTGCTCGAACTTGGGGATCCTGCAATTAAGTTATTCTGCACCAAACATTCTCCTATATTCAGCCATTTTTGTCAGACTTGTTGATTCTTCGTAAGCAAAACCATCCAAAACCCGACCAAAACTGAGTTGGCCCATACTTGATAATTGAACCAAAACTTGATAGACCGAAACAGCTAACCCGAAATTGACCTAAACCGAAATCAACACTGCTCCAACCTAAGTGACCTGAAGGCCTCCCCAACCGAAACTGAAACCAAACTCTAAACCAGAACATGACCCGACCCATAGTATGAATCCCTTGGAGACTCCCATTTATACAGATTGTATATAATGGGCTATTTTTAGTTCTCCACCTTTCAATTTTAGTTGGTCCATCCTGAGTTAGTCCCCCAAGTCATGCCTAATGTTTTTAATTTTACTTCATGATAGCTTAATGCTTTCAGATTGCTTCAGCTTGTAATTTGCACTCATTTTAATGCAGGAAGGACCTCGTAACTTTGTCAGTGCTACTAGTTTTCCTGTGACCCCTGGAACTGCCGCACCTTCTGAAGCTCCTAAGAGAACAACTAGGTTTGCCCAATTTCTCATCACACATCCATGTTTCTGATATCCGCTTGCTTCTTCTCATGATTCTTGCCCTCTGATCAGGCTATCCGGTGGCAGTATGACTTTCCAAGATGCAGCATCAGCAGAAAAAGCAGCAGCAGATTCTGCAAAGGATGCCATCGCCGCTGCACAAGCTGCTGCAGAACTGGCTCAAACAGAATCTCGCGGTTCCAATCATAACAGCTTCAATGGATCAAATTTGGATAATTACACCCAAGTTTCGGGAGGAAGGTGTGAGAGATCTCAAAGTTTAGGAGGGATGGGCAATCATTGCTCAGAAAATGCTGAAATGAGGCAGGATGATATTGAGTTCAAGAGAAAACGACACAGCTATAATGTTGGGGATCATGCACATTCTGATATCAAATTTGATGAATCAGATTGTGACGAAGACACTGAAATGGAAGAAGAATCCTGGAGTGGTCGTCCCTCAGATCATGCACCATCAACCACTCACCCTAAGCTGCCAGATTATGATGTCCTGGCTGCTCGCTTTGAAGCTCTCAAGTATCAGAAAACATAAGTTCCTGGGAACTATGCACCTTGCACATCTTAAAGTAGAGTCTTTTGGTTTGATAATTGTATTCTTTGAAGACGATATATATTTGTTTGTCATCTGTAATATATAGATTGCATTGCACTGTTTGCTTCTTTCCATGAAATCAGCTAGATGGTATATTCTGTTAAACTCGAGCTTATATAGCTTCCTCTATATAGCTTCCTCTAGTTTTGTATAACTCTTCTCCGAAATATCAAGCAGTTCAGAACATGGGATATTTATGTAGCCTACGATGTTGCTTTCAGAATAGCTTCCCCCATTGTTCCAAAGCATCAACTTGCACTGAATAGCTTGCGAATATACATTGCAAAACTGCATAAAACAACTTGATGGCTACAATAGTATTAAAGACGATCAAAGCATGATTGTAATAAAGCTAGAGAATTTGTGTATTTTACAAGAATTGAAACCCATGTACTCCTTAATTTATTAGATGTTGCTTGTTTGTATTGGTTGTTATTATTGGTTGTTTGTATCGACTGTTTAAATTGATTCTTTGAAAAAGTTGTGTTAGGTAAGTTAGTTGTTTTAGAATAAAGTATTTCTTGAAATTTCATTTATGCTTTTATTTACCAATTTTACAATAATATGCGTTAATTACTTTTATGTTGACATGAATGAAACTTTTGGCAAATTTTGGGTTAACAACCTATTTCAATAGGTTGCGCGTTTCAGCCTATTGAAAGACAAACTATTAGACCCAATTAACCAAGTGAAGAGGTTGTTTACTGAACAGACATTTAGCCTATTTGCCTTGGTCAAATCTTTCAATAGACCATTCTTTCCTTGCAACTGTCAATGGTCAACACGTCTTTTAGAGCATCCATAACACTGTAACACGAGATAGGGGATACTCCGGAGCTCTGCAAGGTCATGAATAATGCTCTCATCGTTGGTAGACGACTTATATGCTACTTGTTGACCGTCGTCATTCGATTCAAAGAATCTTCACTTACATCTTTGACGAGCCATATTTTTAATATTTACCTTATTCTCTCTCTTCTTCCTTTCCGACTAATCTTAGATATGCATGTCTATACCTCCAACATGTATCAACCAATCTTTTTCTCCCTTTCTTTTTATTCACTAAAACCTTCTTATATTTGTCCAAAAAATATATACGTGGATCTATTTAATTAAGTAAACAAAACCCATGTTTCCATTCTTTAATTTCATCAAATATACACCAATGCAACAACTAGGCACCAAAAATATCATATTGTAAATGAATCTTGCCTATGAAGAAGAAGGGATGTCCATATTGAAACAGGGGAGGGATGAAGAAGATGGAGGGGTGGACAAAAGAGAAGATGGAGGGGTGAACGTGTGTCTGGGAAGAAAGTTGAGGGGTAGGGTTTTTCGAAGTTTAGTGGTGGAAGGAAGTGATCTATAGACAGAAATTTGGGGAGACTGGGGGTATAATGGGAAATTAGGGTTTTCATCTTTTTAATTTGAATTTTTATAATTATTTTCAATGTTTACCTGTAGGGTTGATCATCGGTCCAGGACTGGACCGAATTGGGTCGAACTGGACTGGACTGAAGATCGAACAAGGGGATTGGCCTGGACCAAAGACTGGACCGATCTAAAAAGGTTCGGTCCAGGACTAGACTGACCAAATGGAACGAATTATAGAGATGGATTGCGATTAAAATTTTCCTGAACAACTAAACCTGTGCAAATAAATCAACAAACTATGTAGGTGAGGGCCGAAGAGACGAAGGGTGACTGGGGAATGACGAGGACTGAGGAGGGTCGAGGCAGAGAAGCAGTCAAGCGAGATTTTTGAGAGTGACTGACTGAGAAACGTTTAGAAATATCATATGAAAACCTAGGTGGCTAGGTTTTAGGTGGACGTATTAGGTCCTAGTACCGAATACCGAAATTCAATATTCACTGGACCGAGGACTGGACCGAACTATCTTCGGTCTTTTCGTTCCAGTTCTCGGTCTGGTCCATTATTTGGTCCGGATGGATTACGAACAACCTTATTTACCTGCTATAACTAGTAACTCTAAATTCCAAGAATATTTTTACTATTATGAAAATTTGAATGACAATCATGAATACTTTTGAAGAGCATATATAATGCGGAACTCTTTTAATGAAAATTTTATCTTCTCTTTCCTAATTGTCACTCTCTATCTCCTACTTTTTTTTCTCATTCATTTGAGTTTTGAAACTCTGGAATGAGAAAAAAGTGAGGGAGAAAGGGTGACAACTGGAAGAGAGGGTGTGACAACTGAGAGAGAGAAAATAAAAATTCTATTGATGGAATTCTAGAGTTCCAGAACTCAAAGGAATGAGAAAAAAGTGAGAGAGGTAGTGTGATAACTGAGAAAGAGACTGCGACAACTGAAAAATATAAAATAAAAATTTCATGGATGGAATTCCGCATTACATATGCACTAACGACATCTTTATCTAATCACTCTAACAAAGGCCGGTTCAGTGACATTTAGCGGCCCATCTTTTAAAAAGAATACAGTTTACAAATATGGAATGTTCCCTTTTCCTTATCTATGCGCTACTACAAACAGGGAAGCCAAAAGGGATAGCCATTTCTCTTGAGGCAAGAAGACTAGAGAACTACAGAAGCGTCTCATCCTCACTGCTCTCATCGACGTATATTCCCTCTCTCTCTCTCTCTCTCTCTCTCTCTCTCTCTCTCTCTCTGAATGTCTGTGTTGTGTACTGGGCTTCTATGCTTTTCAGTAATGTTGCAGCTCTGAAGCTTGAGTTGCAATTTGCTAGCAACTTGGGGTGGGTTTCTTCTTGGGTTGAATTTGTTACAACAATAATGTATTTTGGGAGACTTTTGCTACAAAGAATTGTCCTTTATTAGCTGAACCATGAATGGCTGCCACTGCAAGTATAATGCATACCACCTGTTTGATAAATGGCTGCCTCTGTAAAATTACATAAGAAGTTCCTTTCTTGAATATGGTGAAATGGGTTCTTCGTAGTTGTTCTTATTCTGTCAGAATTTTGGAGTTGAAGTTCAATTTTGAGTAAGGGGGAAGCAGCTTGTATTGTAATTGTGTTACTTGGTGTTATGGATTTGGTTCTTTTTCTGTGTTCTGATGGCTGCTTACTTTATGATGTTTACTTACATTTTCAGGTTGTTAAAACTAAGCTTATGGTATCTCAAAGTTTGGCTAGCTTATGGTATTCCACAGTGGGCTGGGTATGTCTCCTGGAGTTGACCAAGCTACCCTGTGGAAGGCTGAGGCGAAGGTAACGTAACCCACTATTCAGCTTTACCGCGATAATGAATGACTGAGGACATGCTATGGAATGTCCGAGCTTATGGGAATTCGACATATGATTTGGGGGATGCCCACATTAGATGCTACGATATAATAACAATAACAACAAACTCTAGTATAGTCCTGTGAATGCAATGCCTAACCAAAATGTTGTTTCTTAAGCAGATGCTCAGCCCAGTAAGTTGTCATCACAGTTGTCTAGTAAGAGGTGATCCATGGACATTGCACGACAGAATATCAAGGGCAAGACCTAAATTCCCTCCTTTCGTCCCTGTGCCTGATAAACATTATGGAGTATTTAGGGCAAGCTTATACACTAAGAGGTCAATAACTTATCTACATGGATCATTAGTGCAGGGGAAAGGCCTTCCTGGTCATTCTTCATTGTTTGCTTTGCCTAAAGGTATTGCAGTATGATCGTGTTTGCGTACTTGAAAATTGCCGTTTAATAGGCTGCTGAACACTTAATGCTTCCAGTGGTTTGACAGATCATGAAGGTATTGTCGAATACTTTGAAAATGATTCTTTTCAATCAAAGCCCTTTCTGGACGATCTAATTGTTCAGAATGGATACTATTTTGGAAGTGAACCCACAGCTTCTGTGGCTGATGGAGGAGCAAACTTCACTGAAAGCTACCAACCTGTTGAGGAGCCATGGTTTCTGGATCGGTATGAGTCATCCCATTATGCTGCACAAGAATTTAATGCTTCTGATGAGTTGATTGAAGGCAATGGAATTTTGGCATTTCCGCCCCTGCATGACTCTGAGTCGGAGCTCTCATCTGAGAGTCTCAGATTTCATGCAAAATCGCACAGTAAAACCAAGAAAGTTGACCATGAAGTTAATATAGAGTCAAGTTCTGGCTGGTGGTCCTTGTCTGATAGAGATCATCCTGTTGAAGATCCCTGGTTGATATATCCATCTCTTGAAGATTCGGATACTCATGTAGGGTCAGTTGCTGATGCTCTCCGAATCAGTGAGCCTGCTGAAGATGGGCAAAACTTGTTGGGCCATCAGGAACAGCAACATCAAGTCTCGGAAAAACTGTTCTCCGAAAGAGAGAGTAATCTACACCAGGCTTCCATTTCTACTGAGATATTAATTAATTGCTCTATTTGCACTATGCAAAGGATAGCTGTATTAGAAGATGGGAATCTGGTTGAGCTATTACTAGAACCTGTAAAAAGTAACGTGCAATGTGATAGTGTTTATCTTGGGGTAGTTACGAAACTTGTTCCTCATATGGGTGGTGCATTTGTTAATATAGGGAGCTCTAGACCATCTCTTATGGGCATAAAGCATAATAGGGAACCATTCATATTCCCACCTTTCAATTGCAATACAAAGGAAAAAGATGTAAATGGGTCTCCATCATCCATGCTTGAGAAACAGTTGGACTCCAGTCAGACTGAGCTTGCATTCTTAGACGAAAATGACGTGGCCTTTGATGAAGATACCGAAGTTGATTTTGAAGAGGATGATTTTGAATATCATGAAACTGAAAATGACATGGATCTTGAGGTAGTTGCAGAGAGAAACATTGCTAGCACTGCGGTTGATGAAAATGGGACTGGTACAAATGTTGGGGATTCTGTCAATCAGTTGAACGGAAATATCGTCCATTCAAAGGCTGAATCTAATGCTCGAGGTCGTAAACGCACCAATCGCAGTCGGCTGGCTGAACAAATGTGGGCTCAAGTTCGCAAAGGCACAAAGATAATAGTACAGGTTGTGAAGGAGGGATTGGGTACAAAAGGTCCGACACTGACTGCCTACCCAAAGCTTAGGAGCAGATTCTGGGTGAGAATATGAGATTTTGAGTTTATTCCTCTTCCATAAACAGTTAAATTTCATATTAATCAGTTCACAGATACAAAATGCTCAGATTATCTGCTTCCATTCTATCAAAGTGTTTGACACTTCTATTTACTTTTTAGGTATTAATGACTCAATGCAACAGTATTGGTGTGTCAAAGAAAATTTCCGGTGTAGAACGAACACGCTTGAGAGTCATAGCAAAATCTTTGCAGCCTCCCGGTTTTGGTGTGACTGTGAGAACTGTCGCTGCTGGTCATTCTATGGAAGAACTGCAGAAGGACATGGAAGGTTTGCTTTCTACTTGGAGAAATATCCTGGAACATGCAAAATCTGCCGCACTTGCTGCAGATGAAGGTTTTGAGGGTGCTGTACCTGTCATTTTGCACCAAGCAATGGGTCAGACCATATCCGTTGTCCAGGATTATTTCAGTGAAAAGGTTTCTCTTGAAAGAAACTTTGGTCTTGTATATTGTGTTCTTTTTTTCGCCCCCTAGGACTACAGAACTCCCTTCATGAACCTAGAATTCCTGGCTATCATGGGGATGTAGGCAGCAGCCGTCACAACTCACAATGGTGGTGATTCAGTAGCTCACTCACCGTCTTGATTTGATCTCTGCAGGTTAAGAGAATGGTAGTCGACTCCCCAAGAACATACCATGAGGTTTGACCTTTCTGAATACTTCATTCGTTCTGGCAGTCTAGGTATCTTTCTAACAGTCTGCCCTTCTTATTATATTCCCACCCTTTCTTTCCAGGTTACCAATTATCTGCAGGATGTTGCTCCGGAACTGTGTGATAGAGTTGAACTGCACAAGAAAAAGGTTCCATTGTTTGATGAGTTCAATATTGAGGAAGAAATCAACAATATTCTCAACAAAAGGTGAATATCTGATGATATGTTGTGTCAACATTTAGTATTCTGATGGGTGGCTTTTCAACGTGCAATTTATTACATGCTCCTGGATCATGCGCTCGAAATATGATCATTGTTCACTCTCAATAGCGTAATAGTTCACTCAGACCTACCCATTGTTCACTTCCAGTAACATAATTGTTCATTCATACCTACCCGAAGCATATGCTCTAGCTGCATGTAATATATGTATTGACGAGAGTCTATGGATTAGTGAGAGTTCAGTGATGTGATGTAAGGAATTCCAAATTCCAGATCAGTGAAAATGTAATATGTAATTCCTGAAATTTTGTTCATCTCTGTCTAAACTAGTTAGAAGTGTCTTCATGTGTCGTAGTTTTCTAAGCATTAGGCTGAACCAAGATCTATGTTTTTGCTAATTTCAACTCATTGACAGAGTCGCCCTGCCAAATGGAGGGTCTTTGGTGATTGAGCAAACTGAAGCATTGGTTTCTATTGATGTGAATGGAGGGCATGGAATGTTTGGTGAAGGGGCCTCACAAGAGAAAGCCATCCTTGATGTCAACCTTGCTGCTGCGAAACAAGTATGTAACGTACATGAATGTTTTTGTAGGCCCATCTGCATCTTCTGTATGGCTAAGATGAAGCACATAATGCATATGCAGTTATACAGTACCGATATGAGGGAGCAAACGAAAGTACAAAACAATAACCTTTTTTGTTCAAGTGTTAGATAACTTAGCTAGTTAGGTGTATGGAACGGTTCCACTAGCAAATGTTTAACTCTTGTCACTTGCATCTTCGCAAACTGACAAACTCTTACCACCAACATTTCAGTACTTTGAGAACTACTATTTTCTTCGTAGTTAATTCGATCCACCTCTATAATTTTTGTTTCAAACATCATAGGAAATAAAACTATATGCGTTGAAGAATATGTCTATGTAAAAGGAATGCTTCTGACTATCAAACTTTTCTAGATTGCCAGGGAACTGCGTCTCAGAGATATTGGTGGCATCATCGTAGTGGATTTTATTGACATGATGGATGAGTGTAAGTGAACATTTTCATTGCTTCACAAACCACACAAGTGTGATTGCAACATGTTTGCACTATAAATGGACAATGTAGATGAAACTGTAAAAGGAAGTTCAACAAGTTTTATGTGAGACCGTCTCACCTCAAATTTATTGTGACACGCATAACTTTGTGGTGACTTCTTATGAATATAGGGGTAACTAATAATTTGTTTGTGGCGCCTCTTATCTTTGCAGCAAATAAAAGATTGGTCTATGAAGAAATTAGGAAGGCTGTTGAGAGGGACCGTTCAATGGTGAAGGTCTCTGAATTGTCAAAGCATGGACTGATGGAGATTACCAGGAAGAGGGTATGTAATTGGATGTGATTATGTGAATGTGGTGTTATCTACCCATACTATGACCTGAAACATGCGGCTTCCATGATGCAGTATGTTAGGGATGTATGATAGTTAATCATTAACCAATGAATCCGGATGTCATAATGATAGGTGCGGCCAAGTGTGACGTTTATGATAAGTGAACCTTGCACGTGTTGTCATGGCACTGGGAGAGTTGAAGCTCTAGAGACTTCCTTCTCAAAAATAGAGCATGAAATTTGCCGTTTGCTCGTAAGTGCCACTTTTAACTCCAACCCCCCCCCCCCCCCTCTTCTTCTTTTGTTTGAACGGCATCTTACTTTGGAGATCAATTTGAACACTACTTTAAATCTTGCAAAATTGTTCTTCTGTTCCTCCCGGAGATTGCACTAACTTTTGAAGTCACTTGAACACTACTTTCGATGTTGCTAATTTGCTCTTTCATTTCTTTTGAACAATGTGCTACCTTAAAATGTCAGGGTCTGATGTTGCTGAAGTTTTCTTCTGTTTATTTTTATCTTTTCAAAACACTCAACATTAACTTGGTCGGGGATTTAGCACTGAGTTGTCTTGGTGTGCCTTTGGTAGTATCCTTTTCTATTAGGAGTCATCTCCTATCTTGGGAGAGTTTCTTTGGAAGGAAACCCAAGAAGAAGAAAGCCTTAGTCATTCCTCATGTGATTTTTTTGGGTTATTTGAAAGGAAAAGAACCGAAGGGTTTTTTAGGGGTTGAAACTTGAAACCCCTCTTCAAAGATTGAAAGACAATTTTGTCAAGTCTCTCTAATTTTAGGTTAGTGGGAAGTTTAGCTTTTCCTTGTTTGTTGTGGTAGATTTTGTGGGCAGTTTGTCTTTTGGTTATACATATTTTTGTTTGGTGCTAGTTGAGCATCAGTTCTTTATTTCTATTCCTATCAAAAAATTTAAAAAAAAAAAAAAAAAAAACTTGGTCTTCTTAAAATGTACTCTAGTCTCAGCCAATCTAAAACTTTCAGAATCATCTGAATACTGATTTGGGTATCCCTATTGCATTCTCTTTTTCTGATTTCTTTGACAATTCGACATGGATCCCTCTACAACAAGATTTAAGGCTAAGCGAACAAATTCGTTGGTGTGGTTCTTAATATTGTAGGAACTGAATAATTTAACAAAGGTGTCTGAAGTCTGGACACCGTAAACGGACTTCTTTATCCAGTAGGGTCTGAAAAGAAGACCTACTTTGTTGAAATTTCTTATTTTCTTCCCTTTTACGATAACTTGGGCGTTACTGCGTCCACTTTTCTTGTTTCAGGCGACATTGGACCAAAAAGCCGACCCTGAGAACCCCAAGTCCTGGCCCAGATTACTGCTGAGAGTTGACAGCTACATGTGTGACTACTTGACCTCAGGGAAGAAGACTCGGCTAGCAATACTGAGCAGCTCTCTGAAAGTTTGGATTCTTTTGAAGGTAACGCTGAATGGTATCATCTAAAAGTATGCCCGTGACGTCTGAAACTGGCATTCATGTCTACTTTACATGGCATTTACATCTCCGTCTGAAACGTGTATATGTTGCATTGTGTACTTTATATGTTGCAAAGGGTTTTGGACTGACTGCTGTCATGTATACGTCGCATTGTATGTACCAGGTAGCAAGGAATTTTACGAGGGGTGGATTTGAAGTGAAATTATTTGCAGATAACAAGTCAGTTGATGACCAGCACCACCAAGACGAAGTTGCATCTCAGCAGGAAACTGAGACATCGATCTCCACAAAGCGAACTATGTTGTTCCCTATTAAAAGGTGGAAAGCTGCAAGGAAATGATGGGTCTGAGGCATTTGTCAAAACGCGATTTTGTTCTTGAAACAAGAAAGTTTCTGCTTTTTACAGAGGAGCCGAGTGCTGTGATAGTAGTCAGGTGCGACACGGGAGGACAAGAATGCATCCAGTACTGTTTTCATTTGACAGGAAATTCAGAAATTTTCAGTTATTTTCAGCTGTTTAGGCGAATGGTATAGGATGTTTAGCGAGTGCTTTTGCTGTATGTTGTAAATCTTTGTAATTTTTGACATGCCCTATACCGGTTGTAAGTTTGGAAGATTAAACGGCTGTCAACACTTTTGTTGTGGTCGCTTATGTTTGATTTATAGATGTCAAAAGTACAATGAATATGATATCTTGTATCCAGCTGAACCAATAATCAAAATTGACCAAACAATTTAAAAGACAAGATTTTGTCGAATCATAACTTGAACCATATTTGAGTATACTTGATCTGCAGTCTAAGAAAATGCCTCAACATCTGTTCCAAAAGGTTACAAAGTAGGGCAATTGGAAAAGGACACATAATTCTCATTTACCAACATGATCGCCAGACAACGTATAAAACCTTTACAAAGTTCTAAGCCAACCCCTGACAAACCGCAGAGCGCCCACAATATAAAAACTAACAGCAGCGGCAGCACATAGCGTCAGAAAACCTGAGCGGTCGACTCTTCTCTTCAAGCTGTTGAGGTGTGGGCAAAGGTTCTAATTTGTATATGCGACTTGGAGCGCAACAGAAGTTGTGTAGATTCCTGCGCATGCCATTGCTGAAGGGATATACTCGCTCCGGTATACTCCTGCCAATTCATTGCGTTTAGGTCGTCCATTGAGAATATGTGGCACAAAGTCAGAAACATTTAGGTGAAAAAAAATGCAATGCAGCAAAATTGTCTACAGTATTACATTATTTCCGATGCAAGAAACAAAGATCAACTCATGATACCAGTGAATCTGAACTCAATCCACTATGCTTTGCACCATCAAAATCATGTTTTGTCAACACTACCTTAGAAATGACAGTGCACTATCCCCCATAATAGCTCATATGCTAGGGGTATCGCATAGCGTCCTAATTAGGTTTAAATGTGCTTCCAAATAATGGTTGGTGTTAGTCGCGTTGAGTTGTTCACATATTGAAAAGCTCATCACCCCATTTGTCTAGTCCTAGGCTTTTCTTTTGGGAAGGCCATCCATGAAAACAGCAACCATGCAGTTTTTAGGGCCTGTAACATTTGTAGGTAAATATATAAAAAAAAAAAAAAGGTTAAGTTTGGTAACTTTTAGTAAATAAAAGTTTTCATTAGTACTGGAAAAAGTGATACTTTTGAATATAATAGTAGTTTTTTAAGAAGAAAGTACTGATAAATGTGAAAATTTTGATAAACTCTGGTAATGTTTGGTAAATAATTACCAGTCTCATTTACCCAAAAATTTTACAAGCCCTCAAGTGAGTAGACATCCTAACAGCACAGAAAATATGGAAACAAAATTCTGAAAAATAATCACTCTGTATGGTATACCCCCCCCAACCCCCCCCCCCCCCCCACACACACACAAAAAAAAAAAAAGCAAGCACACAAGTAGATTCATTAGTATTTTGTAGAGTTCACACAATTGCAGCCGAGACATGAAAATGATACAGCTCAAAGAGAAAAATCATACTGACCGCATGTATGGGATACGCCTACGCCTTACAAGCTCATATGTTGTTTGATTTGTCAAAGCAAGGTAACTGCAAAATTCAAATCACTGTAAGCCTCTTTACCAATAGAAGATTGAACCTTGATATAACAAATAATAACAAAGAGATAGATTCTGAATTTTTCATGGTTGAGGGGCTTTTTAGATTTTTTCTATTCTTTTTGTAGGACCAATAAGCTAGTTTTTTTGAATGAATATCAAGCATTTACAAATAGATCTGGTAGGAAGAGAGTTTAGGTAGGAAGTGAATAGAGCAAATCACCACCCTTAATTTTACATCTGACGGTGTGTGGTCATGGATATCGGAGAATGTGGTCATGGATTTCATGACCACATTCGCTACAAAGGTTGCTAAGTTCATCGAAAAAGTTGCTAAACAAATTTAGCTCAAAAGGTTGGGGGAGGTAAATATCAATTCAAAAAGATCATCGTTAGATTTATAAATGTCATAAATCTGAAGGGGGCCATGTGCAAATTTTAAAATATGCTGACTGCCAACTACTTCGAAACAAAGAAGCAAGCACAGTTTATTAAGACACATGTTGCTCATGGTCATTTGAAATTGAAATGGAATGCCCCGATACCATGCAATCACTCCTACAATCAAGCCAAAGGTGAGTAAAGAAAGGATGATGAATCAAGTTATGATAAGCATCTACATATTCCCTCATTATCAAATTAGTATTCATTGCAATCTACAAAGAAGGGAACTAACCTGTGGAATAGAAGCAGTAGCACAAGAAAGACCAATGATATTGACAATGTAATGAGCAAAACTATCATGATAGCATCCATCCACCTGACAAAAACATTTGACATTACTCACCAATTACATGGAGCGCTATGCCCAATTGCACTATTAACACAACCTGAATAGAATGCGATTTTCAAGGTTTTTTTTTAACTTGGATTCCTTGTCAAAAAAAAAAAAAAAAAACCTTAAAAACCCTGTAGTTTGAATCACTAATAGTCAGCTACAAAGAAGCTAACGGAAAAAGAATGATGTTATCATTTAGATGGAAATAACAAACCCAAAATTCATCACTAATACTTCAGGGGGGTAAAGTGAAAGGAGTAATACCAAGATCTTGAGATATTAGCCTTGAGATATGCAATATAAAAAACGGCAGTCCAGAGGCACAATGTTGTCTCTTCCAAGATGTACCACCTAAAAAGCAATAAAATCTATGTTGAGAATACAGCAATTCAAGATAACATATGGAGTGATGATTATCATGTTGTTTCGGCAGCATAGAAATTATATTTGACCCATCTTAGCCAAACCGAAACAACATGATAAATCTCCACTAGCTGGAGTGTCATGCAACAACATACGATCAGAGTTGACGATCATCCTGGAGTGAGATTTTGTGAGATGCAAAAAATACACTATCCCGAACAGGCATCTCTAATAATGGCATTTTTTTATGAGTAATCAAAATATATATCAAAGGATGCCAAGAGGATGTCACCCACATACAAAAGGAGGCCTAAAGGCCTCAACCGCTTAAGCTCTAGCCAATAATCTTACCCAAAAGATCCACCACTCCCAATAACGGCATTTCCAACCACTTGGAATATTTTAGTAAATTGTGTACTACACGAAAAGGAAACATGTAGCTGCAGTCCAACTAAAATCTGGACCACTTTACCACTTTTTTTCTTTTCTTTTCTCTTTTTTTAGGGTGCACGTGAATGACTGAAGGGACTACCGAAGAACCAGAGAAACGCACACCAGCACCACCACTCAGACCGAACCCTGAAGCAACTTTTGCACAGAGGAAGAAATACGGACTCCTTAATGATATGAACATAGCAAAAGTTTCCAACCACAACAATCATGTTTGTTACCATCAGCAAATATAGGATTCTACCATTTAACATGTATGATCTCATTCATAATTGCCAGAATCAGCGTCTCCATGAACTTCAGTTCTTGGAGAAAAGGTTGTCTACATTTGGATCCTCAGACGACGCTCAAAACATATTTCTCCTTGGATTCTGTTGTTGTTGTTCTCATTTATAATTAGAACCAGCTTTTTCTCATCCACTAATAGCGAGTATATACTTAAATAGAGTTATGCCACATTCTGCCTCTATCTATTCATACGGTTCCAGACAAGACAACCCAATAGTACAGTTCCAACATACCAGAATCCAAAATGATTACCCTGACCTATGCATGTTCCAGACAGCAAGTACAATAAAAAGTACCGAACCACAAACAGTAGATTTGTGCCACATTTTGCCTCTAGCCATTCATAAAGCTTCAGATAAGATGAACAAAATAACAGTAAAATTGTGACTCACCAAAATCGACAATGATTACCCTGACCAATGCATGTTCCAAGCCAAACACAATGATGGTCGAACTGTAGTACGCACTTATCACAATCATGGCAATGCTTCGCTCGAGGAGGCTGCAAATATATTATACAGAAAATACATAATGATTACGTAATGACATCAAGAGAAAGGATGAAAATGGAAGGGGAGCAAAAAGTCCAAATAAGATAGTATACAAACCAGACTCTCCAAAAAAATGCAAAGAAATAAACCATATAGGATAAGGCACAAGTCACACAACAAAATCAGAATAGATAATTACATTGAGAAATAACATTCGAAGGATAGCCAGCTTGATTGCTTCTGTGTTAATCCCAAATTTCCAGTCTCAATTATCAAACTTGTAAATACATGCCCCAACCTTAAACAAAATGTCATGCGGTTGCTCATGGTGCCTCTAAAAGGAAGCAACTAAGCATGAAATAATCACTCTACAAGCAGGAAACAAGGCAAACAGACAGGTAAGATGAGTGGAAGTTGCTAGCTTAAAAGGTCAACTAGCTCAAAAGGATTTCCCCCCCCCCCCCTGAAGTAAGCTCAGAAGGTAATTGAGGATTGAGTACAAGACTATATGATCACAATCCTGTGACATTTTCTGGCCTGTTAACTACAGAGGACTAACCTCAAGAAGCCATTTGGAAAATAATTTGTCCAGTTAACCCAAAATCTTACAAGTTAAAATTTTAAACCGAACATTAGAAAATAGAATTCCCAAGAAACCCAAGAGAAACTAACATATAACATATATCCAGTCAGAAACAGTGCCATAGGGGAGTTCATTTGCTCCATTT
The DNA here is from genome assembly GCA_029582165.1 of Portulaca oleracea. Lineage (NCBI taxonomy): Eukaryota > Viridiplantae > Streptophyta > Magnoliopsida > Caryophyllales > Portulacaceae > Portulaca > Portulaca oleracea. Next base: position 1,213,247 of record CM055893.1, read on the forward strand.
TGCATCGTATTGCAGTTGGCCGAAAATGAATCAACAGTGAGAAGAAAGAAAGAAACCAACTAAATATCTACCACCGACTTTCAGGCACCAATACCTAGCCTGCCATAACTAATCATGACACTTAATGATAGTGGACCAATATTAGAGGCTTCATTTCATGTAATAGAATGAACACATAAACAGTGAGTAGTACCTGTAAGACATTACAATACGTGCAAGTCCATTGCCTGAAAATACATGGAAATCAAACAAAAACAGATACCATCAGCTGCAAGGAAGAGTGAAATGAAGATTTGCAAGGAAGTGAAATTCAGATACGAGAAATAAATATATTGTAAGTTTCATTGAACAAGAACAAGAGAACAATAGGCTAGGCGAGCAATACAATAAACACAATCAAGTTTAGCATGTACCAAACCTCAATGCGGTTGACAAGAAAATAGTCAGAGGAAGAAAAGCATACCTCATAGAGGATCCAGGTGGATACATCTCCATCACAAGCTTGGTCCAAGATGATGCACCACTTCCACTTGGGCTTCGATCAATAGTAACGACTACACCCCCACTTTTGCGTGCAGCGTTCTGTCTTTGCTTGATCATCATAAACAAAGAATTATTGCTTGATCATCATCCCACTAAGAACTAAGATAAAATGACTAGTGGAAAACGTTTAGGAAGCAAGCTTAATCGGCTGACAAAAAATGGCTAGAGTATTATGTGGCATAAACACTCATTATTAAATAGTAGACTTACTTTGAATCAGAAGGAGGAGCCCTAAGTAAGGAATCCCTTTCATTAACGGCCCTCATTGCATCAATTACATAACTAATGAAACAGATAAAGAAGGATATCTTAATTAGATAACAAAAGTAGCAAATCACAAAGCATACAAGAGCAACAAATCATCATCAGTATCCGGAATTACCCTGGAGATGAACCAGCTGTGATGAAATACTGAACCAAAGTTACCACGTAAAGGAACAGATAGAGTCCAATATACCTACAAAGAAAATATAGTGAGGAAAGAATCCCAAAAAGAATAAGCTGAATCCTTATATCCTTCAGTAAAAACTAAAGCAGGTCATGCCTCTCAACTATCTCAGAATATGCATTCCAAAAATAACAAAGCCCACCAAATATATCCTAACAAGAAGGCAATATTGGCATTGTCTGAACATAATAAACTCAGAAACCAAAAAGCATATCACAATATCACATCTTTAACGGTGCACCTCTTATCATGAATCATTTACACTCTAAGGCATAACTTCAAATACCTTAAAAAAAATCACATTCATATCTCAAGCTTGAAACTTTAAAAGTTCAATGAGAATCTATTTCTCAAACCCATCAATAACTTTCGGATACCCACTTCAATTTACAATCAAATTTGGTATATTCGAACATATCTCTTTCACTGACACTCAAACGCACCAAAGTAGGGCTTTCCTTTCCCTAATTATTAATTAAAAGAAACACCACAACACACAATAAAAACCACCTTAAAAAATCAAACCGCAAAAACATAGAATTCAATTCGAAGGAAATAGAAGATAGGGAAGTACCAAGGGTCCCTCTTAGCGGTTCGAATGAGGTTATTAGAATCAACAAGAATTAGAACACCCACATAGATTATGTGTATCAGCACCAACGCCACCTTCAAGCATAGTGACGATCTCCGAGCTAAGAATAACACATACAGAAGTCAAACTTTCTGAGTTCCATTGCACTAAAGTGGTGGACAAGAAGAAAGAAGAAAAACAAACCTGGATCAGATAGACATGCGAATCGATTAAAGCAACGGTCGGATGCTCGATCCCGTAATTCGCGGCAGAGTCCGACCACCATTGTCATTACAGAGGGCGAATTTGTTGCATCAGAATTCAAGGAATTTGAAATCAACTGCAGAAATTGAGAGCACTCACAAATTAAATCTGGATTTCGGTGGGAAATTCATCTGTGTGAGATGGTATAAAGATTAATCAGGATAGAGAAGTTTCGCAGGTTGAATAAGCAAAGATGGTTCTTGTGAAATGGAGAAAGAGGGAGTGCCTTGGATGGAAGGATGAAGCGCTTTCGTTTACTGTTAGTTGGGAATTTGGCCAAGGGGAACACCCGGGTCGGGCTTGGCTGATAATGGATTCTGATTTGGGTTAAGCAATACCCGATGTAGGCCCAGTAAATTTCATGGGTTCATTTAGGTAAGTAAATAATTACCATAAATTACCGAAAGTTACCGAAAGTTACCAAAAATTACCGAAAGTTACCAAAATTACCGAAAATCACATGACACGTGTAAAGTAGGTGTTTTTATTTTTTTTTCCTTTTATTTCAAAAATACAAATTTACCCATATAAATTTACCCAAATTTACCAAAAGTTATCAAAAATTACCAAAATTCATCATTTACCTTACCCCAAGATACCCATGAAATTTACAGGCCCGTAATCTGTTAGGTGCGCCTCGAACATATGCTCCAAATATTATGATTATTCACTCTTGTTATCATGATTGTTCGCTTTTGTTATCATGATTCTGATTTGGGTTAAGCAATACCGATGTAATTTGTTAGGTGCATCTGGAGCATATGCTCCAAATATTATGATTATTCACTTTTGTTATCATGATTGTTCGCTTTTATTATCATGATCATTCACCAATTATTAAAATTGTTCACTCTTGTTATTATGATTGTTCAGGTGCATCAAATTCATGGGTAAAAGTAAAATTTTGGTAATTTTTGGTATTTTTGGTAAATTTCGGTAAATTTTGGTAGCTTTTGGCAAATTTACGCTAATATATCAAAATTAAATTTCTTCTATTTTTTAACTTTAGAGTGCGTTTGTTTAGTGAAAAATCCCGAGGAAATGGTTAATGACCCGAGCTGACTTATTTTCCCCATGTTTGGTTGTACATTGACCTCGGGAAATTTTTTACAAGGGGCCCACCATTTGCCTGGGAATCTTACCAAACGCACCCTTAGTAAATTTTGGTAGTTTTTGGCAAATTTACGCTAATATATCAAAATTAAATGTTTTCTATTTTTTAACTTTGATAATTTTTGGTAAATTGAAGTTAGACAAAATCGAGTAAATATTGGTAAATTGGGATCACTACAATATTGAAGTACAATTCAATCTATGATAGGAATACTATAATCCAATCTATGATAGTTTGGACCACTACAGTTCAATCTAATAAAATTTGGGATCACTACAATACTGATACTATGTAGGAAAACCATCCTCCTATAGTGCCACGGAGGAAAAACCATCGAATTGGGTTAGACAAAATCGGTGACAGTGTGCTGAAATAAAGGCGTTTAATACAATAAATATTTGAGAAATATTAATTACCCAACTTAACATATACCTCCACTAAAATTTTGTAAAATGAGGATTTTACCCTTCATATTTGAGAAATATTAATTATCCAACTTAACAAATAGTAAATACAATAAATATAATACATAACCATTGTTGATATTATTTATATATATTTTTTCAGGTTTACTTAGTCAACTTTAAGTAGTGAAAATTTGAAATTACCCTTCATCTAAAATTTCTTCCTCCCCCAATTTTTCTTTTATACCCCCAACTACAACCTCCTATGTTGCTGTTGTTGATGATGATGAATTGATGATGAATACGATTCTATACTATTTTTTTTATCGTTGGAAGCCAATAGGCTATAAAACATCAAAGATGCAACAAAATATCCGACAAAATAGCAAAAACATCATAGGCAAACCTCAAAAACAAACAGCAAAAGCAAGAAGTTACAACCATAAGAACATGAAAAGACACCTAACAACAGTTGTATAACCACCCAAGGAAGGAGAACAACAAATCACTTCTTCTTGAATGGAATAACCTTTAGCCTACAAACCTCTTCCACCAAAGCCTTCTTTCGATCGATCACCACTCTTGCATCCTTGATGATCTTCAACTTCCGCTGAGTTTCAAAAGGCGTAGACTTAGTCTTTCGAGAAGCTTCCAAAACCAACCTCCATTTAAACTTTAACACAACTTTGCCTCTCCTTTTGCCCGGCTTTAGAAAGCTCCATAATAGAATCTTCAGGATCAGAAGAACAATCAGACGCAGATTGTATCGATAGAGTGTCCTCACTATCCTTAAGAGCAGGGCTAGACAACACGTCCTTATATGAACGCGAAAGCGAAGAAGAAGCACCAAGAGCACCGCCACCCACTTTAGAATGACCTAAGTTAACACAGATAAGGCTTGAAAAAGTTCGCTCAGAATCAGCAGGGATATAAGAGTCAACATTTTGAGGAGTTAATGGAGGCATCTTTGGAAATGGGACAACACAAGGTCGACTACAATCGGCATATATATAAAGTAGGAGACATCCTACTCTGCTTGGATTTAGGGACCCAAATCCACTTGATAGATTTAGAGCTCTGCTTCTTACTAAATTTAGCACATGAGACAACAAGCAAAGAGCCATTAAAACACCAACCATTAAGACTCTATATATCATTCAAACTCGCTTGCTTGTCGGTAAAATGAACAAAACCGAACTGATTTCCATTCCTACCCAACTTCCGAGGAATGTAAGCATCAAAAACAGTCCTGAAATCAGCAAAAAGAATCTTCAAACTCAAATTGTCAACCCTAGCAGGCATGTTATCAACAAACACCGAGAAGGATCGAGATCTAACACCCAAAGACACATCAAGAGGAAAAACACCAAGTTGACCTAAGACATCATTTTTGTCAGTAGCATCTAACGAAACATCACCATAAACGGGAAACCAACCACGCCACACAACCCCGATAAATCCTTAAGAATACTCACAATCTCACAAACTCTATGAAGAGCAGCAACAAACAGCACATCACCACAACCACCTTCAAAATTACTCTCAAACTTAAGGAAATCAACAATGGAAGATAACTCGGACTTAAGCACGGACCACGGCAAAGACATCATTCTATACTGATATGCCAGTTGGAGCCTCTGCTACTGCTTTACCATCGTTGATCGATACTCTCATTCAATAAAATGCTTTCATTCATTCCATTTCATTAGCTCCTCCCTTTCTTTTGATTAATTTGATTACAAGAAAAAGAGAGGTATACATTGAATTTTTTAAATAAAACAAGTGGAGCGAGTTCCTAACGATTGTAGGAAAAATAAAATAAAAGTATCATAAATCAAAAGTTATGTGTGGATCCACTGACAAAATTATGTCCAACCTGAATACCTCAATTTGTCCGACCAATTAAAAAAAGGGTCCGGTCATAGATTTTCCTATGAATTTTGGCAATGTCCGAATTGACCGAATATTCAAACATAATATTTCTTTTTTTATATTGCTTGAACCCATTTTCGACCTGAACTTAGTTTCGTTCGAACAGTCCGACTTGGTTCGACAAGAAAAAATCGAGTCTGGACATCAATTTCTCATCTAAATTTTAACATTGACCGAAAAATATGAAACGTTACTTTAATCGCTAAACGTTGACTTTATTAGCGTTTCACAAAATGCTCCTTAAAACGTTAAACGTTTCTCAAAATGTTAGTTTACCGAACGCCAATATTTATGTAATTAGAGTTTTGACTTGGTCAAGACGCTCTATCGAACCCAACCTAAAATTGAAGCAAAAATTATTGACAGTATCTTTTAGCAAAAACTCTAAAATTTCTTATCTGTTTACAACTTTGGTCGAAGAATTAGTCATAATGCAATACTAGAGAGAGTAATATTCAGAAAACAAAGATCTATCCAAAGGTTTTCCTAAATACATTCCGAGAACTAGGGTTGTCCACCAAAATCGCAGAAGCTTGTAATTACACCCTAACCCTAAGCAAAGATATTCAGAAGCAGCGGGGTCTTTCCTCCATTTTGGCCCCCTTGAATTTCATCAGCTCCCAACAACCATCTGCTGCAAATTCCTATCAAAGGGGCCGCCATTAAAACACAAAAAAAGCTTACAAAAATTTGAAGGTTTCGCCTTCTTGATGACGCCAATAGCAGTAACCCCTTTTCACCTTTGCCTGGGTATTACTTCATTCAGCAGGCCATTTTCGTTGTTCTCGTATTTGTAATTGTTGAGTTTGGGTAGAAGCAGTAGAAGAAAATGGATGTTACGGAGCGAGTGTTATGTGGGGATGATTTATTCAACCCTGTTTTGTCCATGGCTGTACAGGCGTCTTTGATTCTATCTGTATCTCATCTCCTTCAAATTGTTGTCAAGTCTGCTGGTATTCCTTCACCTATTCCTCAAATTACAGTGAGTTAATTATATCTTTAATCCCTGCCCCATTTCCTTCACATCTTTGTTAATGCATGTTAAATTTATGCGTCAAGGATCTTCATATGAAATATTGGGTTTTTGGGCATTTTATTAATGGCAACTTTTGGACATTAGCCCCATTCTTTTATACGGTTATGTGGTGAATTGTGGTGGGTTCGGAAAGTTGTGCGGTGGGTTTTAGTTTTAATAATTGTAAATGTTTTGGAAAATGTGAAATTGTGGTGGGATGTGAAAGTTTAACTTTTAATAAAAAAATAAATTAAATTAGAAAAAGTAGATTGTGGTTGGCTATGGTAGATTGTGGTAAATTGTAGTGGGTTTTGGTGGAATATAACAAATTGCAGTGAGGTGTGACACCGCAGCCAGCCAGCCGCATAAAAGAACAGGGCTTAAACATGCATTATGGTCAATATTCGATCTGTTGATGCATTATGATAAATTGTATGTAAAATTGTGTTTTAGTTATTAGTTTCATATATTAATGAGCCTATTTGATGTTTGTTATGATATCTTGTTTTAATCGTATATAGTTTCCAATTTGATGATGAACCTAAGGTAATGTTATACAGGCTGGGTTGATAATTGGACACTCACTTTTGTCCAAGATAAAGCTATTAGAGAAGTATTTCTTCCACACTACATCTGCTGACTATTACAATGTATTAGCATTTTTCGGAAGAACTTGTGTAGTATTCTTGATGGGTCTTGAGCTCGACATTTCTTATCTTAAAAGACACCTACGTGCTGCAAGTATTATAGCGTTTTCCTCTGCATTGCCCTGTGTAATCCTCTCTGGGAGTCTCTCCTACTTTTATTTTCGATACTTTACCACTGAGAACAAACACTTTGCGACGTTCTTCTTCGTGTTCCTGCTTGCTGTAGCTAACTCAGCCTCTCCTCTTGTCATCCGGTTCATAACTGAGTTGAGACTCGCGACGTCTGATTTCGGGCGTTTGGCTGTATGTTCCTCTTTGATTAACGATGTTGTTACCGTGTTAAATGGTGCTTTACTGATGAAGATTATTCACTCGGACGGGTTTAATGGATTCGCATGGTTGGGGTCTTTGGTTTTTACCATCCTAGTTAGCTTTGGAGTTAGACGGATAGCTATTTTGCTCAATCGATTGAATCCAGACTATCAATATTTGAGGAATCATCAAATTGTTCCTCTATTTCTTCTCATCCTGCTTAGCACTAGCTGTGTGGACAAATGGGGAGGTTCTAATAGCATTGTGACTGCCTTGAGTATTGGAGTGGCATTCCCTCGTGAAGGAAAAACCGCACGTACAATGCATCATAAGCTTTCTTTTGCCGTCTACACTTTTGTAATCCCTGTTTATTTTGGCTACACTGGTTTTCAAGCCAACTTTGGAGAAGCCATCATTCTAAAGAATTTCGTTGGATGTTTTGTTGTTGTATTACTAAGCATCGGCGGCAAGATGTTGGGTACTCTTGTTGCTTGCTATCGTCTTAAGATTCCAACCAAAGAGGCTGTTGTGCTTGGTTTGCTACTCAACTTAAAGGGTCACTCTGATGTTGTCATCCTTGGAGTAATCAGACAACAAGCGGTATGCATCCTCTTTGATCAATACTATCTCATTCTATCTATAAGTAAAGATAATAATAATAATAATAATAATAAGGATTTTTGGACGCTAATATACTGAACTTTTAGGGTATTGGACAATAATACACTGAACTTTGACCTTGGATAATAATACACTGTTTTTTAGGGGGTGTTGGACAATAATACACCCGGAAGGATTTCGACGATGGCTGACTTGGTGGTGATCTTACGTGGCAGTCAGACCACGTAGGATTGCAACCAAGTCAGCACCGCCGGAATTGCTATGAGTGCATTATTGTCTAGCACCCCCCAAAGTATAGCGTATTATTGTCCAAGGTCAAAGTTTAGTGTACTATTGTCCAATACCCCAAACGTTCAGTATATTAGGATCCAAAAACCCTAATAAGATGTCTAAGGTCCTCATAAGACCTACCTAAGTGTTTATATCATCATGTTGCAGGATTGGAACGATCGTTTCGTTGAGATGATGTTAATAACGATAGTTTTGAATACGCTATTATCAGGTATTGCGGTGGCTTACATTGTGTTGAGCAATTATGATACCTTTGGTTATAAGGCTACATCACTGGAACATCGAAATCCAGAAATGGAGCTACGGCTCCTGGCATGTGTTCATGGTCCACGCCATACACCAACAATGGTTAAACTGATAGGTTGGTTAAGTTGGTCCAATGACATGCCTATATGCGCTTATTTATTGCACCTAGTTGAGCTTTTCCCCAAAAGGAGAACGCGTAAGATGTATAACCAGCTAGAGGACGATGAACTGAGTGACGATGAGGCTTATGGTAGAAATGATGCAGTGGAGATCAATGAAACTCTAGATGCTTTTGTTGCTGAGCATAGGGTATATATTCGCCAAATGAAGATTGTTTCATCCGCATCACATATTTTTGAAGATATATGTGAAGCCGCAGAAGATTTACGAGCATCCATCATTATCCTTCCCTTCCACAAACACCAAAGAATCGACGGAAAGATGGAAAGTGGCAAGGAGAGCATAAGGTTAACCAATCATAGAGTTCTTCGCCACGCCCCATGTACAATAGCAATTCTTATTGATCGAGGACTTGGGGGTTTCTCAAGAGTACCTGATATGAAGACAATGCAACATGTTGCAACCTTGTTCTTCGGTGGACCTGATGATCGTGAAGCATTGACCCTAAGCACATATATTGCGACACATCTCGGTACAAATCTCGCGGTTATTAGGTTTGTTCAAGCATCTACGAGAGATAATCCAGAGAGGATCAATATTTCACTGAATGAAGATGAGCAGGTTTTAATGGCAATGCCTAGTCGCGGAGCTGAGGATGACGTAGATAACGCCTTTCTAGAAGAGTTCTACAATAGGTATGTCATGTTTGAAATATTGACCGGTAAGTTTAATGGTTGATGATATCGATCCGCTTATAGATAGTAGAGTCAATATTAGGCAACTTCAAGGAAGAATTTCTTTTTACACTATGGGGGTGTTTGGCTACTCAGTTTTTTGGGTAGCTTTTAGCTTTTTGGGTAGCTTTTAACTTTTTGACCAAAGATAAAAAGCTACTTGAAGTGTTTGGTAAGTAACTTTTTATATTAGTTTTTTGGACTCAATAAGCTAGTTTTCAAAAAGCTACTATGAAGCTTTTTGAGGTAGTTTTTCACAAAAAAACTACTTTACCAAACACTTTTCCTGCAATCAGCTAACCCAAACAATTAAAGTCAAACAACTAATTCAAAAAGATATAAGCTAATAGCTACAAGCTAACAGCTAACAGCTGGTTGCCAAACGGGGCATATGTCTCATGTTTCTCTATAAAGCAATAGAGGAGAATGAATTTTGATTAAAAGTTTAACCTAACTAGTCTATCCAATTGAAATGGTCGCAAATTAACCATCAAATATAGCCGTGGAACCATCTCAACCAAAAGTTTAAGCTGATGATTGTAGGCTCAATGATGGTTGTATACTCTAACACGCCCCCTCACGCGAATTCCCTTTGGGCGTGAAGCGTGGATGCTGCAAAGGCCCCCTTCACCTTGCGCAAATGAATATGGGTGGTGCTGAGATTCGAACCTGAGATCTCTTGCTCAGATCTGGCTCTAATACCATATAGAACCATCTCAACCAAAAGCTTAAGCTGATGGTTGTCGGCCCAATGATGGTTTTATACTCTAACAGGAGCATTGGCCTCCATAATGGAGGAATTAATGTCACAAGTCCTTGACAAAAACTTATGAATAAACCATTTGTTCACTATCTACAGGTACGTGACCTCCGGTCAAGTGGCATACATAGAGAAACGCGTGAAGGATGGCGCCCAAACAGCCGCATCTCTAAAGGACCTTATAGATATGTACCAGTTATTTATTGTCGGGAATGGTGGTCGTCGAAATACAACCATAACAACAGGCATGAGTGACTGGGAAGAGTGTCCTGAACTTGGGAACGTCGGAGACCTCTTAGCTTCCTCAGAATTCGACTCAAGCTGCTCCGTCTTGATCATCCAGCAATATCGCCCACAAACAGACTAAACAACTCGTGTAATGCTTGCCATAACGGGTCTACATTCGCCTCTGCACATTTCTGGTAACACGAGCACCAATTGGAGTATGTCATAACTTGTCAATTTGTTGCATGAAATGAGTTTCAGGGTTGACGAATAGGTTATGATTCGTGATCGGAGAACAAGTACTAATCCTCTGAATCTCTAATTAATTGGGAATTTGGGCTTTTGCCATCCTACATGGGAATGTATAGAATCAGATCCTTAAGTGACTCTATGAGGTAGTATAATTAGTCTAAATAGGTCCCATTTCTTGGGTTTCATACTTTTAGGTAGAAGAGATGTACTAGCAAGTTAACATGTATATGGAAGGCTATTACATATAGGTAGCCTACAGGTAGTCTTCTTATAACAATTGTACAGGCCAATTTCATGTAAATTACTAAATGAATAGGTTTATTTCTTATTCACTCCTTCCAATGATTTTTCTCTCACACATACACATATGCGCAGGCATACACATATACAAAAATGAATCAGAAATGTACAGGTTTCTCCTGCCACACATGAGAAATATGCTCTTCAGGATGCCACACCGCCCACACGAGTTCATTGAGATCAAATTCGCCATCACCATATCATTTTTCGCTGGTAAAATGATGAAATGAACTTCCATAAATCCAATCAAAAATCCAAGCCATAACTCCTCAAGCACTACACTCAACAATTTTTAGAGGGAGAATTTGAAGGAGAAAGAAAGGAAGTTGTGAGTAAAATGAGCAACACACACTCCCATTTATAATGAAAAATTCGTTCAAAAAAAATTCAAAAAAATTGGACCGAAAATAAACGGTGCGCAGCACACCTGGCCGACAAGCTGACAGGCCTGAACACTGCACGGTGTTCGGTCTTGTCAGTCGAGCCTCAAATGTTGCGCGCCGCTCGCTTTGTGGGCCTAGGCCACCCCAAGTCTCATATTTTCATCCCATTTGTTGCTTTTTGGTCCAATTGACATCAAAATCATACCCGAGTAGAGCTGACACTAATAAAAATTGTACCCGTCAAGAAAGATATCAGTGTGAGAAAAATGATATATATGTGAAATAATAATAACACTTTCGCTCCCAAAATTTAGATATTTATTAGGAGTATTCAACCATTGTTATGAATTGAGATGCCTTTGGCTTTTCGCTACTACAATTGATTAAAATGCTCGCACTCCGAACTATTGTTGTAAACTGAGATGCCCCTTGATTTTTACCAGTCCAAAAGTTCGCGTTGCTTTACTAGGGGATCCCTTATTTTGTCTAAGGTGACGTTCGCAACCCAGGATGGAACTATTGCGCTCGTATATTGGGCTTCATAAGACATAGCCACTTCATAAGACATAGCCACTTCATCGGCACAAGTGATGTAAGTCACACTTGGTTGTCGGTGCAAACGGCATGTCGAATTCACTGGCACAAAGTGAAATCCCCCGCCATACTGTCAAGTAGCGCACTTGACAGGTCACATCTGATGGCACAACGGGAAGAAGATCATGATCGAATGTGCCAAGCCAATCTAGATTGTGAATATCAAGACTACTTTGATCGTCATTTCTCAAACTCGATCTAAGTAAGGGTTATTCGTAGACACTAAATTTTGTATGGTCAAATTTGTAATTAGTTAGCATTTTGTACATTTCCTCCTAAACACTACGCAACGTTTGTCGGTGGAAGGCATGCATGTCTTTCCCTTTTCGGCCAATTAATATTACTCCACAAGATACTTTATACGGTATATTTTCTTAATTCCATACATATATTATTCCAATATATATTTTGCCAGAATTAAGACAGAAAAAAACATTGAGAAGTTCACTATAATATTAATATCTGCCACTTATCCTTGTTCTTTTTTAAGATAGATAGGACTTACCTATCTTACATATTTCTATTTTCATTAACTACATTACCTAACATAAATGTACATATTTACATATTTCTACCTATAGTACATTGTCTACCAATACTCCATTCATACATACATCATCTGACCTTACTTTATCTTCTACTTACCAATAAAAAGAATATGATAGGAAATGAGCCATAACACCTGTACTATCATATTACTATGGACATTAATCACTAGAATCATATGAATTAATATATAAAAATATATCTATATAATTTGATCCTAGTAATTAATGTATTCGACGAGTGTTTGAATGAAATTGTGCATGAACTATTTCAAAATGTTTAAAATACCACTAAGAATTCTTTCTTTAGATGTTCGTTGATCATGTTAAGTTCAGGTTAGATTAGTCAGGTTAGGAGAGGAAAGAAAATAGGAACAAATATGATTAGTTTGAGTTAAGTTAGTAATTGGATAAAAATATTTTATTAATAAAGGGTTAGGCTCATTGGATTTTTTGGTTATTTTCATTTTTTTTTTGTCCGTTCTTCAACCAGCAAAATATACACTTTTGACATTTAAACCTACCATAGTGGACACAAATAATATTTTTGACATAGTCAAGGTTAAGTGAACGAATTTGGCAAAGAAAAATTGAGTAGATTTTTCACATTTTTGGATACTTAAGTGGCAATTTAATCCAGAAACAACCAATACCGAGGCCAACAGTAATAACAGATACACAAGTGCCAAACATATATTGCTAACCGAGGCCAACCTTTGCACCTCCTACCAATATTAGGGACATAGACCCTGTTCTTTTATGCGGTATTTTGCGGAATGGTCTGGTGAGATGTGGTGGAATTGTGGTGGGTGTGGTGGAATTGTGAGAGAGAAAAGTAATGATTTGCGGTAAAATGTGGTGGGTTGTGGTAAACTGCGGCAGGCTATGGCTCCGCAGTTTGCCAATCGCAGAAAAGAACAGGGCCAGAGTCGGGTAATCGATGCATTGGTACTTGGTATGTAGGTTAAAGCTCAACATACGGTCCGAAATTGTTTTCAATCAAATCAAACATAACTAAAATGAAAACACGAATTGTGACGCTAGTGCTTTGTACATCGGAGCTTCTCTCAATAGCACGGTTAGCAACAACGGGAAACAAGTACATCGATAAATATGATGCATTGCGCAACCACGAGAAAAGCTGGATGCATCAACACCGAATGAAGATACATCAAAATCGACATTTGGGCAACCGTAATACACAAAATTTAGCCATTCTGTCTATATATCACAGTATAAAATGTTTCGTTCCATCATTTTGTTTACTACAAAGGCCGAGCCTTCACCATATCTTCTGTTAGAAAATGGGACCTAAAACTATATCTTCCTACATTCAAAATCAGCTCTTTCTACCTTCCCAAAAAAAACCCAGGAACTATGAACGAAAAAATTGAGTGGAAAATCACAAAAAAAAAAACCTGGAAAACTGGACTATCTGTACGTCCCCGCCTCCTTCACTTCGGATTCCTTGGTTCGTCCCCGAAAACTTGACTATTGCAAACCGGACACGTCTGTGGACAAAAGAAGATAAGGGTCTAAAGAAACGATATGCAAGATCGCATTGTACATGACATTCTATTTACTCCCTCCGTTCCATATTAATTGTCATAATTTTAACTTTCACGGTCTCCAATATCACTATTTGATTGATAATTTCTTGCATAATATATTATTAAGGCCCTGTTCTTATCTGCGGTTGGCAAATTGCGGTCCCACCACATTTTACCGCAAATCATTACTTTTCTCTCTCATCACTTTTCTCTCCCTTCACTTTTCTCCTCTACTTTTTACATTCTCTCTCCTCACCTACCCCACATACCAATAACCTACCACAATTCCACTACACCCCACCACAATTCCACCACACCTCACCACACCATTCCGCAAAATACCGCATAAAAGAACAGGGCCTAAGAACTGCAATATTATACTTGTATGATAGTACTTTTCGTTACAAATCTAATGGTGGTAATTTTATATAACAATTCATTGTATATATTGAGAAATTTGTGGTCAAAATTTTTGGAATTTGACTGCACAATTTTCAAAGGCGACAATTAATATGGATCGGAGGGAGTACCTTGTTTATGCTGAGCCACTTCCTGCCACATTTGGAGTGGTATACATGTTTACATGGAAGAGTGATCTGCTGGTCTCCTATTTTATATGTCACTAAACATATCACACATCTGCAATGCAGATTCAGTCGCAATAACAATATCGTTAACGCCAATCCAAAAGAGAAACGACGACAAAATCACAAATCCTAAACTGAGGAAATGCAGTAAAAGATAGCCCACATAGTCCTTGATTGCATTTATAAGCCAGAAATTTTACCTTTCTTTAGACTTTTTCCTTGAGAAGAATCCGCGTGCCTTGTACCTTGATGTGGGAAGCAACTTGATGAGTTCTTGGGAGAGACCTCGACTTTCGGTTCCAACTGCTTCCCCTAGGTCAAGTAATTCCTGCAACATGAGACGCGATTCGTTCCTTTTGTAAGCATAAAATTCCTCACAAAAAAGAAGGCACCATATCGAATGACACTAGACCTGTCAATTCGGGCGGGGCGGGTTCGGTATGCCCCGTATTCCAAGTTTGTTACATTTCAGGTTTGAAAAACCGGATCGGTCTCGGGTCAGGTTAGGGTCGGGTCGGTTTTTGCCAGCTCTAAATGACACGTTTCCTCATTGCACATTGCATTCCAGTCTCCTGGCTCATTTGCACTCATTGAGGGTGCGTTTGGTAAGATTCCCAGGAAAATTTTTCCCGGGGAAAAATTTCCCTGAAAAGTTTTCCATTGGAAAAATTTCCCCAGGAAAAATTTCCCTTAACCCCCCCTAAGGGAAATTTTCCCTAGGAAAACCTTGCAAATGGTGGGCCCCTTGTAAAAAATTTCCCGAGGTCAATGTACAACCAAACATGGGGAAAATAAGTCAACTCGGGAAAATTGACCATTTCCCGGGGTTTTTGACTAAACAAACGCACTCTCAAAGAAAAATCAAGTGAAAAATTAGTATGCTATGAATTATCTTCAGAGGTGAGCTTTCGTTTTTAGATGGCAGAAAACAATACAAAAGATTACTGACAGGTATTTGAATCTTTTAGCTGTTGTGGTTTTGTCTAGCCATTTCATTTGTTTTGTTGTTTTGCAGATCTTTGTAGCATCTTTGATGCAATTTTTAGCCTTTCCTGGGCTTTTAATTATCGAAAAAAAAAAAGATTACCGACAGGTATTGAACATGAACTATATCGCAAAGAGACTACTAACCTCATAAGTCATATTATCTGGATCAATGTCATCCTGCCAAGCAACCTGCAACAATGCAAAATAAACAAAATCTCACCTAAAAATGGACAAATCGAACTTTATTCTCTACATAATAGAATATTCAAATTATTCATCTTAACAACACTTGCACTTTGTATGGATTTCTAATGGTGCATTTGGTAGTTTCCCAGGAAAGACTTTCTCAGGAAGAACTTTCCCGGGAAAGTTTCCCAACCAAACGCCCCATAAAATTGAAAGGGAGACAAGAAGGTACAACAATGTGTTATAGAAGCAACAAGCTTTTTAAGTCCAAACAATTCTTAATGGACCCACCATATAATAACTCCACCACAAACACAATAGCAATCATCACAGGAATTTTATAGAACTACAAAGGCTTAGAATACAACATAGCTACTCCATAGAACAGATCATATTCTAGTTGGAGATAGTTATTTAGGATTTGTACCTCCGAACTGTTTCCGTCTTGATGATCTTCGGGGCCTTTAGACGAAAGAAAATTTACACAAAGTCAGGCAAAAAGAACTATCAGGGCATACATTAACATTACGAACCATTGCCAAACAAAGTACAACAGGAAAAAATATAAGAACTACGGCATACTCGACATTGCAGATATGAGATAACTCACATTCTTGAGCACCATCTGAACTTGACACCAAATTCTCTTCAGATTGCACATCCAAGGTAGGCTCTTCGACGTGCATCGATGGAGGATATTCCCAAGTCCTACGGTTTATTTCGGTTCTTGGTAAAGTATGGTTGACCTCGTAACCATAATATGACGAACTTCCAACATCACAGAAATCAGATCTGTATGAGTTCATATTCATTGACCAATATGCAGTTTCCTGAACGAACAAGACGGCATACATTACACTTTAGTTGGCTACTAACAAAATTTTGTGAAGCTTCACTTGTGCTCTTTAACATTGATTGACAGACATACCATAAAACAACATCTTCAGATAATGCAGCCTAACCCGAAAAAATTCGCAGCGATGATCATTATGCTAGACATTAGGGAGGCTGGTTTAATTAGATGTTACATCAGAAACCACTGCTAAACTCCCACTCCAACAGATTCATACTGCATAAGACAATCTAGATAGATATGGGGGGCGTTTGGCTTTTTAGCTTTTTGGACACTGTTAACTTTTAAACAAGGTGAAAAAGCTACCTAATGTGTTTTGTAACAAACTTTTCATATTGGCTTTTTGGACCCAATAAGCTAGTTTTCAAAAAGATACTAGAGGAGGCTTTTTAATGTAATTTTTTTTCCCAAAAAGCTAGTTTACCAAACACCTTTGACGCAATCAGCTAACCCAAAAAGCTAAAGTCAAACAGCTATCAGCTAACAGCAACAAATTAACAGCTAACAGTTGGTTGCCAAACAAGGCCATTATGTTAAGCTGACAGTAACGCCGACCGAAAAATTGACCCAAAATTACATTCTTAAGCTATCCTTAAAGTGGACAAAAGCCTGCAATTTAAGAATGATACTACACTATAGATTTGGAACTCTTAGCAGACCTCTAAAGTTTCCTTGATGCACTACATTTCATTTTTGAAAATTTTAGAAGCTTTAAAAGATGAAACAGATGGGCAATAAATCCAAGCCAGGCCAGATGACAGTGCAGTAAATGATAACAGTTAAAAAGTCCTTCCAAGAGAAGAATCAACAATTAAAACAAGATGCTTTTTCTTAATGCAACAAAACTATGTAACATACCATTAATACATCACATAGTACAACCATAGGGTTAGCCTCCAGCATTAAAAGCACATTTTAGGGAGTAGCCCATCATTTTTTACCACCAATGTTACAGCTTAGGTTAATAGGATGAGCATTTTTACCTGATTATGCAAAGGTAGATGAGGATAAACATAATTTACAGCAGGACTTGGGTGAGCAAGTTCATCAAAATAACCCATGTAACCTCCTTCATTAACTGTATAGGAAGGATACCCTGTGCTTGTGTAGTAAACCTCCATTGGCTGATTCTCATTCATCTCTGTTACTAACTATGTTATCTTCCTTGCAAACTGCAATTACCCACCAAAAAATTACAGCAAGTGAGTTAAATCAGATGCCCAGATTCAAAACTAGGTACAAGAACAAAGATTGAGTCAATCAAGTGAAGAAAAGGGCAAAAAGTTATCACCCAACAACCCCCTCACAAATTACTTTTGAAAAAAAAAAAGGAAAAGGGTAGTTTAATTTTCCATTATTGCGAGGTTAATGCCAGAAATCACTGTAATTTCACTTTTTTTTACAACAGCAAATGGGAAAACAACAAAGAAAGAAGAAAATCTTCCCAATGATCACATAAGCAAAAGAAAGGAAACAAAAGGGGAGATCTTTAAGATAAGTACAACTACAATCAACAAAAGAACGTAGAAACATTACTTCCAGAATCTTCAAGTACAGTATCCACTGAACATTTTATATTAAAAAAAAAATCGTGGGGTTAAAAGGAAAAAAACAGGAATTCCCATCCCCAAAAAGAAAAGGGCAAAAAAAACTTGAGGTTGAACTTGAATGCAACATTCTTCGTCATCGACAGAAACCCTCCAACCCAGATCAAACAAGTAATGAAGAAAACTCAAAACAAACCCAAAATGCAACAAAAAGTTAGGAAAAAGAACCCACATTGAAGAAAAAGAGGGAAACAGAGAGAAATAGGGTTGTTTTTCTTCTTCTTCTTCTTGTTCTTCTTGTTATTATGAAAATGGAGGATACCCTTTTGCTCTTTTTTTTTTCTGGTTGTGCTGCTGTTTGGTCAGCTTTGAAGAAGGAGGGAGGGGGGGCCTGGTTTTGAGAGAGAGACAGAGGGAGTGAAAGTTACTGTCTATTTATCTACAAACAGAGTCCAGAAAAAATGTTTTTTTTTTTTTAAGAGTGATGATAAGTGTCTTGCCCCAAAATACTGTTTAAATGTCTTTTTTTTATAAAATTAATATTTATTATCATTTTTAACCATAATTTTTTTCATAGATACTATTAATTATCAATTATAAGAAGTTTGGAATATGTTGGCTACGCCAACAATTAAAATTGACACCCTAACGAATTAACCTCATTCGTTGGGCATATTTTGGACATATTTTCATAAATTTTAAAAAATATAGACAAAAATGTGATTTTATAACATTTATATATATTATTACTCCCTCCGTTCCATATTAACTGTCGTCTTTGGAAATTGTGCAGTCAAACTTTAAAAATTTTGACCGTAAATTTCTCAATATATACAATGAGTTGCTAGATAAAATTACTACCATTAGATTCGTAATGAAAAATACTATCATAAAAGTATAATATTACAATTGTTAATAACATATTATATAAGAAATTATCAATCAAAGAATGATATTGGAGACCGTGAAAGTTAAAACTATGACAATTAATATGGAACAGAGGGAGTATAATTATAAAAATCAATCATATCATTTTTTTGCAATTTAATTTACAAATATATAGGTTTTGTAGTATCACATGACACTTTGTCTTCTCCAAAACATTTATCATTTCTCTTTTTTTATGAAAAAAAAAAGAAAAAGGAGAAAAGGTAAAAGGGGTGGGAGGGAAAAGGTGGTGTCTGTCGATGGCACTTTTTAGTAATTTGCAGGACTTGAGAGACACGCCACACCACGCCAAAGCCAACAAGGAAAAGAGAAATCAGACCAATGAGGCCCTCACTTGGCCTCTCTTTCTCTCTTTTTTTATTGAAAGGGAGATGAAGTGAACTCTTAGGTCATGCTTAAAGACATTCTAAGTTTGGATTAATATGAATTTGGATTAGATTAATGGATAATCCATTACAAGGGAGTAAATCTTTAGACCATGTTCATTTCTGCGGTGGGTAGAGTGTGGTAATGATATGATATAGTACAGTAGAAATGTAAATGGTGTGATATACTCTTTTATTCTTTTTATTTTTAAAATTTTTGCTTTCATAGTTTGTTGTTTCATATTTTGCCAGTTTATTATTATTTAATTAAATTTTAAATTTTTCAACCCCTTCATATATATCCTTCCATATATTTAGTTAATATTTTCGCCCCCTTCACATTATGGGCTGGCTTCGTCTCTGGTAAGAATGATTAGTATGGTAGGTGAACAGAGGAAAAAAAATGAAAAGTAGAGAGAAAAGTGAGGAAAGAAAAAAAAAATTATGGTTGTTGTGGTAAAGTGTGGTTTGATATGGTAATATGTGATAGTTTGTGGTTATTAGTGTGATAAATTGTAATAGATGTGGTATGGTACCACACAAAAGAACAAAGCCTTAACGGTAGAATCTAATTTTTGAATCAATCATCAAGGATTCATGATATTTTATAAAAAAATATTTTTTCATCAAAAAATTAATAATTATAATTGTTATTTTCAAGGGAAAAAATGAAATAATAATTTATGGTTTAAAGTTATGTTATACAATTCACTCCAAAAATTTGACTTGATCGCCACTATTTTTTGGTTCACATCCAATCTTATAGGATTGGCTTCAAAGAACTTCTAATATTTAAGGCTATATCTTATGGTGTTCATGAAAATTAAGAACACATAGTACATATAATAATATTTTAATGGGTGATTGAGTATGAGTATTGTTTATGGTGGAGTATGACATGAGGAATGAGGGAAGGAACAAGTGGGGTAGAGGATAGTATTTTAATTGTATTGTTACCGTTTAAAAACAAGTGAAACTAAAAATAAGAAAATGGGTTGGCAATGTGTGAAGGTGGTGGGGCCCGCTTCCATAATTCTATTATCCTTGACGCATTTCCTGGAGGTGTCCATGCACGCGCCTTTGTTTTTGGGGTTGGTGAGTTGCACGCCCAAGTTAGGCGCCTCTTTTTCCTTTTCTTTTCTACATTTTCTCTCTCCTACGCTCTTCATTCTGCAAAGAACGCACAGGCGTTCTCTTCATATTTACTGAACCCCTTTTTCCTTTATTTTTTTTCTCTTTCATTCGTTCTCTATGCAAAAAAACCACCATAAGATAGCATAAGGATCATTTGCCACATCAACAAGTGATTCATTGTTGGATTGTCATGAAGGCTAACTCAACCCAAATTTAGGACTATACTCTCTCGATAATGTTTGTTCTATGAGATCTCATTAGTGAACTTGATGATGTTAAACCTAGTCAATTTTTTATTAAGTTCCTAGGTGAATTATTATGTTGGGACAGTGATAATCATTAAAAAAAAAAGCATGTAGGATTGATACGATGATTGAATTTTATTATCATAGGGATATAGAGATGTCATGTCATGGTTAATCACATAGATTAGTGTTGAAGAACACTTACTAAACTAGCCCACAACGGAAGTACTTTAAGTAATGATTGTCATAAGAGCTCCCGCTATTCAAGAAAATTCATAATCCCGAGTTCTTTACATTTCTTACATGGTCTATTATAACTTTGGAGTGCATCCAACGTCTCTCGTAATAGTAGGTGATACAGGTGGTGTCTCAATTCCTTTGGATTAAGTAAGAGACTTCTAGCTAAACAAGATGACATTGTCCTCCCTTCGGAGATAGTTGTCTCATTGGCCAATCAAATAGCTTAGATTGAAAATGCTTGTCCAAACTCGGTTGGATCAACAATTGATCATCCGTTTTCAGGGTTTGACTTGGAGGCTGAGAAACAATCTGGTTGAATAAGGACGACATCAACTTACTTTATCTGAATTTGAGACATTAAGTGACGAGGGAATTAAGTAAAATGAACACTTGTATGACAAGTGGGAGATTGTTGGGAATGTCCCGACAATGATCAATTTATTTGAATTTTTTAGCCAAGTTAATATAGCAATTATACGTCTTGTTAGAGACCTCTATGCTTAATGATTAAACAGCTTAATCTAAACTATATTATTTGGTTCTACAGGATCCCACAAGTCCTCGCCTTGGAACCATATGTGCATGGTCCATAATAATATGGTATTATTTTGGAAAGCGTCAAATTGAATTCTTGGGAAAATTCAATGTGGCACGGATCATGTCATGGCTGACATGGACCGTGTGATGCTTCATACATAATGTGTCTCAATTCTAGCAGAAAATCTTTTTTTGTCTAGCAACACGGACCGTGCCAAGGGCGACACAGACCATGTAGATCAGAAAACACATTTTTTTTTATGAATGCAGTTTTGGGTCTCTTGGTGGCCCCTACCCCAAGCCACCTATTTTTTATTAATAAGGGGATGGAAACCTCATTTAAGCCAAGCCAAAAATGGGTCTTTCCTAAGGGACACTTTGAGGAATTGATTTTAGGAGTAATTTGCTCGAATCCTCCTAATAGTGTTTTTGGCTAACGTATTTGATACGATCACAAATTTCCCATACACATATTCTCGATTCCGATTGGATCGTGATCGAGCAATCTAGCAGCTGATTCTTCGATTAGCCGTGTTGACCTCAGTGGAGGATCTCAGGCACCCTGCAATCTAGCTTGAAATTAAGCCAACCAAAACCCAACATATCCCCCTTTTGACTTTTTTTTTTTCTTTTTTTACTTTGATTTTTTTTTTAACGGGGAATGTGCTGGGGGGCGGGGAGAGGCGCAAAACAAAAACAACCTAAAACTTTATTCCACAATAACCATAATAATCATAAAGAGTATCTTTGATGTTCTCTTTAACATCTATACTGTTATTTTGAAACCATTCTTATAATAAATCTAAATAACTCTTTTTTCTAGGCTTTCCTTGGCGGGGTCATAGGAAATAATGTTTACACCAAGGCTTGCTATGTGGGTTAAAAAAAAGGAAAGGGATAAAAAATAAAGTTATAGAAGCCTCAAGAGGTGGGTTTAGATGCTAGGTAGGTCATTTAGCCAGTGGGTTGAAAGTAACATAATACCTATATAATTTTAACAATCATGCAAATATGGAGTGCAATTTCAAAGTGAAAATAAATGCTAAATTCTAGATATGAAAGTAGGAAATTATAGTCACTGCCCGGAGAGTTTACCCAAGGAACGTTCTCCAGTTGCTTTCTACATCAAATTGAACTGGACGAGTAGAAAGATGTTGGTTAATTTTAAAAATACCTATTAGGAATAAGAGACAATTTTAAAGAAAAAGGGGCACCTTATGGCAACCCTTAATATTTATTAATTTTTAAACCTTATTATATGATTTATGTAGATAATTTAAAGGAATAAACAGAAAGGAAATAGAAAACTGACTAAATTAAATTGACTTATAAATGAACAGAACCAAGGAGATTAATCTCAAATCTGGCCATTGTAATCGGCCAGTTACATACCATGGTCATATCCATGATTAACTATAATCGACCATTTGTAGTAGAGATCTTAAATCTGCACTCCCTTAAAGTCATTGACAAGTCTTAAGGGAGTGTAGGATGACTCGTATAAATAGAAGTCATTTGCAAGTCATCTAGACACACTTCATCTAAACACAACCTTAGCCATATCCTAAGTGAGATTACCATTGTTTTCTATACCATTATTGTCTAGACTACAACTATACTTGAGTATATCAAGTGAGAATTGCGAAACACATTTCTTGAGTGTGTTAAGCGCAAAGTTTTATTCCTTTGAACATTTATGATATAGTAAATAGTTCTTAAGGAAAGTGAGTTCGTCCACGAGTTTTAGCAGTATCCTAAGTGAGATTACCATTGTTTTCTATACAAATCTCCCTTTCCTCAAACAATCTTAAGAAATATTTAGAATGGCCTCACTTCGTGATATGACTAGTAACTTCCAAAAGCTAGATAGGTTTGAAGGAGTGGATTTTAAGCGCTGGCAAAGGAAGATGCACTTTATACTCACAATTCTTAATGTGGCATATGTGCGTAACATCGAGATTACTTCCAAGACGGTTTAAGATTCTCCAAACCGGGAATCTTCCAAAAGATGGTGACAGAAGCAAGGAAGCAAGCAAGGAAACAATTGCAAGTGGAGAGAAGACACCAATGGAAGATCCAAACGCTATTAAGCAAAGGCTAAAGATGGAGAATGAAGACTACATTTTTAGAAGATGGATTCTCAATGGGATGACCAACACTCTCTTTGATGTTTATCAACATGCTTGAGGATGCGTCAAGTAAGAATTTTCTTTTTAGTCAATTCATGAACTTCAAGATGGACGATAATGAGAAACTATTAGATCAATTTCATGAGATTCAACACATTCTTAGTAACTTTAAGCAACATAACTTAACACATGGATGATGCCATATTTGTATCCTTGACTATTGACAAGCTCCTTTCCTCATGGAATGAAACCAAAAGAACTCTTATGCACCATAAAAAGACAATGTCTCTTAAAGGCTTAACTAACCTTCTTCGGATTGAAGAGGAGTTATGCCTACCATCTAAGACTTAGCTAATCATCTTCAAATTGAAAATGAATTATTCCTACAAGATGGTACTGAGGAGCAAGCCTCTAAAGTCCATACGATACAAGAGAATAAGGGAAAGAATGATAAGAAAAAGGTCCACAACAAAAGTAGCAAAAAGCCTAAGCAACTTTCTTGAGAATGTGGCAAACAAGGGCATACTAATAGCGAGTGTTATCAACGAAAAAAGAAGCATGATTTTTTGAACAAGGATACATCTAAGGACAAGGAGAAGGAATCCAATTCCTTTGTTGCAATGATCAAGGACCAAGTGAACATGGTCTTCATTGGTGGCAATGACTGGTTATAGACTCACACGTGTCGGGGCATGTTTGCGTTGACATGAGTTTATTCAAGACTCTCAAACTGGTGGATGAAGGAGTGAAGCTCTACATGAGCAACAACTATTTCAAGTCAAAGGCATTGGGCAAGTGAAACTTGTGCTCACTTATAGGTAAACTTTCCTTTTAAATGTTGTGTATTTAGCAAAAATTTGTTGGGAGGTGCCACATATTTCTAACAACTGACTAGAAGGGGATTACATTTTTTTAATGCACTCGAAGGGGACCACATCTTCAAAGCACTGGCTGTTGGTTGATTTTCCGATCATTTTGATTGAATTTCGGCGATGTATATATGAAAAGATAGAAATACCCCTATGTTTTATCAAACAATTGTTGGGAGGTGTCATACATTTCTAAAAACTGACTGGACGGAGACAACTTTTTCACATCTCTTCTCTGCACTATCTCTCTCCTCCTCCAAATATTAATACAACTCAACCCATCAAAACCATAAACAAACTCTTCTTCTTCTTCGTTCGTCCACCACCCGACCACCACCACTACCACCAGTCCAACCACCACCAACACCACTTCAGCGCTCAGCCACCACCGAGAACAACAATGGCCGCAGAAAGGAGCTTAGGGCTAAATTTTCGAAATATTTACTAAGGATAAGAACACAAGGTCGAATAATATCGTCAGGTATTAACACTTAATTATAACCACACTTTACCAACAAAATATTAAAATGAAAATATTTAAAAAGTTGACTACACCTGAAAGGGTAATTTTTTTATAGTCTATCTATTAAAATGAAACGGAAATATTTACACTGAACGTAAAAGAAAACCAATGTAGCAGCAAGTCGCACTTGCTCAAGTAGTGCTCCAAGCCATCCACCCATGACTTGAGTAGAGACAGACAAAAAAAAAAAAAAAAAAAAAGGGAACGAGTTGCAGCTGTCAGAAAGGCTCTAATTAACTATTTAATTCTTAGAAAAAATAATACAGAAGAAAATGGTAGTGTGGTGGAATGGTTATTATTAGTTAAGGGAAAATTATTCTATAAAAAAAGGATTTATCTTTGAATTTTTTTTTTTCAATAAGAGCTTTCATCAATCAAAGTATATTTGATCAAGAAAATAATTTTAACATATATGGGATGTTTGGTTACCCAATTTTTTGGGTAGCTTTTAGTTTTTTGAATAACTTTCAACTTTTTGACCAAGGTTAAAAAGCTACTTGATGTGTTTGGTAAGGAGCTTTTTATATTAGCTACTTGATGAAGCTTTTTGAGATAGTTTTTCACAAAAAGCTACTTTACCAAACACTTTTCATGCAATCAGCTAACCCAAACAGTTAAAGTCAAACAGCTAATCCAAAAAGCTATCAGCCAACAGCTACAAGCTAACAACTACCAGCTGGTTGCCAAACAGGGTCATACTTTTTTTAATATGTGGTATAAGTTGTCATGTCAAATATTTTGTGTGGAATTTATTTTTTTATGAAAGAAAGATGTTAGATCAAGGCCCTGTTCTTTTATGCGGTATTTTGCGGAATGGTGTGGTGAGGTGTGATAGAATGTGGTGGGGTGTGGTGGAATTGTGGTAGGTTATTGGTATGTGGGGTAGGTGAGGATAGATAATGTAAAAAGTAGAGGAGAAAAGTGAGGAGAGAGAAAAGTAATGATTTGCGGTAAAATGTGGTGAGTTGTGGCAAATCACGGTGAGGTCATGGCGCTGATTCTTGGCCATGAAAAACGAGGCCCAACTAACGCAAACTCAATTAGACATCATGGAGAACTCAACCTAGGATAGGTTCACCTACATATCTATTGAGATTTACACAGGACGAGTCAAATTGATTAGAAAATATATACTCCAACTTTATACATAAATACATGATCAAAAATTATAATAATATATAATTAGTCAATTAACATATAAAAATAATAATTCGTAAAATAATTTGGAATAATTAAGTAGAAAATTACCCAAATAAAATGAGGTATGGGATGAGTATAATCGGGCTTCGAATAAAAGGGAATAAATAGTTAGGGGCGTTATTAACCTTTCTCTCTCCTCCTCTTTTTGTTCTTTAAATGGAAAAAACAAAACCAGAAGGAGAGACAAGGGATCACGGTGGAACAAGGGCAAAACAGGGTCACGACTGTTGGATTTTGACAGGAAAAAATGGTGGCGGTGGGGGCCATGACGCAGGGACAATCGGGATTCGCGACGGTGGTCTAAAGTTGGTGGCTCGGGGTTCGGTTGATGCGTGGCATGGTAGAGGAAGATAGGTGTTTTGGGCAGTGGAATCGGTGTTTTCCGCCAAGTCCCCGGCTAATTCAGTATGTATTAACTTAGATTGTATGGATTAAAGTTGTGGGTATAGATAATTTGGTTTGAGTTTAGTTTTGGTTTGTGTTGGTGGTGGTCTGAGTGGCGACGGTTGGTGGTGACAGTATTGGGTGGGTTGATGTGGCGACATGTAGTGACAGTGGTGGTGATTAGAGTGGTGCTAGTGGCGTAAGTGGTGTGATGATGAGTTTTGTAGTTATAGATAATTTTTAAGATATAAAATTTTAACAAAATTTAATATTTTTAGGAGACTCTACCATAATTAATTATTTTCAACTATTATATTAGAGTTAAATGATATAACCATATTGATTTTGTGTCTTAAAAAGCTAAAATTAATATATTATTATCTAAGTGAATTCTCGCAAACAATTAGTCATACTTATTAAGACATTAATTTCTTGGACAAACAAAATTTATTTTAGACAATTTCATATATTTTTTATTTTTTCATTCATGCCCTCAGAAAGATGATGAAGTGTAGTTGCTAAAAAAATAATTTTTTTTTGAAAATCTGAGCAATTTGTAAAGAATAAAAACATTTGGGAGAAACGCTGTAAATTCATTAAAAGTCGTGCTAAAATGTTATACTAAGTTTTGAATCAAATGGAACTCAAAATCTATGATATTTATAGTACTCTTGATGGTGTCTCACAAAAACCTAATTTTATATCTTTTAAACCACTAAAATCCAAAATGAAAATATGAATTATTACTATACATTTAATAAAAGCAGGAATTACTAGAATTCAATTTTCCATTTTCAAAAGGAAAATTAGAATCTAATAAACCAAACTTTATGTCCATTTTGATCTAACAAACCAAACTTATCCTTTTGTTAATGGCAAGTTGTACTTAACATAATATTTTTCTTTAGTGAACATCCACCAATTTCTGATTACCAGAAAAATGACATGGAGTTTTTTTTTTTTGTTAATTGAAATGAACCTAATTGAAATGAACAATGTCTTGGAAGAAATGCTCAAACAGTTGTTGTCTGAGTGATAAGAATGAGAAATGAATTACAGAGAATGAGGGATGGAAGTGAGAACTTTGAGCGTCTGGATGAAGAAAATGTGAGGTTCAGATCCAAGCTTGACAAGAAGAAAAGGAAGAGTAAGTCATCTTCATTTTCCTTTTATTTTTTGCCTATAAAACGCTCCAAATCAGTAAAAAAAACTTTCATGTCATTTTTCCGGTAATCAGAAATTGGTGGAGGTTCGCTAAGAAAAATATTATGTTAAGTATAGTTTATCATTAACAAAAAATTAAGTTTAATTTGGTAGATCAAAATAAACATAAAGTTTGATTTATTAAATTCCAATTTTCCTTTTAAAAAATAGGGTTTTTGGATGCTAATATACTGAACTTTTGGGGTATTGGACAATAATGCACTGAACTTTAACCTTGGACAATAATACACTGTACTTTGGGGGTGTTGAACAATAATACACTTAGTATGATTTTGGCAATGGCTAATTTGGTGGCAATCCTATGTAGCGGGTGGAAGAGATGAATTGGTCGAAAAATATTTGTCTTCTCGGTCTGTCACGTAAGATTGTCAACAAGTTTGCCACCGTCGAAATTGTCTCGAGTGCATTATTGTCCAACACCCCGCAAAGTTCAGTGCATTATTTATCCAAGGTCAAAGTTCAATATATTATTGTCTAATACCCCAAAAATTTAGTATATTAGCGTTCAAAAATTCTAAAAAAATATGATGGAAGGGGGAGAATAAGTGTTAGTGTAAGGGGGAATAATTAATTAGGTGAGAAATGAAGATGGGGTTTTGGGGAGAGAGTAAAGGCGGGTCCGCAGGCGGTGAAAATGCTGGCGGCCGCATAAGCAGGGGCAGAGCTTGTCTGTCTCTATCTTCTCTGTCTTCCTCCTGTCTTGTCCTACCAACTGTTATTTCCTCTTTGTTTTCTGTTGCATTTATTATTAATGACAAATATCCCCTCTCACTTTTTACCTACATTTATTTCTACTTGCATCTGTATTACATTACAGTATTACAAGCCCCAGAAGCAATGCAGATCTAAAACCAAAAAAAAAAAGGAAAAAAAAACATTTATTTCTACTTCTTCCGTCTTATTTTATTTGTCCATCTACCTAACTCAAAAAAATTAATGTATATTGGGTATTGAGGTAAAAAGTTTGTAATTTACCAAAATTATCCATACTTTAATTGAAAGATAATAGTTGTTGGAATTGTAAAAAGTGATAAATGAATCTATTAATTAGTGGTAAAAGAGGAATTACAGTTGTTGTGATTATAAATGAGACAAATATTTTGGGATGGAGGTAGTACTTGCATCTATTGCTGGCCATGACAAAAAAATCGGGTCCGGATAAATTTGGGTCGGACAAATTCGGACAATGTCAAAATTCGAGCGAGAAATTTATGTTCGGACCCAGTTTTATTGTGGGTCGGCCCGGGTCAGACCATTCGGACAAAGCTAATATCGGGTTCGGAAAATAGAAAAAAGAAATTTTATATCCGAATATTCAGTCAATATCAAAATTAAAGCCGTGTTCTTTTCTGCGGTTGGCAAACTGCGGTGCCACAGCCTACCGCAATTTGTCACAACCCACCGCATTTTACCGCAAATTATTACTTTTCTCTCTCCTCACCTTTCTCTCTCCTCACTTTTCTCTTCTACTTTTTACATTCTCTCTCCTCACCTACCCCACATACTAATAACCTACCACAATTCCACCACACTCCACCACAATTCCACCACACCATTCCGCAAAATACCGCCTAAAAGAACACGGCCTAAAACGAAAAATCTATGTCCAAACCCAATTTTTACCAAATCAGAAAATTTTTTGCCAGATCTATCTATTACTTACAAACCCCAGAAAGAATTTTAGGAATGTGGACATAATTTTGGGACATCCAAAAATGGAATAGTGAACAAATAATTTGGGACGGAGGGAGTACTTACAAACCCCATAAAGAATGCAGATCTTAAAAAAAAAAAAGAAAAAGAAACAGTTACTTACTACCCCTGTTTAAGGCTACTGTTGCGTGGTCTTTTAAGGCCAAAAGATATCCTGTGAGCTCTTCCAAATCAAGCATTCTTTTGGGGTATTACATCAAATCAAAGCATTAGTCAACTACCAAATCATTAATCAATGCACCTCGTCTTTTAAGAATCAAAGTACATAATTTTCAAAAACAATGTTTGAGGTATATACCCTTACAAAATTACTAGTACTTCCATTCCATATTATTTGTTTTTTTAGAAATTATATAGTTAAATTTAAATAATTTTAATCATAAATTTTTTAATATGTACAATGATTTGTTAAATAAAATTATTATTATTAGATTCGTGACGAAAAATACTAACATAAAAGTATAATATTTCAATTATTAATAAAATCTTATATAAGAAATTATCAATCAAAAACTAATATTAAAGATGGTAACAGTTAACAAAAAAACAAATAATATGGAACTGAGGGAGTAAATGGTATATTGTGATTTGTGGACAACTTATATATTCCTCATCAAATACATTAAAACGTTTCATTTAAATGTGATGGGCTTAGGGTAGAAATTTCATATTTTAAAAAAATTTAAATTTTATAATAATATTAATAAAGTTATGATAGGTTTTATGATAATATTGATATACCTTTTCTTTTTGTTAAATTTAACACTTGAAAGATGTGGGTAGGTACTTAAAGATGTAATCCATCTTTTTTTAATTATTTGTCCATTTAACTATCTTTTACATTTTGAAAAACAACTTGATGGGGAAATCCAAGGCAGAAATCCACTTCAACCAAGACCCGTGATACACAAATTAAGTGAAATTCCATCTTAAAACCAATTGGTGTTAAGAGGAATAATCCACTTCACTTACAGACAAAACAACGATGGATTATACAGCTAAGACCATTTAAGAGATTTAACAATCTCGATTGTACCAACATAAAACGACATACAAATGGAGAGGGGAAAAGGAAAGGACACACCTAAGTTTTGAATGAGTCAATTCGTTTCCTCTGCCAGAAATTTTCTTCCCATACCGACGAATTCACTGTCAAATCTCTTTCAGATGCGATGATTGCATTCAAAGCTCTGCACCTAATCTGTTACCTCATTCCTACATGCAAAATCCTCCATAGCTACTGTATATTTCTATATTGAATGAGATCTCTACACAAAATATCAGAAATTAGAACAGGTGAACGGTAGAAAATAGTGAAAGGACATCTGAAAAGTTGGAAATAGGAGAAGGAAAGGCGGAAATTCTGGAAAAGGTGGTTGCTTCTGAAGGATACCGTGGTGGGATTTGACATTACTTGAGTTGGAGAAGATGGAGGATGACGGGTTCGAACCTGGAAAACAACATTGAACCCGATAAGAACTTTGGATAAAGGAAATCCACCACCCAAGAACTGCAATCCACCAAGAATTTGCTAAAGGCTACGCCACCACAAACTCCATGAAGGAAAGACTTGCAATACCATCATTGAAGAAATGGATAAAGTAAACAAGATTTTGAAAGAGAAGGAGAAAGCTAAGAGCTTCTTCACTCATTCATAAACAACCAATGCCTTTCCTTCTAAATGCCATGTATTAATAGTGGCATTGAAGTGAAAAAAGACTTGGGGTGTGTAATTACAAAAGACTCCCTTAAATGAGGGTGTTACATAACATAAGGGAAGGGACAAAAAGGTAATTACACAAAAGGGAGAAACAAAAGAGGAGGGAAATTGGCTGGATCCCTGATTTTGCCAGGTCTGTTGCCGGCGCGACGATCACGTCGGGGGTGTGACACTTACAAATCCCCATATTGTCACAGGGGTGATGTCTATGTTACGGGCTCGACCTTGTTCGGAAACCTAGGCCGAAGAATGTCATCAAGACGGTTGCAGATGCGACAATGTGTTCGTCGTGGCCACGACACACGTGGTCACGGGTGTGACCCATGACGATTCTCGAGCAAAATCTTCTCCTTGTCGTGGCGTCATGGTCGCGACCTAGGGTGTCACGAGTGCGATACTATTTGTCACGGGCATGACTTAGCCCTCCAGCTTCAAGGCATCAGGGGGAGGGGGAGCGTCACGGGCTCGACCATGCTTATCGTGACACTCTTGTCACGACCATGACTTGGGTTGTCACGGGCGTGACTGCCCGCTGGGCAGTTTTTCTGCCGATCTTGAAACGCGCATAATTTTTTCATCCGGACTCCGATTTGGCCTCGTAAGATATTGATGGAAAGCTCTTAACGTGAAATTTAAGCTTCCTGAATCTCAAGTCCAACAAAGCAATATTGAAAGAGTTATGGTATAAAGAGTGATGACATGCCTTTTCTTTGCCCAATTTCACACAACCTTCTTCTTTTCCACGGGGTGATCTTCCAACTCGACCCATACTTGACATGAATGATCATCATGAACCTAGATTGCCCAAAGGAACCAAAATATCTCGGGTGGTCCCTCCATGACATGAAAATACCCAGAATACCCTTGAGGTTGACCTGGATCGTTTGGAGCCCAAAAAGAAGTCAAGTTTGACTTCGTTGCCTTATTCGTGCCGAAGGAATCCCGGTAACCTTATGAGGCTCGGGAGTGGTCTCGTTGAGGACCACAAGCAACATCCCTTGGTCTGGGATCCTCTTTGAAATGCCTCTTGCATCCCAACTCGAATGGAAAAGACATGTCCCCGTCTTCAGGGTCTTGGGAGGGCGAGTCGCTCATGGTTTGGATTTGGCGGGTCCCATCTCGGAATACTTCAGCTTCCATGAAAATCGTCTAGCTTGGACTGGATCTTGACATCCCTGATCGAAATCAACAACATATCTAACTAGGTTGTAAATCCTGAAGGTTATCATGAGTTTCGATCTTTGTAGTCGATTTGAAGGATCAATTCAGAGCAACGTTTTCATTGAGGGCAGAATGAGCTGGGGATGATTAAGGAATTGTTAGTTTTTCCTCGAGTTTTCGGTGTTCCTTAGTTTAGAGAGAAAAGAGACTCTCTCTCTCTAAAATAAGCAACATTGAAGTATTCATAATCGCTTCCGTCACCTACTATCCGTTATAGTCAACAAATTATATATCATTATCCACATAAGAAAAGTAATATATTATTTAAGAGTCATGATAACCACATGATAAAAGCCTCACGAATACACAATATCAAACCAAATGATTTAAATAGATCTCTTGTTATTTTTGTTCACCAAATATAATATTAGTAGTGACTTTTATGAATTATTGCAGCCCTCGGTATTTAAGAATAAGCAATTTTTATTCATATGATTCATAGCTAAATAGTTATTACATGTTAATTTGATTCACAATACTTGATTGGTTAGCATACATGACGATTGATCGACACCAACTAAGGCTCCGTTCTTTGATTATTAACTCGGTATCATACTGTATCGCACTCTTTTATTTCTACCACGTTTCACCACATTACACCACACCACAATAATTACCAATATATCTCTTCACTTTTCTATCTTCTCACTTTTCTCCTCTACTTTTCACATTGTCTTTCATCACCTATTCCACTTACCACAACTCTCACCACAACTCACAGCACATTTTCAAATTCCAACGGATCACCATTACCACACCACGCCAACCGTATAAAAGAACATAGTCTAAGGAGAGGATATGTCTGAAATTAACTCTAAATTTATTTGTTTTTAATTATTTTTTTCCAACTCTACTTTTAATGCATGTAATAATGCAAAATTACATTCAATATTGTAAAGGTAAATGATTCGACCAATAATAATGTAACACCTGTCACTTTATTGTTGAATCACTCACTTTATATATATATATATATATATATATATATATATATATATGTGTGATGATGATGATGATGATGATTCGTTTGATCTAGTTAATTTGTACCATATCTTGATTGGTTTGTAATTTTTTTAGTAAATTAATCACATTCTTTAGAGTCATACTTTGTGAATATTAATTTTAAGACAACAAAGATGAAATCTTACATAATAAATCATTTTTTATTTGAAAATAAATTACAATGACACTAAAAATAGAGCTAGTAAAGGTGGTTTGAGTCATGAAGAAATATTAAAAGTGCAATTTAACACAAGAAATCTCATAAAAATAAATTTCTGGATTTGACAACCGTTAAGCATCATTCAAATACTCTATCTGTCCCATATGAATTGTTACTTGGCACCATTCTTTTGTGTGTTGCGTTACGTTGCGTTGCGGGTAGTTGTGGTAGATCGCGGTAAATTGCGGTGGAAATAGTTGTAACACCCCGGATATGTGGTTAAAGTGTGGCTTAAAAGGATTGAAATGATTACTTATATCACCAAGGTGCACCTTCTTTTATGGTAGCTCATCCGTTGGGAACTCTTCAGTTAAGCGTGCTTGGCTGGGAGTAGTCAAAGGGTGGGTGACCTCCTGGGAAGTTTTCCCGGGCAGCGTGTGAGCGAGGACGAAGCACGCTGGAAAGACTCGTGGTGATTTGTGCGGCCACTCAGCGATCCTTGAAACAGTTATCGATAATGTCCGCGGCCTAGGTGGGGCCGGGGCATTACAGATGATATCAAAGCCGACCCGCGATCGTGAGCTGTGCTAGTGGACGGGAGATCCATGGGCAGTTACCTTACGGGGCAAAGATTCTAGAATGGATTGTGGCACAACGAGGACATTGTGCGCTTAAGTGGGGGTGATTGTAACACCCCGAATATGTGGTTAAAGTGTGGCTTAAAAGGATTGAAATGACTACTTATATCACCAAGGTGCACATTCTTTTATGGTAGCTCATCCGTTGGGAACTCTTCAGCTAAGCGTGCTTGGCTGGGAGTAGTCAAAGGATGGGTGACCTCCTGGGAAGTTTTCCCGGCGCGTGTGGCGGGGCGAAGACTGAAAGACTCGTGGTGATTTGTGGGGCCAGTCAGCGATCCTTGAAGCAGTTATCGGTAATGTCCGCTACCCGGGAGGGGCCGGGGCGTTACAATAGTAAAAAGGTAGTGACAATTTGCGGTATGTTGCGGTAGGTTACGTTGCGGTTAGTTGCGTTAACGCACGAAAGAACGGTTAGTTGACTATCACGGTTTTCAATGTCACTTTTTGATTGACAATTTCTTATACTATACTCCCTCCGTTCTATATTGATTGTCGTCTTTGGAAATCGTGCAGTCAGATTTCAAAAAAATGATCATAAATTTCTGAATATATATAATGAGTTGCTATATAAAATTACCCCATTAGATTTGTAACGAAAAAAACTATCACGAAAGTATAATATTGCAATTGTTAATAACATATTATATAAGAAATTATCAATCAAAAAATAACATTGGAGATCTTGAAAGTCAAAATTATGACAATTATCATGGAACGGAGAGAGTATTTGATTAAGACCCTGGTCTTTTATACGGCTGGTTGCGGTGTGGTTCGGTGCGGTGTGGAGGATATGTGGTGGACTGTGGTGGGTTGGGAAAAGTTGTGGTGGGTTGGGGAAAGATGTGTTGAGTTGTGGTGGAATATGAAAAGTTTAACTTTCAATAAAATGATAAATTAAATTAGAAAAAGTAGATTGTGGTGGGTAGTGGTAGATTGTGGTGAAATATGGAAAGTTGCAATTGGTATGACACCGTAATCTGCTGGCCGCATAAAAGAAGGGGGCCTAACAATTGCAGTATCATACGTTTAGGATAACATCTTTCGTTACAAATATATTCATAGCAATTTTATACTACCTCCGTCCCTAAAGTGTCAAATTTTCTAACTACCTTGTCCCTTTTTATTTATCAAATTACCTAACTTTTACATTTTCAATAACCATAATACCAATTCTACCCCCTAATAAATACATTCTTTACCTCATTTCACGAGTATTATAAGGGTATTTTTAACAATTTTAAAACTTTTCACTCCACTCCCCATGTTTATTGGTTTTAATGAGTTAGTTTTTGCAACATACAATTAGGGATGGAGGTAGTATAACAAGTCATTATATATATTGAGATATTTATGATAAAAACTTTTGAAATTTATCTGCATAATTTTCAAAGACGACAATTAATATGAAACAAGGGACTAACAAATAATGGAACTTTAAAAAGAAAAAAAGAGACATAGTGATTAGGGACCTCGTGTTTTGCATGCTTGCCATTGTTTTGTGAACAACCAAAATGAAAAAGGAAGGATAGAATACTCAATATACAACGTGACACCTAAAATCGAGGGCAAATAGGAGGAGATTTGGGTCAACTGTGTAAATCGGGCCCGAATTGTGGCCGCCCATTGGCATTAGGCGTAGAGAGACCCGTTACATTCCATGTCGTAGCGTGACCGCCAAAAAGCTCTTTAGACAACAAAGATAACATCCTTCCTTCCTTCACAATAACAATCAAAGAAAAATAAAAATACTCCCACATTTTAAAAGCCGAAAATTGGAAAAAAAATCGCTGAGAAAGAGAAAACCTAACGTATCACCTCCAAAAACGTATCTCTCTCTTTCATTCTCCCTCTTTCTTTCTCTCTCTCTCTCTGCCGGAAACCTCCTTGGGTCTCTGGTTCTTCGCTTCACCATGTCTAAGAGGTATGTATGTTGCTCTTCTTGTTATTGCTCAATTGTAATCGCTGCTGATTTTATGGATGATGATTGTTTGTTTCTGTAATCAGATTGTGTATGTTTCTGTAATATTGCGCCGGATTTTGTTTGCTGAGGTTGATCATCAGGTTTTGTGTGTTTGCGTGTTCAAGAACTTGCATTCGATCGAATTGTTTGATTTCCAGCTCGAATATATAATCAGCTTGATTTAATTTGGTTGAAGTATGGTTGGCATTTTCTTTCTTGCTTGTTTTTTGCAACCTTCTAATTTCTTGAATTGATTGGTTGCTGATGGTGGAATTAAGGCTAGCTAGCAGTTTCAAATATGAAAGGCACCTCCGACTCATGTATTTGTCTTGTTGATGCCGTCTCGTTTGATTGTTTCTATGACATTGTTATCCATTTTCATGTCTTTTTATTTCCTCGACGTGAATCCTCTAATTGATTCGACTATATATATATATATATATATATATATATATATATATATATATCACCAAAATGAAAAAAAGAGAATCTGTTGCTTGTTCATATTGGTAGCATATGAACTTATCTTCCATCCTTACATCCTTCTGTTTGGTTTAGATATGAAGCAGGGATTTCTTGTTTGCTTTATTCCGCTTAGGAGCTAAGAAGAGTGTATGGAAGGCTTTGAATGTTAGCTTCATTCAGTGATTAGAGAATCTGTCAATCCATGACTGTCTTTCATTTACCATAATTACACTTGTGAATCTTGATGAGTTTATATTGATCAGTTGATTCAGTATATCGTACTTGCGTGGTGGAGATCATCAAAATAATTTCTGCATGTTGTATTTTCTTTATAAGGATTCTTTGCAAGTTCTTTGCGCATGGAGCATGTCTGAAAGGGGAGCATTGTGAGTATGCACATGATTGGAGTGCTCCTGCAAATAATGTAACTCTTTACTTCTTGTTTTTAGTTTTCTATTTCCTTATCAGTTTATTTTCATATACTTTTCGCCATTCGCTTGACGCTACTTTTCTCTGTAGGTATGTACGTTTTATCAGAGAGGGGCTTGCGCTTATGGCAGTAGATGCAGATATGATCATGTTAAAGTGTCCAGGGTAGAGCCTTCTGGTTCATCTTCATCTACTTCTCCCGTTGGTCCCACAATATCAAGGCCTACCATGACGTCCGGGGTGACAATAAGTGGGATGGCTCCGGTAGCTAGTGCTGAAGCAGACACGTCACCTAGAAGACAGTTCCTTTCTCCAACTATAGCATCTTGGAATCAACAATCTGGAAATAACGACACCCTAGAGGAAGAAGTTACTGAGGTACCTAGGAGTGATAAACCAGCTGATCAGGTTATTTGCTCATTCGCTGCTGCTGGCAACTGCCCTAGGGGCGAAAAATGTCCACATATTCATGGCGACTTGTGTCCCACTTGTGGGAAACATTGCTTGCATCCTTTTAGGCTCAAAGAAAGGGAGGAACACTCTAGGACTTGTGAGAAAATGCAAAAACACCTAGAAGCTCTGAAACGCAGTCAAGAGATTGAATGCAGTGTGTGCTTGGAAAAAGTGCTTTGCAAGCCTACAGCCGGTGAACGGAAGTTCGGGTTGCTCTCAGAGTGTGATCATCCATTCTGTATTACCTGCATTAGGAATTGGCGTAGCAGTTCCCCAACCTCGGGCATGGATGTCAATTCCACGTTGAGGGCCTGCCCCATATGTCGCAAGCTTTCATATTATGTTATACCAAGTGTTATTTGGTATTTCTCGAAAGAGGAGAAGAATCAAATTGTTGAAAATTACAAGGCAAAGCTGAAGTAAGGATTACTCCCTTTCTATCAGTTCTAAGTTTACTTTTGCATCTTAAGGGCTATATTATTCGACTCTCGTTGTTGGTCAAAGATTTCTTTTAGTTTCAGATTATCTTAAGTTTTTCATATCCTCTTGAAAATTTAAGTGTTTAATTGGTTGTGACTAGATGGTGACCAGTTTGTAATATTGTAGCTGGTGCGAAGATATGTTTATCTTGTCTATGCCACATGGCATGAGGATGAAAGCTACACCTATGCTCTGTTAGGTATAGCTAGGATACTCTACCTCTAAGAAGTTACAGAGCTTGGAGTAGCCAGCATTATCAGTTTCAAAATTCCACTGCAAAATCTGAAAATGGAGTTTATCATCCTTTTTTGGGAGTTTTGACCAGTTTCTATTTTGTCTTGTTTTTCCACTTTGAGAGAGCTCCTCTGATAATGCCTGTGGGACAGTGTGAGCGAATGAAGAGAAGAGGTTTGACAGCAAACACAGTTATAGAGGGCTGCGTTGGTGAGTATGGGGTTGGTCAGAATCTTCAAAGAAAATAGCTAATGGGCCTGTGGAAAGGGATTGATACTGACTTTAACAAAGCCCAGATTCTTTTTAATTGATTGGGACAAAATCATTCAAGACAACACATGCTCTAAGTGGCGATACCTTGATTAGCATTACCCTGTTATACATCCAGTATAGGCTTATCATGGATTCTCAACATGCTCAGTTTGTGGTCCCATTAAGGAAAGTTGATTTGGATGTATCGTACAACCCTTGGCATGTTTCTTTTATATATACAGTTATGTATTTGAATATGGCTTCTATCTGGTCAAAAGGTCGTGCTGACAATCTGTTAATCTGCTAAGTGCTTCACCAAAATCTTATTTGCCGAAGATTGTTATATCGGTTTGTTACTTATGTTGTCCACATTTGCAGGTCCATCGATTGCAAGTACTTTGATTTTGGCAATGGATCGTGCCCGTTTGGAACCAGTTGCTTTTACAAGGTAAGGGCGCCGTACGATGCTTTGGTGACTTTTCTATTACATTAGTGGCTTTTATTTGGATCTTCTGCCATTATGAC
This sequence comes from Portulaca oleracea, assembly GCA_029582165.1. Lineage (NCBI taxonomy): Eukaryota > Viridiplantae > Streptophyta > Magnoliopsida > Caryophyllales > Portulacaceae > Portulaca > Portulaca oleracea. The sequence continues at coordinate 1,252,331 of CM055893.1, forward strand.
TTTGTTGATCATTTTCTTCTCTATTTGAACAAATTGCTGTGTCCTTGAATTGGTTGCCCTCTTGTGGTACCTTTTAAATATCTTTAAATGAATGGGTCTAAAGTACTAAATTGAGATGTATTATTTGGTAGCCAACATAGGTTGGGGTTGCTTGTTCATGCCCTTGCCCTTGGGGCTTTTTACTCAACAAATTTTGGATGTCCAAATTCTTCAATTGCTTCTCCAGTGATGCAAAGTACAGTTCCAATGTTTGCTTCAGCGAATACCTTTTCTTCCTATGTATGGGCTGCATTTCTGATTGATTGGATTCAGCTTAAAGGGTGTGTTGTAATGCTCTTACTCTTGTTATATTTGTACATGAGAAGTACCATGTGGCATAGAGTTGGTGGTTGGAAATTTGTAATTGCTTGTTGAGGTATTTTCATTGATTGATTCATTTCCTTGGTACTAGCTAAGTTCATCTTGTGACATAGGGCATGTTTGTTGTGTTCAAGTACATGTTCAAGCCACATTCATTATTTTGGAGATGGTGTCCGACAGACTACAAACATGTTGGTGGAGTTAGATGACAACAAAGAAATTGAGGATGAATGCTTGAGTATTTTTGACATGAATGCCGTGAATGTTTTATGTAGATACTTATTTCAACCCATAAAAGGAAGTGAAAAAATGCTATGTGATGAAGACGATTTATGGATGTTAGGTTGTCATTAATGTGATCGTGACCTGGATATGATATGGGTGATACTGATGAGATTAGTTTCTGCAGACTACTATGGTGATTACAAAGAAGAAGATACTTTGATGCTATCTGGGAGGGTTCGGCACGTTATCACATCTAGGATGTGATATGAGTGACATTGATTGTTGGATAGCACTGAGCAACATGTTGGTGTAAGGTTTTAGGGCGCAACCATAAGTTTTTGCTTCTTTGGTGATAGTTGACGTCCTTGCTCCTTAGGTTTGATGACTTTGATCCTCATTGAGCTGAAATGGTTTTGCTGGCTCCCTTCCCAGCAACTGCTAAATGTCCATGGTCTAAACTAGTGTTATTCGTCGCTGATTCAATAGTTAGTCTATGCACATGTTTCTTTGTCGTGCTCCTCGTAGTAATATTTACAAGCTCATGCTATCAAATTAGCTTACATTCTTCTATTACATATTTCATTCGTTCTCCTATTAAAACTATGTTGTGATGGTGTTATATGATTGAAGTCTTCACAATTGAACTTAATGACCTTGAGCTCGCTAATCCTCTAGTTCGTGAAGGCTTGGTGCATGCATTTGATTCTATTTCAGATTACTATAAGTGTCCCTTTTTATACCTCTTGCAGCATGCTTATCGTGATGGTCGTCTTGAGGAAGTTGTTTTACGTCATCTTGGGGCTGCTGATGGAGAGACCGTAATAGTTAAAAATATTAGGTAAAAGTCAACTTGAAATTTTGCTTGATAATCACCTTAATATTTTGTTGGAATTGCAACTGACTATTATATGAATGATTGCAGGCTTTCTGACTTCCTCAGCAATTTACATATCAGTTGAACTTGTTATGGAAGGGCTTCCAGTGTGAGTTTTATCTTGTGCTCTAGATATACTATTGTATAAAATTTTTAGGTTGCTCTAGAGGGCAACACCAATATAATTTCATGTGGACATATCCTTCATCACTATACTATTGTATAAAATTTTTAGGTTGCTCTAGAGGGCAACACCAATATAATTTCATGTGGACATATCCTTCATCACTATACTATTGTATAAAATTTTTAGGTTGCTCTAGAGGGCAACACCAATATAATTTCATGTGGACATATCCTTCATCACTATGCTGTGCTAAATAATATGAAACTTTCTGCATGGTCTGTGAGAGAAAGAGTTTTATTTGTCGTCATTCATCAACAACTAATTGATTATTTTTAGCTGCACCTGAAAGGGGGAGCTACTTTCAGCTGAAATGAAAGTGAGGGATCTGTACATATAGGAACAAGAGGCTACTTTGAGAATATGAAGAGTCTGCTTAGGAGGGAGGTTATAAATAAGAGTAGGAGGTCATAAGAGTAAAGGAGGGTGAGGATAAGTAATTTACCCTTGCTTGGGAAATCCTTTTTGAAATTAAGAGGGTTCATAAGAGTAAGTTTGTAATTTACATATTAGGTATGTTATTGTATCACTAAACAATCTCTCCCCTACACCCCAAACTGGGGTGTTAAAAATGAGGGTTAAGGAGGGTATGAAAGGGTAGACTCCACCCCTCATCACTCCACCTTACTCTACCTTACTCCCTTTCCAAGCTAGAGTGAGGAAGAGCGAAGACCCTTAAGTAACGCTTCCTAACCCCTCCATACCCTCTTCCCAAGCAAACTCAAAGAGTTTTCTATGGTAATTGCTGCTGCTAAAGTCTGTTTCTGAGGGTTCCATGCTGCACCTAAACAATCCGTACCAGCATCACATGTATTTGTAAAATACTGAAGTATTGTAAAATGATAAACTAAACCCACGATCAAAATTCATTTTTTGGACAAAGGGGGGTGCAGAAAAAAGAGCTGGTCCTGGGGGGAGGGGAGCAGAGGCCATTGAAATGAAATTGAGTGTGGTAGATTACTAGATTGGATGTTTTTTGCATTCACAGTACTCTTCTTTTGATAGTTTGTGTTCTTGGGTTGAGGAAATCTACGGGCATTAATCATGTAGGGATGCTGAAGGTCAGAAACTTTAAGACCGCTTGGTTAGCATAACTGTCTTTGTGTGATTTTATGATTTCCCTTAAATGTTTAGGATTGCTGATGTTATATTGTTAATGGCCTTTCCTGTAAATATTTTGGGTACCCAAAAAAGACATAAAAATATCTGGCTATGTTTTGCTTGAACCAGATACTGCTCATGCAGGTTTGTACAATGAGCAAGGAAACATTTACATGCTGGAATATATGGAAATTGCTGAATCAGATTCCCCTTCATCTCAAGGTGAAAAGTCCTTTACTGTATTGAAATAATTCCTTTGAATTATGCTTTTACTCCGGTCAATGACCTGATTGGCCTCATAAACCCGTCTTTTCATGTGATTTGTAAATTATGTATTACATTACCGGTGTATGTGACTGCTCTCAATAAGACCTTCGCTTAGTTTACAGCCCTAATTAAAAAGTCATTCAAATCGTTTAACCTTTGATGTATGCGTGTTTTGGCGGGGGTAAGTGTTGGGCTGTGCATGTGGGTGCAGTGATTTTACTTGCTTTCAGATTGCTGCTAAGTGGTAACTGAGCAGTAAGCATTGCTGCTTTGAGCTATGGTTGGAAAAAAAGGGTTGTGTCTTAATTTGAACACATCACAAAAAGATCCATCTTATGACTGAGTTAGTTTGTATCCACATTTTGAATCAAAATTGGTTTGGGGCAAAGATTGAGAAACCCTTGTATCTGGATTTGTAGTTTCTTGTGTGAAACTTGCCTTTTTACCAAATTGGACATACTTGATTACTCAAATTGGACCAGCTTTCTGAGCAATAATTGTTTGTCAAGTTGCTTTATCCCCTTACAACCCACAAGGAAAGAGAGTTATCTTCTTGTTGCAAAAGCTCATTTCTGTAACGGTACAGTTGTCGCTGATTATGGTTGCTTCAAACTTGTTTCAGGATGTAGCAACTCACCTGAGGCAATGGTTATACTGTATTGATATTTTTACGGAAGTTCATAAAAAAATCCCATACTTCTGGAGGCCTTTCATGGCTGGTGGCCTCGGGGAAGTATCGTGTTACAAAGAAGGACGATACCAAGTGAAAGAATGTTGTAATACACAGTTGCAAATCAACAATTTTATTATTTGTCCATAGCCAAGGTTTCTGGTTATGGTCCCAGCTGTTGAAGAATGAGCCTCTTAGTTGTTGTGATGCTTCTAGGGGGATGATTTACTTTGTATTGGAGGTATATTTCATGTCTTCATTTGTAAACATATAGGCAGATTCTGGAGCAATATATATAATCATATAACCTAGGTAGCATCTGTTGCTGAAGTGCATGAATGCTACTGGTATTATTAACGACGAAAGCGTAAAATTATTCGATACATTCTGTCAAATTCTAGCAAAATGTGACCACAGTTGATTGTAGTCGAAAGGCTGTCAAAATCTAGAACAATTGAGACCTGCAAGGGCTGGTTCTTACTTAGGAATTGTTAAACAAACAAAGGTGACATCAAAACAGTGCAGTTTAAACTTTAAATTTTGACAACCACATCTATGATGACTGATGCGTACAAGACTAGTTAGGTTTGTGACTAGACCTGTCAATTCGGGTGGGCGGGAGGGTTATGGGTCGGTCGTATATCGAGTTTGGGTAAATACGGGTCGGGTGTATTTTAGGTTCGGGTAAATACGGGCGGTGTATCCTGGTTTTAGGTCAATTCAACGGGTTATGATTGCGATCTTTTTCTATTTTTTCTTTTAAAAAATTCTTCTCTGAATATTATTTTTGGTACAATATGCATAATAAAATACGATTATCTTCTAGTACCGATAGATTTTTGTAAATGGTTCAACTTAAATTATAGAAATAACATATGAATGAGTTGCGGTTATAGTCTAATAGTAATGAGTTCAACGAAAGGTCACAAATTCTAATATGTTTGGACGCAAAAAATAAAGTTTTTGGCTCAACGGGCGGGTCGGGTTTGATCCACTAATTTGCGGGTTTTTCGGGTTCGAGTCGAGAAAGCCATGCTCAAAACACAGAATTTATGAGCAGATTTGGATTGAGCTTTCGGGTCGGATCAAAAATTGACAGGTCTATTTGTGACAATTCGTTAACCAATGGGTTGGGTTCAACCAAGTCAACCCATGTAAGCTAGGTTCATTACTATTTGGGTAGCTGAAGAATTGATCTCATTATGGGCCTTGGCTAGCTACCATATCACTCTAAGGGGTGGAAGAAAAATCTGGAACCGACGCACTGAACCGGAAATCGGATAAAAAAGCCGGAAACGGTCAATACCAAACCGGCTTAAAATTTCGGTGCACCACACCGGAAAAACCGGATGCTAAACGGGGCGGTTCCGGTTTGGGATATTCAAACCGGCGGGGAACCGGCACCGAACCGTTAATATAAATAAATAAATAAATATAAAAATTTTGGTTAAAAAAAAAAATTCTACCCAGAAATTAATACAGAAACAGTGTAAATTAGTTTGTTAAAAAAAAAATAGAGAACATTAAAGCATTGGGCTTACGGGCTAAGATGAGTAGCTAATTGGGTCACTAAATTTGGTGTTGAATTAACTTTTTTTTGATTAAATAGAGATTTTTTGATGTTGAAAGAAATTAATGCGGTTCCGATTCACCGGTACCGTTAAATCTGGTGCATCGGTTTTTAAAAACCGGGTGATTCGGTTCCGGTTCCGGTTTAAAGTTTTAGCGCATCGTTTCGTCCGGTGCACCGCTTCGAGACACCGAAACTGCACCGCACCGCACCGTTCCGTTTCCACCCCTTCTCTCTAGAAGCTTAGCAATGTATGATTAAATGGTCCAAGTCCTCGTTTCTAATATTACGAGTGCGAATTGGATCCATGTAGATACCTCCCTTTGATAAAGTTGTCGAAGAAAGACTTTTAGTTTGGGTAAAACATCTAAGTTTCAAATTGATTGAAAATTCCATCTGGGTAGGTTGGAAGAAGGAAGTCTATGTGCTAGTCAAATTGTTGACTTCGTTGTGGATTCTCCCGAGCACGAGGATTTCATCTTTCGTTTCATTGAATGGAATTCGATTGATAAAATTCATTCAACGGGTTTGTCACTCATAAGGAGTAAAGAAGAGGAACATTTCAACTCATATCCTCTCTTATAAGCCTTGATACCGTTAATGTCACATCAATCAAGTCTTTGATCGTTTATATTACTAAGATTTATCAAATTGTCATTGGCACATTAATTATCGAACCAAAAAAAACATTCCTTCGATTTCCTATTTTCCATCTAATATCTTTGTGAAATACTGGCCGATTTTAAGGATTGTTTCTCAAGCTCTAGAATTTGGTTATTTTTGTTTAATATTAAAGAAATTATTATGAGGAATATATTTAGCCCTCTTAAGCCTATCTAGTCAGAGAAAGTCATCCAACCCATTTACCCGTTTGTTTTCTAGATTAGAAAACTGTTGAGTTGTCCCACATCGGCCTTTGACACCCATATTGTGGTGTTTATAATGGCTTGGGTGCCTCAACCTCCTAAGCTAGCTTTTGGGGTTGAATTTGGCTCAAGCCCATTATTTCACATGGTATCAGAGCCAGGGTCATTGATGTTGGGGTCGCGCCCGCAGTTGTCTGCGCCTCGTGGTGAGGGGGGCGTGTTGAGTTGTCCCACCTCGGCCTTTGACACCCATATTGTGGTGTTTATAATGGTTTGGGTGCCTCAACCTCCTAAGCTAGCTTTTGGGGTTGAATTAGGCTCAAGTCCATTATTTCACAAAAACCCCCCTAGACCTAGCTCTTCCATGCCTCGGCCACTCCACCCTCCAACATCTGAACCTTTTCTCTTCTCTTAAAGGCATACCTTTACCTCTTTTTAGTCTTACTAAGAGGCTTAGACTCAGTTTCAAGGCATGACTCCACCCTCCAACATCTGAACCTTTTCTCTTCTCTTAAAGTAGCGTTTGAGGTAGCGTTTAGCGTTTTGACAAAGTCAAAACTCTAATTGCGTAAATATTAGTGTTCGGTAAGCTAGCGTTTTGAAGAGCGTTTAGCGTTTTAAGGAGCGTTTTGTGAAACGCTAATAAAGTTAACGTTTAGCGTTTGGGGTATAGCGTTTCATATTTTTCGGTCAAAAAATACCCTTATAAAATTTTATCTTTCAAAATTATTCATATCCTTTTATGTCAATTCACATTAATCTGTTAATTAATCCGCTAAATTTACCGAACACAATTTTCATTTGAACAGTCATCCGCTATCCGCTGCTTAAACCGCTATCCACTACATAAACCTCTATCCGTTACCTAAAACACTAATTTTGCCGAACAGGGCCGTAGTTTCACTTGGGGAACATTCTTCTAATGAGGGGAAGACTAGATTAAACCAAATTCCCTCTCTCCCCTTGATTCATATTTAACAGGCTCAGTAGTATTGGCAAGAATCTTGGGTTAAATTAAATGCGATCATTGTATGAGTTTAACTTACAAATTGAATGTTATTTCATAATTGCAAGCTTTGTCAAAATCCAAGTACTATTTGACTTCCCATGGAAGAAATCTCTTTTAACTTAAACTTGAAGAATTACTTAAGTCTCATGGAAGTTAGAATTTCATCTTGTGCATAACTTAAACTATTATAGTTTTGACCATTTGCTTCAAGCTTGAACACCATATATAATGAAACTATTACATTTCTCAATATTGGTTAGGTGAGGATGAACCTCCATGATCTTAAATGATCTTCGTATAGTTATATAACATTTTCTCATATGATGAAACATTATTCTAATTAGGATCATATTTCCTTATACTTGTAAAGATCCACTTCTCAAAGATTAAATTGTGGAGCTCTAATCATTTATCTAATAAGCCAATCTTATTTATAATCTAGTCCATTTATAAATCAATATTCATACTAGGTGTGACATGGATTCGTATTCATACTCGACACTAGGTGTACAACATGAATCCGTATTCATACTTGGAGTATAAAATTTAAATAATAGCCACCTTAATAAGTTTAAGATGAGATTCTTTAGAAATCGATCATGAAATATTGTACTTTCATGTTGTTAGCCCTGCCAATCCCCTTGGTAGGACCTTGACAGAATGCACTCATCGGCTTGATATGTTTTGAATTGGAAAGCCAAAATTCTATGTCTAGGTCTCTCCTTGATTGGTTAACATTGGTTAACATTGGAAGGCCTTGATAAGATCTTCATCAAAAAACACCAATCTTCATTCTACGCCAATCCTTATATGATAAGATTTCGTGTAATCGATTTGAAATGTGTGCTGATTGATTCTTACCTTATATGTGTAGATTGAGAGCAAGTAATTATGGAGAAAACTATAATCCTTGCTAGAAAGATACAGCAGATCTTCATAAGGATTTTGGAGAGCAACAAATATAGAAAGAAAAAGCTTAAATGATTACGATGGCTTGGATCAAACAAATATGGGAAGAATTGGGCGCCTAAAGTGGAAGAAAATAAACACATGGTGTGAAAGATAAGGCGAGTTGCAACATATCTTGAATGAATCAATTCAAACGGTCAAGTCCTAAAAATGGAAGGAAATGAGAAATTGATTACATTTGCCATAACCATTTACTTCCAAAGTCACACATCTCCAACAAGCACTTCATTGGTTATCAAAAAGGACGAAGACAGAGAAGAAATTGAGGGAAATACTCTACCTCACAAGAGAGATGCTTTGTAACTCTATATTCTTTAATCTCTTGTATCAAGATCATTGCTCTGAAAGTTTACTTATTTAAGGGACATGTATTAACTGAGCTGAGAAACTCACTTGGGTAGCTAAGTATTGTTGATGCTTAGTGACTTGTAGATCAAGGGAGCGTGTCTCCTTGATTGTTTTTTGTAAGCTTTCCTTGGAGGTACTCAAGGGAGTCGAGATTGATAGCATATTGTAATTCTTAAGTAAACAAGAAGTGAAGTGGTTCGAGGTCCTAAGTGAAGAGAAGGTTAGGTTAGGTTCGATGACGTAGTTCTCTTAGGAAGGGTGAACATCGACTAAATCCATGTGTTTTATCTTCTTTGTTTTTCGTATTTCAATCTCTGTTTTTGTGCATTGACCTTGGTTACGCCATGGAAATTGACTGACCTGTTTGTTAAGTGTTGTAGTCATACCCCTCCCACTAGTGTCTCAAGTTAGTTCTTTAAGTAAGAATAAGACTTATCGCATAAAAGCATGACATGGTCACCTTAGTGAAAGCTATACCATGACATATATTTATACTATATGCGCTTTGTCGACCTATAGGGAGTGACAAATGAATCTCTTTATTGTCACTATGTCAGCCCCATGATTGTGTTGTCAATATATATGATATCCTTTGACCTACGAACACAGACGTGAACACAAGTTGTTGCTACTTTAGTGTGAATTCCTAGAGCTAAGAGTTTTATACAACTCAGTGGAATGCATTAGGAAAACAGTCTCATGAAGTTGAAACATCATGAGTGTCTATGGAAGAATTGATTCACTTTTACCAAGTAATCCCGGACGATTGTACTGGAAGTGTAATCATATGTCATGTCAGACATAAAGGGATGTAGTATGCACTATGGTGATGCAAGGATGATTCAAGGGATCATTGTTTGTTGAAAGTTTCATGTTAGTTAGACAATGACCTAATATAACACTACTTGTTATTTTTTGTCACGTGCCTCACTCCTAGTATGAAGTGTAAGACATGTCTTGGTGAGAGAGGTGTTGTGATTAAGGCTTATATGGCTGAGTGAGATTATTGTTTTTACTGAAATTTGACCTTAGACTAGTACTGACCACATAATCAATCAGATTAATTCCTCATTGATTTGTCTATGTAATAGTCATAAAATCTTACTAATCACTCCTAATTATATTTAATACTACTTAAGGGGGTAATTAGGGGTTAATGACATACTTTTGACCACACAATAAGATCCTAAGCACTCTCTGTAGTTCTCTTGACACTGTCTACCAACAAGGCTTCGGGTTTGCATTGTGGCAATAATTTGACGACTCTAGTAGCCATAGAAGAATAGTTCATATTGTTCAGACTTCAGACTCAACTTCATGAGTACAATAAACAACAAGCTATCCTATTTCTACACTTAAAGATCAGTCCTTTAATATTCTAATAAGAATAGTCAAAGTCTTCCTAAACATTGTAATTTTGATCCAAAAGGCCAACTAAAAAAAAAAAACTTACTAAACACCCCCATTGCTTTTTTTAAATCGACTATTTGAGATTTTATTGTAACAAAAACAAACATTGGTTGATTATTAATTTATTATAAATATACACATAGCACTCTCTTATCATAAGCTTTTAACCTACTCTTACTTTAAATTTAAATTAATATTAGAAAATGCACTTACTGTTCTTTTCTGCGGTTGGCAAATTGCGGTGCCACAACCCGCCACATTTTACCGCAAATCATCACTTTTTTTCTCCTCACTTTTCTCCTCTACTTTTTACATCCTCTCTCCTCACCTACCCCACATACCAATAACCCACCACAATTCCACCATACCCGCCACAATTCCACCACACCTCACCACACCATTCCGCAAAATACCGCATAAAAGAACAGGGCCTACAATAATTCTCATAAACCTATGAATTTGTTTCTTTTTCAAAAATAGTTCCGCATAAATCGAAGCAACCCCTCCCCAATTCATGGTGAAAGGAGAAGGCAATCCTAAAATAGAAAAATTGGTCAAAAATGACAACAATTTAGGAGGCCTCAAACAAGTAACAACGATTAATTGAAATTTGGAAAATCTAAATTTAGCAAAAGAAATTGCAATCCAAATCCTATTTAACAGAACCCAAAATGTCATAAACACACAAAACAAGCAACAAGTACACGAGTAACTTTCTTCTAAGGGTTGGGGTCAAATCACATCCCTTAAACAAATAAAACTAAGGACCAAAAAAAACCAGAAAAAATAATAATGGAGATGAAGAAGGTTGCTCTTGCTTTGATGGTGGTTGCATTGTCAATTAGCATGGCAGCAGCAGGGCTACACATGGCATCTCCGGTAGACGAAGCAGATGAATCCCCAGCCCCAGCCCCGGACGCCGCCACAGAAGGAGGAGCAACTGCTTCTGGATCAGCACCCCTGCCCGTGCCTACCTTAAACACTCTTGGCTCATTCCTTGGAGCCTATCTTCTCACTCTTGTTGCTTATTACTTCAACTAATTATAGTTATATTCATTTCTTTATTAGGGTACGTTTGGTTGGTCAATTGCCCAACGGAAATTGTCAATTTTTTCGGGTCCGGATTCGCTTATTTTCCCCGTGTTTGGATGTGGGTTGACCATGAGAAAATTTCACGGTCGACCCACCATTTTCTACATGGGGTTCCTACCAGACGCTCCCTTAAAAAAATTAAATTCATTCCTTTGATTCGCACTTGTAACATTAGATTATAAAAGGTTATTCTAACGTTATCGATACTTGATTGTTTGCATTGTGTTTTACTGTTATGTGTTACGTTATTCCTTGCATTGGAATACAATGTAAACATATAAGTTAATAAGTTATTTTAAAAAAAGATTAGCAACTTAGTGATAACTCCACTCGATTTATTTTGGATTAGTCTCAATCCTTTTTTTTTTTTACTATGTCGACTGTTCCATATTATTTGACATCTATGTACTACCTTCACTTTTGAGCCCCTTTCTCCCGGGAGAGAGGCTCGGTGAAATAGACATGTCTGTGAAGATGCGGACTACCTGCACCTGGAAGAAGAGGCGGCTGAAGCCGTAACGTTAAAAGTTTTCACCGTTAACTTGTCAATATAAACAAGGATATGTTATATAAAATTAATATCATTGAATTTAAAATGAAAAATAGCATCCCAAGAGTAGGGATAATCAGACTTTCCAAAATACAACTGAAAAAATTTATAAAAACATAAATATGGGTGGTTTGGATATTTAAAGTCAACTTTTCTGTAAACTCTTTTTAGACAGATGCAACAGTGTTCCAAGCTTTTGAAATATAAGTGAGAGTCCACCATTTTCACATCACTCATCATTCCTATTTTCGGTTAAAATATGTGCGTCCCATCACAAATATTAAAAATAAAAAAAAAGAATGGAGAAAGATAATAATAAATATAAATGGGTCACTCCACAATTATTAAAAAATAATAAGGCTCCGTTCTATTATGCGTTAACGCACCCAAATGCAACGCAACTTACCGCAACCCTACTGCAAGGGGTGTTCAAAAAATCCAAAACCGCCACACTGATCCGTAAACCGGCAAAAAAAACCAAAAACGGGCAACACCGAACCACTTTAAAATTCCGGTGCACTGCACCGGAAAAACCGGATGCTAAACAGGGCGGTTCCGGTTTGGGATATTCAAACCAACGGAGAACCGGCACCGTACCGTTAATATAAATATATATATATATATATATATATATATATTGTTTAAAAGAAAAAAATTTACGGAGAAATCAACTCGAATACACTATAAAAACAAATAGATTGAATAATGGCTAATTGACACTATATTTGGGCTTTGAAAAATCGGAACCGAGCCCAAAAATTTTTTTTTGGTTGATTGAATGATGATTTTTTAATGTTAATGTAAATAAAGGCGGTTCCGGTTAACCAGTGATACCGCACCGTTAAATCCGGTGCGCCGGTTTAAAAAAACCGGGTGGTTCGGTTCCGATTTACAATTTTGGTAAACCGTTTCATTCGGAGGACCGCTTCCTGAAACCGGAATCGCCCCGAACCGCACCGTGAACGCCCCTACCTACCCCAACATAACGCAAATTACCATTACTTTTTAACTATTTCCACCGCAACTTAACGTAACGCACAAAAGAACGGGGCCTAAAAAGAAAGAGTGGATAAATATTGATAGTTAGGAACTCTGAAACGTCCTAGCTAGGAATGAGTAGGTACATGTTTCGATTGGAGAAACACACCATTTTCTGTCCAGTTTTCAATGCTTGTGTTTCACTGTTCTTTGAATTAGTAACTCTTTCCAATTCAATTCAATCCAAATCTTACACAATTCCCTAAATACTTTTCCTCTTTAAAAACACAATTCCCCAAAAAAGTATCCAATTCAATCATATCCATCTAAACTTCATTTTATCCAATCCAAAGAATTAAGTTATTCTTTTCCGAAAAGAAAATTTTCTAAACAAAACTTTCCTAGGAAGCACTCCCTAAGAAACATTTTCCTAGAAAAAAAAATGTTAAAGCAAATTAGATTTATAATGAAAAATAGCTGCCCCTTAGATTTGGAAGGTTAGTTCATAATCTTTTGTCGAAAAATAAAGCATTCATCCACAGTCGATCATGGCCATTGGTTGACGAGTTGCAATGGGGGGGGGGGGGGAGGGTTGGAGTGAGTGCAATAGCTGATGCTCATTCTAGGATGTTCTGATGTACTTTTTAGTCATACATATTGTTCATCTTTGCATTAAGTGTTGCCCATTTGAATTTGTAATAATCAAGTTCCACAATTTGAAGCTATACTCATTGTTGGATGTCATAATGTACTTTTTTTGTTATACATATTGCTCATTTATATGTAAAGCGTTTCCCTTTTAAAGGTTATAGTTATCAAGTTTAAAAATTGTAATTTTTTTTTATATTCGCATCAAGTAATAAACATTTGACATCAAGTAATAAACATATGAACATCAAGTAAGTAATAATATATGGACATCAATTAATAATGATAAAGTATATGGACATCAAGTAATAAACAAATGAACATCAAGTATTAGAGACCGCAAAGATTAAAATTATAATAATTAACAAGATATAGAGGAAGTATTCCCTTCATTCTATGTTAATTGACACTTGTCTTTAATTAACTTTTTTGTTCCAAAATAATTGTATTTTCCATTTCCCCATACATAATTTAATTAATTTAACTTTAACAATTATTTTAACTTTTTACTTTTTTAATCAATAAAAATTACTGCCTCTGTTTGGTTTTATTAGTCGTCTTTGGAAATTGTGCCAAAACTTTGACCGTTAATATTTTAATTTGTACAATGATTCATCATACGAAATGGATATCATTAGATTCGTAATAAAAAATACTATTAAAAAAGTATAATATTTTATTTTTTTTGCGAAACATTTATATTAGAAATTATTGATTAAAATTGGCACTGAAAACCATAAATGACAGATAAAAAAGAACGGAGGGAGTACTCTCACTCACATTATCTCCCTACTCACACCGTAATATGCGAATAAATCCTTACAAATTAATGATATTTAGGTCGTGTTTTTTTCTGCGGTTGTGACTGCGGTCTGCACCTCTGCATGATTTGCAACAACCCACCGCATTTTACGAAATCATTACTTTCTCTCCTCACTCTCTCCTCACTTTTCTCCTCTACTTTTTACATTCTCTTCACTTCACTTACCACACCATTCCGCAAAATACCGCATAAACGAACACGGCCTTAATTATGTGGGCAATTTTTTGAGTTAAACATTGATATGTGCAAAATTATACTCCCTCTATTATATATCAATTGTTGTAATTTTGACTTTTACGATCTCCAATATAACTCTTTGATTGATAATTTTTTACATAATATATTATTAACAATTGCAATATTATACCATTATGATAATATCTTTCATTACGAATGTAATGAGATAATTTTATATAGCAGCCAATTATATACATTAAAAAATTATGATCAAAATTTTAAAATTGTGACTGCAATTTAAAAGACAACAATTAACATAATCCTGTTAGATTTCTCTCTGTTTCTTCCTTGCCCCACCCAAATGGACAAGAATTGAATGGGAATGAATGTTGAATTCTGGATAATGCACTTGTGAAACTGGAAGATGTGCATTGAACACTGAAAACTGATCGGAATTCTGCAATCTTACTAATGTAACGTACCGTTTGATCATTGCAATCGAAAAAATTGACCACGAATACAACCCAGATGAAACAAGATGAAGAAGAACAACCAAATGGAACATCAGAAATCTACGAAGACGAAGAAAGGAGATGGAGAATGATGGGCAGAGGCAAACCAAGGAGGCAAAAGTATGACACAGCACGAAGACGAACAAAGAACAGATGAACCTGTTTCGAAATCTGCATCGTCGATGTCAGGATTTGAAGTCTCCCAATCTTCTCCATCTTGTCGAAGAAATGCATCTGCTTCAACGATCGCCGGAGCATGAACGCCATGGAGAACGGAAGAGCGAACGCCACCACGCTCATCGACGTCACAGCCGACGCCGGCGACGAAGAAGACGCGTGCGAAATCCACGCGCCGAGAGCGAGTTGTGAGAGGCCGAGGATGGCGAGAACACGGCTGACGTCGTACATCGTCTTCATTAGTCGGAGGGAGACTTCTCTTGCTTCTTCTGCGAGAGGAGACAGATCTCGTTCTACCGTCGGGCCTTCGATTTCCTGGTGCTTGAATTCGGGAGTTTCGTTAGTGTTTTTGGAATCTGATGGATTGGGATTGGGATTGGGATTGGGAGTTGATTCTGAGGAGTAGAATCGAAGGAATTGGGTGGCGAATGATCCGCCATGGATTGTGATTGAGGAACGAGAATTAGGGTTTATGATCGAAAAGGGATTAAGGTTTTGTGAAAGATGGTGAGGACGAGGGTTTGGGATGGGTGTGGGTGTGGGTGTGGGTGTGGGTGTGGGGGAGGGAGTTTGAATTGAAGCTGGAATTGAAGAAGAAGAAGAAGAGGGATTGAGTCTGAGAAGAAGATTGGAGATGACGCCATGGCTGCGGCCTGAAAGCTTGATCAAATTGCTCATTTTCTGGAAATCAGAAGAGATAATCCAGCCAAAGAAGAAGAAGAAGAAGAAGAAGAAGAAGAAGAAGAAGGAATGGCGGGATTGAGATTATGGTTAGCTGTGGCTTGAATTGCTTCGCCTCTCCATCACCAGCGCCCACTAAAAACCAGTGGTAGATGGGGCGACACAAGGATCAAGTTAGGTTTGATAAGATAAAAAAGGAAAGGTAAGAATAAAATTTTAATTTTGATTTGAGCGATTTTTAAGAAATTGAGTAAGATAATGTAAGATTAGATAATAATATACTTAATTTACTATTCTAAAAAATAGAGATGATATTTGTGCCATATGACTCCTAATTTTTAATCAATTTTAACATCCAACTTTCAGAGGGGCTGCCATCGATTCTTTTGTCGATGGTAAGCCCCAATTTGATTGAATTTTCACCCCAATTATTAGTTTGGTTTTATATTTTCACAATGAAAGTTAATCTCTTCTTTTGTAAGAGTTTTTTTGTACCCTTATCTGGGGGTTTTAATCTCTTTCTAGAATTTTTGTTTAGTTGGTGTGGTCTAATACGTTGGATGAAGATCGACTTTCAAATCGCTATAGTACGGGTTGTGAGGTTCTCCATCAATGGTAAAGATGCAGAACGTCAGTAAGATTAATATTAGTTATTTGGAAGTTGAATTTCATATCTATGGTTTAGATCTACAGTTGTTCAATCATGATTTTCATTGTAAGTGTCGTATGACTTGTTATTAATGAAATCGTTATGTTTGATTTCAAAAAAAAATCCAACTTTCAAATTTGTTAAATGTGTTATTCAATTTTTAAAGTTTATCAAATACGATCTCCGTTCCTAAATGAGTGTCAATTTGACTAAGCTTTAATCATTAATTACCCACAAATTATAACTAGTGAACGGTCAAAACTTATTTATCAATTTTTTACTATAAAGCTGGGTGCTTGCTATTGTTCATCATCATCTACGAATTCCACATTCATCCTAACCTCACCCATCTCCCACCATTCCATCATAATCGAAGTTGGTGATAGAAGATTGAAGTTTGAAGATTGTTCAAGATTAGCTATAAAGTTTGGGGGAGCAGAAGTCTTCCTTTGTTGATTTACGTTCAAGATTGGCTTCACTATTGCTTTATTCATCAATTTTTAAGATTTATATACTTTATAGAATAGTTTTGTGCACCACTAAGGTGGAACCCTTCCCTGGACCCCTATTTGTGGGGATGTTTTGTGTATCGGACTGTCCTTTTTCTATACTTTTTAGAATAGATCCTTTTTATATACTTTTTAGAATAGATTTAATTTGCTTTAGTTAACATGCATAGTGAGCAGTTTTCCCTTGATTTTGGGGATAAACCTTAATAGTTGTTAATATATTAAACTCTGTTGGATTGAATATGTTTTAAATCTCATTTGGAAGGGCTTTGAATCTATGGTTATGTTGTCATTACTTTGATTGGCCACCGACACTATGGTTATAGATTGTTGAATCAAGTAAGAAAGGAGAAGAAGAGGGGTCTGAGGCTCAGGCGTTAGCATGTTTTCCTTTTTCTTGTACTAAAAGTGTGTGTGTGTTTTGTTGTGTTATCTATTCTAGCCAAAAAAAAAAGTAAAAAAGGAGAAATTTGAGAATCAAAAAACCTAGGTTGAACTAATTTAAAAACCGGCTAGACATTGAAGTTTTAAATCATGGATCATTTGATATTTGATTATAGACTTGGTTGAAATTGAAATATCCATAAAAGTAGGTGATTAACTTTACTAGACAATTCGCTTCATTGCCCCAAGAAAACTGCGTAAGACTTTATACGATTATCGCTCCTTATGCTCCACTTGGGAGAAGAGTTAGAAACGGTCAAGGAGGGTGCTTACACACACATCTCTCTCTCTCTCTCTCTCTCTCTCTCTCTCTCTCACACACACACACACACACACACACCTCTTTCTCTCCCTCTCTCTCGCGCACACACACACGCATCTCTCTCCCTCTCTCTCTTTCTCGCACACATACATCTCTCTCTCTCTCTCTCTCTCTCTCTCTCACACACACACACACACACGCATCTCTCTCTCCCTCTCTCACACACACACACACATCTCCCCCCCCCCCATCTCTCTCTCTCTCACACACACACACATCTCTTCCCCCCCCCCCCATCCCTCTCTCTCTCTCTCTCGCACGCGCACACACACACCTCTCTCTCTATCTCTTACACACATCTCTCTATTGATTATCTTCCTTTTAATGGATATCAAAATTATTGTACTTGCAGATTTTAGATTTTCTGGGTTTCAAAAAACCTGAGAGGATCACCCAAAGAATTGTACAAGCTAACTAGCCTTAAACACTTGCAGACACTATATTATATACGTCATCCATGTATTCCTAGTCCTTGATTGATAAGCCACCTAGATTTGAAGAACTAGTTTCCCTCTAATCAATAGATTTATTCATGATGAAAAACAACAGGTTAGATGCACTTCCAACAATGAATCTTGCAGGGCAACTGCAAATTAAATGCATTTTTAGAAGCCAAAACAGCTAATTCGAAGAGGAAGAAGCTAAAAGTTCTAGCTTTGTCATGGTTCAATGGAGAAAAATTTGCTGGAATGCCTATCACCTACAAGCTTGCTCACAATGTATCCAGAAAATGGCATCACCTGCATCAAGAACACACCCCAATTGTGCACTAAGCACACAAATTGGAAACTAAGCCTTGCTGTCTTGTAGAATGGTAGTTTCACAGATGACGGACCGCAAGATCACAATCCCTATCTGATACTCTGGTATGCCAAGTCTACAAACATTTCACAAATAGTCTGATTATCCTGCTAGTTCATCTCGCTCCATCAACTTTGTTGGCACAAATAGAGGGAAAAAGTACTGTACAAACCATACTTTTATTGTCTTTTTAAGAGTTCTTATCAAAAACAATAAATTGGTAGCTAATTTGCGCCGATTCTCCCATCTTTCCCCCACCCCCTACCACGACAAAAGAAACACTGTTCCAGTTCCAGTGGAGGGCTTTTAATTTCCTAGAAGCAAAATGCAGATATATCCACTTCTCCCATTCATAACTCTTTTTTTCTGGTCAATATGGTTTCTACTAATCAGCAAAAAATGCAATTTATAAACAAGAAAAACACACCCAGCAATGATTCGACCATCAACACCAACTCGATAATCTACAAAACTTATGCCCATTCTTCAGGCCTTCCGTTTCTCTTCTCTAAGCACAGATTTTTCCCCTTTTCAAAACTCCCTCTTGCCTTGAAACCTCCCATCTCGTGATACCCCAAATTCCAAGAACATTAATGAATCTGCCATCCCCATTTCTGTTGAACATTATAAGCAGGGTTTTGACTTGATAAACACAATCAGCAAAAGGCTGTGGCAAGAACTAAACTAGACACCACCTGGATTAGCATCGGACTTTGGCTCTGTACGAACGTATGTGAGACCGCGACTAGCTGACAGGACATTTGCTGAGTTTCCAGACGCTGCTGGAGCAGCACCATCTGCTGGTGTTTGCTGGGCATCCCGCTTCCACTGCATACTCCTTGCACCTGGTTTAATGGGTGGGCGGGCCCTATATGAACCAGGAAACACCCTTGGGAAAGGAGCCTGTGCAAATCTAGGAACAGCAAATGGAGAACCCCGAGTAACACGAGGCCATGTCATCGTTGCATTAGGTTCTTGTTGTCCAGAGCTCTTCTTCACAACCTGCCCAAAGATATCACAGCTTAGAGCAAAATACCCAAAAGAACAAATAAATAAATAAAAGATCCTGAATGTTTAACCAGCAGCTTAACATGACAATTAAGGCAACTATTATTGAGAGGAAAGCCACTTGGGGAGTTTATCTTAAATCTCACCCACTGGGCCACCCCACAATTTGTTCTCCATCTCCTACACAAGGTGTGTTCATCACCCCACAAACTATCCTTAGATTATGGTCCTCTTTTTTACGCTGGGAAAGTGGGGTGAGGTATAGTGATCACTGATCAGCATACCAAATGAAAGGAATGATTCATTACATCAAAGTATAACTATGGTCAATTCAAAATCCACACACAAATGAACTTTAGAAAGGGGCAAAGATAGGGAAATAAGGAAACAGCAAACAGATTTTACAGATCTAAGAAGTAACTACCATCCTACAAATACAAGACATGTTCATAAAGGGCCATCTGTGAGAGAGTAGAATGCAGCATTCCTCCCCTTACTTTAGTGTAAAACAAAAAGAAAAAACGCAAAATGAGCAGATACACATTTGCAGAGATTTTTGCTGATATACAATATGCCATGGCCCATGGCGGATTCCAAAGGAGGCCACTCACAGAGCAACTATGCCTACTAACAAACATCAAATGCCAATCCGCATGGCTCTAATCAAGCCAATTCATATGATGCCCTACTCATCTCAGTAATCTAAGAGACTCTGCTACAACCCTAACAATAACTAGGGCCCTTCTATCTCAGGTTATTAAGGCAGGATCACCTACATAGTCTTTTGACATCCTCTCATAATCACCCATGCTTCTTCTACCCTGTGATGTAGTATTGACCAGCTTATGGTGGTTCCAGCATTTACGACAATCTTTATGTCAGACAGCAATAGCAATAGCTCCTAGCCTTAGTTGGTCCAACAATGATATATAAAACATTATACAAAGAACAAATTCTGGCTCATCTCATGGAGGAGAAAGCACAGCCAGCAGGTACAGTCATAGAGCAGATTTTGTCTACATTATTCTTTTCGGGCAAATGCAGCCACCTGCTAGGTCCTATTATGAGGATCACAAGCAGGAGTCCATACATGCTTTTTCCTTCCCTTTTGGGAGGCAGTGACCAGGTGAGGGGGGCTGCAAGGGGAGGAAAGCCAAGGCTTACCAGGATTAACCCTTGTCGGCACCACACAAATTCCCTAGCATGGAACTTGTGGCCATATAGTATTTAAGTATTGTACCCAGATTGTCACAGCTAAGCTGTCTTAAGCTCCATTTCTAGACAAAGTCACAGAGTACTGTTTAATATTTAGCTCTGATATTCAAGGAAATGATGAAAATGGTTATAGCAGATGGGCTAGGGAGTTTCCTGTATTTGCCATCTAGAACAATCCAATCTAGTTCT
Organism: Portulaca oleracea; assembly: GCA_029582165.1. Taxonomy (NCBI): domain Eukaryota; kingdom Viridiplantae; phylum Streptophyta; class Magnoliopsida; order Caryophyllales; family Portulacaceae; genus Portulaca; species Portulaca oleracea. The sequence goes on from CM055893.1 coordinate 1,272,959, forward strand.
CATCAATTTCATGTGACAGAAGGTTATAAATAATTTTCCCTACAACATAAACACAATCCATACAAGCCAAAAAATGGACACAAAAAAAAAATGACAAAATGCTTGCCTTGATAATACGTGACATGAAAGATGTCCCATCCAAGGACAGAGCATTTTCTGCTGCCTCTTTCCGCATGAACTCAACATAGGCTGACCTGCTCAAGGAACATTAAATCAATGAGATTTAAATAAATAAAAAAAGAAGAAAGAAAGCAATGCCAGAATATATAACAAAATTCAATAAACATGCTCAGCTTCTCACCCTTTCGGATGGCCTGTCGCAGCATCAGTAAGTATTATCACTTTTAGCACTTCTCCAAACTTGTTGAAATGCCGAGACAGAGAATCTTTGGTAGCAGCGAAATGAACCTGACAGTTCAGTTCACCCTCATCAGATTTAACAACTCGAATGCATGGGTTTTCCCAACATAATAAAGTATATTCATTTGCAGTGTGAGGAGCTTACATTATTGACAAAAACAGTCCGTGAATCAACATCTTCCAAAGGACGACCAGTAGAATATGACCCTGGCAATAACAAATTTGTCAGAGAAGAAAATAATGATAAACCATTAACCTAGAGAAAGCCAAGGACTTGAGGAACAAGGAAGAGTCTAACCAGGCGCAGATGACATCACAGTCTGCTGGCTCTCTTTCTGAGTGTCTGCAGCTGGCTTACCCTACAGCAAACCAGAAAGCATAGTTCAGCTTCTTACTAACTCAAGGAGAAGGGGAGGGGATGTATGCAGCTGAAGAACAGCACATGTGTTTAGCAAAAACAAACAGCAAACAGGTTGTTCAGGCACAAAAAATGAGAGTAGCCAATAGGAAAAAGAACATACATTTCCAAGAACAGTAAGAGGGGTGCTATTTTCCTTCATAAACCTTACATTAGCATTGCCACCTCCAGTAACAGTCTCTTGCATGGATTTCCTAGTGTCAACCGATGGTTGGAAATGTGGTGGTTTCCATGTATTCACATTCACTGAGATATTCACGATCTTGTGTTTAGCATTAGGGACAGAAACTGGCTGTTCGTTGCCATTCTTTCGTGTTTGATGTCTCAATTCATCTGTATCCTGGGCCATACTAGACTGCACCAAATATGAATCGTCCACTTTATATCCCCGAGATGTGCCTGTTTCGGTACCATTCATCTCCTTGAGGTTCACAAAACTGGCATCGCCATACTCTTCATTATCAGATGCAGAATCAGAAGCCACACCAGTGCTGCTATCCATCATGGATGCGTTGACATTATATCCTCCAACATAGCCTCTAGTATGCAAATATCTCTGATTTGATTTTTCATCAATTTGCTCACAAACTTCATATCCATCATCTCCAAGAGGAAGTCCTCTGAATGTGGACATTTGCTCAATGTTTTCTTGCACATCTGAACCATGGCTCAACCGATCAAAGACATTTCCACTTCGTACCTTTCTGACATCTTCAGCTGCCTCTGCAACAGCTTTAATTGCCGTTGCCATAGGATTTGCTAACCTTGCCACTGACTGGATTCTCCGAGGATGAACTTCCTCTGAAGAAGCTCCAGTGGAAGTAGATACCACAGAGCGTAGTCGCTTCCGTGTGGGCTCTGTAGAACTTGAGGGCTTTGCAGTCGCAACTGCCTCTCTAACAGCAAACTGCAGCAGCCGCCGTGGAGCAGATACCTCTCTCTGCAAACAAATGAACGCATTAGCAGAAGTACAAAATTATATATACAAACTTATTAGTGCACATCAGTCACTACCACGAGACCCAAGAGAGCAGAGAGAATCCCAATGAATCGTAGTCCACCTTGGCAATAGAGAACAAGCAGATACTCATTTAATCTCCAGCCAATAATTAAGTTACTAAAAATCAGCATCACCAGTTTACCACCACTAAAACACTTAGGATTGAGTATCAAGTTTACGTCATATACGACTCCTTAATCTTCACAAAGGCCACAACATAATTGCCGAAGACTTTAACACAGATGACAACAAAAAAGGAATAGAAAAGCAAGACCAACAATAGTCACCAACCTTGACCTGGGGTCGCTCTGCAGGACGATCTCTTTTCCTAGTAACTGTTCGCTCAGGAGAGACAGATTGCCTGGCACGTAATGTGCTGCGATGAGTTTTCCCTTCATGTTGAACATGCTCAGCTATAGTACTACGAAGAGGAGGTGGTTGAGTGTCATCCGCCACAAGTCCTTTCCAGTCCCTATTGTGCCGGCTCCTGGAATACTTTGATTTTGCTCTTCCAGACTCCGAAACTGGGTCATTAGAATCATTTTTGTCGACATTCTCCACGAATTCAGGTTTAACTTTGGCAACTTCAACAGCAGAAGTTTTATGAGATAGTAAATACTGGTCCAAATGTGACGCTAGATGATCCCATAGCCTACACAACCAGCAATGATTATAAGACAAAGTTAAAACTGCAGGATACCATCTAGGCTGCATGACACAATCTTTAAAGTTTAAACTGCAAATTATTACCATGTCACGAAAGCATCCGTGTTATCACCTAAAAAAACATCCAAATCCTCCTTGACTTCCTCCTTACTCCTGCCATTCCCCAATAAAACTATAACGTATTTCTGCATGTCCAAAGATGCAGTTACTCAGTAAAGCTCAAAAAAGCATTCCAGAAAAGCTGCATTCATAAAGTAACATAGAATTAACAAGTACTGTGAAAACCAACTTCCACAAAATCATCACTCATGCACTGTACGTTGATGATCCAGACAAATGAAGCCTTACCCCTGGTAAGCACAATAGACATCAAATTATCCTAAATGGACACCCATTCAAACCAATATTCAGATTGTGAGCGTGTGCAGGTTCACATACATCCTCTGCAAAGTGACCCAACATTCCAACACATTCTTCCAGACCATAACAATAGAGCAGCCACCAGCAAGAACCCAAAAGACAAACAATGCTATTAATGTAACTCATCAAAATGCATATTACTAGCTGGAAGTCTTTACTCAGTAATATCCCAGACTCCCAGTGTGTCTCAACTCAAACAGAAGGTTCTACCTTTTCCCCTTTGAGGATATTCTGGTAGCAGAATAACTAGCATCCAAAAGGATATTATTGCTCAATTCTCTATAGGTTGAGCACAAGCATAAAATTTACCTTAAAATATTCAACCTTAACCAATGTTTTAGAAATAATTCCTTCTAGTTGAAAAGGATTTACTGAAATGACAGACTCATTGCCATCTAGCCATTATCAAACCATGACAATGGACAAGTTGTGATAAATAACCAAACAATTGATAAGTTTCCAATTTACATTGCTCAATTGCTCACTTGAAGAAGTAAGAGAGCCAATTAGAGACCCCTGAAAGATGAGGCAAGATCTTGCTCGTTGTTTGTCAAGTTAATATGTATCATGTATGGCCTTTCATTACCCCTGGCCGCACCTATGTTACTTAGATCCTTCATTTTCCCTACTGTAACTGTGTCAGACCTTGATACCCCAGGAAAGACACAACACTCGACATTTCAAATTACAAAGAAAATCTGAAAACTTAAAATAACCAAATCTGACAACCATATCCATGTCCATATTGGACACCCATAACCTGGTCCAAGTAACATATAGTGCCCTGCTCCTAGAACCCTTTCCCTCCAATTACCCAAGATAATTCTTTTGCTCATTGCCTCCACTTTCAGATCTGAAAAGTTCTGATTTGATTGAAATGGTGAACCATATTTTCTTGCATTACACCAGCTATATATATACTTGCAAGGGCTGCTTTACAGGTCATAAAAATAATGCATGAAATGAAGCAGAAAAGCAATAATGCCTCATACTGTTGAAACTGAACTATCCCCACTTGTAGGAATAATTGGTATAGAACATATGAACACGCAAGGGAAGCAAACAAAATGATAAGAACCACCATACTTTCAAAGACAAACACAAGTTCAACAATGCAATGCGTAGGGGATGCAGAAACTATAAAAGAGATATCAGTTCAGGCTTTCCTATGGACATTGCAATCCAAATAAGCCTGAACTAATATCTCTTGGTTTTGTGAATTTGGTCCATGGTTTGGTCCAATTCGGTCCAGGTCAGGTCCAGGTTTGGACCAAGTTTGACTTAGGAAAACTAAGGTTTTTAGAGCATGAGCAGTTCACTTCCAAGCGGCAGTATTTGTCTTTCAGCCTCTCCTCACTCCTCAGCCCTCAACAGTACCCCATCTCCACTTCCTGTCTTCTCCAGTCCACCACAGCCCACACAACCACTCATCTGTCATCCCTCTCAGCTCTAAGGGCTTTCTTATGGGAAAATGTCCTCCAACAGGTGATCTATACTCACTTCACATGGATTCACTCTCAATTCTCTATGCATCTTTTTTGTCAGCACACGCATAATATGCTTACACCCTTAATTATATGATAACTTTTATCATTCTACCGCAGGTACTGAAGAACTATCACTATAATTGTTTTTTTTTCCTTAGAAGAAAATTAGTTCTTGATATATCTACAGAAAGTTCTGAATCTTTTTGCCACTAACCAAACCACAGCACATAATACCAATACCTGTGCCAACCCCTCTCATTTCATTCCTTTCCTTCTATTTATGTTTAACAAGCAACCAATATGGCTTCAAAAGCCATAAAGAACCTCCCTTCTGATATTTAACATTTTTAACCTAGCAACAGAGTAGAAGAAATTGAAGTTGCTAGTAGAAGTCCTTTGACTCACCCAGATCCCAGGACCATACCAGTTTATGGAGACGACTGGCGCAGGGGGTAACCCTAACCCGACAACATCCTTTCAATATAGGCATAGCAAGCCCAAGACAAAAGCATGAAAGGTCTGCGTTTTAAGTCATTAGCTTATGCTACACTGGTTTTCATATCCACTATATTCAGAGATTCTATACTCAAATCCTCACATAGACAAGGAAAACCTAAGAAGTTCGACCCTCATGAGATGAATGCAACCTCGGCTATATGTTTATTTGTAACAACCAATCCTTGAGCCCCTACCACAACATAATCTTGGTAAGGGAATTGAGTGAAATCAAACACATCACACAAATGAGGCAATAATCACAGTGGCAAGAAATTAATCCAATACAACTCATAAAAGTGCAAGATAATTCACTTCATCAAAGTTCCACCAATAAAAAGCAAATTAACAGCAAAACAAAATTCATACCACTAGAGTATCATCAACGAATTCCCCCATGTACTCCTTGAGCTTCTCCGTCAAGCGCCCACCCAGTTTCTCGGCTCCTTCATCAGCAAAAGTAACCCTAAAAGTCCGTTCCCCTGGTCGATCCCCTCCTTCCATCTCCCTTGAATCCACAAAAAAACACAAATCCCAGAAAACCTCAACAGCGTTCAACGATTCAGTTCCTAGCAACGAAACCCTAAACGAAACGAATCCCCCAAAAAGTCCTTGGAGAAATTCTAAACTACTCTAAACGTCCCGATTGACGACGAACCATAGTCGAAACAGTCTCGATCAACAAAAACAAGAAGCTAAGCAAATTGCAGTTCATACAACACGAAACAGGAGAGTTGCTTCCGGAGCGAATTCGTTGGGGACAGAAGCCATCGCTGTAACTGATGCAGAATCAGTTTAATCGTTGCCCAAAGAAGAGGAAGCCATTGAATTGAATGAAAGAATGAATGATGAATGAATGAATGCTGTGGTTTGTTGATTGAGAAATTTGAAGGCGGAACTGGAAGGTCTGCTGCCCCTTGGCTTGGCCTGACCCTTTTGATCGAACCAGCGCTGAGTGTTACGGTGGATGAGGAGAGTTGGTTCCTTCTCGTAGTCCCGCCCCTGGCTCTTAAATAGCTTGGGGAAAATTGAGGGGGAAAAAACACTAACCCACTTTTATCTCCAACAAAAGAAAAACAAAAAAACTACTCTCATGTACTCTAACTTTTGATGAAATGTTTTTCTGGTAACCTAACTTTTCAAAATTAATTTGGAGATACCCTTATTTTTTGGGTTAGTAATTATTTGGTGTTTTTTCGACCATTAATTTTATTAAATGACCAAAATGTCATTGTTCTTCCCTAATTGAAGAAATATCCTTGAAGAAGAAGAATGAGGGTATTTCGATCACTTAATAAAATTAATGGCCGGAAAAGCACCAAATAATTACTAACCCCAAAAAGTAAGGGTACCTCAAAATTAGTTTTGAAAAGTTGGGGTACCGAAAAATAGTTTCTCCAAATATTGGGGTACCTTCGAGTAATTTTTTTTAAAAAAAATAATAAAGACTTGTGATTTTATTTTTATTTTTTTTGCCAAAATAGTCAGTATTTTGTAAAATTCATGAGTAAAAAAATAGTTGGTAAAAACTAAATTTTGGTAATTTTTGGTAACTAATGATAAATTTTGGTAACTTTTATCAAATTTATCCTAATATATCAAAATTAATTTTTTTTTTAACTTTGGTAATGTTTGATAAATTTTGGTAAATTTTGATAAAAATTGGTAAATTTGATTTATCCATCAATATGACAGGCTCAACATATTACACGTTTACACGGCTATCGGCCGCGGTAATAACTTCTTCGATATTATATGTGCACTAGTAATTATGCTCCTAGGGACTTTATAAATTTTGTATGCTACAAAATCTTTAAGACTGTGTATTATATTAGCTACCAAAGTGTTACAAGTATAATGACTCTTGGTCGGATTCTTCAAAAATTTGATCCCGAACTCCGAATTCGTTGCAATTGCTACCACATTATACCCTACCTCTTTTGCTACCTGTAAAGCTAAATACATTGCCTCCAGCTCAGCTTGAATCACAGACAATGCATACGACGATCGTCCTCCCCTATTTCCGTTTCTTCCTCTATTCCCATTTGTCAATAACAAGCAATTGTCGTTTTACATGAATTTGTTTCCCATGCCACATCTACAACAAAATTTCTTTTACTTTCCATATATACTGAAAATTTTTGAGTGAATTCTACCATTTGTACCTCAGTACAGAAATTACATTGCAGTGATTTATAACGCATCCACTGATATGTCTCCTTAATAGATAATGAAATATAATTTTTCAATATATTTTGTGTGATTTGTGTCTTGCTAAATTTTACACTCTCCATATAATAGAGGACTTTTATGAATTCAAGTAAAAATAAAGCATTAATGAATTTAGAATACCTTTCTTACAAAGAGTTTACCCATATTATCATTAAACAAAATTAAAGAAATATTTGCTTACATACTATCACACTGAATATTAAGGTTGCGCAAAGAATGTCCTTTGTTAGTGACCACGGATTGTGAAGCTTGGGGCCTAGCCTGATATGGTTCATATTCCCATTCTTGAAAAGGAGTAGTCCTCGTCTCTTGGGAGTTAAAATGAAGGCACATTCCATGCCACGACCACCCTGTTACATGAACCCTCCAACAACACGATCATGATCACGCTATGAACTCCACCCTTCTTGAATAAATAGGAATTCTTGAAGAGGTTTGGGGGTAAAGGACAAAGGACAAAAGTAGGACAATTTTGTAGAGTTTGGGAATGCTCAACCTCACTCAGCTTGCTACGAGGCAAAGACAAAGCTAAGGAGTGTTTGTCCTCGCCAAGAGCACACTCATCCCATATTTCTCTCAATGGGAGATTCATCAACTCACTTCCCACCTGGGTTTTGTATTTGTGGGATAATGGTGGTTTAAAAGGAATAGGGAGAGCAGGGTGTAGGAAACACCAGATGAGGGGCATAAGGACGCCAACATAGCCCCGGGGTAGTGACAGCATCACGGGTGTAATGGACAAAGACCGATTCAACATATCAATAGGCTCCTCGAACAACCAATGTCTGCAAAAGAGTATGTATGACACATCCAATGAGTTCTCGGCACTATGGTCATCATTTCAATTCAAATAATTCTCATTGAGTGTCAATTAGGGGTGGGCACCATAAACCTAAACCGCCGCATAACCGCATAAACCAAATCGCAAAATGCGGTTAACCGAAATGATTTTTGCATAAAAGCGGTTTAGGTTTAGGTTTTGGATTTTCATGAAATGGTTAACCGCGGTTAACCGCTCTCAATTAAGTTAAAAAAAAAACTTGAATGTGGAAGTGTGGAAACTTGGATGTTTAGTTGATGACTTGTTGGTCATTTGACATTCACTGTTTTTTCAAAGCGAGCGGTCGCCAAATCACCGATCGCCAACTGGCGGTAGTACCGATGTGTCAGCGCATGCGTATCGTCGTATCGGAAGATGAATTTATTAGTAATATGATTGCATTTATTAGTAATATGATTGCATTTATTTGCATAAATATTATTGTAAATTTCCAGGAAATCGGTTAATCATAAACCGTGTATGTTAACCGGGTAAATTTTCATATTTTAAAGGCCGTTAACCGACACCGCTTCTAAATTGCAGTTTCGAGGTTTGGTTTAGGTTTCCAGATTTCAAAACCGCATATTGCGGTTGCGGTTTAGGTTTTCAAAATTCAAAAACCTCAATGCGGTTAACCTGTTATGCTCATCCCTAGTGTCAATCAACATGATGAGTACATTTTGCTAAATAGAATCAAGGCATCATGAAACTTATACTTCGCTCCAAGCACCAAACAAACGCCAAAATTCTTAGCATACCACTCCAAACAGAGAGAATTCTCAATCCTAGATATCACTTGCTCATTATACCACTAATCATGCAAACAATCACTTTCAAACAACAAATATCTTCCAATAACATATACGATTTATTGAAAAACTCCAAAGTACATCCATCATTGAATATATTCAAAAACCCTTGCTTTACCGAATCCTTCTCATTGAAAAGATCAAAGTGGTCAAGCCATAGAGATTATGGAGCCCACTCCATTATTACTTGACTTCTCATTAACCGATTTGTACTTATGATCACATCAGTTAACCGATCCATGGACACCACTACATATATAGTGGTTAATGTTGTGTGGCAGTTTAAACTCCAATTAGTTGCCAACCTCGGCAAAATGCTTATAAAAATAGCATATCATCTATTATCTATTACATATATTAAAACAAAATGAAAGTAATCTACAAGTGACATGTGGCATGCTCATGAAAAAAACTCATTTATTACATAAAATTATAAATTATAAAATGAAAGTAATCTACAAGTGACATGTGGCATGCTCATGAAAAAAACTCATTTATTACATAAAATTATAAATTATATTAAATCACCTATTCACCTTCCCCCTCTCAAGTATAACTCAATAGCACATTATAATCACATTGAATTTTAAAGAAAAAGAAATAAGTATCCACTGAAAGTTACAATTCAAAGATAATTCAAAACTGATTGTACGATAGTATTAAAACCCAAAATTAATATTAGAACTGATTGTATGAGGGTTACAAAATGATTTATTCAAATTAAATAATAAAAATTACTATTATTCTATATTATATGTAATTAAAATAATATTAAAATAAATATATATTTTAGTATCATTTATATTATGTAAATTAATTTTGAAGATAATTTGTATGAAATAAATACAAAAATAATGATAGTACAATTTTTGTATAATTATGTTTATTAATTTCTAATTATTATTTTAAGTGATAATTATTATAATGCTCCTCCAAAAAAAATTGTATATAAATACTGAAAAATTTCTCGTGCATCGCACGGGATATACAATGCTAGTTACATATATTAAAACAAAATAGAAGTAATCTACAATTGACATGTGGCATACAATGACATATGGCATGCTTATAAAAAAAAAATTATTTATTTATTAATATTATTAATCACATTAAATCACCTATTCACCTTCCCCTCTCAAGTATTACTCAATAGCACATAATTACATTTAAATTTTTTTCTAAATTTACTATCCATTGACGATTATAATTTAAGGACAATTCAAAATTGATTGTATGAGTAATAAAACTCAAAATTAATATTAAAAAAAAAAAAGAAATACCCATTGATATTACATTTCAACCACTAAAGATTACAGAAATATCCTATAAGTCATAATTGATAGTTCAATAATATTAAAACTCATATTCTCCAAAACAATAACATAAATTCTCACTGTTATTCCCAATGAATATCGCCTAGGTGGTCAAACGCTTCAAACTCTACAAACTCATAGATTAAAATTTGTTAAATTATAAATCATCATCATCAACGATATTATTATTATTATTATTATTATAATATAATTGGATTTAATAATCAATTACAAGAAAGAAACTAAAAGGCTTAACTTTCCGAATTCCAAACCTAACTATAAAATATAAATAGCAGCACATATCACACACACAATCTTGCATGTATTCAGTCAAATATCATATGATAATAACTAATTACTACCATTTACACACATTCTACTATTCTCATTATGTAAATCACTCAACTTCTCAAAATTCTCCTACAATTTATAAGGTACAGGTAACAACATTTTTGTGTTCTTACAGCAATAACCTTCTTTTAATAATCATTCTCTAGCTAAAATTTAGCACATAACTAATTCATACTCAATTTTAATGTTACTTTTGACAACAATAAAAATTCATTAAAAAAGTTGAATTCTAGAATTTAGAATTGATAAAGTAGAAATCCAATTGGAGCTATACACAAGCTCTCGATTTCATCTTCTATTTAACCATTCAGATAATATATTCTTCCTTTTTTTAAAAAAAATAAATTATTCACTTCCTATTTAATAAAAATTAGAATTAATTATTACTATAAAATTTATAATTATTAGTTTAGAGCAATAAATGGTAATGATTTATAATTTCTCTGAACATTTTTCTTTTAATTATTTTTATAAAAAAATTATATTTATTTATGAAAATAAGTTTCCAACAAAATTATCTTTATAATGTATATACAAAAAATTACTTGGAGGTACCCCAATACTTGGAGAAACTATTTTTCAGTACCCCACTTTTCAAAACTCATTTTGAGATATACTTAATTTTTGGGTTAGTAATTATTTGGTGTTTTTTCGGTCATTAATTTTATTAAGTGACTGAAATACCCTTACTCTTTTCTTCAAGGGTATTTGTTCAGGAATGGAAGAACAAGGGTATTCCGGTCACTTAATAAAATTGATGACTAGAAAAACACCAAATAATTACCAATCCTAAAATTAAGGGTACCTCAAAATTAGTTATGAAAAGTTGGAGTACCAGAAAAACATTTCATCAAAAGTTAGGGTACCTCATAATAATTTTTGATGTAGTATAACATAGTTTCTATTATTTTAATCATTTATTTCAATGTTTAAAATTAATATTCTTTTGAATGTTGTTGAGAAATATTTTAAATAAATTATAGAGTTGCTTACATTTATTCAAATTAAATAATAAAAATTACTATTATTATTAATTATATGTAATAAAGACAATTTTAAAAATAAATATAGATTTTAGTATCTTTTATTAATATATTATGTAAATTAATTTTGAAGACAATTTGTATGAAACAAATGCAAAAATAATGATAGTATGATTGCTGTATAATTGTTTTTATTAATTTCTAATTATTATTTTAATTGATAATTGTTATAAAATTCTTCCAAAAATAATTACGTATATATATTGAAAAATTTCCCGTGCATCGCACGGGATATACAATGCTAGTTTCATATTTCAAACAATATCTATTTAGGCATTGGTAACCTTTTTTCAGATTTAAAAGTTTTTAAGTTTTACGTCAAATTCACTAATAATCAAAAAGAATAATAAATCAAGAACTGTTTGCAGGCAAGGAAAGTGAATGCAACCAAATGGTAAAAATGAAGGCCCGTTATTATCACCTATGGCAATTAGAATACGTGTGCCCTTGCACAAACATAATCACATATTATAGTGGTTTCATAAGTACTAGATAGTAATCTAATCAAGGTGTTTAAAAATATTAAATGTAAAACTCTTGGAAATCAGAGTTTTAGGAATCGTTCTTGCAAAGCGTCCAAACTTCATTGTGCCTTTCCAATATTTCCTTCTTGTGTTGTTCATCATACTCTCGTACGTTTAGGATTGCATTTGTTAGGCTATCGTGACAATCTTTTCCTGATTTCTTCAATTGTTCGCAACATTCTTTCAAAACAGTCTGCCTTTTGATAAATATATGAGAATATATGCTATCGCCACAAGTATTGGTTAGGTGATGCTCACAACCTACGATTGGCGCGGGAACTGGTGGATAATTTCCGCTCTCGACAAGGGTCCAGACTTCATTGTGTCTTGCCATTATTTCCTGCTTCTCTTGTTCATTGTAATCTCTTACATTTAGAATACTATTTGTTAGACTATCATGACAATCTTTCCCTGCTTTCTTCAAGTGTTCGCGACATACATCAGAAATGGCATGCCTTTTGATAAATACATAATAATATATTTCATCACCACAAGCAACTGTTAGCTTGCGTTCACAACCAATAAGACCTTCTGCAGTAGGGGCAAGTATCGATTGGGAGGTTCCAATTCTAAATAAAGTAAGCGCCAGAAAGAAGACGGAGAAATTAACAATTAGAGAATTTTTTGAGTCCATGGGGCCAAATGGAAATTATTATTTTCTAGTCTACACCTTTTTATGTAACAAAAAACACAAAATAGGAATATGCAAATGCAGTCGATAATAAAATAAACTTATTCAATAGTAGATATTTATATTAGAGAAAAGAGATAAGAAACATCCCAATACATTAGACATAACGTAAGTACATTCATTAAGAATAAAAGGAAAACTCCTTCATTATGTTACTCGAAAAGTAAATGCTTTTTGTCGAGTTACTAGATGTTATTCACTTGTCCCATTAACAGAATCTATTTCTATCGATGCGAGCAGAATGATCACACACCCATTAACATGATCATGATTTACAAACTCAACTCGCATTAGTGTTTTACATAGTTGGGAGCGTACAAGATTCAAAAGTGTGTGTTCTGTGACACTCAACATTGTAGCAATTGATTTTCTATTTGTCAACATTACATGTAAGGAATTTAATTTGAGTTTCTTTAAACAACACAGCTAAGTAAAGTTAATTGAATATATATATATATATATATATATATATATATATATATATATATATATATATATATATAGGTTTAGGATGGCATTGCGGTGTGTGAATCCCCTGCCCCAGTGGAAATCCATTTCCATGTCGGAGAAATTCTCTATCCCATCATGGAAGGATGAAAGAATCCTCGGAGATGGACGGGGACAAATAAAATTCTTCTTCATTATGGCTCTATTTTTTAATCGGAGAAAGTTACGTGTCCCAGCATCCCCGCCAAATGGAGAAATAAATATCATTAACATGTCAGTTACAACTGATGCTATGTTGGATGTGTAATTTAGGAAGAGGAAGATCTATTTTTTTGTTGTCTATGCACTAGACTAATTAAGAGTAGTATATAACTTGATGTACTTTGAATACACCATTGGATAATGTTGTGTAATCCACTAAATATATAACTTTTAAACTCTTTGTGTCGAGAAGGAGAAACTAATTAAAAAGACTAGCTACTATTTGACACGTATAACTTGAATTTGTTATTAAATCTACTTTGAATGGCAATGCAACTTAAAGTTCCTCTTGGTCAATGTAATTTGTATATATATGATTGTTGACTTTGAAGTTGGTAGAAGTATGATATCCTTCCAAGATCCAACAACAAACGATCGAGTGAAACGACAACCAAGTCAAACTTACTAATTGTTGCAATAGGTCATTACCACATTGTTGTTGTTGACCTCGACCGCTGCCATTCTCCAAAAATTACAACCACGGTCCACTGCACTCAAAAAGATTCTATGGTAGCGGTTCATATAGCAAGTGTTGCTTTCTCCCAAAAATAGTTTACATAGGTTTTTGCAATTGTTAGATGATGTAGCGGCTTAAAAGTTGTACGTTACCAGATGTTTAAAACAATAGTTTCAAGGTCTATGGCGACAGTTTTTTTGGCTCGTTTTGTTGTATCGTATGTGTGCGTTTGGTTGGAAGGAAAATGGTTTCTAAAGGAACGGTTTTTCAAGCAAAACAGTTTTTCAAAGGAAAATGGTTTTCCAACAAAATGTTTCCTTTGTTGGGAAGGAGGGGAGTAGTTTTTTGCGAACAATATGCTTCATATATGAGATTAATAAAATAATTTGATATTTGAAACACAAAATTAATATATAGGATTTATTTAATCTATCCTGTTATATTAAACGTATTATTACCCAATTGTTGAGGAATTGAACAAAATATATCATTTTTACAACTATGAACCCATGAAGATGGGAAAGACAATAATGATGATCGTATGAATGTTTTACTATAATCTTGTGATATATGGCAATCCGATCTGAAACGAAAGTTTCCGACCGGATACAGATCGCGAATTTTATCATCCGAAAATTCGGTTAACCCGAAAGTAAGGCTCACCGGAATTTTCAGATTGGATATAGATCATGATTTCGCATTATCTGCAAATCCGGTTAACCAATTCTTACTTATGATCAGATCGGTTAACCGATCCATGGAGACCCGTACATGTGTTAGTAGTTGATGTTGTGTGGCGGTCTAAACTCGAAATAGTTGTTAACCTGGCCGAAATGCTTCGAAAAATAGCATATCAACTGATTATGTCAAGCATTAGATGTTTAAGCTTTTGTAACCTTTGTTCGGATTTAAAAGTTTTTTAAGTTCTACATCAAATTCTTTAACTATTAAAAAGTATAATGTTAAACTAGATCAAGAATTGTTTGCAGGCATGGAGAGTGAATGCAACCAAATGGTTAAAATGAAGGCCCATTATTATCACCTGTGGCAATTAAAATACATGTGCACTTGCACAAACATAATCACATATTATAGTGGTTTCATACTCACTAGATAGTAATCTATTCAAGGTGTTTACAAATATTAAATGTAAAACTCTTGGAAATCGGAGTTTTAGGACTCGTTCTTGCAAAGCGTCCAAACTTCATTGTGCCTTTCCAATATTTCCTTCTTGTGTTGTTCGTCATACTCTCGTACGTTTAGGATTGCATTTGTTAGGCTATCGTGACAATCTTTTCCTGATTTCTTCAATTGCTCGCAACATTCTTTCAAAACAGTCTGCCTTTTGATAAATATATAAGAGTATAAGCTATCGCCACAAGCATTGGTTAGGTGATGCTCACAACCTACGATTGGCGTGGGAACCGGTGGATAATTTCCGCTCTCGACAAGGGTCCAGACTTCATTGTGTCTTGCCATTATTTCTTGTTTCTCTTGTTCATTGTAATCTCTTACATTTAGGATACTATTTGTTAGACTATCATGACAGTCTTTCCCTGCTTTCTTCAAGTGCTCGCGATATACATCAGAAATGACATGCCTTTTGATGAATACATAATAATATATTTCATCACCACAAGCAACTGTTAGCTTGCGTTCACAACCAATAAGACCTTCTGCAGTAGGGGCAAGTATCGATTGGGAGGTTCCAATTCTAAATAAAGTAAGCGCCAGAAAGAAGACGGAGAAATTAACAATTAGAGAATTTTTTGAGCCATGGGGCCAAATGGAAATTATTATTTTCTAGTCTACACCTTTTTATGTAACAAAAAACACAAAATAGGAATATGCAAATGCAGTCGATGATAAAATAAGCTTATTCAATAGTAGATATGTATACTAGAGAAAAGAGATAAGAAACATCCCAATACATTAGACATAACGTAAGTACATTCATTAAGAATAAAAGGAAAACTCCTTCATTATGTTACTCGAAAAGTAAATGCTTTTTGTCTAGTTACTAGATGTTATTCACTTGTCCCATTAACAGAATCTATTTCTATCAGTAAACGAGCAGAATGATCACACACCCATTAACATGATCATGATTTACAAACTCAACTCGCATTAGTGTTTTACATAGTTGGGAGCGTACAAGATTCAAAAGTGTGTGTTCTGTGACACTCAACATTGTAGCAATTGATTTTCTATTTGTCAACATTACATGTAAGGAATTTAATTTGAGTTTCTTTAAACAACACAGCTAAGTAAAGTTAATTGAATATATCTAGATCATAATTAAATATATATATATATATATATATATATATATATATATATATATATATATATATATACCTATATATATATATACCTAGGTTAAGGCATGGCATTGCGGTGTGTGAATCCCCTGCCCCAGTGGACATCCATTCCCATGTCGAAAATATTCTATATCCTATCATGGAATAGGGCGAGAATGAAAGAATCCTCGGACATGGACGGGGACAAATAAAATTCTTCTTCGTTATATATGGCTCTATTTCGTCATCGGAGAAAGTTACGTGTCCCCGCATCCCCGCCAAATGAAGAAATATATATCATTAACATGTCAGTTACAACTGATGCTATGTTGGATGTGTAATTTAGGAAGAGGAAGATCTCTTTTTTTGTTGTCTATGCACTAGACTAATTAAGAGTAGTATATAACTTGATGTACTTTGAATACACCATTTGAGAATGTTGTGTAATCCACTAAATATATAACTTTTAAACTTTTTGTCTTGATAAGGAGAAACTAATTAAACAGACTAGTTACTATTTGACACGTATAACTTGAATTTGTTATTAAATTTACTTTGAATGGCATTGCAACTTAAAGTTCATCTT
This sequence comes from Portulaca oleracea, assembly GCA_029582165.1. Classification (NCBI taxonomy): domain Eukaryota; kingdom Viridiplantae; phylum Streptophyta; class Magnoliopsida; order Caryophyllales; family Portulacaceae; genus Portulaca; species Portulaca oleracea. The sequence continues at coordinate 1,289,639 of CM055893.1, forward strand.
GGTCAGTGTAATTTGTATATATATGATTATTGACTTTGAAGTTGGTAGAAGTATGATATCCTTCCAAGATCCAACAACAAACGATCGAGTGAAACGACAACCAAGTCAAACTTACTAATTGTTGCAAAAGGTCATTACCACAATGTTGTTGTTGACCTCAACCGCTGCCATTCTCCAAAAATTACAACCACGGTCCACTGCACTCAAAAAGATTCTATGGTAGCGGTTCATATAGCAAGTGTTGCTTTCGCCCAAAAATAGTTTGCATAGGTTTTTGCAATTGTTAGATGATGTAGCAGCTTAAAAGTTGTACGTTACCAGATGTTTAAAGCAATAGTTTCAAGGTCTATGGCGACAGTTTATTTGGCTCGTTTTGTTGTATCGTATGTGTGCGTTTGGTTGGAAGCAAAATGGTTTCTAAAGGAACGGTTTTTCAAGCAAAACAGTTTTTCAAAGGAAAATGGTTTTCCAACAAAATGCTTCCTTTGTTGGGAAGGAGGGGAGCAGTTTTTTGAGAACAATATGCTTCATATATGAGATTAATAAAATAATTTGATATTTGAAGCACAAAATTAATATATAGGATTTATTTAATCTATCCTGTTATATTAAACGTATTATTACCCAATTGTTGAGGAATTGAACAAAATATATCATTTTTACAACTATGAACCCATGAAGATGGGAAAGACAATAATGATGATCGTATGAATGTTTTACTATAATCTTGTGATATATGGCAATCCGATCTGAAACGAAAGTTTCCGACCGGATACAGATCGCGAATTTTATCATCCGAAAATTCGGTTAACCCGAAAGTAAGGCTCACCGGAATTTTCAGATTGGATATAGATCATGATTTCGCATTATCTGCAAATCCGGTTAACCAATTCTTACTTATGATCAGATCGGTTAACCGATCCATGGAGACCCGTACATGTGTTAATAGTTGATGTTGTGTGGCGGTCTAAACTCGAAGTAGTTGTTAACCTCGCTGAAATGCTTATAAAAATATCATAACAACTAATCTTTTCAAGCATTAGATGTTTAGGCTTTTGTAATCTCTGTTCGGATTTAAAAGTTTTTTAAGTTTTACGTCAAATTCTTTAACAATTAAAAAGAATAATGTTAAACTAAATCAATTCCAGGCATGGAGAGTGTATGCAACCAAATGGTTAAAATAAAGGCCCGTTATTATCACCTGTGGCAATTAAAATACATGTGCACTTGCACAAACATAATCACATATTATTGTGGTTTCACACGCACTAGATAGTAATCTAATCAAGGTGTTTAAAAATATTAAATGTAAAACTCTTGGAAATCGGAGTTTGAGGACTCGTTCTTGCAAAGCGTCCAAACTTCATTGTGTCTTTCCAATATTTCCTTCTTGTGTTGTTCGTCATACTCTCGTACGTTTAGGATTGCATTTGTTAGGCTATCATGACAATCTTTTCCTGATTTCTTCAATTGCTCGCAACATTCTTTCAAAACAGTCTGCCTTTTGATAAATATATAAGAGTATAAGCTATCGCCACAAGCATTGGTTAGGTGATACTCACAACCTACGATTGGCGCGGGAACCGGTGGATAATTTCCGCTCTCGACAAGGGTCCAGACTTCATTGTGTCTTGCCATTATTTCCTGTTTCTCTTGTTCATTGTAATCTCTTACATTTAGGATACTATTTGTTAGACTATCATGACAATCTTTCCCTGTTTTCTTCAAGTGCTCGCGACATACATCAGAAATGACATGCCTTTTGATGAATACATAATAATATATTTCATCACCACAAGCAACTGTTAGCTTGCGTTCACAACCAATAAGACCTTCTGCAGTAGGGGCAAGTATCGATTGGGAGGTTCCAATTCTAAATAAAGTAAGCGCCAGAAAGAAGACGGAGAAATTAACAATTAGAGAATTTTTTGAGTCCATGAGGCCAAATGGAAATAATTATTTTCTAGTCTACACCTTTTTATGTAACAAAAAACACAAAATAGGAATATGCAAATGCAATCGATGATAAAATAAGCTTATTCAATAGTAGATATTTATATTAGAGAAAAGAGATAAGAAACATCCCAATACATTAGACATAACGTAAGTACATTCATTAAGAATAAAAGGAAAACTCCTTCATTATGTTACTCGAAAAGTAAATGCTTTTTGTCTAGTTACTAGATGTTATTCACTTGTCCCATTAACAGAATCTATTTCTATCAGTAAACGAGCAGAATGATCACACACCCATTAACATGATCATGATTTACAAACTCAACTCGCATTAGTGTTTTACATAGTTGGGAGCGTACAAGATTCAAAAGTGTGTGTTCTGTGACACTCAACATTGTAGCAATTGATTTTCTATTTGTCAACATTACATGTAAGGAATTTAATTTGAGTTTCTTTAAACAACACAGCTAAGTAAAGTTAATTGAATATATATATATATATATATATATATATATATATATATATATATATATATATATATATATATATACCTAGGTTAAGGCATGGCATTGCGGTGTATGAATCCTCTGCCCCAGTGGACATCCATTCCCACGTCGAAAACATTCTCTATCCCATCCTTGAATAAGGCGAGAATGAAAGAATCCTCGGACATGGACGGGGACAAATAAAATTCTTCTTTGTTATATATGGCTCTGTCTCGTCATCGGAGAAAGTTACGTGTCCCAGCATCCCCGCCAAATGGAGAAATAAATATCATTAACATGTCAGTTACAACTGATGCTATGTTGGATGTGTAATTTAGGAAGAGGAAGATCTCTTTTTTTTGTTGTCTATGCACTAGACTAATTAAGAGTAGTATATAACTTGATGTACTTTGAATACACCATTGGATAATGTTGTGTAATCCACTAAATATATAACTTTTAAACTCTTTGTGTCGAGAAGGAGAAACTAATTAAAAAGACTAGCTACTATTTGACACGTATAACTTGAATTTGTTATTAAATCTACTTTGAATGGCAATGCAACTTAAAGTTCCTCTTGGTCAATGTAATTTGTATATATATGATTGTTGACTTTGAAGTTGGTAGAAGTATGATATCCTTCCAAGATCCAACAACAAACGATCGAGTGAAATGACAACCAAGTCAAACTTACTAATTGTTGCAATAGGTCATTACCACATTGTTGTTGTTGACCTCGACCGCTGCCATTCTCCAAAAATTACAACCACGGTCCACTGCACTCAAAAAGATTCTATGGTAGCGGTTCATATAGCAAGTGTTGCTTTCTCCCAAAAATAGTTTACATAGGTTTTTGCAATTGTTAGATGATGTAGCGGCTTAAAAGTTGTACGTTACCAGATGTTTAAAACAATAGTTTCAAGGTCTATGGCGACTGTTTTTTTGGCTCGTTTTGTTGTATCGTATGTGTGCGTTTGGTTGGAAGGAAAATGGTTTCTAAAGGAACGGTTTTTCAAGCAAAACAGTTTTTCAAAGGAAAATGGTTTTCCAACAAAATGTTTCCTTTGTTGGGAAGGAGGGGAGTAGTTTTTTGAGAACAATATGCTTCATATATGAGATTAATAAAATAATTTGATATTTGAAGCACAAAATTAATATATAGGATTTATTTAATCTATCCTGTTATATTAAACGTATTATTACCCAATTGTTGAGGAATTGAACAAAATATATCATTTTTACAACTATGAACCCATGAAGATGGGAAAGACAATAATGATGATCGTATGAATGTTTTACTATAATCTTGTGATATATGGCAATCCGATCTGAAACGAAAGTTTCCGACCGGATACAGATCGCGAATTTTATCATCCGAAAATTCGGTTAACCCGAAAGTAAGGCTCACCGGAATTTTCGGATTGGATATAGATCATGATTTCGCATTATCTGCAAATCCGGGTAACCAATTCTTACTTATGATCAGATCGGTTAACCGATCCATGGAGACCCGTACATGTGTTAGTAGTTGATGTTGTGTGGCGGTCTAAACTCGAAGTAGTTGTTAACCTGGCCGAAATGCTTCGAAAAATAGCATATCAACTGATTATGTCAAGCATTAGATGTTTAAGCTTTTGTAACCTTTGTTCGGATTTAAAAGTTTTTTAAGTTCTACATCAAATTCTTTAACTATTAAAAAGTATAATGTTAAACTAGATCAAGAATTGTTTGCAGGCATGGAGAGTGAATGCAACCAAATGGTTAAAATGAAGGCCCATTATTATCACCTGTGGCAGTTAAAATACATGTGCACTTGCACAAACATAATCACATATTATAGTGGTTTCACACGCACTAGATAGTAATCTAATCAAGGTGTTTACAAATATTAAATGTAAAACTCTTGGAAATCGGAGTTTTAGGACTCGTTCTTGCAAAGCGTCCAAACTTCATTGTGCCTTTCCAATATTTCCTTCTTGTGTTGTTCGTCATACTCTCGTACGTTTAAGATTGCATTTGTTAGGCTATCGTGACAATCTTTTCCTGATTTCTTCAATTGCTCGCAACATTCTTTCAAAACAGTCTGCCTTTTGATAAATATATAAGAGTATAAGCTATCGCCACAAGCATTGGTTAGGTGATGCTCACAACCTACGATTGGCGCGGGAACCGGTGGATAATTTCCGCTCTCGACAAGGGTCCAGACTTCATTGTGTCTTGCCATTATTTCCTGTTTCTCTTGTTCATTGTAATCTCTTACATTTAGGATACTATTTGTTAGACTATCATGACAATCTTTCCCTGTTTTCTTCAAGTGCTCGCGACATACATCAGAAATGACATGCCTTTTGATGAATACATAATAATATATTTCATCACCACAAGCAACTGTTAGCTTGCGTTCACAACCAATAAGACCTTCTGCAGTAGGGGCAAGTATCGATTGGGAGGTTCCAATTCTAAATAAAGTAAGCGCCAGAAAGAAGACGGAGAAATTAACAATTAGAGAATTTTTTGAGTCCATGAGGCCAAATGGAAATAATTATTTTCTAGTCTACACCTTTTTATGTAACAAAAAACACAAAATAGGAATATGCAAATGCAGTCGATAATAAAATAAACTTATTCAATAGTAGATATTTATATTAGAGAAAAGAGATAAGAAACATCCCAATACATTAGACATAACGTAAGTACATTCATTAAGAATAAAAGGAAAACTCCTTCATTATGTTACTCGAAAAGTAAATGCTTTTTGTCTAGTTACTAGATGTTATTCACTTGTCCCATTAACAGAATCTATTTCTATCAGTAAACGAGCAGAATGATCACACACCCATTAACATGATCATGATTTACAAACTCAACTCGCATTAGTGTTTTACATAGTTGGGAGCGTACAAGATTCAAAAGTGTGTGTTCTGTGACACTCAACATTGTAGCAATTGATTTTCTATTTGTCAACATTACATGTAAGGAATTTAATTTGAGTTTCTTTAAACAACACAGCTAAGTAAAGTTAATTGAATATATATATATATATATACCTAGGTTAAGGCATGGCATTGCGGTGTGTGAATCCCCTGCCCCAGTGGACATCCATTCCCATGTCGAAAATATTCTATATCCTATCATGGAATAGGGTGAGAATGAAAGAATCCTCGGACATGGACGGGGACAAATAAAATTCTTCTTCGTTATATATGGCTCTATTTCGTCATCGTTGAAAGTTACGTGTCCCCGCATCCCCGCCAAATGAAGAAATATATATCATTAACATGTCAGTTACAACTGATGCTATGTTGGATGTGTAATTTAGGAAGAGGAAGATCTCTTTTTTTGTTGTCTATGCACTAGACTAATTAAGAGTAGTATATAACTTGATGTACTTTGAATACACCATTTGAGAATGTTGTGTAATCCACTAAATATATAACTTTTAATCTTTTTGTGTCGAGAAGGAGACACTAATTAAACAGACTAGTTACTATTTGACACGTATAACTTGAATTTGTTATTAAATTTACTTTGAATGGCATTGCAACTTAAAGTTCATCTTGGTCAGTGTAATTTGTATATATATGATTATTGACTTTGAAGTTGGTAGAAGTATGATATCCTTCCAAGATCCAACAACAAACGATTGAGTGAAACGACAACCAAGTCAAACTTACTAATTGTTGCAAAAGGTCATTACCACAATGTTGTTGTTGACCTCAATCGCTGCCATTCTCCAAAAATTACAACCACGGTCCACTGCACTCAAAAAGATTCTATGGTAGCGGTTCATATAGCAAGTGTTGCTTTCCCCCAAAAATAGTTTACATAGGTTTTTGCAATTGTTAGATGATGTAGCGGCTTAAAAGTTGTACGTTACCAGATGTTTAAAGCAATAGTTTCGAGGTCTGTGGCGACAGTTTTTTTGGCTCGTTTTGTTGTATCATATGTGTGCGTTTGGTTGGAAGCAAAATGGTTTCTAAAGGAACGGTTTTTCAAGCAAAACAGTTTTTCAAAGGAAAATGGTTTTCCAACAAAATGTTTCCTTTGTTGGGAAGGAGGGGAGCAGTTTTTTGAGAACAATATGCTTCATATATGAGATTAATAAAATAATTTGATATTTGAAGCACAAAATTAATATATAGAATTTATTTAACCTATCCTATTATATTAAACGTATTATTACCAATTGCTGAGGAATTGAACAAAATATATCATTTTTACAACTATGAACCCATGAAGATGGGAAAGACAATAATGATTATCGTATGAATGTCTTATAATCTTGTGATACATGGCTATCCGTTCTGAACCGAAAGTTTCGAACCGGATACAGATCGCGAATTTTATCATCCGAAAATTCGGTTAACCCGAAAGTAAGGTTCACCGGAGTTTTCGGATTGGATATAGATCATGATTTTGAATTATCTTAAAATCCGGTTAACCGATTCTTACTTACGATCAGATCGGTTAACCGATCCATGGAGACCCGTACATGTGTTAGTAGTTGATGTTGTGTGGCGGTCTAAACTCGAAGTAGTTGTTAACCTCGCTGAAATGCTTATAAAAATATCATAACAACTAATCTTTTCAAGCATTAGATGTTTAGGCTTTTGTAATCTCTCTTCGGATTTAAAAGTTTTTTAAGTTTTACGTCAAATTCTTTAACAATTAAAAAGAATAATGTTAAACTAAATCAATTGCAGGCATGGAGAGTGTATGCAACCAAATGGTTAAAATGAAGGCCCGTTATTATCACCTGTGGCAATTAAAATACATGTGCACTTGCACAAACATAATCACATATTATTGTGGTTTCACACGCACTAGATAGTAATCTAATCAAGGTGTTTAAAAATATTAAATGTAAAACTCTTGGAAATCGGAGTTTTAGGACTCGTTCTTGCAAAGCGTCCAAACTTCATTGTGCCTTTCCAATATTTCCTTCTTGTGTTGTTCGTCATACTCTCGTACGTTTAGGATTGCATTTGTTAGGCTATCGTGACAATCTTTTCCTGATTTCTTCAATTGCTCGCAACATTCTTTCAAAACAGTCTGCCTTTTGATAAATATATAAGAGTATAAGCTATCGCCACAAGCATTGGTTAGGTGATGCTCACAACCTACGATTGGCGCGGGAACCGGTGGATAATTTCCGCTCTTGACAAGGGTCCAGACTTCATTGTGTCTTGCCATTATTTCCTGTTTCTCTTGTTCATTGTAATCTCTTACATTTAGGATACTATTTGTTAGACTATCATGACAATCTTTCCCTGCTTTCTTCAAGTGCTCGCGACATACATCAGAAATGACATGCCTTTTGATGAATACATAATAATATATTTCATCACCACAAGCAACTGTTAGCTTGCGTTCACAACCAATAAGACCTTCTGCAGTAGGGGCAAGTATCGATTGGGAGGTTCCAATTCTAAATAAAGTAAGCGCCAGAAAGAAGACGGAGAAATTAACAATTAGAGAATTTTTTGAGCCATGGGGCCAAATGGAAATTATTATTTTCTAGTCTACACCTTTTTATGTAACAAAAAACACAAAATAGGAAAATGCAAATGCAGTCGATGATAAAAGAAACTTATTCAATAGTAGATATTTATACTAGAGAAAAGAGATAAGATACATCCCAATACATTAGACATAACGTAAGTACATTCATTAAGAATAAAAGGGAAACTCCATTATGTTATTCGAAAAGTAAATGTTTTTTGTCTAGTTACTAGATGTTATTCACTTGTCCCATTAACAGAATCTATTTCTATCAGTAAACGAGCAGAATGATCACACACCCATTAACATGATCATGATTTACAAACTCAACTCGCATTAGTGTTTTACATAGTTGGGAGCGTACAAGATTCAAAAGTGTGTGTTCTGTGACACTCAACATTGTAGCAATTGATTTTCTATTTGTTGACATTACATGTAAGGAATTTAATTTGAGTTTCTTTAAACAACACAGCTAAGTAAAGTTAATTAAATATATATATATATATATATATATATATATATATATATATATATATATATATATATATATATACCTAGGTTAAGGCATGGCATTGCGGTGTATGAATCCTCTGCCCCAGTGGACATCCATTCCCACGTCGAAAACATTCTCTATCCCATCATGGAATAGGGCGAGAATGAAAGAATCCTCGGACATGGACGGGGACAAATAAAATTCTTCTTCGTTATATATGGCTCCGTTTCGTCATTGGAGAAAGTTACGTGTCCCAGCATCCCCGCCAAATGGAGAAATAAATATCATTAACATGTCAGTTACAACTGATGCTTTGTTGGATGTGTAATTTAGGAAGAGGAAGATCTATTTTTTTGTTGTCTATGCACTAGACTAATTAACAGTAGTATATAACTTGATGTACTTTGAATACACCATTGGATAATGTTGTGTAATCCACTAAATATATAACTTTTAATCTTTTTGTGTCGAGAAGGAGACACTAATTAAACAGACTAGTTACTATTTGACACGTATAACTTGAATTTGTTATTAAATTTACTTTGAATGGCATTGCAACTTAAAGTTCATCTTGGTCAGTGTAATTTGTATATATATGATTGTTGACTTTGAAGTTGGTAGAAGTATGATATCCTTCCAAGATCCAACAACAAACGATCGAGTGAAACGACAACCAAGTCAAACTTACTAATTGTTGCAATAGGTCATTACACAATATTGTTGTTGACCTCAACCGCCGCCATTCTCCAAAAATTACAACCACGGTCCACTGCACTCAAAAAGATTCTATGGCAGCGGTTCATATAGCAAGTGTTGCTTTCGCCCAAAAAGAGTTGACATAGGTTTTTACAATTGTTAGATGATGTAGCGGCTTAAAAGTTGTACGTTACCAAATGTTTAAAACAATAGTTTCAAGGTCTATGGCGATAGTTTTTTTGGCTCGTTTTGTTGTATCGTATGTGTGCGTTTGGTTGGAAGGAAAATGGTTTCTAAAGGAACGATTTTTCAAGCACAACAGTTTTTCAAAAGAAATTGGTTTTCCAACAAAATGTTTCCTTTGTTGGAAAGGAGGGCAGCAGTTTTTTTTTTTTTAGAACAATATGCTTCACATATGAGATTAATAAAATAATTTGATATTTGAAGCTCAAAATTAATATTTAGGATTTATTTAACCTATCCTATTATATTAAACGTATTATTACCCAATTGCTGAGGTATTGAACAAAATATATCATTTTTACAACTATGAACCCATGAAGATGGGAAAGACAATAATGATGATCGTATGAATGTCTTATAATCTTGTGATATATGGCTATCCGATCTGAACCGAAAGTTTCGGACCGGATACAGATCGCGAATTTTATCATCCGAAAATTCGGTTATCCTAAAAGTAAGGTTCACCGGAATTTTCGGATTGGATATAGATCATGATTTCAAATTATCTGAAAATCCAGTTAACCGATTCTTACTTACAATCAGATCGGTTAACCGATCCATAGAGACCCGTACATGTGTTAGTAGTTGATGTTGTGTGGCTGTCTAAACTCGAAGTAGTTGTTAACCTAGCTGAAATGCTTATAAAAATAGCATATCAACTGATCATTTCAAGCATTAGATGTTTAGGCTTTTGTAACCTTTGTTCGGATTTAAAAGTTTTTGAAGTTTTACGTTAAATTCTTTTACAATTAAAAAGAATAATATTAAACTAAATCAATTGCAGGCATGGAGAGTGAATGCAACCAAATGGTTAAAATGAAGGCCCGTTATTATCACCTATGGCAATTAAAATACATGTGCACTTGCACAAACATAATCACATATTATAGTGGTTTCATACGCACTAGATAGTAATCTAATCAATGTGTAAAAATATTAAATGTAAATCTCTTGGAAATCGGAGTTTTAGGACTCGTTCTTGCAAAGCGTCCAAACTTCATTGTGCCTTTCCAATATTTCCTTCTTGTGGTTTTCGTCATACTCTCGTACGTTTAGGATTGCATTTGTTAGGCTATCGTGACAATCTTTCCCTATTTAGGATTGCATTTACGCTCTCGACAAGGGTCCAGACTTCATTGTGTCTTGCCATTATTTCCTGCTTCTCTTGTTCATTGTAATCTCTTACATTTAGGATACTATTTGTTAGAATATCATGACAATCTTTCCCTGCTTTCTTCAAGTGTTCGCGACATACATCAGAAATGGCATGCCTTTTGATGAATACATAATGTTAGGAATGTGTCCTAAAATCACCGAATCTCTTGATCTCACAATTATTTGTTTCCTAATTGTATTAGGATATTATTTAGGTTTCCTTATCATGTTGGGTTTCCTAATTGTATTAGATTTTCAATCTAATTGGAGTGGGAGTCAAGTTAGAAATAGGGAGTTTTTCCTATAAATAATGTTCGGTATCTCCACTTTATTTTACGGCCCGGCGCACGGCGCACGGCGCTCGTCGAGTACGACGAACAATGATCGAGTTATAGAGAGTCAGAGAGGGAGAAAATATTGAGAGGGAAAAAGGTCTCACCAATATTTTCGATCCCAATTGTATCCCGAGAGAGAAAGATTGTGAGTTGTGAGTGAGAGAGATTGTGATAGTAATCTCCTCTGTTGTGGATCGCATCACGCCTTCTGATAGTGATTATGTTGTACTCCTCCTTTCTCATAGTGGATTATTTTCTGGTTGTCGCCGTCCGTGGATTTTTCTCCGAGTTCTTCGGTTTCCCACGTAATTCTGGTGTTTGATTTTATCGCTTATTTTCTGTTCCTAAATTTTGTCGTAATATCCGTCATCTCAATTCGATTTATTTCGCTTCCGCTGTTACCTTGCTACTCACTTTTCTCTAACAAGTGGTATCAGAGCAAGGGGGAGATGTCTTCAATCATGAAGTGTGAAATTCCAAAATTCGAGAGCAGGAGATGCGATTGAAAGGCGGTCCTTGATTCAGTGTGTAAGGGATGTTGAATATCCCTATACGGAGACTGATGTAACGATGAGCGACGAGAACTTCAAAAAAGGGCTAAAGAAAGAGAACCAGGCGATGCGAGTTCGAGTGGAGCGGTTCTTTGCTCAAGCGATTCAGTTGATGAGCCGCGCATGGCAAGGGATCGTCCCAGAGGAGATCGGGAGACCGGCCGCGATATCTTTGAAGATTGGGTGCACAAGAAGAGCCATGTAGAGTGGAGTTGGAGAAATCGAAAGACCGGGAGCGGGTAGTAAGAATAACACTGCATACGACAAAGCGTGTTGAGGTTAGCGGTTGCAGTGCGAAGCAGAAGATGGTGTCCCAAAAGCGCGCGGGGTTCCATGGTTCGGATGAAGAGAGCCGGGGAAGGCGGCCTATACACCCTACGAGGGTCTCTGATGGCGAAGCTGCAGGTAGTCTCAAAGCGGCCGCAGTGGTCTCAAACAGGCATCCAAGCAGCGGTATGTGATGTTTACCGCTTGAGTGCCTGTGGTCATACTGTGGAGGCGTGTTGATGGTGACAGTCAAGATGTTTATCTGGACTGATGATTCGTTGATTTTAGTCCAAGGTGGAGTTTGTTAGGAATGTGTCCTAAAATCACCGAATCTCTTAATCTCACAATTATTTGTTTCCTAATTGTATTAGGATATTATTTAGGTTTCCTTATTATGTTGGGTTTCCTAATTGTATTAGATTTTAAATCTAATTGGAGTGGGAGTCAAGTTAGAAATAGGGAGTTTTTCCTATAAATAGTGTTCGGTATTCTCCACTTTATTTTACGGCCCGGCGCACGGCGCTCGTCGAGTACGAAGAACAATGATTGAGTTATAGAGAGTCAGAGAGGGAGAAAATATTGAGAGGGAAAAAGGTCTCACCAATATTTTCGATCCCAATTGTATCCCGAGAGAGAAAGATTGTGAGTTGTGAGTGAGAGAGATTGTGATAGTAATCTCCTCTGTTGTGGATAGCATCACGCCTTGTGATAGTGATTATGTTGTACTCCTCCTTTCTCATAGTGGATTATTTTCTGGTTTTCGCCGTCCGTGGGTTTTTCTCCGAGTTCTTCGGTTTCCCACGTAATTCTGGTGTTTGATTTTATCGCTTATTTTCTGTTCCTAAATTTTGTCGTAATATCCGTCATCTCAATTCGATTTATTTCGCTTCCGCTGTTACCTTGCTACTCACTTTTCTCTAACAAGTGGTATCAGAGCAAGGGGGAGATGTCTTCAATCATGAAGTGTGAAATTCCAAAATTCGAGGAACAGGAGGCTTGATTGAAGGCGGTCCTTGATTCAGCACGGTGTAAGGGATGTTGAATATCCCTATACGGAGACTGATGTAACGATGAGCGACGAGAACTTCAAAAAAGGGCTAAAGAAAGAGAACCAGGCGATGAGTTCGAGTGGAGAGTTCTTTGCTCAAACGATTCAGTTGATGAGCGCGATGGCAAGGGATCGTCGGGAGGAGATCGGAGACCAAAGACGATATGTCAAGATTGGGTGCACAAGAAGAGCCATGTAGAGTGATTGGAGAAATCGAAAGACCGGGGCGGGTAGTAAGGATAACGGCACAAAACTGTACGACAAAGCGTGTTGAGGTTAGCAGTTGCAGTGCGAAAGCAGAAGATGGTGTCCCAAAAGCGCATGGGGTTCCATGGTTCGGATGAAGAGAGCGGGAAGGGCGGCCTATACACCCTACGAGGGTCTGATGGCGAAGCTGCGCAGAGGTAGTCTCAAACGGCCTGGTGGTCTCAAGCAGGCATCAGCGGTATGTGATGTTTCTGGCTTGAGTGCCTGTCATGGCCACGCTATGGAGGCGTGTTGATGGTGCGATCAAGATGTTTATACGGGTGATGATTCGTTGATTTTAGTCCAAGGTGGAGTTTGTTAGGAATGTGTCCTAAAATCACCGAATCTCTTAATCTCACAATTATTTGTTTCCTAATTGTATTAGGATATTATTTAGGTTTCCTTATTATGTTGGGTTTCCTAATTGTATTAGATTTTAAATCTAATTGGAGTGGGAGTCAAGTTAGAAATAGGGAGTTTTTCCTATAAATAGTGTTCGGTATTCTCCACTTTATTTTACGGCCCGGTGCTGCGTCTGACGACTTAACAATGATCGAGTTATAGAGAGTCAGAGAGGGAGAAAATATTGAGAGGGAAAAAGGTCTCACCAATATTTTCGATCCCAATTGTATCCCGAGAGAGAAAGATTGTGAGTTGTGAGTGAGAGAGATTGTGATAGTAATCTCCTCTGTTGTGGATCGCATCATACCATGTGATAGTGATCGGGTTGTACTCCTCCTTTCTCATAGTGGATTGTTTTCTGGCTGTCGCCGTCCGTGGGTTTTTCTCCGAGTTCTTCGGTTTCCCACGTAAACCTTGTGGTTGTGTTCTTTTATCGCTCTTAATATTTTGTTCCTGAATTTTGTCGTAATTTCCGTCATCTCGTTTTCGATTCTATTAATCGCTTCTGCTGTTACCTTGCTATTACTATTTTCTCTAACAAGTGGTATCAGAGCCTCACAAGGGTATCTGAGCCTAACACTTAATAATATATTTCATCACCACAAGCAACTGTTAGCTTGCGTTCACAACCAATAAGACCTTCTGCAGTAGGGGCAAGTATCGATTGGGAGGTTCCAATTCTAAATAAAGTAAGCGCCAGAAAGAAGACGGAGAAATTAACAATTAGAGAATTTTTTGAGTCCATGGGGCCAAATGGAAATTATTATTTTCTAGTCTACACCTTTTTATGTAACAAAAAACACAAAATAGGAAAATGCAAATGCAGTCGATGATAAAATAAACTTATTCAATAGTAGATATTTATACTAGAGAAAAGAGATAAGAAACATTTCAATACATTAGACATAACGTAAGTACATTCATTAAGAATAAAAGGAAAACTCCTTCCTTATGTTACTCGAAAAGTAAATGCTTTTTGTCGAGTTACTAGATGTTATTCACTTGTCCTATTAACATAATCTATTTCTATCAGTAAACGAGCGAGAATGATCATACACCCATTAACATGATCATGATTTACAAACTCAGCTCGCATTAGTGTTTTACATAGTTGGGAGCCTTCATATTCGTACTAAACACCCCATCACACTTTTTAATTTCTACTACACTATACCACACCACAATTATTACTCTTATATAACTCTCCATTTTTCTCTCTCCTCATTTCTCTCATCTACTTTTTACATTCTCTGTTTTTATCTATCCCACCCACTCCAACTCTCATCACATCTCTCATCATAACTTTCCACACTTCACCACAATTTCTCAAATTCTACCGTATGGCTCCATTACCACACCGCACGAACATAATAAAAGAATGGAACCTAATTATTTGTCAAGGGATAACTTTTACCAGAGTCAATGCAAATAAATTATTAGTCACGCCTCTATTAATAAATAGTCACCATAATATTATATGTCTTATAGACATACGGTGAGATGGTCTTATACACACCTGTCAATTCGGTAGGACAGGTTTTGGGTCTGTCGTATATCAGGTTCGGGGAAATACGGGTCGGGTGTACTTCGAGGGTAATACGTGTCGAGTATATTTCGATTTCGGGTCAACCCAATAGGTTATGATTAGACCTGACAATTTTCGACCCGACCCGGAAACCCGACCCAAACCGACCCACAAAAAGTGGGTTTTGAACACAAAATTCCGACCCGGGACCCGAAAATAACCCGACCCAAAGAACCCGGTAAAAAACGGGTCGGGTCAGGTTTGGGTCGACCCGTTGGGTCAGACACTTTAATTTTAAGTGTTTTGTCTACTTTGGCCTTGTGCAAAAAAATGGGCCCATTCCATGAAAATTAAGGCCCAAAAGTAAAATATTGGGTGGTTTTGGAAAACTATGCGTAGAGAGATATACAAATGAAATAATCAAATAACAAATGACCTAAACAAAACCCTAACACTGTCACTCACTCACTCTTTCAGTGAACCCTCAAACTCCTGCAGTCCCGCCTCTCTCCTCTCTTTCAGTAAAATAGTGTATTATTGTCAAAGGTCAAAGTTCAGTGCATTATTGTCCAATACACCAAAAGCTTAGTGTATTAGCATCCCAAAACCCTATATATTTCATAAGTATTGTTATTCGTGATTGTTGACGTAAACCGCATAATACTTATAGACTTGAAGATTGTTAAATTTTATCCATTAGGTGTATAATAATATGTCAATACAACTATGACATATCATGGTGGTCGAACTTGGAATGGAATGATACATTACATAGGCATCTTTGACTAATTATAATCAATTTTATTAGTTGTAAGTGACTGAGAAAAAAGGGCGGTCATGACCCGTAAACCCGACCCAAACCGCTCGAAACCGGAATACACTCGACCCGTATTTATCCGAACCCGAAATACACCCGACCCGTATTTACCCGAACCCGATATACGACCGACCCGTAACCCACTCGCCCGCCTGTATTGACAGGTCTAATTATGATTATAATATTTTTTCTTTTTTAAAAAAATGATCTCTAAATACTACTTTTTGTACAATATACATACTAAATTATGATTATCTTCTAATAACGATTTATTATTGTAACTATTTTAACTTAAATTAGAGAAATAACAAATAAACAAGTTGCGCTTATAGTTTAATAGTTAAAAATTACAATCAAAAGTCATAAATTCTAATAAAGTTGAACTTAAAAATAATTCTTTACGTCAAACGGGCGGGTCGGGTTAGACCCGCTAATTTTCGGATTCAGTGTATTTCAAATTTAATTGAGAAAATCGTATTCAAAATCCAAAAATTTCAGACAGGTTCGGGTCAGTCAGAAGTTGCTGCGTATAATATTAATATATTATATAATACATGCTCCCCCTGTCTCAAATTAACTGATATTTTGAATAATTTTGACCGTTAATTACTAACAAATTATAATGAATTATAATATAAAATTAGCGTCACTAGAAAGATATTTTACTATAAAATTACAATGAATGTAATTTAATATTGTAACTTATTGTAATTGATAAATAATTAAGTGTCAGTTCTGCTCAAAGTTACAATGAATGGCTCAGAAGACTCAGTTCTGCTCAAAGTGGAACCCTCCACCAAATGGAACTTGGAAACTAAATTTTGATGCTGCAAAATTGGGAGAGTGGGGTCGTGGTTGGGGAGCGGTTATCAGGGATTCTGAAGGCTGCGTTGTCGCTGCAAGATTGAAGCAAGTTGTTGGTTTCTCCACGGTAGAGATAGAAGAGGCGGAGGCATGTTTTCTTGGTCTTCAATTGGCATGGGAGAAGGGGTTCAAAACATTGATGGGAAGGTGACTATCTTCCACTTATTACCCGGCTCAAAAATCGCTTCCTGAGAGTCAACAGTTTGGGTATTTTTATTGAGAAGATTTTGAGTTTTTCAGTTAATTTTTATTCAGTTTCTTGGCATCATGTTCTTAGGGTGGGGAATACAGTGGCACATTCCTTAGCCCACCTTCACCCGTACGATTGTTTGTTCGAACTTGGTTGGAGGAGGGTCCCGAGGTTTCTCTAGCCTTGGCCGAAAATGATATGCACTGCTTCTTAAATAGTAATGAAAAACTCGCTCGGCGGTGATTTTTTCAAAAAAAAAAAAAATAATTAAGTGTCAAAATTTAGGTTGTGTTCGGCAGTAGCGTTTGGGGTAGCGTTTAGCGTTTTGACCAAGTCAAAACTCTAATTGCGTAAATATTAGTGTTCGGTAAGTTAGCGTTTTGAGGAGCGTTTAGCGTTTTAAGGAGTGTTTTGTGAAATGCTAGTAAAGTTAACGTTTAGCGTTTGGAGTATAGCGTTTCCTATTTTTCGGTCAAAAAATACCCTTAGAAAATTTTATCTTTCAAAATTATTCATATCCTTTTATGTCAATTCACATTAATCTGTTAATTCAACCGCTAAATTTACCGAACACAATTTTCATCTGAACAGTCATCCGCTATCCGCTACTTAAACCGCCATCCTTTACTTAAACCGCTATCCACTGCTTAAACCGCTATCCGCTACCTAAAACACTAGTTTTGCCGAACAGGACCTTAGTCAAAGTGTCAATTAATTTGGGATGGAATACTGTTTTTAAGGTGGTTGTGGGCGAACCTGACCCAAACGTCAGCGTTTTGCCATTCTATTTTTAATTCTGCCTCCCGCCTTCCCCCTCAAAGAAAAGAATCCCCATCCCCACCAATTCTCCCTTCCTCTCCAAAGCTTTTCCCTCGTCGAGGTCGAGGTACACCAGAAGTTGTCCCGTCGGAGGATCTGTAGCTCCGGCGAAGTTTACCTTTTTCCGACCAGTTCTTTCTCTCTCCTCATCGTACGCTCTGGTATGTATTTTCTGATTTTGTTCTTAGCTCCATTTCCATGGCTGATTTACTGTCCTTTGGTGTCTAGCTATGCATTTTCACTGAATGTGCTGCGTTATAGAGTTCTAATTGGATGACAATTCCTCTGTTTTGAGGTATTTTGGCTGTTATTTTCTTTAATTTCTGAGACATTATCCTTTGAAGTTGTGATTACCAGTCCGATTGAATTGGTTGGCTCTTTAATCCGCAACTAGGGCTCACATTGTCTATTTTGAGGATTGGCGAAATAAGTGACGCAATTTCATAGAAATTTGGTCGCCTTTCAAGAATCTTTGTATGTGTGTGGCTTATCTTCTGTATAAATCGAGTCATTGGAGTAGTTTTGTTTAATTGTGTCAGATTTGGGAAGACCAGGTAGATTGCGTTTAATAAAAGGAGAAGATGGAGGTTAGCTTCCAAGAGAAGTCTCCCAAAATAAGTCTTCCTTTGGAAGACGACGATGCGAAATATGTGTCCAGGCTCAGCACAATACTGGTTGCTACAATTCAAGAGGTTAAAGATAGAGTTTCCCAGATAGAATATGTCTTTTGCAGTCAACTTTACCCGAATGTTCATAAAAGCTCGAAATCTCTCCAAAAGTTGTATTCTGAGGCTAGGCAAGCAGTGGAGGGTGAGTGGAAAGAAAGGGTTTGCGAACTTGAGCTACGGGTGAAGCAAGCCTGTGAAGAATCTGATGTTCTTAAGGTCGAGAAATCGAAACTAGTGGGAAAGATAGCTGATTTAGAGGAAAAGCTGCTGCAGAAATCCAAAGAAGTTGATGAAGGAATGGGTTTGCATGCTAAATTACTTGGCCTACTTGAGTCCAAGACCTCCATCATTGCAGAAAAGGAAACACAGATGAAAGAGCAGGAAGAAAGAATAAAGCTTCTTATGTCTAGAATTGAGGGACTTGAAAGTAACATTGTTGCACTTAACAACGAGCTTCAGGAGAAGAATAAAGAGGTAGTCAAGGGTGAGGAGTTGAGGAAGGAGTTAATGGGGCAAATAGAATCTCAAAGACTTAAGATAATGAGCAGTAAACGAATGCTGAATGATAGGGAAAATGAACACGGAATACTGTCTATGAAGCTGGTAGATAGGGATAGCTGCATTCTGAGTCTTGAAGATCGGCTTAAGAGAAAGTGTATCGAAGTAGAGGAGGGAAATAAGAAGTCTGCGGAGTTGGTCCAACAAGCCAACCGGTTTGCAATGAAGGATCAGCAATTGAGTGCATATGAGAAAGAGAAAACACTTCTTTTGTCCAGAATAAACGATTTGGAGAATGAAGTGGGTGTACTTCAGGAGAACCTTAAAATCGGCATTGCTGGGATAAATGAAAAGCAACAAAATGATTTGGCCCAACAGATTGAACTTAAAAGCTCAGAATTGGCATCGGAAAAGCAGAAATCAAGAGATCTTCTTGCAGCTTACAAAAGGCTAAAATCTCAGCACAACTTTCTTCTGGTGAAGTATGGTTTCACTAATAAAGATTTGCTACCTCAAATGAAAGAGGAAGGAGGAAATGATCCAACAAACAAAGATCGCAGAAGTCTCATTCCACCTGGTAAGGATAATGGCAAATGATAGCCTCTCTAAGCCTCCTCCCCTGCCCCAGACTTCTTTCTTCAAAGGTAGTTATGCTTTGTGCCTCCAGAATTTCTTGCTATTTGACCTTTTTTCTTGGCTATTCCAAATTCTTCCAGATGCCTAACTCCAATCAGAAACTTGTATAACCTTTTCTGGCTAGGAATAGGGCTGAAGGTGCAAATTAAACTCAGTTACTTTGTTAGAGTCAGCTGGATCTCTCAAAGTGACTCACAAAGAGAATGTTGACACTGGATCTATTAGGGGGCTTAAAAAGGCAATGAATGAAATGGAAATAATGAATCTAGAGTTGGATAAATTCTTTCTACATGAGGTAATCTCAGTAATGTTAAGCATTCAACTTTATGCAATGACAGAATTGGAACTTAGAGTAACATGAGGTTTGCTCCATTGACTTCAAGGTTTATTAGCTTTTGCACCTGTTGTTGGGTACCCAGGGTGCATTTCCTTGCAACCTTTTTGGCCCTTATATTCATACTCGATTATAACCATGGGCTGCATTCAAGGTGTATTTCTGAGTAATGATGGATTGATTGTTTGGTACTCGCAGACGTCAAGAAAAGAAATCTCGCAGCTGGTGAGCTAAGCAAAGTGAAGACAGAGAACGAGTCGATAGAAAGCTCAGATGGTGAAAGGGCAAGCAGGCCAACTCATGTGAGGAGTTGCCGGTCTCCATCTAGCTCAAACTCTCCTGCTGAAACTGGTTGGACGACCAAGGGGAATGCAGGATCGTCAGCTGGCACAAAGCGTCCCGCATCTGCCTGGAGGGACACTAGATCTCGCCCAAGTCCTGGGGGTCCTGATCCGCACGATGATTTCCTCGATACCCCTTATGAAAACATCAGGCATAATTTGCGAAAGTCCACAAACAACAATGTGCAGGATGTACCAGCCCTAGCTACCAAAGACAACGAGTCTACCGGCTCTGACAATGACGATGATGATGAGACGCAGGATATGAACGTCGGGCCTGCCTCCAAAAAGCAGCAACTGGAACCTCCTAAGCCTGCTGCCAAAGGTTTTAAGTATGTCGAACCTGTTAGAAAGAAAGCAGAGCGAGAAAACTTGAATGGAGTAGAATGCAAGCAGTGCAAGAAGTTTTATGACGCGGTCCTTTCTGATGCTAAAGGTAAGGATGGACAAGTTGATCAAAAGAAGTTTAGATGTGAGCATCATGATGGTGTTTCAAGACACCGGTATAGGTATGCTCCTCCTATGACTCCTGAAGGGTTCTGGAATATCGGATTCGATACTGAAACCTGAGTTTTGGATTGTGATTTGTAAATTGATTTTTTCGTAATCCCAACTTCTTCAGTCTTTGCTATCAATCATCAGACTAGATAGTTGTTTACATTAACTATTGGTTGGCAATTTTCTATCTAAATGTACAACTTTGTAGCATGTTTAGCAAACAATGGCTATCTTTAACACTAGTTGTTTAGATTAACATTTGACTTTGTTCATAAAATCAGTAGTTTTACAAATTTATATATAGGGTGTTTAGTAATTTATATATAAGGGTGCGTTTGGTTGGTCAATAACCTTGGGAAAATGGTCAATTTTACCGGGTTGACTTATTTTCCCATGTTTGGGTGTGAGTTGACATTAGGAAAAATTTCATAGTGGACCCACCACTTTCTCCATTTTCCTAGGTAAATTTTCCCATGGGAAATTTTTGGGAAATTTTCCCCTGGAAAAATTTCCCTAGGATTCCTACCAAACGCTCCATAAGGTGCTTATATTCTTATATTCCAGTCATGAGAGACATGTATAACATTGTCAGAATGTATGTCAAGACTTTAGTGAGTCTACACGACACTTTTCTATTGATATTGGGCTTCATCAATGGTGTGCTCTAAGTCCGTTTCTTTTAGTATGGTTATGAATGACATGATTAAGAATATTCATGATGAGTTACCATGATGAATACTTTTTTGTGGATGATATAGAGTTTTTATTGATGAGTCAATTGAGAATTAAACCTTGGTTGTATTGCTGCTTAACATACCTCTATCCCAAGATGCTTGTCAATATAACCACCTTTAGAAAACCAATACACATTGAAATGAGGTGTAAAGTTTATAACTTATCCAATCTACCTTTGCATTGATTGAGAATGACAATCGTTTGAATTGTAAAATATGACAAATAAACCTACTAATTAGTGGTAAAAAGAAAATTACAATTGTTAATATTATAAAAGTGACAAATAAATTGAGATTTTGAAATGGGGAAATAGTTCAATAGACAAATACTCTCTCCGTCCCTTTTATTTGACACATTGGAAAGAAAAGAAGAAACCAATGCAACAAAAATTTTTAGGCAGAAATATATCATAGTGACAAAAATGCTCTCAATTTAATTATTGTTGAACAATTGTTTCAAAAGTCATTCATTAAAAAGGTAAAAGTAATAAAATTGTTATTAAAAATATAAAAAGAATAAATAAATAAGGACAAAATTTTTTTAGTTAAGTGGACGGATAATCAAGGATGAATGCTCCAACTTCCAACCCATTATGAAAGAATTAACGCTGACAAAAATTCGGGTTCGGTAAATTTGGGTCGGACAAATCAGACATTGTCAAAATTCAGACCAAAAAATTAATGTCCATAACTGTTTCATTTTGGGTCGGACTGGATAGGACAATTCGGAAAATAGAAAAAAAGAAATTTTAGGTTTGAATATTAGGTGAATTCAGTTAGTATCGAAATTCGGATGAAAAATCTATGTCCAGACTTACTTTTTTTCAGGTTGGACAATTCGCATACTGCAGATCGGACGTTGAAATCGGGTTCGGATAATAGAAAAAGAGTAATTTTATGTCTAAATATTCGGCCAATTCAGTCAGCATCAAAATTTGGATAAAAAATCTATGTCCAAACCCAAATTTTTTTTCTAGTCGGACAATTTCGATATCCCATAATTCCGATATTCCAGGTCGGACAAAATTTTGGCAGAGTTTCAGAAAGAATTGGGTGGAAATTGGAGGCAATAAGCACCATATATAAAAGACGCAGCCAGCAAAGGCCACAGACTTGTTTGTATGGTGTGATTTGGTGTTATACCCGCGTGGTGGTGGTGGGGAGGACACCTGAGAGAGGGAGAGAGAAAAAGAGAGAGATATCGATCAAACTGCTCCGTTCCGTTTCCTTCGCTTCAACTTCAGGTGCGTCTCGAATCTCCATTATCGATCGCCTCCTGTGTTCTTCCCTTTTTCTTTTCATTACTTACGATTACTTCATTCGGCTGTTTGATTCAAACTTTTCATCACAGAATTCGCAATTAGTTAGTAGTGATGGTAATTTATCTGCAAAAGTGTTCGAATCTTTGTTCAATTTTGTACTTGATTAACCGGGAAGGGTGCTCCAAGCTATGTTGCATAATTAGGGTTTTCGATTTGTCAATCAAGAGACACAGTTTCAGTGTTTTTGTATCCCTCGAATTCGATAATCCAGTAATCGTGTAATTTTCAAGTTGTTGTCGAGGAGCTAAAGTTTTGCAAATCTGGTCTGAGTCCGCGGACAAATCCACGGTGGCTATATCCAATTTTGAGAAGCCAGATGCTGCTTTGATTTTGACAGTTTAATCTACACCTGATATTGTTGGCAGTATGCTAGCTATCAAATATACTATATATGATAAAGTCTTGAGTTTCTTCTTACATGGACAAAGAAGAATTAGATTTTGATTATTATTGATTATAATAGTTAGACATCTTTGTTGCTGTTTCAGTTTTCCTCCATTAATTCTTTTCTAAGACAGCCTGAATCCTCATCTTTGTGTCATATTTCTTTTATCATCATGATAGGCCTTTATTTGTTCTGGTAGTGGATTTTCAATGGTAACCGTTTTGAGGAAGGAGAGCTACATTATAATTTGGAAGTAATATCGTTAACAATGTTTTGAATTTGATGGCATAATCCAGTGTTGGTAAATTAAGTTGGTTCAGTCACATCATCTGCTATTGTGCTTATCCAAGGTTAAAATGTAATATTATTAGTGTATAGGCTTGGTGTTGTGTTATACTAACCTGTGGTTTGAGCTGCTGTAAACATATTTTCAGCATGACTTGTTTAAGTGGGGCGAATGAGCCCGGTTAGGTTCATTTTGTTTGCCCAGTTCCACATTTCCCCCTGGTTTTACCAAAGTTCATGCACAAAAGGGGAATCCAGTTAGTTGGCCATGTTAGAAAGTATTGATCCTCACCTATCTGGCTTTATATCCCATGTTTTTGGGTTCCTTGATTCAGCTCCTGAATAAAAGCTAGCTTCTTCCTCAGTATAAACCTTAATTCACCTCCTTGCATGCGTACTTGTTGTTTATTAAGATAAAGGAGTTAAGTTGATTATTTGTCAAATAGCGTAGCCTTCATTTTGGTTCCCCTCCTAAATGTCTTGGAAGCTTGTTTGCCAAACAGAGAATTGATTTAAACAGCTTAAAAGCTATTGGCTCTTCACCCATGGATAACGGTCTGCCTTCTAGCCTGTTTGTCAATGATGGTTCGTTCATGGAGAGGTTTAAACAGCTGCAGCAGGAAAAAGAGAAGCAAGCTGCTCAAGAGGAGGCAAAGTTAAAACAAAATGGTTATGGAAGTTCTGTTTCTAAGTTGGTAGGAGGTAAAAGTGACTCAGGTAACAGGCATGGTACTTCTGGAAAAGCCAATGTCAGTGGTTCAGGTGGTAAGCTCGCATTTAGCCTGAAACAGAAGTCTAAGGTTGTTACACCCTCTGTAAAGCTGGGAGAGGATGAAGAAGAAGAAGAAAAGGGTGGTGCAGAGGCATCAGTTAATGGCTCGGCCAAACGACAGAAATTGTGCCAACAGGATTCATCTGGGCACTCATCAGAACGGGTTGATGTTGGTAATTACTGCTTATATGAATATCTTATGACTGATTGGGGTGTGAAGACAGTTTTCTTTTGTTTCCCTTTAATTCTTTATTTATTATTTGGAAACTTCATTTCATTTTTTTGTTTAGCTTTTATTCTTTATTATTTGGCTGTTTCCATATAAAGCCTTCATCTTGTTGCAGCAGAAGACATGAAGCTATAGTTACCATAGAGTTTGTGTCAGCATGCACATTATTGTGAGCAAGTATCAATGTCATTAGTCATTGAGAACTTGATGTCTGCCTGATCACTGCATAAATCAGAATAGCTGATGTCTGCATCATATGTTAGTATCAACTGAATCTGCTCTATTGAGTTGATTCCATTATGTCGACATGATGTCTTGGTTTGCCAGTGCTTCTGTTCATACACATATATATATATATACGGTTTTGCTAATCGTCGCCCTGAGGGCGATGGTTAACAAAGAATCTTAGTCATTTTTTTATTTTTAAAATCTTACATAATCTAATATATATATGATAAAAGATTACCTTTTCAATAAAATATACCTTATTCTAATCAAATCTACATCATCTTACCATAATTTAATTAATTAATCTTTTCCAATTATTTTATCTATTTGTTATCTATATCTCGCAAAATAGAATAAAATACTTAGCAAAATAGAATAAAATACTTAACTAATTTACATGAATCTTGATCTTAAAAAAACTAATTTACCATTTCTAGTTACATCTTCTAACGCATAAATTTTCCAAAATGTTTTATATACCGTATAAAGTTGACCAAGAAGTGTATTTATTTCTTTTTGGAAAACCATAGAGTTTTGCAATCAACTAATCATGCATCAAAAAATAACCCATTAAAAGAAAATGATCGAATTGGAAGATAGACAACCATGATGAATGAGACTTTTCCTCTGTCACAAATCAGAGTGAGGGGTACTTTTTGGGATTTGATCTCAGACAATTTCTTCTTTCTTCCATTCCACTACTTCATCCGAATTTGAGATGTGATCAGTTTTGATTTCTTTTTTCTTCCATTCCATTTATGAATGTCTTCATCCCAATTTGAGATGGGGTCAATTTTGAACTATAGGAAGAACAGTTGAGTGGCAGACATTAGTGGAACACAAGGGACAACCTCTTCAAATTGATTGGCTTATAGTGATCAAAAATTGTCACGGAAGAATCAGCAGCAGCTGCAAACTACCAGGAGATTGGGATGGAGAGTGATTGAGATGCCATAGCCATGGCCAAATAATAGAAGGCCGTGAAATATCGGAATCGAAAATATTAGATGAATATCTATGGTTTTGGCTTTGCGTATTTTATATATATTTAATTATCTCAAATTAAAAAAAATAGATAAGATTCCTTCTTTAACCATCGCCCCCAGGGCGACAATTAGCAAAACCGATATACATATATATATATATACACACACACACACATACACACACTCTACTTGCACGTGTGAAGCTTGACGTCTGATGATTTGTTTATTGCGCACTATTATCTCTACTGTCGATAGTGAGGAGCTATCTAGTACAATAGGGTAAAATTTTGGTCCATGGATGCTCTAGGTATCCAGCATCCATATGGTTCCTTCCATCCTGCAATCTGTATAATATGTCTCCTCATTAGTCAGTGAGATAATTTGCATGTAACGTATATACGAGTCCTCTTCACCGGCTAGCCAATTTGTATACTCCCTCCGACTAGTGGGTGAAGGGGGTAAACCATTTTTGAATGTCTTGTCTCATGAATGCAGCTTATATCTTGATTCCATGTCAACATTGGTGAAAAGAGATGTCCAATGAAAGATTTGGAAATTCTGGCCGAACAGCTACGAGAGTAATTTGCATTCCCTTGTTCATGCTCTTGGTATTAATCGGTTATTTAAGTGACATGCAGCACCTCCACCTCCTAGAGATCCTACTGTGAAGAACATTGCAGACAAACTAGCTAGTTTTGTGGCTAAAAATGGAAGGCAAATTGAGTATATAACACGCCAGAAGAACCCTGGAGATACTCCATTCAAGTATGTTTCCTGCCTTCGAGTCCAGGCTTTCTGGATTGATTTGAGGAATCGTTTCTTGTTTAATTGAACTTTCTGTTTGTTGTATGATGTAATGTGCTCTGTCGTCTGTTTATATGGGTGATACTGATTATCTGCATGCACTCATTCTGGTTATTTCCAAGTATGAATTGCTATAATGCTATTATCTTAAGTGTAAGCAGTAATCTGTGAATTATGTGGTGCATTAGATACTCCATTTAAACAAAGAGCTAAATGAGAAGATCTTAATTTTCTAGAACACGATCAATACTTAGTAATTCTTAGCTTGCATGATCTGGGACTTCCATTAATTCTCGATAATAGCTATTATTTTGTACCTCACGAAAATAACCCATTGTTGATTGGTTATTGTTCCAGATTTCTGTTCGACAGCAGTTGTGCAGAGTACAAATATTATGAATATTGCCTCCAGGAAGAAGAGAAGGTTCTTGCACAAAGCAGGGCTTCACAAAATGTTAAAAATGGTGGGCACGTGCTCATAGATTTACTGTCTTGATTCAGTCTGTATCATTGGTACTGTCATGATTAGGCGCTACCCAGTTTCTTAATTTTGTTTGCACTACAATATGTTTCTTATTTTCGCACCTCTTATGGACGCAAAATTTCAGGTTTGGGAGTTTAGCAGCCAGAATAGATTGTCGGTAGCAATTAGTCGCCTATCCTGTGATAAAATGTTGGTTAAGACTGGGGATAATTTTGAATTGCTGACTGAGAATACATTTGAATGAGAATGGCTCCACACTAAGGGCTATGTTTAACCAATAATCTGTTTATAATTTGTGCCTATGTGCTGTATATTTGTCACCTGAAATCTTGAAGATGGTTGTGTGAGATTAGGTTATCTTAGTTCATGGTATGTTCAATGATAGATTGTTAAGTGAAGCCATGGTACTGGAATAACATCGATTTATTCGGGACTATCCCCTACCCCCACCCCCCACTCCACAAAAACAAAAAAAATGAAGAATAGAAATGATAAAATAAAGAAAACAATGATGAACAAAAGGACAATATACGATAGTACACTTCATCTGTTCCCCTTCAGATCTAGGTGTTGGACATGTTTGTGCTTTAGTATTGGATGTCTGATTCCGTGAGACCGACATTGGTATTTTCATATCTCTTGAGCTTGATTTTAGTTCTTGCCTGCTAGAACGTTTAAAGAAGTAACCAATTTGGATAGTTTGTAATATTTCTGAGAGCTTTGAATTGCTCAAGTTGGGTGCGTTTCAGTGTAGACCCTTGGTACAGTTGTTGACACAGGTATAAAGTGGGAAACACTAAAATTTCTTTGCTTTTTCAGGTGGTAGCAGCACTTCAATGGCCAGTTCTTCACAAAGATCCTACAAACACCAACCAAATTATCAGATCCCTGCGACAGCTTTATATAACATCAGTGAAAGTCAATCTGAGCCGGGAAGAAGCAGTAAGCAGAACTTCCATGCTATTGATTTGATTTCTACTGAAACTTGATGTGCCCCTGATGATTTTTCTTTCATCTGTTGTGTGTTAGTCATTATTACAGTTCTTTCTGCATACATGTTGGTTGCTTTGTCAGTAACCTGTAGGATTGTAACTGTTGACATATTTCTCGTCTTCCCACGTCTCATTTTTTGGACTTTGTGGCAGCAGATGAATCTAGTGTTCCGACAGATCCCGTAGCCATGATGGAATATTATGCAAAGAAGGCTGCGGAGGAAGAGAGGAAAAAACCTCCAAAACAATCTCAAGATCAAATGCCGCCTCCAGCTTCTCTTCAAGGTGTGTACCTGACTTAGCAGGGAAAATGTGCTCTGTCTGAGCATGCATCACATAGCTGGGAATATTTACTCATTTATTAGGAATTCTGTCTTTTTGATGTCTTTGTTTCAATCCTAGCCAACTTATGCATATTTCTTATCTGTTGATATGATAGCAGGTCCAGCTAAAAGAGGTCACCATATGGGCGATTTCATTCCACCAGAGGAGCTTGAGAAGTTTTTGGCCAGCTGCAACGATGCGGCTGCACAGAAAGCAGCGAAGGAGGCTGCAGAAAGGGCAAAAATACAAGCTGATAACATTGGTCATAAACTGTTGTCCAAAATGGGTTGGAAAGAAGGTAATATTTACCTCTTCCCCACGTACATGTGATTAATACTTACGGAGTCATGCATTATCTTGTATGCTAGTCGTGCTAGATTCCTTAGAGTGAAATAGTCATTATTAATGGCTCTTCTCCTGATCTGGGTGTGGATGTTGTTGAAGTGGGTGCTTGTGAAAGCAGGCTTTATACTGTGGGTCTGTGGTGGGATGTGTGCTCCCCTTGTTTGCTGACTTCCCCTACTGGAAATTTAAGGGGGGGGGGGGGGGAGATGGATTTTAGTTAATCGTCTTATGCTTGTCTTTGAGTTGAGGCCAACTTTCTTTTGAATGAGCATCAATTTATCATATAACTGATGTTCATGGATTGAAAAATAATGAAATTTAGCCCTATAGTTGTTCAAGCCACCATGTTCAGCCAGTGCATGTGCCATGTCGCCGAGGGCAAGGAACCTAATCCTCACTGTTCCTATTTTGTGGAAATTGAGCTCAACTTATTTTTCACTAGCGTTTGGTAGGAATTCTAGGGAAATTTTTCCCGGAGAAAATTTTCCATGGGAAAGATTTCTCTGGGAAAAATTTCCCTTAGTCCCTAAGGGAAATTTTTCCTAGGAAAATGTAGAAAATGGTGGGCCCCCGTAAAGTTTTTATGAGAAAATTGACCATTTCCCTAGGGTTTTTGTTCAAACAAACGCACCCTTAGAAGCATTATTCTCAGTAGGGGCTGCAACAGCTGTGAAATAGGGTTTTGGAGAGTCACAGACTCACAGCAAGTTGTTTTGCAGGTGAGGGGGTTGGAGGCTCAAGAAAAGGAATAGCAAATCCTATAATGGCAGGTGACGTCAAAACAAATAACTTGGGAGTTGGGGCTCACAAACCGGGTGAGGTAACTGCAGATGATGATATATACGAGCAGTACAAGAAACGGATGATGCTGGGTTATCGTTACAGGCCTAACCCCTTGGTACATCCTTTTGCTTCCTTTGACATTCACCATATCTACTGCTTCCGTTCAAATTGATGTGATTGTCCGATATTTTTTCTCGTTTCTGTTGGTTTTTGCACCTGCCTTAACAATGTTATGGGACATTTGTGTGCAGAATAATCCACGGAAGGCGTACTACTGAGCTGTGAAACCATATCATTAATTGTGGATTTGTTTCATTATTTGGGAAATCTCTGGGCTACATTGAATTGACAGTGGAAGTTAGGGCTTTTTTCTGGCATGTAATTTCCTTTGTTTTTCAATATGACCGCATGTTTCCGGTTTCTGCTCCTACAATATTTGGTCATCCAAATGCATAAAGAATACTGTTTGTTACAGAATGATCGACTTCTGGTGCTTTGTTATTGTGTTTACTCCACGTATACTACACTCGTGCTACATTATTTCTGGTGGGGAACTACATTATCTCCATCAATCCAGACGAGCAGCAGCAAACATCTGCACATACCCACACCATTTATCTATACCTATGTCTGCTCGTATTATCATTGCATATGATGTGCTGTTATATTACTTGACCAAAGACTTGGAACAGCGTTGGACGAGTTGAAACAGTTTCGACTTTTGATTCTAGACCAACTTTGTCAAGATGGAAATTTCTTGCTTGTTGGATATCGAACCCCTACGAGTGATGACCTTAAACCAACTCATCGATTGTCCATTGGAGTAACCAACGGTTAGATCATGGTCCTAGAAGGCTAGAACCATATAATATTATGGTTTGGTTATGTCAATGTTTAAAATTTATGTACATTATGTTCAAAATCAAAATCTTATGCATATTATGTTCAAAATCATACAATATGGCAAATATACCAAACTTAAATATACTAATATATTGTGTTTAAAAGCTCATAAAAAAAACTTACATATATCATAGTGCACTACTATACTTTGGGATTGTGGTGTCAACTGTTAACTAAAGTGTGGAACTATTGAATTACAGTGTATTGTCATTAAGTTGGGTGAAATCAAAGTACAACTGGTTGGACTCCAACCAGCCTAACATTTTATGACTTAGAGTTCGGTACATCATAGTATAACATATTGGATTGCAATATTCCAAACATTTCAACTAGTAGATTGTGGTGCATCAAACTATAACAATCCACGGACTTGGTTTCACCAAACTCGGTGGTGCACTCTAATCCAATAATTTCAAAATTCGGTTTGCTCTGAGACAATTTTGAATTTTGATGTTCGTCTTACCACAATCTCAAGGTCTAAAATAAAGAGTACTACAATCCAATTTTCCATATAATCCGAATTTTAAAAATGTACTCCAAAGGTCCAAAAAAAATAAGAAAGTGTATGTTTTTGGTACCAAATCCGACTCCATATTTTCACTTTGAGGTTTTCTAAAGTTTCATATTTCCTAATTTTTTTTACTCTACCCCTAAAAAAAGTTATGAATTGTAGTTACAAAAATAATTTTTAGATCTTTTTTGAGAACTTGAACAATTATTATGATTTTTTTAAGGAATAAATGGGGAAAATCTTAAAAATTAGAAAAAAATAAAAAGAATTTGGGACAAAGTTTGTAAATTCATTAAAAATCATGGGAATGCATTTTATTAAATTTGGGAGCAAATGCAAGTCAAAATCCATGATATTTAAGGTATGTATTTGGTGGTGGCCCAAAAAAAATAATTTTTTTTCGAAATGTCAATTTATATTTTTAAAATTCAAATTATTATTGTTCAGTTGTTCAAAGTTGAGGTTCTTAGGATTCAATTTCCTTCAAAAAAAAAATCACAAATACAAATAATCAAACATCAAAAAATGTTCCAAAAAAACAAGCCATTGATCAAAAAACAAGAACACAACAACAAGATTGATGAAGTCATGTACGATGACGAAGTAGTTTCAACATTCACAATCTACACCACGTCACCACCTTTTTATTTTTTTGTACTACTAGCTGTACTATATCTATATCATCAACCACTAACTGTACTATTATTATTCAATAATCAAGCACCAATAGCTCATTAACTCCCTACAGTTTGAATAAAAAAATCTTACATTCATAACTTATAAACTATGTGAATATGCTTTCACGTGGTCAACGATGTTGTTAGAAGTCAGATTGACTAGGTCAATGCATGAACCATTCAATGTTATCGATACTCTCTCCTTCCCATTTGATTTTCGATAATGTGGGTATTTGACTCCCAGCTTTTTGGGTAACTTTTAATTTTTTGAATACTGTTAGCTTTTTGATCAAGGTAGAAAAAACTATACGAGGTGTTTCGTAACTATCTTTTCATATTAGCTTTTTGGACAAAATAAACTGGTTTTCGAAAAACTATCTGATGAAGTTTTTTGATGTATCTTTTCGCAAAAAAACTAGTTTACCAAACACTTTTCCTTCAATAAATTAACCTAAATAACTAAAGTGAAATAGCTAATTCAAACAACTAACAGCTACCAGCTGGTTGTCAAATAGGGTCAATGTATTTCTCATTACCTATAATATTTAATTGTACAAAACTACTATCATTATATTCATAGCACAAAATACTATTGTAAATGTATAATATTGTACTATGAGTCAAAAATAAACAATAAAGATCGTGAAGTAATAAATGTATAATAGATAATATGGGAATGAGAGAATATTATAGTACTAGGACTCAAACCCGTGCGTTGCACGGGACAAAATTAGACTCACATAGTCAATTAATATATATATAAGATTTTTTGTAGAAAAATGGTAAACATTAGCATTTACAATCTTTCAAATATACTTTCGTATTAAGTCTGACATATTATTTATAATGTTTTAGACTATGTCTACCATGATCATAACTTTTTGAGTATATTTTCATAATAATTTTACAAAAATGCAAAGTTCTAATTCAATATATATAAATGTACTTAAACAGTTAAACATCATTACAATTATTTTCAATGTATAATGTCATAATCTTCTCACCAAGTACAATGTATCAACAATAGAACACCGAATACAGTTGTCCTTATAATATCTTATTTTTAATTATCTTAGATCCATTTCCAAAAAAAGAATTATCTTAGATGGAATCTAAATGGTCATCTTATTTTTAATTTTAATTTTATATTTTATAATTATTACTACCTCCGTTTTGTTTTATCTGTCGTCTTGGGAATTGTGGC
The DNA here is from genome assembly GCA_029582165.1 of Portulaca oleracea. Classification (NCBI taxonomy): domain Eukaryota; kingdom Viridiplantae; phylum Streptophyta; class Magnoliopsida; order Caryophyllales; family Portulacaceae; genus Portulaca; species Portulaca oleracea. The sequence continues at coordinate 1,322,176 of CM055893.1, forward strand.
AAAAACTTTGACCGTTAATATCTTAATTTGTCTATTGATTCATCATATAAAATTGATATCATTAGATTCGTAATAAAAAATACTATTAAGAAAGTATAATATTATATTTTCTATAAAATTTTTATATTAGAAATTATAGATTAAAAATTTGCACTGAAAACCGTAAATGATGATAAAAAGAACGGAGGAGTATAATTTATTTAGTTATTATTAGTAACTCAATTGCCAATTAATTAGTATAAAATGTCTTTTCTTTTGAAAAAAGGTAAACATTGGCAATTATAATTTTCTGAAAATACACTCATCAAAGTTCACATTTTCCCGCCCTCACCTTTTGTATATTTTTTTATCTTAAGCTAAATTACCCTGTAACCATTTTTAATCAAATTGCTATAAAGTAGCATTGTATTATGGAATAAAAAGAAATATAAATTATGTCTCACGATCCAGACATCAATTAGGGTAACTATATTTCTTAACAAACATTTTCTTTAGAAAATCATAGACACATTGTGACTATTATTATTTATTTATGTGTTGTATACGATTAATAATGATCAACGTTAAATGGTGGATCTACAGTGGCCTATTAGCATTAGGGTTAGGGGCTGTCATGCCCACGCTTTAACCCAATTTTTTTCTATAAAAAATTAGTATAATGTAATTAGGATAAAAATTATGAAATATATATTTACCAACTAAGTATAGTAATGTACTTGACACTCCTAATTCAAAGCCTTAAATCCATCACTGATAATATATCTATGTAGCTCAAATATAACAAATCCATAACATCCAACAACCATACGTGTCATTTACACATTTAAAAACACTATTGAAAATTAATAAATATAGTAAATCTAATTAACTATTAGATCTAAAATTATTAAATTTATATACTTATTTTTTGCACAATATAGTTGTAATGAAAAGTTTTACCGTGACATTTTATTCAACCATGTAATATTGTGAATATAAATATCCAATAAGGTCCACCATTTACTTACTAATATTGGTTGGAATGGTTAATATTGAAAACATACCCCAAAAGAAAGTAGCCAATATTTACCAAGTAAAATTGAATGTAATATTGTGAAGATGAATATTGAAAACATACATTTTGTCTTCTCATATAAATATTTTAAAATGTAATGTGTTCTAAAAATATACAACACTAATAATATATATATGCAATATGTACGTTAATGAGATAAAATCCGATCCAACCCTGTTTTCTTTGACCGTACCCCGACCCCTCCTATTTTCTTTCTTTGTAAATTACAATTGAGAAATTTGTGAAATTTCTCATGGATAAATCCTAATTCAATAAAATAATTATTATTTGAACTAAAATTTACTTGAAAATATTGAATTAAAACAAATTAATCACATGATAAAATAAAATTGTTAATGCTATTTTAGAAAGTAAACTTCAGATAGTATACATTTCTATTATATTGATAGAAGGCAAATAATAGTATTGAAATTTAACATTAGATTAGTTTTTATATATGTGACAATATCGTGATATTTTTCAATTCAAAATAAAAAAGTAGATAATGAACTAATTACTTAACAATTCCTTATAAAAATATTAAAGCCAGTGCTCCTATTGCTTTAAGCAAATGTTACTAATTATTTATAAGATAAAAAGACATCACATAAAAATTATAAAATAAAATAACCAACAAAAGAAAAATTAAACTTACTCATTACAAACGACTTGCTCCAATATCTTACTCTTCACACTAATAAAACCAACAACCATGTAGTGTGACCGGAACACATATAATCAAAATTTTGATGGAGACTTTCAATCTCATGTTACATAAAAAAAATGAAGAGACTTGCTATAGTTGCGATAACCAAATCAAATTAATATCAAGATAATGGATTTGATTTTGGTGTGTTGAAAGCCAATAAAACCCCAAAGACAAATAAGGTATTTATAGGAAAATAAAATGTAGTGGATATATGTGCATAAGGAAATATAATTTGGTAACTGAAAGTATAATCTTGTAACTAAAAATAGCAGATGCATTCAATACAAAATTATTATTGTTATTATAATTTTGATAAAAAAAAACAAATCATTATTTAGCATAGCTAAAGTACGTGAAACGGTCAGAATCCAAATACTAACTACAGGCTACGGCTTAGCACACAAACACCTTGTAGTTAAGAATCCAAATACTAAACACCTTGTAGTATGACTTAAACGCTTAGCCAAGAAAAAACTAATAGTAATTACATTAGATATTACTAAAAGTCTTTGAATGCAAATACATGTAACGGAATACTTATAAGAATCATTAATTTTATTAATCACCAAATTAACAAAAAAATTGATAAATAGAAACTTGTAATATTAATTCTTATGTGGCTTTTCTTTTTTTAAAAAATAAAGAAAATCTTATTTTGATGGATTTAAAGAACACCCAAAATACCCTCATAAACTCACACAAATTTCGACCCTCACCCTTTGTACCCAGAAATATATATATATATATATATATATATATATATATATATATATATATATATATATATGATTATTAATGGATGAAGAAAAAGCCTTTATATTTGCTGTCAAGTTACCTAGTCATCGGTCAGTCTACGACTGTACATAAGGTGTGAATGAATAGGCTGCTAAAAAGTCATAGATGAGATGGGGAGTACAACGCAGGTGGCCATACCAAATTCAATGGTCAATACATTTTAAGATTTTGAACAAGATAAAATTTGGATATATACGGCTAAAATTTGGATATGTAGCAAAAAAGGAAGTGAATTAGATAAAACCAATCTATATGGGAGTGTTAAACTCAACTGTGATGGCTCAGTAACTCAATACGGAGTAGTAGTTGGGTTCATCATACGTGACTATCTGGGTAGACTCCTCCGTGCTGGGTCCGTCAAACTCCACTCGGAGCCTATTTTACTTGCGGAAGCCCTGACTCTCAAAGTAGGGGTTGAGCATGCTCTTCAAGCAGGTTGCAAGAAGATCCAGATTGAGAGTGACGACTTGGTTCTTGTCCAGACAATTAAAAGCGTGTTCAAAGTGCCGTGGCAGATTGATATGACTATCAGAGATATTAAGATGTATCTACAAATGTTCGATGATGTTTCGATAAAACATATTTTTAGGGAAGCCAATATGGCGGCAGACTGATTAGCAAACAAGGGGCACTCCACTCAAAACCTAGAAGTTTGGAGTACTAGTCTTAGCCCGTCATCCGAGTTTTCTTTTATTTTATTTCATGATAACTTAGGAAGGCGCCTTGAGAGAAGGGTCTCCTAAGTTCCTTTGTAATCTTCTTTTACCCGAATTCAAAAAAAAAAAAATCTATACGGGAGTGTTTGGTTGAGTTTTCTATATTCATTTACAAAATAAAGATGGGACCGTTTATAAGCGAGATTCAATATTTTTTTATGGTTAATGGGAAACATTTTCTCATGAGCATTGGGAAATTTCTTTTTCATGGAAAATAACTATTTTAATTTGTTTTTCTAAAATGTCCATAAAAATTATTTTATACATAATGGTATTTTGGACATTTTAAATAAATTTTTTCATATCTTCAAATATAGACCAAATACTGTAATACGTAGTATTTTCTTTCTCGGAACACGAGAAATATTTTCTTGTAAAAGAACCAAACACATCCTAAGTTAGTACTTTATCTGATATTTTGATGACTTACATTCTTGGAAGTCATGAGGTCTGTAGGCATGATTTGTAAGTTTACTTGTGTAGAGTTAAGTAGGATCAAGTTGAAAGTTTATGTTTAGGTTTCCCTCTTGCCTTGAGTCACTAAATTCGGTAGGTATACCTCTACAATAGAGATTCAGTTTGAATGACTCAAATTTATCATTGTAAAATTAGATAGAATAAAAATTACTTTATCATTGTAAAAATAAGTAAAATTAACAAATATTAAGTAAAAATAGATAAGGTAGAAAACATGACTAGTTTAAAACATGCCCTTAGATTCCCAAATGTTACTTTCATCTCATATCATTTGTTATTTATTTACTATTCCCTCCATTTCTTTTTATATTATTTTTTAGAGATGATGCGCAAAATCATTATCATAAATAATTTGTACTATAGGTTGTGAGAAGATTAATAAGATATACTTAATTATAATTAAAATTAAGGTTAATAATGAATGTTAATGGTTAAATATGAAAAATAGTAATTGATATGTTATTGAAATTATAAAATAACAGATAATATGAAACGAAAAAAGTTAATTAAAAAGTTAGATAAAAAAGGATGGAAGCAATAACTTTTTACTATCTTTAAAATTACTCTTTAATTAATAGTATATTATATAAAAATTTATTAATAATTTCATGTGACTCACCTGACATTTTATTGAGATGAACTTCGAGCAATTATATTATACTTTCATAGTATTTTTTTCTGTTGTAAATTTAACAATAATAATTTTATATAACAATTATTATATATTAGTTAAAGTTTATAAAACTTAGTTTTGCACAATTTTTAGCATGACAAATCATATGGATGGAATCAAGGGAGTGATATGATAAAGGATAGTACTAAATTATAATATTGTCTCCTTCTTAATGACCACTTTATTTTGGGGGTGAGCAACTGCACTAACTATTTTCTTTTAGATAGAAAAAGATGCAACTTTCCATTAAAAACAAATAGACTGATATGGTGGAATGATCATCCTTTTAAATTATTAATTAGGATACCATTGGTTTTAAAATTTATGTTTTTCCGTTTGCATATTTACAATAGAATTGCAAAAAGAAAACTAAATTCTAATAATGTCTTAGAATTTTCACTAAGATTCAATTAACTTAAACACTTAAGAGTGCAATATTGATATATTAATAACCAAAATAATGCAAAAGCTATTGATATTTATTCAAAGAAAAGGATGAAAGAAAAGGATTATATAGGGTTTTTTGCATTTTGGACCCCGAAGTACAGGGTAATTAATTTTCTAGACTCTTGATTTTTAACGTTAATTTTTTGGACCCTAAAGTTTATGAGTTGAATAAAAAATGACCTTAAAGTTTGTGAGTTGAAAAACGGTATGTGTCCTGTTCTTTTTTTTTCTTTTCATGTTTGGATTTCTCTCCCGATTGACGTCAAACTTAAGGATTAAGGTTAAAACTAATGTTAAGGCTATAATACACCTCTGTTATTCATGTCGGAGCTACTTAGACCCATGGTACATAGGGGTATAAGTAGCTCCATCATGAATAAGAGAGGTGTATTATAGTCTCAACATTAGTTTAAACCTTAATCCTTAAGTTTGACGTCAATTGGGAGAAAAATTCAAACATAGGAAGAAACAGAAAAACAATACACGAACCAGCCCACAAACTTTAATGTGTTTTTTATTATTCAGCCTACAAACCTTAAGGTCTAAAATATTAACATTAAAAACCAGCAATTCAGAAAATTAATTACCCTATATACTTCAAGTTCAGGGTCCAAAACGCAAACAACCCGGATTACATATAAGCTAAAAGCATGCACACACTCTGTCACTTCAAAACATAAATGGTTAAAGCTCTTACTGATCAAACAAAACAAACACAATCAGCGGAGACACTAGTGGATCTACATATATGTCGAGGGTGGCCACAACCACCGTTAACACTAGGAAAAGAAAAATCAGTACTAGGAAAAGAAAAATCAGTATAATTTGGAATAAAAATTGTAAATTTTATGTTTATCATACGAATATAATAGTGTATTGGTCACCTCTAACAAGAAAGTCAAGATCCACCACTGAATCGAAATGCTATTAATACATAGGTTAATCAAGATCCGTTAGATTCATGCATTAGCATTACCACTCTTTGTCTTTGATATAAAATTATTTCCATAAATTTTGATTTTTTTTTTTTGGCCGGGGGTGGGTGGTTGACATCTTACATTTAAGTCAAGTCAACAATGCTTACGATGTCTAAGGGTGGAAGATATGTCATAACAAACACATCATCCACAATGTGCTAAAGATGAGAAACAACCAAACAAACAACCCTTCCATTATGCATATGGTCATGCCACTCATTACAACTTGCATTATTACTATTCAAATTTAGCAAATATATACTCAATGCTTAGCCATCCTTCTGTTATTACTTTAAACAATTATGGAAATTAGCATTGGTCAATTCTTTTCTTCATAAAGATGATTGGTCAAAGTGTTTTATATATAGGGAAAGTGGAAATAAATAAATCAACCTTTGGGTGCTTTGATATAACGAACCAAACTTAAACATTAATATTAGACAAACTGACTTTAATACGTTGCTTTTTCCAGCAAACCGTCACTGAGTCAAACTCGTCGGAAGTGTGACGTGGCAGTGGCGGAAGCTTACCTGGAGGGTGTTTTAGCCAAAAAAAAGGAACAATAATATTAGTCACTATGAGAAGCTTCCGCCACCACCACGTCACACTTTCGACGAGTTTGACTTGGTGGCGGTTCACTGGAAAAAACAACATATTAAGGTCAGTTTGTCTAATATTAATGTTCAAAGTTGGTTCGTTATATCAAAGCACCCGAACGGTTGGTTTAATTAATTCCAATTTCCCTTATATATATATATATATATATATATATATATTAACTATTTGATAAATTAAGCGTAGATAGATTACTATTATTATTATTATTATTATCATTTATTATACCAAGCTAAATATCACAACAATAAAAGGTATTGCTCTCTCCTTCCCATATTATCTATCACTTTAACTTTCTTTTTTTCCATAATATCTATAACTTTATAATTTCAATAACACATGAATTACTAATTTATCAAATTAACCTTATTAATCACACATTTTTCTTCAATTTTTCCTTTTTATTCACCATTTTCACATTTCCAATGATGCCATTTAATGTAGAGTGGAGTTTTTTTTTTGTTTTTTAAATTATGTCCTAAGCGACAAATAATATGGGAATGAGGGAGTATTATGGTAATTTCTCCATATTTTTATTGCAATAATTGGAAGAAATTAGTACTCCCTCCATTTTTCATTAACTGTCATTAACGTTTTATGATATTATACTTTTTCAATAGCATTTTTTTATTACGAATCTAATGATATCAATTTTATTTGATAAGTCATTATACAAATTAAGATATTAACGGTCAAAATTTTTGACATATATACTTAAACAACACTTAAATAAAAACGGAGGGAGTATGTATTTAGCACTACCCAAAAGAAATTGTTTGTACTTTTATAATTTTCTTATGCACACTCTTATATATGTTTGCGGTATGTGTGTATATATATACTCTCATCTAGAAATAAATTCTATAATATTGGAAACTTCGAAACTTCCTTTCTCAAAATATCTATCATGTATTTTGCAATTTAATATGAAGAAACAGACAAAAAACAGATCAAATTATTACCCAATAAAAAATATCAAAGAACAGGAGCCAACTACTTGTTCCAAGTCTTTTTTAATAGAGTTGATTTCCATCCAACTTGAAGATATATATAATAACACACAAACACATTGATAAATCACATTAGTTGATCCAACATTTTCTCAAGATAGAAAGAGAGAGATAGACAATGTATACTAGTATTGCTCCTTTTGGTGGTAGTAGTCATTTGAATAACATCACTGAATCAGATCATCACAACTATCATCATTATCATCATCATCATAATGATGATCATCATCATCATCATCAAGATCATGGGAATTACAGCTCCATTTTGGGGAAAAGGCCCTTATCTTCAGTTACTGATGCTTCCCAGAAAAAGATGATGATGATGGCACCTCCTAATCCTTCTGCTGCTTCATTCACCATTGCATTTAACCTGGTAACCATAATACTCTTCTCTTTATCTTTTTTGTTTCTAAAGATCAATAATGGCGCGTTTGGTAGTTTCCTTGGAAAGACTTTTCTGGGAAAACTTTCCTGAGAAAGACTTTTCCTAGGGCCCCGCCTTGGGAAAATGTTTACTGGGGTGTTTGGTTGAGAAACTTTTCCGGGAAAGTTGGTCAATTTTTCCAAGTTGACAAACTTCCCATGTTTGGTTCTGCATATTATATAGGAAAGTTTGGATGTGAGATCCATTATTTCCCTCACAAACTCAGTAAAAAGTTTCTCAAGGGGGCTAGGGAAAGTCTTTCCCGGAAAAGTTTTTCCTAAAAAAGTCTTACCTGAGAAACTACCAAACACACCATAAGAGTGGAATAATGGGTCTCACACTAAAACTTTCCCATCTATTTCTCACAACCAGACATGGGAAAGTTTGTCCACTTAGGAAAATCCATTAATTTTCCTGAGAAAGTTTGGGAACCAAACGCACCATAAAATTGTTACCTAGTTTTGATGATGATATGCATGAAATAGTTACCTAAAATAGTTTTTGTTATGTTGCATGTTTTCATTAGAATTCAATAAGTGAAGAAATGGATGATGAATTTCTGATGTCAAATACATCAACACCAATGGGTTCTTTCCAAACTCGAGCCAAGAGAGGCTGTGCCACTCATCCTAGAAGTATTGCCGAGAGGGTATATCCAATTTCTCCTTCTGTTGGATATTAATTGTCATCTTTGAAAATCGTGCAGTCAAATTTAAAAATTTCTCATGACAATGGGTTGATTGGAATGAGTTTCAATCAATGCATATGCTCTGAAAAGGAAGGAGAATTTCGGAGATGGCTAGAGAAAGAGAGATGAAATTGATACACATGATCATCTGTTTTCTTTTTCTGTCTTTTTGGATGATAATGTTATGAGGATGTTGATTTTGTTGCTAAATGGATTATTCACAGAATAGAAGAAATCGAATCAGTGAAAGGATAAAGAAGCTGCAGAACCAACTCTTCCCACATATTGACAAGGTATGCATAACACCTCGGGTTGTATGGTTATGTGTGACTTAAGATGATTGAAATGATTACTTATATCACCAATGTGTACCTTCTTTTATGATAGTTCATTTGTTGGGAACTTCTAAATTAATTGTTTGGAGCTGTTTATTTAATACTCAAATAAATGAACAACAACTAGCAAGTTGTTTGAATACTACCTCTGTCCCTGATTAATTGTCCCAAAAACTAATTTCACAAAATCAAGAAATATAGGGAATGGAGCAAAAAATTTATACATTGCCAACAATGTCCTTGAAAATATCCTTGAAAAGATGTAAAAAGTGCATTTATTAGGGATAAAATGGGTATTATAGTTATTGGAAATGTAAAAGTTAGGTAATTACACAAATAAAAAGAGACGGAGAAATTAGTTAATTGGACAAATAAAAAGGGACGGGGGTAGTAGTATCTAAAATAGGGTTTAGAAATTTCAATACTGAGAGTACTACTTTGTATTAATCAATGCTAAATGGTACAATATTTTGACATAATTGGCAGCAAACAAGCACAGCAGAAGTTTTGGAAGAGGCAGTTGAATATGTTAGAAGCCTCCACTCAGAACTTCAGGTATACAACCCATCTGAGTGCTCATGATTATGGACAGTAACACGTGCCCATATATTCGTTCGGACAATGATACATATATATCTTGATTCAAGATGGTTAATAATCATTTTAAATTGTCCACATTTTACATTTTACATTTTTATGATTTTTAATAATATTTATCTAGTAATTCATGTTCTTTTGTTAGGTTGGTTCTAACTCTCCCAACTTATCCTACTTTATCCCAACCTAACACAATTTTTCAAACAAATATTCACTCTAAAAACACAATTCCCCAAAAAAACATCATAACTTATCATAACTTATCCAAACCTAACTATCCTAACTTAAAAATAACTCATCTAAAGAATAGGGTCATATATTTATCAACTATAACAGTATAATACTTATTATCTAGGTCAAAAAACATAAGCAATAGCCTATTTTTATCAATCATAGTAGAAAATGCATATTTTATACATAGCTTTATATTTATGAAAAAATATAAATAAATAATTATTTTTATATTATTTATAAGTTGTAATAACACTCAAAGTCATATGAAACATATCTTTATAATTATTTAAATATATTTACATTTAATTTTAGGAGTGATTTAGGTGATATATAAGATGATTATTAACTATCTTGTATCAAGATATCTATCATTTTGCTATTCAATTTCAGCATTGTCAAATTTTCTCTAACAAAAGTTTGCAACCTCTGAATTTTCACAAATTCTAGCGTAAGATCGTCTCAGGTAAATTTATCGTGAGATGGAATCTTTATAGGGTGACATTTTTAATATTTTACTATGACTAATAAGTGGTATTTGAATCACTTTTTAACACGAATGTGACTAATAATTTATTATGGGATGACTTTTACCTGAATCATTTCAAATACTCCCTCCGTTCCATATTAATTGTCCAAAATGTCGTCTTTGACTAAGAATTTTTTATAGTATATTTTATCATAAAGTTACAACATTATATTCTTATGATAGTACTTGTCGTTACGAATCTGATGATGATACTTTCGTATATTAGAACATTGTATATGTTGAGAAATTAATAACGTATCGAGACAATTGATGTGGAACGGAGGGAGTAAATTATTAGTCACTCCTTTATTGATAAATAATCACCATAAAATTATACTCCCTCCTTCCCGTATTATCTGTCACTTTAACTAACTTTCTTTTTTCCCATAATATCTGTCATCTTACAATTCCAATAACACATTGATTACTAATTTATCAAATTATACATCTTTTTCATCAACTTTTCTTTAGTATTCACCATTTTTCTTTTTTATTCACCATTTTATTCAACTTTTTCTCATTTCCAAGAATGCAAATTAATGCAAATTGGAAGTTTTATTGGTTTTTTGAATCATGTCTTAAGTGACAAATAAAATGAGAAGGATGGAGTACGTCTTATAATAAATTTATGATAAGACAGTCTTACATGATAATTGCCGTTGAATTTTACATATTGCAGAAATTGACTGATGCTCGAGCCAAGTGCAAGTGTGCGTTGAAATAGTAGATCTCCGTGCAATGCGGCAAGTAAATCAAAACTGTAATATTTAAATAAGGCAACTAAGGCTACTCATACTAGTAGTACACAAATATGTTGATATAGGTAGAAGGGGACCATAAAAGCACTATATATGTAAGCATGTTGATGTGTTCCTACTAAAGCTTTTGGACATGTTAGATTGGATTTGTATTAGAAACTTTAACTACATTCCAATTCCTTTCACCTATGTTAAGGCTATTAGAGCCATAAAGAAGGGGGGTGGAATTCAAATTGTAACTCTTTGTCTTACTTATCAATATAAGGTTTAGAATACCTGTAACAGTGAGTTTGAGTTTGACTAATTGGATGAGGTGAAATCTGTGAACTCCTATCAAAAGAGCCAAAATTTATCCATTTATTTAGCTAGTTTTCCAATGATGAGCATGAGTTTGACTCATATTATTCAAAAAGTAAATGAGTCCTACTTTATAAGATAATTAATTTGGTTATATTGATAAAAAAAATGAGGTGGAGCAAAGGGAAAAAAATATGATTAAAATATTAGTGTGCAAAATTTGCTTTTAAGCTCATCTCGTGAGACTGACGACAAAATTCTCGCGAGAGGAATCTCATTTTTACCACTGAAATATCCTACATGACCTCATTTCGTTCTCATCTTATATCATATTAGCAGTGAGTCAAATTTAATCTCATAATTACATATGATCTTATTGAGTAAAAAAAGAAGAAAAAAGATTATGTCCGGATGATGTCATAGAAGTGACCACTAAGGCACTAACTAATATATGTGTTTTTTTTTTTTTGTTGGAAATGACATGTAATACCTCTATTATCCTCAGTGACGGAAGAAAGGAAAAATTAAAAACAAAATTTCACACATTAAAGTATAAATAGAAAGTCAAACTTGGCCTTCTAGGCTTCTACTCAACTCCATAATTTCTTTATCAAAAAGTGCATTGAATCTAAATTTGAATCCAAGGCATGTTAGTGTCTTCTACTAAGATTTGAATCTCCTAGGAACTTGAGTTGCACCCTTCAGAGCTTTAATAAGAATCTAGTCATCACCTTCAATAGTAAATTGAATGATATCCTGCTTCAACGACTGTATATATGCCTTGCTTCCGCTAATAACACTGAAGTGACACCATGATTGATAGTACCAATTTGTGTAAATCTTTCATTCTATTTTCTAATGCATATCCTGGCGTCACTGAAGAATAAGATCTGGATCCGTTGAAGTTGATTTTGATGAATCCTTCTTATGGCTTGGCCTGACTGATTTCCATATCAAATAATGGAAGTAATGCGATAGATCTGGCAAGGATTAGCTTGTGTTCTAGCATAATTTATAAGATCAATGATTAACCTTATTTGAAATATTATTGAGCACAAAAAAACTTTGATTTGAAATACATTTGGCTCAATCCCATTAAAATATTAAATCACTATTACACTTAGTAATAAAATAGTATGTGAATAGATAGATTCTAACTCAGATTGACAAAGAGGATAAACGGGATCTAAAATCTACCATTTTTTAAGCAAATTAGCTCGAATAGATAAAATATTATGACATATTTCCACAAGAAGACTTTGAGTTATGGCACAATATCAAGTTTTCAAACCCTAGCAAATTCGCAAGGTTTTTATTCAACCAAAGTGATATGATTGCATTCAAGTGGCCAATTTCTTGGCAAATAGGCCACTATCGGACGATCCCTAGCAAAAGGAGTCTTCAATGTTGTGAGAATGCATGAATACACTCTTAATTCAATTGTAGATATCATTAGGCAAAACCAAAATAGCAAATTTAAGATTCAACTTCTTATCAGGAGTACTCGCTAATTGCAACACTAATGTTTAGAACATCATGTTTCTCCTAGCAAAGCATTTAAGAGTGCTTTCCTTTGTAGACTCATTATTAGTCCAGAATGGTCTAGAATGGGGCATTTCTAACTTTCTAGCAGATACTTTTACAAAAGAGTTCTCTATCCTAAAGCAGATATTTCCACACCCATAAGTCGCAAGATTTAGTAGTAATAAAAGCAAAGCAATCTACGATTAATGGGTGTTTAGCATGTATAATATAATTTTAACCCAAAACTTATTCAGTAAGGTATTTTCAAGAAAGTTTACATAAGAATGCTTCACTAATGTCTCTATTTTACAAAGTCCAACCCCCCCCCCCCCCCTTCCCCTCCAAATCTTTTTTCGCCAACATAATTTATCATAAGATGCCATAGGGAGCCCCTTTTCAATGCTTGATTTTCCTAAAAAAAAAAATCTCTAATGATTCTATCAAAGCACATTAATTTTGGTAACTCAAAACATTGCGTAGCATGAAAATGAAGTGATTCAAGATTTGATTAGATAAGAACTACTCTCCCTACTTTCAAAATAGAATTAGCATTCCAACTTTGGAGGTTATTATCTGTTTGACGAATCAACCAAGAAAACTTGTCCGAAATAATGTCGCCTTGAAAGACAACACAACCTAGATATCTTCCTAGAGATTGATGATAAGTTGGGTTGGCAATGGGTAAGGGTCAAGTCGATCGGGTCTGGGACCGGTCCAACTGAACTCGGACCCCCCAAAGTTGGGTTGGCTATTGGTTGGGGTCGAGTCGAGTATGATATCTTGGCTCCTATTCCCGATTTATTATCAGCAGCTACTAAATGTAACCTTTAAGCAATGACATTCACACACAAAATGAACAAGAAATGTTACAAATGATCACCTCGTCGGATACATCTTATAGTCCTAATGAGTCCACGAACCTCATTGCTAATAGTAATAGAATAAGGAATAGTAGTACATACTAGTTATTATGATCCAAATATCATGAATCCCGATTCTTTGAAGTATAAGAGATAATATCTCACTCAGTTCTATCATAAGCATTTCCCTTGTATGGCTTGAGTGCTAAGCATTTTTGCTTACCTATAATGCAGACTATGTCGCTGGGCAGAGACCCAGGATCCATCCCGAGGCTCAATGGAACCTGAATTGGATTTATGGGTCATTGGTCATGCGGATCAGCATGATCCAAGAGAGACTTTTTTTGTCAATTTAGCTTTTGGGCTATCCTTCATAGTGAACAACTCTATTTATATCGTCTACTTTCAGTTTGTTTAGTATGGGTTATTGGCCGACCTTAAGGGATGACCAATGTAGCAAATGGACTATAAAGTGTTTCAAGCAAGACTGTAAAGTTTCAATTTGTGCAAAATATCTATTTTTTTTATGTTTTTGCTTGATAGACCAAGTATAAAACTTGCCCTGAAATCACCAGAATACGAAACAAAAACATTAAAAAAATAAAATTGATATTTCTTACAAATTGGAACCTTATAATCTTGCTTGAAACTTTATGATCCATCAACTTCATGGTTCATCCCTTAAGATCAATAAACTGTTTAATACTCCCTAAGTTTTTTATTAACTTTCACTTTAATTTTCGCGTCGGTCAAATATTCAATGTTCTATTATATGAAAATACTATCATCTATTATTATATTAAAACAAAATCAATATAATCATACATTTGCCACATGTCAATCAAATAGAATGTCCATTAAATGTAAATTATTCATGTTTTTAATTGAAAAGAATATTGGTTAGTTAGTTACGAAAAGATGATACTCCCTCCTTCCCATATTATTTGTCATATTAGACATAATCTCAAAAACCAAAAAAGACCACTATGCTACATTAATTTAGCTTATTGGAAATGTGAAAATGTTGAATAAAATGGTAAATAAAAAGGAAAAATGGAAGAAAAGACTGTAATTAATAATGCTAATTTGATAAATTTATAATTAATGTGTTATTGGAATTATAAAATGACAGATATTATGGGAAAAAAAGTTAGTTAAAGTGACAAATAATATGAGAAAGAGGGAGTATTTGATAAATCTCAAACGACAACCAATTTTTAAATCTGACAAGAAATCACCATTAATTGCATTAAATGGAAGGTAAGTCAGTTATATAAAGGGGACAACTAGAAATCTTACAATGATACAAAAACTATTGATATCCCCTAGCTAATTAAGCACCAATTTATCTCTCATTGTAAATAGCAAAACTTTTCAAATTCTGGATGAATAACATTAATTAGCAATTACATACAAACGTAAATTTTGGAAATTAATTACTAATTACAACCATAATTAAACTTTTGAAATATAAGAAATCAATTACAAATGCAAATAGTCAAAATTCTAAATTTAAATTAAAATAGTTAACAATTATTCATTAATAATCCATTATAGCAGGATAAATTACAATAATCGTAGGTCTATATTTCAGGACAAGCTTCAAAACAAAAATAATGATACTTTTTCTAAACAAAAAAAAAGTAATGATACTTTCTCTATAAACTCCTACAATATATACTTGCAAAATTCATATCACTCATTGAATAAAACATAAAAGTATACTTGAAAAAAAATAATAAAAACAACAAATACCCGTGCATTGCACGGGGACAAACGCTAGTTAGATTATTAATGAAAAATAATATCTTAAAAGTACAATATTCTATTTTTTTTAATAAAATATGTTGTGTAAAATTTTCAAAACATTAAAGTCGTGTAACATTTATCAGACAACTGTGAAACGGAGGGAGTATTGACAAGAAGGGGGTGCTCGACTACTAGCTTTTCAGGGTAACTTTTAACTTTTTGAACACTGTTAATTTTTTGACCAATGTAAAAAAAACTACTTGAGGTGTTTGATAACAAACCTTTCATATTACCTCTTTGGACCCAATAAATTAGTTTTCAAAAAATTCCTTGAGGAAACTTTTTGAGGTAATTTTTCACAAAAAGTTAGTTTACCAAATACTTTCTAGTCTTTCATGCAATTAGTTATTCCAAACAATTAAAGTCAAACAACTAATCTAAACAATCATCAACTAACATCTAACAGTTACCAGATGTGTTGGAAAACTGATATTTGACTGACATGAATCTTCATCATCTTCTTTTGACTTCTTGATCTTCTTGCGGTATACTCCCTCCGTCCCAAATTAATTGACATTTTGAGTAAATTTTGACCGTTAATTATTCATCAATTATAATGAGTTACAATATGAAACTACCTCCACTGTAATTTTTAATAAAACATCTTTCTAATGACGGTAATTTCATATTGGTATTCATTGTAATTTGTTAGCAATTAATATTTAGCCCAATGTCGATTAATTTGGGACGGAGGGAGTATGTGACAAGACGGAGATTGAACTTAATAACCATACGATTATCTTGTTTAGATATCGCTAAGAGGCATGACTTCGTACTCACTTTCCTTAAGAACTATTTACTATACCGTAAATGTTCAAAGGGATATAACTTAGCTCTTGTCGCACTCAAGATAAATGTTTCTCACTTGAATCATTCTAGTATAGCTGCATTCCATACTAGAATGAGAGGATGTGATTATAGAACAAAGTAGATGTTTGTGATGATCTCAAATGGCTAGGGAATGTCTCCCATTTATAGGAGTATTCCAACGCCTCATCATACCCTTTGGTCAAAGGATAATTTAAGGCCTTAATGAAGGATTACGACCTTGACTTAGTCAACTAATATAACTGTTGGAATACATATAATATCGGACTTAAAAATGATATTATACACTTAATACATAAGATTATATAGCCGTTAGCATTAAAAACACATTCTGACATTCAACACGGTCCGTGTTGAAGCGACACGGTCTGTGTTACCTCAACACGACCCGTGTTGAGCCCAGACTTATTTTTGATGCCTTCTGGAGATCAACACGATCCGTGTTGATCTCAAGAACACCCATGTTGATCATATTCTTATTGTTTTTCTTATATATAATCCTTAAACTTGTACCACATGATCTCTCATGCTATATAATCTTCTTGTACTCTTAAAATAATTCCAACAAGCTGATTGCCAAACATGGTCGAAGATGAACTCAACCCAAGACAAGCTCGGTGAAAGTGTGAAACCTCTAGCTCGTTAGAGCATATGCAATGCAAATGATCCCCTCTCTCCTAGTTGGCACACCTTCTCTCATCTTTTTTCTTCATTCCTTTGAGTTCTGAATCTCTACGGCATTCTAGAACTCAAAGGAATGGAAGAAAATGAGGAAGGTGACGCCAAATAGAGAAAGAAGATCAGATTTCACAGCTTTCATTCCGCATTAGCTTTCTAAATTTGGAAAAGGTACTCATTGACTCGCCAACCCTCCGTTGAAAGCCCCAAAAACAAACGCATTATTTAGCCCGCAACCGGACGGCAGGCCCATAATTTGGGTTTAGGGTTTGGTAGGTGGGATCAGAAATCCACTCCTTTCCAACATTCTCTTTACCAAAACTACGGGTGTTAGCTGTACAACACATTCCAGAGATTCTTCATCTTCATCCTTAACCAAAGGTAGCACCACAGCACAGCACTACTCAAACTCGAAGATCGACTGAAATTGAATCAATCCAAGATGGGGTTCCTGAATTGGGTCTCCGAAACCCTAAACACATACACAGGTCTCTCCCCACTCTCCTTCCTCTCAATCTCAATCCTCATGATCATCACCTACAAGCTCGTCTGCTCACTTTTCGTCTCCCCCGATGACTCCTCCTCCTCCTCCAAACGCGTCCTAGAAATGGAGAAGATCATCCAACGGGACATGACCCGGGAGCCCGTCCATCTGGGTCGGGTCACCCCGGACGAGCTCAGGGCCTACGACGGGTCCGACCCGAACAAGCCTTTGTTAATGGCGATCAAGGGCCAGATCTATGATGTCTCGAGGGGGAGGATGTTCTACGGGCCGGGCGGGCCGTACGCGATGTTCGCGGGTCGGGACGCGACCCGGGCGCTGGCACTGATGTCGTTCGACCCGAATGACTTGACGGGTGACATGGAGGGGTTGAGTGAGGCGGAGATGGAAGTGCTGAATGACTGGGAAGGTAAGTTTACGGAGAAGTATCCGAAGGTGGGTGAACTTGTTGAGGAAGAAGAGAAGATAAGGAAAGAAGAAGGGAATGAGGATGATTCTGGTGTTTCTGGGTCTGGGAAACTGCAAGATGGAGATGAACTGTTAGAAGCTAAGAAAGATGTATGATTATGAACAATGGTGCTGTGAATTTTTTGAAGTTTGGTTATGTAGTTTTGGCTTATTTTGTGGTGTGATCTAGGGATGTGATCATTCTGTTTGGATGTGGAGGTGGGTGTTATCTAATTGTATGTATGTAAGGTGTGATGACACTAATGCTGAGATAGACGGAAGAGCTGCGATTGTTGGTAACGTTATAGGTGTGAGTATATGGATGACCCACCAAATGAAGTTATTGACCTTTTTAACAATTTGGTTGAGACGTGAATGCGATAGTTTTAGTTGTTTGTGAATGTTTAGCTGTGTTTGATTGTAGCATTTATCTTTTGAATTTGGCTATTTGCTATATTGTAATGCGATCTTGTTGTATTCCGTGAACTTTTAAGGTGTGATATGGCAAAAATGAATGCAGTTTCAGCTCCTGTGGGTTTTGAATTTTGAGATGGGGATGGGATGAAATGAAAAGGGATAATTTTGATGGCCCAATTTTGGATTGGAAATGAATGTGAACTAGGATGCCAATTGTAAATCATTGTAATTTGAGAATATTCATGCTTAAAATTTAATCAAAGCACAGAATATTTTGAGACAGAGGTAGTATTTTGTTTTTTTTTTCTCCAACGAAAAAAAGGGTGTGTTTTTGTCGGTGAAAATCATTTTTTCAAGAAAATAGCTTTCATGTAGAATGATTTCACTTGAAATAAGTTTTCAGTGATATTTTCAACTTTTTTTGTAGATATGAATATCAACCATCTTCTTTCTTGAAAATTCCATAGCCGTAATCAAATTGTCAGACATTGAAAATTTCATGAAAAATCCTATAAGAAAATAACAAATCGTATCATACAGATGTTTGCAAGACCAAACACCAGTCTTTTGAGTTTATTGTCCCCTTCATTTTCATAAATTTATCATTTATGCAATAAAATGAACAACCCAAAGCCAAAGTTGCTTTCTGTTTGCCAATGGGGCTTTTTGTTCTTTATTCAATTATTATCTTAGATGCCCCCAAATAATAATAACAATAGAGTAATCAAACAACATTAACCAGCATGAATTCAGCATGATCCATGATTTAATCAGGCATTACACATGCCAGGATTCCTAACACACCAAAGAGGTTGAATAGGCTCAGCCTTGACACCTCTCCTAACCATCCTACTTCTCCACTCATTCAACCTATCTGTTGCATCCCCAACCCTGTTCGTCCCGTTGTCATCCCTACTTCCTGACCACAACGCCTCCGCTAGTGCGGACGCGCGTGGCCAGATCCTCGAGTCAACCACCGTGGGGTCCGCCTGCTCCGACCACAGCGCCACCTCCCCGCCTAACACCAGCTTCTTCTCCTCCTCATTCAGCCCGAATGTTATGTCATAGTTGTATATAAGCTGCCATGTCTTAAAAGGGTTGCACCATGACCCCCCATTCCCCTGATCACTCCCCGGTGGCTGATCGTACACGCTGTAGTTACCCAAAAAGGAACCATGTCCACAGTCTAAGTAGTAGTAATCTGACGACGAAACTATGACTCTGTACCCGGATGTCACGAGTTTCTTTGTATTACCCGGACCACCATTCCATGTCTGCAGTATAACATGTTCTGTTGGTAAGACGGTTTTGTCAGTAACTCTGATTGTCGCGTCTAACAGGACATCTTCCCAGTAGACTGCTGTTCTGTTCCGGTTTATTATGTAAGGGAGAGTTGTGTTGACGAACTTTTCTAGGAGTTTTGACAGCGACGTTTTCTCGTCATTGAGTTTAGAGGTGTTCAGGAAGGCTTGGATTGTTGGGTCCGTTTTCCAACACCCGGGTATGACCTCGTCGCCTCCACCGTGGTAGAATTTGTCAGGAAAGAGGGAGAGGACGTCGCGGATTACAGTGTGGACAACTTGGTATGTCTTTGGGTGAAGCGGGTTGAGTTGACCCGTGCCTGGCTCGGACGCTAGCCGGTCCGCCCAGGCAGTCCCTGCCGGCCACCAGAACATGTTTGCGCACGTTACTATCTCTGGGTGCGCCCCTGCCCATGACCCTGTATGTGCTGTGAACACCATCCATTCAACAAGTTAATGTAATCGAGGCGTAAGGGTGCGTCAAATTCATGAGTAAAAAGCAGTTGGGTAAAAGTTAAATTTCGATAATTTTTAGTAAATTCAGGCAAAAATTGGTAAATGAAAAGAGGAACCAATTTGAAAAGGGGAATTACCCATGAATTTTATGTCCAAGAATTGAAATTACCCATGAATCTTGTCAGAAAAGTTGGGTTTTTGGCTAAATTTCGATGACTTTTAGTAAAAGTTGGGTAAATTTTGGTGAATTGAAATTACCCATGAATTTTGTCAGAAAAGTAATTGAAAAGAGGAACCAATTTGATTGAAGGATTTTTGGCTCAAAATAATCCGAAGTCAGAGGTGGGTGGCTGAAAATAATCCAAACTGACTTTTTGACTGAGAATGTGCTAAACTTTAAACCTATTTACTCTGACTAAACCAGAATTAAATCCATACATCATAAAACTGACTTGACACCCTTAAAAATTTCAAAGATGCAGTGGGTTAATATCTAGTTCAGTCCATTCATATTATTTTATGTCAAGTCCAACTTTTCAAGGGTACCAAGTCAGTTTTGCAATGTCAGAATTCAATTCTGATTTAATCATAGTAAATAGGTTAAAAGTTTGGCACATTCTCAGTCAAAAAATCAGTTTGTATTATTTACAATCACTCACCTCCGACTTCGGATTATTTTGAGTCAAAAACCCAAATTTCTATGTCTAGACTTGGTTTTTTACAAGTTGGACAATTATGATATTCCAAGTTGGACAAAATTTTACCAACAAAGAGAACCAATTTGATTGAATGTGTGATTAGTTAGATAGTTTACCTGGAGTGTCAATCTCTGGAATCACTCTAACCCCATGATCCAACCCGAATTCGACAATCTTCTTAACATCTGCAGGAGTGTACTGCATATACTGACCATAAGATCCCTTGGCAGCAAGATCAGGTTCAGAAGGCAAAACCAACGGAAAAGAATGCGAATCCGTTATATGCCAATGAAACACATTGAGTTTATTCTCACTCATTGCCTTGATGGTTCTTAGTATGTCCTCGACCTCATAGTAATTCCTGGACGTATCCAGCATGACTCCCCTGTGTGGGAACACAGGGGAGTCATGAATCTCGACCCCCACAGCCACGAGGGTCGGATTCGTCCCCCAGACTAGCTGGGAGAACGTCTCGAGGCCCCTCATAGCCCCCCATGGGGTCGGGGCTATGAGGTGGGCTGACCCTCCTGCTGTGGGGATGGAGAGGGTGTAGGACTCGTCCGCCCCGTGTTCAAGCGGGGCGGATGGGTCGGATACTTGGATGTTTAGAACAGTCAGTTCGGATGATGAGAGTTCGATGTTGGGGGTGACCAGAGGGGTGTGGTGTTCGGATCGGATTAAGGCGGAATACCGGTCAATGGCGGCCGAAAGGTGGGAGTGGTGGTGGTTTGGAGGAGGGATGATGGTGAAATGAGGGGATAGAGATGCTGCCTGTGGATTTACCCATGTCATGTTTTTGGGTATTGGCCAAACAGAGACTGAAGAAGAAGAGGAAAGACATGATGATGAGGGAATGAAAAACAAGGAGATGAACAGAATGGGAATGTGGTAGGATGAACAAGGCATGATTTTATGGTGAATTTGAAAGCAATGGATGTAATTTGTGGAAGATAAGGTTGAGTTAGGTCTGGTAGGCCATCAATTCAATTGTACTGATCAAATTACAAATACAAGTTGTGGTCTTGCAGTTGACTCTTATAACTGAAAGAGACAAAGACTAGAAGAGCATGTGCAACATTAAAATCCCTGCCGTTGAAGCCCCAAACAATTTCGGTGTTTGTAAGATACTGCTTAAATGTCTTACTCCTTATGAAATTAATATTTATTACTACCTCCGTCCCAAAATGTTTGTCCGTTGATTAAATTTTGACTGTTAATTACTCACAAATTATAATGAATTAAAATATGAAATCACTACCACTAGAAAGATAATTTGATAAAGATTACAATGACGGTAATTTTATATTGTAACTCATTATAATTTTTGAATAATCAACGGTCAAAATTTAGTCAATGGACAAACATTTTGGGACGGAGGTAGTATCATTTTTAATCATCATTTTTTGGATAGGTATTGTTATTATCAATTATAAGAAGTTTGGAATTTGTTGGTTATATCAACAGTTAAAATTGACCCCCTAACGAATGAAGCTCCTCCCTTGGACATATTTTAAACGTATTTTTGTTAATTTTAAAAAATATAGATAAAAATGTGATTTTATATATATTATGATAGTTATAGAAGTCAATCATATAATTTTTTTTTTCAATTTAATTTACAAATATATAGGTTTATATAATAGCAAGATACTTAAACTATATTTTGCCCCAAGATATTTATCATTTTCATTTTTAAAATTAAGTGCTATATAGCTTCAAAGACTTGGGGTTGTTTTGTGACTGTTACTAAAAGTTAAAGCATGTCAGATGTGGCGTGGAAGCATAATTTGTCCTAATTGAAGTTAAATTAGCCCATGAAAACAGTACACGACACTGCAAGCCTATACATAGCTTTGTCAATGTCCAAGTATGTAACTGCGGCTCTGTTTTTTATACGGTGGGATGCGGTATAGTACTACAATTTAGTATATTACTAAATATTTTTCCACATTTCATCAGAGTTTACTATAATAATTATCAATATATTTCTTCACTTTCTCTCTCCTGATTTTTCTCTTCTACTTTTCACATTTTCTCTTCTCACATATCACATAAACCACATTATCCATAATTTCAACATGCCATACCATTTTTCGCATCTTACCAACTACACAAAATAAACAAGGCCTAAATTTAGTGCAGAAAAGAAGGTTGCCCTGTTCTTTATAAGGTCACGGCCAGTAAGGTGCAGATCGACGCAGATTGTTGTGGTGAGTTACAGTAAAGTGTGGTGTGAATAATCGCAATTAGACGCATAAAAGAACAGGGCCCAAGAAGCTTTATTTACCGAGGGAAGGCCTTACTATAGAATACATTTTATGCTTTGTCATCGGTTCTTAGTTTCCTTGTTTGCTTCTTATCTATTACAAGGAGATTTCATAAAGAACAAATGTATCACGAGGACCACAGTCATTTTGTGATCAGAATCTTACCATGTAAGTCCTCTTTTCTTTTTTAAAAATGGAAGTAGTAATTCCTATTACAAGGAAGGATCCAACTAATTAGGTATAGTTTACTACTATTTATTTTCTTAAGTGTTCAAAAAATCAAAAGGGAATGTAATCTTTTTGATATTATTGTCTGTGTGTGATATTCTAATAATCTCCATGTAATTGGGTTGATGCAATCATGATCATTTTTTATTTATAGGTGTGATATTCTAATGATCTTCATGTATATTCTTGTGTAATAGGAGATTATAATTTGAAGCAGATATATTTATAGTGATTGTGGAACAATCATCATATATATTAACTGAATTTTAGTCGTAAATTTGGTTTAACTTAATCTCACACACACATTATATTGCTTTCATTTAATTTCGTATCTTTCATCACAACTTATCACACTTTTTCATATTCCACCACACCACAACTAACCGCACCGTATAAAATAACGGGGCCTTAATTTGTGGGCAATACAAATTGGTTTTTGAGCAACAACAACCAACATACCAAACTTAGTTGTTATTGTCATCATATTCTTGCTTGCTTAGCTTATCATTGTCTAGTTAAGCAACCCTCAATGCTTCCGAGAAAACTTTAACTTAGGATCTTGAGTGTAAGTTGGCTAGTACTGTATGGGTGTTGACCCTGGTTAAAAGCATCAAGATATCTCCTATCTTAATCGCCTTCAAAAATACATACACATTAACAACAAACCTTGAAAACGAACACCCTTTCATTCATTCATAACACGAAACGTTAAAGATTAATCAAAGACATACACCCTCACTAAAACCATGCAAAACTGCAGAGACCTTAACAAAATCTAATCAAGTAGCGAGCTCCTTTGCACGTAGAAGGTCTAGTGTTCGAGTCTAGACGATGCCATTTCTACTCTTTGTTTTCAATTTTAGTTTATAAAGGGAATGCTGCTTACATCTGGATTAATCATACCGCATCTGTAGAGAACATACAGATTACCAACAAAACTTGAAAACGAGAACACCCTTTCATTCATTCATAACATGAAACGTCAAAGATTAATCAAAGACATACACCCTCACGAAATGTCATCTGGATTCATCATACCGCACCTGTAGAGACCATACAGATTAACAACAATACTTGAAAACAAGCACACTTTCATTCATTCATAACAGGAAACGTCAAAGATTGATCAAAAACATACACCCTCACGAAACGTCATCTGGATTCATCATACCGCACCTGTAGAGACCATACAGATTACCAACAAAACCTGAAAATGAAAACACACTTTCATTCATTCATAACACGATACGTCATCTGGATTCATCATACCGCACCTGTAGAGACCATACAGATTAACAACAAAACTTGAAAACGAACACCCTTTCATTCATTCATAACACGAAACGTCAAAGATTAATCAAAGACATATACCCTCACTAAAACCATCCAAAACTGCAGAGACCTAACAAAATCTAATCAAGTAACTAGCCCCTTTACAAGTGAAAGTACTGGTGCCATCATCGTACGCGTAACTATACGCTGTAGGACAGACCGACTTGAAAACCTGCGAATACACGGTAGGCTTGCAGGTTGTCGGGCTGCTGTACTCCCCAGTACAGCAGTACCTTGGATCGTTGAATGCTGCACACGCGCTGTTACATGCCACGACTTTGCCTTCCCTGACAACGCGCAACTTCTTGGGACATTTCCTGTTCAACTCCGATGTGCAACTTGTGGACTTGCATTTTTCACCGGATGGCGTGGAACCTCCCAGGGGGATTATGGACACCGGCATGTTGTACCCGTCGACAAGGCTGACGTCGTAGAAGTCCATCGGGCTGTCGAGTGTGAACTCTGCTAGGGTGGCTGGGGAGGTTCCTCCTAGACCACCACATTCCTCTATTCCACCACAATCCCCTGTCAATCAGTAGCATTGTTACAATTTTTGTAAGGGAATGTTTGTAAATTGCTTATTGGATGGTTTATCGAGAAAAATGATCTATTGAAAAATTTGACTAAGTCAAATAGGCTAACGTCGTAGAAGTCCACCACATTCCTCTATTGCCCCACAATCCCTTGTCAATCACTAACCTTGTTACAATTTTTGTAAGGGAATGTTTGTAAATTGCTTATTGGATGGCTTATCGAGAAAAATGATCTATTAAAAGATTTGACTAAGTCAAATAGGTGAATAAGTGTTTGGTAAACAGTCTATTGATTTGGCTAATTGAGTCTAATAGGCTAAAAGGAACATCTATTTGTGGAAATTACCCTTTAACCAGAACTTTGCCAAAAATTACATACATCTCATGATGTCACAACAAGAAAAGTATGTTCGGGCAACAACAAATTTAAAGTAATTTGGGCAACAAAAAAATTATTATTGCATTAGTTTAAAACAGGGGAACCAAATAATTTTGTAGTTAAATACATTATATGTGGCAACAAAACTTTTTTTGTTGCAATTGATATAGATTGGGCAACAATTAAAGGAAAATTGTAGCCCAGATTTTGTGCTTCGAGGATAAAACTACCAAATTGTGACAAATTCTTTTGTAGACCCATGTTAAAGGGCAACAAAAATTGGAGTAGGGCAACCAATTTTTTTGTTGCCCAAAGTAATTTTTCAACCAATAGTGACTACATATTATGTTAGAACCGGGTTACAAAGAGTATAAAAGAAATTTCAACAAATATTTTATTTAGAAAAAGTTAATTATACCAATAAGCGAGTTTTCCAAACCGCCAATAGTAAATAGTTAATGCAAACAGCTAACAATTGTTTGCCCAACAGGGCCTAAGTATGGATACCGATACCTGTAAGGCAAGTGCCATTGCCATGGTTGTCAAAGTTACACTTCCATCGTCCCCAAAACCTGCCGGACCAACCATCAGGAGCGTCGATGCTGATGGCTTCACCCGCTTTCAGTTGAAACCCTCCATTCATGAGCTGAGCGTGTCCGACCCCTGCCTGGATGCCTGGCCAGATTGTCCTGTGGCATATGTTTTCTAGTGTAAACCTTGCTGCTTCACCAGTACCTTAATTTGGACCAACACCCCAAAACAACAACAAAAATCCATCAATCACTGCAATTTATTAAGGCTGTGTTCGGCAGTAGCGTTTAGTGTTTTGACCAAGTTAAAACTCTAATTGCGTAAATATTAATGTTCGGTAAGCTAGCGTTTTGAGGAGCGTTTAGCGTTTTAAGGAGCGTTTTTGAAACGTTAATAAAGTTAACGTTTAGCGTTTGGGGTATAGCGTTTAATATTTTTCGGTCAAAAAATACCCTTATAAAATTTTATCTTTCAAATTATTCATATCCTTTTATGTCAATTCACATTTAATCTGTTAATTAATCCACTAAATTTACCGAACATAATTTTCATTTGCACAGTCATCCGCTATCCGCTACTTAAACCGCTATCCGCTACATAAACCTCTATCTGCTACCTAAAACACTAATTTTGCCGAATAGGGCCTAAGTGCACCCGGAATACTACTACCTCCATTTTTATTTATCTGTCGTCTAGAAAATTGTACCAAAAACTTTGACCATTAATATCTTAATTTGAATAATGATTCATCATACACAATTGATATCAATAGATTCGTAATGAAAAATACTATTTAAAAAGTATAATATTATATTTTTTTATAAAAATTTTATATCAGAAATGATTGATTAAAAATTGACATTGAAAATCGTAAATGACAAATAAAAAAGAACGGAGGGAGTATTATTGTTCATCCTTATTGTTACGATTACTCACTCTTATTATTATGATTGTTCACTACAAATATTATGGAGCACGTACTCCTAGACCTGTCAGTTCGGGCGGGCAGGCGGGTTACGGGTAAGGTTGTTAAAATCGGGATCATAACTTGAAACTATGGGGAAGTTAGGATCGGAAATTAGCCCATGTAGGAACGTGGATCGTGTGTAAATAGTAGAATCGTATCGAGAATTTTGAACCATAAAATCTTAGGATCGTAAATCAGAATCGGGATTTTAATAACTATGGTTATGGGTCGGGCGTATATCGGGTTCAGGTAAATACGGGTTGGGTGTATTTCGGGTTAGAGTAAATACGGACAGTGTATTTTGGTTTTGGGGCAACCCAACGAGTTATGATTGCGACCTTTTTCCATTTTTCTTTTAAAAAAATTTGTCTGTAAATATTATTTTTGATACAATATACATAATAAAATAGGATTATCTTCTAGTACCGATAGATTATTGTAAATACTTCAACTTAAATTAGAAAACAAACATATGAATGAGTTGCGGTTATAGTTTAATAGTCAACGAAAAGTCACAAATTCTAATAGATTTAAACGTAAAAAAATAAAGTTTCCAGGTCAAATGGACGGGTTGGGTTTGACTAGCTAATTTGCAGGTTTTTTTCACTTCGATATATTTCGGGTTCGGGTCGAGAGAATGATGTTCAAAACCCAGCATTTCCGGGCGGGTTCGGAATTAGAGAAATAACATATGAATGAGTTGCGGTTATAGTTTAATAGTCATAAAATCCAACGAAAAGTCACAAATTCTAATAGATTTAAACGGAAAAAAAAACTTTCCAGGTCAAATGGGCAGGTTGGGTTTGACTAGCTAATTTGCGAGTTCTTTTGGGTTCGATATATTTCGGGTTCGGGTCAAGAGAATGATGTTCAAAACCTAGCATTTCCGGGCGGGTTCGGGTCGAGTCAAAGATGACAGGTTTACGTGCTTCAGATGCATGTAATATATATTGCTCAGTAACTCATAACACCTGCATACTGCTAGCTTTAGATTACATTAGGAGTAAAATACACATACAAGTGAAATGCATTACCTATTATTATCAGAAGGATGAAAATGACAACAGGGTTAAATTGCCATTGTGCCATGTCTATTTGGTGGAGCTTCTTCACTCTAAATCTGCACCCAACTGTTGAATTAGATCAGATCAAGTTGTTCTTCTAAGTTCAGCTGATGGTAGTTATAGTTTAGTGTTGATTAAGGTAAGTGGCAATTAAATGGTGTGTCATGCCAACACATATATATATTATAAAGTTATAATTCATGTGTGTGCTATTTTTAGGATTTCAGAAACAAATACAGCAAAATTTTCTGCTACATAATAGACTGATTTTGTGCTATTCTTTTGCCATGCAATTTAGTGTGGAGAGTTTGTTTGACATGTTGATCTTATGAAGTTGTGCCTATGCCTTAAGACAAGGGCTGTGGTTTGACTGTGTGCCACTCTTAGGCTAACCAGCTGAAAATTTGCACCATATAGTAGATTCATAACTTACATTCGATCAACTTAGAGTGCGTTTGGCTGGTCAAGAATCCCGGTGAAATGGTCAATTTTCCTACGTTGACTTATTTTCTCCATGTTTTACAGGGCGTCCACCATTTCTTACATTTTCCTAGGGGAAGTTTCTCTTAAGGGGAACTAAGGGAAATTTTTCCTGTAGAAAACTTCCCATGGAAAATTTTTCCTGAAAAAAATTTCCCTAGGGTTCCTACCAAATGCTCCCTTATCAAATAACCAAAAACAGACCAACTGAATTTTAACTCAAATTGGTATCAATTGGCTCAATGCGGACCGACCCACATATCTACTCTCATGTTGCTCGTATTTTGGCCAAAACAATCAACGATTTTTTTTCATGTATACATGAAAAAAAACCAATCAATGATAGGACAAAGGAAAAGGCTAAAGCCACTCGAACATTAGGGACGGACGATATTTAGCAGGTTCCATCTTCCCTTTTGTTTCTTCGCGATTAAAGAGAGATCGAGCAAGGGTGAAATGCAGCAACAATGGCAGTCCTTGTCACTATTGCACCATATGTTTAATGTTCGATTTGTCAAACTAAACAGCACAATTCAAGAGTGCTGGAATGTAGCTAAGAACTAGGAATGTTTAAGAGTTCTCATTAATTTCTCTTCCTGCTTTGTTGATGTATTGTGCTGGTTTGTTGTTAAAATCAGTGTGTTTAGACCCTTGATTGTATCCATAAACATATATAGGAGTGAATTGAGTAATGCCTTGGATTCGAACTAATAAATTTTGATTCTGATTTTTTCCATACATGTTTTTAGATTTTCTAACTTAAAAATCTGAAACAAGATAGTCATTCAACACCTATTTGCTGCCATTCCTATTATTAGAGTTATATGGAACATAGGTCATCAACATCTTCTCTTCCTCTCCTACACGAATTTCATACACCTCTTTTATTCCCTATTTCCACAGCGTCGATCTAACAGATTCACTTCCTGCATCAGCTGGTTTACCGCTTCGATAATTCACCTGTATCAGAAGAATGTGCTTTGCCAGTTAGAAAACTTCATGGATGGCATACATAGGAATACTAACCTGATTTTCAACATCTTCCATGCAAAATTTTGACAGCAAAAAAGACAACTTAGAAGACAGAAGGGAGCTTTACATGGGTCGAAGGTTATGGCGCACTTGTCAGGGAGCTGCAAAGCCATGCTTCGGTCAACACCAGAAATAGGAGGGCCGTTGACAAGAACGCATAAACAAGGCTGTCCGAGAGCTCTGACAGCATTGCAGCAAGTCTCGCTTGGTGGGATCGGGCTAAAAGGGGACACTGCCGCCCTGCACGGTATTAACTGTACCAGTGATGAGAAAAAGGTGCTTCCACAGTTGTGCCCTAGCCCTTCATGTACCATGCCCACCATGACAAGCAGAACCACCAAAACTTTACCGTTGGACGCGCTCATCTTCTTTCACCCCCCAAAACTTCAAACAAAACCCTAAAGATTTATGCTTGGATGCAAGACAAGGATGGGGTTACTTATATAGTAGGGATGTGCATTCATGACATTTTGCATTCCTGCCCTACTTCAGGATCAGCTTCTTCATGCTAACTGTGCTGCTGAACAAGACCACGTTAACTCCGCCTGCTTCAACAGTTTGGAAACCCAAATTGTGTGAATGTGTTCGTCACATATAACTCCCTTGCCCATTATGAGCTCGTGCGATTAGAAGGGGAAAAAAAGGAAGTGGGTGAGTATGGAAGAGATATCAGGTGTCAGAAGGTTTTAGCAAATGAGATCAGCAAGACAGTTGTTATTGCAATTAGACATGATGTAAAGAGTACAATAGTGACTTTAAGAGTATACTTAAGACCAGAACATACAGGTTGCCAACAGAAATCAGAATAATCGTAAGAAATTTGTCACACAGTGAAGTTGTGGCTGATCTTTGGTACAGATCCCGCAAAGTATCAACACGTACATGATTCGAAGAGATACTAGGAATAAATAGTTAAATAATGCAGAACACCTTGGTTGATGCTCCAATTCTTGCCCCATTCTTCATGATTTTGCAGAATAGGGAACATTGTCATACTGTGAGTCTTTCTTGCCACATCTTCTAACATCCTTGAAACAATGTTTTCAACTTTAGAACCAATGTGAGGCAGCCCGGACTATGACGGAGCACTTCCTTTCAGATTAATGACTGCTAGCTCCTTTTCCACATATTCTCCGGCAAACATGGGAGGGTAATTGCTTGCAAGTGGAGACTCCGCAAAGTGGCCAAGAGGCTTTAGTACAGCATCTGATGCTATATGTGAAAACAACTGAGAACATTCCAAGCACAAGAGTTAGAAAGTCAGATATGTGCACAAATAGTTTTTTCAAGAAAATGTATCATTCTGTAAGAGTTTGCTAATTAGTGAAACATGTGATTGGAGCTGCTTACAGTAGAAGATACTCTCCACAGGCTACGGTTTTGTTCAGAGGCTAATCTGATTGCTTCAATAGTTCTTTTTGTTACAACAACCTCGTGCATGCCAGCAATGCATTCTCCAGCAGTCAGCCATTCTATCTGCAAATTTTATCACGCACAAGGTTAATAAACAAGTAACAAACATAAAACAGGATCAGGCCACTGAACGACAAGAAAAATACAGGAGTATACAATCAGAAGACCACAACTACAGACACTAATCGGCAAGATAGATTGCCGGTTAGGTCACCAGAAATGTATGATTACTCGTGAGAACATAAACGAATATACGGAATTTAGTATCATTTGTGATAAATTGTTACACATTATCATCACATTTTCAGATTACTTGTCATACCAGCCGCTTAACAAATTTATGAGAAACCTTCCAATGTAAACTTATAGCATAAAATATTGTTTAGAAGGAAAACAGAAGTGAAGTGAACTAAACAGACATTGAGAGTTGGGACATCTAAAAGTGTGACAGCATATCATTTGTATCTGTATTAG
Organism: Portulaca oleracea; assembly: GCA_029582165.1. Taxonomy (NCBI): domain Eukaryota; kingdom Viridiplantae; phylum Streptophyta; class Magnoliopsida; order Caryophyllales; family Portulacaceae; genus Portulaca; species Portulaca oleracea. Next base: position 1,353,728 of record CM055893.1, read on the forward strand.
TTTTGCCAATTAACTGCTATCAAAATTCTAGTCCTGCCATTGCTTATTAGACCCCACCCATGCATTACCAAGAGAATCTCAATCCGATTGATTTGGTCAATATATGAATTACCTCCTTTCCAGTCTGTATAAGAAGACATCCTACAGGCACTTTTACTTCCACCTTCTCTCCATTTCGAAGCCAAATACTGAGACCTGGAAACCTACTCCTCCCATGGATTGTTAAGAAGTTAAGATCATAGTGATATCCAGCAAATACAGTTCCCTCTTCTCCATGACGGCGAAGATCACTCCCAGTCGGAGCAAGCAAATGAGGACCCTGTGCACAGACCGAACAGAATCAAATAACTTGTAAAAACATAACTAAACAAGGGAAGTATATGTGTGGAATCAGAGCAATCAAGCAAGTCTGCTTTGAACACAGCCCAAGAGAAACACGATGAAAAATTATCCTAAGAGCTAAGGATATGTTTGGAATATGTCCTCCAGCCTCCATGATACACCCCCTCGGGCCAAGTTCAGCATGGGAGAATGAAATCAAGTAGGCATAGAATAAAACTGAAAGGTATCTGAAATTGATGCCATAATATGGAAACCATCCAGAGTGCTGGTCCAAAATTGCGTGATGAAGTTGCTCTATGGCAGCAAGTAAGAACTAATGATGTAACCATAGTATTCCAGCCATAAACATAATGAACACAATAGTTAAGAAAGATTTGTAGGTCACTAGCTAAAGGACACAACCATGAACATATTATTACTGTATAGTAACAAAAGATACAGACAAAGGTTAGGTCAATATGAAGCTATAGAGCATCAAAGACATAGGAGATTCAATCAAATGACAAAAGGGTTCTTAAAGCTGCGAAGAACTCTGCAGGAGAGACCAATGAATGCTCACCAATGTGATGCACTAAGAGGGCACCAATGTACTGAAAGTACCAAGGTGGGAAAAGGCACTCACCTGTTTCATCAAAGAAGTGAATGCATCCTTGGGCAAACCAAACCCAATTGCTGCCATCTCAGCAACAACCTAGCACAGAGAACCAAAAATGTTAAGACCAAGCATTAGAACACTTTTTGTACATTGGTAGCTACAGTAAGCATACCTCTATAGCAGATATCATTTTGGAACCCCATGAATCCATTGTCTCCTTCCATTCTGGGAATCCATCCGGAATTACAGGTTCAGCATTCAACTCCTACAATTAGAATGTTGAGAATATGTCAGAAAGCAGAATGCCAACAATCAACAAAACAAGGACGAAACAAAACAAGAGGTTGAGGTCAAACCTTGAAGCGGGTGTCAGACGGTCGAGGCCCAATTCTCCACATATATCGCCACTTGCGATCAGGTCCTTTAGGAGTGGTCGGTTGAAATTGTGGGGGCATAGCTTTCAACTTTTCCTGCATTTCGTCATCCACCAGACTTCGCGGAACTTCGACCCCTTCAGGAGTTACTCCAACCTGTCACTCATAACAATGTGGAAAGAATCCATCAGTTTCAGTCTCTAACTTAACAAAGAAAGTACAGTCCCAAATTATTAGCAACAAGAGGACTAAATTACCATCACAAGTGACACATAATTTATCAAATTCTCCCTCACTTTGAATGTAGCGGTAAATCAAACCAAACATAGAAGAGCAGAAATCAACATTGCATTGACATTGTGTCTCTAAAAAAACTAAAAATTTCACTCTTAATTTATCAAATTCTCCCTCACTTTGAATGTAGAAATACATCAAACCAAACATAGAAGAGCAGAAATCAACATTGCATTGACATTGTGTCCCTAAGAAAAACTAAAAACTAAAAATTTTACTCTATAGTCAAATGAAAATGATCTCCATAAACTGTCTCTAAACATCAACAGCCTGAAGAATAAATTAACATTGAGAACAAATTCCAACATATACCCCAAAACACCAGGAAATTTCAACTGCATGGCATCCATTGATCAACTATTTTTCCCACACAATCACACAAGTCCAGTAAATCCTACACAATTATGAAAATTTTGACTATACAAAGGGCTGAAAACTCACGGCAAAAAGCAAAAGACCCCAAAGCAACATCTTAACACAAAAACCCACAAACCCATCAACTCAATTTACTGACATTACAAAAGCTACACACAGATCAACACCACCCAGCAATTCAAACCCTAAAATAAAACTCTAAAAAGCAGTAAAGTTTCCCACTTTCACCCGAATTACACGCACACTGTCCAAAAACCAGCAAAAACTGAATCTGGGCAAAACAAACAGTAAAATCACAAAGAACCAAACCTGGTAATGCAAATGAGGGCGTTCTTGAAGACGCTTGAATTCAGGAGGTTGTTCGAAGTACTTCTCCATCATATCGAGGAAACGATCGTTGTCTTGAACAGAACATCTGGGATCCCTAATCAATAAAGCCCCGGTTTCTTTGAGGGTTCGACTGACCTCCAAACAAAGCTTCTGCAATTCTGGGTTAAGTGGGTCGCTGTTGCAGCCTTTTTCCAGATATGGGGCCAGATCTATCACGGGGAAATTCTCCATCTTTGATTAAGAGACCTTGAAATCTCTGTCTTTTCCGTTCAGGGTAACAATGGATTTGACTGCTAAAGAGAAATTGAGTTGGGAATTTGGGATGCCAAGCGTGTGATAGTGTGCTATATTTGAGATGCGCACCAGAGAAAGGGAGGTGGCGGGAGAAAACATGGAAAGTCTTGCAAACTTTCTGTATTTACTGCGTGTACGCTACTGTTTCCGTTTTTACTTCTAATTCTCAAACTCCTTTTTTTTAACCATTTTTTTATTAATAATAATACGGTGTTTTTTTGTTACGGTAACTTTACTGCGTGTACGCCTCTATTACTTCTTTTTTTTCTTTATTTTTCTTTAAAAATTGGGATTAGCGCAGGTAAAAATTTGGGTCCGTATAAATTTAAGTCAGATAAATTTGGACAATGACAAAATTCGGACGAGAAATTCATGTCTGAACTCGGTTTTATTTCCGGTCGGACAATTTAGACAATAGAAAAAAAATAAATGTCATGTTCGAATATTTGGTCAATTCGGTCGATATCAAAATTCTGACAAAAAATCTATATCCATGCCTGATTTTTCCGAGCAGGGCTATTCGGATATTCCAGATCAAACAAATTTTGACAAACTCTTATTAGTATATTGTTAATTTGTCAATAAATACACACAATTCAATTTGAATTGGACAAGTTTTGAGCCAAACTCTTATTCTCGTCCCTTATTAGAACAATCCTTGTCAAATTATGTGCCACGGGGTTTCCATCTCTTTGAACATGACTCCGATTAGGGTTGTTCATGGTCTCGGACTAGACTGAATGGGACTGGACTGAATGGATTGAGGATCAAATTCGAGGACTAAGCCGAACCGAGGACTGGACCGAAAAAAGTTCAGTCCTGGACTGAACCGACCGAACTTTATTTGGTCCAGTCCTCGGTCCAGATCGGATTAGATTATACATAAAGAAACCCTAAATTTTAGTAACCCCAGTCCTTTAGATCGGTCCATGGGTTCGACCAAGGACCGAACATCAAAATTTCTTGGACCGAGGACTGGACTAAAAACTTTCCTCAATCCATTCGGTCCAGTCAAGTCCAGTCATTTTTTCGGTCCGGACTGGACTATGAACAACCCTAATTTTGATTAAGGTTACTAAAACACCTGGATACAAAACACAGGAATCAACAACGACATCAAACTCAGTGCTAGACAAAAAAAAAAAAAAAAAGGCTTTTGTAAATGATGGATTAAAGACAAACAATCATATTCGAACTGGACAAAATCATGTGCGAGTCTCCTAGTCGGTTAAACATCAAATACTTGGGTTTTCGCTTCAGCAGTGTTAGGAAGCCATGAGGCCCTAACCCTTCTCGCGACTTCCAGCATCAGTTCCCCCCCTAAAGTCCCTCGACACTACACTTAGGTTTATCCATCCATCTACGCCAATGGTCGCATCAAAATTAAACTTGATGTGATTGTCACTCAGTGGTTTCCAAGTAATAACAATTTAAGCCGCATTTCTTCTCTGCTCTTCACACTTGTCCAGCAAAATCACCTCCTTAGCCATCTACTTAGTTCTCCTGGCTATAATCAGCTTATGGGTCTTGCCATTGTCAGACACCCAATCATTCCCCATTACCCATAGCACTCATGCTGCCATAAATCGAGTTCCAAACTCTTATTCATTACACGCATGCTTTCCATTTCAAAAATGAGGTCACCCAACTGAACTTCATCATTGTAGTTAGTTGTCAAAAAGTCCCCAATCCCCCCTCCCCCGAACCTCAATAGTTAAACCACATGAGGCAGTTACATGTCATGCGGTTTCCACATCCACCTTACATGATCTGTATATATTATCCGGGAAAACATGGCGATGGTGAGGGAGAGCCTTGGTTGGAAAGAGTTGGAGCACCGTTGCCACCAAAAGATTTTATATTTTGAATGCAATGAGCATGGGTCTCGGAGCTTAGGCCAAAATGAAGCAAATTGCGCGAGATCAAAGCCTACACCCACTAGATAAGCGAATTTCACGCTGAAAGTACCTCTATCAAAGACCCATGACATGTTATCTCTTGGTTTTTTAAGGATTTAATGGAATGGCCATGATTAGGTTCTTATCCCTCTCATTAAAAGTCCCTTCTATTACATTCATACACCAACTACCATTATTTGAAACGAGGTCGCCTACAACCTGAAGATCCATACAACCTGAATATCCATACCTTTTAAGCATTCAGGTTTATATAGGGACTCTCATGATTTGCAATGAAGTTTGTGTTCTCCTTCTTTTGACCCCTACCAAAACTTTGCACACATTGAATGAATGTCATCTATAAGAGTATCATGCAGTTTGAAAATACTCATCAAGTAGGTAGAAATAGCTTGAATAATAGATTTGATCAATGCCTTCTTACTTGTCCAAGATATCGACTTCTCTTCCACCGATTTAGTTTTTTCTACACCATGTCCCTCAGCGAGCTAATAATTTCATTCTCGCTTCTACCCACGAAAGTAGGAGCTTCCAAATACTTCTCATATTTCGCTACTAATTTCGTCCCTAACAGCTCAATTAATTCCTTCTTCTTTGCCTCAGACACACTTTTCCTAAACGAAACCTCGAGTTTATCAAAATTGCCTTTTGGCCTAATGCCCTTTCCTACTTGTTGATTATATCAATCACCTGTGAACACTCCTACCTCGTAGCTCTAGTGAATAACAAATTATAATCTACAAAGAGGATGTACGAGATAGTTGTACCTCTCTTGCTAGCTTTCGCCCCATAAATATCACTCATTTCAGCCGCTTTTTTGAATTAGATCTGTAAAGTCTCAAAAATAATAATAAAGAGATAAGGTAACACAGGGTCCCCTTGCCTTAGTCCCCTCAAAGGAATAATCAAGTCCATAAGTTGGTCATTCACTTTAACATTATAAAGGATAGATGACACACAATTTAGCACTACCTAAATCCAATTAATAATGAAAGCACATTTCTAGCAAAATGATCTCAAAGAAGTCTCACTCTACTCTATTATAAGACTTCCCCGTATCTACATTTACCATCATAATCCCCTTCCTACCAAGTGACCTCCTTCTTCATAGAGTGAAACAGTTTTCCGACAATAAACACATTATTAGCTATCAAACAGCTCGGAACAAAAATCACTTTGTTGAGGCGATATAATACAAGGTAAATGAGCTTAAGCCTATTAATTAAAGTTTTGGAAGCAACTTTTGCATTTGGCATTGCAAAAGTTAATAGGCATAAACTCCTTAACACTCTCTAGAGATTTAACCTTTGGGGTCTTTGTAATCATGGTCTTATTATCATCATCACAAGGCACATGAGCTCCAAATAAAATAGATTTCACATGGGACACCACATCGTCACCACTGATATGCAAAAGGTCAGATGGAAAAGAGTACGCATGTCATCCGACCTCGGGGCCTTCAGAGAGTGCATTTGGAATAGGGTTACCTTTAACTCCTCGACGGTATAAGGTTAGTTGAGTGTTGTGTTCATATCTTCTGTCAATACCTTGCTAACACCCTTTAGAGAAGGGTTACCAGTCTCAAAGATTTCTGTAAAATAATCGAATATCATGGAAATGATTTCATTCTTGTCCATAGTAACCGAGTGATCATATTTTTCTTCTCTCATTGCCTTGCCTTGTGGTGAAACTAACTTGTGTTTCGTTCACCCTCCTTAAGTTACATTCCCCCTACTTTTGAGGTACTAGAGTTGATTGTCTCAGTAAAGTGTCCAACCGAGTAGATAAATAACTCATAACATCAATGTTTTGTTGGTTCATTTACCCAAGTTGTGCTCGCCCAGTTGCAACTCCGTTTGTGTTGTCTCCCTCTCCAACTGCCAAAATATGCTAGCACCATAGTCACTCAAATCCTCCAAACACTCCTCAATCTGGGTAAATACATCTCGATCCTCCATACTCCACGTCTTCCTCGCAATCTCCTAATATTCTCCATCCTATAACCCCATGATTTTGAATCTTCAGCGCCTCTTCCTTCGCACATGTCCCCCTTCCCTCCCAATTCAGGAGCAGTGTCAAGCAAAACTGAGGCATATTCTAACTTGTAAATAGTTAGATTTCATACTTTGAACTCATGGGAGCTCAATCTCTATAGATTATTGGCTATTTATCGGTCTAATCTCTCTCTTGTACATGTGTTCGCATAAGTCCTCCTTTGCCATGTATACCAAGGTCCCTACAACCTAAATCTCGCATGCTACAGTTCAGGAGAGCCTCCCGAAAGCTCCCCATATACCTTTGTCCCCACACTGTCCCCCCTCCCCCTACCCCTCATTTGAGGTTAGGAACTCATGAAAGTCCCTCTCCCCCACCTCCACACCTACCCCCCCTCCCCAAACAATATGAATAGATCCATCCTTAGCCACATGTTTGACCGCCTCTCCCATGCCTTCCATTTTTCTACAGCGTTCGGCCAACTGTAAATCTCTCTAAATTGCATGACTTGTTGAGTCACACCAAGAGGAAGATAATTTTAAGTCAATAGCTACAATTAAGGTTGATATGAATAAGGCTTATGACAGAGTTCGCAATAATTTTTTGGAAGCGATCATGAGGAAACTCAAAATTCATGAAAAATGGATTTCCATGATTATGCAATGTACAATTTTGTGAAGTATACTATCATGATTAATGGAAGCCCATCATTGATTTTCATCCAGAAAGCAGACCTTCGACAAGGTGATCTATCTCCATATATCTCTTTAATCTCTATTTGGATATCCTTACAGAAATATGAAATATGAGCAGGAAATAGAACATTAAAGGAATAAAAGTGGCAAGAGGAAGCCCTGGAGTTAGGCATGCTTTTCATACCAACAACTCCTTATTCTTCATTGAGTTAGGAAGAGTAGAATGCTTAAATTTGAAAACATGTATTGATACTTTTTGTAAGATGTTAGGCCAGATGATTAACATACAAAGGTCACAACTGCTCATATCTGCAAATGTCAGTGAGGAAGAAGCTCAAGGGTTGAGAACCATCTTTGGCTTGACGTTGTCGAAAGTTTCAAGAAGTACTTAGGGGTGCCTCCAACGTTCGAGGTAAATAAAGTGTCTCAACTAGGGTTTTTATATGATAACATTTCCAAGCAGTCACTCCTTTGGAAAACATTCTTGTTATTGCCTTGTGGCATATTGGTGCTAATAAACGCGATGACATCAACCTTGAATTAACATATTATGTTCATTTACAAGATCCCGGTTACACTTGCTAGGAAAATTGATAGTTTGATTGTAAGTTTTTTTCCTAGTGGAATAGTAAAGGTTAGGAGGCAAAATACAAAGTTGCAAAGGAGTGGTTGTTCAAACCAAAGAGAGTAGGAGGACTAGGAATGGGGAGAGTGGAGGGGTTCAATGATGTTTGGCTCGTGAAACAGGCATGACATCTGATGCGAGATCCAAATATGCTAACTAGCAAAATATACACAACAAGATACAAGCTATGTTGCTAAAATCGGACCTAATAGATCAAAGGGCCAACTGATCTGATTGGTTTGACCGGACTAAACCATTTGATCCGGGTTACTAGTTGAATCGGCCGAAATCGGCATAACTCGGTGATAAGTTAAAAGATTTCATATATAATATTTTTATAATCTAAGTTAATAAATTTTATTTGTGATTAAGAGAAACTTGTAAAAAGTAAATAATGAAATACTAAAAGGTGAATAATATTCGTTAAAGTATTGTGTACTTTGAACGCCTCACATGCCACAAATGAGGAACGACAACACTAGGAGCATAAGACATTACTAAGTTATTCTGTTATTGGGCCTAGGCCTCCACTACACTAAAAAAAAAAACGGTATTGTGTCATGGGCAAGCAAGCAAATAAATTACTAATTTTCGGTTGTAGTATTGTATTTTAGTATCACTTATGTGCAACTCCCTCTTCTCCCTTACTCTCAAGACTTCTTTTTGTGAGTTTTATCTTCATGGTCTCATTTTCATAGTTCAAGCTTCAATATAATCCCTAATGATAGACAATAGCAGTAGAAGGGCTAAAGTATTTCCCCCTCCCTTCATTCTCTGTTGTTTTTCTTTGTCTTAGCCTCCCATTTTCTCTTTCATATTCAAATCTAAAGCTTTTTACCATGGAGCAAACCATTCATTATGAAAATAATTGTAAAGTTTGATTTTTTACGGTACAAGTGGTCAGGTTTTGAACGGTTGAACCAAATTTTGACCGGTTTAATCGACTAGTGGGTTAACCCCTTTACCGAAATTGGACATCTCACTAGTTCCAGGTCAAACCAATTCAACCTGGCTAGCCGTTTCGGGTTTAAACATAGGATACAAGTATAATTCTCCACTAACTAGAACAAGGATGCCAAGACCAACATATTCATGGGGTTGGAAAAGCTATATCGAGCTGTTAACAAGCTTCTGGGAGGATTCCTATTCAAGGTTAGAAATGGAAACAGGGATAAAATCCTTGAAGAGAACTGGACTTCTAGAAAGTTGACTGTATAGAACAATTTGCTTAAGGAAGCTTTGGAGAGCTAGACATTGAGCAACCTTATAAAGCCATGCAGTTTTTAGTGGAACTCACCTTTGATCGTGGGATTTGGCGCAAAGGATACTGGTTCAACCACTAACGAACCAAGGGAAAGAGGATGAACTTTTTTGGGGTCTGACTGAAGATGGTGAATTCTCAACAAAAACATGTTACTAATATTATTGGAAGCAAAATCATAAGTAAAACAAGTCTCATCTCATCTTAGCACTTCTAACAAACAACAAAAGGTATGGAAGAGTTTGGAGGTGCCTGGAAAATGGAAGATAATATTCTAGAAGGTAGTTCACAATGCGTTGCCATTGGGGGCGAATATCAACAGACGGAATTCATGAGCGAGTGTGAGTTGTCATATTTGTCAGTCCATAGAGGAGATATTGACCCATTTAATACAGGAATGTGAATTTTTAAAGCATATATGGTTTAGTGGTTTACAACCAATATAAGCTTGTTTGCTCACGAGACGAACTCTGTCGATATTTCTTCTTAGCTTGCAAATTGGATCCTATATTTTCATAAAGTAAGGTAACAAAACTACAAGCCATTAGTGTTATTTTTTAGTACTATCTGGCACCTTTGGGCATCAAGAAACAATAGTTGCTACAGTGGGTTTCGTCCACAACTAACCGATGTTGTTAACCAAATAAAGGAGAGTGTCGAAACGGTTAATCAAAATGGAAGTTACGAAAGGAAGAAATACCATGAGAGTAGAACAAGCAACAGAATATGGTTGAAATTTGCAATATGTATTTATCTAGAGCGAAGGTTTACAAGTAGGTGAGCAATGGGAGTTTATTTGTGTTGGAGCTTGGAGATACAAGACACTGGATCGGCTGGAAGGTGGACATGTGTGGGCGCTGAAAAGTGGAGGGCAAATAGTTGACAATATGGTAGTTTCTTGGCTTGGAATTTATGTTGACCAAATGGAGTTACAAGCCATTGAAGAGCCATCTAGACTCCGATTGATCGCAATTTGTCATCCATATGGGTGTTTATAGACTCTTTCAGGGTATAACGATGTTCAACGATAGTTTAAACCCCTCTATAATTGTGTAAATATTCTTCATAATTGTCGAGTTCTTATAAATTTCCTTAATTGTTGTATTTATTCTAAAAGGTAGTTGATCCTATACTAAAGAAGCTCATGTCCTTCCAATTAAAACAACCCTATTAATATTGGTGATGAGGTGAACATACAGGAATAACCATTGTTTCTTTTTTTTTTTTTTGGGGGGAGGGGGGGGGGGGACTACAATAATTTTAGTAAATGACTTTCACCTATTTTCTACAATTATATGCATCTTTCTCTACATCTCTTAATCTTAATCTATGAAAAACTACTAATGATCACTCATAGAGTTATAGGGAGTCATAAATCTCCGAGTCCTAATGGAATTTTGACTGCATTTTTCCAATTGTATTGAGATATTGTTGAGGATACGACTACTGAGGCAGTACGTTCCGCTCTTAATTCAAGAGTCATCCTTAAAGAAGCTAACTAAACATATGTCACTTTTATTCCTAAAAAAGGAGTCAGAAAACTTTGGTGACTTCAGGTCAATTAGTTTATGCAATGTTGTTTACAAGTTGATTTCTAAGTATCTGGTAAATAGATTAAGGGTAATAATTGGGAAATTGTGGACCACCATCAAAAAGTCCGATTAGTTTGGATTCCTCATTGAGAATATTCAGAGATAGCTCTAGGGGTGGAAAGCGACACTGCTATATCCAGCATGTAAACTAGCCCTTATCAATGTCGTACTCGCAACATTGAACCAACACATCTTCAATGTCTATAAAATCCCTGTTTCGGTGGTCCAAAAAATTGATTCATTGATGGTCAATTTCTTTTGGTGGAACGAAAATGGTGATCAGGGTAAGCATTGGGTGAAAAAGAATGTTATGAAGGGCAAAAAGGGGGTCTAGGGGTTAGTAGCGCTGAAATCTTTAGGCGATGCACTTTTACTTCGCCAGGCTTGGAGGATTCGTAATAATCAAAGCTCCCTCCTGGCTCAGATCTATAAGCCAAGGTACATAGTAGACTCCCCTTCAAAGTCCCATGAGCGCAAAGATTCTTGGGTTGGTGGGGACTTGTCAAAGCGAGTTAAAAGGCAAAGGAAGCGCATTGTTGGAGAATTCTCTCAGGAGATATCGCAAGAGTTTTAAAGGACATTTGGGCGAGGCCCAATGCCCTTGGCCTTAAGAATGAGGGGGATAAAGGTGGCTGGGTGAATATATAGACCGGTACATAATCTAATGTGGAATGGTGGATCTTGGAATGCTTCTCTTGCAATGTCACTTTTCAAGAGGGAAGAGGCCAACATCATCTCCGTCGTCCCTGTTAACTTTTTTGAAGACCCATATTGCTTGGTGTGGGACAAAACAGAGTGTGAGGTTTACATAGTTAAATCATGGTATCATTTCTTGGTTTAGAAGAAGTTAGGGGAGAACCTGAGGGGAATCCATGTTGACGACAAGTTCAGGAAGGGACTTCGAGAGTCTAACCTTTCTTTAAAGTGGAAAATGCTTGTGTTGAAAATTTGTAATAATGCCTTACCTTTAGGGCAGAAATGCAGGGTTGGAAAGAGGTGGACAAGTTGAGGTGCCCCCTTTACAAGAATGTCCTTGAAACTGTTGCATATCTTTTTCAAGATTGTGATTTTGCTACCCATGTTTGGAAAGGGAGCCATTTGGGCGTTAATGCCTTGACTGCGAGGGAGATTACTCTGAGTGTATGAGTTTCTGGGTGGCTTGCCTATTTTTTCAAGAATGAGTGTGTTAGAGCTACGACAGTCCCAATGTTTGTCACTTGCCTTTGGTTGTTTTGGAAGGCTAAGAATAGTGTACCTCATAATCAGGAAAGGGTTAGTCCTCTAGACGTTGTTAGAGACATCAATGCGGAGATTGCTCTTGAGGAGTTGACTTTCTCGGAGAATGTTAAATTGCTCAAGAAGTAAAAAAAGCCTAGATAGCTGAGCCTTGCTTTTTTAAATGAAAGACATGACAGTTGGAGGGAGACGCGGAGGATGAAACAGGTTAGGTCATAGCTAGGTCAGATGGTGCTTGAGATGAGGGGACTCTTTTTGCTAGGGTTGGTTGGGTGTTAGAGGGACCTCAGGGTGAAAGTTCGTCAAGAGTTGAAACTACCTTTGCAGTGTCTGCCTTACAGGCTGAACTTTTAGGCATTGAAGCTTCTTTGAGCAACGCTAGAAATAGGGGTTAGACTCGACTAAAGATGCTCATCGACTCGATGCTGATGATTCAACTCTTCTTGAAAAGTTATGATCCTCCCATAAATTGTATTTCTATCCTTGAATCTTGTATACAACTCTTACTTAATTTCCATTTTTGTACCATTGAAAAAGTTTGTAGAAATCAAGTCAAGGATGCCGATATGCTCGCCATTAGAGCGAGAAATAAACAATATCCTTGACTTATTTAGCTTTTTGTAAAGTTCTCCTTCGCAAAAAAAAAAAAAAAGACTTTATCACTCTATGCCCTCTTCTTTTTCATTTATAAAACATTTTTGCCTTGTCTTGTGCTTCTATTGTTGAGAGAAAATGTTAACTAGTAATATTTAACATCTCACTCCATTACATGATTTGATGGATATATAGGGATAAATTACAAATTACAAAATATAAAGATATATTAGTAAACGAGCCTACCATTTACATTGCTTTGAGCCAACAATTAGGTTGCATTGCATTCAGGTTGAGTTGAACCCCCTACTTTGCGTTTTTTTTAATCTGAATTTAAGTCCAAAAAATCACGTTCAACACTAAATTTTAGATATGTTCAAGTCAAGTTTTTTGTTGGGTCCAATAAATACATACAATCATATTCATTCTCGTATAACTAGACTCATCTATTCTGAACTGCTCAACCGCATATTGCACTGTTCCAATTATAAAAAGAGAACACATGTTCGCGTAAGAACATATCTTTATAATTACAACCGGTTTTTAATATTGATAACATCATGTACAAATATAAACCTGTAAACATATATCTCAATATCCTTTACTATAAGTAAAAGGGAATATATCCCTTGTTGTGAATTTTTTTTTCTTTTGCACCTTGATTTTGTGTGGGCCGGCCCAATTAATGTTTTTAAAATCCAATTTCTTTTACTGCAACCATTCTCTTGCATGATATATCTTTGTTTTGTTTTTTTTTTCATTTAATTCAACTTTTAAAATCTCTTTTTAAATAAAAAGTGATATTTCAAATTTCACCTAGACGAGATATTTTTATGTTAAATGCTTTCCCGATCATCAATTTGATTAAATGACCGAAATATCATTGTTCTTCCATTTTTGAAGAAATACCCTTGAAGAAAAAGAATAAGAGTATTTCGATCACTTAATAATTACTAACGTAGAAATTAAGTGTACCTCGAAATAAGTTTTGCAAAGTTGAAGTCAGAAAGTAATTTTTCCAAATATTGGGTACCTCGAGTAATTTTTTAAACAAAACTAATATTTCAAATTTATTATATCTGAGATATAGAAGGATCCGATATAATAACTTTATGTCATTCTTATTAAATGGTACTACCTTCGTCTCTTAGTAAGTGTTAAATTCTCTAATTACCTTGTTCCTTCTTATTTGTCAATTTTACGATTTCAATAATTAAAATATACATGTTACCCTTAGTTAATAAAATGAGATTTATTTTACCTTTTAAAATATTCTCCTATATTCCTACTAAGTGAAATGACACATTTGCCCAACTCCATTTTTTCTACCCAATTTTCTAGATACTACCTTTGTTTTTATTTATCCGTAAATGCAGGAATTGTATTAAAAACTTTGACCGTTAATATCTTAATTTGTATAATAATTCATCATATAAAATTGATGTCATTATATTCATGATGAAAAATACTATTAAAAAAATATAATATTATATTTTTTTAATAAAAATCTTATATTAGAAATTATTGATTATAGATTGACACTGAAAACCGTAAATGATAGATAAAAAAGAACAGAGAAAGTATATAGAAAGGAAAAAAATAATCTTTTTCCTCTAATTACATTTCTTCTAACTTGTGTGCCCGTGCCTTGCACGGGCCATCTCAACTAGTTAAATATAGAAAGAGTAAAACTAACAAAACTCAAGATTTATATAAATTTGCTCTTGCTTATAACTGATTGATAAAAGATTTTTTAACCTTTTTTTGGGCTGTGCAAATGATTTTTTTAACATTAATGATTAATTAATTATCACAATTTTAGCCCTTTTTTTTTTAGTTTAGTTGTTGCTACCAAAGTGCTATACTCTCTCTTCCTACATTCATAGCACTGCCCCTTACAATTAAAAACCAACCCTAACCTGCCAAACCCTTTGCGCCACCAAAACCCACCCCTCTTCTCTCTCTCTTTTTCTTCTTCAAACTCGCCGGTACTTCTCCGGCGCCGGATTTTCTCACGCCGGTGAATTCTCCTTCGGGTTTCATCTCCCAATCATCGGTACTTCTTACTCTCCAGTATATTGATATATGTATCCTTCGTTATTTGCGCCGAGCTGTTACGAATTTTTGGCTTTTTACCGGGAACTTCATTTATCAATTAGTTTTGTTCGTATGATGGGAAAGTGCGCTGTGAAATTTGGGATTTTTACTATACTGACTGACTTTGTTGGTTTGGTTTGGTTTGGTTTGGTTGTATTGACTATGTTCATGGAGGGTTTTTCCCATTCCACTACTACTGTGTTGATATTATCTTTTTCCCCTTTGTTTTGGGTGCGTGTGTTATCGTGTTGATTCGTAAAGCTGTGAGAAATGGCTGGGAAGTTGAACAAAGGCAAGAATAAGAAGGGCTCAAATGCCCCTGCTAATTCATCCCAACAACAACCAACTTCAGTGGATTCTGCGGCAAATGATGCACCAAATGTGGTGGAACCTTCCAATGCTGAAGCCAATGGAGTCGCCCCGGCTGGCGATGCAGCGAATCCTGAACCAGAGGTTAAGGAGACTGAAGCCAACAATTCGGCCAATCCAGCTAGGCAAGGTATTGATTTTGGGCGTTGCTTGCCTCAAATGCCAACTATGTTATTGTTGATGTCTATGAATACGTGTCTGTATGAAAAGCGAAATGAATAGATAAGTTTCTGATTGAGTATGACTTTGATCAGTAACTGCACCACTTTTCAATTCTGCGCCTTGTCTCAGTTGGAAATTCGTTTACTAGGCTTATAGTTTATAGCCCACATGAATTGCTGAAAGTATTTAATCTGCTTGGGCTTTATCGTATGTGGGAAGTTAGTTTGCTGTTTATTCTGCCGTTTCAATACAGTGAGAATGTGGGATTTGTTGAGCTCACACCTAACTTTTTGAGGATTGAGCTTGAAGGGTTATGCTATCGGTAGATTTTTGAATTACCCTGTATTCATGTATTTATATTTGTACTGTTACATTGGTTGTGTATCAATTTTAGTATAAGTTCTATAGAGTGGGCTCTGAATTTGGGGGAAGTTGAATTCTTTGCATCAAGATTGGATCTGATTAGAATTTGAGGATTATTATTTATCAAGTTTTCTCTGCTAAAGTCTAAGGTGAATAGTTGGCCGTAGTTTCCATAAAATGTTAAACGGTATTGCTCAATATTGTTGGGGACCAGTGGTGTAGGTCAACAAGAATCTTTAGGTGTTAATACTGACGCTTCATGTTTTTTGCATGAAACTATGGATTCTGAATCAGTTGTTTGGCCAGTTCTAGCCGTTAGTTAAGATAAAAAAAATCGTACATCCTTGCAAAAAGTGATTATCAGTCATCTGAATATACTTGAAGCTACTTAGTTGGTTTCCTGCTGCGCTTTTAAAATCCATAGGGGGCTTTTGATAAGGCACTTAGATTTTCATAGATCAATCTCTGGCTGGAAGTGTGATTGCTGGTTCATGGTTGAAGCTGTTCATGTATCTAATTGTCTAGATATAATGTTTAAGCCATGGCATAGATAAATTGTCTAATCGATTTTGCATGAGATTGCACATCAGAGTGCAATGATTGCATATCAGAGTACATAGTAATGGAAGAGTTATAGAAATTATCTTTTATTCTGCAGCCTGCAAGTTGAGTTTTATGGTGCACAGTTCTCATAGCTGCTTTTGTCCTTCCAATGTTTATTGACTTACTTGCATGTGTGTTGTTTCTAATCATTTTTTAGTCACTCATGTATTTTTGGTCAGTTGCCTCCTTAGAAGCATATATCTAATGCTTATTTTGTTGAGCTTTTCCTCTACATTTTATGTGTTTGACTTTAGTTGTGATGTCTAATGTTATGCAGGTGAACTTCAACTTTTCCCAGTTTCTGTGAAGACGCTTGCAGGGGAGAAGTTAGAGTTACAAGTTAGTTCACGTTTTGAGCTATATCTAATGTTCTCGAAAACATTTACTTGGGTGTATTATTTTGTTTACCTGTTTTATTTTATTTTGTTTTTGGTGATTTACAGCTAAATCCTGGTGATTCAGTGATGGATGTTAGACAATTCTTACTTGATGCACCTGAAACATGTTTTTTTACATGTTACGATTTGTTACTGCATACAAAAGATGGTGCGGCGCACACTTTAGAAGACTATAATGAAATTTCTGAAGTTGCTGATATCACAACGGGTGATTGCTCTTTGGAAATGGTTGCAGGTAAGTTTCTTCTATTGTATATTCTAATTTGTTTAATTGTGTTAAAATCTTTTTTATTTATCTGGGTACGGTTACTGGCCATTGGAACCGAAGTTGATTATGTTGTTTTTTATTTTAGAAAGATCCGTTGTTTGTGTAGTACATTTGCTTATTTATTTATAGAAAGAATGATTGCCTGATACTAGTCTTGCTATGACATATGTATTTTAGAGGATGGATTCAATTTCATTGTTTCTTGATCTTGGAAGCTATCTGGCTTTCTTTTTTAGCTATGTTTCTCCAATCCCAAATTCAGGTGTATTTTGGGACACATCCTAGCTCTCTTCTTATTATTAGGCCAGCCTTCCTTTACCCTTACTCTGAGTTTAAGCTTTATTTCTCTTTCTTGATTGAGCAAGGTGAGTTGATGTACAATGCTTGAATGTTTTGGATTTGGGAAGTGTAGATTATTTATTCTCAATTTAAACCAAGTGCTTCACCAACCATGTGGCAACTAAAATTAACTTTCTTTTGCCAAGCATCCTGTTCCATACCCTACCTACACGAGGTCACAATGAAGGAGATAATGGCTTATTTTGTTTTTGTCTTCATTTATCCATGAGTGGTATGTGACGGCTGCAACATAATGTGGGTCCTTCAAAACAGCGTTTTTTTTTTCATCTTTCTAAAATAATCAAGGGATGTATTGATGGAGCACCAAGCTCTCAACTCTGAAGCTCTGATAAGAAGGGCAACAATGAAACATCTTGTATGTAAATGATTTATGATAAGGTTTCTTTTTGCAGCTTTGTATGATGACAGATCTGTTAGGGCTCATGTTCATCGCACAAGAGAATTGCTTTCTCTTTCTAACCTCCATGCATCGCTGTCCACGTCTCTCGCTCTACAGCATGAGGCATCACGCGGTGCTGCTGAAAAGAAACAAGGTTTGTAATTCTTATGTTTCATAGGCTTGGAGCTTTGTGGTTTTTGTATTTTAGACCAGTTATCTTTCTTAAGTATGTGAGTTTCTCGTTTCTGCAAGTTTATTGTTTTGCATGCTTTTCTGCAGATTCAGTTAAACCAGAAGTTCCAGAACTAGATGGTACTGGCTTCATGGAAGATGTTACTGGCTCTCTTAGTAAATTGTTCTCATCTCCCTCGAATGATATAAAATGTGTGGAGAGTATTGTCTTTTCATCATTTAATCCTCCTCCAAGTCATAGAAGGTGAACATAAAATTTTTCTGAACATTCTTTTTGCCTCCTTATCTTCCGGAATCTATGTGGTTGCTTTTTGCTGTTTCAATGTGTCTCATTAACATGGAAGAAATTTTGGCATTGTACTATATTCTAGATTTTTTATTGCTTTCTTTATTTTTGTTAGGCTGGTTGGGGATTTGATTTATTTGGATGTGGTAACTCTGGAGGGAAGCAAATTTTGCGTCACGGGAACAACAAGAACGTTCTATGTTAATTCTAGTACCGGGAACACCCTGGATCCTAGACCAGCAAAAAGTGCCTCTGAAGCAACTACGCTTATTGGACTCTTGCAAAAGATAAGCTCAAAATTTAAGAAAGGTAGTAAATATAGTCATTGAATGCTCTGGTGTTTCTGGACAATCATTGCTTTGAATCATCTTTTTATTCGCGTTAACTCATTTTTATGATTTTTTTTGGTGAAGCTTTTCGTGAAATTTTGGAGCAGAAGGCATCTGCACATCCATTTGAAAATGTTCAATCTTTGTTACCACCAAATTCATGGCTTGGTTCATACCCCATACCTGGTAATTACTGTAGTTAATGTATTCTTTCCAAATGATGCACGTCTTTGCCAGGAAATATGCTTTCGTAGAAGTGTGAAAGTTTTGTGATATTGGGAAATAATTAGGGAGGATTTGTCTTCTGTCCATTACTGCAGTTAATGTATTCATGGCTTGGTTCATACCCATACCTGGTAATATGCTTAGAAGTGCTTTCTTAGAGTTTAGGCATGCCTAGTGTTCTCAACTCTAACCATAAAGCCTACTGTAGAAATTCTTTACTGGAGCTTTGGAGGCCTCCTATGTAAGCCTTTACATAACCTTTTCACATTTCCTTTTAGTATCTTCACTACGTTGTGAATTGTGTTGATTAATCGCATTGAATTGATGCATGTGATTATCAAACCATTTACACTTATTTCATGTATGTGATTGTTGAGTTAGTTCTGATTGTGGAAGAAACTTGATGTATGGCTCAATTTGTGTTTAAGTTTCCTTATTTGTTTATTTTGTTCATAAGGTTTGTCGACCTCACTGTTGTGCAACCCAATTGTTTTTGGTGATTTGGAAAATTTTCTTTGTCCTGCCTGGGTTGTTGACTAACGTTTATTCTTGTGTTTTTTTCTTTGTTTTCGGCAGATCACGTTCGTGATGCGGCTAGGGCAGAAAATGCATTAACTCTTACATATGGAAGTGAGCTAATTGGCATGCAAAGGGACTGGAATGAGGAGTTGCAGTCTTGTCGAGAGTTTCCTCATTCAACTCCACAGGAAAGGTACATAGTTTGCAAAGTTGCCAGTGTACTAATTACTTTGCGTGTTATCTTTCTGCTGCTTCACTTCTTACGTATGTTGGGTGTCCATTGGCTTTGACTAACTTATGATACCTACTTATTGCTTTAACTTTGTTTCAGGATTCTACGAGATAGAGCTCTATACAAAGTGACTTCTGACTTTGTTGATGCTGCAACAAATGGTGCTATTGGAGTCATTAACAGATGTATCCCTCCAATCAATCCAACAGATCCTGAGTGCTTTCACATGTGAGTATAGCGGGAGTAAACCAGAAATTGAAGGAACCTGAGCATTTCTGTTAGGCTTTTTTTGTTAATCATACTTGGCAGGAGTTGTCATAGTCCCATCTACATTTCTTGCTTTTTAGCAATTATATGCCTAATTTGAGACAGAAATCGTTTTGGGTCCCCGTGGTGGGCAGGGGGCACTTCAGTTTCGGCACATGCCATGTGTGAATGTGAGGATGGGCGAATTATTTTTGTCTTGCTTTCTGCTTGGTCAGGATTACAACCCTTTTAAACTGTCTGTGTCTCACATGGGCCTCACATGTGCACGCATTTGCTTCTAGAAAAGTACACAACTAATGCTTTCGCTCGTTTAGTTTCCCTTCCCCAATTTTTAGTTTTTGGGTGGTAAGCCGAGCTGAGTCCAAGTTTGGCGGGCTTGTGGCTCTTTTCGCATGTTTTTATTTCATTTCCACCTTGCCAAGTTTGAGCTCAAGGCTGGGCTCGCCAAGACTGACAAGTCCTCGTGATCTTAATGAGCTTATGTTTTGCAACTACTACTAGCTATACAAGCTGCTCGAAATCTAATAGAATAAAAACTTTAACTTATCCATGTAATGTCCAAAGAGCCGAAAGTTAATGGGAAGAAAGAACCAGAAAAAGATAAAGCAGGAACCATCCAAGGGTAATACGTAGTTGTAACTTTTGAATGCACCGTAGATAAAAGGATGTTTCATTTAGGAAATAATTTTCTAATATTTATCAATTAAATATGTATTATCTCTTTAAGTTCTGTTAGTTCAATATATATTATTCCAACCGAGCTTCCTTAGGTTTGTGCTCATTCAAGCTTCTCTCTATCTGAGCTTCTCATGGAGCCTGGCTTGTGAGCCCTCATGAGCTGGGTTATCTCGTTTGCATCCTGGGATTTTTTTGGGGCGGGGCATAATTACTTTTTGTGCCCATACTATGTGATACGTAATTTGTGCCCTGTGCACATGTTACTTAGAGTTTAATGTACCATTGCTGAAAGTGATGTCTGTGTTTAGTCAACTTGGCAATTTTTCAAGGGTTGGACATTATTGGTTCAAAGAGAAATGACAAGCTTCCATATTGATGCCAATGTTTGAGAGTTTAGGTTACACAGGTCTTGGTTTTACCGCAAGTTTCCTGTGTCTTTAGGGCTCTTAGGACAAAACCTTATGGTTTCTGCTGTTGTGTATTATATGCTGCTGTTGTGTATTACATGCTGCTGTTGTGTATTACATGCGTTAACAATTCCACATACACAATCTTAAGCTGCTCTTAGAGTTCCTAATGGGCAGTATTGATATTTTACTATGCTGTTGTACCTAGGTATGTGCACAACAATATTTTCTTCAGTTTTGCTGTTGATGCGGACCTCGAGCAGCTTCCAAGGAGGCACAGGCCAAATCCTAATGTGAAGTCCAATGTTGCTGGCACTCGCAAAAATCTTAGTGGAAAGGAAGTACAGGCCAAATCGTCCGAAGGAGAAGCTGAGGTTTGCAATGGGGTTGAAGCGAATGGCTCCAAAAGAGATGGTGAGAATAATGCCGCAGATGTAGCTCCTGATGTATCTGCTGAGACTCAGATGGCTGATAGCGAGCAAGCCACGTATGCTTCTGCAAATAATGATTTGAAAGGCACAAAGGCATACCAGGAAGCTGATGTTCCGGGGCTTTATAACCTGGCCATGGCTATTATTGACTACAGAGGTCATAGGGTGGTTGCACAGGTGTGTGCAAATGTTTATACCTGTTTATATGTTAGACCAGTTGGTTGATGTGTTTGTTATAATAAACCATCTAGTCAATGCTCCTTTGTTGTCCATTCCTTCTTGATGTTTAAAGCCCCCCCCCCCCCCCCCCCCCCAACAAACCAATTTTGCTACTTTCTTTTACACAAATGTTTTCCTCTTTACTTTTGCTTGCAGAGTGTTCTACCAGGCATCCTTCAAGGCGATAAGTCAGATTCTCTTCTATATGGTTCTGTGGACAATGGCAAAAAGATATGCTGGAATGAGGAATTCCATGGCAAGGTTAGGAACAAATCAATATTATCTTGTCAGGATTTTCCTTCACGTAGATGGATGTTCCTAAATACAATTAATGAGACCTGAATTGTGATCCAATTTGACATTCATTCCCCTGAATCTTGACCTGACCCGTACCCTATCCTACCCATAGTGCATGCCCAAAATAGTGAAATGGATCAGCGGATGCCTGATCTGACTGGAATGGTGAATTAGATTCTACCATAACTCATTTTGGTTAGGATATCCTATTTCTTGGTATACACAGCAATGCGGGCTGTTTATAACTGGTAGTAACAAAACATTGTCATAATTTGCAGGTGCTTGAGGCTGCAAAACGCCTGCACTTGAAGGAACATACTGTGCTTGATGAATCTGGAAATGAATTCAAGCTAGCAGCACCGGTGGAATGCAAGGGTATTGTTGGTAGCGATGATAGGTGATGACCTTATTTCGGCTCTTTTTCCTATCTTGGTTGCTTTATCTTCACTTTCGATGTCTGTTGGTTGCATCTTTTCTTGGTCATTTAGGGAACGTTTTTTCGAAGGAGAATAGGGTCCACAGGAATATATATCGCCATAATATGACTACCCTTTGAAAGACTATTTCTTCAAGTCTCTCTTCTTTTGGGTTAATGGGAAGATTAGGTCTTCTTCTTTGGTTGTGGTAGATTTTGTGGATAGTCTATATGTTGTTGTACATATGTAGGATGCTTGCCGTGCATTTGTTCTTTTGATCTTAATATTATTACTTATTAGTATATATATTTGTATTTTTCCTACCCAAAAAAAAAAAAAGTTTGGCTACCCTTTCTGCATTTATCAACATGTAATCTGTATCTGTAGACGATCACATTCCATAAGCCTTCATGGCACTGTGGCAATTGTGCACTATCTATACCAGTCTTTTGGATATTTTTGCCAGAGTTTCCTTCTTTATCAGATTCATGGAACAGCAAGTGAACTAATGTTTGATGGGGTAGTCTTCATCAAGAGAGTTATACCTGCTACCCTTTATATTTACGTAGAACTTGCATGCTTTCAGGACGGTGGCCTCACCTGAAATTTCTCTAATAGATCTTCATATGGCGTATGTGTGCCTTAGGATATATATAAGTGATGGATGACCTATTTGATTAGCTGGCTTTTTTTTTGGTTTTATTGTCGCTTTTTTCTACCACTTATTTTCTTTGTCAAATGCCAGGCATTACCTTTTGGATCTGATGCGAGTCACTCCTCGTGATGCCAATTATACTGGGCCTGGCTCTCGATTCTGTATTTTGAGGCCTGAACTGATAAAAGCGTTTGTTCAAGTGAGTCATGGCATCTGTCGTTATGAGATTGTTGGAGCTAGCAACTCTTCAGGTTTTCTAACAGAATTTGATCTTTATGGAAGGCTGAAGCTGGAGAGAAACATGGTAACAAGTCGGAATCCAGTGAGAATGGTAGCTCGCCTCCTGAGTCAGCAGAATGCTCAAATGCTAATGCAGAAGCAGGAAATGATTCAGAGCCTGCAGTAACTTCAGACAGTCAAGTAAGTGTAAGCTTTCAACTCGAGCCCTTTTTGTTTGGTTTGTAAAGCTCAGCATCACATGTAGAGGAATATTTTGAAAGCATGGCCAGTTCTTTTTCATTAGCCTTCCATATTAAATGCGTAGGAATGTTTTTCCTTTTTTAGTTGGTTTTCATTAGCATCTTGAAAGCATTTTGCCTTTTTGGTCATCAGCCTTCTATATTAAACATGTAAGAATGATAGAATATATATATATATATATATATATATATATATATATATATATATATATATATATATAATGAGTGTGTGTGTATATATAGTATATATAGACACCCACACCCCTGTTCAATGCAGTGGAACATTTTTCATTTGCTACCAGGATGAAGCTTGCCTGCATTCCTAAATTCAAGGGTACAAAGGTTGTACCTGTAAACCAACCCCCTAAAGCGAAATAAACACAAGGAAAGAGCAAGTGACTTCCAATATGAGAATCAAAATAGGGACAAGCATCCACCATAAGCATTTCATTGGTTCATAAGAATAAACACCAATAAAAAAAGAGATTCTACAGAAAGCATCAATTGAAGCTTGAATTTAACTCTGCATTCTCTCATGCTGGTCGAGTCATGAGTTTGGAACCCTTAACAAACTGCCAGGCTATTTGTGAGAAAGTGAGGGTATTTTTTCCCTTCCTATCCCAACCTTTTTTCATAGCAGAAGTTTTTACGGGCTTCTCACTTTTTGAAAGATCTCAACGAGCATGGACAAGTGTCCGCTGAATTCCCATGCAACTTGGATGAGGTTGGTCTGGTACAGGAGAAAGAGCTGCAACTATTTCTTCAGTCTCACATCCGTGAAAGTCTTAAAACAAAGACACACACACATATGTTAAACATGTAGGATGTTTTTCCGTTTTTGGTTCAATTTCCAGGAGTGATGGAGATCATACTTCATTGGGTGGGAAGCTGGAGGTTTTTTTTTGTTTTTTTTTTCAAATTTTTATTTTTAAAGTGAGTTATTGTTCTTTCACTACCATTGTGGTGTTATGTTTACTTATGGATATCCATATATGTCGTTCTCCTGATGGTAGATACATAAATTGTTTATCAGTTTCCTTTAGTTTCACCTTCACTCGTAAAGCAATTTGTGTGACATTCTGTAGGAGGGGGCTAAAGAAACAACAAAAGACCCTACTGAAGATGGCGTGTCTGCCGTGGCTGAATCCAGTAACGCAAAGGAGCAGATTAGCTTTAATCCAAACGTATTCACAGAGTTCAAACTAGGTGGATCTTCGGAGGTGCGTGTCAAACCCCTCAGAATCATCTGATTGTTTAGCTCCTCTATTGCATTAGAAATGAAAACATGGGTGGGGAAACTGATACTTGAGCTTGGATTGTCAGGAAACAGCAGCTGATGAGGATAATGTGAAGAAGGCAAGTTCATATCTCACAGATGTGGTTCTCCCAAAGTTCATACAGGATCTTTGCAAACTTGAGGTTTCGCCGATGGATGGTCAGACGTTAACTGAAGCACTTCATGCCCATGGGATCAATGTTCGCTACATTGGAAAAGTAAGCATAGCTGTACTGATTTTGCTTTCTCTTACTTAGTATGTCTGATGGGAGTTCTCTGATTTGGGATGATGGATGATATTGTGGTGTAGCTGTATTTGATTTTGGTCTCCTTGATAAGCTTATCTAGTCCCTAGTCCTATTCTTTCCAACAGAAAGATAGGACCACATGATTATTCAAAAGGTGTGATACTGTGATGTTTATGTGATTGATTTTCCAGATTGCTGAAGGGACCAAACACATGTCTCATCTATATGATCTTTGCACTAATGAGATTGCTGTGAGGGCTGCAAAACACCTGATCAAGGTAATTGCAATTTTGAAATTACTGTTGGACATATTTGTCAGAATATATCAGTTTTGTTGTCGTGTTGAAAAGATTCCAGACTGAAGAGTATTTATGGAGTTTGGTCCGAAAAAAAGTTTCCTCAATTCACGGCTTCTAACATAAGTACCTTGTGACTCATTTGTGTGTGTGTGTGTGTGTGTGTGTGTGTGTGTGTGTGTGTGTACGTACGTACGTACGTACATTGGCAAGATATTGGTGTATGAATTCATGAATAGATGACCTTTGTAATATGGGACAAACTACAAAGGAAATAAAATCTCTGCAGATTCCTTGAAAGTAAATCAAATACTTCCAACTATCTTGGTAATTCGGAGATCTTACATTTATGTTTGGCTGTAATCTCTTATTGTTTGGAGATGCTTTGAATGGTATTTGATCTTTAGGATAATCGGCTTTCATGACAAAGCAGTGTCTTTGGCAATAAGTGTGAGTGTGTGTTGGTGAGGTCAGTTTAAGTCGCAACAGTTTTCATTCTTAGCTTTTGATTCTTTTTTTTTTTTGGGGTATGGCAGGATGCCTTGAGAGGCACAGAGGACCATGATATTGCACCCTCAATTGCACACTTCTTCAACTGTTTCTTTGGAAATTGTCAAGCTGCTACAGATAAAGGCAGCAACAATAATATGCAACATCGTTCTCACAAGAAGGTTAGCTTATCTTCCAAAGATTTTGGTGATGTGTCATGGAGTTTCTGTTACTTCTGTTATAGAGAAGTCTTGTGCAATCAATGCAGGAACAGGGTGGACATCAAAAGTCATCTAAGGGAAAGTCCCGGTTGAGAAATGGATCATCTGTTAAGACAAGTTCATCATCTTTCTTGGGCATGAGCTCTGAAGGATTATGGTCTGACATCTTTGAATTTTCAAAGGTCAAATATAAGGTATGCTAGTGGGTGTCCTAGAGCTATCCAGGGAGCTTGATCTTAAGAACTAACCTTTAAAGACCCACCATAGGGTTACGATGATGTGTAGCTTTCTAAATAATTTTCTGTTCTGCTCATGTAGTTTGATCTGCCAGAGAATGCACGATCACGGGTGAAGACGGTTTCTGTTATCCGTAATCTCTGCCAAAAGGTGATCTTGAATTCTGTTTCTTCATCTCACACCTACTAGGTGGGAATCTGCAATGACATGATGTCAAATAAAGCTGATGTTCATGTGGTTGCTTAGTTAGGTGTGTCTAAACTGATTAGGAATGATGCGTCTTCCCAGTTCCCATTGCATCTTTACCTTGTGAATATATCAGTTTCTGAGTGGTACATGATGTGCTTTTAGTAGATGCTAGCCATGTTCTGTGGATGATGTTCTACAATTTCAATTTAGCTTTGAATTATTACATACTGTGAGGTCAGCCAAAACCGCCAAAGTGCAATAAAAATGTGTAAAAAGTAAACTGTATTCACGTTCAAAAATCCTCAAAGACAAATCTTGTAATAGGTACATAATGCTAGAAATGGGCTCTTATAACATCAGTTTTAAGTATAATAAGAAAAAGAGAACTGATTGAAACATTGCTGTTTCCTCTATGAACCATGCTGGCTTTGTGTGTTTTATTTGGTTTGTTTTATCTTATCTGTGTCTTGTTTGCTTGTTTGACAGGTTGGGATTACCATAGCAGCTCGTAAATATGATCTTGAAGCTGCATCACCTTTCCAAACATCAGATATCATGAATGTCCAGCCAGTTGTGAAGCATGCAATTCCAGTTTGTTCAGAAGCAAAAGATCTTGTTGAGACTGGAAAGATCCAACTGGCTGAGGTAGATTCTTGTCATCATCTTTTTTGTTAACAAAACTTTTCCATCGGTGTATGCATTTGCTCCATGTTCAAGTGAATGTCTCCACACTGTCTTCTTTTCATGTATGCAAAAGATATGGAATGGGAAAGATATTACTAGAGCAAAAGAGATGGACTCTAGCAGTTGAGGAAAGTAATTAAGAAAGGCAAAGGGCACAGCTTTGTGCTTTTAGAGAGTGCATAATAATGGTGCATTACTGTTACCCGAGATTGAGGCATATCTAATCTAATAGTCAATCTGGAAATAAGAAGTGGCATATCCTCTTTTCATTCAATTGTATCAATAAGTTGCAACTCTTAACTTTCGGTAACATCACTGCTGAATTTTGCATGATTCGAGTGCTGTGGATGAGCTGTAATTTACTGCTTGCCATTTTCTCTTCAGGGAATGCTTGGTGAGGCGTATACATTATTTTCGGAGGCTTTCTCTATACTGCAGCAGGTATACACTTTACATGCATTCTACAATCTATTCTAATGCTACATGGGAATGTCACCAATTTTTCCTAGGGGTAAAATTGTATTTTCCACGGTCAATAAGTTATATGTTTCTGCTTTCATCTTACCTCTGGGATTTTGCAACAAGATTTTATGACCTGCTCTTTTGCTGTTTGTATTTGTAGGTCACTGGTCCAATGCATAGGGAAGTTGCCATCTGCTGTAGGTAATGTCATAATTTCATTGTTTGCTAACTTGTCTTTTAAGTGTATTCCTTGATTTTTCCTCCAGTAAAATGTGAATATTAATTGTCCTAAATTTCGCTGGTTGACATCATGACAAACTGGAGGTCTGAACAGCCCATGTGTGCTAGTTAGCTGGGTCAACTGGTGAATGATGCAGATGCAAACTTTGTCGGTTTGTCCCTTTTCTAGACATGGCGGCTTGTATATATTAAGTAGCTAATGATTACTGATGGTGATCATAAGCGAAAAATGTGGTTAACTATAAGAATATGGTTTAAGAGGGCTGCCCATAGCAGGACAGCAAGTTAGGGAAGTGCTCAGTATTCCTGCTTTGAGTAGTACTGCTTCTCTAAATTTGGTAATAGTGGTGATTGTCAAACCTAAAATGTGTGCTACCCTAAATATAATAATCATCGATTTTCAAACCTGAAATGTGTACTACCCTAAATATATCTGTGAAAAGAGTTAAGAAAGTGTTTATCTTATGCTGAGACTAAATATGTAAACCGTAAATGATAAGTTGTTTCCTTGTCATTTGTCAATTGCAGATGCATTCATTTGATCTACCACATGGGTAGCATTATTGGTTAATTGAAATGGGTTATCGAATTATTGATGTTCCGGCTTTACATGAAGAGATTGTTGCGTATACTTAGGTTGCTCTTTATTTGCTGTATATCCACATTCTCAAAGAAGCTAACTGCATAAATTCAATTCTCATTTGTCTCGATGGTGATGCTCTAGGAGTATCCTTAAATTCTTGACTCGTATCTTTTTAGTGCCTCCACCCCCCTCTAAAAGAAACCCAAAAAATCCCTATAAATGTGGCTGACCTTTATTTATTTTTTGGTGGAGATGGTGGAAGGTCATGATAAGAGACAACTCTAGATATATTTGCCTCATCTGTCTTTTTCAATTCCAACAAAAAAAAGGTTGCTCATGTACATCTATATTTGTCAGGTATCTTGCCATGGTTCTTTATCACGCTGGAGACATGGCTGGAGCTATAATGCAGCAGCACAAGGAACTTATTATAAATGAACGTTGCCTTGGATTGGATCATCCTGATACAGCTCACAGGTATCCCTTTCCTTCCTATTACTTGCATACTAAGGCGTATTTTTATTGTGTGTACATATTTTTTTCCCGTTTGTATCTGTTATTCGTGTATTCGAAGTACTGAGTTGGCCTGGATGATTGTCGCAGCTATGGAAACATGGCTCTTTTCTATCATGGATTAAACCAAACGGAGCTTGCATTACGTCACATGGCAAGGGCGTTACTCTTGCTCAGTTTGTCTTCTGGCCCCGATCACCCTGATGTGGCTGCAACATTTATTAATGTTGCAATGATGTATCAAGATATCGGAAAGATGGACACAGCTCTCCGATATCTACAAGAAGCTTTGGAGAAGAACAAAAGGCTTCTAGGCGAGGAGCATATTCAGACTGCTGTGTGTTATCATGCTCTCGCCATTGCCTTTAATTGCATGGGTGCATACAAACTTTCCCAACAGGTAGGGATGAATTCCGCGCCACACTCACAAAGTGATCAATAAAGATGTTATTTATTGACCAACTCAATTTTCAATGTGACAGCATGAGAAGAGAACGTATGACATACTTGTGAAGCAAGTTGGGGAGGACGATCCACGGACCCATGACTCATTAAACTGGCTGAAAACCTTCCAGATGCGTGAACAACAGGTACTTGGACCATATTCTCAGACATAGATGTTGAACTTAATTTGCTTCTTGAACCGTTTAGTTATTTTCGTTTAATTTCCATATATTTCCATAATTTTATTTCACTCAACAGGTGAACGCACAGAAACAAAAGGGTCAAAATGTGGAACCAATCACTGCTCAAAAAGCTGCTAGTTTGCTGAAGGTACACACCCAGTCCAGTATTCTAAGTCTTACTGAGCCTTCATTTATTTTACTTCTCCTTTCTTCTTATAAGGAGTGTTTAGATGCTCTCTGCATGAATAATTGGAAGCTTAATGTTAACAAGCTTATGAATATTAATGTTTTGAGTGACAATATTGACTTTGCTTGTCATGATTGTAATGCAATAGGCATTGCAAGAAGCTGCTGCAGCAGCAGCTGGAGGATCAAAAGGTGCAGCCACATCAGTGAACAAGTCCTTCAACGCAGCTATGCTTGGTGAAGCAATTCCTCGTGGGAGAAGAGTTGATGAGAGGGCGGCCCGAGCTGCAGCTGTGGTCAGAAAGAAAGCAGCTGCAAAGGGGCGTTTAACCAGACCGAACGCTGCCCCTGTTGAGCCTGTTACTCAGTTGCTCAACCTCATCAACTCTGGGAAGGCTTCAGAGTCCTCTTCCAAAGGCGGTGATGTAGCTGACAAAAACAAAATGGAACCTACTGTTGATAAAGCCCCACAACCCTCGAGTGTTAGCCAAGGAGAACAAACTCAGAGTGCGGCTGCTCCGGTTGGTTTAGGCAAAGGCCTTGGTTCATTGGAATCTAAGAAATCCAAAGCAAAGAGCAAGGGTAATGCCTCTGGGTCAGGATCATAATTCAGTGATTTTTTTTTTCTTTTTTTCCAACTTTCCTGGGCGATGAGCCTAGCTTTCTGTGTAATTTTTGCGGGAGCCATCATAGGATATTTATTGAATACTATCGGGATCGCATTTCTTTGTTCAATTGCTTTTTTGAATAATTTACTCGCTGCCCGTCAAATTTTGGTAGCAAAGTTTCAGTTTGATTAACGTAGGAGATTAGTTGTTTGGGGCGTATATTTAAGCCTCTTTTGGTTTCCTTCACTGGTATTTAAATTAATAATACTTGTGTTTGCGTGCTCCAAATGTAAAGTGAAATTAGAATGTACTTATGTTTTTACTTTTTAAGTTCTTAGTATTTTTGTATTGTCGTCTGATTTCAGTTATAAAAATTGACTAGTCTTGAGATGAGGTGTTGAAAATGATATGATGATTGTATGATAATTTGATTATATACAATAATATGAATATAGCTGAAGTTACATTACCATTTGAGGGAAGACATAATTTTTTGTGGCCTCCTAAGGAGTCAGAAAAAAGAAATTTAAACGGTTTGGCATGTGATACATTTATTCATATTATTGAGTAATCGTTTTTTTTTTTGCCCTTTTATTTCATTTTCAAAATTGTACAGATTGAAATAATGTCAATTTGTTAGTACATGGGAGCTAATGTGCAACCGTTTCTTCTACCATACAGGATTGGAGTCCACACGACAATTAAAACTCAATAGAGAATCCAATGAGAAGAGCATTGTTTTGACCGGATAAATAGAACTCAATAGATTATTTGAGGGATGGGTAGAAATATATTTGGATTCAAATTCCACTAACTATTTATTTTTAAACAATAATACCCCTCCCCTTCCCTCCGCTCCCCTTTGGGAGAGTTTATTGGCACCCATACAATTAAAGACAATAGCAAGTGCATGATAATACACACCAATTTGAATTTGCTACTCGTCGAGAAACCTTTTGTTCTTATCCAAAGCTTCTTGGAGGTATCGGAGAGCCGTGTCCATTTTTCTAATATCTTGATACATCATTGCAATACCTTACGGCAGATGAGTTGATGAGAGGGCAACCCGAGTTACAACGATTGTCAAGAAGAAATTAGCCGCAAAGGAGCGTCTGACCAGATCAAATGTTGCCCCCGTTGAGCCTGTTACTCAGCTGCTCAACATCATCATCTTTGGGATGGCTTCAGAGTCTTCTTCCAAAGGTGGTGGTGAAGAAGTTGACAAAAATAGTATCGAAACTCCTACTAATAAAACCCCATCACTAGAAAATGTTAGTCAAAGAGAGCAAAGTCAAGCCACTGCTGCTCCGTTTGGTTTAGGCAAAGGCCTGGGTTCATTGGATTCTAACAAGTTCAAGCAAAAACCAAGGTTAATGCATCTGGATCAGAACCATAATTTGGTAATGTCAAACCACATCTACCTTAAGATCGAAAAATTCTTTTCTTTCTTTTTTTTTTTCCCAACTTTACCTATGTAACGAGCCTAGTTTTTTTTTCGATATAATTCTTGAAGGAGTCATCATAAAATATTTATTGAAAACATATAGCGTCACATTTCATTGATGATTTTCTTTTTTGAACAATTTACTCACTACCCATCAAATTTCGATAGCAAGTTTTTGTTTGATTAATGTAAATATGAATTGTTTGAGCGTATATCTTAGCCTCCTCTGAGTTGTCTTCATGGTATTTAATTACTAATACTTGTGATTATGTGCTCAAAATGTTATGTAGAATAAATTCGTCTTCATAAACGATGTATTTTGTTCTTTTAAGCGCTCAGATAAGGCTATATGTGATTGGTGGATGTGATGTATTTTCGCATTTTTGTTTACTTTCAATTAAAAAATTTACAAGGTAGGGATTGTTTTAGTAAGAAATATGTAATGGTAAGGTAGAATGGGAAGGGTAATACATTTATTAGCGATGACGTATGGTTTTGATCTGTATGCGATTAATTATTAATATACATGATAGTAAATGAGCCCAAGGATTGAAATTCAATCAGAAACACCCAAGTAAGCTAAAATCTCATAGAATTCAGGAATATTCAACTTGTTATTTTATGTTTTTCATGATATAACTTGAAATAAACTAAATGATATGATAATCAATAAAGAAAAGTACTCATCATGATGATCTAAGCATCCAAAGAATATCCTCCAAAGGAATTCAATCAAAGCACCACCACAAACAATGAATGAAAAGCTTCAAAGTGTTTGAGTTTTACTATCAAAATATCATTTTTCATTCTCATAATAATCATGTCTTGTTCCATTTCTCCCTTTCACTTTAGTATATATATAGGCAAAGGATGGGAAATATGCTAGAAAAGGATCCTAAAATCAAAAGCCACAAAGAGTCCATTCAAACTTCATCGAATGGCATAGGGGGTGTTTAGTTGAGAGTTTTTTGGGTAACTTTTAGCTTTTTGGACATAACTTTTTGACCAAGGTGAAAAAACTACTTGAGGTGTTTGGTAACAAACTTTTCATATTAGTTTTTTGGACCCAATAAGCTAGTTTTCAAAAAGCTACTTGAGGAAGCTTTTTGAGGTAGCTTTTCACAAAAAGCTAGTTTACCAAACACTTGCCTGCAATCAGCTAACCCAACCATTTAAAGTCAAACAGCTAATCCAAACAGCTACCAGTTAACAATTACAAGCTAACAGCTAATAGCTACCAGCTGGTTGCCAAACAGGGCCATAGTTTTAGGCAACAAAATAAAAAGAAACTTCTAGAAGAGAAGGGGGGAGGTGGACATCCAAACCAAGGCAATATGGGAGAATATGGTCATACAAAGGTAGTGGGATAAATCTACAAAAAAATTTTAAAAAACAGAAAAGTATAATGGGTAGCGAATATTGCATTCTCTTAATTTTTTATTGTCCCCCAGTAGGGGTGGGCAACGGGTAACAAGTCGAGTTGGGGCAGGTCAGGGTTGACTCATTAATCATGTAAGGTCGAGTCAGGTCGGGTCGGGTCAAAGTTGACCCTTCATAGTAATGGGTCGAGTCAAGACTTTTTAGTTAAAATGAGAGTCGACCTATAGGCAGGCCCGTTTGACCCTAAAGTTATATCCAATTAGATCGATATGAGTGAGTCAACGAGTGTCAGAGCCAATAAGAGGTCATATGTGTAGTTTTAGAAAAGATTATTTGGAAAGTATATGAAAATGTTTTTAAATCAAGATCGGTTTGTGTCGATTTTGACCAGTGATCCAAGTCAATCGGTCTAACTCGGTCCGACCAGTTGAACGAATGACCCATAGGGTCCATCCAAACGATGACTAATCCGATTCTGACAACATAGCCTTAACCTTACACGTCAAAGATGATGATAATAATAAATAATAATAACCTAATTTTGCTACCTAAACAAGGATTAAGGAATAATTGTACAAGGGTTATTACAAGATTTGCACGTCTAATGAAAATCAATTGAATGGAGGCAAGGCAAGTGTGAAGAAAAAAGAAAAAAAAAAGAACAGTAACAAAGAAAAAGAAGCATGTATCAAGCAAGTTTTAAGTCAAAATTGTTTCCTTTTGATGAATGATGAACGCATTCCCTTAGAAAAGGAGCCAAGCTTTGCTGCCATTGTTATCATGTCTAGTTTATGCCATTCTGATTCTTGCTGCTAACATTCATTGTGTCCTGCTGCACAAACATGTTCAACTCGATCATTCTCGTCTGGGGCGGTCCAACCTCGTCACAATAAACCTGGTAAAAGGGAGAAGAATTGTCAAAACAAAAACTTCAAGAAGAGCAATGGATGCCAGAAGCAAATTCTTTACCCCAAATTCTGACCATTCTTAGGGTGTAAGTGTAACCATAAACAAAAAAACAGCATTAGTTCGATTACTGAACAGTAGGAAAACACACACAAAGGTATCAGTTTTCTTAGAAATGATTTGAAGCATTTTTTCCCTCACATTGCAAAGTTGCTGCTCGATATAACCCTCATATGGCTGAAGTTACATTACTGTTTTAGGGAAGTTAGAATTTGACCACCAACATTGTAAAAGAAGCAAGGATTTTTTTTTTTTTTTTTGGGTGGGCTCCGGAGCGGAGAGGCAGGCAGGCAGCAAAGAGAAATTTAAACAGTTTGGCATGCGGCACATTGATTCATTATCGGACAACTGTTCTTTTTTGGCTCTTCTTCATTTTCGAAATTTGTACAGATTGAAATAGCGCCAATTTGTCAGTACATGGGAGCTAATATGCAACGGTCTCCATTATAGAGGATTGGAATCCACAGGACAATACAGAAAAATATGAGACAGACATAGATGAGGCTAAAGCCTAAAATAAAGGTTTGTACAGAATGAGATAGGGACAACCTTCAATTATGCCTCTTTGGCATGGCCCTTCCTTCTGCTGAGTAGAACAAAGAGAAAAGATGTTATCATGCCAACTGCGTAGCCAACAAGTGCACCATACGTGACACAAATAGGCCATTCCTGCAGTTCCAAGAAAACAGAAAAGTCAAACAATGACCAGAGGTTATGATTTCATATTATCATATATTCATACGCACAGCTTAGGTCAATTGGAACCGTTCTTTCTAAATTGCAAAATTTAGGGGTAAGACTGTTGCATCTGACCCCTCCATATCTTGCCTGGGCGGGATTCGGAGTATTGGTTTTGGTTTTGGTTTCATATATTCATATCCTCTGGCTTGCTACTGAGCACAGATACCAACAGAAGCAAGGTTAACGACATGGGAAAAAGCACACCAACCGATTGTGTACTTTCTAACTGCTCCATACCAGCTGATATAGGTTTCTTTAAGAACCCATTTTCTCAAATAGGTTTGGAGGAAAACTTGGAATAACTAGGTTTCGGCAAGCAAATTTGATGTCGACACTAAGTCCCACAGATGAGCTTGATTTCTAGGAGGCAAATTGTACGATTGTAATAAAAAGAGCTTTAACAGTTGGTAAGAATTGATGAGAAAGAAATTAGTGTGTTTAGCACAATCATAGATGCGGCAACACAGTACCACAGAACTCAGAAAGACATTCAGCAAACTTCAGCCCAAGCAGGAGTTAGCCAGTTCTGCAACGGCTTTAGGTATTCCTTCAGACAGATGATTGAATGGAAACATCTTGAACTCTAGTTTATTGGTGGACTTTGTTGATTTAGTCAATGCAAATGATGCTACATCATCTGATTGGGAACTTCAGACACTCTCCATGTCACCCAGATTCCCTCCCAGTTTTTCTAAGGCTAAGCTTTTCCGCTTGAAAAGAGTTACTATGAATGATATTATATAATGGAAAATCATATATACACATATTTCAGAAACAAAGGAAATTTGCTAACTTTTTCCCAGGGGAGCCTGGACTGCAGGAATTGGAATAATTGGATTGGACGTGGTATGGTTTTAGAAGCTGTGGGAAAATTACTTTCAAGAAACAAAAGAACGGTAGTTAACACTTAACAGATATAAGAAAAATACCTGCCATGGACGCTCCCAATCAAGTGGCATTGGCCAAGCCCCAAACCAGGACCCGAGGATAGCACCATGAGCAGGAAAACAGACCAAATAATCAGTAGGCCCAGCTGGTCTGAAAGTAAAAATGGCATAAGTGGACTGCTACATGTGATAGGAACAAGAAAGAGGATAGCAACAGAAACACAAGGTTGCATGGGATTATTGAACTTTATGAGTTCAAAATCCACCAGCCATGGAAAAGCGAAAAGAAAAATAACAAAGACTATAAGTAGGAATTGAGCTTCTTTCTTTCAGTTCTAAAATATAAAGATAAAATTAGTGACCGTCAATGCCTCAACTAGGTCTAGCAGTCCAAATGCCCTAAAGCTAGCTCTCTCTTCTTTGATAGTCTAGTTAATCAATTGATTCCTTTTATCAATAGGCACATCACTTTCATTTTGCATCAACAAGGTATAGTATATGCAAAGGCCCACAGCATAAGTTTCATATACCCAAATTAAGAAACATCTATGTCCCCACACACACGTGTTTATAATTGGTACTCCCAACCCTACTTTTAATGTGGTTTCATATTAGTGCAGAGATGATCCCTCAGATAGCTTTGCGAAAAGTAAACTAATTGAATGGAATATGGTCCATGTTCTGGGATTTCTAGAAGAACAGGGGGATGTTTTGATGTAGTTCACAAGGAGATGCCTGTATATTGTCAACTCTGATGTTTCTACATGTTATTTATATCATACACCCAGAAACATAAAACTTTACTGGGTTGTTCATGAAGCTGATTTGATTGATGCCAGACTATCATGCGACTTCATGGCCAATAAAGTGTGTCAAAACAATATAGAAAGTACGCACAATATGATTCACAAGGAAAAACATTGCAACCAAAACCACAGATGAGCATCAAAAGTGATAAATGAGAACATACGTGGTTTTCGCAAATATACGTTGCCAATCACCCCAAGATGAGCCATACACAGCTGCCGCAGGAGCGAACTGCCATAATACAAGGACTCAGATTATCATATAACCATAGGCAAGGATAAACTAGAAATGTAATGATAACATTGTACCAAGAGTCCAAGACTAACTTCTAACTCCACTGTAGATGTGGCTCTTGTGCTTTATTACTTTAAAGACTTGTATCCAGTTGGCTCCAAACATCTGAAGTGCTATTAGAAGATAGCACAATGTTACATATAGAACTTTCTATTCTCGATGACACCACACTCCCTAATGGTTTGTTAATGCCCTAATGGTTTGTTAATGCATTACATATTTACATTTATATTTAATAGCATTGCATGGAGCTTCTGTGATTCACGTTCTTCATTCTTACAGCACAACATTTAGCCCCCCCCCCCCAACAATTTTCCTCCCCTATTGCTTTGGATGTTACTTATTCATTCGCGATTGATGGTAACTACTTAATAAAAGTTGTTATAATCTGTCATTCACATTAACAATTCACAAAGTATCATTATGGTGCTTCCTATTGGTATGATACAAGATCGGCGCACAACTAAACGCAAGCATCATTTCTCTACACTAGATGCCAACCAACCAGCATCACAGCTCCCCCCCCCCCCCCCCAACAACTAAACGCAAGCATCATTTCTCTACACACACAAAAAGAAAAAGAGAATATTAAACAAAAGCTCGCATGAAAAACAGAGGGCCATATACTTAACTGTAAACAACGACATCAGAAGAGACCAATGAAGTGTCCTTGGTAGATACCTAGCAGAAACAGAAACGTAGATAATGCAAAAAGTGAGAAATGTATGTATAAATGTTCAGAAAAGCTCTCAGAAGTCAGAACTACATCCTGAACATAAATGTACTTTTTGTTTTCAATAAAGCTGAAAACTGATAAATGTAACAGTAACCCATTTCAGATACTTGCTGGAGCAATAATTCATAGCTGATAAAGACCACAGCCAGACCAGTTAGTCTGCTGTCTTTGGAAGAGGCACATATAAAAAGGACTCAGATGAGTGTCTCAGCTTGCTTGCATCCAGACCATAGTTACCAGAAACACTTCCCGGGTCGTTAGTCCCGGAACATGGGTCGCTAATTTATACACAAATTTAGCCAAGTTTTGACTTCGGAACGCGGGTCGCAGGTGTATGTAGCGTTCCCGGTAACTATGATCCAGACTCCTAAAAATCAAACTTTATGTTCCTCTAGAAGAATATTTTGGGAATAAAAGATTCATGGACTTCAATTCTAAAAACATGAAGTACTCCATAAAAGAATTTTCAAAAAAAAAAACCCCTTAGTTGCATTTGACGCTCAGTTTAGCATATGCAAAAGCAATGCAATTAATACATACTTTTCATGTTACCAGTTTTAAGCATATTACCTTATGGCCTGATCAACTTATAGAAACAAACTAGGACCTTAAAACTTAAACTATGGTACTATCAACAATAAGTTCTTCAGATCTCACATACTTTATGCTAACTGGCGCACCCAAGGTAATAGCTCCCAGTGCAATCAACAGCATTCCTAAAGCAAACACAGGCATGAAGCATTAGAAAAGAGACTTTCAGCAGTCACCTGAGGAGCACTTGTGAGAAGCAAACTGAGGACAAAAGTACATCCTTCATGGAGATGTTGAAGTATTAATAAAAGAGGGGGAGGGGAAAAGGCAAGGGTCTGGTTCTGCAGAAGTCATCATTGGACAAGGATTGTTTCAACTGTGGATGGTAGTTGACCAAAGGCAAAATGTCTCATTGACACCCCCCACCCCCTCTTCTCCCCACTTTTTTTTTTCCTTTTGTGGTACTAGATAATGCCTTTGAAATCTAGAGTTGGACAAAAAAGAACCAAGAAGTTAGTTAGCAGATCTCAAAATGCTTTAGAAGCACAAGCCTCATTGCTGTATCCATCCAATAAATTTCAGTATAGTTTCCATTTAGAATCTTAAGATCAACTCACTACTCACTAGTTGTAGTAATTAAACCTACACCCTAGTTTGCCAAAACAAATTATCACCAACCCATGTGGAGAAAGCAATCATAACTAACTTGCTACTGGACGCCAAATAATGGAAATCTAAAATATGCCATTCAAAACAGTCTTACATAATTCGACCTGTTTCATGAACTTAAATTTCATATTCATTTCAAAAGCAGAATTGGAGATATTATCATGCAAGTTTAAACTCTTGGCAGAGAGTAAAAAAAAATTTTAAAAAAAAATACCCAAGTTCATTAAAGTACCTCTCATAAAACCCACTATCATACCCCCAAGCCCAAGAATATATGAAGAAAAATAAAGAACAATGGAAGTACAAAAGAGAAAGAAACACACCAGCAGGAAGGCCCAGCAAACCACGCCCCACGGCTTTCAAGTACTAAGAAATGATAAGTGAACAAACAAGGAAGACAGTGAGATTCCATTCTGATCAATGGTTTAGATAACCATCAGTTAATTACATAGTGAGACAAGGATAGTGACAGTACCGAGCATTTAGCTGGATTTCGCCTGAAAACAGCATACAGTAGGATTACAATAGGACATTCAACCACCTGCAACACATACAAAACCCCAACATCACAGTGAAATCCATGAAACAATAACCGAGCGGAATGTGATCAATGACAATGGGAGCAGATGAGTCTAACACACCCAAAGTATAAGCAGCGTAGTATCAGGGTCAGAGACGAGATTGACAGCAAAAATTTCATGAGCCACCCAGAATGCAGCTGCTAAACCCAAACCACACATGGAATGCAACCACAGTACACTTAATGCTGATGTTGCCACAGTCGCCATTGAACATCAGTCGATAACTCTGCACCAAAATAATACCAAAAACTATTAGATGTAGGGCTGTCAAAAAACTGTCCGACACAAAAACTCGGTTTAGTGCGACCAAGAAAAAACTGGGTACGGTCATAAATTTTTCGTCCGAATTTTACTTCGACCGATTTGATCAAAAATCCGGACACCATATTTTCAATTTTTCTATTGACAGAACCCGATATTCACCCAAATTTTAGCTTGTCCAAATTGTCCAACCCAGAAAATACTGAAAGAACGGGTATCGGACATCAAATTTTCGTATGATACTCGAATCGTCCCGAACTTCTGACAGCACAAATCAGACGGACATAATTTCAAACTGCCATGAGTATAACTTGGCTGGAATGGGTTAGTGAGTGATTAAGCATCAAGTCAAGTTCCACATATAATCAATGAAATTTTCATAGAAGTGTTACCTTATTTGACCAATTCCTCAAAATTTCTGATCCAGAATTCTGCATTCACATATGGGGGCAAGAAATAACGAGTATGAGAGATCCGAAATGCGACTTCAAACAGCCAACAAATCCAGAAATCGGAGGGCAAAACAAGCATTGATACAAACAGGGAAGCAAGAAGAAGATTATAGAGGTTGTATAGACCACCAGAGACACTGACCTAAATGTTGCTCACCTAGCTAATGACCCGAGGAAGAAGATGAAGATTTTTCTTTTTCTTTTTTGATGTCACCTATGCCTTGTAGTAAAACCAATTAATTTGGGAAATTCCAAATGGTAGGCACCAACTATTGGGTATTCCAAGTTGTCAACACAGTTTTTACATATTTCAAATGGTAGGCTTAATAACAAAAAAATTCCATTCTGTAGGCCTTGTTTGAAACTGACGTTAAGTATTAAAATAAAAAAAAAAAGCTGAAGTGTTGAAATCAAAGATGGATACTCTTGTAGCTTTATCCACCCAATTTACAGGCCAATTTTCGACAATCGCTAAAGCCCCAAAACAGTTAGTAACTTAGTATGCATTGCTGAAATGTTTACCCAATTTACATAATCAATCACCCAGCAAACTGAACTCCATAATCAAAATACCACAAAAAATAATTCATAAGCAGTAAAAATACCAGAATAATTGGTGGAGATAAGTTGGAAATTGCAGTTACTATTGCTGCTTTTATTACCTAGAGTAGAATGGTGGCATTACACTACATCCCATTCAAGCTCTCACTATCCATCTACCTGTAGTATCTAAATTGCAGTATCTAAATAGCAGTATCTAAATGATTATCCAGCTGTTGAAACATCATCTAGTGACGACCCAAATTGCTAAATGATTCAGACGAGAGATCGGAAGTTGCGTATCAAATACCCATTAGAAGGTCCAAATGCAGCATCTCCAGCAACGAAATTCCCGAATGTGATTCCATCAGAAACGAAATTCCCCAAAGTGATTCCAATTTTTAACAATTAAACCCTAACTACTCAAACCCTAAAAATTTGACACATACCTGTAGATTTATATAACCGACGATTGCAGGTGATAGATTCAGGCCGGGGCACGACCGCCGGCGACCGCAGGAAGCAGGTTGGGGAGGAGATGAGCCGCGTCGAAGATGAACTCAGCCAGGGCTTGGTGTTTCAGGGGAGAAGAAGGCATGGATGTGTTTGGTGTTCTCGTTGTATGATCACTCTTCAATTCAAAACTTCATCTTCTTTTTTTTCTTTTTTTTTTTAATATTTAATTTAATGTTAGTTTCAACAAGGCTTACTAATGGAATTTTTTTGTTATTAAACCTATCATTTGGAATATGTAAAAATTGTATTGATAATTTGGAATATCCAATAATTGGTGCGAAACTATCAACCATTTGAAATATGTAAAAACTGCGTTGACATCTTATATTCTATGTTTAATTATCAGTGTTTGTGATATTTTGAACATAATAGGATAAACTTTTTGAACATCTTATCTTTTCAATATAAGGTTTTTTTTTATGTTCATCGTATATGGTTTGAATGTGATATATAATTCTTTT